>CM051235.1:190312736-191786486 GCA_027917425.1 Gastrophryne carolinensis | reverse complement strand
ATCTTGACTAGTGCTCCCCTAGTGGCTGAAATCAGGCCACAGCTTTCTGCAGCATCAGGATAGGGTCGCACAACAGAAAATATGTAGAATAATAATAAATAAATGTTTAAGACACAATCAAATAGTACAGATAAATATAAGCTATATGCAGAGAAAAACTTTGCCTACAAAGCCTTCAATTTAAAACACAAGAAGCCACCAGGGGAGGCCAAAACAGCTAAATAAATAGATAAGAACGTACACTTTATTATTGAGCTAGAGGGGAATTGAAAGAGGGGGGGTTATTCCACTTTTAGCAGTTAGGAGACATACAAAAATTAGGCCATTCTGACTGAACGATGAAGATCTGCCAATATAATGTTCTTTTTGCTGTTTTTGTTCATTGAGGGATTTCATTGGGGGACCAAACAGGAAGCCAATCTAATAGAAGATCTGCTAATTTTTGTCCTATTTTTCTCCAGCTTCCTGTCACCTGCCTCCAGCTATTGGTCCTTGCTATGGGAGCCACGCCCGCTACTTCTACAACGCCTCGTCCATGGCCTGTGATAGTTTTACCTACAGTGGCTGCCTAGGGAATGGTAACAACTACAGAACAGAGAGGGAATGTCTTCAGACCTGCAGGACTGAGGGTGAGTATGACAGTGATCACCCTGAAAGGACCACCATTAGGGCAGTAATGGCATATCTTCTATATTAGGCCCTGGGTGACACACAGATAAATGGGCCCGATCACAGTATGGGTTGAGCTATGGGTGAATGGGTGTTTCATTAAAATGGAACTTGAAGGAGCACTATCACGAAATTGTGTAATATTTAAAACCCATATAAACACGTTGGCTAATGAGAGGAGGGGTCACTTATACACCCAAACTGAATAAAACTCCTGCCAAGCTTGTGGTTTCTTCTCCTGGTAGAAATAAAATTCAGGGGTGACAGGTTTAGTCTATCAGGGGTGGCGGAGCCTGTCACCCCGGATGTCTTTTTCCTGCCATTAATAAAAATAAAAACAAGCCTGGCTGGATATTTCTTGATGCTAGGTGTATAAGTGACCCCTACTCCCAGCATCCAGCATATTTATATGGATTTTTCCCAATTAGGGATGCCAATCCAGAAAATATTCTCTGGGAAAGGCTAAAACTGGGCAGGCTTGCTCACCCCCTCCACACTGCTGGCAAACTTCATTGGCCACCAGCAGTTGTCCACCTGTTTAACCCTAATCTTTTGCTATGGTCTAACAACCTTTAATGCCTATATCTGACTTACCTCCATGATCCTCAGCTTTGATCCATGGCTGATTTCCTTTTATATCTTGCAGCTGCATGCCGCCTGCCCATCGTGACTGGCCCATGCAGAAAGTCTGAGCCCCGCTGGGCATTCGACGCCACCCAGGGCAAGTGTGTCACCTTTATATATGGAGGCTGCCAAGGAAATGGCAATCACTTCTACACAGAGAAGGAGTGCAAGGAGTACTGCGGGGTGCCCACACTAGGTAAGTGTACACACATCAAACGTGTGAGGGATAAGTGTACTTCTTAGGAGTCTGCAAATTGTTTAAAACTGAGCTGTAGACATTTTCAATCTTAACATTGATAGCATAGAGAAGGCTAGACCTTTCCCAAAACTTCAGCTCTGAAAGAGGTAAGTATATCTAATTGCAGTGCCGGGGGGGGGGGGGGGGGGAGTGTGCTGGGGAGAGGCAACATCTGTCCCACAGGGAGGATACAGATGGAGGAAGAGCTTGCAATCTATTAGGTATAAGGGAAGATACAGATGGAGGAAGAGCTTACAACCTATTAGGGTATAAGAGAGGATACAGAAGAAGAAGAGCTCACAATCTATTAGGGTATAAGGGGGGATACAGAAGGAGAAGAGCTTACAATCTATTAGGGAATAAGGGAGGATACAGAAGAGGAAGAGCTTACAATCTATTAGTAAATAAGGGAAGATACAGATGGAGGAAGAGCTTACAACCTATTAGGGTATAAGAGAGGATACAGAAGAAGAAGAGCTCACAATCTATTAGGGTATAAGGGGGGATACAGAAGGAGAAGAGCTTACACTCTATTAGGGTATAAGGGAGGATACAGAAGGAGAAGAGCTTACACTCTATTAGGGTATAAGGGAGGATACAGAAGGAGAAGAGCTTACAGTCTATTAGGGTATAAGGGAGGATACAGATGGAGGAAGAGCTTACAATCTATTAGGGTATAAGGGAGGATACAGAAGAAGAAGAGCTCACAATCTATTAGGGTATAAGGGATGATACAGAAGAAGAAGAGCTCACAATCTATTAGGGTATAAGGGAAATTACAGAAGATAGAGGGGCTTACAATCTATTAGTGAATTAGTGTATAAGGGGAGTTATAGAAGGAGGACTAGCTTACAATGTATTAGGCTACGAAAGAGAATACAGAAAGGAGAAGACTTTTCAATGTATTAGAGTATAAGGGAGGATAAAGGAGGAAGAGCTTTCAACCTATTTGATGCAGAAGGGAGAAGAGCTTACAATATATTAATCTATATGCAGCTAAAAATCAGCACTTGATTTTACCAGCCCCTGGTCAGCCCGAAACATGTCTGCTGAGCCCCCCCCCCCCCTCCCAACCATGATGCTGAGGCTATAGCAATGGTGCTGGGGTTCCTTGGTTTGTGGGTACATTCAGGAAGGGTACAGGGGACTGAGAGTGATACTACGAAGACGGGGTTTTAATGTGAGTATTAAAAGCAGCAGCCCAACTGGCCCCAAAGCAGTGCAGCCCACCGGCATTATCCCAGCTCTCCCTATGGCCAGTCCACCGTTGGGTATAAGGGAGGCTCCAGTTGGAGGAAGAGCTTACAATCTATTAGGGTATAAGGGAAGATACAAAATATGGAAGTATTTTCAAACTATTAGGGATTAAGGGAGGGTACTAAAGGAAGAAGAGCTTGCAATCTACTGTATTAGGGACTAAATAGGATACTGAGGCGAGAAGGGCTTATCATTTATTAGAGAATTAGGGAGGACAAAGAAGGGTGAATAGCTTAAAATCTATTAGGGTATAAGATCCAGAAACTGGAAAAGTATATAATCTGTGACAATCAGGAAAACTTATTTTGTTTTTTAGATGAAGAAGAATTTCTGTAAAGCAGAATCAGCATTTGGAAGAAGCCCGCCATATATGCATGTGATACCATTGTGATTGGGATATCATCAAATCAATGAGCCTTTTTTGTTATGTCTGTCCTACTCACCTTGTGTGTGATGGACAGTGAAGGGCACTATTTATGATGAAGGCAGATGCTGGAGGACCAGTTTACTATTCAATAATGAAATCGCTGGTCCCAATGTTTGTAATATAGTAAAATTTTATTGCTGCAGTTGTTATAAAGGAGGGTATGTAACCTTGAAAGTACAGCACAGTAACCCCTATGAATAAAGAAGTTTTACACTGCTTCAATTGTATATTTTCTTAAATGCAAGGGTCTCCCTTAGTTTAGGCTGTGAGGTAGTGTAGAAATGGCACCCCTACCCTAAACACACACAACGCATACATGAAGAGTGAGCTCATACATGAAGAGTGAGCTCATACATGAAGAGTGAGCTCATACATGAAGAGTGAGCTCATACATGAAGAGTGAACTCATACATGAAGAGTGAGCTCATACATGAAGAGTGAGCTCATACATGAAGAGTGAGCTCATACCTGAAGAGTGAGCTCATACATGAAGAGTGAGCTCATACATGAAGAGTGAGCTCATACCTGAAGAGTGTGCTCATACATGAAGAGTGTGCTCATACATGAAGAGTGAGCTCATACATGAAGAGTGAGCTCATACATGAAGAGTGAGCTCATACATGAAGAGTGAGCTCATACATGAAGAGTGAGCTCATACATGAAGAGTGAGCTCATACATGAAGAGTGAGCTCATACATGAAGAGTGAGCTCATACATGAAGAGTGAGCTCATACATGAAGAGTGAGCTCATACCTGAAGAGTGAGCTCATACATGAAGAGTGAGCTCATACATGAAGAGTGAGCTCATACATGAAGAGTGAGCTCATACATGAAGAGTGAGCTCATACCTGAAGAGTGTGCTCATACATGAAGAGTGTGCTCATACATGAAGAGTGAGCTCATACATGAAGAGTGAGCTCATACATGAAGAGTGAGCTCATACATGAAGAGTGAGCTCATACATGAAGAGTGAACTCATACATGAAGAGTGAGCTCATACCTGAAGAGTGAGCTCATACATGAAGAGTGAGCTCATACATGAAGAGTGAGCTCATACATGAAGAGTGAACTCATACATGAAGAGTGTGCTCATACATGAAGAGTGAGCTCATACATGAAGAGTGAGCTCATACATGAAGAGTGAGCTCATACATGAAGAGTGAGCTCATACATGAAGAGTGAGCTCATACATGAAGAGTGAGCTCATACATGAAGAGTGAGCTCATACATGAAGAGTGAGCTCATACCTGAAGAGTGAGCTCATACATGAAGAGTGAGCTCATACATGAAGAGTGAGCTCATACATGAAGAGTGAGCTCATACCTGAAGAGTGAGCTCATACATGAAGAGTGAGCTCATACATGAAGAGTGAACTCATACATGAAGAGTGTGCTCATACATGAAGAGTGAGCTCATACATGAAGAGTGAGCTCATACATGAAGAGTGAGCTCATACATGAAGAGTGAGCTCATACATGAAGAGTGAGCTCATACATGAAGAGTGAGCTCATACATGAAGAGTGAGTGAGCTCATACATGAAGAGTGAGCTCATACATGAAGAGTGAGCTCATGAGTCGTAAAAAGCTGATTACATGTTGCACCAAAATAGTGCGCTAAAAAGTTAACAGAGGCATCTGTTATAATAGGCCCCTTATGGAACATTTACACCGTATGATTTGAGAATGAAAAAATGCTACAGCGATCGCAAACGCCAGTCGTGAATGATCAGACAACTTGCATTCGCATGTGGAAGATTGGTTGGCAAATGTTTGTTAAAGTGATTGTAATTAAAGCGGACCTCCAATCAAAAAATCAAATGTTAGTAAATTGCTCACCCTAAACCTCCTCTCTCACACTGTCTGCTCTTGACTATGTTGGAGCTTTGCGCGGGTGAGGAGGAAGTGGAAACCCCATGTCAATCCCTGGCCGCCCCCAACTGCCCAGTCATACATGTTGTGCATAAGCAAGATTAAGCCCCTGCCTGTGTAACCCACCCCTTTTCCTGATCAGTGCCGGTCTTGTAATATGAGATTGGGGTTTACCCTATTTCCACCCACCCCCAGCAGTCTCTCTCCCGGCACCCGGAGCTCAGTACTTGCAGTCCCCATCCACAATCCCATCCCCCCGGCGGCTAGAGGTCTGCAGTGGTGGTGCCACAATTCTGACATGCCTGCTTCTCTGAAAACTTTTCCTGCAGTCAAAATGACTCTAAATCTCTTTGAAATGTCTTTATTCTATTATTTTATTCCTAGCTATATAAGCCACTCAGCACATTGTATCAATCTTGTAAATAACTGTTGCGATGCTCTATGGCGGCCCAGGCCATTGACTTACATTGGTATATAGCTACAATCATCCCCTCCAGCAACGGGTTATTCAGTGTGTGAGCGTGTGTAACATGACAGACATGCTGATCCCCTTTCTGAGATTAATCTCTCTCTCAATTTGGCGGGGGCTTCTTATAGCAAAATCCCAAGATCCAGATAGCCTGCTCTATGTGGAGAAACATTATCACACAGGCACACAGCACCAATGCAACCAGCTAGAGAAGGATTTTATCTCGTCGTAACATTCTGTATGGAAACTGGACTGATTATGAGGAAGCCCTCAGCTCAGCTGCAGTGTGTCTGTGTGCTAGCAAAGGCTCTCCCCTGTCCCCCCACTCATACACATGTGTAATCAGGACTCTCAGGTTTGATCCAAAGGGGCCACTCCAATATTAAGGTATTTCACAACGTCTGAGGGGGCTTTAGGGGAGCAAATGACTGAACTTTAATTTTCTGACCGCCTGCTTTATGATTACATTTAGGTATTTGCATAGTACTATTTATAGCCAATTTTTGTTTCCACCTGCCGACATTAAAGTGGACCAACACCCAGGATTTTGACTATCCTGGGTTTTGGTCCACTTCGGTGGGGCACCCCGATCGGGCTGTGTGAAACCCCAAAAAACTCACCTCTCCCGCTCCCACGTGAACGCCGCAGCCAATCCCCGCCAATGTCTAGGCGGGGGACAGGAATGTACAAGCCTCTGCCGCCGCCGCCGCCTCCCGCTCGTCACTCTCGGCGCGCGCGCGCCCCCGCCGGCCATTCACAGAGGGCCGGCGCGGGCGCGCGCACGTCTGGGGGGCGCGCGGGAGGCGGCGGCGGCGGATCAGGTAATATCTTTTTGGGGTTTCTGGGGGGTTGTCCCGCGGGGTGGGAGGTGATCGGCCCGGGAATCTTATAGATTTCCGGGCCGATCACCCCTGGGTGTTGGTCCACTTTAAAGCAATGAACGAGAAGTTTTATGTCAGCTAAAGAGTGACTTCTTGTTGAGAGCTTTATTGCAGCAGGCATTTCCGCTGATCAATTATTGCTTGTTTGCATTTACTTTAGCGATGATTCGTCACAAATTGTTTCATGGAAATAAGCCATTACTGCACATGTTACACCACAAGATTGTGCTCAGATTTATAATAGGCCACTTAAATATTACACTAAAACACTGCACTCACAAGTAAAAACAGGCCACTTACCTGTTACACCAAAATACTGCATTTACAAGTTATATTAGGTCACTTACATGTTACACCAGAAGTCTGCGCTCACAAGTTATAATAGGCCACTTAAAGGGGAACATTGGAGGCCTTGGATTCTCCAGGGTCACACCTGAATTGGGATGCCCTTCTGTGTGAAACACCCCAGGTCATCTGATTTCCTTAGCTTTCCTGGAGCCCTCACTGCATCTTGGTGTTGCAGCCAGATGTGCAGCATACCTCTATCTGTGGTGCATACCTGCGCCAGGTCTTTCAGAATGTCCGGCGGGAGCACGCCCACAGCTACAGGTGAGCAGGGATGCGACTGGCGGCATGCTTGGTTCCATTCGGCTCACTAGGCGACACTGGCTAATTAGCCAAATGGAACCAAGCTAAACCATTGGTACAGCAGATAGGCGAGTTTCCTGGGTGATCAGTGGGTATACACACAGCAGGGCATCCCCTGAGAGGAACAACACCAAGAGAAGGAAAATGTGCGGGTGTTGTTTCTCTTTAAATGTGCTCACAAGTTTTAATAGACCACATAAATGTTACACCAAACACTGCACTCACAAGTAAAAACAGACCGCTTACCTATTACACTAAAACACTGCACTCACAAGATATAAGAGGCTGCTTCCATGTTATACCAGAACACTGCTCTCTGAAGTTGTAATCAGCTTCCATGTTACAGCCTCAGCAGCAGTCCCAGCTTGTCCTGCCTTTGGATGTGCAGACAGCAGATTTTATATAGTTATATTCGGAGTAAAATTGGGGATGGCCCACTCTACCATGGACAAGGCAGTAGATAATACCAGTTGCTTGGAAGTGGAAGTCTAATCAACCCCCCCCACATTGTAACGGTGCTGCATCCAGTTGAGGTAAGCTGTTTTTTTTCTTGTAAGCCCACCCTGCCCAGCACCAGGGGGAGGAGGCTAGGTGGAATTACAAAAAAACAGCTTATCTTGCCTGGATCCAGCACCGTTACTGGTGCTCCTGTAGCAGCCACACAGACAATGCGGCTTCCCCTGCTCTGTGCATGCTCCCACTAGTCCATGCAAGTGAATAGGTGGTCGGGGCCACGAACAGAGTGGGGGGTGCTGCTCTATGCAGCTTGACCCAAAACACAGGATCCCAGGGAAGACAAACCACTTCAGTGCCAGGCAGGGAGGTAGGGCGAGGGAATGATTAGTTGATTGGACTTACACTTTAAGTGGGACATGGTGTATGAAATCATTGACTTCTTCTGTTAACTATGGTTTCCTCGAAGCAAACCCTTGACCTGTATCTAGCTAATTCTTTTCAATTTGTCCATACTCAAATTACACCACCATTCGATGGGAAACAATGACCTTTCCAAAAAGCCTTTGTTTCAGCGCCATTGCAATCATGAGCGAAGTAGCACAAGAGCTGGCAATCTTCATAGGGGCAGGGCCATCTCTCCTAGTGTATTTCAATATGACTATGTATTTAGGAAGGGTAATGCCGCACTGCCTATATGGGGAATGGAAGAGGGGTGCCACACTGACCTATGGAGAATGGGAGGGGGGAATGCCATGCTGCCTATGGGGAATGGCATGGGAGGATGCCACACTGCCTATATGGGAATGGGATGGGGGTGCAACATTGCCTATATGGGGATTGGGAGGGGAGAATGCCACACTGCCTATATGGGGAATGGGAGGGGGGATAAATGCCGCACTGCCTATATAGTGAATGGGAGGGGGGTGCCACACTGCCTTTATGGGGATTGGGAGGGGGGAATGCCGCACTGCCTATATGGGGAATGGGATGGGGGAATGCCACACTGCCTATATGGGGAATGGGAGGGGGGATAAATGCCACACTGCCTATATGGGGAATGGGAGGGGGATGCCACACTGCCTATTTGGGGAATGGGATGGGGGAATGCCACGCTGCATATGGGGAATGGGATGGGGGGAATGCCACGCTGCTTATGGGGAATGGGATAGGGGGGAATACCACACTGCCTATGGGGAATAGGAGGGAGGGAATACCACACTGTCTATATGGGGAATGGGAGGGGGGATGAATGCTACACTGCCTATATGGGGAATGGGACGGGGGAATTCCACACTGTCTATATGGGGAATGGGAGGGGGGAATTCCACACTGTCTATATGGGGAATGGGAGGGGGGAATTCCACACTGTCTATATGGGGAATTGGAGGGGGGGTGAATGCCACACTGCCTATATGGGGAATGGGAGGGGGGAATTCCACACTACCTATATGGGAATGGGAGGGGGGATGAATGCCACACTGCCTATACGGGGAATTGGATGGGGGAATGCCGCACTGCCTATATGGGGAATGGGATGGGAGAATGCCACACTGCCTATACGGGGAATTGGATGGGGGAATGCCGCACTGCCTATATGGGGAATGGGATAGGAGAATGCCATGCTGCTTATGGGGAATGGGATGGGGGGAATGCCACGCTGCCTATGGGGAATGGGATGGGGGGGAATACCACACTGCCTATGGGGAATAGGAGGGAGGGAATACCACACTACCTATATGGGGAATGGGATGGGGGAATGCCACACTGCCTATGGGTAATAGGAGGAGGGAATGCCACACTGCCTATGGGGAATGGGAGGGGGGAATGCCACACTGCCTATGGGGAATGGGAGGAGATATGCCACACTGCCTATGGGGAATAGAAGGGGGAAAATGCCACACTGCCTATGGGAATGGGAGGGGGAATGCCACACTGCCTATGAGGAATGGGAGGGGGAATGCCACACTGCCTATGGGAATGGGATGGGGGGAATGCCACGTCATCTATAGGGAATGGGAGGGGGGAATGCCACACTGCCTATGGGGAATAGATGGGGGAAAATGCCACACTGCCTATGGGGAATAGATGGGGGAAAATGCCACACTGCCTATGGGGAATAGATGGGGGAAAATGCCACACTGCCTATGGGGAATAGAAGGGGGAAAATGCCACACTGCCTATGGGGACTGGGAGGGGGAATGCCACACTGCCTATGAGGAATGGGAGGGGGAATGCCACACTGCCTATGAGGAATGGGAGGGGGAATGCCACACTGCCTATGGGAATGGGATGGGGGGAATGCCACGTCATCTATAGGGAATGGGAGGGGGGAATGCCACACTTCCTATGGGGAATAGGATGGGAAAAATGCCACACTCACTGCCTGTAATCAGGGGATTCTGCACCTTGCCTTTTATTTGGACCTGGGGGGGGGGGGAGGTTAGCACATTATTTGATTCATAATATTTTTTTCTTATATTCCTGCTCCAAATCCTAGGCATGGATGAAAAATGCAGTAGTTGTTTTTACCCTGTTTGTAATTTAACATTGTACAGCACCATGGAAGAGTAGGGCACTTCATAAATAAATATTATTATTAATAATAATAATAATAATAATAATAATAATAATAATAAAATGTATAATGCAGTTAGCCTGGGTAAAGTAATCTAATTGTATTAAAGTGTGTTGTGGGCCTTATATCTGGGTTGGTGCACATGTTTTAATTGTCACAATTTCAGCAAGGCTTTTGGGGGGGGTGTTCCTATGCAATTTGCCTTTTCCTTCCTTCATTTTTCAGCCTTCCAGAGACCTGAATACACATACTGAATTTTCTATCTCAAAAGTTATGGCATGTAAATTATACACAGCATCACCAACATTTGTCCAGCAGGTGGCAGTATAAGACAAGCCACCAAAGGTTTTTGGGCTGCAGTGAAATCATGAGAGAGTGAGGAGAAAGCTGATCTTTAATATTCTTTTCTGACCCTGCTGGGGAGATATAACCTCACTTCCTAGTCTGTTAAAGGGTTATTATTTCTCTTGGAAATTAAATTGACTGTTCAGTGCAAACACAAATTATTTTTGGCATGCCTGACCTGCAGAGGATTCATCCCAGTAAGCTGCTGAAAAAAGATGTTGCTGAGATCTAGACCCTTTTTGGTAGCACTATAAGATTGACCTATGCAAAGAAGCAGGGAAAAGACAGACGGGCAAAGCTGGCAGCAACTATCCACCCCTGCACATACAGGCATTGGTGCGTTTCACGCAGTCTAATAAAATGGGTGGAAATAGGTCCACCTTTCACTGAAAAAAAAGGTGGTCATGAAAAAATCCAGGGCCTAGTCTACAGGTAAGGGGCTAAATTGAACAGCAGCTTAATTTAGCACCAGGATAGAAACTACATGGCAGATAAGCAAACATCAGTTTGTTTTTTACACTTAGCCTAAATGATCCCTTTAAAGTGGACCAATACAAGCCCTGGAGTCGAAGAGACTCCAAGGCCGGCTAATTCCCTCTTCCCGCTGTGTGATACACCTCAAATTGCTGCATACAATTAGGTAGCTGTTGAGTCAATGATGCATGCATATGCCACGGCCTCGCAATGACTTTTAGTTAGGTGCAGGCGCGCGCCAGGCATTTGTATGATGCTAGTGAGGATGTGTGCAGCAGTGCTCAGCTCTATTTAACTAGTTAGCGAATAGAAGCCAAATGGAACATGCTGATTCGCTGCCTGTCTGCGCTTGCACAATGGGAATGCCGGAAGGGTACATTGTGGCAATCTTTAGGGATACACACAGCGAGGTAACCCAAATCGGGATGCTTCTGTTAAGTAGACCAGGTGAGTGAAAACCCCAGGTTTTGGTCCACTTTAAGAGCAACTTTAAAGCGAAAGAAAACCTGGGAATTTGACTTTCCTGGGTTTTGTTTCATGCCCCCTGGGCATCCTGAATTGTGATGTTAGCTGCATGACCCCCCCCCCCCCCCCCAGGTTGCCCAGTAAAACTCACCTTTCCCTGGTCTTATGTCATTTGGCAGGCAGGTTTTATTGGCTTGAATGGGGAGCACACGCTGTCGCTTCCCCCTCATCCCTAGCTGTGTGAGCGTTTTGTCCCAACCTATCTGAATGGCTGGGGCAGGAGAGCACACACAACGCTGGGGACGCAGGGGATGCGGCAGCGCATGCTCCCCATTGTAAATAATGCAAGCTCCCTGACGAATGATGTAGTGACAGCAGGCAGCTCTTATTGGACGACAGCCAGCGCATGCACCATTGGAGTGTGGAAAAGTGAGTTTTTTTTATAAATTCTTTATTTATTAAGAGATTTTCTTTTCATTGAAAAAAAAACAGGACATAAAACAAAAACAAGGAAAGTTAAAGTGGACCAACACCCAGGGGGGATCGGCCCGGGAATCTATAAGATTCCCGGGCCGATCAGATCCCTCCCCGCGGGGCATCCAAAATCGGGATGTCCCACGGGGTGAAACCCCCCAGGAAGCCCACAATCCTACCTTTTCCACGTTCCAGCGGCACATGCGCGTCTGCCGCCGCCTCCGGCGCGTCCCTCTAGCAGGGCGCGCTCCCGCGCCGGCCGTTTGTGAATGGCCGGCACGGGTGCGCTCCCTGTAAGAGGGACGCGCGGGAGGAGGCGGCGGCGGCTGCCTCTCGCTTGTCTGCCGGCAGGGATTGGCTGCAGCGGTCACGTGGGAGCGGGGAGAGGTGAGTTTTCGGGGCTTTCTGGGGGGTTTCACACAGCGGGGCCCCCCCATCGGGGTGCCCCACCGAAGTGGACCAAAACCCAGGATAGTCAAAATCCTGGGTGTTGGTCCACTTTAAGCACATAACATCACAGCAGTGTAATGATACAGAAATGGCTCAACAAATGACATTTTGTACATACAGTAGTAATAGAGTCTCCCTTGCCAACGAATTTGTCTCTTGCCCGGCTTGTGCCTTCTAATGTATGTCCTTTCTGATTTCTACACTAATGGCAGCTCTTGGACCATTTGCTATGAAACCTTCTGGGCTTTCGGGATAACCTTTAGCGTTGGACGATGAGCGTGCACAAGCGACACAACGCACTGTGGAACTTGAAAGGTGGAGGTGGACAACTAGGAGGGGGGGAGGGGTGAAGGAGTATTAGGGTGGGCTGGGTAAATGCCTAGGTCGGAAAGGTGAGGTCTTATGGATGAATTGGGGGGTTCACATGGCTGGACATACCAAATCGGAATTCCCAGGAGAATAGACAGCGGCCAGACCATGATATCCAGGCTGACCACTGGTGGGTTTTGTTCCACTTTAAAGAAAACTTAAAGGGTTGCCAAGGAGGGTCTGCTGGTCAGCAGGGACACAAACCCACCCCCCAAAATAAAGACATACCTTTTACTTCTTAAAACTAGGAATCCTGCAGCAGGTTGACACAAGTGCAGCAGCCTAACCTCCACCAGCAGGGTGCCCGCACTAAAGTGATCTGCCATTTCAGGGTCTTCCATCAGAGCACCAGGAATAAAATTAAAGTATCTCTGTGTTATGGAGGGTTTATGTCCGCATGGAAATAGACCAAAAGATGCCCTGGAGTCTACAAAAATCCTGATTTCCTCTCCTCAGGGCATTCTGATTTGGGGTGCCTTTCTGTCGTAAACCCCCAAAGTCGCCCGGTATGCTTACCTTGCCAACAAGCCCGCGGCGCATGTGCAGCGGGCAGTGGCATCACTCACATCTTTTTCCGGCTGTGCGCGGTCACGTCTGCCGTAACTGAATGGCTGTGCTGTGATGCTGTGCGCCGATCATATGTGCGGCTGGGTTCCAATAAACTTCTCCAGCTGAACATTAATATGCATGGCCAGAGAAGCCGATTGGACGGGAGCTGTACCTGAATGTGGGCTCAAGGAAAGATAAGAACAGTGGGCTGGGGGGGGGGGCACAAATTAGGAGTCCCAAACCAAAGTGACACTGTGACAACTGTTTAAGTCCACTTCCTTTCAATTTCCTTGATAGGAGAAATACCTCATCAGATCCATTATTTTAACAATCATTATTTTTCAGATAATAAATAGGTAGTGTGATAAGAATCATTCAACATCAGCTACCTAATTACCAGTAGCACTTTCTATTCCAGTCAGCAGTGGCACAGCTCCAATGCCAACTCTCCCTGACTTTTTCTGAAGAATGATGGAGGTAAGTGGAGCACAGTGGTATCTACTCCGCTTGTTCCTTTTTTTTAATCTAGACATTCCAGAGTTTCCCTTTAACTTCAGGGTGACAGTGTGCCCCCTCCATTTTCTGGTCATCCTTCATTCAATGGCTACACTCCTCTACGCTGTTCTTGGTAGTTACAAAGCATTCTAGGAAAAACATGAATAATGGAATCAGGAGGGGGGGCTGATTGGATTTATAAAAAAGATCCCCCATGGTTACCCTCCCCCATGTGTTACCTCGAGCGCACCCCCCCCCCCAGCCATAGGCATCAATACAGCAGCAGATTTTCTGTGTGGCTGCACAAAGTGAAAGGCGCCTTTGAAAAAGTTGGGCAGAGGGGGCCGGCCCGCCTTGGTGGGGTTGGATGTTTCACCTAGTGAAAAGATTGGTTGGTGGAGGGCGGCCGGGTGACATGGGAGCCAGGGGCGTCCCGGGAACAGGGGACAAAATCATCTGCTGCGGCAATCTGCACTGCTACTCGCACAACAAGCTCACACTGCTAACTTAATGCAGAACCTATACAGACAGGGATGGCTAGAGATTTAAAGAAAGGATGAAGGCAGGCTGCAAGAAAGGGATGAAGAGAGGCTGCTTAGGGACACCAATGGCCAGAGAGGGGAGGCAAACACAAGAGGCGCTGCAAGAAAGTGTTGGAAAGGAGTGGCAGAGAGACACGGAAATGGAAAAAAAACTGTAAATAAACACAGGAAAAGTTTAAGAAGAGAACATAATAGGGGCTGCAAAAAGACACATAAAAATAAATTGAGAGGGGATGCAAGAAAAGATAGCAAATATAACACGTATAAAGGTATAGAGCTGAGTCACAGAAAGGCAGATGGACTGCAAAGAGATGAAAATATTATTCACATATATGTGGACCTTTCTATGTGCAACATACTGCAGTCCTTCTTCTATGTTTGACTATCCTTAGATTCTGTGGCCAGATTGAGAATGAGATAAGATGATGCATTAGAGGTTTTCCATAGTGGCATTCCAAGGGGTCTTTGGTTCCCACAGTTACCAGTGCATCTAGCCATGCCATACTCTAAGGTTATTGCCAATGTTGGGCAGTTAGTCCTGCACTAAACAAGCTCTATACTTGTTGGAAGGCCGGCGGTCATGTCTGACCACGCCAAGATGTCTATGGCCAGATGGAGAGTCACATTCAATAACAAGGGCATTTGGTGTCTAAGGATAATTTGATAGACTGCTATTCACTTGCTGACCCTTGGCCATGCAATGTACAAGGTCACAGCCCTGCCAGCACGTCTGACCATCCTCAGATGTCTATAGCTAGTGTTAGGATGGATGGTGCCAGATCCCAGCGATGGGAATCCAAAGGAGGTGCTGGGTGAATGTGGAATACATTGTAAACCTAATTTACCAAAAACATAATTTGATTACTAAGCTTTTGTTCCAAACAAAGTCGTAGACTTGCCTTCACCCTGACCATCCCTGACTGGACTATGGTCAGCTTGGTTGGACTTATAGTTTCTCATTTAATTAATAAAATAGAACTGTCCATAATCAGCCCTTTACGTGTTCAAAGTGGCTGATTCTGCAGCAGGTCTGACTATCTTCTGATGACCATAGACAGCCTAGGAGGTGGAAAGATGAAATTCAAAGACAGAGACATAATATGGTTTATGATTTGATTGATACATTGGAAACCATCTGCAGTTAACTCTTGTTCAAAATACAAGGTGGACAAAGTTCCCACAGGTCTGAAAATCTAACATGCTTATGGCCAGCTTGGGTGATAGAATGATGACACAGAAGTCAAAAGGTAAGGACACCTGTTTTCAGGTATAATTTGATGACCTTTAATTTTACATAGTCAGCAGCTCTTAGGCGGATGACCTGCCCATAGATCTGCTTATCATCAGGTCTCTATGGCCACCCTAATATTTGAGCGAGATCATGGCATTCAGACTAGGAAGCCAGCTCTTGAAATGGAAAAGCCGACAAGACCAGTGCCCCATACTTATGTCAGGACTCTTTGGCATTCATTTTATCTTGTCCCAGGACCAGATATCATGCTCAAGAAAATAGATGGCTCACCGGGATGAGCCCTTTTACTTGAAAGCAGACCTACACATTTCAAACCTGCTGCAGAAATCCTTATTAGTAATGCCTGTGTGCATAATATACATACACAATATGCACAAAAACAATGGGAGGTGTGGTGCCATGAGGTACCAACAGGTTTGCCCTGACAGCTATGGGACTGTTAGTGAGTCATCCATATAAAACACATAAAAAAGAGACATTAGGCAATTGTAATAGGCTAATCTCCTTTCCTGATTGTGCTGTCCTAACCCAGCAGAACACAATGGGATTCACCAGGTGGTGGCATGTCTATCCTGCCCATGAGCCTCATTGGTCACTGGCAGTCACTAAAGTAAATAGATCACACAGTGATGCTGTAGAGTGTAGGTCTGCATCCTCCTGTGTAATGTATGTCTTAAAGGTCAGCAGGCTTTATATAAAATATCTGTAAAGCACCACAAAAATGGCCAGTCCTGCTACGTTACCATCAAACGTTTGTCCTAAGCCAATGATGTATACTCACCACATCCTGCTTCTTGAAGCGGACCAAAACCCACCAAATTTGTGAAATACATTTGGCCATAGCCCCTGCCGATATTCCCGTCTTAGGGTGTAGAGCTAGAAATGGGTAATCTCATTTTTCAAATCGTTTTTTTGCTGTCCCTCTCTGTAAGATGGCAGGCATCAGTCATTGCATTGGTGTGGCAATGGATGGAGGAGGCGGAGCTTTACAGCTAAAATAGGCGTCATTATCTGGGATTAGAGTGACGCAGGAGCACTAAAAATTGGCAAAAGGTCCTCTTCATGGGGGGAGCAATTCAGGGGATGCTAGTTAAAAATGTGGGTTTTTGTCCACTTTAAAGTGGACCAACACCCAGGATTTTGACTATCCTGGGTCTTGGTCCACTTCGGTGGGGCACCCCCGATTGGAGTGCCCCGCTGTGTGAAACCCCCCCGAACCCCCCGAACTCACCTCTCCTCGCGCCGACGGACAAGCCGCGGACAAGCGGCTCCTCCGCCGCCGCCTCCCGCGCGTCCCTCTTGACGCGCGCGTGCCCGCGCCGGCCATTCACAGATAAGGTAAGGAGTTTGGGGTGTTTGGGGGGGTTTCACCGATCTCGGATGTCCCGCGGGGAGGGAGGTGATCGGCCCGGGAATCTTATAGATTCCCGGGCCGATCACCGGTGGGTGTTGGTCCACTTTAAGGTTGTTGTCATTGCCCCGGGGGGTTGAGGTATCTGATGGATGGAGAGAAAGTTTTATATGAATAGTACTGGGCCCTTGCTATTCTCTAGAAGGGTAAATGACACATGTATAATGCAGAGATGTCAAGTCAACCTTGGAGGCAGTTTTTAGGGTGATAGACATAGTGGGGTTGTAGTTTAGGGGCATGGCTTATGAACAGGCTTATGAGGAATGAGAATCATGAGCAGTGGCAATAAATAACATATATGTATATAAGACATTTCAGTTACGAAGTAAATCTGACCTTACACAATCCCCCTTCATATGTCACAATAACTGAAAGTACAAATGCAAAACACAAGCCTGGGTGCAAAAGCTATGCTGTAGAACTGCTACAAAAGCATCCTGATTTGAGACGCGGTGCTGCATCCCCCCTTATTACTACAAAATAACACTAATCGCTACAAAGCCTTCATCTGACCAGCAAATAAACCTATATTAAAGTGGACCTAAACTAGACCTATCATCGATAAGACAGTTAAACAATTACCACTGGGGCATCCCGGTTTGCCTAAAATTGTTGCTTTTGTTCAACTTTAAAAGCCTTACTGTCCTAGTGAAACAGAAATAACTTCCAGAACCCCCCAAAATGTGTTTCCATTAGCAGTGGCAGCTCCAAACAGACAGCGCAGATGCAGGGTCCTGGCACATGGGGTGAGGGGGCAGTAAGGATACCTACCAACTTTTCAGGGTGGAATTTGTTAAATTAGGCCACATCCCCTCAACAATATAAACACCTTAAATAGGCAGATGAATCACTTATTGATGAAGATCTGCATGAGGGACAAATGAGAACAACAAGAGACACAGGGATATAGACTCCCTGCAGGACAGTCCCTCTAAATCAGGGACACTTGGGAGGTATGAGTAAGGGTCAGCAGTCTAAGTAGTGAGGAGAAAACAGCTCTTACCCTCCCAGGGTGACCCTCTTGAAAAACAGTAGCCCCGCAATGTTCGGTCTTGAATGCGGATAAACAATGAGAGTCCAGCTTCCAATGGGTCCCATAAAGATTCATTTGTATCCCAGCAGATAAAAAGACACATTACAGTGTCTACGTTTCAGGCATCACCAGGTGCCCTTAATGAGAGTTTGGCTTTTATCAAAGGGGGTTAAATAGGAAGCCACAAAAGATTTGATATCCTTAGCCCCGCCCCCAATTTGGGGTCCCCTGCCCCACCACAAGCGTCAGACCAAGTATCCCCAAACTTAGATTTCTGTGCTCCATTAGTTCACTTGCCATTCAGTGACTGCCAGCAACTGATCAGATTGGTGGTGCCCCATACCTGCACACCTGCCTGGTGAACTTGATTGTTGTTGGCATTTATGATGCATGGCAGACTGACAGCCTGCTCTGATGATGGTAAGTACAAGGGCTGTCTGGTCCTGAGCTTGTGAAGCACCACGTCTCAAATCAGGATGCCCAATTGATGTGGGGGGTGAAGGGAGAAAAGTCTTTTTTGGCTTTACTTCCTCTTTAACTGTCCCGCCAGTGGTCTATGCCCCCTTTCTGCATCCCTCTCGGTTATCTGTTGTGCCTCAGTGTGAAATGTGTTGTGTTTTGAGGGTAAATTTCACTAGTGACAGGTTGAGGGGCTAGAAATAGGGCGGCTTTGGGGAAAACTGGGCGAGTTGACATGTCTGATTATGAGCCACAAGCCCTGGACTGACTGGGCCTGTCACAGAATTAATGGCCAGAGGTCCAGAGAAACAGTAACCTATCTAGAAACAAATCTGAGCAAGCTCAGAGTGGTTCTCTAGACCAGCACAAGGCCGCAGGCCTGCCTCAATGCTCACCATTAACAAATTCCAAAGCAGACACAACAGCATGGGAGTGTGTACTGGGGTGGGGGATTGGGTTTGGCATTCTGTCCGGTGTCTGGAAATTGGGGAGTGGAGGAGGGGCAGGGTGGGGGGTGGTTGGTTGTGCCTCTCCTTGTGAATCTCTTTTACACAGCCCAAGCCTATTCTGCCCGCTGGTTAATGCATTTGAATGTGAAAAGGCGGCCAATGTAAGGGGTAAAGAAGCCTTCTTTGTGATTAGCCTGCCATGGCCCGGGCCTGCTGGATTTATTGAGCATTTGGAGAAGCGAGGGGTGCTGGCTGTGAGCGGGCTCATTTCCATAGCAGCTGCTGCATGAGGCCTCCACAACAAGGGAAAAAGTCGCCTTGTCCAGGCCATGAATAGGCTGAGGAGGTCGTGAAAGAAAAGGCCCGGAGAGCTGTAGAAGAATGGGGTCTTGGATCAGGGTGTTGCGGAGAGGAGGGGGGGTGCATATTTAAGCTCGCTTTGGTTTGATGAACTTGTGTTAAGGATTCAGAGGAGGCAGGCGGAGGAGGAGGGAAAGTATCAGGCTGGCAGGTGTGAGAACGACTCTCTGCTGTGGCACCCATTTCTGCCCCATTTGGGTGTCCTTTGTTGTGATTTTTTTTCTGCCTGACCCACCCACAGTATTGTCATGTACCTTTCCCCATTCCTTTCATGACTGTCTCCAGGCTTAGCTGACAGCCCTCATTTTTTTTCTACTTATCAGGATATTTTTTTGCACTTTCAGCAAAAATGAGGCTTCTAATGTTGTCATGGCAACGTGATGTCACCAAGACTTTGAGATTTTGAACTCTACAGTGCCAATGTCTCCTGCAGGGATTTATCTTGTCGGAGTCCCCCCTCCTAAACCCAGATAATTATGGGATAATTAAAAAGCAATTAACACATGTAAACAAGATGCTACGGGAATGCTGCGGCTGCTGGTGTGAGCTCAGAAATTAAAGGGGAACCTGTTGTGAGGGAAATATGTGGGGCTGATCTACTCAGGGCCGCCATAAGGAAATTGTGGGCATTATACATTGTCAAAGCCTGGCTGCCCCAGGGTTTATTATACACTGAGTGTTAGATATTGACAATAAAACATGTCTGTTAGAAATGCTCATGCTACAGTATTCAGTATTTGGAGGCACAGCCCAGCCTGCAAAAAGATAGATAGCCTGCAGTCTCGATCCCACTGCGGGCTGCTCCGGAGCTGACAGCACACTTCTACCAGTCCTGAATTTACATCAGCAGTCATGTGATGAGTTACCTGCTGGCAATCAACAAGGGTGTCTGTTCCCACAGAACAGGCAGCAAGGACGCTCAGCGAGGCCAGGAGAAAAGCACCAGAGCAGACTGAGTTGAAACTGGAGGGCTGCAGCCCACAGGAATTAATGGGATCCCTAAGGATCCCTTTTTTTGTTTTTGCTTTTTTGTTAAAGCTTGGATCCGATTCAGTATCTATGAGGAGTGTTTGCCACGGAACCCATCTATCACATAATATTGGTTGTGGGTTAGGTGGGAGCCCAGTCTCTATAAAGAGACCCCCTACCTCATAACACACAATAAGAGCCTTTGGCTCTTTGCCCCAGTTTTCAAGCACCAATTGTAAATGCAGCATAACCAGCAGGGTAGGATTCCCCAGATTTCCTGAAGGGTCCTGTAGCACACATGTGTCAAACTCAAGGCCAGGGGGGCAGATGCGGCCCTCCAAGCTGTTTTGTGTGGCCCTCAGACATTGGTGGTTGGACTGCACCCCTTCTAGCCAGTCTAGTCTGTCACTCCAAGGCCTTGGAAACTGTCAGCAAGTTATTATGTCTGTGTGTAATAGCGTTGAGTGATGCACTGGTGTAACGGTGGTGATTTAGGAAACATAGGTTTAGTTAAGCCTTAGGCAAGCCCTAGGTTTAGACTCAGCAAGCCCTTGCTGGGTCTAGACACAGACTATGGAAACACTGCTGCTGATTGGTTCCTGACTATAATGTTAGACTCAGAAATCAGGAGAGGGGAGGTTGATTGTGATTCAGAGGAAGCTGTAAGCTGATGCTGGGTTAGCAACTGGTAAGTGCTGTGCTGGAGTTTCACACCCAAGATAATCTGGAAGACCATGCAGGTCAGTCCGGAGGAGTATCCCTTGTATGGAACAGAGAGGAAAGAAGGTGCTCTTTGTGGCCGTGGGGTAAAACCCGCACAGTGCCAGACTCCTGAAGGGTAGACCAGGTGAAGGCAAAGCACAGCAGGATGTGGGAACATGGACCCTTTGTGCCAGGGGGTCCCCGGGTGGATGTAAAGCTGAATAAATAAGACTGTGGTTTGAATGATTTTGGATGGTCATGATTGCATTTTGTTTTGAGTTTGTTATTAACCGGCCCTATGAAGGCCACCAAAATGCTGATGTGGCCCTTTATGAAAATTTGACCCCCCCTGCTGTAGCAAAATATGTAAGAATATCATCAGGGATGATCACTGGGCTCCCTTATACAGCAGGGCCCCATACAGTAGTCTGCAACTGGGCTGCAAGTGTGTGTAATGGTCTTGAATTGCAATTGGCAAGGTATTATGTAATTGCTTAAAAAACGCGGTTGCCTGTGTGTAATGTGCATCGCACCAATGTGAACCGAGTCTCATCCCCAGCAGGTCAACTTATCTGTAATGTGATTTTTCTGTACCGCAAACCTAACATATAGCCTTGTCCTTCTGCACCACAATCCGGAGCACAGGTCTCAATTTATCTGAACTATGGTAATGAAGATATGAACTGTGGATCAGGTTGAGTAACAGATTAATCAGACTGACGCTTAGGCTGATGTACAGGTGAATCTGGCTACGCATTGTTCCTGGCTAAAACATTAGGAACAAACCATATCCCAAATCCCCTTCTGACATTGATGGGGGTGTGATGGATGAACTATGGCAAAAACTTTTTAGAATGGGCAGAGCAAGTGGAAATGCTAAAGGATATAGTTTTTTTCACTCAGTTCTTCAGTCAGTGAGTGCTTTAACTGTCCATTGTGCCTTTACCACTAAAAACCAGCTTTGAGTGGATTCTGGCCTTTAAGTAAATCCTAGAGTTTCTCCAACACCCTGCAGTGCTTAATTGTTTCATGATCGACGACAGTTCCTAAGCTGAATTGATGAGGCCCTCAGGATTTTGGAACTGCAGAAGCCTGGAACTGGTTACTGCTTTTGCAGACAAAACACTCCTTTTTAAGACAAAAAAAGAGATGCCCCCCCCCCTTTTCATTCTACTTGGCTTCTCTATAGCACCTTGTCTGCCTATGCCATGGTTGTATTCTCATGACCCCTGAATAACAGCATGCAGTGGGGGCTACAGACTTGCCTTTGCTTAATTTTCCAGCATCCCCCCACTCCTTCCCCCAGAAAAGAAGAGGGGGGGGGATTGAGCAAGAGAGCATCCATCTGCTGTGCAGCCCAAACTAAGCGTCCAAGACAATACGAGGAAATGCTTCTAGGCTGGAATTCCTCTTGCAGATTTTGGCAGTGGCTCAGGGAACAATTTCCAGCATCTCTTCCTAGTGACTGCATAGCTCCCCTCCGCCATTCTCTGCCGGCCAGCATAGGGCAGCCAAGTTGAACTATTTTGTTCGGCGTTCCCTACCTGGTCAAAACTCATCCCAGGCTCCCATTCTCTGATGTCAGACAAGTCCTGGAGATGTCACGTTACAATCTGGCGCAGGACCGGCAATCCAGGCTTCCAGCAGGAGGGATCGTGGGCCAAGAGTTACATTCAAGGCTGAGAACTGGCTGTGGCCAGCACTTGTTTGTGCCAGGCCATCTATTCCCACTGCTGATCAGTGCAATATGTGATCCTTGGCAGTTGGATTGAAGGGAACATCTTGATTTGCTGCCTAAATTAAAGCTTTACACCAGGCAAAGCTTTTTGAATATAGCAAAGAAAAGCCAGTGCTACATTGTTTTTTCTTCTCTGATCCTATTAAGTCAATGGAAAAGTAAGGCTGTCCTTAAATGTTTGCTGGTAATCTTCAGACCAAATTACATCTATGGTTTCTATTTCTGATTAAAGAGCTGTTTGTTATACAGCACCCCTAGGCAAACAGGACCGGCTGCACCGTCCAAAGTAACCAGACTGGGTTGTGTTCCATTTTAGGATCTATGTAAAAAGTGAGCTAAACTAACCTGGACTCCTGAAGGCTCAATCCTCTTTTGGGCCTGTTCTGAGGAAACCAAGCTAACAACACACTCAATGGCGTAACTAAATGTGACGGGGTCCTGGTGCAAACATTAAATGGGGCCCCTTTACGGCTCATACAGTTGGAAGAAGCTAGACAACTAACGACTTAACCAGCTCTAATTGGTGCTTCCTTTTTTAAAATGATAGCATGTGAGCACAAATATGATGAATAAAGTGGAGGAGCAACAATGATTGGGCCCCCCCTGACCTTCTGGGCCCCAGTGTGGTCACACCCCCTGAGCACACTATTGCTAGATCCCAGAATGAGTGGGAGCACATTCATGTAATGCACCTCCTGCTGCCAATCAACAAGGAAGCCTGTTCCCTCATGACTAGAAGGGGGAGGTTCGCACCAAAACCAAGGAGTCAGCTGTCAGCATCGAATCTAGGTGCACAATATTAATAATGCCTGCATGAGTTAGAGGGATTACGTTTGTGGATGATTCCCTCCCAGTGCTCCCACATAGCTAAGGCCAATTTGGGCAAAAGACTTGGCAGCAACAGTGTACAACTCCTCGATCCATGATCCAAGCTGCTGCACTGACCATGACTATTGACTATACCAGCTATTCCTGACTAAGCAGTGAATCAAGGTTAGTGTGGCAAGTTGTGCCCCCACACTTGTGCCCCTTTATTCACAAGTCCAGAAAGTACCACTAAAACTTCGTGTTGTAACAGTACTGTTGTGACCTAGCTGGGTAGACTTCCCCCCCACCCAGTTAAAAAGCCTAGCTACTCCAGTGTCAGTGCCATCCCCCACGAATGCAGAGAGATGATGCTCTATGTGTCCTGCTTCTGCCATGTAATCCGCTGGCAGGTGTCAAACAGGGGAGGTCATTTTTTTCAACATCAAATTTAGACTTCTTAAATCAAAGAATTTACTGTACATGGTCCAATACCAACCAAGAATAGGATTACCCAACACTCTTAACAAGTAGGTGGAGACATGCTAATTATTATTGCTGGTTTTGCCATAGTGCTCAAACCTACTAAGATGTACAATGCTCAGATATGGCTTTTCAAGCAATCCAATGCCTATTTTTTTCAATAAAATAGGTGTTGATTGCAGTCAAATGCAGTGGGAGGGGGTATCCTAATTGCTGATACCCCCCCAATAACCCTAGTTTTAACTTTCCTCATCCTTGATCCATCTGTGAAACTGTCTTAGCTGCCGGCATTCACGTGGTCAGGAGACCACAGGGATCACTTTGAATGTCTACAAAGCCTTCATTGTCTCTAAAATGATATGCATTCTTTATAAAGCATGAGGAAAATGTATAGCTTGTTTTACTATCGGGAATTTACAGGCTTCTTGTAAGTCCCAGTGAGCAATAAGACAGGATGACTAGTATCCAAACCAAAAGGAAAATGATTTGACTGAAGTTTACATGTGGTTGACTAAGCATCAGTAAAAAAAATGCACGTTACAGGTAACAGACCCTGGTGGCGAGCTTATCATGTCTGGGGCCCCATGCAAAGTTGTCTGGGGGGCCCTAATGAAAGACTATTTTTTTATAGTAAAATACAATATTAATGCATCTTGTCTTGGATGTAGCCGTGGCCTGTTCATGTGCTGTGGGAGCATAAGCAAACCCAGAGGCTTTCACACAGAGGGAAATGTCTGGGGATTGCCCATATGTCTGTCCCATTTCTACTTCCTGTGGCGTTCCAAACTAGGATGCCCACTGTGTGAAACCCCATTAAATCGCTGCACCCACTAACCAACCTCGGTCCAATGACGCATGCGCAGGTCACAGCCTCGCTATACCGTTAGCTAGGCGCATACCCGGGGCAGCCATTTGTGATTGGCCGACGTGGTCACAACCAATGGCCCGCTCTGCACCATTCAGCTCAGTAGCTGCTGTGAAGTCACAGCATCTTGCAAAACTGAATGGAGCTGATCACACTGATTCTGCGACCGCTGGCTCATATAAAAGTGCAGTGGCTTCCTAGCTGCTGTAGGCTCCCCCTACTCACCGCAGGCTGTCTGCCTGCCCAGTACCATTATTTATTTTTTTAAACAAAATGTTGCCACTGATCTGACCCTGCCTCTGGGGGAGGGGGGGGGCTATGCATTTGCATGATATGCTTGGTAGCTCAGCATAGACCCCCATGTACTTCCAGTATGGAGGGGAAATATAAATCTCTGCATTCCTATGTCATGTCAGCCTATAATCTAGTGGAAACTGTAGTGTCGATATATAAATACAGACTTTGTAGTTTGTACTAGCACAGAGGTGTTCAGGATTCCCATAATGTGCTGGATAACAAATTAGACCAGGCATATCAGTACAGGAGCTCCCTGCTTGGCTGAGGAGTAATTCAAATAATGCTGACTCAGCCACTGCTTACCTTTAAAACATGGTGTAGCTTTTTGTGAATTATCTTCGAAAATTCCATATCCTACTTGTCTTGTTAGCATACAATTTCATGGCCTGCACACATCTGCCAATATCCCCAGTGCCAACCAGCTGAAGGTTGAGGAACAGAGCGCCTCTAGGTGGTGCCTGTAACTGGATGCTTTCTTTAACCAAACCCTATTTCCAGACATAACGACAGTGTAACAATTGCTAACTTACCACCAAATGACATTCTATTAAGAGACGACCAAAGATCCCCTGAAGCTCACCCATACTGTGAATGGGCATCTTTATATCATTTGGTTAATCACCCTAAGAACCCGTGCAAGTCAGCCATACTGACCAGTGTCCACGGAACCTCGAATACAACCCTGTGGCCCATGCCTACTATTTGCCGCATGTGAAAGACATTGATACTGCACTACAACCTAGCCGTGCTACATTGTTTCTGCTTAGTGTTTATTAGCCTCTGTAACTACCCTGAATGTGTAATGAAGTCAGAGAAGGGGGCATAGCAACAAACAACTCTTAGGTCACAGTGAGAATCCAAAAAAACACAGGAGCAAAATGTTGAAGAAAAGGTAGGTGAGAGTTAATAAATCCCATGTGTAAGAAGGAACTTAAAGGAGAACTTAGCTTCTACATGATAGGGGAACATGAAGCTAAGGGTATCCATGTTCTTCCTTTCATAAACTAAAATAGCACTTGGAGTTGATAATGGTACATATTTATTAAGGCAGAGCTCTGTAATCCACCCATGTCATATCTGGAATTATACACATCCGACGCTCAGTAGAACATCGGCTTAAAGAATTCCTGGCACTAGGACCTATGTGATATGTACCGGCGAGACTCGTTTAATTTACAATCCACAACCACCTCCCTCCATTGTTCAGTGACTAACTTTACACATTTACATTTTCCGTACAAATAGAAATTGCATAAACTTTAAAACGACACTTGTACAAACCAACTTAGATGGACAAATCCTTTTGGTGGTGGTGGTGGGAGAGTTGAGGTGAGTGGTACAAGCAGTCTGTTTTAGATCATGGACTTTTCTCTCCTGAACTTTTCCATCTACCTTTTTAACAGGTTTACACAGGACAAAGTATATAAGACATTGATGGTTATTCGGATCCAAGAAGAACTATAATGTAACTATATCCACAGTTGCACTTCATCAATCCAGCACCCCTTCAGAAACAGTGACGTTTATGGGACACAGATTTAGCTTGAATTTTGTCATAAAAAAAATAATATTCCTCTATCCTACTCTTCTCCTGGACAAACACTTTTAATTGGAACAATTGCCCCCATTGAACGTTTTTTGGTCTATGTATAAATGATCTCCATTTGCCGTATATTATACAAGGCCGCAGACAAAATATCCACTGTGCAAACCAGGAAATGCAATCAAAAAGTCCTTGGGGGTTCATGTTGAGCACCACAGATATATCAACAACCCCATTAAGAGCAGGCAGTACAAGCCAAAATGGTGTCCTACAGGCACAAGTTTTAAAGCGGAAGTTCAGTCTAAATGTATATTAACTCCCCTGCTATGCCATTCTCCCATAGCACTGAAACGGGGCAGAGTGAGGGGGTTAGAACAAGAAAAACTCCTAACCTCAACTGGGATCCATTGCTGGTCACCAGTGATTCTGGAGCTGGGCGCAGCCATCTTAGTTCTGCTGCACAGAGCAGATTTTCCTTATTCTAATTCAGCACTTTCCCCTGATATACGGAGCCCAGCTAGAAAAGGTGAGAAACTCTCCAATCACAGAAGCTGTAACGGATAGGTTCGTTTAGTGTCCCTGGGAACTAAGACCCTCCCTGTTTCAGAACTGCAAACAGCAACTAGCCAATTAAGGAACAGAGTGCAGACAAAAAGTGGGGATTTATGCTGGCCACTGCTGCTATATCTCAACACAGCCAAAAATAAAAGTCAATGCAAATTACAAAATGGTTGCTACTGGGCCACATGGCCTGAAAGTTTCAAAACTCGTAACCCTGGTGTGAGTCACTTCTTGACCATTTATGCCTGCAACACATTCTAGAGACAGAAAGGGATTAAGAAGGTCAGGAACAAGAACAGGTCCTACAATAAAACATTTACAACAGCCAACCACAGAAATGGGGAAAGCAGCCAAGCCATGTCACAACCCCAAAATCACACCCATTCAAGGGTTCATCTGGGGACTTATATTGCAGGAATATCAAGTATAGCTTCTAATAAAAAAAAGTCTAATCATGTTTATAATGAAAATATTCTTTATTTTCTATTTAAATGTATCACCAGTTCAGACACAACATCAGCACATCTTCACAATACGACCACACAGTTACGAAGCAAACTCACAAAACACCAATACGCTACAGCCCACACAGTTTTCGAAAAGAAAACATGACTACATTTTATTAATGGTCGGATATTTGGAGCCAAAAATAAAAGAATAAATTATTATCGATTTCCATCAGGCAATAGATATGTCAGAGAGGGTGTGCCATTTGGGCCAGGAAACACTAGATTAATAGAAAAGTTGAGTCGGCCACTAGACAATTCTATGGAGGTTAGTAACTTTACTCTTCACCCAAAAGAATGTTACAATTTTTTTACATGGAAAGCCAGAGGAAGCCAAAATGAGTCACATGATGTATGCGTAATTTAGACGTACATGTAATTTATGCGAAAAGCCGGATTTACCAATGAAGAGGGTCCTCACTTAAGTTTACAGATTAAAACCATTTTTTTAAGAAAATCACATACAAGAGAACATTACCCAAACAACTATACTTCACCTTTAGTACAATGCCACCCAGATGTCTGAAGCAGAGATGGAGGTAAAATGTCCATGGGCTGGTCACGTTGCGATTACACGTAGCTAAGAAAAGGAAGGACTGCCTGATGGGACAGCATCAGGACATACAGGGCTGTAAAATGTCTATTCAGCATGTAGGAAAAGAAGGCAATATTTTAAGGTTGCAGGTATACTTTAGTAACCTTGTTGGCAGCCTTTGGCTGGTTGGCCTAGGTAATGTCTCCAGTTTCGATATGGGATTCATCTTGCACAAGGTTTGATAAATCTGCCCCAATACATTTGTCAGGGCAAGACATGATATTCAGAGACAAACATGTCCAAAATTATTAAATTCCAACCCCCTAATGCAAAGCTGCAATTCATCATGCTGGACAACTTTAGGCTATACCTATTAGGCTACTGCGCAGCTGATTTAGACACCAACTCTTTTGTCGGGGACCCAGCCTCTGCTGGCTGTTAGCTCATCATCCATCAGGATTTCCATGGAAGCACCAACTGGTTGCCAGCCAGCAGAAGGCATGCCACTGACAAATGAGCAGCTGTGTCTCCCTAAAACAGTGCCGGTAAGAGCCACAATTTAGGATACCCAAATGGCAGCTTTGGAATAAAAGGGCTAGAAAGACAGTAGGACCCATGATTTAGGATACCAAAAGGGTAGCTTTGGAGTAAGGGGGCTAGAACACTGGGATTCTTGACAAATATTTTGAAGATAGGTGACCTTTTTATATGTGACTGAGAAAAGGATCACATTCAATGCTATTATTACACAGTCTGGGTCATGCTAAAGACCTGGTAAAGCAGTGCTTTACTTGAACACACAGAAAATTCTATAAAACATATCCCAAATAATCACCTATTCCTCGCCCGCATTTTAAAGGCGAGGGACACCATTTTTCCAATGAGCTGAAGATATTTTTGTTCAAAGTTTGGGAACAGCACCCCATGGGCTATGCAGAACAATTTGGTAAATTCTTTAGCATACCCCATAGGGGGCTGTTTTCAAACTTTAAAACGATTTATATCTTTAACTTACTGGAAAAATGATGTATCTCACCTGTCAAAGAAAGCCCAATTACATGGACAGATGATACTTTGAGGAGAAAATTAGAACAAACACTTTTTTTTACTGATTTTCTTTTATTGTGCTCAAGTTAAGTACACTTAGATGTAACTTGGAATTCACATCTAAAAGCACACCCATAGATAAACTTGCATCCTCAGATCTTTTGTATAAACCCCAACAGGAACATAAAAAGCTATTTGCACAGTTCTTTCGCAATACTGAGCCATTCAGTCCCTCATCCACCAATTTAGTTTATTGGGTGTCACTGAAAGTAAATCCAAGTACTGTTTGATATTAGAGAGGAAAAATAAGCAAACCACCATTTCTTTCAATTTTGTTTTTTTTTGTAATTTTTTTTATAAAACAATTCTTTCAGAGACTACAGGTCACTTTATACACTCCGAATATGCTGTATTTTACAGACTTCATCCAGTTACAACATGGCGATCTCAAACACAGCTTCAATATAAGCCTATAACTTTAATTAACATAATTAAAAAAAAAGTTTCCATATCTAGAACACAATTGATCACAGACAAAACTCCTTTCTGGAGCAGATTACAGCCACGTTGTCCTGTTCATCCCAAGGATTTTAAAGAAAGAAAAAAAAGGGGGGGGGGGGAGGTTGGGGACTGGCATAACAATGCATGAGAAGAGACCGCAAAATGGGACAGACTATTCAAAAGTCAGCCGCTGCACCTGCTCCTCCTAACACAGAGCTGGTCTAGTGGTGGCATGTGGGGTCATATCAAGAGACGAGGGGGTGCAAAGGAGGGGGGCTGGACAGAAGCTGAATTGGAGAACATATGGTAGCCACAAACATTTTAATCCCAGCCACCAAAAAAAGAATGAAGAGTTGATTGTAAAAAAAAAAAAAAAAAAAAAAAAAAATATATATTATGAATACAATTTCACAGTTAGAAAAAGAAAATAAGCACCTTAATTACTGTTAAGCAGAATATCCCTTTTACAACTGAGATTTAATATAAAATAAAAAAAGCACCCTGGGATGAATCTGGGAGTAATTACATCATAAATATTATGACATTACTTGTGGTAGATCTACTTAAAATGTGCAACAAGCTGTATTTTCCATTTTTTTATACACACAATCCCTTTTCGTCCCCACAAACCCATTCATTTTCTGTTTTTTTTTTAATATCTTAGCAACCCCTCCCCCATACACTCAAACCTAATGCACATAAGCAGGGTTCAGTGCTAATTAATATGTCAGCCTATCAATGTAGACTAATTAAATAAGAAGGAAAAATGCTGAAAATTCAGCACAACAAGACTTTTTTTATTTCCAAAAAAAGTTTACACCTTGGCTTGGTTTACTTCTACAATATACAAAATGCTTAAAGAGACCTTGTTAGAGAGCATGGATTACGTGGTTTATGTGGCCGGTATAGCTGCTGGTTTTGGGCGAACAATAATGCAACTCCCATCCAGCTGGAGCAAAAAAGATTGGCCTACTCCAATTATTTTTTTTTTTTTTTTTTACACAAAAGTATGGCATCTCACATGAACCAGAAATCCTATGATCGGGAAAAGGCGATACTTTAAGGCTAACCTGCATGCAGGATAGAACAGTATACAGTGCAATTTAACACAGCAGACATGATACCCATCCCTCCCCCTAACTTATTTGGCAAGATGCATTTACCAACTGAATGAGGATAGCAAACATCCACCCTTCTGTTGACTTTCTTTTTTTCTTTATAGTGGCAACTTTTTTTTCTAATTAAAAAAAATTGAGGCCACCAATATTAAAATTATTTGGAGATCTGGCGTTTTTAGATCAGAATATTTGTATTGTGGCATCTTATTTAAATAAAACAGAAGCCACTAGAATTAATTTTGAGTGATCATAGGAGCACTAAACCAGCTTTTTACAAAACTATTTTTGGAACTATTTTTTAAAATAATTTAAGGCATTTTATAATTACAAAATATTTATTTGAAGCCACCGTTGTGTTTGGGATTCTTGAAAAAACATGAAATAATTGGAATACACTTTTTTGCAAACATGTTCTTACAATCGCCAAATATAAGACGTGGGAAGGTATTAGTATTATATTTAAAAGAATTTTCAAATTTTGTTCTAAACATTTTTCATTTTAGGGGGTAGATTTAAATAAAATCAATTAGTTATTGTATTAAAGTTTAGGACTTATTAACACTATTTAGGACAAAATGTTAATACAAATTTGAAGGCTTTTTGAATGTTGTATTAGAACACCATTGTAAGCAGAAACAAAACATTTTTTAGGTTTTTAACCCCAGCCTTGGCTTTAAGAATTTCATGCGCTAATTTGGACTCTCCTAGATGAAATATGCCTAATCCTGGCATTTGTTACCCCCACCATTTTTGTATTTCAGCAGCATTTGATACCAGCACACATGCCAACATTCCTGTTGCCTTGCAATTTCCTGAAAGTATATTTAAATCCGCATAACTCTATACATACAGAGCAAAACTCAGTAGTCAACAGGTCAACTTATTAGAAGAAAAAAAAAAAGCTGCATCTCTCTTTGCAGACGGCAGGTGGTGCACTTGCCCTTAATGTGCAAAACAGAATGCAATTGCATGTGTGTGTGTGTATATATGTATATTATATATACAAACTATACACTGCAATAAACAGCATCTTATTCAAGTCTTCCACCTTCCCATTCCTAGAAAGGCGAAAGGAAATAGAAAAATAATTCTGCAGTTTAACCTTTTGTAGAAAGGTAAAATATCTAACCAACCTTAGAAAAATAAAAGGGCATTAAAGTCCAAAGTTCCCCCTGTAAAATGGCCTGCTTAAAGGTAATACTTCAAAGGGGCAATTATCTGCTGAAATGTTAATTAGATTGAGGGAGTGGAAGGGACTAGGACTGAAAATATTTGTAAGCAGTATGATATGGGATATTAAAAAAAAAAAATATAGAATTGAACACATTACCTACAAGTGCAGCATACAGTATCTGGTGCTGTTTTTCAAAATACTGTGCTTAAGGTCGAGGTAGATGATGAAAAAAAGGACATAAAAATAAGAAAAATTAAACCAAACTAATAAAATGTATCTTTGTGGACCCCAAACTTCCTAAAACCTGGAGACCAAAGAGCAGCTTTATCATGTCAAACAGAAAATTAAAAAAAAAAAAAACATACATATGAAGAGGCAGGAGTCACTTTCCATCAAAGGGAAATAAAAAAATATCTGATGTACCTAACATGAAGAAAATAAAAGCTTCTCATGGACAAACAACAAAAATAGCTCATAACCCTTTTTAAAAACCTAAGCATCAGGAAAATAAAAAGTTTCAATGATTTAGTAACCAGCAGTTGTAAAGGATCCGATGAAATCACGCCCTCCAAAATCATGAGCCTTGCTTGGACAACCTTTAAGCAGCGGAGCCTCTTTAATTGAAAAAAAAATTAAGACATACAACAAAAATGATTTAAAACCCCCATAAAACAGGAAGTGATGGAATGTCTTTGCGTGTCCTGCGGGCAGTTACCGACTGCTAGAGGAATACTTGGCCTTGGTGATCAGATAGAGGACAATGTCTTGGTGGCCACCATAGGCCGCTATATGTAGGGCACTCCAACCATCCCTGTTGGCCAGTCTGATGTCTGCTCCAAACTTCACAAGGAGCTTGACCAGTTCCAGGTTGCCATCAATGACGGACTGGTGCAGGGCTGTCTGGCCCTCTGGCCCAAAAGAGTTCACGTTAAATTCACAGTTGGTCATGTTTTGGAGAAGTGACTGGAGCTCCTTGGTGTTACCTTTCCTTACAGCTTCCTGGAAAACCCGCTGGGTGTGAGGGATGGAACAAGTGGACACTTCTGTCTGGCTCATGGCTGGTAGGAATCCAGGTTAAGCAGGTAGGTAGGAATCTGATCTGGTCTCCTTGGGGGTAAACACTCTTCAAAGGTTCTCCACACTTGGGGAGCAAAATCTCAGCACAAGCTGCAACTGGTGGTCAATATTTCTGTAGAAAGTGGCTTTGGTGGTGAAAATCTGTACAGTGGCAAGACGTGCTGCCCAAAAGCTGGTCCTGGTGACCAAAACCTCTGCGTAAGTTAGTATCTGAGAAATTGACAGAAGCAAGTGCTGGTGGCCAAAATCTCTACCAAAGCTGGTCCTGGTAGCCACAAAATCTACAGCAGCTGGTCTTTCTGGTCAAAAACAGAAGCCGATCTTGCTGGCCAAGGTTGTGGTACACCAGATCTCTCCAGAGGTTGGTCAAAGTGAAGGAGATCTCTAAAGGTACTGGTGCTGATGACCAAGAACTCTGTCCTGTTGGTAAATCTGTCCAGAAGTTCTTCCTGAAGTCCAGTATCTCCTGCAGGATCTGGTCATGTAGGTCAGGCTGTGTGCAGGGATCTGTGAGTAAGCCCAGTTGAAGTTTGTGGTTGTCTTCAATCAGCCACCCCTTTCTGTATTACAGGATCCAGCAGTCCAAGGGGGAGGTGGACACCCTCTTCTCCCAGTATGGCTGGCAGGAATGCAGCGATCGCCTCCCCGTCCAATAAGTAAGTTGCGAGCTGATCCCGATGGCGGCGAGGTGCTGGTCTAGGGGGAGGCTTCACTCGGGATGGCGCTGGCGGAACATGGGGCGCAGCGCCGGTAATTCCGCTGGTAAACTCGCAGCTCTCACTCCGCTCGGATCCGGCCAGCGCGGCCCCTTTTAGGTTACAGCGCTGATTTGCATGACAATGCTTCTCCGTCCCGGCTTGTCATTGGCGGATAGCCCACGTGGGGCCGGCCCAGCGCGCGCTCTCTCTCTCCCTCCCTCCGCCCCTTCCCGCTGAAATGGAACGTTGAGAATCTGGTGGGCGTGGCCTGGGGAAGTTTGCGTTTAGGGAGAGTGAGAAAAGTTCTCACGCACTTGTCTGGAAGAGACTCAGGCGATGGTAGCGCCCTGCGGGGGCACCACAAGGCCCAGCATGACCTGCCAAATGGGCTTCAACAATAGCATTTCTAGCGGAAGAAAATTCTATCTGTAAGTCATTATCAAAGATGCCTTCCATGGTGTGCAATCAAGTGGCAAAATAAAACCGAATACTTACCTGGTCTCGGCATTCAGTGTGTTCCCACAGCACGGACTCGGCCTGACCTGGCTGTGCACGCACACACTGACAGGCATTTAAAGTGGACCAAAACCCAGGATTTTATCTATCCCGGGTTTTGGTCCTTTCCCCTGGGGCACTCCGATCGGGGATGCCCCACTGTGTGAAACCCCCAGATTCCTGAAGCTAACTCACCTCTTTCCGGTCCTATGGCGCATGCACGGCCGCTTGTCCAATCAGCGGCTCTGAGCGTGCTGGCGGTCGCATTCCCCACGTACCACTAACAGGGAACATGCCCGCACTGGCCGTTCACAAATGGCTGGCATGGGCACTAGCCCTGCTAGAGTGATAGCAGGGATGTGGCTGCAATCTGCACATGCGCCGTTGGACTGGAAAATAAGGTAAATGTATGGGGCAACCTGGGGGGATCCCGATTTTTGATGTCCGGGGGGGAGGGAAATCGATCGGCTGATCGATTTCCCTCCCCCTGGGGTTGATCGCAGTGGGTTTTAGTCCACTATAAGTAGCTGGGCTGGTGGTCACATATAGAAGGCGGATAGAGAGTCTGGCTTGGACCATGCTGGTTGTTGGGACCAGGTGAGCTGATTGTACGGTACTGGGGAATAGGTTGGTGCTATATAAATAAATATCATTATGTGAAACCCTGCTGGGTGCATTTTCTATATTCTCATCCGACTATACCAGTGGCGGCATCACCTGCGCCCGTCTAGCCTGTGTGTGACTGCGCCCGTCATAACTGCGGCAGTGCGCAGCCATAGAGGGATACAGGGGATGCACCACCAATCACCGGCTAAGCTCCCATTCTGCATGACCGGCTTAGAAAGCTTATCAGAGAATTGCCGGCAAATATGAATTAGGGTCTGCCAACAGGGTGTCACATTTTGGGGCATCCCTAATCGGAATAAGGACCAGTCCCTCTCAGGGATGCCAGATACTGGGAAATGTTACTTCTTACATGTTATGGATCACTGCTGACAATTTTGTGAAGGCGGCAAACACCTGGAGAGGTGAGTAGTAGGTATAAGGTGTTTGGCTTTCCAGGGGAGGGGGGTGTTCAGTTTGCAGTAAGGAATATTAATATTAAGTGTTGTTATGGTGGGTAGGGGATGAAGTATGGGAAGCTGTGCATTATGGGAGGGAAGCTCCTACATGACAATATGCCACTGGAATTAGGACTATGGTAAAGTAAGCTTAGTTTTTGTATTTTAAATAAATCCACGTCAACACTGTAAATCAGAATCGCCTATAAAAGATATTTATGTAGTCAAAATTGGACAGGGAGCCCTATTTAACGGGACCGGAACTAGCTGCACACTGCATGGAAGCATGTCTCCTATCAGAGGAGATGTGGCTACCTACCTAAAATGCCAGTGTGTCCAGTTTTGGATGGGCAATGACGTCAGTTTTACAGAAGATTCAAAGGAAGGTCATAAAGGGGGTGATTTGTTTTTTAGGAGAGGAAACTGCCATTGACTGACTGTAGACTGACTGTCTACCTTGGGGCTGATTCAGAGCCAGGTGAAAATTTACACCCGGTAGACAATGAAAGTGAATGTAATAAAAACAAACTCCTTTTACCTGCCAGCCTGCAGGTTTGATCCATAGAGTTATCAGTGTGCGGGTCCCTACTGCTAGTTTCGGTGGAGGCTGCAGGGGGCGTATCATGTGAGAATCCACCATTGAGTATAAGCATTGGGTGCTCATTTGTGCTCCGGGAGACAGTTAGGCATGTACTCTAAATTTCAAGCGAATATCTTCAAAACGAGTCTGGCAGCGGGATTGAGTTTGTGGGAGGGAAGATACGGTATCTTATCAGTCAAGGCTTAGTAAAAATCAAACTACCCTTAAGTCAAAACAGGCCCAATTTGGGATGCCCCTCTGCTTTAAAGCAGACTGAAACCCTTTTATGCCATCCCTAGACTCTATAAGACCTAAGTTAGGATGTCCTAGTGTGTAAACCCCCTTGGAATCACTGACCTATTACCTCACTCCCACTGCACATGAATGGGCCTCCTCTGTATCCCCTGCAATGTGGGCTCATTGTACCAGGCAGCCAGAAATACATGCCACCAAATGTATTGCCATACAGCCACCTGCTGCGAGCACCTGCCTTAGCTGTCTGAGACAAGGGGGCAAATCTTGGGATTTGGTCCACCTTAACCCCCTAGCCAGAAAACTGATCACGTTCCTATTGTCACAACAGCCATATGTGTGCTTTCATTGCTCTGCTGGCAGCAAATAGGCTTTGCACAGACCCTGAGAATTTCATGCCCAGGCCTTCTATGGAACCATCAGGTATCCCAATTCCAAACACCTGCGGGGTGGAGGAAGCAGGGCTGCTACAGGTACTTTGGCTGGAGGACCACTTTAACCTTGGTCCACATAATAAAGTGCTGCAGATCAGCACATTTTTAGATACTTTTGATATACTGAAAGCAATCCGTAGTAATAGCCTGAAAGAAACAAATCAGATAGCTGTATGTCTGATGCTATTAGCTTCCAGCAGGTGGCGTGCTGGCGCATTTCATTTATTCAGACAGAATCTCAGTTTATGGTGCTCAAAAGATGGAGGGAAACTGACCTTTTTCAATCTTAGGAGCTGGTTCCAGGTAAGCCCTACACGATGAGCTGGCTTTAGAATACCCAACATGCTTTGCAAATTACATTAAAAAGTAAAGGCATATTGGATGTTCTGTATAGTTTTGAAACAAGAAAAATAATAAATCACTTACAAATACTGTAAACGTTTGAACAAATCAAATATATAAAGCATTACCTAGAAGGGGAGTGCTTTCCATTCTCCTACCTTGCTGCCCATTGAAGTAGGTAGGCAGGATGGCTCCTATACAGGAATGGTCATTTTGACACCATCATTCTGCAGATAGAGGGCAGTGGTGAGCAGCGTTAATAACAACATTGGCCTTCCCCACCCCCATAGTTCAATAGCGGGGAAGAATTTTTGGCAAGAGGGTCCTAAGTAGACTGCGGAGTGAAAACCACTACACTGCCTGAAGCAGTCTCTGGCTTTACCAGTCACTGATATGTCTGTGGTTGGGAACGATCTCAAGCAAAAATGGGTAATCTAAGCTGTGATCAGTCTAGTTCAAACGCCAGACATATGGTCAGGACAACGCTGATCATTATAAGGAGATGGCTTCAGGCAAAGCTAATACAACGTAGGGATGATATTAGAGAGTGCAAGCAACTGAAATCGCCACTAAAAACTAGTGACATCACTAAACTGCTTATATATGATAGAGACTGATTACATAACTGAAAATGTTGCCTATCCACTTACTAGAGACCAGTGATGTCACTGAGAATGCCGCCTATCCATTCACTAGAGACCAGTGACATCACTGAGAATGCTGCCTATCCATTCACTAGAGACCAGTGACATCACTGAGAATGCCGCCTATCCATTCACTAGAGACCAGTGACATCACTGAGAATGCTGCCTATCCATTCACTAGAGACCAGTGACATCACTGAGAATGCCGCCTATCCATTCACTAGAGACCAGTGACATCACTGAGAATGCTGCCTATCCATTCACCAGAGACCAGTGACATCACTGAGAATGCTGTCTATCCATTCACTAGAGACCAGTGACATCACTGAGAATGCCGCCTATCCATTCACTAGAGACCAGTGACATCACTGAGAATGCCGCCTATCCATTCACTAGAGACCAGTGACATCACTGAGAATGCTGCCTATCCATTCACTAGAGACCAGTGACATCACTGAGAATGCTGCCTATCCATTCACTAGAGACCAGTGACATCACTGAGAATGCTGTCTATCCATTCACTAGAGACCAGAGACATCACTGAGAATGCTGCCTATCCATTCACTAGAGACCAGAGACATCACTGAGAATGCTGCCTATCCATTCACTAGAGACCAGTGACATCACTGAGAATGCTGCCTATCCATTTACTAGAGACCAGTGACATCACTGAGAATGCTGCCTATCCATTCACTAGAGACCAGTGACATCACTGAGAATGCGGCCTATCCATTCACTAGAGACCAGTGACATCACTGAGAATGCTGCCTATCCATTCACTAGAGACCAGTGACATCACTGAGAATGCTGCCTATCCATTCACTAGAGACCAGTGACATCACTGAGAATGCTGCCTATCCATTCACTAGAGACCAGTGACATCACTGAGAATGCTGCCTATTCATTCACTAGAGACCAGTGACATCACTGAGAATGCTGCCTATCCATTCACTAGAGACCAGTGACATCACTGAGAATGCTGCCTATCCATTCACTAGAGACCAGTGACATCACTGAGAATGCTGCCTATCCATTCACTAGAGACCAGTGACATCACTGAGAATGCTGTCTATCCATTCACTAGAGACCAGAGACATCACTGAGAATGCTGCCTATCCATTCACTAGAGACCAGAGACATCACTGAGAATGCTGCCTATCCATTCACTAGAGACCAGTGACATCACTGAGAATGCTGCCTATCCATTCACTAGAGACCAGTGACATCACTGAGAATGCTGCCTATCCATTCACTAGAGACCAGTGACATCACTGAGAATGCGGCCTATCCATTCACTAGAGACCAGTGACATCACTGAGAATGCTGCCTATCCATTCACTAGAGACCAGTGACATCACTGAGAATGCTGCCTATCCATTCACTAGAGACCAGTGACATCACTGAGAATGCTGCCTATCCATTCACTAGAGACCAGTGACATCACTGAGAATGCTGCCTATTCATTCACTAGAGACCAGTGACATCACTGAGAATGCTGCCTATCCATTCACTAGAGACCAGTGACATCACTGAGAATGCTGCCTATCCATTCACTAGAGACCAGTGACATCACTGAGAATGCTGCCTATCCATTCACTAGAGAGCAGTGACATCACTGAGAATGCTGCCTATCCATTCACTAGAGAGCAGTGACATCACTGAGAATGCTGCCTATCCATTCACTAGAGACCAGAGACATCACTGAGAATGCTGCCTATCCATTCACTAGAGACCAGTGACATCACTGAGAATGCCGCCTATCCATTCACTAGAGACCAGTGACATCACTGAGAATGCCGCCTATCCATTCACTAGAGACCAGTGACATCACTGAGAATGCCGCCTATCCATTCACTAGAGACCAGTGACATCACTGAGAATGCTGCCTATCCATTCACTAGAGACCAGTGACATCACTGAGAATGCTGCCTATCCATTCACTAGAGACCAGTGACATCACTGAGAATGCTGCCTATCCATTCACTAGAGACCAGTGACATCACTGAGAATGCCGCCTATCCATTCACTAGAGACCAGTGACATCACTGAGAATGCCGCCTATCCATTCACTAGAGACCAGTGACATCACTGAGAATGTTGCCTATCCATTCACTAGAGACCAGTGACATCACTGAGAATGCTGCCTATCAATTCACTAGAGACCAGTGACATCACTGAGAATGCTGCCTATCCATTCACTAGAGACCAGTGACATCACTGAGAATGTTGCCTATCCATTCACTAGAGACCAGTGACATCACTGAGAATGCTGCCTATCCATTCACTAGAGACCAGTGACATCACTGAGAATGCTGCCTATCCATTCACTAGAGACCAGTGACATCACTGAGAATGCTGCTTATCCATTTACTAGAGACCAGTGACATCACTGAGAATGCTGCCTATCCATTCACTAGAGACCAGTGACATCACTGAGAATGCCGCCTATCCATTCACTAGAGACCAGTGACATCACTGAGAATGCTGCCTATCCATTCACTAGAGACCAGTGACATCACTGAGAATGCTGCCTATCCATTCACTAGAGACCAGTGACATCACTGAGAATGCCGTCTATCCATTCACTAGAGACCATTGACATCACTGAGAATGCCGCCTATCCATTCACTAGAGACCAGTGACATCACTGAGAATGCAGCCTATCCATTCACTAGAGACCAGTGACATCACTGAGAATGCAGCCTATCCATTCACTAGAGACCAGTGACATCACTGAGAATGCCGCCTATCCATTCACTAGAGACCAGTGACATCACTGAGAATGCTGCCTATCCATTCACCAGAGACCAGTGACATCACTGAGAATGCTGTCTATCCATTCACTAGAGACCAGTGACATCACTGAGAATGCTGCCTATCCATTCACTAGAGACCAGTGACATCACTGAGAATGCTGTCTATCCATTCACTAGAGACCAGTGACATCACTGAGAATGCTGCCTATCCATTCACTAGAGACCAGTGACATCACTGAGAATGCTGTCTATCCATTCACTAGAGACCAGTGACATCACTGAGAATGCTGCCTATCCATTCACTAGAGACCAGTGACATCACTGAGAATGCTGTCTATCCATTCACTAGAGACCATTGACATCACTGAGAATGCCGCCTATCCATTCACTAGAGACCAGTGACATCACTGAGAATGCAGCCTATCCATTCACTAGAGACCAGTGACATCACTGAGAATGCTGCCTATCCATTCACTAGAGACCAGTGACATCACTGAGAATGCTGCCTATCCATTCACTAGAGACCAGTGACATCACTGAGAATGCTGCCTATCCATTCACTAGAGACCAGTGACATCACTGAGAATGCTGCCTATCCATTCACTAGAGACCAGTGACATCTCTGAGAATGCCGCCTATCCATTCACTAGAGACCAGTGACATCACTGAGAATGCCGCCTATCCATTCACTAGAGACCAGTGACATCACTGAGAATGCCGCCTATCCATTCACTAGTGACCAGTGACATCACTGAGAATGCTGCCTATCCATTCACTAGAGACCAGTGACATCACTGAGAATGCTGCCTATCCATTCACTAGAGACCAGTGACATCACTGAGAATGCCGCCTATCCATTCACTAGAGACCAGTGACATCACTGAGAATGCTGCCTATCCATTCACTAGAGACCAGTGACATCACTGAGAATGCCGCCTATCCATTCACTAGAGACCAGAGACATCACTGAGAATGCCGCCTATCCATTCACTAGAGACCAGTGACATCACTGAGAATGCTGCCTATCCATTCACTAGAGACCAGTGACACCACTGAGAATGCTGCCTATCCATTCACTAGAGACCAGTGACATCACTGAGAATGCTGCCTATCCATTCACTAGAGACCAGTGACATCACTGAGAATGCTGCCTATCCATTCACTAGAGACCAGTGACATTACTGAGAATGCCGCCTATCCAATCACTAGAGACCAGTGACATCACTGAGAATGCTGCCTATCCATTCACTAGAGACCAGTGACATCACTGAGAATGCAGCCTATCCATTCACTAGAGACCAGTGACATCACTGAGAATGCTGCCTATCCATTCACTAGAGACCAGTGACATCACTGAGAATGCTGCCTATCCATTCACTAGAGACCAGTGACATCACTGAGAATGCTGCCTATCCATTCACTAGAGACCAGTGACATCACTGAGAATGCTGCCTATCCATTCACTAGAGACCAGTGACATCTCTGAGAATGCCGCCTATCCATTCACTAGAGACCAGTGACATCACTGAGAATGCCGCCTATCCATTCACTAGAGACCAGTGACATCACTGAGAATGCTGCCTATCCATTCACTAGTGACCAGTGACATCACTGAGAATGCTGCCTATCCATTCACTAGAGACCAGTGACATCACTGAGAATGCTGCCTATCCATTCACTAGAGACCAGTGACATCACTGAGAATGCCGCCTATCCATTCACTAGAGACCAGTGACATCACTGGGAATGCTGCCTATCCATTCACTAGAGACCAGTGACATCACTGAGAATGCCGCCTATCCATTCACTAGAGACCAGTGACATCACTGAGAATGCTGCCTATCCATTCACTAGAGACCAGAGACATCACTGAGAATGCCGCCTATCCATTCACTAGAGACCAGTGACATCACTGAGAATGCTGCCTATCCATTCACTAGAGACCAGTGACATCACTGAGAATGCAGCCTATCCATTCACTAGAGACCAGTGACATCACTGAGAATGCTGCCTATCCATTCACTAGAGACCAGAGACATCACTGAGAATGCTGCCTATCCATTCACTAGAGACCAGTGACATCACTGAGAATGCTGCCTATCCATTCACTAGAGACCAGTGACATCACTGAGAATGCTGCCTATCCATTCACTAGAGACCAGTGACATCCCTGAGAATGCCGCCTATCCATTCACTAGAGACCAGTGACATCACTGAGAATGCTGCCTATCCATTCACTAGAGACCAGAGTCATCACTGAGAATGCCGCCTATCCATTCACTAGAGACCAGTGACATCACTGAGAATGCCACCTATCCATTCACTAGAGACCAGTGACATCCCTGAGAATGCCGCCTATCCATTCACTAGAGACCAGTGACATCACTGAGAATGCTGCCTATCCATTCACTAGAGACCAGAGTCATCACTGAGAATGCCGCCTATCCATTCACTAGAGACCAGTGACATCACTGAGAATGCTGCCTATCCATTCACTAGAGACCAGAGTCATCACTGAGAATGCTGCCTATCCATTCACTAGAGACCAGTGACATCACTGAGAATGCTGCCTATCCATTCACTAGAGACCAGAGTCATCACTGAGAATGCTGCCTATCCATTCGCTAGAGACCAGTGACATCACTGAGAATGCCGCCTATCCATTCACTAGAGACCAGTGACATCACTGAGAATGCTGCCTATCCATTCGCTAGAGACCAGTGACATCACTGAGAATGCCGCCTATCCATTCACTAGAGACCAGTGACATCACTGAGAATGCTGCCTATCCATTCACTAGAGACCAGTGACATCACTGAGAATGCTGCCTATCCATTCACTAGAGACCAGTGACATCACTGAGAATGCAGCCTATCCATTCACTAGAGACCAGTGACATCACTGAGAATGCTGCCTATCCATTCACTAGAGACCAGTGACATCACTGAGAATGCTGCCTATTCATTCACTAGAGACCAGTGACATCACTGAGAATGCTGCCTATCCATACACTAGAGACCAGTGACATCACTGAGAATGCTGCCTATCCATTCACTAGTGACCAGTGACATCACTGAGAATGCTGCCTATCCATTCACTAGAGACCAGAGACATCACTGAGAATGCCGCCTATCCATTCACTAGAGACCAGTGACATCACTGAGAATGCTGCCTATCCATTCACTAGAGACCAGTGACATCACTGAGAATGCTGCCTATCCATTCACTAGAGACCAGTGACATCACTGAGAATGCTGCCTATCCATTCACTAGAGACCAGTGACATCACTGAGAATGCTGCCTATCCATTCACTAGAGACCAGTGACATCACTGAGAATGCTGCCTATCCATTCACTAGAGACCAGTGACATCACTGAGAATGCTGCCTATCCATTCACTAGAGACCAGTGACATCACTGAGAATGCTGCCTATCCATTCACTAGAGAGCAGTGACATCACTGAGAATGCTGCCTATCCATTCACTAGAGAGCAGTGACATCACTGAGAATGCTGCCTATCCATTCACTAGAGACCAGAGACATCACTGAGAATGCTGCCTATCCATTCACTAGAGACCAGTGACATCACTGAGAATGCTGCCTATCCATTCACTAGAGACCAGTGACATCACTGAGAATGCTGCCTATCCATTCACTAGAGACCAGTGACATCACTGAGAATGCTGCCTATCCATTCACTAGAGACCAGTGACATCACTGAGAATGCTGCCTATCCATTCACTAGAGACCAGTGACATCACTGAGAATGCTGCCTATCCATTCACTAGAGACCAGTGACATCACTGAGAATGTTGCCTATCCATTCACTAGAGACCAGTGACATCACTGAGAATGCTGCCTATCCATTCACTAGAGACCAGTGACATCACTAAGAATGCCGCCTATCTATTCACTAGAGACCAGAGACATCACTGAGAATGCTGCCTATCCATTCACTAGAGACCAGTGACATCTCTGAGAATGCTGCCTATCCATTCACTAGAGATCAGTGACATCACTGAGAATGCTGCCTATCCATTCACTAGAGATCAGTGACATCACTGAGAATGCTGCCTATCCATTCACTAGAGACCAGTGACATCACAGAGAATCCTGCCTATCCATTCACTAGAGACCAGTGACATCACTGAGAATGCTGCCTATCCATTCACTAGAGACCAGTGACATCACTGAGAATGCTGCCTATCCATTCACTAGAGACCAGTGACATCACTGATAATGCTGTCTATCCATTCACTAGAGACCAGTGACATCTCTGAGAATGCCGCCTATCCATTCACTAGAGACCAGTGACATAAATGAGAATGCCGTCTATCCATTCACTAGAGACCAGTGACATCACTGAGAATGCTGCCTATCCATTCACTAGAGACCAGTGACATCACTGAGAATGCTGCCTATCCATTCACTAGAGACCAGTGACATCACTGAGAATGCTGCCTATCCATTCACTAGAGACCAGTGACATCACTGAGAATGCTGCCTATCCATTCACTAGAGACCAGTGACATCACTGAGAATGCTGCCTATCCATTCACTAGAGACCAGTGACATCTCTGAGAATGCTGCCTATCCATTCACTAGAGACCAGTGACATCACTGAGAATGCTGCCTATCCATTCACTAGAGACCAGTGACATCACTGAGAATGCTGCCTATCCATTCACTAGAGACCAGTGACATCACTGAGAATGCTGCCTATCCATTCACTAGAGACCAGTGACATCACTGAGAATGCTGCCTATCCATTCACTAGAGACCAGTGACATCACTGAGAATGCTGCCTATCCATTCACTAGAGACCAGTGACATCACTGAGAGTGCCGCCTATCCATTCACTAGAGACCAGTGACATAACTGAGAATGCTGCCTATCCATTCACTAGAGACCAGTGACATCACTGAGAATGCTGCCTATCTATTCACTAGAGACCAATGACATCACTGAGAATGCTGCCTATCCATTCACTAGAGACCAGTGACATCACTGAGAATGTGCCTATCCATTCACTAGAGACCAGTGACATCACTGAGAATGCTGCCTATCCATTCACTAGAGACCAGTGACATCACTGAGAATGCCGCCTATCCATTCATTAGAGACCAGTGACATCACTGAGAATGCTGCCTATCCATTCACCAGAGACCAGTGACATCACTGAGAATGCTGCCTATTCATTCACTAGAGACCAGTGACATCACTGAGAATGCTGGCTATCCATTCACTAGAGACCAGTGACATCACTGAGAATGCTGCCTATCCATTCACTAGAGACCAGTGACATCACTGAGAATGCTGCCTATCCATTCACCAGAGACCAGTGACATCACTGAGAATGCTGCGTATCCATTCACTAGAGACCAGTGACATCACTGAGAATGCTGCCTATCCATTCACTAGAGACCAGTGACATCACTGAGAATGCTGCCTATCCATTCACTAGAGACCAGTGACATCACTGAGAATGCCGCCTATCCATTTACTAGAGACCAGTGACATCACTGAGAATGCTGCCTATCCATTCACTAGAGACCAGTGACATCACTGAGAATGCTGCCTATCCATTCACTAGAGACCAGTGACATCACTGAGAATGCTGCCTATCCATTCACTAGAGACCAGTGACATCACTGAGAATGCCGCCTATCCATTCACTAGTGACCAGTGACATCACTGAGAATGCAGCCTATCCATTCACTAGAGACCAGTGACATCACTGAGAATGCTGCCTATCCATTCACTAGAGACCAGTGACATCACTGAGAATGCTGCCTATCCATTCACTAGAGACCAGTGACATCACTGAGAATGCTGCCTATCCATTCACTAGAGACCAGTGACATCACTGAGAATGCTGCCTATCCATTCACTAGAGACCAGTGACATCACTGAGAATGCTGCCTATCCATTCACTAGAGACCAGTGACATCACTGAGAATGCTGTCTATCCATTCACTAGAGACCAGTGACATCACTGAGAATGCTGCCTATCCATTCACTAGAGACCAGTGACATCACTGAGAATGCTGCCTATCCATTCACTAGAGACCAGTGACATCACTGAGAATGCTGCCTATCTATTCACTAGTGACCAGTGACATCACTGAGAATGCTGCCTATCCATTCACCAGAGACCAGTGACATCACTGAGAATGCCGCCTATCCATTCACTAGAGACCAGTGACATCACTGAGAATGCTGCCTATCCATTCACTAGAGACCAGTGACATCACTGAGAATGCCGCCTATCCATTCACCAGAGACCAGTGACATCACTGAGAATGCCGCCTATCCATTCACTAGAGACCAGTGACATCACTGAGAATGCTGCCTATCCATTCACTAGAGACCAGTGACATCACTGATAATGCTGCCTATCCATTCACTAGAGACCAGAGACATCACTGAGAATGCTGCCTATCCATTCACTAGAGACCAGTGACATCACTGAGAATGCCGCCTATCCATTCACTAGAGACCAGTGACATCACTGAGAATGCCGCCTATTCATTCACTAGAGACCAGTGACATCACTGAGAATGCCGCCTATCCATTCACTAGAGACCAGAGACATCACTGAGAATGCCGCCTATCCATTCACTAGAGACCAGTGACATCACTGAGAATGCTGCCTATCCATTCACTAGAGACCAGTGATATCACTGAGAATGCTGCCTATCCATTCACTAGAGACCAGTGACATCACTGAGAATGCTGCCTATCCATTCACTAGAGACCAGTGACATCACTGAGAATGCTGCCTATCCATTCACTAGAGACCAGTGACATCACTGAGAATGCTGCCTATCCATTCACTAGAGACCAGTGACATCACTGAGAATGCTGCCTATCCATTCACTAGAGACCAGTGATATCACTGAGAATGCTGCCTATCCATTCACTAGAGACCAGTGACATCACTGAGAATGCCGCCTATCCATTCACTAGAGACCAGTGACATCACTGAGAATGCCGCCTATCCATTCACTAGAGACCAGTGATATCACTGAGAATGCTGCCTATCCATTCACTAGAGACCAGTGACATCACTGAGAATGCTGCCTATCCATTCACTAGAGACCAGTGACATCACTGAGAATGCTGCCTATCCATTCACTAGAGACCAGTGACATCACTGAGAATGCTGCCTATCCATTCACTAGAGACCAGTGACATCACTGAGAATGCTGCCTATCCATTCACTAGAGACCAGTGATATCACTGAGAATGCTGCCTATCTATTCACTAGTGACCAGTGACATCACTGAGAATGCTGCCTATCCATTCACTAGAGACCAGTGACATCACTGAGAATGCTGCCTATCCATTCACTAGTGACCAGTGACATCACTGAGAATGCTGCCTATCCATTCACTAGAGACCAGTGACATCACTGAGAATGCTGCCTATCCATTCACTAGAGACCAGTGACATCACTGAGAATGCTGCCTATCCATTCACTAGAGACCAGTGACATCACTGAGAATGCTGCCTATCCATTCACTAGAGACCAGTGACATCACTGAGAATGCTGCCTATCCATTCACTAGTGACCAGTGACATCACTGAGAATGCCGCCTATCCATTCACTAGAGACCAGTGACATCACTGAGAATGCCGCCTATCCATTCACTAGAGACCAGTGACATCACTGAGAATGCTGCCTATCCATTCACTAGAGACCAGTGACATCACTGAGAATGCTGCCTATCCATTCACTAGAGACCAGTGACATCACTGAGAATGCTGCCTATCCATTCACTAGAGACCAGTGACATCACTGAGAATGCGGCCTATCCATTCACTAGAGACCAGTGACATCACTGAGAATGCTGCCTATCCATTCACTAGAGACCAGTGACATCACTGAGAATGCCGCCTATCCATTCACTAGAGACCAGTGACATCACTGAGAATGCTGCCTATCCATTCACCAGAGACCAGTGACATCACTGAGAATGCTGCCTATCCATTCACTAGAGACCAGTGACATCACTGAGAATGCCGCCTATCCATTCACTAGAGACCAGTGACATCACTGAGAATGCCGCCTATCCATTCACTAGAGACCAGTGACATCACTGAGAATGCTGCCTATCCATTCACTAGAGACCAGTGACATCACTGAGAATGCTGCCTATCCATTCACTAGAGACCAGTGACATCACTGAGAATGCTGCCTATCCATTCACTAGAGACCAGTGACATCACTGAGAATGCTGCCTATTCATTCACTAGAGACCAGTGACATCACTGAGAATGCTGCCTATCCATTCACTAGAGACCAGTGACATCACTGAGAATGCTGCCTATCCATTCACTAGAGACCAGTGACATCACTGAGAATGCTGCCTATGTCGTCACTAGGCTGTGCCTCAGGCAGTGCAGTAATGGGGATGTCAATGTGTGCGTTTGGGGACATCATCGGTTTCACTTCCCCAATTCTTGATCTAATTGTGAAAATCATTCTCTCCGAGCCGTGACACACAATGGGATCATTAAATGAGGATTGGTGGATGCCTGTTGCAAACCTCTGATGCTGTCCAGTCAGTGATCATCTTTATCTACATGACTGGACCTGATCGGCCATTTATCATCCCCTCTCTGGAAAGCAATCCGGCCATTCCCAGGAGGAAAGATCAAACACCGGAAGTTGTTGCTGGCAATGAATTTTGTGCGTCTGTGTGTAATTGCGCCATGTTGTTTTAAGCAAATAATTGCCAGATATTTTGGGGGTCAGAAAATGAGCCGTGAAGCCTGAGCTCGCTTAGACAAAAAATCATTAGCGTCAGATCAGGAATGCATGCTAGGGAGATGTACAGCAAGCAAAGACTCGAGAACACCCATGAGTTTTCTGCCATATGACCTTCCTGTCTCTGGCAACCTAACAGGGTATGGGGCTCTAACCCTTATGCACATCATGCAAAACTGGAAAAAGGTTTTGGTGGGCGTTCGGGTTTAGAATGGACCTAAACACCCCTGGTCAACTCAGCTGTGCCAGGTTTACTTCATTGAGCACTGTATGACAGGGCCAGGAAGCAGCTGCACACCACAATGCTGCATGCCCCCTATTGAGAGCTGCTGTATTTGTTACCTGTAAGATGGAGATCAGTCTGGAAAAGGTTAGTGTCTCCTTTATGTAGGTCTCAGAGATGACCTGAGGGGGGTTAGGTTATATAAATTTAATGCTGGGAAACACCCTGGCACAGAGCTGGAGGGGAGGTTTTAGGTCTAGTTTAAGGTAGTGGATGCTATATGATGTAACTAGCCACATTGAGGAGCAACTCCTGGGGGGGGGGGGGGTGGACTATTCCTTTATGGGGCATTGGGGTCAGACATCGAGATGTCCCATTGCGTGAATCTCCCCACAAACCGTACCTGCTTTATAATGCTCTCTGCGCCATAAACATCCGGCGAACCCCCTCCATCTTTGGGCTGTGAGCACGCTCCTGCCCTCCAGCCATTCAGATAGACTGGAGGTAGTGAAAACTGCTCCTATAAAACCTGCTCAGCTTGAGAACATCCATTTGATGCAAAAATATATATATATACTTTCAAAAATGCTATTGAAAGCAGACTCTCTGAAATCGGAGCGCAGGGGGCATCCCAATGGCCAAGCACTGGCACTCACATGACTACGATGGCCAATCAGAGTGCTCCATTTCTTAGGAGGGGAAAGGTAAGATATTTCACGATTACCAGCGTTAATGCAGGAGGGGGCATCGTTGCCCGCTCCTCACTGAAAACAATCAGAGCCTGCGCATGTGCCGTTGGACTGGGGAAAGGTGAGTAAATACTGGGCAAAGGCCAGTATCCTTAAAGGACCACAGTTTTATTCACTTCACACACTAAATAGCACTTGCCACCAGGCTTAGTACATACAATGGCAACCCAGCCTCTTGTCTCTACCCTGATCCTTAAAATCAGGGGTCCCCAACCCAACAAGCTTGGGAGCGACATGTGGCTCGCAAACCCCAGATGGGTGGGGTGCTGTGTTTATGCAGACATGCAAATGGCAAAAAATGTTTTGAACTTCTGACTTTCAGGCTATATTCCTCACCATCTAGTATAGCTTTGTACTTAAAGTAGCACTATAGTCACATCATTATACAGCTGCCAATCTCCTGACTGCTGGTGACCAATTGACTTGCCAAGTGGGCTTGCAAATAAAACTTAATGGTTGCCAGTGATCACATGATTAACTGCCATTTGCTGCCAAACATGTGAATGAGGAAAGGATGACTTGACTATAGAGTCCTTCTGAGACAACCATTATTTTATAGACCATCATCATCATCTCATACATAAATTGGTTTTGCAACTATTGAGCATATGATTAGTTATGCAGATTATTATCATGTTACTGCATTGATACTGTTTTGCTCCTGGTGGTGGATACATTATTGTCTTCTACTGTACTACAAATTACCTAGTAACCTGTTCTCACACATCCTAGTGTTATTAGGTTGATTTTCAAGTGAAAGGTTACTGGTTCGAATCGAGGAGCAGCCATGAAAAAATGTCCCTAAAAAAGAGAAACAGCATCAATAACATCCAGCTTTTTGATAGTAATATCTCGGCCAAGGACATTGCCAAACCCGCATCATGTGAGTGCCATGAAAGTTGGATGAATACGAATTTAAGTACGCCCAGCGATCCAAAGCCAAGAAGTGGACATGTAGGCAAAATATCGGAGTCAGGGAGTTGGCTTATTACAATGTCTATCAGTTCTGGCGTGACAGTCACATCAGCAGAGGTGGCTCATATGCACAGTGAGATCACAGAAGTCCATGCAAGCCTGAAATGGTGGCCTGAAAAAGGGAGAAGAAACCTCGACTTCAAGATCAACAAGTTTGTACGAAATGTGGACAGCAGATCATTGGAAACGGATGTTTTGAAGCGATGAGGTAATAGTTAATAGACTGGTCTGATGTGTGAAAATGGGTCAGGAAGAAACAAGGTAAAAGGGGGCTAACGGATTGAGAAATTGAAGGAATTGTCTAGTTTGGTGGAGGAAGCCTGATTATATGGGTATTGGATAATTGACCAGGATCAATGGTGGTCTCAGTGCTGAGCTATATGTGAGTATCCAACAAGACAAATGACTTTGTACACTTGAGTATGAAAAGACCAGCATAGCGTTCCAGCAGGACAACGACCCAAAGCATACATCCAGATCATTTCCAGTTGGCTCCTACAGGTAAAGTGGACCAACACCCAGGATTTTGACTATTCTGGGTTTTGGTCCACTTCAGGGGGACCCCCCCCGATTAAGGGTGCCCCGCTATGTGAAACCCCCCAGAAAGCCCCCAAAACTCACCTCACCATGCTCCCACGTGGCCGCGCTGACCAATCAGCGCCAACGGACAAGCGGGTGACAGCTGCGGACAACACAGCGCGTCCGCCGCCGCCTCCCGCGCGCCCGCCTAGAGGGGCACGCGGGATGAGGTGAGGTTTTCGGGGGTTTTGGGGGGGGGTCCCTCACCACGGGACATCCCGATCTCAGATGTCCCGCGGTGAGGGAGGTGATCGGTCCGAGAATCTTATAGATTCCTGGGCCGATCACCACTGGGTGATGGTCCACTTTAAACCGGACCTTCACCATAATTAATGGAAAAGCCCAAACCCTTAAACGATTCTCCAGCATCTAAAATTAATATATTTTAAGTTTTTAGTCACTTATTATTATTTCCCCCACTGGCCTGCAACTTAGTTCACGACTTTAGGATTCGGGCGCCGCCATCTTGACTCAGAAGCATCACACTTACTGAGGAGAGGAGATGGGATAAAGTACAGGGGGGCGAGTTATAGCTGTGCTTTGCTCAGACAGAGCAGAGCTGGGGTCAGGAAAAGGCTGCCTGATGTTCCATGAGCCGCCATCTTGGATGTTTAAAAGCTCATAACATGCAGTAGATGCAGGTAGGATGATTTTTAAGTGAGCAATCTGTATGTACAGGGTGTGGGAAATATATAAAATAGACTCTTATTCAGAGTGAAGGACCGCTTTATTCAATGTTAAATATGGCTCCTGAGTGTTTTTCAGTCCTGGATGTGGCTCACATGGTAGGAAAGGTTGGGGATCCCTGCTTTAGATTGTAAGCTTGAAACAGCAGGACCCTCTCTCCTAATGTACTCCTTTATCAACTTGTATTTGTTATATCTACGTCACATCTGACCCATAATACCCTGTGTATTATAACTATATTAGTCATGTAACCCTCCTGTAATCACTACTATGTATAGCGCCTCTGTGTGCATGTGTGGGCAGATAACACATAACAGGCTGCCTATGCTGTGACCGCAGTAAGTAGCAGCATGCCATCAGTACATTATAGGTCACACGGTGTAGGTTTCTTCCACCGCCGCCTTGGTCACATCGGCCTGGCTTGGCTGCAGCTCTCGAGTAACATATGGGCTCCCGTGTTTCAGGCACCAAATGTCAGCTGAGTCCCGCCAGCTGGCGAAGGCGAGGCTTGTCATCTGGGTGTCACAGACTGAAACCCCAGACTCTAACACAGCCATCATTGTGGAAGCATTCAGCTGCTCTCACAGGCTCTTTAAGCATTTCCAGACATTGCAGAGATACAACAGCCTGCCCCCCCCCCCCTCCCCTCAGCCATTATCATGATGGAGAGGACAGTTTACCTTTTGGTGGCTGCTGATCTGTCCCTATCGGGTGACTTTTGTGCCAAAAGGTGCTGCAGCTGGGCGGGCTAGGCTGCCATTTGCTTGTTAGCAGCTCATTACATACATCTGCTCAAAGACAGCAAAAGCTCTTAAGATCACTTTTATTTGCCAGATTATTATTTATAGATTTATTGTTTATTTATAGAGCGCCAACATCTGTTGCGCTGCACAAGGTGGAAATTATAGGGGGATATAATGCACAGAGTATTATGAGTTCCAAATCAGGACTCAATCGCAAATCTAGGGACATAAGACTAACCCATTTATATGAATTTTGGGCCACTTTCAGCCAGATAGTAGGCTTGTATAAATAGTTGAGTTACAAGGCCACTTTTAAAGGTTTGGGGAGTGAAGTATGTGGGGATAGGCATTCCAGAGTAGTAGAGGGTAGAGTAGTAGAGCAGCTGGTTACAAATCCCACTCCATCGAGTCCAAAAGCAGTGCGGACTGTGTGGCCACTGGCAGCCAGTCACGGGCTGCTTTTTGCAGGTGGACCAAGGTGTGGGTAAGATTATCTTGTGCTAGCTGTGTCACCAATCAGAATGCCCTCAAACGCTGGGATCAACACCCATTTAGGCTAAAAAGTGACTGCAAACCCTAATAATATAAAAGGGAGCTCACCTTTTCTGTGATCATTGGGTGAGTGGTCTCTTAAAGCTGGACAAAACCCAATGTGTCGAGCCCTTGAACCTAAAAGATTCCAGGGCTGGTCACTGGCCTTCCCTGGGGCATCCCAAAACTGGATGCCCTGCTGTGTGAAACTCACTTGCTTCATGGAACCCTTGGCGAAGTAAACATCTGGCAGCTACATCCCTGAATCTTCAGGCTGAGTGTGTGCTCGCACCACCAGCCATTCAGAAGGGCACAAGCTCCTGGGGGTGCACCCGCTGCGCTCCCGATTGCCCTGCATGTAAACAGAGCTGTTCCCTAGGCATTACATTTGCATGGATTCACAAAGCGGGGCATGGAACAAAAGTTATCTGGCTTTGAGGGTATTTTATAGCTTGCAAGAATATGAATTTAAGTTGAGGGGCTTCCTGTAAGTTAGGGTGGTATTTGGGCCATAAGGGAACTATCTGCTGGGCTTGCACCTCTGCAACTGCATGAGCTGTGCCATCTATAATTACTGGCACCCGTTGGCCCCTGTACGGTTATGCTGGTGCCTGTTATATATTCATTACAAGCCAGCAGCTGCTGCCTTTAAGATGAACCTTTTCAGCTTTCATGCCCCTAACGCTCCAGGGACAAAACGTGAACCTGTGTCTACCCCATGGCACTCAGCCAGAGCTCAGATCAGCATCCAGCACCCATGCTGTCTTGCTCAAATGGTCTTTTACATGCCAAGCTGGCAGATCGGGATGGGCGTGTGGAGCTCTAATCCTGATGGAGCCAGCAGATGAGTGGGTGTGTTTGACTCTGGGCTATGTGAAGGCTGGGCCAAGCAAGTTAACATGTCATAGCCCTTCAGTGGAGTAGATTGGAACAAGGTCTAAGGGTATAAAGAGTAGGCACCTGCCTAGGGCTCCCTGAGAAGGGCTTACGACATTTAGTTTGGTGGTGGTCAATTTGCTAGATAAAGGGGGAAATAGGTGCGGCCTCTGACCACCAAAGGGCTATACATTATATTTGCCACCCAACTCCAACACCTTCACCCCAGCCAGTAGTAAAAACTAAGCCCTCAGCCTCACTAACACATTTATAAATGTATGCCTCTGTGCTATTTTTCAATAGGATGGGGTCTGGCCTTTCAGGAAATGAATGATCAGATTCCACATCTAAAATTCTGATCAGCTGGATGGGGTGTAGTTAGCCCCCCCCCAATACCCAGAGAGGGAGAAGTGCTATTGTTCTCTGCTGTTTAAGTAGAGAGCAACAGCAGTATTAATGAAACAGGACCAATTGTATGTGTCTACGTTTTTGACCCATCAATGGTATTGTCTGTTCCACAAGTAATGGCTTTCCCTCCCCATTAACCACAGTGTAGGCCTACTTAAAGTCAAACATGGCTTTGGGTCCTGCTTAAGAAAATCACCACAGGTTGGGGATGTGTCTCCTTTTAAACTGGATCAATGCCCATTTTATGCAATTTGGTTTTTGGTACCCCCTACCTGTCCCCTCGCTCCCTCTGTGATACAGGGTCCCGATATTGGCTGGACTTAAACACTCCTCACAAGAAAAATCCAATCCAAGCTCATTTCTTTCTTTTACTGCAAGGATAAAAAATCTGGGGCTGACAGGTTTTGAGCACACCATTCTGCTGTTACAAGGGAGAACTGCTTTATTCTTGGCAGCCTGTCCCCCAAGACAGGCAGTTCTTTGATGTGTGCAGATGCTTTTACTCATTATAAAATGCTTTGCTCAGAAGGTAAAGTAGTTAATGCTGCCGTTTCCCAGAGGCTGGGTCAGGAGACAAGCATAGATGAGCGGTTCTCCCTTGAACCAGTGGAATGGTTCACTTAATAAGCGGTCACCCCTGGATTATATTCCTACCAGCAGAGGAGAACCACAAGCCAATTTGTGACAGAGCGGGTCCCCCCACTCTTCTGTTGGCTGGAGCAAATAAACATAAGTTAGTAACCTGGTAACTTTTCTAATCTTCTGAAAGGGCAGCATTCCACTGAGATATTAAGGCTCCAACCCAAGATAGGAACACGTGACTACCACAATACACAAAAGCTTTAGCTCCACCTCCAGACACCAGTAGTTTAAAATGGACCATCACCCTTGAATTAGAGCATATCTTATATGTCTCCCACACCCTGTACATACAGATTGCTCCTACTACCTGCATCTACTGCATGTTATGAGCCCTTAAACATCCAAAATGGCGGCTCATGGAGCATCAGGCAGCCTGCAAACAGGAAGTGCCTTCTGACTGTGTCGCACTGCATTCTGGGATTGCTGTCCTTTCCCTGACCCCAGCTCTGCTCTGCCTGTGCAAAGCACAGCTATAACCCCACCCCCTGTACCTCTCCTCAGTTTGTGTGATGCTCTTGAGCCAAGATGGTGGCACCCGTATCCTAGACTCCTAAACAGAGTTGCAGCCCGGTGGGGGCAAGAATAATAAGTAAGTGACTAAAAACTTAAAATATATTAATTTTAGATGCTGGGTAATGGTTTTTTAAGGGTTTGGGCTTTTCATTAAATAATGCTGAAGGTCCGGTTTAAGAGATCTGAAAAACAACATCCTTAGGGCAGCATACTACTTAGTCAGCGAGATACTACCTCTACTGGGTGGGAAAGGCTACCTGCAACACACTCCTGCCAAAGGATTGATCTTGCAAGATGACCAGATCCAGGTGATGATGATTAATAAACGCCTTAGCTGAAGACCAGGTTGCCGCTCTACTCATCTGTTCAATAGAGGCACCAGCTTGCTCCGCCCAAGATGTAGAAATGCTTCTTGTTGAATGAGCTGTAATCCACCCTGAAGTAGGAGATCTGTTGTAAGCAAAACTGATAGTGCTCTTCATCCAGATAGTGCTCTTCGTCCATTAGGCCAATGGTGCCTCTATTGAGTCCATTGAAAGTCGACTGAGATCTTAGGATGGTAGCAAGGATCCACCCATAAAATTATACAATCCTGAAAAACTTGAAGAAAGGGGCGACGTAGGATAGAGCCTGGATATCACTGATTCTGCACACTGAAATTATTGACACCAAAAATAGAGCCTTCTGTGTAAGAAATTGAATATGAGAGCTTGACAGAGGTTCAATGGGTGGTGCGGTCAGAGATCTAGGGACCTGCGCAAAATCCATTTGAGAAACTAATCTCAATCGGACCCATCTGGACCGCTTGACAGCTAGAAAAAAACGCCTGACCAATGCAAAAGATGAAAGACTCTCTTTCAAAAAAAACAAAAAGTGCTGCTAATTGGACCTTCAGGGTACTGATGCAGAGACCCAGGTTGACTCCTTCCTGAAGGAAATCCAATACGACTGGAAGACTAGAAGGGGATCTTTGATTACACATTTTCCAGTGTTAAAAGTTTTCCAAATTTTCAAATAAATCTTCCCTGTCACCCTGTCTTTATCACCTCCCTCGAAAACCCCTTTTTCAGGAGCTTCACAATCTCCGGGTCCATAGTGTCAAGCGCCACTTCTACTGGCAAAGCACTGGTCCTCGAGATAAAACATATGGTCTCACCAGAAGTTATGCTATGCTATGATCCCGACTGTCTTCTGCCTCAGTGCAGCTAGAGGTTCCGCCAGAAGAAAATTCTCGGAGCGGACGCCAGCCAGAAGGGTAGGCATACAAATTTGAAGTGGAGTATTTGGTCCCCCAACTTTACTGCAAATCTCAAAAAGGCTTAAGATCATCGGTACCTGCCAATAGGCATCCTTCAGGTATGTTGGGAGCATGAAGGAGCAGATTCCTCACAGAGAAGACGGACTCCATGTTCAGTTCCTTCAAATTGAGAATGAAGTGAGCTCTTCTGTAGGTCATTTTTACAAAAAAAAATGCTTGAGTAGAACCCTTTGCCATATTGGTGGTGGGGAACCAGGACAATCACTCCCATATCCAACATAGAATCTAGACTGCTGTGAATGGCCAGTCTTTCCTCCCTGCCCCCTAGGTAGAGGAGTAACAAAAACGTCCCTGGTAGGGATATGCATTAATTCTATTGAGAAACCCTTCCTTATTCTCCTGGAAATAAAGGGGCAATGTAGTAGAGTTTACCACCAAATGTGGAATTGTTTCAACCGTGTACCTATTAAGGACCTGGCATCATTGCTTGTTAGGGACTGACTGTTGGGTACCAACCAGTGGATCCTTTAAACTTGCCTCTCCTAGAAGTAGGAGGGGTCCCTCTATACGAGTTCCTGCTAAGAAACTGCCTTCTATAAGAGGACTGACTATAAAAAAAAATATTTTCTTGAAATTCATACTGCTTAGTGGAACCAGACTTATTTCTGTCTGCAGATCTGATCTGGACTAAAGAGGAATCCCCCGTTAAATGGCATGGCACACAGACACAGCTTTGAACCTGTATCCCCTGACCAAGTATGCAGCCACAAGTCCTACGCCCCGATAGGTGAGGGCCATGGCCCGCACAAAAAACCTCGCCGATTCTGTGGCATCAGACAGAAAAGAGGCTGCTGAGAAGAGAATCGGTAAAGCCTTCATAATCTCATTAATATCCATTTGCTACAAGACACATGATTTAAGATTCCTGGCACTGCAGGTAGAGGCTAGAATCGGTTTGCAAGCACAAGATTCAGCCTGCCATGCTTTCTTCAAGAGAGAATCTATCTTGTCTAAAGGATCCACCCCATTGGAGACCCTAGAAAAGGGGGCATTGAGTTTGAAGCATTTATCCCAAATATGTGAGTCCTCCTCAATGAACGGATAATGCTTCTTAGGAGCCCCTGGTCTGTAAACCTTCTTATCTGGATCCTTCCACTCATGAAGGATAGCCTCCTTAACTGAGTTATGAATAGGGAAGGTCATAGGGGAATCAGGAACAAAATTGGGATAGAACCCATCATGTTTAGACCTCAATGCCCATAGAAAGATGAACCATATGCAGGAGATATCTTATATCCTCTGGAGGACAAAGGAATTTCACTGGTGAAACTGAATCAGAACCTAAATAAGGGCCCTCCTCGGAGGCGGAGGAAGAGCCCTCAACACCCTCAGAAAGGGGGGTATGAGAGACTTCTGACTCCTAGGGCGGGTCTAGGGGATGCCCAACAAACTCCTTACCTCCAGCCAAATCTCGTGGGGTCCTAAGATTCTCAAAGGAAGAGGAAATATGATCCTTCAGAACTCTCATCATATCCGTCATGCTGGGCTGTCATTCCTTACTCATGCCTTTATCGGTACAGGGCTTGCAAAGAGGCTTACTATAGGAATCTAGTAGCTTGATTTGACATATTGGGCCTACTTTTATCCTTAGATCAGTTTTAGTCTTGGACATTTCTTTACTGACTTGGTCTAAAATACAAAAGAAAGAGTAGTAGGCTGTAAGGATCCTAAAAAGGCACTTACTGGAGCAGAGCTGCACCCCTTCTTCCCAGACTGAGCGGCCGACAGAGTTTCCGATGAAATTGGATCAATCAGGTTGGAAGTATGTTGATCCACAGCAGAGTCTCCCATATTAGATGACAGAGGGGCAGGGATTTGCAAGCATTCCCCTGCCTGATCCACCATTCTGAAGTCTGGTGTGGGGTTGAGGCGCCCCTCCACAAGCCCAATAAATAAGCAAGCAGGGAGGTTCCGATCTGCTGAGTCTTTTAACTCTCGAAGGTAAGATGAGAGGGAAGCCAGAAAAAGATATTAAGATTAGCATCATGTTTCCCCTTTAAGCCGGGAGCACAGGCATTAGCCGATCCTCGCAGCGACACCTAGCGCTGACGTCATTGAGCGCTGCCGGGGTGGAATTGCCCCCTTTACCAGATCCCTCTCCCCTTCCATCAGGCTGAAAAAGTGAAAGAGGCCCGCACATACCACAGCATGGCCTCCGGTGAGCTCCACAGACTCGCACCAGCGGGTGAAAAACACAATTCAGCCGGTCCGCAGTCGTACATCGGGCCGGAGCCTCACAAGCCCCATATCGTATCGGAAGAGTGAGGAGTGGTGGGAAGGGAAGGGGACCTGGAAATCCTCCCCTGACGATTTCCACAATGCCTCAGACCACTAGCATACTTGGTCTGAGGCTAGTGCTGAACCTTACCCCCCCCCCCCCGCGCTGACTCCCCTGGGAGTCCACTGGGTCCCTGGCCACCTGACTCCGGAGCCAGGGAATGGGTCAACCCCTCAGACCCACAGTGACCCAGTCTACTTACCTAAATCCGTGGTTGAGGAGCTGGTGGTCTGGCTCCTGCGCCAGGCAGGAACACATAAAGAACTGGTGTCTGGAGGAGGAGTTAAAGCTTTTGTGTATTCTGGTGGTCATGTGTTCTTACCTTGGGGTGGAGCCTTAATATCTCATAGTGGTATGCTGCCCTAAAGAGTTTTGAGAAAATGGTGAGCCTATTTCCAATGCAGGGCTCACTGATGGTGAAGCCTGTGCCCATCACACAAAGATAGTGTCATATGTGTTTGGGGGGGAGGGAGTTAGGGATAAGTACTGTAACCAGTGTTTAAGGCTCAGGCTTCCATTTTGGGACTGTGTCCGCTTTAGGTCCTTAAAAGCTTTGTGTACAGGCACAGTAAATCCTCTCTGCTGTTTACTTCTGTGGATTAGAGGTCAGCCGAGGATAATGAAGAAAGTGAGCCGAAGAAAATATTTAGACCTTAAAATAAAGCCTGTTAGGAGGAAACAATTCGGCTGGTTGGTGAATGCTTTGCTCAGTGGTGTACCTAATGTGAACATTTAATGGGGCCCTTTCATGGCTCATACAGTAAATTATTTTCTGTCTTTAAACTAAATTGGATGCAGCCAGACAACTAATGACTGAAACAGTGGAGACAAATGGCACTTCATTTCTCTAAATGATGCTAAGGGAGCACATAAATGATAAATAAGGTGGAGGAGCGAAAATGATGAGACCCCACTGACCTTCTGGGCCCGGGTGCGGTTGCACCCCTTGCTCCCCCTCAAGTTACACCCCTGGCTTTGCTAAAAGCAATACTGCTTGTCTGGCCATTTTCCTCCACATACTTAAAGCCCCAGATTGGACTTATTCTGGCCTGCTTTAGTAAAGGGCCTCACTACGGGGGTTATTTCACTATGGAGAGCCTCTCCACCATGGTTCATTACAAGAGGTGCAGTAGTAGCAACCACATCAGGGCCCATGAGGTCAGGGGGGCTTCATAATTGTTGCCCTTCACCTTATTTATCATTTTTGTGCTTCATCGTTTAGAGAAATGAAGTGCCATTTGTCTCTGCTGCTTGTGCTCACAAGGCATCGTGTTCAGAAAGAAAGCACTATTTGCCTCTGCTGTTTTAGTCTTTAGTCATCTAACTTTATCTGGTTCAGTTATAAAACGAAAGGAAAAAAATGTTACTGCATGAGCCATGACAGGATCCATTGAATGTCTGCATGAGGATCTGGCCACATATAGTTACATCCTGCTCTCCACCGATTATTAAAATGCTACTGCAAGCAAAGGTAATTGTTACACCATTGTGTTGAGCTACATTTGGCCCTGTCCTAAACTGTTTTCTGTTTTTAAATTGAAGAAGAAATGGCTGAGATGTTGAGGTTTACATTTTCACCTCATTTCTCTTCTGAAAAAAGATGGGTGTGGCCCTTGGATCTGTGATGTTGCATAATAATCAGCAATGTAATGAATCTGGAGGAGGCAGAGGGAGGGGCTAGAGGAGGAATGGACCATCAATCCTGTCCCGCTCTGCTAAGCTGATTAGGGGACAGAATGGAAAAGAATGTAATTGTCTTAACCTGCAAACCCCGATATCTCGGCCATTTCTGCTTCAATTCAAAAATGGAAAACAGTTTAGGGCAGGGCCAAATGTAGCCAGACGCAGTGGTGTAACAATTACCTTTGTCTGCAGTATCACTTTAAAGTGGCACAAAACCACTCCCCAAAACTCCCCAACTTGCACCCCCACCTAAACCCTCCACTCCAGCCACTAACTTGCATCCCCACCTAAACCCTCAACTCCAGCCACTAACTTGCATCCCCACCTAAACCCTCAACTCCAGCCACTAACTTGCCCCCTCACCTAATCCCTCCACTCCAGCCACTAACTTGCATCCCCACCTAAACTCTCCACTCCAGCCACTAACTTGCATCCCCACCTAAACCCTCCACTCCAGCCACTAACTTGAACCCTCACCTAAACCCTCCACTCCAGCCACTAACTTGCATCCCCAGCTAATCCCTCCACTCCAGCCGCTAACTTGCATCCCCAGCTAATCCCTCCACTCCAGCCACTAACTTGCATCCCCACCTAAACCCTCCACTCCAGCCACTAACTTGCATCCCCACCTAAACCCTCCACTCCAGCCACTAACTTGCATCCCCAGCTAATCCCTCCACTCCAGCCACTAACTTGCATCCCCAGCTAATCCCTCCACTCCAGCCACTAACTTGCCCCCTCACCTAATCCCTCCACTCCAGCCACTAACTTGCATCCCCAGCTAATCCCTCCACTCCAGCCGCTAACTTGCATCCCCAGCTAATCCCTCCACTCCAGCCACTAACTTGCATACCCAGCTAATCCCTCCACTCCAGCCACTAACTTGCATCCCCAGCCAATCCTTCCACTCCAGCCACTAACTTGCATCCCCAGCTAATCCCTCCACTCCAGCCACTAACTTGCATACCCAGCTAATCCCTCCACTCCAGCCGCTAACTTGCATACCCAGCTAATCCCTCCACTCCAGCCACTAACTTGCATCCCCAGCTAATCCCTCCACTCCAGCCACTAACTTGCATCCCCAGCTAATCCCTCCACTCCAGCCGCTAACTTGCATACCCAGCTAATCCCTCCACTCCAGCCACTAACTTGCATCCCCAGCTAATCCCTCCACTCCAGCCACTAACTTGCCCCCTCACCTAATCCCTCCACTCCAGCCACTAACTTGCATCCCCAGCTAATCCCTCCACTCCAGCCGCTAACTTACATCCCCAGCTAATCCCTCCACTCCAGCCGCTAACTTGCATCCCCAGCTAATCCCTCCACTCCAGCCACTAACTTGCATCCCCAGCTAATCCCTCCACTCCAGCCACTAACTTGCATCCCCAGCTAATCCCTCCACTCCAGCCACTAACTTGCACCCTCACCTAAACCCTCCACTCCAGCCACTAACTTGCATCCCCACCTAAACCCTCCACTCCAGCCGCTAACTTGCATCCCCACCTAAACCCTCCACTCCAGCCGCTAACTTGCATCCCCAGCTAATCCCTCCACTCCAGCCACTAACTTGCACCCTCACCTAAACCCTCCACTCCAGCCACTAACTTGCATCCCCACCTAAACCCTCCACTCCAGCCGCTAACTTGCATCCCCACCTAAACCCTCCACTCCAGCCGCTATCTTGCATACCCAGCTAATCCCTCCACTCCAGCCACTAACTTGCATCCCCAGCTAATCCCTCCACTCCAGCCACTAACTTGCATCCCCAGCTAATCCCTCCACTCCAGCCACTAACTTGCACCCTCACCTAAACCCTCCACTCCAGCCACTAACTTGCATCCCCACCTAAACCCTCCACTCCAGCCGCTAACTTGCATCCCCACCTAAACCCTCCACTCCAGCCGCTATCTTGCATACCCAGCTAATCCCTCCACTCCAGCCACTAACTTGCATCCCCACCTAAACCCTCCACTCCAGCCACTAACTTGCACCCTCACCTAAACCCTCCACTCCAGCCACTAACTTGCATCCCCACCTAAACCCTCCACTCCAGCCACTAACTTGCATCCCCAGCTAATCCCTCCACTCCAGCCGCTAACTTGCATCCCCAGCTAATCCCTCCACTCCAGCCGCTAACTTGCATCCCCACCTAAACCCTCCACTCCAGCCACTAACTTGCATCCCCAGCTAATCCCTCCACTCCAGCCGCTAACTTGCATCCCCAGCTAATCCCTCCACTCCAGCCACTAACTTGCATCCCCAGCTAATCCCTCCACTCCAGCCGCTAACTTGCATCCCCAGCTAATCCCTCCACTCCAGCCGCTAACTTGCATCCCCACCTAAACCCTCCACTCCAGCCACTAACTTGCATCCCCACCTAAACCCTCCACTCCAGCCACTAACTTGCATCCCCACCTAAACCCTCCACTCCAGCCACTAACTTGCATCCCCACCTAAACCCTCCACTCCAGCCACTAACTTGCATCCCCACCTAAACCCTCCACTCCAGCCGCTAACTTGCATCCCCAGCTAATCCCTCCACTCCAGCCGCTAACTTGCATCCCCAGCTAATACCTCCACTCCAGCCACTAACTTGCATACCCAGCTAAACCCTCCACTCCAGTCACTAACTTGCATCCCCAGCTAATCCCTCCACTCCAGCCACTAACTTGCATCCCCAGCTAAACCCTCCACTCCAGTCACTAACTTGCATACCCAGCTAATCCCTCCACTCCAGCCGCTAACTTGCATCCCCAGCTAATCCCTCCACTCCAGCCACTAACTTGCATACCCAGCTAAACCCTCCACTCCAGCCACTAACTTGCATACCCAGCTAAACCCTCCACTCCAGTCACTAACTTGCATACCCAGCTAATCCCTCCACTCCAGCCGCTAACTTGCATCCCCAGCTAATCCCTCCACTCCAGCCACTAACTTGCATACCCAGCTAAACCCTCCACTCCAGCCACTAACTTGCATACCCAGCTAAACCCTCCACTCCAGCCACTAACTTGCATCCCCACCTAAACCCTCCACTCCAGCCGCTAACTTGCATCCCCACCTAAATCCTCCACTCCAGCCACTAACTTGCATCCCCACCTAAACCCTCCACTCCAGCCGCTAACTTGCATCCCCACCTAAACCCTCCACTCCAGCCACTAACTTGCATACCCAGCTAATCCCTCCACTCCAGCCACTAACTTGCATCCCCAGCTAATCCCTCCACTCCAGCCACTAACTTGCATCCCCAGCTAATCCCTCCACTCCAGCCACTAACTTGCATACCCAGCTAAACCCTCCACTCTAGCCGCTAACTTGCATCCCCAGCTAATCCCTCCACTCCAGCCACTAACTTGCATACCCAGCTAAACCCTCCACTCCAGCCGCTAACTTGCATCCCCAGCTAAGCCCTCCACTCCAGCCACTAACTTGCATCCCCAGCTAATCCCTCCACTCCAGCCACTAACTTGCATCCCCAGCTAATCCCTCCACTCCAGCCACTAACTTGCATCCCCAGCTAATCCCTCCACTCCAGCCGCTAACTTGCATCCCCAGCTAAACCCTCCACTCCAGCCACTAACTTGCATCCCCAGCTAATCCCTCCACTCCAGCCTCTAACTTGCATCCCCAGCTAATCCCTCCACTCCAGCCGCTAACTTGCATCCCCAGCTAATCCCTCCACTCCAGCCACTAACTTGCATCCCCACCTAAACCCTCCACTCCAGCCGCTAACTTGCATCCCCAGCTAAACCCTCCACTCCAGCCACTAACTTGCATCCCCACCTAAACCCTCCACTCCAGCCGCTAACTTGCATCCCCACCTAAACCCTCCACTCCAGCCACTAACTTGCATCCCCAGCTAATCCCTCCACTCCAGCCCTAACTTGCATCCCCACCTAAACCCTCCACTCAAGCCACTAACTTGCATCCCCACCTAAACCCTCCACTCCAGCCACTAACTTGCATCCCCAGCTAAACCCTCCACTCCAGTCACTAACTTGCATACCCAGCTAATCCCTCCACTCCAGCCGCTAACTTGCATCCCCAGCTAATCCCTCCACTCCAGCCACTAACTTGCATACCCAGCTAAACCCTCCACTCCAGCCACTAACTTGCATACCCAGCTAAACCCTCCACTCCAGTCACTAACTTGCATACCCAGCTAATCCCTCCACTCCAGCCGCTAACTTGCATCCCCAGCTAATCCCTCCACTCCAGCCACTAACTTGCATACCCAGCTAAACCCTCCACTCCAGCCACTAACTTGCATACCCAGCTAAACCCTCCACTCCAGCCACTAACTTGCATCCCCAGCTAATCCCTCCACTCCAGCCGCTAACTTGCATCCCCAGCTAATCCCTCCACTCCAGCCGCTAACTTGCATCCCCACCTAAATCCTCCACTCCAGCCACTAACTTGCATCCCCAGCTAATCCCTCCACTCCAGCCCTAACTTGCATCCCCACCTAAACCCTCCACTCCAGCCACTAACTTGCATCCCCACCTAAACCCTCCACTCCAGCCACTAACTTGCATCCCCAGCTAAACCCTCCACTCCAGTCACTAACTTGCATACCCAGCTAATCCCTCCACTCCAGCCGCTAACTTGCATCCCCAGCTAATCCCTCCACTCCAGCCACTAACTTGCATACCCAGCTAAACCCTCCACTCCAGCCACTAACTTGCATACCCAGCTAAACCCTCCACTCCAGTCACTAACTTGCATCCCCAGCTAATCCCTCCACTCCAGCCACTAACTTGCATACCCAGCTAAACCCTCCACTCCAGCCACTAACTTGCATACCCAGCTAAACCCTCCACTCCAGCCACTAACTTGCATACCCAGCTAAACCCTCCACTCCAGTCACTAACTTGCATCCCCAGCTAATCCCTCCACTCCAGCCACTAACTTGCATACCCAGCTAAACCCTCCACTCCAGCCACTAACTTGCATACCCAGCTAAACCCTCCACTCCAGCCGCTAACTTGCATCCCCAGCTAATCCCTCCACTCCAGCCACTAACTTGCATACCCAGCTAAACCCTCCACTCCAGCCACTAACTTGCATACCCAGCTAAACCCTCCACTCCAGCCGCTAACTTGCATCCCCAGCTAATCCCTCCACTCCAGCCACTAACTTGCATACCCAGCTAAACCCTCCACTCCAGCCACTAACTTGCATACCCAGCTAAACCCTCCACTCCAGCCACTAACTTGCATACCCAGCTAATCCCTCCACTCCAGCCGCTAACTTGCATCCCCAGCTAATCCCTCCACTCCAGCCACTAACTTGCATACCCAGCTAAACCCTCCACTCCAGCCACTAACTTGCATACCCAGCTAAACCCTCCACTCCAGTCACTAACTTGCATACCCAGCTAATCCCTCCACTCCAGCCGCTAACTTGCATCCCCAGCTAATCCCTCCACTCCAGCCACTAACTTGCATACCCAGCTAAACCCTCCACTCCAGCCACTAACTTGCATACCCAGCTAAACCCTCCACTCCAGCCACTAACTTGCATCCCCAGCTAATCCCTCCACTCCAGCCGCTAACTTGCATCCCCAGCTAATCCCTCCACTCCAGCCGCTAACTTGCATCCCCACCTAAATCCTCCACTCCAGCCACTAACTTGCATCCCCAGCTAATCCCTCCACTCCAGCCCTAACTTGCATCCCCACCTAAACCCTCCACTCCAGCCACTAACTTGCATCCCCACCTAAACCCTCCACTCCAGCCACTAACTTGCATCCCCAGCTAAACCCTCCACTCCAGTCACTAACTTGCATACCCAGCTAATCCCTCCACTCCAGCCGCTAACTTGCATCCCCAGCTAATCCCTCCACTCCAGCCACTAACTTGCATACCCAGCTAAACCCTCCACTCCAGCCACTAACTTGCATACCCAGCTAAACCCTCCACTCCAGTCACTAACTTGCATACCCAGCTAATCCCTCCACTCCAGCCGCTAACTTGCATCCCCAGCTAATCCCTCCACTCCAGCCACTAACTTGCATACCCAGCTAAACCCTCCACTCCAGCCACTAACTTGCATACCCAGCTAAACCCTCCACTCCAGCCACTAACTTGCATCCCCAGCTAATCCCTCCACTCCAGCCGCTAACTTGCATCCCCACCTAAACCCTCCACTCCAGCCGCTAACTTGCATCCCCACCTAAATCCTCCACTCCAGCCACTAACTTGCATCCCCAGCTAATCCCTCCACTCCAGCCACTAACTTGCATACCCAGCTAAACCCTCCACTCTAGCCGCTAACTTGCATCCCCAGCTAATCCCTCCACTCCAGCCACTAACTTGCATCCCCAGCTAATCCCTCCACTCCAGCCACTAACTTGCATACCCAGCTAAACCCTCCACTCTAGCCGCTAACTTGCACCCCCACCTAATCCCTCCACTCCAGCCACTAACTTGCATACCCAGCTAAACCCTCCACTCCAGCCGCTAACTTGCATCCCCAGCTAATCCCTCCACTCCAGCCACTAACTTGCATCCCCAGCTAATCCCTCCACTCCAGCCACTAACTTGCATACCCAGCTAAACCCTCCACTCCAGCCGCTAACTTGCATCCCCAGCTAATCCCTCCACTCCAGCCACTAACTTGCATCCCCAGCTAATCCCTCCACTCCAGCCGCTAACTTGCATCCCCAGCTAAACCCTCCACTCCAGCCACTAACTTGCATCCCCAGCTAATCCCTCCACTCCAGCCTCTAACTTGCATCCCCAGCTAATCCCTCCACTCCAGCCGCTAACTTGCATCCCCAGCTAATCCCTCCACTCCAGCCACTAACTTGCATCCCCACCTAAACCCTCCACTCCAGCCGCTAACTTGCATCCCCAGCTAAACCCTCCACTCCAGCCACTAACTTGCATCCCCAGCTAATCCCTCCACTCGAGCCACTAACTTGCACCCCCACCTAAACCCTCCACTCCAGCCACTAACTTGCATCCCCAGCTAATCCCTCCACTCCAGCCACTAACTTGCATACCCAGCTAATCCCTCCACTCCAGCCACTAACTTGCATCCCCAGCTAATCCCTCCACTCCAGCCACTAACTTGCATCCCCAGCTAATCCCTCCACTCCAGCCACTAACTTGCATCCCCACCTAAACCCTCCACTCCAGCCACTAACTTGCATCCCCACCTAAACCCTCCACTCCAGCCGCTAACTTGCATCCCCACCTAAACCCTCCACTCCAGCCACTAACTTGCATCCCCAGCTAATCCCTCCACTCCAGCCCTAACTTGCATCCCCAGCTAATCCCTCCACTCCAGCCGCTAACTTGCATCCCCAGCTAATCCCTCCACTCCAGCCACTAACTTGCATACCCAGCTAATCCCTCCACTCCAGCCACTAACTTGCATCCCCACCTAAACCCTCCACTCCAGCCACTAACTTGCATCCCCACCTAAACCCTCCACTCCAGCCGCTAACTTGCATCCCCACCTAAACCCTCCACTCCAGCCACTAACTTGCATCCCCAGCTAATCCCTCCACTCCAGCCCTAACTTGCATCCCCAGCTAATCCCTCCACTCCAGCCGCTAACTTGCATCCCCACCTAAACCCTCCACTCCAGCCACTAACTTGCATCCCCAGCTAATCCCTCCACTCCAGCCACTAACTTGCATCCCCAGCTAATCCCTCCACTCCAGCCGCTAACTTTCATACGCAGCTAATCCCTCCACTCCAGCCACTAACTTGCATACCCAGCTAATCCTTCCACTCCAGCCACTAACTTGCATCCCCAGCTAATCCCTCCACTCCAGCCACTAACTTGCATCCCCAGCTAATCCCTCCACTCCAGCCGCTAACTTTCATACCCAGCTAATCCCTCCACTCCAGCCACTAACTTGCATACCCAGCTAATCCTTCCACTCCAGCCACTAACTTGCATACCCAGCTAATCCCTCTACTCCAGCCGCTAACTTGCATCCCCAGCTAATCCCTCCACTCCAGCCGCTAACTTTCATACCCAGCTAATCCCTCCACTCCAGCCACTAACTTGCATACCCAGCTAATCCTTCCACTCCAGCCACTAACTTGCATACCCAGCTAATCCCTCTACTCCAGCCGCTAACTTGCATCCCCAGCTAATCCCTCCACTCCAGCCACTAACTTGCATCCCCAGCTAATCCCTCCACTCCAGCCGCTAACTTGCATACCCAGCTAATCCCTCTACTCCAGCCGCTAACTTGCATACCCAGCTAATCCCTCCACTCCAGCCACTAACTTGCATACCCAGCTAATCCTTCCACTCCAGCCACTAACTTGCATCCCCAGCTAATCCCTCCACTCCAGCCGCTAACTTGCATACCCAGCTAATCCCTCTACTCCAGCCGCTAACTTGCATACCCAGCTAATCCCTCCACTCCAGCCACTAACTTGGATACCCAGCTAATCCTTCCACTCCAGCCACTAACTTGCATCCCCAGCTAATCCCTCCACTCCAGCCACTAACTTGCATCCCCACCTAAACCCTCCACTCCAGCCACTAACTTGCATCCCCACCTAAACCCTCCACTCCAGCCACTAACTTGCATCCCCAGCTAATCCCTCCACTCCAGCCACTAACTTGCATCCCCAGCTAATCCCTCCACTCCAGCCACTAACTTGCCCCCTCACCTAATCCCTCCACTCCAGCCACTAACTTGCATCCCCAGCTAATCCCTCCACTCCAGCCGCTAACTTGCATCCCCAGCTAATCCCTCCACTCCAGCCACTAACTTGCATACCCAGCTAATCCCTCCACTCCAGCCACTAACTTGCATCCCCAGCCAATCCTTCCACTCCAGCCACTAACTTGCATCCCCAGCTAATCCCTCCACTCCAGCCACTAACTTGCATACCCAGCTAATCCCTCCACTCCAGCCGCTAACTTGCATACCCAGCTAATCCCTCCACTCCAGCCACTAACTTGCATCCCCAGCTAATCCCTCCACTCCAGCCACTAACTTGCATCCCCAGCTAATCCCTCCACTCCAGCCGCTAACTTGCATACCCAGCTAATCCCTCCACTCCAGCCACTAACTTGCATCCCCAGCTAATCCCTCCACTCCAGCCACTAACTTGCCCCCTCACCTAATCCCTCCACTCCAGCCACTAACTTGCATCCCCAGCTAATCCCTCCACTCCAGCCGCTAACTTACATCCCCAGCTAATCCCTCCACTCCAGCCGCTAACTTGCATCCCCAGCTAATCCCTCCACTCCAGCCACTAACTTGCATCCCCAGCTAATCCCTCCACTCCAGCCACTAACTTGCATCCCCAGCTAATCCCTCCACTCCAGCCACTAACTTGCACCCTCACCTAAACCCTCCACTCCAGCCACTAACTTGCATCCCCACCTAAACCCTCCACTCCAGCCGCTAACTTGCATCCCCACCTAAACCCTCCACTCCAGCCGCTAACTTGCATCCCCAGCTAATCCCTCCACTCCAGCCACTAACTTGCACCCTCACCTAAACCCTCCACTCCAGCCACTAACTTGCATCCCCACCTAAACCCTCCACTCCAGCCGCTAACTTGCATCCCCACCTAAACCCTCCACTCCAGCCGCTATCTTGCATACCCAGCTAATCCCTCCACTCCAGCCACTAACTTGCATCCCCAGCTAATCCCTCCACTCCAGCCACTAACTTGCATCCCCAGCTAATCCCTCCACTCCAGCCACTAACTTGCACCCTCACCTAAACCCTCCACTCCAGCCACTAACTTGCATCCCCACCTAAACCCTCCACTCCAGCCGCTAACTTGCATCCCCACCTAAACCCTCCACTCCAGCCGCTATCTTGCATACCCAGCTAATCCCTCCACTCCAGCCACTAACTTGCATCCCCACCTAAACCCTCCACTCCAGCCACTAACTTGCACCCTCACCTAAACCCTCCACTCCAGCCACTAACTTGCATCCCCACCTAAACCCTCCACTCCAGCCACTAACTTGCATCCCCAGCTAATCCCTCCACTCCAGCCGCTAACTTGCATCCCCAGCTAATCCCTCCACTCCAGCCGCTAACTTGCATCCCCACCTAAACCCTCCACTCCAGCCACTAACTTGCATCCCCAGCTAATCCCTCCACTCCAGCCGCTAACTTGCATCCCCAGCTAATCCCTCCACTCCAGCCACTAACTTGCATCCCCAGCTAATCCCTCCACTCCAGCCGCTAACTTGCATCCCCAGCTAATCCCTCCACTCCAGCCGCTAACTTGCATCCCCACCTAAACCCTCCACTCCAGCCACTAACTTGCATCCCCACCTAAACCCTCCACTCCAGCCACTAACTTGCATCCCCACCTAAACCCTCCACTCCAGCCACTAACTTGCATCCCCACCTAAACCCTCCACTCCAGCCACTAACTTGCATCCCCACCTAAACCCTCCACTCCAGCCACTAACTTGCATCCCCACCTAAACCCTCCACTCCAGCCGCTAACTTGCATCCCCAGCTAATCCCTCCACTCCAGCCGCTAACTTGCATCCCCAGCTAATCCCTCCACTCCAGCCACTAACTTGCATACCCAGCTAAACCCTCCACTCCAGTCACTAACTTGCATCCCCAGCTAATCCCTCCACTCCAGCCACTAACTTGCATCCCCAGCTAAACCCTCCACTCCAGTCACTAACTTGCATACCCAGCTAATCCCTCCACTCCAGCCGCTAACTTGCATCCCCAGCTAATCCCTCCACTCCAGCCACTAACTTGCATACCCAGCTAAACCCTCCACTCCAGCCACTAACTTGCATACCCAGCTAAACCCTCCACTCCAGTCACTAACTTGCATACCCAGCTAATCCCTCCACTCCAGCCGCTAACTTGCATCCCCAGCTAATCCCTCCACTCCAGCCACTAACTTGCATACCCAGCTAAACCCTCCACTCCAGCCACTAACTTGCATACCCAGCTAAACCCTCCACTCCAGCCACTAACTTGCATCCCCACCTAAACCCTCCACTCCAGCCGCTAACTTGCATCCCCACCTAAATCCTCCACTCCAGCCACTAACTTGCATCCCCACCTAAACCCTCCACTCCAGCCGCTAACTTGCATCCCCACCTAAACCCTCCACTCCAGCCACTAACTTGCATACCCAGCTAATCCCTCCACTCCAGCCACTAACTTGCATCCCCAGCTAATCCCTCCACTCCAGCCACTAACTTGCATCCCCAGCTAATCCCTCCACTCCAGCCACTAACTTGCATACCCAGCTAAACCCTCCACTCTAGCCGCTAACTTGCATCCCCAGCTAATCCCTCCACTCCAGCCACTAACTTGCATACCCAGCTAAACCCTCCACTCCAGCCGCTAACTTGCATCCCCAGCTAATCCCTCCACTCCAGCCACTAACTTGCATCCCCAGCTAATCCCTCCACTCCAGCCACTAACTTGCATCCCCAGCTAATCCCTCCACTCCAGCCACTAACTTGCATCCCCAGCTAATCCCTCCACTCCAGCCGCTAACTTGCATCCCCAGCTAAACCCTCCACTCCAGCCACTAACTTGCATCCCCAGCTAATCCCTCCACTCCAGCCTCTAACTTGCATCCCCAGCTAATCCCTCCACTCCAGCCGCTAACTTGCATCCCCAGCTAATCCCTCCACTCCAGCCACTAACTTGCATCCCCACCTAAACCCTCCACTCCAGCCGCTAACTTGCATCCCCAGCTAAACCCTCCACTCCAGCCACTAACTTGCATCCCCAGCTAATCCCTCCACTCGAGCCACTAACTTGCACCCCCACCTAAACCCTCCACTCCAGCCACTAACTTGCATCCCCAGCTAATCCCTCCACTCCAGCCACTAACTTGCATACCCAGCTAATCCCTCCACTCCAGCCACTAACTTGCATCCCCAGCTAATCCCTCCACTCCAGCCACTAACTTGCATCCCCAGCTAATCCCTCCACTCCAGCCACTAACTTGCATCCCCACCTAAACCCTCCACTCCAGCCACTAACTTGCATCCCCACCTAAACCCTCCACTCCAGCCGCTAACTTGCATCCCCACCTAAACCCTCCACTCCAGCCACTAACTTGCATCCCCAGCTAATCCCTCCACTCCAGCCCTAACTTGCATCCCCACCTAAACCCTCCACTCCAGCCACTAACTTGCATCCCCACCTAAACCCTCCACTCCAGCCACTAACTTGCATCCCCAGCTAAACCCTCCACTCCAGTCACTAACTTGCATACCCAGCTAATCCCTCCACTCCAGCCGCTAACTTGCATCCCCAGCTAATCCCTCCACTCCAGCCACTAACTTGCATACCCAGCTAAACCCTCCACTCCAGCCACTAACTTGCATACCCAGCTAAACCCTCCACTCCAGTCACTAACTTGCATACCCAGCTAATCCCTCCACTCCAGCCGCTAACTTGCATCCCCAGCTAATCCCTCCACTCCAGCCACTAACTTGCATACCCAGCTAAACCCTCCACTCCAGCCACTAACTTGCATACCCAGCTAAACCCTCCACTCCAGCCACTAACTTGCATCCCCAGCTAATCCCTCCACTCCAGCCGCTAACTTGCATCCCCAGCTAATCCCTCCACTCCAGCCGCTAACTTGCATCCCCACCTAAATCCTCCACTCCAGCCACTAACTTGCATCCCCAGCTAATCCCTCCACTCCAGCCCTAACTTGCATCCCCACCTAAACCCTCCACTCCAGCCACTAACTTGCATCCCCACCTAAACCCTCCACTCCAGCCACTAACTTGCATCCCCAGCTAAACCCTCCACTCCAGTCACTAACTTGCATACCCAGCTAATCCCTCCACTCCAGCCGCTAACTTGCATCCCCAGCTAATCCCTCCACTCCAGCCACTAACTTGCATACCCAGCTAAACCCTCCACTCCAGCCACTAACTTGCATACCCAGCTAAACCCTCCACTCCAGTCACTAACTTGCATCCCCAGCTAATCCCTCCACTCCAGCCACTAACTTGCATACCCAGCTAAACCCTCCACTCCAGCCACTAACTTGCATACCCAGCTAAACCCTCCACTCCAGCCGCTAACTTGCATCCCCAGCTAATCCCTCCACTCCAGCCACTAACTTGCATACCCAGCTAAACCCTCCACTCCAGCCACTAACTTGCATACCCAGCTAAACCCTCCACTCCAGCCGCTAACTTGCATCCCCAGCTAATCCCTCCACTCCAGCCACTAACTTGCATACCCAGCTAAACCCTCCACTCCAGCCACTAACTTGCATACCCAGCTAAACCCTCCACTCCAGCCACTAACTTGCATACCCAGCTAATCCCTCCACTCCAGCCGCTAACTTGCATCCCCAGCTAATCCCTCCACTCCAGCCACTAACTTGCATACCCAGCTAAACCCTCCACTCCAGCCACTAACTTGCATACCCAGCTAAACCCTCCACTCCAGTCACTAACTTGCATACCCAGCTAATCCCTCCACTCCAGCCGCTAACTTGCATCCCCAGCTAATCCCTCCACTCCAGCCACTAACTTGCATACCCAGCTAAACCCTCCACTCCAGCCACTAACTTGCATACCCAGCTAAACCCTCCACTCCAGCCACTAACTTGCATCCCCAGCTAATCCCTCCACTCCAGCCGCTAACTTGCATCCCCAGCTAATCCCTCCACTCCAGCCGCTAACTTGCATCCCCACCTAAATCCTCCACTCCAGCCACTAACTTGCATCCCCAGCTAATCCCTCCACTCCAGCCCTAACTTGCATCCCCACCTAAACCCTCCACTCCAGCCACTAACTTGCATCCCCACCTAAACCCTCCACTCCAGCCACTAACTTGCATCCCCAGCTAAACCCTCCACTCCAGTCACTAACTTGCATACCCAGCTAATCCCTCCACTCCAGCCGCTAACTTGCATCCCCAGCTAATCCCTCCACTCCAGCCACTAACTTGCATACCCAGCTAAACCCTCCACTCCAGCCACTAACTTGCATACCCAGCTAAACCCTCCACTCCAGTCACTAACTTGCATACCCAGCTAATCCCTCCACTCCAGCCGCTAACTTGCATCCCCAGCTAATCCCTCCACTCCAGCCACTAACTTGCATACCCAGCTAAACCCTCCACTCCAGCCACTAACTTGCATACCCAGCTAAACCCTCCACTCCAGCCACTAACTTGCATCCCCAGCTAATCCCTCCACTCCAGCCGCTAACTTGCATCCCCACCTAAACCCTCCACTCCAGCCGCTAACTTGCATCCCCACCTAAATCCTCCACTCCAGCCACTAACTTGCATCCCCAGCTAATCCCTCCACTCCAGCCACTAACTTGCATACCCAGCTAAACCCTCCACTCTAGCCGCTAACTTGCATCCCCAGCTAATCCCTCCACTCCAGCCACTAACTTGCATCCCCAGCTAATCCCTCCACTCCAGCCACTAACTTGCATACCCAGCTAAACCCTCCACTCTAGCCGCTAACTTGCACCCCCACCTAATCCCTCCACTCCAGCCACTAACTTGCATACCCAGCTAAACCCTCCACTCCAGCCGCTAACTTGCATCCCCAGCTAATCCCTCCACTCCAGCCACTAACTTGCATCCCCAGCTAATCCCTCCACTCCAGCCACTAACTTGCATACCCAGCTAAACCCTCCACTCCAGCCGCTAACTTGCATCCCCAGCTAATCCCTCCACTCCAGCCACTAACTTGCATCCCCAGCTAATCCCTCCACTCCAGCCGCTAACTTGCATCCCCAGCTAAACCCTCCACTCCAGCCACTAACTTGCATCCCCAGCTAATCCCTCCACTCCAGCCTCTAACTTGCATCCCCAGCTAATCCCTCCACTCCAGCCGCTAACTTGCATCCCCAGCTAATCCCTCCACTCCAGCCACTAACTTGCATCCCCACCTAAACCCTCCACTCCAGCCGCTAACTTGCATCCCCAGCTAAACCCTCCACTCCAGCCACTAACTTGCATCCCCAGCTAATCCCTCCACTCGAGCCACTAACTTGCACCCCCACCTAAACCCTCCACTCCAGCCACTAACTTGCATCCCCAGCTAATCCCTCCACTCCAGCCACTAACTTGCATACCCAGCTAATCCCTCCACTCCAGCCACTAACTTGCATCCCCAGCTAATCCCTCCACTCCAGCCACTAACTTGCATCCCCAGCTAATCCCTCCACTCCAGCCACTAACTTGCATCCCCACCTAAACCCTCCACTCCAGCCACTAACTTGCATCCCCACCTAAACCCTCCACTCCAGCCGCTAACTTGCATCCCCACCTAAACCCTCCACTCCAGCCACTAACTTGCATCCCCAGCTAATCCCTCCACTCCAGCCCTAACTTGCATCCCCAGCTAATCCCTCCACTCCAGCCGCTAACTTGCATCCCCAGCTAATCCCTCCACTCCAGCCACTAACTTGCATACCCAGCTAATCCCTCCACTCCAGCCACTAACTTGCATCCCCACCTAAACCCTCCACTCCAGCCACTAACTTGCATCCCCACCTAAACCCTCCACTCCAGCCGCTAACTTGCATCCCCACCTAAACCCTCCACTCCAGCCACTAACTTGCATCCCCAGCTAATCCCTCCACTCCAGCCCTAACTTGCATCCCCAGCTAATCCCTCCACTCCAGCCGCTAACTTGCATCCCCACCTAAACCCTCCACTCCAGCCACTAACTTGCATCCCCAGCTAATCCCTCCACTCCAGCCACTAACTTGCATCCCCAGCTAATCCCTCCACTCCAGCCGCTAACTTTCATACGCAGCTAATCCCTCCACTCCAGCCACTAACTTGCATACCCAGCTAATCCTTCCACTCCAGCCACTAACTTGCATCCCCAGCTAATCCCTCCACTCCAGCCACTAACTTGCATCCCCAGCTAATCCCTCCACTCCAGCCGCTAACTTTCATACCCAGCTAATCCCTCCACTCCAGCCACTAACTTGCATACCCAGCTAATCCTTCCACTCCAGCCACTAACTTGCATACCCAGCTAATCCCTCTACTCCAGCCGCTAACTTGCATCCCCAGCTAATCCCTCCACTCCAGCCGCTAACTTTCATACCCAGCTAATCCCTCCACTCCAGCCACTAACTTGCATACCCAGCTAATCCTTCCACTCCAGCCACTAACTTGCATACCCAGCTAATCCCTCTACTCCAGCCGCTAACTTGCATCCCCAGCTAATCCCTCCACTCCAGCCACTAACTTGCATCCCCAGCTAATCCCTCCACTCCAGCCGCTAACTTGCATACCCAGCTAATCCCTCTACTCCAGCCGCTAACTTGCATACCCAGCTAATCCCTCCACTCCAGCCACTAACTTGCATACCCAGCTAATCCTTCCACTCCAGCCACTAACTTGCATCCCCAGCTAATCCCTCCACTCCAGCCGCTAACTTGCATACCCAGCTAATCCCTCTACTCCAGCCGCTAACTTGCATACCCAGCTAATCCCTCCACTCCAGCCACTAACTTGGATACCCAGCTAATCCTTCCACTCCAGCCACTAACTTGCATCCCCAGCTAATCCCTCCACTCCAGCCGCTAACTTGCATACCCAGCTAATCCCTCTACTCCAGCCGCTAACTTGCATACCCAGCTAATCCCTCCACTCCAGCCACTAACTTGGATACCCAGCTAATCCTTCCACTCCAGCCACTAACTTGCATCCCCAGCTAATCCCTCCACTCCAGCCGCTAACTTGCATACCCAGCTAATCCCTCTACTCCAGCCGCTAACTTGCATACCCAGCTAATCCCTCCACTCCAGCCACTAACTTGCACCCTCACCTAAACCCTCCACTCCAGCCACTAACTTGCACCCCCCACTTAAACCCTCCACTCCAGCCACTGACTTGCTCCACTGCCTAACCTCTCCACCCCAACCATTGACTTGCGCCGCGTCCTAACTCCCCTCCTTAGCCACTGACCTGAACCTCTAACCCAAATCCCCTACCCACCCACTGACCATCACCCCTCACCTATTTCCCCTCCCCAACTTCTGGCCTGCACCCCCTCACCTATCCCTCTCCCCAACTACTGGCCTGCACCCCCTCACCTATCCCTCTCCCCAACTACTGGCCTGCACCCCTCACCTATCCCCCCTCCCCAACTACTGGCCCGAACTCCTCACCTATCCTTCCCCTACCACTGGACCACACCCCTCCCCAACTACTGGCCCGAACTCCTCACCTATCCCCCCTCCCCAACCACTGACCTGCACCCCTTACCTATTCCCCCTACCAACCAGTAGCTAGAACCCCTCACCTATTCCCCCAACCACTGGCCAACACCCCTCACCTAGTCCTCTCCCCACCAGCTGGCCCGCACCCCTCACCTATCCCCCATCCCCAACCACTAGTCAGCACCCCTTACCTATTCCCTCTACCCAACTACTGGCTCAAACACCTCACCTATACCCCCTCCCTAGTCACTGACCAACACCCCTTAACTATCCCACATCCCCAACCACTGACCTGCACCCCTCTATTACCCCCCCTCCGCAACCATTTACCTGCACCCTTTACCCCCAGCCACTGACCTGCACCCCTCACCTACCCCCCAACCATTTACTCACACCCTTTACCCCTAGCCATTCACCCACACTCCTCACCTACCCCCCCAGCCACTGACCTCCACCTCTGACCTACCGTTCAGGAACCATTTACCCACATCCTTTACCCCCAGCCATTGAACCACACCTAAACCAAACCCCCTGCTCAGCCACTGCAATGTTGTGATCCAACCCACATTTTTTCAAGAATAGGGTTCTGTGTAATCAGCCAACATCTGTGTGGACCCCACTCTCTGCACCCATGAAATGTTGGTCAGTAGTTTATGTTGGGAACGGTGGCAACATATTATAGAGCAAAGTGTTTAGCAGCAGTGCTAAAAAGGGACCTAAAGCAAGCAGGAACAAACTATACAGTAGAGGGATCAAGCATCCAAAATTAAGTAACATGAGTCATGTACGCTTACCCTGAATATGCATGCAGCCAGCCTATCTCAGTATAACAGCCAGCCATTGCAGTTTCTCTCCACAGTCCCCCTGGCAATAGAAGCCATCTTTAGCTATTGTTATATTATTGATATTGCATCTCCTAAAAAAGGAACACACACGCAGGTCTCAGATATTTTACAATGTTGGAGTCATTATTTGATTAGGCAGTGTGCTCTGCGGGGCTGTGGAGTCAGAAAAAATGTTCAGACTCCAGCATTAAAACGATAATCTCTTCCTAATATTGTGTAAATAATGTAGCTTTCATACTAAGTTTAGAAATGGAAATTCATAAATATGTTTTATGTTCTTTCAGTTTAAGGCCCTTGTTTATAACAACCAACATTAGTAGCAGCACCAGGGAGTTATAGTGGAGATAGATAATGAGTTTTCCAATCTCCCATGTCCTTTATACTTATATCTTCATGCTGCTCCAAGGCCCTTAGTTACAATGCCTGAAAATTATAGAAATGTAATGGATTGTACAGGCAGAAACATAAGAATTCTGCACTCACCTCGTGTCCCCTGCAGCTTCTCCATGCAGTTCCAGCATCTTCATACTTCCAGTGGCGGAAGCCAGTGATTTCATAGTCCAGCACTGACGGCCACTCATGGAGGTGTCCCATGGAGCCTTGTTTACAAACCGAGAAGCCTACTCTATTCATTGTAATGGAGCGGGGCATCTCAAAGTCTGTTCAGCATACCTGCATACCCTCCATTGAAATAAATAGACTAGGAGTGTTAGGGAGCGTAAATCCATAATGATGGACGCCACCATGTCTGCTCAGTGATGGAGGATGCAATAGCTCATTCTTCCTCTTGGGCATGATATATTTGAGTCGAGTTGGACTTTGGCTTACCAATTTCTATAGCCCTGGTGCTCTGCTTTGAGTTCAATATTCAAGTTCTACAGATAAAGAAGCCACAGCCAGTTATTCTGCATAAATCTCCTTCCCTCACAGCTGGTGTTAAAGCAGTTTTAAATTCTCTGTTGCCATTCTGGTTCACATAGATCCTAATCAACCCTCCAGGGGAACAGAACTGTTCTGCCACACTGAGCAGCAGGGATTAAGTAACTAACAGTAACTGAAATGGACTGCGGCAGCATTAGACACTGCCAATGTAAGGAGAAGCTGGCAGAATTGGTGCAACTGGGCACCTGGCACAGTACTGGTAAGTGATTTTAAATTTCAGTCCCCCACATCGGTCCCAGAACAGTATGAGGGATCAAGAAAGTATGAGAAGGGGGTTGTTGTACTCGTGGTACATTCCAATTTGGGATGCCCCGCTAGTTAACCAAGCCTGGTCATCCACAAACCAAGCAAAAATACCATTTTGTGATTACTCACCTGTAAAATGGGTATTATAAGTATGTCACACACCCCGCTTCCACTATTCATGACATATGGGTTATGGTCCAGTAGAGGGCGAACTTCTACAGAGATGAAAGCAAAAAAGAAGCCCCTCCCGGTCCATAAATACCTGGGACCTCCCACACATTCCCCAGTATATGACAGCAGTAAGGGGACCAGGAAGAGCTAATAAAACATTCTTAACCATAAAAAGGATCACCATATAAAGGATCCAGAATACAAAAAAAAAGGGCGGGATGAAGCGGGGTGTGTGACATACTTATAATACCCATTTTAAAGGTGAGTAATCACAAAATGGTATTATTCCAAGTATGTCACACACCCCGCTTCCACTATTCATGACATATGGGACATCCAATAGCAGTGTCCATCATGGGTGGGGATCCAAATACAGCAAAAAATGCACCAATTTAAACCACTGCAGCTTGCAGAACCTTGCGGCCAAAAACAGCATCCGCTGAGGCCCGCATATCAACCTTATAAAACTTGGAAAAAGTATGAACGGAAGTAGCAGCTTTACAAACTTGTTCAACAGAAGCCTGGTGCTAAAAGGCCCAGGAAGCCCCAACGGCGCGAGTAGAATGAGCAGTGATCTTAAAAGGAGGAACCCTCCCCTTAGCGAAATAGGCCCCAACAATGGCCTGACGTATCCATTTACTAATGGTAGACTTGGCTGGCGCCAAACCTTTCCTGGGCCCGGAGGGCACCACGAACAAGGCGTCCGTCCTACGAAAAGGAGAAGTAGCGACCAAATAGTACTTCACACAACGAACCACATCCAAAGAGTGCAAAACCCTCTCCTTGTCTTTGCTAGGCCTAGGACACAAGGAAGGGAGAACCACATCCTGATTGAGATGGAAAGCAGAAACCACATTAGAAAGGAAATCTGGTTTAAAGCGAAAAACCACCTTGTCCTGGTGTCTCTCAAAGTAAGGGGCCTGAATAGACAGAGCCGCCAACTCAGAGACACGCCGAACAGAGGTAATAGCCACCAAAAAGGCAACCTTTTGAGTGAGCACAGAAAGTGCCACATCCTGCACCGGCTCAAAAGGAGGCCCCTGGAGGGCTGAGAGAACCAAATTTAGGTCCCAAACAGGAACCAAAGGCTTTCCAGGGGGCCGACATGAGTGACCCCTTGGAAAAAAGTCTTGACCAGATGATGCAAAGCAAAGGATCTTTGAAAAAAGACAGCCAGAGCAGAAACCTGACCCTTCAAAGTACTGAGCTGGAACCCCAGATCCAGACCATGTTGTAGAAACTCCAAAATCCTAGGAATCGAAAACACCCTGCAAGGTAAGGCCCTAGCCTCACACCAGTCAATATAGGACCGCTAAGTCCTATAGTAAATGGTAGAGGAAGACCTCTTCCTAGCTGTAATCAATGTCTGAATAACCGCCTCCGACAAACCTTCCTCCCTCAGGATGAAGGTTTCAGCAGCCACGCCGTCAAAGCAAGCGTTTGTAAATTGGGGTAATGTAGCTGACCCTGAGAGAGCAGATCCGGAAACAGGGGCAGCCTGCACTGATCTACCGCCAGTCTTACGACGTCTGCGAACCAAACCTGTCTTGTCCACCTTGGGGCCACCAGAATTGCTGGTGCCCCCTCTAGAGCCAGCTTGCGCACTACCTTGCCTACCATGGAGAAGGGGGGAAACAGGTACAGAAACCCCAGATCCCTCCAGGCAAGGGATAAGGCATCCACTGCCAGGGCCAGATGATCCCGAGACAGAGATACAAAGGTTGGGAGCTTGTGATCGTGCCAAGAGGCAAAGAGATCCACCTCCGGAGTCCCCCACCTGTGACACAGGGACCGAAATACCCTGTGGTTGAGAGACCATTCCCCTCGGCGAGAGAATCCCCTGCTCAGGGAGTCCGCCTCCGTGTCCTCCACTCCCGGAATGTACACTGCCGAGATGCAAGGAATATTGCTCTCCGCCCATGTCAGAATCAGAGAGACTTCCCTGAGGGCACTCCTGCTGCGAGTCCCTCCTTGGCGATTAATGTAAGCTACCGCAGTTCGATCGAACCTGAACCGGTAAGCCCTGTAGGTGGAGTGTCAGACGTGACAGAACCAAGCGGATAGCTCTGAGCTCCAAGACATTGATGGGGGTGTGAGCCTCCTGAGGACCCCACAACCCCTGGAACTGATGATCATTCTAGAAACCTCCCCAGCCCGACAGGCTGGCATCCGTGGTAACCGTCTCCCAACAAGGGGCCAGAAAGGATCTGCCCCTCATCAGATTGCTTGGTTCCAGCCACCACTGAAGGGACTGCCGAGCCCTGGGAGACATCAGAAAAGACTGATCCAAGGACTGTGGACATCTGTCCCATTTCAGCAATAGATGGGGTTGGAGCGACCTCATGTGGAACTGAGCAAAGGGGACTGCCTCGGAGGCCACCATCAAACCTACCAGAGTCATCCCTAGCCGGATAGAAGGGCGAGGATTGGTCAGGAGAACACGTATCAGATCCTGAACCCTCTGCACCTTTGGCTGAGGTAGGAACACTCTGGCCTGACTGGTATCCAGATTCATGCCCAGAAAAGAGATCTCCCTTGATGGGGAGAGAGAAGACTTGGGGTGGTTGACCACCCATCCGAACCTTTCCAGCGTCGTCACCACCGTCCTGGTGTCCAGCTCAGCCTGGCAGAGGGAAGAAGCTGTAATGAGTAGGTCATCCAGATACGGCACAATGCAAATGCCCTGGAACCTTGGTAAACACCCTCGGTGCCGAGGTCAGCCCGAAAATGCTGATCTCCAACCATGAACCTGAGAAATCTCTGGTGTGCTGGGAAAATTGGTACATGAAGGTAAGCATCCTTGATGTCTATGGACGTCATGAAATCCTCCTGAAGAAGGGAACCAAAGGCTGAGCGCAGAGTCTTCATGCGGAACTTCTTGGTTCTGATGAACCTGTTGAGAAGCTTCAAATCCAGAATGGGTCTTATGGAGCCATCCTTCTTGGGAACCCTGAAGAGGTTGGAATAATAGCCCCGGCCTCTCTCTGAAAGAGGCACCGGGCATATGACCGCCATGTCCAGGAGATTCTTTACAGTCAACAGGAGCCCCTGCGCTGCCCGAGGATCCGATGGCACCCGAGACATTAGGAATCTGGGAGGAGGCCAGGACGGAGGCCCTGGAGGGCTACGAGAGGGACCCGGAAGGGGGGGGGGGGGGGCGGAATCCCGCACCATAGGTGTAAGGGATATACATATAAATATATATACATATATATATATATATATATAATATAGGGACAGGGCATCCCAAACCGGGATCACCAACCCGGATTCCGCCTACCTCTTAATATGGGGTCTCACGGGGGAGCATGGCTCCCTGAACACCTATTAAGGTGATTCCTACCCTCACCCGGACCTGCAGCCAAGGCTGGGAGGCTAGTATAGGGACTTACAGTATAAAGGTCCGGGCAGAAATAGGGCAAAAAATGGCCGGGTGCAAGCCCGGCTTACCTGCAAGGAAGAGCAGCATACATCTTCTGACTTGCTCGCCGTCCTGCTGAGAAGGAACTGGGGAATGTGTGGGAGGTCCCAGGTATTTATGGACCGGGAGGGGCTTCTTTTTTGCTTTCATCTCTGCAGAAGTTCGCCCTCTACTGGACCATAACCCATATGTCATGAATAGTGGAAGCGGGGTGTGTGACATACTTGGAATATTACTCAACCGGTATAACCTACAGTGACCATTATGATCCACTAGGTAGGTGTAAGCACCGATTGGGCGCCAATATAAAAGGGCATGCTGCAGGTGTCGTAGCCCATAGCATATAGTGAAAAGTATTAAAGCATTGGGGGGGGGGGGGGGGGCAGAAATAACTTTAGTTCCTTTTAAACATTCACCCCTTAGGAGATTCTGATTTGGATGCCCTGCCAGTTAAAATTTTTAGAAACCAAAATCAGGCATGGAACTAAGGATAGTGACGGGCAGAAGGTAGCTGTGCACTGCAATGAAGCATGTGTCCTTTTAGAGAAGGTGCAGCTGCTGTATCTGGTCTCATCCTGTGCCATCAAATGGAGCTCTGATAATAAAAGGTGAGACTCTCACTGATGATGTAAGGGGTTGGGTTAGGTTTTTTTTAGTGTCCCCCAGGGCTGGCTCCAGGTTTATGTGGGCCCCTTTGTGGTGAAGAGTCGCGTCACATCACCGAAGGACATCCCAAATCTGGATGCCCCCTAAGGATTATGCTATTAGGACCAAAACTCTAGTTTTGATCTACTTTGAAGCACACCAAACCCCTTTAAACCTGACCTCGGAGTCTAGATTCTCCTGATTTTGGATGCCCCTGTGTGTGACCCCCTCCCCCCCTTTGTTCATTACTTTCCTGGAACTGGTGAATGCACTGTGGAATCCCCAGTTTGACTTAACTGCCAAACCAGGGGGGGTTCTTTCACAAACAGGGGCATCCCAAATTGAGATGCCCCTGTAAAGCAGACCAAAACTCAGGGGTGGAATTGCTTGCACAGTGGGTATGCCAGCGATCGCAGGGGGGTTCACACAGTAGGGTATCACAGATTGCGATGCTCCAGAGATAGGAAATCAGCTGGGGTGAGCAACTTAAAAGCAGATCAAAACCCAGCACTTCCTCCCCTGGAATCTAAATCGAGATGCCTCGTTGTGTGGATACCCCTAGGGGCCACCCAGAGTTACTCTGAACGCTTTATTTTTAGCTGAGAGGTCCACTTTACCTCCTTTCAAAGCGAGTTACAACCCAGTCCATTATAATGAAATCTGTCCGTGTTAAAGTGGACCAACACCCAGGATTTTGACTATCCTGGGTATTGGTCCACCCAAATCGGGGTGCCCCGCTGCCTGAAACCCCCCCAAACACCCCGAAAACTCACCTCTCCACGCTCCCATGTGACTGCGCTGTCCAATGCCCGCCGACGGACAAGTGACGTCTGTCCATTCAGAGACGGCCGGCACGGGCGCGCACACGTCTAGAGGAGCGCGAGTGAGGCGGCGGCGGCGGAAGCAGCGGCTGGAGAGGTAAGGTTTTTCGGGGGTTTTGGGGGGGTTACACCCCGCGGGACATCCCGATCTCGGATGTCCCGCGGTGTGTGAGGTGATCGGCCCGGGAATCTTATAGATTCCCGGGCCGATCACCCCTGGGTGTTGGTGCACTTTAAGTGCAGGACTAGAAGATGCAAATGATTGAATGACTTTCATTGATGTCTATGCATTGTTTGTGACACAAATCAAATAAAACAGTTACTTTGAGTTGCTACTTCAGATATACCATGACCTGGATGAATGAGAACCTTCACAGGCAGACCATTGTAAAGCGCCATAAAATATGATGGTGCTATATGAATCAGTAATACGTATAAGTCCTGTAAATCCCTCCCACTTGCTTGCAGCTCGGATGGTGCAGCAAGTGCATGCCAGACAGTGTTGAAGAACGTGGCGTCGCGGCGGCAGCCCAAGGGGTTAATGACACCTGACTCAGTAAACTGAGCAGCTCCCTGGGGCTCCGACAACCACAGCAAAGAGCAAAGGCAGCCAGGAGGGCGGAGCCAGCAGCAGCCAATCCCTGTGCGACGCAAGATGAAATGGGAGGGGTGTGGCTTTCAGTTTGATTCATTAAAATGTGTCGGAGAGCGTGGGAACAGGGAGAGCATGACTTCCCAGCACAGTCTGCCACAATAGACATACACACACAGAGGAGGGGACACGAGCTGCGAGGAAATAACAAGCAGCCGGAGAGGAGCGCCCCATTCCAGCGCGCTGCCACCACCGCCAAGAGGCAACATTTCGATAAGCTCTTAAAAAAATTATTGTATCAATTAAACTTTTAAACTGTCAGTCTACTAGTGATATGACGGTTTAAAAACAATTGATAAATAATACTGTTTATTTATTAAGCATCATCATCTTCTGTGGTGTTGTACAAGGTAAAGATTACAGATGGGGCCACACAAATAATATGCAAGGTAATAGAAGTCTGATGGGACATATATTAACAAATATATCAATTAAGACTCCCTATATTTTATCAACAGCCGAGAGCATTTCAGAGGAACACCAAGTTACCAATGAAGGCAAAAACAACCTAAGCTTTATCAGAAATAAAAATTGGCTGACATACAAGCTGTCCTCCAGTTAAAAAATCAAAGCTTGGTAAATTGATTGGTAAACTTCAGTGTCATAAGCTATTTAAGAGAGCTTAATCCCATGTATATGTTGTGAAATGGCATGCAGATTCTGTGCACCTGAATTGCATGGGAGCAGCCATCTTGCCACACACACATGAAAGACCTGCTTCTAAAAAAAACCCGGTCTCGCATTCAAAATTGCCTCTAAGCTCTGTGCAATCATCCCTTAATTCTAGCCAAAATTATTAAGCCATCAGCTGTGATACTCTGCTCAAAGCTGAGATCTCCTAAATACATTGTATCCACTGACTAAATTATCTGGCAGCCACAGAGATACATTGTAAAATCACTCTCTTCAAACAGATTTCCCTTGCTACATTAGCTGTTTGAATTGCTGCTGGCACAGTTGCCGCTGAAGCTGCAGCACATGTGTGTAGCAATTATAGCCCTGTTCCTATCAGATAGATCTGTGCTATAAAATGAGGGGGTTATATAGGTTTACCAGGAACCTCTCCAGGTACAAAGTTGCAAGAGAGTGTAGGCCTGCTGTCCTCTTGTCTAAACTTCAGCAGCAGCCCTCAGAGGGGTTCCTGCACCCCCCAGGTATCCCAAATAGGAATGTCCGCTAGCTGAAGGTTTGTTGGAAAGCTGTGTCCTCCTACGTGTCACACATGATCACCAGGGGCCAGTAGGGCTTGCTCAGGGATGCCCAGTGGATGGAGCATTAAAGCGGACCTTCACCCTGAATAAGAACATATCTTGTATGTTTCCCACACCCTGTGCATACAGATTGCTCACATTAAAAATCATCCTACCTGCATCTACTGCATGTTATGAGCCTTTAAACATCCAAGATGGCAGCTCATGGAGCATCAGGCAGCCTGCAAACAGTAAGTGTCTTCTGACTGTGTCGCTCTGCATTCTGGGACTGCTGTCCTTTCCCTGACCCCAGCTCTGCTCTGTCTGTGCAAAACGCAGCTATAACCCGCCCCCTGTACTTTATCCTGCTCTCCTCTCCTCAGTATGTGATGATTCTGAGTCAAGATGGCGGCGCTCGTATCCTAGAGTCCTGAACAGAGTTGCAGCTCAGCGGGGGAAAGAATAATAAGTGATTAAAAACGTAAAATATATTAATTTTAGATGCTGGGAAATCGTCTTTTAAGGGTTTAGGCTTTTCATTAAATCATGCTGAAGGTCCGGTTTAAGTCATTGTATACTACAGGTCTGCTTTAGCCAATCGCTAGTGATCTGAATCAGACTCTTGCTTAAAGTAAAAAATAATACTCACCTTCTCTCCCACAGCTGCTGCATCTAGGCTCTGTACTTAAAAACTAACCTGTTTCTGGGGTTGAGTCCCCCGACATGCACGTAACCCCATTGGGGTGTCTGTCCACCAGCAGCCATGCCCTTCTCGTGTCAGTCTGAGACACTGGTGCAGATCATTCCAGGCACTGACTTCCCTGTGGTAGGTGATGGGAGCGTAACTTGCAGGGGCCCAGATCAAAGGAGCCCCATCATTGTTGCGCCTCCACCATATTTATCATATTTGTGCTCATTTGTTTATGTCTTTAGTTGTCAAGCTGCATCTGAAAGACAGAAAAAAATTAATGTATGAGCCGTGAAAGGGTCCCATTTAATGTTCGCACCAGGGTCCCATCACATTTAGTTACGCCATTGGGCAGGGCGACCCACTTTCAGAGGCTGGTAAGTGGTTCTGAGCACTGGAAGCTACTTTGGGTGAGTATAGCGCTTTTGGTCTTTATGCCTGGACATCGCCTTAAACATTTTTTTCAGCTAAGAGCATATCAGGGGATCTCAATGTTACTAATAAGAAAGTAATTAGAGAATAGAAAGTGGTGACGTAGCTAACAACTTCCAAACTGCTTGATGGCCTGTTATTGGACCACGTCATTGCAGAACAGGCTCCTCTTCTCCCCCCACCTAGCTATACTCACCCGTCTCCTAGCCGCCGGGTATCCTTGTACCTATAAGTTATCTCCTAAAGGCAGGTTGTGTCAGTGATGTGGGTGCTGGGGTGAAGCCTGGAAGAAATGAGTATCCAGTCCCGGGTAGTTATCACACAAGTTTTTCAGTGGCAGAGCAAAAACAGTGCATCCTGCAGACACCGGGGGAACATACATGCTCTATACACATAATGGCCCCGGGGAGATATAAACCCAGAAGTCTTAAAGGGGCCACAGCACTCAAACCAGTTAGCTTGCTGACCAGCCTACAATCTGTCTCTAAACTTGGTTAAAAACAGGGGGCTCGGTCACACACATCTGCAGAAGTATGCTTAAGCTGCACCACCAGCGCCACTTGAGGTTTAGGGCAACCTCAGGTAAGCCTGCTCCCAATTTATCTATTGCATTGTATGTCCCAAATGGGGCTCTTAGAGACTAGAATTAGTACTAGAGTTAGGACTGCACCTCACAGGGGCACCTTGGCGCTGGTGGTGCAGCTTAAGCATACTTCTGCAGATGTGTGTGACCGAGCCCTCTGTTTTTAACCAAGTTTAGAGACAGATTGTAGGCTGGTCAGCAAGCTAACTGGTTTGAGTGCTGTGGCCCCTTTAAAGTGGACCAACACCCAGGATTTTGACTATTCTGGGTCTTGGTCCACTTCGGTGGGGCACCCCCGATCGGGGTGCCCCGCTGTGTGAAACCCCCCCGAACTCACCTCTCCCCGCGCCGACGGACAAGCCGCGAACAAGCGGCTCCTCCGCCGCCGCCTCCCGCGCGTCCCTCTTGACGCGCGCGTGCCCGCGCCGGCCATTCACAGATGGCCGGCGCGAGCGCGCGCACGTCTAGAGGGGCGCGAGGGAGGCGGCGGCGGCCGGCTGCCGCCGAAGATAAGGTAAGGAGTTTGGGGTGTTTGGGGGGGTTTCACCCCGCGGGACATCCCAATCTCGGATGTCCCGCGGGGAGGGAGGTGATCGGCCCGGGAATCTTATAGATTCCCGGGCCGATCACCAGTGGGTGTTGGTCCACTTTAAGACTTTTGTATTCTAATTGCCCTGCTAATGTGCACCTCCCTGGTTAGTTATAAAATGGTCTGAGCGTCTGCCACCCCCCTTTTGTTTCTTTAGATATAAACCCAGAACCTTGTTGCTGCAAGCCAATGTGTTATGTTGTACAGCACCATGGAAGAGAATGACACTATATAAGTAAACAATAATAATCATCCCCATTTAAACATGCAAGTAAATGTCAGAAGGCAGTAAATACCCTAACTAAACACTTGGTTTGAACCTCATGGCATCTCGTTTTCTATTGTTCCCTGTACTAAATGTTTAATCTTGTCTGTAATCATACCTTATAAAGCGCTACGGAAGATGATGGCGCTATATAAATAAACATTATTAATAATAATAATAAATATGTCAAAGAAAGGGCACAGGAGTTATTATTGCAGACCTAGTTGTCCTGCTGCTCATCCACCTGCAGCACTGGGGATAAAATTTCTCTTCCCTTAAGGGGTTCAAAGTGTGTGGGAAGCTGGCACCAGAGGAATCCGAGGGAAACACTGTCATTTCCTGAAGAAGCCACTTCCACCAGTGTCAGATTAGGGAATCTTTGGGCGTGATATTACAATCCGCAGTCTGATGTCATCACTTATTTGGAACACGTTCTTAAAGTGACCATGTGCCAAATCAACCGTTGCAAGTACAAGGCAGAGAGGTCAGCTATTTATCCCCATCGATACGACAGCCAGGGAAAATGAGCAGAGTAGATAGAGAAAGGAACTGAGAATGAATCGGCATTGGGGGTGTTAGGCAATAAACAGAGTTGATGGATGATACCATTGCGTCTCTGGTGTTATTTTTGTGTCTATGTGGATGTTTATTCAGTGACACCATGTTTTTGGAATCATTTTATTTACAAAATTGAAACTGTACAGAACCAAATTGACAGACAAGCCCTCTGAAGTGCAGCTTCAATTTACAGGATAGCCGATTCAGAATGTTAGCAGCCTCCTGGCTCTGGAGTTGATATAATAAAAATATAAATCATTACAGAGGTATTTCAGTTGATTCGTTAGGCTGGTTAGTACAGCAGAGACAGGCCTAGACTTCCCCTCCTCTCTTAGCGGCCACCATTTCCACGGATAGCCAAATATCTGGGAAAACTGTTCCACGGTTCTTCTCTGGCTGGCACAGGCTGTGGCAAAACCATGCTTCCAGTCACATGACCAACATTTGCAGTTACTATCAGCCAATGAGAACACTGATTTTTTTATCTTAGGCTGACTGGTCAAAAGGCTAGCAACCAACAACACAGTGATGTCACAGGAAACTATTTCGGCAGGACTTGGTGAAAAGGCAAGGAGGAGTTTATTACTTAGTTCAGTTCCACGTTAAAACAAGATAAAGTATAAAACAAAACAGGATTAAAATCAAAGAGCAGTAAAATGGTCAATAACCAGAATGGGAGTGGGAACGTGTACATGACTTAAATACAAAAAAAATAATACTAACGTTTTCTCCGCCTCAGCTTCTATCTATGTCCAGCATGAATGCACAGCAGGGATTCATAGGGCATCATCCACCATTGCACTTGCTTGCTTCCCATATCAGTCACAGGGACCGGCGCACACTCAGGCTATTTACTGCAATTGAGAGGGCGTGCTGGGTGGTGGCATCCTGGTAAGTTTTAAAACCTAGACTAGGGCGGAAGTTGGGCAGTATGGTATTTTAGAATGATTATTATGGTGAGAAGTGAGGAGGCTATTCAGTTAGGCCCACTTGAATAAAAACTGGAGTGCTTTCAGACAAGCCCTCTTAACTACGGAGCATCTCAAAAGCTTTAACAATGGGAGGGGGGTGTATGAATAGGTCCACTTCAAGGCAAGGCTTTACCAGATGGCAAAGGTCCGATTTAATTGGATATTTACCGTAAATGGCAGCTTAGCACAGAACAATATCTACTTATTACCTCCATTTCAGTTTAAACATTTTGGGAGTTGGATAGCTGGGGCCTTGGAAGCTGAGGGGCTTTCTCAAAACTTTTGCTCTGTTGGACAATACTAGGTAACCGACCTCAAATGTCATAGGCCTGACTCATCAGCAGCAAAAGTTGCCGAGAGAGCTTCAGAGGCAGTGTCATATTGTTTGTCATCTCAGGAGTAGTGGCACAGAGGTAGGTATCAAGTATGCCCAGTCATGTAAGCTTAGTGTTCCCTTTTAACAGTTACATTAGCTTGAGTGAAGTGGAGGTCTAGGAATGGATTGGGGGTGAGTGTAATGCCCTGAGCAGCCATACACAAAGGCCTCTTGGAAAGGCAAAGCCATCCAACATGATTTTCTAATGTTTCCTCCTAGAAGTCTCTCAGTATTCAGACATTAAGGACAGATGTCCCCCTTTCCGGTAGCATGTCAATATGCACGTCCCTGTTTATAGTAAGAACCCCCCCCCCCTTACCCAGCATGCATTGTATGTACTTTATGTTCTTATATGAGATCAGATCAGCATTATTTTTATACAGTCTTCCATTGCTGGAGTTCAACCTAACAACATCTGTGGCCTTGAAGGTATCCTAGTATACATCCCATCTGCCATGTCCCCTCAGTCCATTTAGAGAGTAGGACTGGCAGACTGGTATAGGCTCTCTCCGTTGTCACGGAGGATCTCTTGGAACTGAGAGACCACCCGACCGAAGTGCGAGCCCTCCCAGAACACCTTGCCACACTGGCTACAGCAAAAAAAGAGCGTGATCTTTTCTAGGAGTCCAGCTGGGATGATGTCTAGCTGGAGGAATGCTCCACTGGGGAGTCGGAGGGAGCCGGGACAAAGGCCCAAATTTTTCATCCATTGGAGATCCTGGATGCAGTCTAAGGGTTGGGATTGGCTGGTGGGGTTCCTGGAATCTGGATAAAGAAAGACAGAGATATGCATTACAAGATGCAATTATGCAACACGCTACCTTCCACCTCCCCTAAGTGACCCACTTAAGACTTACCTCTGGCCTCTGAATCTAGGAAGGCCCTTCAAATAACTCACATGTGGGACACACAGAGTGTCTGGGGTCAATGAGTCAAGAGGAAAAGAGCACGAGAAGCAAGCCAGCTTGCCAATATATGCAGCTTCCAGGGCTGTACACCGTTTTTTCTTCTGAACCATGTGGAGGACAGAAGTTGGAAAATGAAGTGCTGCAGAGACAGGCAAGTTGGTACACTTCTCTACTTTAAGGCGAAACAAAAGAATCCAGGGCCGGCGGCTGGTTTTTCCCCAAGTATTCAGGATGCCCCTCTGTGTGAAACCCCCCAGGCAGCCCATAAACATTTACCTTTCCCTGTTCCAGTAGCGCATGCACAGGCTCTAGTCTGCTGTGACATTCAGCAAACGGCTCTCATTGTTGTCAATAGGGAGCAAGGGCTGCTGCACCCCTAGCGGCGTGCATGCACTCCCGCTCCAGCCATTCAGATGGGACGGTGGGGATGTGGCAGCACTTGCTCCCCATTAAAGTCAATGAGAGCCATATGATGAATGACATTCTCATTGGACGAGAGCCCACGCATGCACCACTGGAACAAGGAAGAGGTGAGACGTTCTGGGGGGTTTCACACAGTGGGCATCCCAATTTGAGATGGGAACGGAACATAACCCCGATTATTGTATGGTATGGGGGAATCTGTGCATACTGTATAATATGTTTTGGAGGCTGGGCGGATCTGTGATGCTGTACTTGGGGCCTAGTATGTCTCACAACTAAAAAGAGTTGTTCATAAAATGTCATAAGTTAAGAGGAGCCCTTGTGCAAGAATTTAGGATGGTGCCCCCCAAACACACATATACATCCACTCTCAGACAACAATAAGACTGACAAAGGAAGGAAGGAATAAGGGAAAGTTACGTGTAAAAGTGAGAGAGAAAGAAAGATATTAAAGCAAAGATAAATAAAGGCAGGGAGGGCCCAAATAATGGGGAAAGAAGAAATGTGGGGGAAAAACATGGCAAGGCAGAACAAAGAGAAGTTGGGAATGTGGAAAAAAAGAGAAAGATGAAGGGAATATGGGGGGGGGGGCTGGGAAAAAGAGGGAGACTGAGGAAATGTGGAAACAAGTGAATAAAGAGGGGAATGTGGAAATCAGAGAAATATGTAAAGGAGGGACAAAGTGAAAATATGTAAAGGAGAGAAATAAAGAAAATGTGGAAAAAGAGAGATAGCATGCGGAAAACAGAAAGATAACTAGTATATGCAAAAGAGAAAAAGATGGATGAAATCTGGCAACAAGAAAAATAGAGGAAACGTGGAAGTGAAAATGATGGAGGAAAGTTAAAAAACTGAAAGAAGATAGGAATGTGTAAAGATGTAAATGGTTTTGCTACATCCGAAACTCAACAGAGCAGGCACTCCACTGCACCCCACGAAGGCTGCCCCTGGCTATGCATCATTTGGCGTTAGGGGGCCAGAGAAGACAAGGCTGAATGTAACATTTTGTGTATGCAGGGTTCTACCTTAATATATAAAAAAAAAATTAGGTGTTTTTGCTCAGAATTCTAATGAAGAAGGAGGATTACCTGGAGCGGTCATGGATACTATGGTAAGTATAGAGTTTCCTTTTCCTGAATATGGAGTAGGTGGCCGGAATGTGGGAACTTTTCTCCAGCCTGGATTTGGGCTTTAAAGCACAGTAATGGCACTTACTTAAAGCTGATCATGTTCACACACGTATCTTAAAGGAAATCTTAATTTCTCCTTTGTTGTTTTAAGGCTCTTTTTGAATGAGGTTCATTGTGGAGGGTCGGAGCACTACATATGGGCCTGCTGGACATCAGAAACATGTTTAAATAATTAGTGTCTAGTCTCTCACATGGGGCCAGTTAAACCTCCTGCTAAAATACGGAGGGAATAAAAAGTAGCGGCAACAGGCATGTGCGGAGCGCCACTCTGGCACTCGTCCTTTATGTAAGGCGTTAGGCAAGGCAGTCATGAGGCCAGTACAGACATCACAACTGTATAGGGCCCAGGCACATGTACTGCTTTTATGGGGCCCTGGCAGCATGTAAATATATGCTTTAAATAGTCTATGGATGACAAGGCCAGTGTTTGCAGATAGGGAGCCATGAACATTGTTTAGAAGCAGCCCAGGATTTTACTGCCCCCGGCCAGCCTATGTCCAGCCTCTGAGCCCCCAGTGTGCTTCCCGGACAGTCAACGAGTAATCTCAGGCTAAAGCATTGCAGGGACAGATCATGGGCAGCGGTGGACATGGCCACTTAAATGTACAGCACTGTAGCTTAAGTATTTTAGGGACAGTTAATGGGACAGGGTGATGCTGATGCCAGAAAAGGAGAAAGCAGGAAATAAACTGGGGTTTCTTAGCTGATGGGTACAGGATGGGTTGGAGGAGAGACTAGGGAGGCAGGGATTAGATGGGGATGTTAGAAGCTGCAGCCCAGCCAACCCCAAAACCGTGCAGCCCACTGGGAATTCTGCTTGGTCTGCCTATGGCTAGTCCGCCCCTGTTCAGAACCATAGCCCTAATTCAGATGTTGGCAGAATGCTTGGTTATGCATTTAAAGATTTTTTTGTTTAAAAGCATGTGAACAAAAACTAAAAGTGCCCCAATATGTATATTGCAACAGAACCCAACAAAATACAATGACCATCAGGTTCCGCCTACCAGAAAAATGGTCTCTGGCACCAGGACCTTTCTGATCTCATAGACCTATCCACCTGAATATCCCCACCAATAATATACCACATCAGTGCAAATGGAAACACTCTAAGGGGGTTATTTAAGAAGGGATAGCGCCAGGTAGTGCTTGGTAGTGGCAGGCAGCGTCTGGTGAAGGCTGGGCACAGTACACAAAACCACTTTAAAGTGGACCAACACCCTGAGGTGATCGGCCCGGGAATCTATAAGATTCCCGGGCCGATCACCTCACACACCGCGGGACATCCGAGATCGGGATGTCCCGCGGGGTGAAACCCCCAAAAAACCTTACCTCTCCAGCCACTGCTCCTGCCGCCGCCGCCTCACTCGCGCTCCTCTAGACGTGCGCGCGCCCGCGCCGGCCGTCTCTGAATGGCCGGCGCGGGCGCGCACACGTCAAGAGTGATGCGCGGGAGGCGCCGACGGGCAAGCTGCTTGTCCGTCGCTGTCAATCAGCTTGTCTGTCGGCGGTGAGGTACGTTTTTTGGGGCTTTCTGGGGGGTTTCACACAGCGGGGCACCGATCGGGGTGCCCCGGGGAAGTGGACCAATACCCAGGATAGTCAAAATCCTGGGTGTTGGTCCACTTTAAAGAAAGCTAATCTGGTGAGTGCCTCTAACAGCGTATCACTAGAGGCGGCTGAGTGTATCGCGCCGGTGCTCTAGGTTCAAGAGCAACATGAAGTAACTGTCGCTCAGTGTCGCTGAGCTCATACATTTCAATGGGAGTTCATTTGGTTGTGTTTAAACAGCGTGTTTGGCAATTTAATTTTTTTTTGTAGCTCAAATCATTGTATGACCTCTCCTGGCTGCAAACAAACACTTTTATACATTTTTTTAGACTTTTTATATTTTTATGCACAATTGTCATTACAGGTCTGGCACTAAAGTTATTGTCCCAGTGTTAAAACAATGTCATTCCATGTGTTTTCGCTTTGTTACTGGTGGATATGTGTTCAAAAACAGACTTTAATCACACAGCGTCTGGCGCTCTGTGCTACAGCGCCCAGATTTAGAGCGCAGACACTGTGTGTGTGTAGTATTTTGTTAAATATGGTGTGGAGCGCCGAGTGCCGGACGCACTGAGCTGGCGCTCCCTTTCGCTCGCTGCAGCGCTGTACTGGTGTTAAAGCGCACAACATACATCACATTCATCGATGCGGGCCAGGTTACTACTGCGACTGAGGCACTCTGTTATAGCGCCTGATACCCGCTTACAGCGCCTACTAGCAGATGCTATAAGCGCCGCTATACAGATGCTCATCTGGCAATACCTGGTGCTAGTAGTGAATCAGCCTCCACATCTCGATTCTCGGTCGGGACATGATTCAATTGCTGTTTGAGCAAGGCACCTAACCCCTCAACTGCTCCTCCGGGCACTGTAATTAGGGCAACCTACCACCACCCCATGAGTTTGTCTTAGATGGATTAAAGTGGACCAAAACCTGGATTTTGGATGCTCTGCTATGAAAGAAAACCCATATCACCGGTAAAAAGTGGCTTCCGATCCAATGGCGCATGTGCGCACTTGGCTAACTTTTGCTTCTAAGCTGGCTAAGAGCCGAGCGTGTAACCAGTCACAGAGCTTCTAGCTGGGGGTGTGGCTATGCCAGCCATTCACAAATACCTGGAATAGGTTCTGGGGTCAGGTAGGTTTTACCAGGGTTTTCCAGGTTTTACACAGGGCATACCAAATCGGGGTGCCCCGGGGAGTGGGAATCAGATGGACCTGGAGTCTTAAAGACTTTTGGTCCACTATAAATAAGGAAAAAGTACTATGTGTGTACAAGCACACAATGGCCACAAATGTCCAAAAATCCACCCCCAAAAATCCAAAAAGACATTTCCCTATCCAAATGCTTACCCCATTACCCTGTAAATCCTAAAATTCCAAAGGAGACACCCAGATTAAAAGAATCCTCACTCAGTCCTCAGTCCATAGAGTAGTAAATACTCTATTACCCCAGATGTCCATGCTTATAGGAAAATGCTGGATGACAAACAAGTCCTCAAGCAGTAAGATCATTTCCTACTGCCCTCATATGTCCATGGGCAGGCAGACGCTGTATTAATGAACAAGTTAAAACCCATCCATCAATCAATGACAAGACATATCAGAGGAAACAACCTATCTGGTTCTTTTCAAGTCAGCATTTAAGTTATCACCTTCATTAATACGCCAGCGGCCTCCTCTGTCCCTCCCTCGCTTTCCTATTAGTAAGAAAAACTTCGGGAAGGGAGCCAAGATCTGAAAATGTAAGGCATTGTTCCAAGCTGCCCATTGTATCCCGACCTTTTGCACACTTCAAGGAATGCCTGGTATGCCAGAATTTCTTCCCTTCCCCCCTCCCTGAAGGCATCTAGGTCAGGATGGGCGCTCAAGGAGCAAGAGCTTCACGTCACAAAGACAAGATAGCTGAGCCCCTTTTTCCCCTCTCTAAACCACAATAAAAGATATATTGTCACACTGTGGAGAGGGCTTAAATAGATTTCCTGGGGGCTGAAGGTGAAGAATGGGTCAAGCGGTGGAATGTGGACTTCTAGACAAAGTTTCCCTGGGGTCAACAAAGTGATTCTATTATTGGGAAGTTAAGGCAAAAATATTGGTCTGGATAGAAAAATGTTGAGGAAATGAAGATGGACAGTTCACCTTGCACATGGCTGATTTTCTAAATAGGTCTTATCTATATAGGGGTTAAGGAAGCGTTGTGTGTGTGTGTGTGTTATTTAGGTCTAGAAAAAAGCATTCTACGGATTTAGGTAGTATCCTTTAACCTAAGCGATATTCTTGGGGCTGAGAAGTATTAATTAAGGCTCAAGAGTTTCCTTAGGAAAGAGGAGTATTCATTTAGACATGAGTTCTTAGGATTGAGGGGGAAGGTATTTGGAATAGAGAGTATCCTTAGGACAGAGGGATACACATTTAGGCAGAGGGGCCTCCTTTCTTAGGATTGAGGGAGAGTGTATTTTGGTATGAATATCCTTAGGACTAAGGGGCATCCTTAAAGCAGAACAAAACTCAGCAGCGGTCAGCCTGTAATCTAAAAGATTCCAGGGGTGGTCGCTGGCTTTATCCCGGTGCAATCTGAAACAGGAAGCCCCACTGTGTGAAACCCCCCAGGGTGCCCATTAAAACTCACCTTTCCCAGCTCCAACGGCGCATGCGTGGGCTCCCGTCCAATGAGAGCCGCCTGCTGGGACTGCATCATTCAGCAGGCGTCTCTCATTGTTTAGATAGGCTGAGACAGGAGCATTTGCTGGCTCATCCACTGCCTTGCGCATGCTCCTGTCCCAGCCTATCTGAAGGCTAGTAAATGAGGGCTCTCATTGGACTAGCACACACCGGCGGCACAAAATAAAACCCGGGAAAGCCACTGGGTTTTGTTCCACTTTAAGGCTGACAAGTATTTATTTATGCTGATCAGTCTGCTTAGGATTGAGGAGTATTCTTTCAGGTTGAGGAGTCTCCTTATGATTGAGGAGTATTCTTTCAGGTTGAGGAGTCTCCTTATGATTCAGGAGTATTCTTTCATGTCGAGGAGTCTCCTTAGGATTCAGAAGTATTCCTTCAGGTTGAAGAGTCTCCTTATGATTCAGAGTATTCTTTCAGGTTGAAGACTCTCCTTATGATTCAGAAGTATTCCTTCAGGTTGAAGAGTCTCCTTATGATTCAGAGTATTCTTTCAGGTTGAAGACTCTCCTTATGATTCAGGAGTATTCTTTCAGGTTCAGGAGTCTCCTTTTGATTCAGGAGTATTCTTTCAGGATGGGGAGTCTTCTTCTGAATCATAAGGAGACTCCCCAACCTGAAAGAATACTTCTGAATCACGAGTATTCTTTCAGGTTGAGGAGTCTGCTTAGCATTAGAGGGTATTCATTTAAGCAGGGAGTCTGCCTAGACTCACGTTCCCATGTGTTGTTCCTCTTGGGGGGCATCCTTGGCTTGGCTCTGGAGAGTATTTAGTTAGGTTGAGGAACTTATTTAGGACTGAGGATTTGGGATAAATTGAGGAGGCCATTCATTTGGGTTTGGGGTATAACGCAAGAATTTTCATGTGCTTCTGGTGTGACTGGAGTCTAGGTGTGACGTGCTTTAAAGTGGACCAACACCCACCGCTGATCGGCCTGGGAATCTATAAGATTCACACATTGGGGCATCCCAAATCGGGAAGCCCCAGAGATGGCATGACCGGTCTTCCTGGATTATTTTTGTCTCCAGGGAGTCTGATTTTCCTCTTTAAAGTAGACGCGCGAGAGGCGGCGGCAGGCGCTCTCACCTTGTCCGTCGACGGGGTGCCTGATCGGGGTGCCCTGCAGAAGTGGACCAACACCCAGGATAGTGAAAATCCTGGGTGTTGGTCCACTTTAAAGAGGAAAATCAGACTCCCTGGAGACAAAAATAATCCAGGAAGACCGGTCATGCCATCTCTGGGGCTTCCCGATTTGGGATGCCCCAATGTGTGAAATTGCCCCAGTCGCCAAGTAAACACTCAGGACTCTTGCGCAAACCTGGCTTCACTTGACTGATATGTGTACCAGCGCCAGGCATTTCTGAATGGCTGCCACAATTACACGGCCAGCAGCTCGTGTGCCACTCGTCTTGGATGGAGAGGAACGGAATGGAGAACAAGCCGCTGGTAGGATGGGTCACCACTGGATGGCTGAAGAGGTGAATTTTTACTGCGACCAATACTGGGAGATAAATCCTGGTTGTTGTTCTTCTTTAAACTACTTCTGGGTTGTGTGCAGCAGTTTCAGGCATCATAAAGCCTTAAAGCCATAAATACACAGTTCTTACGCTGAAAATCTCAAGATTTTATTTTGATCCCATCACACTATCCAATTCTGCTACTGTCTTCAATATAACCATGGCCAGCCTTTGGGGTGTGCAAGGAGCTCTTACCTGGACTAGCAGGCCTCTCATCTGCCCCTGGCTTTCTTTCTTCATATTTCCTTCTTTTTTCCCTCTCTCTATTTCTATTTTTCTCTTTCCCTTTCTTTCCTTCTTTGTTTATCTTTCTTTTCTCTCTTTCCCTACATTTCTGTATTTCTCTTTTTCCTTCAGTTTCTTTATTTTTTTGGGGGGTGGGGGCATTGTCCTGAAATCTTGCACAGGGTGACACTCACCCTAAGATTGGTCCTAAATATAACAATATCAGACTTGTTTCTTTAGTGCTGCTTTTGACAATCCCTCCACGGGCTGCCAATTTTAGAGAATTCAGTTTTAAATTCTAACTTTATCTTACAAAGCTCTCTCTAACCAGGCCCCTCCCTACATTTTTCACTTAAAGTGGACCAACACCCAGGAATTTGACTATCCTGGGTTTTGGTCCACTTCTCCGATCGGGGGTGCCCCGCTATATGAAACCCCCCAGATCGCCCAATTCAACTCACCTCATCCCGCTCCTACGGCGCATGCGCGGCCGCAGGTCCAATCAGCGCGCTCGGAGCCGCTGTGGTATGCGTGTCAAAGCAGCGTCTTACCACAGCAGCTCTGAGCACGCTGGCGGCCGCATCTCGCGCTTCCCTCTAACAGGGAGTGTGCCCGTGCCGGCCATTCACAAATAGCTGGCGCAAGCATGCGCCCTGCTAGAGAGAAGCGTGAGATGTGACCCGCGCATGCGCCGTTGGACCGGGAGTCAGGTAAGGTTTGCTGGCGTCCTGGGGGGTTTCACACAGCGGGGCATCCCGATCTTGGATGCCCCGCAGGGAGGGACTGGATCTATAAGATTCCCGGGCCGATCCTCCTGGGTGTTGTTCCACTTTAAATACCAGCCCAGATGCTGCCTCTTATCAATACTTTATCTGCCCCAATCCTCTAGAATGGCCTCCCCTATACTATTCTCCACTCCCCAACCCTTTGAGCGTGCCTTCAAAACTTACCTATGCAGACAAGCTGACAATCCTGACACCTTCAGAGTACTTGCCACCATGCTTTGTAAATCATATTTGTAACTAACCTCTTTATTGTTTAGATTGTAAGCTTGCAAGGCAGGACCCTCACTCCTAGTGTATTTCAATATCTATTTATGAATCTGTCTCATCTGACTCACACTACATGTGTATTACATTATTTGTTTTTCCTAGCCAAGCAGAAAAGTGAAGAAGAAATAATAACTGAAAAATATATTTGAGCTTTGAAAGATACTTCGTCCTCTTCGTCAGATATGATGTTAACTACAATGAACAGAAAGAGTATATACTTTATACATTTAGAGCAAGTAGACATCAAAAGATGTTATAGAAACTTAAAAAAAATCTTAAAGAAGAACATCAGCCCTCTTGGCTGTCCCTGGAATCTAAACAACTCCAGGGCGGGCTGGTTCCCACTCCCTGAAGCATCATAAGTTGGGATGCCCCGCTGTGTGAAACCCCATGTAATCACCGCACTAACTCACTTAGCTGTATTTACGACATTCTGGTGTGGGTATGTCCCCCAGCTAGAGGTAAGCTCAGCTGCGTCCGTGCGCTTGGCTCCATTCAGCATGTTAGCCACTGTGATGTCGCTGAATCGAGCCATGAGTGCTGATTAGTTGAGCGGCCCACGTCCATGTTTTCTAAGAAATCTGTGGGGATACATACACCCTGAGAGGAACAACACGCGGGAGAGTGAAAATCCCAGGTGCAGGGCCGTATCTGCCGCAAGGCAATTCTAGGCCGCTTGCATGGCAGAGGGGCGGGTGTCCCTGTGTTTGTGTGGGCAGATAAAAAAAGTGATTTTTTTTTTTACTATTGCCGCGCCGCCGCGGGGCTCCCGCGCGCATGTCCGCCTGATGTGCGTGCTCCTCCCCCCCCCCCCGCGGCTCCCGCCCGCCTCCATCTCGGCCGGCTCTACCAGCCAGCCTCTTGGTTGGCTCCGTCCCACCCCCCATCAGCTGCTCCACCGCCCCACGCGTGGCCGCCTGGCATGCTTGCCCGCGGGGTCGCCCGCACCAACCCTTCAGGGTTGGAAGTGCTCCTCGCTACATCCCCCCCCCGCGATCATCTGCTCCGAGGCACCCGCGCTCGCACCCGTACCCCTCCATGTCGGCCGGCTCTGACAGCCGGCCTCTTGATTGGCCTCCTCGCCCTGCTGGCCCCGCCCCGGCCATTGGTTATCGAGCAGTACCGGCGCGGGACATGAGAGCGGGCCGCCGGGCTCCGCCCACCTGCTGGGTCACGGACGCGTGATTAAGTGCTGAGGAAGATACCCCAGAGGAAAAGGTAAGAGCGCTTGTATTAAAAAAAAAATAAAAAATGGATGTTGATTTTAAAGAGGGTGTGTGTGTGTATTATTTTTTTTCAGTTCGGTCACGGGGCTCCCGAGCGCATGCCCATGGGTGCGCCCGTGCCCCATGACCAACAAGTAAATCTGGCCAGCTCAGTGGTTCCGGCGCCCTCCAAATCGGGATGCTCTGGGGGGTCAGAGGCCAGCCTCCACAACAACCATAGACACTCACCTCTCCCCGGTCCAATGGTGCATGTGCAGGCTCTCGTCCAATGAGAGCTGTCTACTGTCACTAGGTAATTCGACAGGTGGCTTTCATTAGAATCAATGGGAATCCCAGCCTGTTGAATTACGTGGTGGCAGTGAGCGGCTTTCATTGGACAAGAGCCCAAGCATGCACCTTTGGAACCAGGAAAGGTAGGTGTTTACTGGACTTTCTGGGGGGTTATACACAGCGGGGGGTATCCTGGGACATAGCCCGCAGACGGTCATGAAATATTTTGTTACGCTTTAGAGAGCAATATCAGATTCAGGGCCATCCGAGGTCCACTCCTTGGGGCATCCCAATTCAGGATGCCCCACTGTGTAAAACTCCCCAGAAGCCCCATTTCACTGACCTTGTCCCGGAACCCTCACCGCGGCCACCTCCCGGCTCACCTCTAGCTGTGCACACACCTGCGTCTGTCCTTTCTGAATGGGCAACGCAGGCACGCAACAGCTAGGAGGTGAGTGCTCAGCTGCTTAGTCGTTGGCGGCGCCGAGTAAAAGCGAGCGCACCGATTGGCTGGCTCGTACTCATCCAATTCTGCACTGTGGAAGCGACCGGAAGGTGAGTGAATGGACAACCTTGGGGTTACACGCAGCAGGGCATCCCAATTTGAGATGCCCCCCCCCCCCCCCGAGATAAACAACATCCCAAAATAGGAAAATTGAGTGTGTTTTTCCCCTTTAATGAGTGTGTCTCTGCAGGCCGGGGAGGGGGGGTGGCAGCTGGTGAATTGTGGTGTACGTGTGTGCATGGCGGACACAAAGCGCTATACCTTTAGCCGCTATACCTTTTTTAAAATTTTTTTACACAATGATCAAGTGGTGGCGGACGCTTCCCACATCAGTTGAGTCCCCCACCACCACCCAGTACCTGTCGGGACTCCCTATCTTCTCGCTGAAAAAAATGTCACCTGTCACTTTCAGGCAGAATGGTGAAGGAACCTTGGGGGGGGGCATCCCAGGGCTGCTGGCCTTCCCCGGGGGCATCCTGAACTGGGATTCCCTGCAGTGTGAAACCCCCAGATCTCCAGTATTGGCTTACCTTTCTCCAGACCAACAACACATTCACACTCTTGTCCAGTCAGAGTAGTTATGCCAAATGACATAGGCCGTGGAGGGGTCAAACATAAGAAAACACAGAAGACTTTGACAAGACATTTTCAATCTGAGTTCCACAGTTTTGACTAATGAGGAATTAAAGGTCCTGGATTTGGGGTTGAAATATGCACCGTCCAAAAAGATGGATAAATTTGGCACACACGTGGATTTTCAAAAATATATGAGGAAATTGAATATAAAAAAATTCTTCTTACAACAGTCCAAACCCTCTATTGTAGAGCTAGAAAATACTAATACTATGGATATTGCAGTTATGCAGGCTAATGAGGGCCCACTACAAGATCATGGCCAATTTTTACACACGGCCCTATGAAATAAATCCACTTTCAAACCTAATATTCCTTCTAATTCCCATTAAGGCCACGGACCGTAATGGTTACGTGCCTTTCAATAGCTGCCATCATCCAAATTGGCTAAAGGCCATCCCGCGTGGTCAATTTTTGCGACTTAGACGCAACTGCAGTCATTTGGAAGATTTCGAAAGACGATCAGGCTGCCTCAAGGAGAGGTTTATAGAAAAAGGTTATAGGATAAAGGAGGTGAACCATTAATATGATTTGGCTAGATGCACCGAACGCAAAACCATGGCGGATTCCACCAATAGGAAGGCGAAGGCCACCAATAGTGGGATGGCCTTCATTACTGGCTTTAGCATGCAGTGCCGACAGGTACAACATGCCCTGAACAAACATTGGCACATTCTAAAAGAGGACCCTCTTTTGGGCCTGGAGCTCCCAGAGAAACCAGTTTGTATCTTTCGCAGGGCGCCCAGTTTGAGGGATAGGCTTACGAAAAGCTTTATTGATCCCCAGAGACCATTGTCACTTATTAACACCTCACTCAATGGCTTTCATAGATGTGGCACCTGTTATGGCTGTCGGACTACATTGTCCACCACCAAGGATGTAAGAACAGGTAAAGAGGTGGAAATTTTAGAACTAATTACTTGTAGTTCCAAACATGAGGTATATCTATTGTGGTGCCCATGCAATTTATTGTATGTGGGGCGCACCACTAGAGAACTGAAGACTAGAATTCGGGAGCATATGTATAATATCAGACGTGGTTTCGAAGCGCACAGTGTATCCTCCCACTTTAAATTGGCTCACTCTTCAAACCCTTGTTTACTTTCTTTTATAGGATTAGATAGGGTTAAAAGCCACTGGAGAGGAACCCACATGGTGAGGGAACTCTCCAAGCGGGAGGGTTACTGGATATACTCTCTGAATACCCTATCTCCTGTGGGGCTCAATATAGAGTTTGATTTGAACTGCTTTTTAGACACTTCATGATTATGCACGACTTACTTTATGTATCTGTGATATTGTAAAGTGACTTTCATGGTATAGCTTATTTTATGCATTTGTGCCCTTGTAAAGTGACTCTCACGTTAAGGCGTCTCCCGGAGTCTTTTTTTAGTATTTTACACCCCACTTTCAATATCTGATATGGGGCGTCTTTTTTATATTTTTCATTTTTATTTTTATTTTTTCTTATTTTTAGTTTTATTTTGATAATTCCCCTTTTTATTTTGTTATTTCTTTTGTCCACTTACCCTACTGCTTTAGTGCCACTAGTTTAGAATGACGCAATGGGGCCTAATATAGTAGTTTATTCATTCTGCCGTTTTAACGCCACTAGCGTAGAATTACGCAATGAGCGTAATATTACCCTCGGCCGTTTCTGGCCACTAGTATCGGTCTAGTCAGCTTTACGCTAATGGCGTGGCTTTACGCAACGGGCGCAACTCCCGTCAGCATAGCTTGGACTGGAGCATTATTGGTGACGCTCTATCACGTGGGTGCTCTCAGGGGGACATCCAACAGCAGTGTCTGTAAGGTATGGTGAGATCCCCAAAAAGTAACAGCGGGCAGTTTAAACCACTGCCGCCTGCAGAACTTTGCAACCAAAAGCAGCATCAGCTGAGGCCCTAACATCAACCTTGTAAAACTTGAGCAGAATGAGCAGTAAGGCGGAAGGGAGGCTCCTTCTCCTTAGCAGAATAGGCCTTTACCACAGCCTGATGGATCCACTTGCTGATAGTGGAATTAGCTGGAGCCAGACCCTTCTTAGGTCCAGACGGGAGCACAAAAAGAGCATCAGTCTTCATGAAGGATTCAGTAGCCACCAAATAGAACTCCAGAGTCCTGACCACATCGAGAGAGTGTAACACCCGCTCCTTAGGATTACTAGGATTAGGGCATAGAGAAGGCAAAACAATGTCTTGATTGAGATGAAAAGCAGACACAACCTTAGGCAGAAAATCTGGCTTAAAACGAAACACCACCTTGTTCTGGTGTCTCTCAAAGTAAGGAGGTTTGATGGAAAACGCCGCCAACTCAGAAACACGCCTAACAGAAGTGATAGCCACCAAAAAGACTACCTTAAGAGTCAAAATGGACAAAGGGGCCTCACGCAAAGGCTCAAAGGGAGACCCCTGCAAGGCAGATAAAACCAAGTTCAAATCCCAGACTGGTAACATAGGCTTACGTGGAGGACGCTCGTGAGTAACCCCCTGAAAGAAAGTCTTAACCAGACGATGGTGAGCAAAGGATCTTTGGAAGAAAATGGCCAAAGCAGAAACATGAAGTTTGAAGACCCAAATCCAAACCATGTTGCAGGAATTCCAGAATCCTAGGGATAGAAAACACCCGACAGGGAAGCGACTTAGACTCACACCAGTCAATGTAAGCATGCCTGACCCTACAGTAGATGGATGACGAGGACTTCTTCCTAGCCCGAATCATGGTATTAACAACAGAGGCAGGCAGCCCCTTTTCCATCAAGATGGAGGTTTCAGCAGCCAGACCGTCAAAGCCAGCGTTTGTAAATTGGGATGGCGTAGCTGCCTCTGAGTGAGCAGGTCTGGATCCTTGGGCAGAGCATACTGATCTACTGCCAACAACACGACGTCTGCAAACCACACCCTTCTTGGCCAACAGGGGTCCACCAGAATGGTGATTGGAGCAATCTTGCGCAGCACCTTGCCCAGCAGAGGAAAAGGAGGAAACACATAGAGAAGCTGAAAGCTCTTCCAAGACATTGCTAGTGCATCCATGGCCAAGACCAGAGGGTCCTGGGACAGAGACAAAGACTGGAAGCTTGTGATTGTGACAGGACGCAAACATATCCACATCTGGCTGACCCCAGCGGTGGCACAGGGAGCGAAACACCCTGCTGCTGAGGGACCATTCTCCCAGGCGGGAGATCCCCCTGCTGAGGGAGTCTGCCTCCAGATTCTCCACCCCCGGGATGTCCCATCATCAGAGGCTCCCTCTAAGAGACTCTTAAGCAAACCCTTAATAGCAATAACTGTAATGGCAGAGGCACAAACGGACGTAGTGCAGTCCCCACAAAGGCAAAAGCATGGCAAGCCAGTTGGTCCATGCGCCGGTCCCCACATCCCTCAGGGTAGTAGTGTCAGGAGAATGCATGACAGATGTATTGGACAGCCCCAGATCGGGCGCGTCTACCTCGGGAGGACATGACCAACGCTTAATCACATCAGCAGGAAAGGGATACCTCTTGTCCCAACTCTTGGGCACCCATGGCAGCTTGCTAGGCCGCTCCCATTCTTTGAGCACCAGATTATTAAAGTGCCACTGCTCCGGGAATTCTAAACGTGGTTTAACCTGCTGCTGCGGAGTCACGGCCGGAGGGGAGATACAGAGCACTTCAAAAATATGAGCCAAAAGCCTGTCAGTGTCATCTGAGGACAATGGATCTTCCCCAAAGGGAGACCCTGTACCACCATAAACCCTAGGCTGCTCCTCAGATGATTCTGAATCAGAGAACAATTCCCCCTCCTCCAGGGGGGAATAACCAGTAGTGTCAAAAATTTCCTCAGCTTCCACAGGAAAGAGGGAAACGGCGGGAGATAAATGCAGCTTCTTAGCAGAAGCCTTACGCGAGGCAGACCCAGCAATATGTTTCTCAATGCTGGCCACCCGTGCAGCCAAATCAGGCTGAGACTCGCCGCTGGTATGCTCCTCGCAGGGGGCAGATGTAAGCGTGGGGGGGTAGGCGAAGCCCGAGGGGGCGCAGGCCCAGCAACAGGTGACCCAGACTGCAGTGCAAGTACCTGCTGGGCGCAGGATACACATACAATGACATCATTACCGATTGGGGATAGCCCACATACAACACATAGCCAGGCTTGCCCCGAAGGAACCCCTAGGCCCATTATCTCCAGAAGCCTCCATATGTTGATTTGAATGGCACAGTAGGCCAGTAAGGGTTAACGCTAAAGAGCTACCCGGGATGCCTCCAATAACCGCTAGGGAAGTGGGAGTTAAAGAGGGGAGAAGGCCGGGAGAAACCACAGGACCGAAGCTTTAACCCGCCTGAAGGACATAATCAAACATTCCCATGAGAATAAGGCATAAAAAAAAAACAGAAAAAAATCACCCCACCGGGGTTACTCATGGACCGCAGAGAGCCAGCAGCACGCAGCTGGAGACAAAATGGCGTCCGCAGACCTCGAAGGGCGAGCCGTGGAGATATGAGATAAAATGCATCATCCACAGAGCCCAGAGGTGAATGGGGCTGCCAGCCGCGGAGCGCAGTACAAACGCGCGGCAGCGTGACAAGGCACAACATATGTCTACAGTCTTAAAGCACTAGCCCAACCCCCCCCCCCCCCCCCCCCCCCCCCGAGATCTCCCAAGGGGAGAGTGAGGGAGGATAACGGCAAAATTCCCAGGGAGAAATGGCGCCCAGGGACTAAGATGAGGAGTGAGGGTAGAGGGGGAAAATGGGAATAGGGTTTAACTGCACAGGATAAACCTGGCAAAACCCATGAGGCAGTGGGGGCATCCCAAAAGGCTCACCATTAGCCTAAACCGCCTACCCTGTTAGAGCAGGGACTGCGGTAGCAGCCTAGCTCCTCAGCACCATAGTGCTTCAATAGCCTACCTTCACCCGAACCTTATCAGCTGAGGCTGGGACGCAGTAACTGGGACGGAACGGGTGGGAATAGTCTTGCAGGGCCGCAGGCAATAAGCCCCGCTCGCCTGCGCCACAAGAGAGCTGTCTTCTATCTTCTCAGCGCAGACTGCAGAAAAGAACTGGGGAATTTGTGGGAGGTCTCTGACTTATATAGGGCCAGGAGGAGCCACAAGCTGTTTTCTGCAGTCCAGCGCCATCTTGTGGATGTATTACCCATGTGTAAGGAATATTCTGGAACAGGACGTGCTGTATACTTAGTGGACCAAAAGCCTAATCTATAAGACTCCAGGACCACCTGATTCCCTCCCCCAGGGGCATCCAGTTTCGGGATGCTGTGTGAACCCCCCCCCCCAAGTCACCTGTAAAACGCACCTTCCCACTCAACCAATGCCGTATGTGCGCACCATGGCTGTCATTTGCTTTACCTTTAGCAAGGCACATGCCAGGCATTTGTTAACGGCTGGAGCGCTCACGCACCTTGTTAGAGGGTAGTGGGGATGCTGCCGCTGGCATGCTTGTCGAAGCCTAGTGCGCTGCTTGGACGAAAGCCCGCCAGTGCGCCCTAGGATGGGGGAAAGGTGAGTTTACTGGGCAGGTTTCACACAGTGGGGCAATCCGAATCGGGTCCTGTGAACTGGTTTAGCCTTCATGATAGGGTTGTTGTTACTTCTATAGGTCTCTTCTTGACAGCAACAGAACAAATGGGTAAACAGGGAAGGTCTAGCAGGGCAGAGATTTGTCAAACTGATTTCTTGGATAAGTGGCATCTTTGACAGTGGCATGAGTCATTAAGCTCTTCAGTATGAACCATTCTTAGGCAAATGTTTGTCTAGGGAGGTTGCATGGCTATATGCTGTAAGTTAAGCCCCTGATAGTAATTAATGGCCAATGATCATAATAAGAGCTGCTCACATAGTTTAAGCTTTTTCTCCATTGACGTTAGAGAGAAACCAATGGGGAGTTGAGAAACCAAATAAATAAGGTAATCTACATCTATTGTCACCAGAGTTGTTAATAGGTCTTGTTGAGTAGCAGCAAATCTAATGCTAGTTTCTCCCCAACTGTTCTAACTAAAAAGTAGTGAATGTGCCGTCTGAATACAGCAGTGGACTGGAGCCAAAAAATGTCCCGGATGTTACCAGTCCCTGTCTAGCCCATGGCATTATTGCTGAACAGAACAGTTAATGACAGCTATAATGAGCAGAGAAGGACATGGTACTAAAGATTTAGACTCTATTCACACCTATCCGATTGTGCTGTGTTGGGCAACACGGTCACAACCCAAGGGAAAATGCTGCTTATCATTTTTAATGGGTCAGTATACATATATTACGCTGCCTATAAATGTAAATTGGCCCATTAAAATTAATGGGCAGTATTTTCCCTTGCGTTGTGACTGCGTTGCCCAACGCAGCGCAAGCAGAGAGGTGGGAATAGACCCTTAGGGTCTGTTAACCCCTCTCCGTTGTGTTAAGAGCAAGCATTTTTTAAATATGCCAGAGGGGCAATGTATCAGAACAAACACTGCACTTTTGATGCATTAAGCAATACGCTTGCATTGCGCTTTTCAAAAGAAAAACATTTTTGCATAATAGTAAATAGTCTATGGCAACACAAACGTAACTTAGGTACATTGTGTTATACATGTGTTGTGCTTGCGTTGCCATAGACTTCTATTGACCTGCGCTGTTACAACGTTGTGCTGAAAAAGGCGTCTGCAATGTTTTTTTAAAGTGGACCAACACCCAGGATTTTGACTATCCTGGGTTTTGGTCCACTTCAGGGGGGCCACGGACAAGCGGGTGACAGCGGCGGACAAGACAGCGCGTCCGCCGCCGCCTCCCGTGCGCCCCTCTGACAGTGCGCGCGCCCGCGCCGGCCATTCAGAAACGGCCGGCGCGGGCACGCCTAGAGGGGCGCGCGGGAGGCGGCAGCGGCCGCTGCCGCCGCCGATGAGGTAAGTTTTTCGGGGGGTTTGGGGGGGGTCCCTCACCGCGGGACATCCCGATCTCGGATATCCCGCAGTGAGGTAGGTGATCGGCCCGGGAATCTTATAGATTCCCGGGCCGATCACCCCTGGGTGACAGTCCACTTTAATGAGTTGTGCAACGCAGAGCAGATGTGTGAACTATCCCATCTGGAATAATGTACAGTGTTTGCTCAGCGCAACAACGCAGAGAAAGCGAAGAGGTGTGAACAGAGCCTTAGTATTGTAAGCACAGATTATGTGGCAAGGGTGGGTATAGACCTCCCCCACGGCCAGGATGCTGCACTTAGATCATGGTGGGGTCAGAACATTAACAGGAGTATTTTTGCTGGGTGCACAGTGGGGTTGGGCAGAGGAGGGGCTGGGGGGGGGGGGGAACTAGGGAGGCAGAGAATGGATGGATGTGTTAGATCCCAAAGCAGTACGACCACCGTCCCCAAGCTGCATTTAGGATGTGTCCAGGAATCGACTATTATCAGGAAAATCAACTACTGAGAAAATCAGTAATGTGTGTGGGTGCACATTTTGGGTGTGAATTGTAACCTGCATCTTGGTGAGCTTTTTAACTTTAAAGTCGACATGCCCCTGCGTGAAACCCCCCAGGATCGTGCCCACAACTCATCTTTCCACCGCTCGCACGGTGCATGCGTGGGCTCTCGTCTAATCAGTTATATTTTGAACAGAGCACCAGCATAGTAAGTGGCCGCATCTCTAGCCTCCCTGCAGTCTCCAGTGTGCTCCCGCTGCAGCCTATATGAATGACTGGGCATGCAAATGTGCCTCAGCTGCAGGGATGCTGGGAATGTGCCAACAGGGAGCCCGGGAAGATAGGTAAAAGTAAGGTAGATGATTGAGGGACTGCAGAGTGCTTTCACACAGTGGGGCATACCAAGTCGGGACCAGGGGCACTTAGTGGTCCGGCCGGGCAGTGACCGGTCCACTTTAACACACAAAAAAATCACCTCTACCTGCAATGGGGCATTTTTACAGGTGAGGTCCATCATTTTTCCAGTGACTTTTCGGAAGTCTGGAAACCACTCAACCCTATGGATGATACAGAAAAAAAATCTAAAATTCTTTAGCAGGGCGCATAGGGTGCTAGTGTTCCCAAACTGTAAACAAAATGATCCTTACCTATTAGAGAAATTATGCCCCCCTTATGTAAAAATGCCTTACTGCAGGTACACAGAACTATTCAAACAAAACACATTTATTGCACTTTATGTGTTGAAATTAAAAAGGTCACAGAGATACGGGCTTCAATTCTAAACCAAATGTGCACCCAGAGGTAAACTTGCTTCACTAAATAAATAGACAGCATAGGTGAGCCCTACAGTAAATGGGTGCTAAGGACCAATCTTTACAACCTTGTGGCTCGCCTTTACCATAACATAGTCGCCCACTTCTGAGGGGTTTGAAATGGGAATGCAGCAGCTCTGAGGGCGGCTGTGGGTTTTGGAGTCTAGGTCTGCTTTTAGCTCTAATGGAGACCTTACTGATTAGTGTACAGGAGCTTAGATTGTAATCTCTGCAAAACCGGAACACACTTTCTATTCTCTATTTCATCTATGGAAATTCAGATGGGAAAAATACAATTCTGTGATTACTCACCTTGTAGAATTGGTATTATTATCTGGAGCAGGACGTGCTGCATACTTATGATTCATAACAGATGGGATTACCTCCGCCAGAGGGCGCTTAACTGCATAGATGGCACAAAGAGGCCCCTCCCGGTCCATATATACCCGGGACCTCCCACAAACTCCCCAGTATAGAAAAGCAGTAAGGAGAACCAGGAGAAGCCAATGATAATGAACAACGTTAACAAGGATAACAATCACCATACAGAGGATCCGAGATAATGCAATAGGGTGAGGTGGAGCAGGACGTGCTGCATACTTATAATACCAATTCTACAAGGTGAGTAATCACAGAATTGTATTATTCTAAGTATGCAGCACGTCCTGCTCCAGATAATGATTCATAACAGATGGGACATCCAATAGCAGTGTCCTTAACCAGGGTGGGATCCCAAAAGCAACAACGCGCAGTTCACACCACTGCCGCCTGCAGCAAAAACAGCATCCGCTGAGGCCCGAACATCAACCTTGTAAAACTTGGAAAAGGTATGAACAGAAGACCAAGTAGCAGCCTTACAAACTTGTTCAACAGAAGCCTGGCTGGAAGGCCCAGGAGGCCCCAACAGCACGTGTAGAATGAGCAGTAACACGGAAAGGAGGATCCTTTTCCCTAGCAGAACAGGCCCTAACAATAGCCTGACGAATCCATTTGCTAATAGTAGACTTAGCAGGGGCCAGACCCTTCTTGGGACCCGAAGGGACCACAAACAAGGCATCAGTCTTTCTAAAAGGTGCAGTAGCCACCAAGTAGAACTTCAAAATCCTGACCACATCCAGGGAATGCAAGGCCCTCTCCTTGGAATTACCAGGATTAGGGCACAAGGAAGGAAGCACAATGTCCTGATTGAGATGGAAGGCAGAGACAACCTTAGGCAAGAAATCAGGTTTAAATCTGAAAACCACCTTGTCCTGGTGTCTCTCAAAGTAGGGGGCCTGAATAGAAAGGGCCGCCAACTCCGAAACACGCCTGACCGAGGTGATGGCCACCAGAAAGGCAACTTTAAGAGTAAGAATAGACAGAGCAGCCTCATGCACAGGCTCAAATGGAGGGCCCTGAAGGGCAGAAAAAAACAAATTCAAGTCCCAAACTGGCAACAGAGGTTTGCGAGGGGGACGCACATGAGCAGCCCCCTGGAAGAAGGTCTTGACCAGAGGATGATGAGCGAACGATCTCTGGAAGAAAACAGCCAAGGCAGAAACGTGACCCTTGAGCATGCTGAGCTGAGGTAGGAATGGAAAACACCCGATAAGGGAGGACCCTAGACTCACACCAGTCAATGTAGGCACGCCAGATCCTATAGTAGGTGGTAGAAGAGGATTTCTTCCTAGCCCTGATTATAGTGTTAACCACAGACTCATAAAGGCCCTCATCCCTTAAGATGGAGGTTTTAGCAGCCAGGCCGTCAAAGCCAGCGTTTGTAAATTGGGATGGCAAAGCTGCCCTTGAGTGAGAAGATCCGGGACCAGGGGCAGAGCGTACTGATCTACTGCCAGTTGAACGATATCTGCGAACCACACCTGTCTTGGCCATTGGGGGGCCACCAGGATTGCTGGCACCCTTTCCTGAGCCAGCTTGCGCAGAACCCTGTCCAGCAAGGGGAATGGAGGAAAAAGATACAGGAGACAGAACCCCTGCCAGTCAAAGCATCCACCGCAAGGGCCAGGGGATCCTGGGACAGAGACAAAGACTGGAAGCTTGTGATTGTGGTGGGACGCAAAACAAATCCACATCCGGTACCCCCCAACGGTGACATAAGGACAGGTAGACCTCGCTGCTGAGAGACCATTCCCCCAGGCGAGAGGTCCCCCTGCTCAGGGAGTCCGCCTCCAAATTCTCCACCCCCAGAATGTACATTGCTGAGATGCAAGGAACATTGTCCTCCGCCCAGGACAGAATCATGGACACCTCCTTGAGGGCACTCTTGCTCCGAGTCCCTCCCTGATGATTGATGTAGGCCGTCTGGTTGTCTGAACGAACTTGGATCGGCCGGCCCTGAAGGCGAGGAGTCAACTGGGCCAGTACCAGCTGAACCACCCTCAGTTCCAGGACGTTGATGGAGGCATGGGCCTCCTGAGGGCCCCATAGCCCCTGGAATTGAAGGGTTCTCCAAAAGCCCCCCAACCTGACAGACTGGCATCCGTGGTGACCGTCTCCCAACAGGGGGCCAGAAAGGATCTGCCCCCCAACAGGTTCCTCGAGTCCAGCCACCACAAGAGGGACCGCCGGACCAGAAGGGACAGAAAGAAAGCCTGATCCAGAGACAGGGGACTCTTGTCCCAGACTGATAGGAGATGGAGTTGAAGAGGTCTCATGTGAAACTGTGCATATGGAACTGCCTCGAAGCAGGACACCCTCTGCCCCACTAGCTGCATCCCCTGCCGGATGGAGGGATGAGGGCATGACAGCAGGGAGTGAACCAGAGCTTGCAGAGAGTCCACCTTCTGTTGAGGAAGAGAGATCCTGGCCTGAACAGTATCCAGATTCATGTGCAGGAAGGAAGTCAACCGAGATGGGGATAGGGAAGATTTGGGGTTATTGATCACCCAGCCGAATGACTCCAGAACCGTCACCACCCGCTGGGTATCTAATACCGCCTGCTGGAAGGACTGAGAAGTGATGAGAAGGTCGTCCAGATAGGGAAGAATGCGAATGCCCTGAGCCCTGAGGAGAGCCATGACACCCGCCAGCACCTTGGTGAAGACCCTGGGGGCTGAAGTGAGACCGAAGGGCAGTGCCATAAATTGGTAGTGCTGGTCCGCCAGGGCGAACCTGAGGAATCTCTGATGCCCTGGGAAGACTGGAACATGAAGAGAAGCATCCTTGATGTCTATGGAGGTCATGAAGTCTCCCGGGCCCAACAAACTGATCGCAGAGCGCAGGATCTCCATGCGAAAGTGCCTGGTCCTGATGAACTTGTTGAGCAGCTTTAAGTCCAGAATGGGTCTGAATGACCCATCCCTCTTGGGATCTGTGAACAGATTGGAATAAAAGAGGAATCCGAGAATAGAGAAATCTTGGAGGCGGCCATGCAGCGAACTCTAGCTTGTAGCCGGAGGACACAACCTCCAGAATCCACCTGTCTGAGACCTGTTGTCTCCAGACCCGAGCGAAGAGCCGCAGCCGTCCCCCCACCCGGATGGGTGAGGGCGCCCCTTCATGGCTGAGGAGACTTGGTAAAAGATTTGGGCTTGGACCCCCAGGAGGATCCGGAGCGGACACGACCTCTGCCCCTGCCCCAGAATTCTCCCCTAGAGCCAGCAAAGCAGACTCCTCTCCCGGGCTGGACCCTCGGTAGGAGGAAACAAAGGCCCCCGAGCCCGAAAGGGCTGCAACTGCTACTACACATCCTAATGGTGTCATCCAAAGCAGAGAGGACATATGCAATGAAGATATCACACTGTGACAAAGCCCTGAGCTCGGCACTCGCAGTGTCATCAGGAGCGCCTTCCAACAGACCCTTAAGGAGAGATCCAGGGCATGGGAGGGCAACAGGCGGACGGGGCATCCCAACTCAGGTTCACCATAACCTGCACTGCCTACCCTTTGGTGGGGGATTGCGGCCGGAGCCAAGCTCCGTAACAGAGCACCAGTGGTATGTGCTGCCTACCATCACCCAACCAGGCCAGCCAAAGCTGGGAGGCATAAACAAAAGGTGGAACGGGTGGAAATAGTCCTACAGGACCAAGGGCTGCTAAGCCCGGCTCACCTGCGAGAAGAGAAGCCATCTTCTGACCTTCGCAGCCGACTGCAGAGAAGGAACTGGGGAATTTGTGGGAGGTCCCGGGTATATATGGACTGGGAGGGGCCTTTTTTTTGCCATCTCTGCAGTCAAGCGCCCTCTGGCGGAGGTAATCCCTGCTGCATACTTAGAATAATACAATTCTGTAATTACTCACCTGTAAAATTGGTATTATATGTATACAGCACGTCCTGTTCCAGAAGATATTCCTTACACTTGGGTTATACATCCAGTAGATGGCGCTGGACTGCAGAGACAGAAAAGTGGCTCCTCCCGGCCCCATATATACCAGGGACCTCCCACAAAATCCCCAGTATTGAAAAGCAGTTAAAATGAGACCAGGAGAACTATAACCATTATATGAAAATTTGAACATAAGAACAATCACCATAAAGAGGTAACTAAAGATAATGATAACAAGGGTGGGGTGGAACAGGGCGTGCTGTATACATAAAATACCAATTCTACAGGTGAGTAATCACAGAATTGTATTATTCTAAGTATACAGCACGTCCTGTTCCAGAAGATATTCCTTACACTTGGGACATCCAATAGCAGTGTCCGTAAGGTAGGGTGGGATCCCCAAAAGTAACAGCAGACAGTTTAAATCACTGCCGCCTGCAGAACCTTGCGACCAAAAGCAGCATCAGCTGAGGCCCTAACATCAACCTTGTAAAACTTTGAAAAAGTATGAACAGAAGACCAAGTAGCTGCCTTGCAAACTTGTTCAACAGAAGCTTGGTGCTGAAAAGCCCAAGAGGCACCAATAGCACGAGTAGAATGAGCAGTAAGGCGGAAGGGAGGCTCCTTCCCCTTAGCAAAGTAGGCCTGTATCACAGCCTAATGGATCCACTTGCTGATAGTGGACTTAGCTGGAGCCAGACCTTTCTTAGGACCAGACGGAAGCACAAAAAGAGCATCAGTCTTCCTGAAGGATTCAATAGCCACCAAATAGAAGGCAGAAACAACCTTAGGCAGAAAATCTGGCTTAAAACGAAACACCACCTTGTCCTGGTGTCTCTCAAAATAAGGAGGCTTGATGGAAAGCGCCGCCAACTCAGAAACACGCCTAACAGAAGTGATAGCCACCAAAAAGACCACCTTAAGCGTGAGAATGGCCAAAGGAGCCCCTTGCAAGGGCTCAAAGGGAGACCCCTGCAGGGCTGATAAGACCAAGTTCAAGTCCCAGACTGGTAACATAGGCTTACGTGGGCGAAGCACGTGAGTAACTCCCTGGAAAAAGGTCTTGACCAGGGGATGCTGAGCAAAGGATCTTTGGGAAAAAATAGCCAAAGCAGACACATGGCCTTTCAGAGTACTGAGCTGAAGACCAAGATCCAAACCATGTTGGAGAAACTCCAGAATCCTAGGTATAAAAAATACCATTTTGTGAGTACTCACCTGTAAAATGGTTATTACGAGTATGTCACACACCCCGCTTCCACTATTCATGACATATGGGTTATGGTCCAGTAGAGGGCGAACTTCTGCAGAGATGAAAGCAAAAAAGAAGCCCCTCCCGGTCCATAAATACCTGGGACCTCCCACACATTCCCCAGTATATGACAGCAGTAAGGGGACCAGGAAGAGCTAATAAAACATTCTTAACCATAAAAAGGTTCACCATATAAAGGATCCAGAATACAAAAAGGGCGGGATGAAACGGGGTGTGTGACATACTTATAATACCCATTTTAAAGGTGAGTAATCACAAAATGGTATTATTCCAAGTATGTCACACACCCCGCTTTCACTATTCATGACATATGGGACATCCAATAGCAGTGTCCGTCATGGGTGGGGATCCAAATACAGCAAAAAATGCACCAATTTAAACCACTGCAGCTTGCAGAACCTTGCGGCCAAAAACAGCATCCGCTGAGGCCCGCACATCAACCTTGTAAAACTTGGAAAAAGTATGAACGGAAGACCAAGTAGCAGCCTTACAAACTTGTTCAACAGAAGCCTGGTGCTGAAAGGCCCAGGAAGCCCCAACAGCACGAGTAGAATGAGCAGTGATCTTAAAAGGAGGAACCCTCTCCTTAGCGGAATAGGCCCCAAAAATGGCCTGACGTATCCATTTACTAATGGTAGACTTGGCGGGCGCCAAAACTTTTCTGGGCCCAGAAGGCATCACAAACAAGGTGTCCGTCTTATGAAAAGGAGAAGTAGCAACCAAATAGTACTTCACACAACGAACCACATCCAAAGAGTGCAAAACTCTCTACTTGTCATTGCTAGGCTTAGGACACAAGGAAGGGAGAACTACATCCTGATTAAGATGGAAAGCAGAAACCACCTTAGGAAGGAAATCTGGTTTAAAGCAAAAAAACACCTTGTCCTGGTGTCTCTCCAAGTAAGGGGCCTGAATAGACAGAGCCGCCAACTCAGAGACACGCCGAACAGAGGTAATAGCCATCAAAAAGGCAACCTTTTGAGTGAGCACAGAAAGAGCCACATCCTGCATCGGCTCAAAGGGAGGCCCCTGGAGGGCCGACAGAACCAAATTTAGGTCCCAAACGGGAACCAAAGGCTTTCTAGGGGGCCGAACATGAGTGACCCCTTGGAAGAAAGTCTTGATCAGATGATGCAAAGCAAAAGACCTTTGAAAAAAGACAGCCAGGGAAGAAACCTGACCCTTCAAAGTACTGAGCTGGAACCCCAGATCCAGACTGTGTTAAAGAAACTCCAAAATCCTAGGAATCGAAAACACCCTGCAAGGTAAGGCCCTAGCCTCACACCAGTCAATATAGGACCGCCAAGTCCTATAGTAAATGGTAGAGGAAGACCTCTTCCTAGCTCTAATCAAGGTTTGAATAACCGCCTCAGACAAACCTTCCTCCCTCAGGATGAAGGTTTCAGCAGCCACGCCATCAAAGCAAGCGTTTGTAAATTGGGGTAACGTAGTTGACCCTGAAAGATCAGATCTAGAGACAGGGGCAGCCTGTACTGATCTACCGCCAATTTTACGACGTCTGCGAACCAAACCTGTCTTGGCCACCTTGGGGCCACCAGAATTGCTGGTGCCCCCTCTAGAGCCAGCGTGCGCACTACCTTGCCCACAATGGAGAAGGGGGGAAATAGGTACAGAAACCCCAGATCCCTCCAGGCAAGGGACAAGGCATCCACTGCCAGGGCCAGAGGATCCTGAGACAGAGATACAAAGGTTGGAAGCTTGTGATTGTGCCGAGAGGCAAAGAGATCCACCTCCGGAGTCCCCGACTTGTGACACAGGGCCCGAAACACCTTGTGGTTGAGAGACCATTCCCCTCTGCGAGAGAATCCCCTGCTCAGGGAGTCCGCCTCCGTGTTCTCCACTCCCGGAATGTATACTGCCGAGATGCAAGGAACATTGCTCTCCGCCCATGTCAGAATCAGAGAGACTTCCCTGAGGGCACTCCTGCTGCGAGTCCCTCCTTGGTGATTGATGTAAGCTACCGCAGTACGATTGTCTGATTGAACCTGAACCGGTAAACCCTGTAGGTGAAGTGTCAGATGCAACAGAACCAAGCGGATAGCTCTGAGCTCCAAGACATTGATGGGGTTGTGAGCCTCCTGAGGACTCCACAACCCCTGTAACTGATGATCTTTCCAGAAACCTCCCCAGCCCGACAGGCTGGCATCCGTGGTAACCGTCTCCCAACGAGGGGCCAGGAACGATCTGCCCCTCATCAGATTGCTTGATTCCAGCCACCACTGAAGGGACTGCCGAACCCTGGGAGACATCAGAAATGACTGATCCAAGGACTGTGGACATCTGTCCCATTTCAGCAATAGATGGAGTTGTAGCGACCTCATGTGGAATTGAGCAAAGGGGACTGCCTCGAAGGAGGCCACCATCAAACCCACCAGAGTCATCCCTAGCCGAATGGAAGGGCGAGGGTTGGTCAGGAGAACACGTATCAGATCCTGAACCCTCTGCACCTTTGGCTGAGGTAGGAACACTCTGGCCTGAATGGTATCCAGATTCATGCCCAGAACGGAGATCTCCCTTGATGGGGAGAGAGAAGAATTTCCAGCGTCGCCACCACCGTCCTGGTGTCCAACTCCGCCTCGCAGAGGGAAGAAGCTGTAATGAGTAGGACGTCCAAATACGGCACAATGTGAATGTCAGATTCCCCACGAACCTGAGAAATCTCTGGTGTGCTGGGAAAATTGGTACATGAAGGTAAGCATCCTTGATGTCTATGGACGTCATGAAATCCTCCTGACGAAGGGAACCGATGGCTGAACGCAGAGTCTCGATGCGGAACTTCTTGGTTCTGATGAACCTGTTGAGAAGCTTCAAATCTAGGATGGGTCTTATGGAGCCATCCTTTTTGGGAACCGTGAAGAGGTTGGAATAATAACCCTGGCCTCTCTCTGAAAGAGGCACCGGGCATATGACCGCCATGTCCAGAAGATTCTTTACAGCCAACAGAAGCCCCTGCGCCGCCCGAGCATCCGATGGCACCCGAGACCTTAGGAATCTGGGAGGAGGCCGGGACTCGAACTCCAGTTTGTACCCAGACGAGACCACTTCCAATATCCACTTGTCTGTGACCTCCTGGGCCCAGACCTGGAAGAAGAGCCGCAGCCGTCCCCCCACCCGCAAGGGTGAGGGCGCCTCCTCATTGTTGAGCTGGCTTGGCAGCGGGCTTGGGCTTGGAACCCCAGGCACGTCCTCTACCTCTGTTCCAGGAATCACCTCTAAAGCCAGAGTAGGCAAGACCTCTGCCCCCTCTGGCACCGCGAAAGGAAGGATTAAAGGAGCTTGCCCCCCGAAAGGAGCGACGCAGCTTCTTACGCTGAGGTAGCTTCCCACCCTTCGCCACAGAATCCAATTTGTCTCCAAACAGCTGCGTTCCCAAAAAGGGCAAAGCTGTAAGTGACTTCTTGGCCGCAATGTCTGGCGCCCACTGGCGCATGGCCACCAACAGGGCCGAAGTTCTACTACACATGGTAATAGTGTCGTCCATAGCCGACAAAACAAAATTCATGAACAATTCACACCTCTTAAGGGTTGTGAATTCAACGCTGTCTGGGTTGAGCTGGGACCCATTTAACATGTTCCTGATCTCCAACCTGGTGGCCACAGCCAATGAGTGCCGATGCACAGACAGGTCGCAAGGCAGAACCCACACTGGCAAATGCATGACATGCCATCTGATCAATGCGCTTGTCCTTGCCATCCTTAAGGGTAGTGGCGTCAGGAGTATGTACAACGGAGGTGTTGGACAATCCTAAAATGGGTGCGTCAACCTTGGGAGGGGAAGACCAGTGCTTCACTGCGTCCACCGGAAAGGGCCTCCGCTGGTGGGGAAATATCCAGAACCTCTAACAGATGGGTCAGGACCTTGGGGGTATCCACAGCATCCCCCAGCGCCTGCCCGGCATCAGAATCAAAGAACTGCAATTCCTCAGTCTCAGATTCCTCAAACAATTCCCCCTCCTCAAGCGGGGAATAATCCATCCAGTCAGGGGAGTCATAATCATCAAAATCAATTACCGGTGTAGCCGGTGACAGATGCCTTTCCTTAGCAGTGGCCTTTCTGCCCACTGAGCTAGAAATAATTTTCTCGAGGTTGGCCAGCCTGGCACATACATCCGAGTGCGACTCCCCACTAATGACCGTGTCACTTGGGGTACGGATGACGCGGGGTGGGGTAGGAGAGGCGGGCGGCACTGACCCAGACGCCTGGGGTCCCGACTGCCGCGTTATGGCCTGTTGCGCACATGGTAAAAAATAAGTACATTCTCCCCCATAAGGGGTACCCTACAACCCACACATAGCCGGGATTGTCCCGAAGGGAGCCCGAGCCCGGTATCCTGTAAAGCCTCATATGGTGATTTTAAGGTAGTCGCAATGACCCGAGGGAATTACGCTGGTAAGCAAACCAGGATGCCCCTTTAAGTCCAAAGTGGGAGGATTTATAAATGCCCCAAATTTTTGCTAGGGACCCTAGGACTGGGAGAACCCCCTTTTAAGCAATTGGCACAGGGAGTCCTCCTGAAAGACACAAGGGATGTCCATAAAGCACATGCACACACACAGCTGCATAATAAAAACATGTAAAAGGAACATAAAAAGCAGAGAGGCCAGCGCTGCCCCAAGCGCGACTGGGGCATTAAGCCTAGTAAGAATGGGGGGAAGCCTGGCAGGGCACTCACAGACACAGAAAATGGCGTCCAGCAAATCCGCAGCTCCTGAGAGAGAGAGAGAGGGAGGGCCCCCTTCCCTCCGAGTCCAGCAATGCGGTTCCAAGCCAGAAGATGGGCCCGCAATGGCGCCAAACAGAAGGGGGGGGGGGGCGCGGCAACGCGAGCGCCCGGCCCCACCCCCTCACAGACTCAGCCTGAGGGGGAGAAGCTCCCCAGACTGCATGCAGAGTGCAAGGCGGCGACGTGATAAGCACACAAGCACACTCACACACGTGTCAAGTGAAAAAAATAGCAGAACAAAGTCATCCCCCCCCTGGAGGGTTAGTGGAGGGGACCCGGAAGGGGGAGAACCCTTCACCGTAAAGTCTAAGGGAAGTAAATGGGGACAGGGCATCCCAAACCGGGGTCACCAACCCGGATACCGCCTACCCCCTTGTGTGGGGTCTCACGGGGGAGCATGGCTCCCTAGGCACCTATTAAGGTGATTCCTACCCTCACCCGGACCTGCAGCCGACGCTGGGAGGCTAGTAAAGGGCTTAAAATATAAAGGTCTGGGCAGAAATAGGGCAAAAAATGGCCGGGTGCAAGCCCGGCTTACCTGCAAGGAAGAGCAGCATACATCTTCTGACTTGCTCGCCGTCCTGCAGAGAAGGAACTGGGGAATGTGTGGGAGGTCCCAGGTATTTATGGACCGGGAGGGGCTTCTTTTTTGCTTTCATCTCTGCAGAAGTTCGCCCTCTACTGGACCATAACCCATATGTCATGAATAGTGGAAGCGGGTGTGTGACATACTTGGAATAACACGACAGGGAAGCGAGTGGGACTCGCACCAGTCAATGTAAGTACGCCAAACCCTGTAATAGATGAAGAAGAGGACCTCTTCCTAGCCCTGATCATGGTATTCACCACCGAGGCAGGCAGCCCTTTTTCCATCAAGATGGAGGTTTCAACAGCCAGGGCGTCAAAGCCAGCGTTTGTAAATTGGGGTGGCGTAGGTGTCCCTGAGTGAGCAGATCTGGAACCAGTGGCAGGGCGCACTGATCTACTGCCAACTGCACGATGTCTGCGAACCACACTCTTCTTGGCCAACAGGGGGCCACCAGGATGGTTGGCCCCCCCTCCTGAACTTGATCAGCACCCTGCCCAGCAGTGGAAACGGGGGAAAAACATACAGGAGCTGGAACCTCATCCAAGACATTGCCAGGGCATCCGTGGACAAGGCCAGAGGATCCTGGTACAGAGAGACAAAGACTAGAAGCTTGTGACTGTGACGGGACGCAAACAGATCCACATCCGGCTGACCCCAGCGGTGGCACAGGGAGCGAAACACCCTGCTGCTGAGGGACCATTCTCCCAGATGAGAGGTCCCCCTGCCCAGAGAGTCTGCCTCCAGATTCTCCACCCCTGGGATGTACACAGCTGAGATGCAGGGAACATTTTCCTCTGCCCAGGACAGTATCAGGGACACTTCCTTGAGGGCCCTCTTGCTCCGGGTCCCTCCCTGATGATTGATGTAGGCAACCGCCGTTTGGTTGTCCGAGTGGACCTGAACAGCCCGACCCCTCAGGTGTGGGGTTAAGTGGGCGAGAACCAACCTGATTGCCCTCAATTCCAGAATGTTGATAGGGGCATGGGCCTCCTGAGGGCCCCACTGACCCTGGAACTTCAGGGACTTCCAGAATCCCCCCCAACCTGTCAGACTGGCATCCCTGGTGACAGTCTCCCAGCAGGGGGCCAGAAAGGACCTGCCCCCCAGCAGGTTCCTTGAGTCCAGCCACCACACTAGAGACAGCTTGACCTGAGGGGACAAGACAAACACCTGATCCAGGGACACAGGGTCCCGATCCCATACTAACAAGAGGTGAAGCTGCGGAGGCCTCATGTGGAACTGGGCATAAGGCACCGCCTCAAAGCAGGACACCATCAGGCCCACCAGCTGCATTCCCTGCCTGATGGATGGATGGATGAGGACAAGACAGCAGGAGCTGAGCTTTCTCTTGAAGGACCTCCACCTTCTGCTGAGGAAGAAAGATCTTGACCTGAGCTGAATCCAGAATCATGCCCAGAAAAGACTGCACCATGGAAGGAGACAGGGAAGATTTGGGGTGATTGATCACCCAGCCGAATGATTCCAGTGGGGACACCACCCACTGAGTGTCCAGCTTTGCCTGATGAAAGGACTGAGAAGCGATAAGCACGTCGTCCAGGTAGGGAAGAATGCGAATGCCCTGAGATCTCAGCAGGGGCATCATTCCTGCCAGCACCTTGGTGAATACCCTGGGAGCCGAGGTGGGGCTGAAAGACAAGGCCACAAATTGGTAGTGCTGATCCTCCAGACCGAACCTGAGGAATCTCAGATGACCTGGAAAGATAGGTACGTGAAGGTAAGCATCCTTGATGTCTACAGAGGTCATGAAGTCCCCTGGGTGTAGGAAAGTCACAGCTGAGCGCACAGTCTCCATGCGAAAGTGTCTGAATCTGACAAATTTGTTGAGAAGCTTTAAATCCAGGATAGGTCTGATGGACCCATCCTTTTTGGGCACAATGAAAAGATTGGAATAATAGCCTTTGCCTCTTTCCTTTAAGGGCACCTGGCAGATGACACCTAGGTCTAGAAGGCCTTGGACAGCCAGGGAGAGACACTGAGCTGACAAGGGGTTTTGAGCTAACCGAGATCTTGTAACCAGAGGATACTACCTCCTGAATCCACTGGTCTGAGACATGACGCCTCCAGATGTGAGCCAAGAGCCGAAGCCGTCCCCCCACCCGGATGGGTGAGGGCGCCCCTTCATGCCTGAGGGGGCTTGGGGGAGGACTTAGTCTTGGGACCCCAGGGGGGGCCAGGGCGGCCACGTCCTCTGCCCCTGCCCCAAAAATCGCCATGGGCTCCAGCAAAGGAAGCTCCCCGTCCAATTCTGGAGCCCCTGAAGGAAGGAGAAAAGGCACCTGAACCCCGAAAGGACCGGGACTGCCTTCTACGCTGAGGCAACTTGCCTACCTTAGCAAACAAGTCCAAACGTTCCCCAAAGAGGCGCAGCCCCTTGAAGGGAAACCCAGTGAGAACCTTTTTGGCAGCGTTGTCAGCTGCCCACTGGCGCAGCCAGACCGAGCAGCGTATTGCCACCAATAAGGAAGAAGCCCTGCCACACATTCTAATGGTATCATCCAGGGCAGAGAGAACATATGCAACACATTTCTCACAACGCAGAAGAGCTCTATACTCTTCACTACCAGTATCGTCAGGGGCCCCATCTAAGAGACCCCTGAGCAGGCTCTTAATAGCAACAGCCGTAATGGCAGAGGCACAGACCGGACGGAGCGCGGTCCCAATGCAGGCAAAGGCATGGCAAGCCAGCTGATCCATGCGCCTGTCCTCCCCATCCCTCAGTGTAGTAGAGTCAGGGGAATGCATGACGGATGTGTTAGACCAGTGGTCCCCAACCCTGTCCTCAAGGCCCACCAACAGGCCAGGTTTTGCAGATCTCCACAAAGATGCACAGGTGGAGTAATTAGTGCAGCTGCAGAGCAATAGAGCTGGCTATTTGGAGATCCAAAAAACATGACATGTTGGTGGGCCTTGAGGACAGGGTTGGAGACCACTGTGTTAGACAACCCCAGAACTGGTGCATCCACCTCTGGAGGACATGACCAACATTTAACCATCTCAGCAGGAAAGGGATACCTCTTATCCCAACTCTTTGGTACCCCGGGACTCCTTGAGAATCAGATAATTAAAATGAGTTTGTTCAGGAAACTCCAAGCGTGGCTTAACAGTATTAAACAGCTCCCCCTGCTGCCGCGGGGCCACGGCAGGAGGAGAGATACAGAGCACTTCAAAAATGTGAGCCAAAAGTCTGTCAGTATCATCTGAAGCCCATGGGTCAGACCCAGACTCAGCATAACCCCTTAGGCTGATCATCAGATGATTCTGAATCAGGAAATAATTCCCTTTCTTCCAGGGGGGTATATCCAGTAATATCAAAAAACTCCTCAGCTTCCACAGGAAAGAGAATAACACCGGGTGCCAGATGCCGCCGCTTAGCAGGAGCCTTACGTGGACCAGACCCGGCAATATGCCTTTCAATGCTGGCTACCCGGGCAGTCAAATCAGGTTGAGACTCTCCACTGGTATGCACTTCACTGGGAGTCAAATGTAAGCGTGGGGGGGTAGGCGAAGCCAGAGGGGGCGCAGCACTAGGCCCAGCCGCAGGTAACCCAGACTGCAGCGCAAGCGTCTGCTGGGCGCAGGGTACACACACCCTGACATCATCACTTATAGGGGATACCCCACACGCCACACACAGCCGGCCTTTTCCCGAAGGAACCCCGAGCACATTATCCTGAGAAGCCTCCATATGGTGATTATCACGGCACAACAGGCCAATAGGGATTGACGCTAATAATAGCAACCCGGGATGACCCAATAACCCGCTAGGGAAGTGGGTGTAAGGGAATATAATAGCCCTCCAATAAGAGTTAACACTAAATAGAGGGGATAGGACCGGGAGAAGCCACAAAGACTGCAAGACATATGCGAAAAGATCCCATAAGCAATATGCAATACAGAGAAATATAATATAAATCAGCCTGCAGGGGCACTTACGGACCGCGATAGGGAGACGGCAGGCACACACAGCAGAGAACTAAATTGGCGCCCGCATATACCTCGAGGGGCGGGCGGCGGAGACAGTGATGCAGAACGCCCCCCTGAAGAGCTCGAAAACGCGCCAACCTGACAAGGCCAGCCAATGATGCCGCAGCAGCGCCTGACGCGATGTCACCGCCGTTCGCGGAGCGTAGTACAAGTGTGCGGCGGCAAAGGAAACCAGTGCAATCAAATCAAAACACAACACACAAATATATAGTAAAGACATGCACCCCCCCCCCCCCCCGAGATCTACAAGGGAGAGCGAAGGGGAAGCGACGGCCAGCCTAAAGGGAGCCAACTGCGGGGACAGGGGGCGAGGGGCATAATATGCGGGAGGGGCATCCCATAAGGCTCGCCATGGGCCTATACCGCCTACCCTTTGGTGGGGGACTGCAGTTGGAGCAGCGCTCCTTAGCATCTGACATCGGTGCTGCCTACCTTCACCCGAACCAGAGCAGCCTGAGCTGGGAGGCAGTAAAACGAAACGGGTGGGAATAGTCCTACAGGGCCGCAGGCTAATAGCCCCGCTCACCTACGAGTAGAGAGAGCCATCTTCTACTCATCGCTGCCAGGACTGCAGAGAAGAACTGGGGATTTTGTGGAAGGTCCCTGGTATATATGGGGCCAGGAGGAGACACTATTCTGTCTCTGCAGTCCAGCGCCATCTACTGGATGTGTAACCCAAGTGTAAGGAATATCTTCTGGAACAGGACGTGCTGTATACTTAGAATAATAATCCTACAAAGCATCAATGCCATTCAAAACAAATTATCCAAACCCAAAATAAGGTGGTAGACTTGAGGGTTGGGACACTGTTGGACACACTGAAGTCATGCAGGACCTTGGAGGACTCAGATCTTGCATCTCTTTTATCACAAGACTTCAAAGGGGACTGGAGGAGAAAAGGTTACTTCAAAGTGAGGACTGTTCAATAAGGGTCTCCACTGGCCCCAGCCCCCAGTTCTGCCAAAAGAATTCCTTTCAGAGACTTGGATGCTTCTCTTTTCTTTAGAACATTTGGAGGACGTCAGCTTCTGTGCTTCAATGACCTCAAGGAATATTCCACCGCGGTGTGCGTTAAAGAAAGAACAGGAAGTGGCTGTGCTGTAAGCTTGACCCATTCATTAGAAGCAGTTCCCCTCATTATGGGATGCTGGGGACACTCATGGCATGGGAGTCAGCAGAGATTTCTCCAGCTTGATTTTAGTCTGGTCTTTAAACCAGACCTAATCCCTCTCTTGCAGCTTTGTACTAGTTAGGGTACAGTTCCACAAAGACCACAACCCACCTACTCTCTCTGTCAATGAGCCCTAAATTTAGGAGATTGACTTGACCTTATGGATGATTAGCTAAGTATTTGTATGATTGGGGACAGAAAACAGCTGACAGCTTCGCCAGATGGGCGGATGCACAGTACAAGCCCACCTCCTACACCTCACTGCCCGCCGGGGGACACGCAGGGTTGTATTGCTGCATGGGAACACAGAAGTAGGCGAGGATGCCCCCTACTGCCTAGTTAAGAAGACCTAAAGCTCTTTTGGATCCCCTTCAGGTCCACATATACTCACCCACTAAGCTGGGATTGTGAGTGATGTGGAGCAGGACACCCTCGGGATGTCCCCCCCAGGGGTTCCCAAAATGTATTCCCTCCACCCCCACTTTGATCAACCACCACAATGTGAAACACTTTTGGGTCCCTGCATACTCACCTTAAGCCAGTATCGCACAGTGCATGTGAGGATCTGGCATCTCTGCTCGGTGTGCTCTCCATGCCAGCGTGTGTGTGCATGGTGGAGATAGCGGGGACAGTGAAGGGTGCTCAGAGCATGCTAAGTATTGCCAAAGCAATCCTTGGAATCCCCACTCTCTCTTTGAACAGACATTAAACTCTGCCAGGTGCGCAAAGCAGACAGAAGGGAATGCTGGGTAAGAAGCCCACATGTATCAAGCTGTCCCAGCTAAGGGCTTTCACAATGTGGTGGTTGGGATCCAAAGGGGCTTTTGGTTGTCTTACAAAGGGAAGAAGGGAATCCCCAATCTAGGTGGAGGGCAGGGGCAATCAGAGGGCATGATCCCAAGCTCAGGACTTCCTAACTTCTGCATTCCCAGTGCTGTGTATCTGCCTGCCCAGCAAACCCCGCAATTTACTTGTGTTTGCAAGTACCTGTGGACCCTGGGGGGTTCAGGATGCCCCTAGGGCAAGCAATCCCCTAGCTTTGCCCGTTGGGCAAAACGGGCTTAGGTCCGCATTAACGATGCAAAGGTCAATACTGCACTGTGCAGCTGCTTCCGGTCCCCTGTTTTACAGCAATTCATGACCAATTTTCGGCTTCCTATGGATCTGTCAAAACTGAGATGCCCCAGGGGTAATTGGTAAAAGGGATCTGAACAAATGTTTTATTTTAGGTCTGCTTTAAGGGTAGGAGAGCCAGGCGGTCATGTTAATGGAGGCAGTACGACTGAACTAAGAGGCTGGGAGATTCCCCTCTCATCTGTCCAAGATCTTTAGTAAGGTTCGAAGGTCAAGCCAAGCCTTGTGACCACCTTATCTGCCTGGTAGGCTGCACATTAGTCGCTCTTGAAGGAAATAGCCTGTTTTCACCTTGGTTGGTGAGAACAGAGGGAGCAATAAGGAAGCGAGGAGCAGGTAGAGGAAGGGGGGGTGACCGTGTGATGGGAAACTATAGACACACACACTATGAGGACACACCTTCATCGTGGGTAAACGCCCAGCTTCCTTGCACTTATCCGGAGACATGATCAACAGCCAGGAGAGCCAAGCTCCAAACCACAGAACAGGTGTCATCGCCAGCAGAGCTTTCATTTTGCCTTAGTGCTTGGAATGCAGCAAAAGCACAGAAACAAAACAGCATCAATGTTCTCAATTCTGTGTCTAGACATCTAAGCTCAACTCCAGGCCAACAGTTTCACTTTGTGTTGTGAATGAAGAGCCGGTTTATTTGTCGGTGACCCCACAGTGGAGATTTAGACCCTTTCAAACCTTCCGCCTTGCATCGCATTGGAGTATAAATACTCCAGTGTTACACAAGCAGGACTTGGACCTTATAAGATCTCTACGCTGCATGTTGCCTGCAAGTGCATGTATTGAGCCTTACCTGTGTTGTGGTGCAGATACTAATGGTTGATACTTGCCAGTCCCCACCACTATCAACAATCTTCGTCCTCATTCGCTGTAGCCACCTTTCTAGTACGTACACCTGCTGCCCCCACCAATGTGAGCTCTTCACAAGATGTTCAATGCCATGGCCTCCCTCCCAGGTATCCTGCTGTCACTGCCCCTCATCTAGGTGCAGCAGCCCGGGGATAATAGTGCTGTGCAACAAGCATTTAGGGCCAGCACCGCATCACTTGTGAGTTTTCACCGAAATGCTGCAGAAACCCAGTTTCAGGGCCCTGAGGTGCACTTATTGTCTATTATAATCGAACAGTAAAATTGTATAGCCAAAAAGCCATGGGTGTCACTGGGATCAAAGAGGGGTTACCAATAAAAGAAACGCCAGACTTTGCAACAGTCACATTTCAGTCCTTATATGGCCCATGAATTTAGTGTTAAAATCCCTCTCCAAGCACACAGTAAATTTCTACAACTTTACCCCCTTTGGCAAAGTGTAAAATATCTGCTTAAATGTAAATAGATTATGTATTCTAAGTGGAGCTGCTTTCTTGTCTACAATTTCTGGGCTGTGACTGAGCTGGGAAGGGCATGTCATGGAACAGCTTTATGAGTCATGAGCATAGTCTGCTGTGAGGCAGCTGTGACCACTGTGGCTTGCTGTGCTTGCACACACTGAGAGCACCCAAGGACAGAAAGGCTGTCAGACTACTTTTTTGTGTGGTCCTGGAAGAATAAAATTAAAAGGGGGTAAACTTTGAAGCCCTGCTACTTCTTCTACCTGGCGCTGTAGAAAATGGAGAAGAGGAACACGGGACAGACATCAGGTGAACTGCTTGCTGCCTTATTATTGCTGATGGGTTTAGAGTCCCTTTAAATACAATTTAATAACATTCTGGTCTGGTCTACATTGGTTAATGGCAGGGGTGGATAAAAAAAAAAATCACAGAATCTGACACCCATCCTTAAGGTGTAACAATGGCAGCCATGGTGGCCAGTCTCCATTTTAAAAGTAGCACAATAGAGGGAGTGAGAAGTCCTCACTGCACACATAGGCAATCTAAAAAAAGTTACGCTCATCATGGAGTTGGAACAATGGCAAAGGGATTGGCCCATGCATGCACTGTGGGGTCTGGGTGGGTATAGGGTGATCTGGTGGGGTCTCACTCAGCCATTTGGGATGCTCCGGGGAAGCGGAATAAAACCCAGGAGGGTTCAAGTTGTGTCACCTGGTTTTCAAACTATGTTTTGTAAAATGGGTAAATCCCCCCAAAAGTTCCCATTTTCTTACTTCGTTCATCTTTAGGACCTTCTAGACGTTCTTGAAGCTTCAGCAGTTGTATCATCTGCTCCTGGGAGATATGCAGGTACTTGTCACAATTACATACCTGAAAACAAGGGAAGAGGTCAGCAACAGGGTTAAAAATGGAGAATCACCAGACCCTCCTCCTAGTCTGTGCTTACGATCATTGTAATTTAAAGATAACACTGATAAAGTGGACCTAAATCTTTCCCAACAACTCCAGATCTGCAAGGTCCCTAAACTCCCTATTCCTGCTGCCTGAGAGATCTAAACGTATTCCTCATGCAGCTCTGTATGACAAGAGGACAAGGAAATAGCCACACACTGCAGTGCCATTTACCTCCTATTAGAGGAGTTGCAGCTGCCACATGTGTATGCAGCTGTTGCCTGTCCCTTGTCAGAGTGCATTCGATTTGAAAAAAGCGAGTATCTCCCTAATGCAGGGCTCATTGATGGTGTAAAAGGGGTTAGTGAGGCTAGTTTAGTATCCCTGCACAGTCCACAGATTTGGGATGCCCTGTGTGTGAAGCCCCCTAAATTGCTGCAAATCTTACCTTGCTCCACAGACTCTCTGCCAATCAGAATAGCTTGCTGTGCTATGAATCACTGGTAATCTATCCCGAATGAATTGTCTGGCTCCCTCCTGCTGGATGCCCCCTCCAGCTGAAGGCATCCGTTGCAAGCATGCATTGGATGGAGGGGTGCAGAAGTCCTGCCAGAGGCATGAGTTGTGGGAGCAAGGGATGCCCCTGGGAAGGTCTTTCACCCGGCCCTGGAATCAGTTTTAGACTTTAGGGCAGTGGTTCTCAACCTTTCTAATGCCGTGATCCCGCAATACAGTTCCTCATGTTGCGGTGACCGCAAACCAAAGAAAAATTTTGGTGGCTACTTCAAAACTGTAATTTTGCTACAGTTATGGTTCGGAATGTAAATACCTGATATGCATTATGTATTCTCATTGCTACAAATCAAACATAATTTAAACATAGTGATTAATCACAAAACATTTCACCATGGCATAGCATGTGTCGGAAACTGTCATTTCTCTGCCTCTTATTGAAATTAATAGGAGGCTGCGGCGGATTGTGTGGTAACTCGAGATTTTCGGGAGCTCTCTTCCACAAAATCCGCCGCACTCACAATTAAATTAAGGAGGCGGATTCAATGCCGGACACACTGATTTCAGCAGTTTCCTCATTCAGAATATGGGAAAATAGTGGAAGATATGGGAGATAATTATACATTGGGGAACAGTGTGAACTACATCTTATAGTGGTCTCTTATAGTATAAGACCGATGTAGTTCACACTGTGTAAATGTCTGGTGCTTTGTGTAAGTGTAAGCTGCTTTGTGTACTGTGTTATGATTACACACAAAGCACCTTACACTTACACAGTATTGTGTGTATGGCGTGTGTACTGTTTTTACATTATTAACCTTTTTTACACCAGCAGGCTGTCTCGCAGGCTCTCTTGCCTCTCCGCCTCCTAGGCTTCTGTCCTCCGGCGCTTGCTGCGTCCGCCCACTGATGATGTCAGCAAGTGTCGGACACACGTAATGCGCTGCTATGAACTGTGGAGCGTTCCCCCCACTTCCCACGCCCCTTAGGCCCCCGGACGGATGATGCAATCACGTCTGCGCATGTGCACAGGCATTCAGTTTGGAACGCGCATCCATAACGGCGTGCGTTCTAGCTGAATAGCGCTGCTGCAGACGGTAGCGCGACTTCTCAGTGGCTAAAGCCATCAGAAATATGTATTTTCCAATGGCTTTAGGCGACCCCTGTGTTTTGGTCGTTCTCAACCACAGGTTGAGAACCTCTGCTCTAGGGCCAAGTGGACAGAATTTTAGTTTGCATTAAAGTCTGGCCTAGAGTCTAAAAAAGTCTCAAATGCCCCATAGGAAGGAGTTAAACTGCTGGTTTTGGTCCTTTTTAAAATGACCCAATTCTGTAATCCCTGGCTAACCATAATAAAGTAAAAATGACAATTACTTGGGCCTAAATGGGAGTATGCTCCTCAGCTGGGACTTCTGTGCCACTGTATCAGCAACACTTACACTCGCTGCTAAAACCTCGAGTGACACTTCCTTTACCACTCACTGCAGCGCTGGGGAAGACACTGACACTGAAAAATGGTGCAAAGAGGCCCAGCTGAAAAGAGTATGGACCAGGTGAGTATATTTTTTTAATTCACACAAGTAATTGGGGTTAAGAGGAGGAATAGGAGGGGTGATTATTGTTTTTACAGTATAGGACCGTTTGTAGTGATGCCACCAATGTAACACCCAACCTTAGTTTGCACTAATGATCAGTGCCCTCTAAAGAGTGTGCAGTTTAATGTACCTATGGCGCCTTAAAGCAGACCTAAAATTTTGTTCCTTCTGCCTGAGGCCTCCCACCTAACCATGCCAGCCATTCAAAAATGGTTAGTGACGGTACGCACTTCACAAAGGGGTATAGCGGGGATGCAGCCACGGGAATGTCTGGTAAAGTGACCTTACAGTCACCATCCCGGGATTCCCCACAAAGAGAGACACTACACGAGAGACTCTATGGACGGTTTTGTTCCTCTTTAAAGCAGACAAAAACACAGGCTTTTCAGTCGTCTGCATCTTGGTCCTCTTAACCGTGGCATCCTGATCCAGGTTCCCCCCGTAATCCCAGGCCTGAGTCGTTGCTCCATGCTCTTGCGGTGTATGAATGGGCTTCCAGACAATCAGATTGCTGTGAATATTATCCCATTTGGAATTAATTGATTGCTGGACGCTTTCCTCCTCGCTCTTCTCTGGCTGTGCATGCTGCTTGCCGTGGGAGTGTGCATCAGCTAGAGGGATGCTCGGATAGCCCATGCATGCATCGTGGGATTGACAGAAAGGTACGTTTTATGCCGATCCCGGGGGATTGAACACCGCAGGGTATTTAAGACTGGGATTGGCAGAACGGCTTTTGGTCTGCTTTAAGCCTAAAAATGGGCTGAATGACCTACCCGGTTCATGTTCTCAGGCCAGGCTTGCAGCCCACGTGACTGCCAATCAAATTAGACTTATCACTGGGGGAGTAAGTTGTGGCTGCCAGAATGTAAGTATTAAATGGCTGTTTTTAGGGCTTTTTCTGACTTGTAAAAAGCAGGACACCCCACATTTTGATGCCACCATGGCAGGCTATGCATAAGCATCTAAGACATAAAACGTGCTTTGATGTCTTCCTTGAATTTCTATGTTACATTAATGGCTTCCCGTTGCTATATTCCGGATATAACAAGCGTGAGAACTGGAAACCAGAGGTAGCCCTACAGACATGTATCCAACTCAATGAGGAACAAAAGGACGCAGGAAGAAAAACCGGTTCTCCAGCACAAGGTGCACAAGAGGGAGGAAGAACAGACGGGCACGGGGAAGGGGGGGGGGGGTCTGGGTTCTCCGCAGGTCAGGCAGAGAGGCCTGTGAGTGATCCCAAGGAATGCCAAGATCGGGAGGGAGCTGCACGCACTTCTCTCTTTCCAGGGCCAGGAAAGACCATTGGCCAGAGAAGATTAAATACTTAGGAATAATGAATGTATCTGTAGATATAATTCCAGGTGTGAAATGTCAGGCCTGTAATGACCCTCTAAATGCTGCTACTTACAGCATAAGAGGATTGATGTGGCTTATCCAGAGGATTTGTAGAGAAGAGGATTCTCCCTGTAACGCTACATTACCTGTTATTTATTGTATAAGTATTTGTAAGTGTGCTGCCCTGTGTGACTCAAATATGTTCTGTGGCATTATTATCTCAAATATACATTTCAGAGGAGCATAGTGGCTGGATGGGGAGGGGCCTTTAAACAAATTTGGATAGGATAAAACTCTATGGTGTGTCCTGGAACATCATACTAGTCAGCTTTTTTTTTAAAGCAGAACAAAACCCAGGATTTTGACTTTCCTGGGTTTGTTCCGTGTACCCCGCTGTGTGATTCCACCCAGATCACCCTTTCACCTCTACCCGGTCCAACGGTGAATGCGCAGGCTCTTGTCCAGTCAGACCAGTTCGCCATACATATTAATTGCTATAATCCTCTTTGTAACCCCCCAGTCCTGCCTCAGCACCAGGGTAGCATGACAGGGCAGGGCAGTTACTTGGTGACTGAAGTTCTGCTTTAATAGTGAGGAGCTAAGAGACCAAAAATACAATTCTGTGATTACTCACCTGTAGAATTGGTATTATACGTATACAGCACGTCCTGTTCCAGAAGATATTCTTTACTCTTGGGTTATACATCCAGTAGATGGCGCTGGACTGCAGAGACAGAAAAGTGGCTCCTCCTGGCCCCATATATACCAGGGACCTCCCACAAATTTCCCAGTATTGAAAAGCAGTTAAAATGAGACCGGGAGAACTATAACCATTATATAAAAAATTGAACATAAGAACAATCACCATAAAGAGGTAACTAAAAATAATGATAACAAGGGTGGGGTGGAACAGGATGTGCTGTATACATATAATACCAATTCTACAGGTGAGTAATCACAGAAATGAATTATTCTAAGTACTTTCTTTTAGGACATCCAATAGCAGTGTCCGTAAGGACACAGCAGACAGTTTAAACCACTGCCGCCTGCAGAATTTTGCGACCAAAAGCAGCATCAGCTGAGGCCTTAACATCAACCTTGTAAAACTTAGAAAACGTATGAACAGAAGACCAAGTGGAGGCCTTGCAAACTTGTTCAACAGAAGCCTGGTGCTGAAAAGCCTAAGAGGCACCAATAGCACGAGTAGAATGAGCAGTAAGGCGGAAGGGAGGCTCCTTCCCCTTAGCAGAGTAGGCCTGTATCACAGCCTGACGGATCCACTTGCTGATAGGGGACTTAGCTGGAGCCAGACCCTTCTTAGGTCCAGACGGGAGCACAAAAAGATCATCAGTCTTCCTGAAGGGTTCAGTAGCCACCAGATAGAACTTCAGAGTCCTAACCACATCCAAAGAGTGTAAAACCCTCTCCTTAGAGTTACTAGGATTAGGACACAGAGAAGGCAAAACAATGTCCTGATTGAGATGAAAGGCAGAAACAACTTTAGGCAGAAAATCTGGCTTAAAATGAAACACCACCTTGTCCTGGTGTCTCTCAAAATAAGGAGGTTTGATGGAAAGCGCCACCAACTCAGAAACACGCCTCACAGAAGTGGTAGCCACCAAAAAGACTACCTTAAGCGTAAGAATGGACAAGGGGGCCCCCTGCAAGGGCTCAAAGGGAGACCCCTGCAGGGCAGATAAGACCAAGTTCAAGTCCCAGACTGGTAACATAGGCTTACGTGGGGGACCCCCGTGAGTAACTCCCTGGAAGAAGGTCTTGACCAGGGGATGTTGAGCAAAGGATCTTTGGAAAAAAATGGCCAAGGCAGAAACATTACCTGTCAGAGTACTGAGCTGAAGACCCAGATCCAAACCATGTTGCAGAAACTCCAGAATCCTAGGAATAGAAAACACCAGACAGGGAAGCGACTTAGACTTGCACCAGTCAATGTAAGTATGCCAAACCCTATAGTAGATAGAAGAAGAGGACCTTTTCCTAGCCCTGATCATGGTATTAACAACCGAGGCAGCCAGCCCCTTTTCCATCATGATGGAGGTTTCAGCAGCCAGGCCATCAAAGCCAGCGTTTGTAAATTGTTGTGGCGTAGGTGCCCCTGAGTGAGCAGATCTGGAACCCGGGGCAGGGTGTACTGATCTACTGCCAGCTGCACGATGTCTGTGAACCACATCTTCTTGGCCAACAGGAGGCCACCAGTATGGCTGGCACCCGTTCCTGAGCTATCTTGCGCAGCACCCTGCCCAGCAGGGGAAATGGGGGAAACACATACAGGAGCTGAGAACTCGTCCAAGACATTGCCATGGCCAAGGCCAGAGGATCCTGGGACAGAGAGACAAAGACTGGAAGCTTGTGATTGTGACGGGACACAAACAGGTCCACATCAGGCTGACCCCAGCAGTGGCACAGGGAGCGAAACACCCTGCTGCTGAGGGACCACTCTCCCAGATGAGAGGTCCCCCTGCTCAGGGAGTCTGCCTCCACATTCTCTATCCCCAGAATGAAAACTGCTGATATGCAGGGAATATTGATCTCTGACAACTGAAGGATCAGAGACACTTCCCGGAGGGCACCCCAACTGCGAGTCCCTCCCTGGTGATTGATGTATGCAACAGCTGTTCGGTTGTCTGACCGAATCTGAACTGGCAGACCCTGTAAAAAATGGGTCAGTCGAAGTAGAACAAGACATATGGCCCGAAGCTCTAATACATTGATTGGAGAATGAGCCTCCTGAGGCCCCCACAATCCTTGGAACTGATGCTTCTTCCAGAAGCCCCCTCCCCAGCCCACCAGGCTGGCATCCGTGGTAACCAGTTCCCAACGCGGAGTCAGAAATGACTTGCCCTTCTGGAGGTTGTGCGATATTAACCACCACTGAAGGGACTGCAAAACATGGGGAGACAATAGACAAGTCTGATTCAATGATAGCGGGCACCTGTCCCACTTTGCCAAGAGGAAGAGCTGAAGCGTCCTTATGTGAAACTGGGCAAACGGGACTGCCTCGAATGCAGCTACCATCAATCCCACTAGTCTCATCCCTAGACAGATAGACTGACGAGGGTTGGACAAGAATAGACGAATCAAGTCCTGAATCAGAACCATTCCAGAATCAGGCCCAGGAAGGGAATTTCCCTGGATGGACAGAGAGAGGATTTGGGGTAACTTATTACCCATCCAAACCTCTCTAGCGTAGAGACCGCCATCCTGGTGTCCAACTCTGATTGTTCGAGGGAAGAGGCCACGATAAGAAGATCGTCCAGAAAAGGCACAATGCGGATGCCCTGGACCCTGAATATAGCCATCACTCCTGCCAGCATCTTGGTAAAGACTCTTGGGGCCGAGGTAAGGCCACAAATTGATAATGCTGGTCTTCTATCGAGAACCTGAGAAATCTCCGGTGACCCGGAAAATAGGAATGTGCAAATAAGCATCCTTGATGTCTATGGATGTCATGAAATCCCCCTGACGGAGAGTATCACTCGTTGATCGCAGAGACTCCATGCGGAATTTTCCGAAACGGATAAATTGATTGAGTCTCCTTAGGTCTAGGATAGGCCGAACAGAGCCGTCCTTTTTGGGTACCGTGAATAGGTTGGAGTAAAACCCCAAACCCCTTTCCGCTGGAGGCACTAGGCCGATAACAGCCATGTTTAACAGATTCGCTACTGCTGCCCGCAGTCCCTGCGCAATTGCTGGATCTGACGGCATCTGGGACATGAAAAATCTGGGAGGAGGCCGGGACTCGAATTCCAGTTAGTAACCGCAAGAGACTACTTCCAGAACCCAATTGTCTGATGCCTCCTGAACCCAGACCTGGAAGAAGAACCGCAGCCGTCCCCCCACCCGTAAGGGTGAGGGCGTCCCCTCATTGTTGAGCAGGCTTAGTGGCAAATTTGGTTTTGGACCCCCAATTCTGACTTCGACGGCCACGTCCCTTTCCTCCATTTCAATGCATTCCCTCTAGGGGCTGAAAAGGCAGATCCTCTACCGGATCTAGACCCCCAAAAGGAAGGGTTAAAAGAGGCCACTCCACTAAAGGAACGACGTTGTTTCTTACGCTGATGTAATTTACCTCCTTTAGTGACAGAATCCAATTCTTTCTCCAAAGAGGCGCAATCCCACAAAAGGGAGCGCTGTAAGCGATTTCTTAGCTACAATATCAGCTGCCCACTGCCGCAACCATACTGACCGCCGGATGGTGACTAACAAGGCAGAGGTTCTGCTGCACATGAGCAGAGTATCATCTAAGGCAGAAAGTACAAAAGATGCAAACATCTCACATCGCTTAAGAGCGGCGTACTCATCAGAGGCCGGATCAAGCCCTGAGTATTCATTAGGTCTCCAAGCACCAACAGGCAGCAAGGCCGAGCCCACACTGGAAAAAGCGTGGCATGCCATTTGAGCAATACGCTTATCATCTCCATCTTTAAGTGTAGTGGAGTCAGGAGAATGCAACACAGAAGAATTGGATAAATTAAGCACAGGGGCATCCACCCATGAGCAGAGTATCTTTTAAAAATCCAGTCTCTCTATAAATTAATTAAATATTAATGCATAGATGGCCATTGTATGCTTGCGCACATATAGGAATTTGTCCTCCGCATTTAACCCATCCGTGCAGTGAGTGTAAACATGCCCAGAGCGGTGGGCACAGGTGGTGATGACCAACGCTTAACAGTATCAGCTGAGAAGGGATATTTCTTGCCCCAGCCCAAGGGAATGCCAGAAAGCCGCGCAGGCTTCTCCCATTCTTTAAGAATAATTTCATCAAAATGCTTTTGATTTAGAAATTCTAAACGAGGTTTAGAGACTCCCCTTTTTAGAGAATTCCCCTTTTTGAGGAGGGACTACTTCAGGAGGAGTAATAACCAAAACCTCAAATAACTGAGCAAGAGCTTTTGGGGTATCCACAACACTTGCTTCACCCTGCTCAATCTCAGTACCAACAAATTGCTGTTCATCAGAAACATCTGATTCCTCATAATAATTCTCCTTCTTCTAACTGAGAAGGATCAGACCAATCAAGCAATTCACAATTGTCTGACTCCCTTGCCGGAGCGGCATGAGTCAAGTGCTTTCTTTTAGCTGAGGCCTTCTTAGGCACAGAGGTAGACATTAATCTTTCAAGATGAGCCAATCTGGCACATAAATCAGCATGCGACTCACCACCCATGACAATATCATTGGGGGTACGGACAAGACATGACGGAGTAGGAGATGAGGCATTAGCCGCAGGCCCTGAAGCCTGGGCCTCAGTTTGCTCCATAATAGTTAATTGTGCACAAGGGACGCAAAGAATTGCATTATCCCCAACAAGGGATGCCCCACATCCAAAACATTGCCGAGTCTGTGCAGAGGGAATTGCATGTCCGTTATCCTGGGATGCCTCCATATGGTGTTTAGTATAATACTATAATTGATTATAGTCACCAAGTATATATGGGATTTACGCAATTGCTACCCGGGATGCCCCTTTAAATAGTCCCAAGTGGGAGGATTGAAACACAAATGGACCCCCAAATAAGGCTTAAGGGCTTTTTTTTTTATATAAGGACCAGGAGAAACCCCTTTTTAAATAAGGAGTTTCTACCTACAGAGAAAACAAAAAAACAGTCACCAAATGCACACAATATAAATAAATGACAGAAAAAAACTCTCTTCAGCCAAGCTGAAGGGTACTCACAGCCCATGCAATAAGCTCACATCATGAGGTAAGGCCACAGGGAAGCAGGAAACAGGAAGTCAAACAGAGCATACAGGTGCTCTCTGAATAAAAGCATGACTGAGCCCCGCCCACTTCCAGGATCACATGGCCAAAAATGGAGGGAAAATTCAAATCTGAACACAGCCAGAAAACAAAGAGCTTTAATAGGTAAGCAAAAAATGCTAGAGATGAAAAGAATGAGGAACCCAGTACTTATGGACCAGGAGGGGCTCCTTTTTTCCATGTCATCTCTGCAAGATTGCCCTCTACAGGCCGGGTTCCCAAGTGTCATGAATATCGGGAAGTGGGGGGTGTGACATACTAGGAATATAGGTATGTGAAGGTAAGCATCCTTGATGTCTACAGAGGTCATGAAGTCCCCTGGGCGTAGGAAATTCAAAGTGTCTGAATCTGACAAATTTGTTGAGGCGCTTTAAATCCAGAATGGGTCTGATGGACCCATCCTTTTTGGGAACAATGAAAAGATTGGAATAATAGCCTTTGACTCTTTTCCTCAAGGGTGCCCGGCAATGACTCCCAGTTCCAAAAGGCCTTGAACAGCCAGGGACAGACCCTGAGCTGACAGGGGGTTTTGAGCTAACCGGGATTTGATGCATTTGGGGGCGGCCAGAATGTAAACTCTATCTTGTAACCGGAGGACACTACCTCCTGAATCCACCAGTCTGAGACATGACGCCTCCAGACATGAGCCAAGAGCCGAAGCCGTCCCCCCACCCGGATAGGTGAGGGCGCCCCTTCATGCCTGAGGGGGCTTGGGGGAGGACTTAGGCTTGGGACCCCAGGAGGGGCCAGGGCGGCCACGTCCTCTGCCCCTGCCCCAAAAATCTCTGCGGGCTCCAGCAAAGGAAGCTCCCCGTCCAATTCTGGAACCCCGGAAGGAAGAAAGGCACTTGAACCCCGAAAGGACTGGGGCTGCCTTCTACGCTGAGGTAACTTGCCTCCCTTGGCAAACAAGTCCAGACATTCACCAAAGAGGCGCAGCCCCTTGAAGGGAAAACCAGTGAGAGCCTTCTTGGCAGCGTTGTCAGCTGCCCACTGGTGCAGCCAGACCGAGCGGCGTATCGCCACCAACAAGGCAGATGCCCTGCCATACATTCTAATGGTATCATCCAAGGCAGAGAGAACATATGCAACAAATTCCTCACAACGCAGAAGAGCTCTATATTCTTCACTACCTGCATCATCAGGGGCCCCATCTAAGAGACCCCTGAGCAGGCTCTTAATAGCAACAGCCGTAATGGCAGAGGCACAGACCGGACGCAGCGCAGTCCCCACACAGGCAAAGGCATGGCAAGCCAGCTGATCTATGCGCCTGTCCTCCCCATCCCTCAGTGTAGTAGAGTCAGGGGAATGCATGACGGATGTGTTGGACAACCCCAGAACTGGTGCATCCACCTCGGGAGGACATGACCACCGTTTAACCATAATACAAAGAAATAAAAAGAAAAGCCAGCCCACAGGGGCACTTACGGACCGCGATAGGGGGACGCCAGACACGCAGCACAGGAGCTCCAAAATGGCGCCCGCATATACCTCGAGGGGCGGGCGGCGGCGAAGTGATGCAGAAAACGTCGTCCACAAGGCCCGCCCCCCCCCGAAGAGCACGAAAACGCGCCCCCGTGACAAGGCCAGCCAATGACGCCACAGCAGCGCCTGAGGCGATGTCGCCGCCGGTCCGCTCCACAAAATCAGTGCAACCAATGCCAAACACATAGCAAAACACATAGTAATATATACACCCCCCCGGAGATCTACCCAAGCGAAGGGGAAGCAGCGGACCTAAGAGGAGCCTAACTGAGGGGGCGAGGGGCAAATGGCCGCGGTAGGGGCATCCCATAAGGCTCACCACGGGCTGTTTTGCCTACCCTTTGGTAGGGGACTGCGGTAGGAGCAGCGCTCCTTAGCACCTAGCAGCGGTGCTGCCTACCATCACCCAACCAGTGCAGCCTAAGCTGGGAGGCAGTGAAAAGGAACGGGTGGGAATAGTCCTACAGGGCCGCTCACCTGCAAGTAGAAAGAGCCATCTTCTAGTCATCGCAGCCCAGACTGCAGAGAAGAACTGGGGAATTTGAGGGAGGTCCCTGGAATATATGGGGCCCGGAGGAGCCACTTTTCTGTCTCTGCAGTCCAGCGCCATCTACTGGATGTATAACCCAAGAGTAAGGAATATCTTCTGGAACAGGACGTGCTGTATACTTAGAATAGCCCCTCTACTCAAGGGTAAAGGAAAAGAAATACAGCTCTGTGACAAGTATATACATATACGCATACCAAGGCACCATACGGAGGTTATGAGAAAAAAAATCTAATATCAAAATGTAGAAATCTCTATTAAATTTTACCTTAAAGTGGACCAAAATCCAGGATTCTGACTATGGCTGTCTAAGGCCAGCGGCTTCGAGCACGCTGGCGGCCGCATCCCCCACTTCCCTGTAACAGGGAGTGTGCCCGCATCGGCCATTCACAAATGTGCCCTTCTAGAGGAATACTGGGAATGCGGCCGCGGCTTGCGCATGCGCCACTGGACAGGGAAGCAAGGTAAGTGTATGGGGCGACCTGGGTGGTTTCACAAAGCGGGGCATCCCGATTTTTGATGCCCCAGGGGAGGGAATCGATCGGCCAGGGATTCTTATAGATTCCCAGGTCAATCCAGTGGTTATATTCATATAGGCCATATTTACCAGAATAACGCCACTATGGAGGTTTATTTGATACTTTTAACATATTAGTAAAAGTTATATTTTATTGACACAGCTGGATTTCTACTTCGATTTAGACATTGGAGGTGCCAGTTTGCTCCCTTCCGTGCTGACTACGATCTGGAGTGGTAAGTTGCCTATTTGACTTTTTTTTTTACAGCACAGATAGCCACAGATTGATACATTGGTACACAGATCGACTGGGGGCACAGTGGAGCCAAAAACTGCATGTAACACAGATCGATGAATTAATGCAATGATTGTCTGGGGGCTCAGATCCATTGGGGGTGGGTTGCTTTCAGCACAGACGGAAGGGACTAGACACACATATATTGATTGATATATTGATTGATTGATTGACTGATTGATTATGGGAAACAGGACAGTTTCTAGGCAAAATATGCCCCCCTCCTCACCCTCACCAGGACTAAGCCCAGAATAGGGGGATGAGGGGGATCTCTTATGGCCTGCACCAATAACAGTGGCCCAGACTAATCTGCAGAAAACAGGATAGATGAAGCAGGATAAAGGCGCCCCCATGGCCTTGGTGCCCAGGGCGACTGTCCTACTTGCCCTCCCTTAGAAAATTCCCTGATGGTAAAATATTTGGCATAGATTACTTACACTATACCATAAGTATTTAAGCAGGGCTCAGATCAGTTTGTGCACTAGAGACACAGACTTCATATATTGGGGGCACACATTAATACACTAGGGCAGATATTGTTTGAGTAAACTGAACCGATATCCCACTCTTGGTGCGACAGAAACTCTGGTTCCGACTTTGCTGACATTAGTGGAAAGACTGTTCCTCTGAATCCAGGACTTCTGGTCAATTTATAACTGGGGCCACACCTACTTAAATACAGAGTATCATAGAATGCTGTGGATATTTATTCCTCAAAAGCCTGCAGATAATCCACATCCATTACCCTGTAAAGTGGTAACTTTAACTCAGTGTCCTACTTTGAGGCCCCAACAGAATGGTCAGTTTATGTTTGGGGGACATAAATAATGGGGGATAGTGCAGCCATAGATTGTATAGACTACAGAGTGTCTGGGGAAACAGATTGGGAAACTGCTAGTTTACAGCCCAGATGGATGGACTGAATGCTAATTACCGGTAATTGATTAGGGAAGCGTTTTTGACTTGGGGCAGACTGATGTGCAGGGACACAGAGGGCTTACAGTACAAATGGACCGATTAGGGTAACAGATTTGACTAGGGAACACACTGATCAACAGAGACATAGGCCTCAATCCAATAAGAGTTAAAAAAATTCTTATGGTAGTAAAAAAGAAAAAACAGGAGAACGTCACCATTGATGATGATGATGATGAGGCATCATAGCCGGTTTCTGGGGTGTGCAACCTTTATGGGCACCATCCTAATCTGTCTATAAGGGGGGCACTAGGAGACACCATTTACACACCCCTTCCTAAAGAAAGTTCAGCAAGTCTGTGTTTGTGTTCCATTCTCTAGCGAGTGAAAAGAGTGGCTCTTTTTATGTATCCCTATATTGTTTCTTTATACCCTCTTTTTAACATTCCCTTTAACATTGCTTTAACATTTCTAAAATTCCAGAGTGTACAGCAAAAGTGCACCGCTGTGACTTACCTTTGCCCGCGATCCTCATCTGTCAGGGGCAGCAGCCTCTGAATCTGGCCCCAGCCAGAGTTACAAAAAAATGGCTGCCAGCTCCCATGTATAAGCTGCTTATCCACGTTCAGGCTGGACAATGAAGTTTGTGTGCGGGGACTTGAACTCGCAAAGTTGGGTTCGAACCCAAACTTTGCGGTTCAGGTTCACCCATCTGTAATGACAAGGTATGACAGTAGATTGTGCGGTTACCAATAGTTATCTGTAGTCTCTCTACAGCATTGCATTTTTCTGCTGTATTGTAATTCTTGGACATTGAGCTGTGATCTCTATGACTGTTTTTCCTGTCTGTGTTAGCCACCATGTTAAGGTGACATTCTCTTACTGCATGCATGTTCCAGTAAAGCCATTTCCTGTTACACCACATATCTGTCTATCTGGATCTGGCTGCACCCAGCACTCACTCTGCAACACTTCTGCCCCTTTTATCCCAGTTTCCTTCCATCTGTTTTTAAAACTTTCTCCATATATTTCCCGCTTTCCCTCCCTCCATCTCTCTGTTTCACTTTTTCTCCATCTCTCTTCTATTTTACATTTTTTCTGGCTTTATACGTTCATATATTTTTATATTGGGGGGCACCAGTCTGAATCTCCTATGAGGGGACGTGGCTTAATTTAAAAAGTGTCCCTCTTTCCCACCCTGAAAAGTTAGAAGGTATGGCATAGGTCTACATTTGACCTAAAAGCAAACAATTGGACACTTTTTGCTTACAGCACAGAATAGTTCATTAGGGGAATATATTTGATTGGGGCAAAGATCAATTGAAGAACAGATTAATGGACTAAATTATTGAGGCATATAATTCATTTGGGAGGCATAATTCAACCGAGGCCACTGATTGCCTGATGATGCTACAGGTTGATCTGGTGATATAGACCATAGTGGAAAATGTTGTAACATTCTGAACATGAAATTACATAAATGCTGTGAAACAGCCGATTAACAAAAAGCCTTGAAAACAAATGTAGACATGGGAGGTACATGCTGGGAGCTGAGCTGGATCAACCTGCATTATGCCATGACAAAACACAGGCAGGGATCAGGAGAAATACCGGTGTGTAATCTGAACATGGGGAATGGAGCTGTTTATTTGGATTTGACGCTTTGTCCCTAGAAAATAAAATTGATTACCCCCCCCACCCCCCCTTCCTCTCTGTCTCTGCGGCTCCGTTTCATGCTGGGGGGTAATTCAGAGCAGACTATACATTAATCTGATAGAACAACATGGCTCTCTGGTGAAAAGCTGCACTCTGATGGGAATGAGTTAAGGGAAGGGAAGGAGGGGGTGAGGAAACCTGAAAAGTCCCGGCTATGTGCTACTGTATTTCTGGCAGCCAGCAAACAAACAAAAGGGACTTGGAAGGCGAGAGAGGTTCCCAGGGAATAGGTGTTAAGTGCTCCCTGTCCCGCTCCCCCTGATGGTCTCCAGGGTGTGAGAAAAACAACTTCATTACACTTCATTAGGAAGCCGATGTCTCTTGCAAGGGTCTCCCACTGGTGTGTTAGGCCTCCGTAAACTGGATTTTTTCAAATGCAAATTATAGGCGCTGCTCGGATGCTGCTGTCCTATAGCTAGCCATTAAAATGTTTCTGCTTAACTGGATCTGCAGGCATGTCATGTCCGCAGGCCACCTTGGATTTAGTCTCCATGGATGCAGGGTCATTATCTGGAATGTATGGGCCCTATATTGACAGGGTTATCCCACACACTTTTGAGACTCAACAATAGCACAACATTTACTACTTTACAAAGTGGGCCAAAACCCAGGATTCTGACTAACCATGGGTTTTGGTCCTTGCCCACGGGGCATCCCGATTGGGGATGCCCCCCGTGTGAAACCCCCTAGGTTGCCCGATCCCACAGCGCATGCGCAGTCCTCTCATCCAATCGGCACTCTCAGATTCACTCTCACACCTTCATCTAATAGCTTATTTAAGGCGAGCGGATCCAAGCACGCTGGCGGCCACATCCCCCACTACCCGCTAACAGGGAGCGTGCCCGCACCAGCCATTCACTAATGCCTAGTGTGCACACACCCTGCTAAACGGATAGTGGGGATTAGGCCGCAGCTTGCGCATGCGCCGTTGGACCGGGAAAGGTGAGTTTCCAGCCGGGTTTCCTGGGGGGTTTCACACAGTGGGGCATCCTGATTCTGGAGGGAGGGGAAGGGAATTCAGCGGCCCAGGAATGTTATAGATTTCAGGGCCATTTGGGGCGTGGGTTTCAAGCCCTTTTAGGAGCCATTCTCTGGTCATCATTCCTGCCATTCAAGAATCCCAGGGCGACCCATACAAGGATATGGGGGCTCCCATATTCTTTTACACTGCAGGTACACATTGTAGTGCACTAAAGTCTATTTTGACTTTTTGTATGGTTTAAATGCAGTGGCATCCCAGTTTGATTGTTAAAAGGGGCATATTTTTTCATTTAGATCTGCTTTAAGTATAAATAAAATATTTAAAGAACAGCTGTTGACAACACTTCATTCTGGGCAGCATACTGGAGTTATGCCGCTACTGCCCTAACAGAAGCCCTGCATGCAAGGCAGTGATGCATTGGAAATGCTCTTCCACCAGGAGAATGGAAGCCACGTGTAGTACCTGAATGCTGATTTTGGATGCCGCTCTGGAACTCACAGCTACATGATTCCAACAGGGGCAGCCATCAGGGTACAACTCTAGTATGGAATCCAGTGAATCTTTAGCATTATAGGGATACATTAAGCTACCACCATCTTCTATTACTGCAATATTGTGATGTAGATTGTGATACCTTCTCCAACAACTGCATTGTTCTCTACTCCCCTAGAATGGTCACGGAGGGCCTGCAAGAAAGCTTAAGAAATGTTGGTGTTGGTTGGTAGCCAGTGGATTTCAATCAAGGGGGGTGGGGGTGATATACGGTGGTGTGCAGAATGACATGGTGACGCCATAGATTGAAATGTAAAAAATGCTCGGCCATCATTGTGTCTGGAAAAGGTTAAAGGGGGCACAGACTGCAAATGTTATAGGGCCTATTAATTCTGGATGCTGGTGCTGATCTCCCAACGCTCAAAGCATCTCAATATGCTTCTGGAAACCTACCCCCCCAGAGATGATTTCTCATGAAGCTGCTGATAGCTACTGCCATACAGGGATGTGCTTGTTACCCTACTTACCTTGCCGGCCGCTTGCCGTCCCCCAAATTGGGATGCCCTGCTGCAACCCCTTTATCTGAAGCTGGGTGCTGCACTTATGCATTCTAGCCTGTAGGTGGGGGAGTGTGGCTCCCATTAGTCTGCTTTAAACAACTTTGCTATCTATGGTTGTTTATTTGTACCGAGGGTTGGGCTATGTTCACATTATGTAGTTGCATTTGCAGTTCGATTGGAAAGTAGCAAGCAGGACTTTCGTTTTTTTTTGCCGCTTTATGGTGGGAGATGTATCTGAGTTCTAGAAGTGTGACTGTGAGGTCATTTAAAAGGTGACTGGGAAAAGCCTTGAGAAGACTAATGACTGTAAGATGGGATGAGTGAGGAAATGTACAGAGTAGACAGGTGTGAGGTCTCTTTATGGTTGTATATGAGGATATAACTAGGGTCGGTCTTAAAGTGGACCAAAATCCAGGATATCACGATGTGTGAAACCCCCCAGCTAACCCAGTAAACTCACATTTCCTTGGTCCACCAGACACACGCTGTTTCTTGTTGAATCAGCGCACTCAGGCAATGCTTATCAAAATCGGCTAAGACTGGGCTAAGGCCAGAGTCTAGCAGTGAAGACCCGAGCAAAGGCAAGTGCACCGGCGGACACATCCCCGCTACCCTCTAACAGGCTGTGTACCTGCGCCATCCATTCACATAATGAGGGCCATGGCTCTCGCATGCACCAATGGATTGTGGAGAAGGTAAGTTTTACAGGGGACTCAGGGATTATGAATAAAATCCGTGAGTTTGACTATCCTGGGTTTTGTTCCATGTAACCTGTGGGCATCCTAATTTGGAATGCCCCACTTTGTGAAACCCCCCTGTTCTCCTATAACAGCTTATCTTTCCCTGGTCGAATGGCGCATGCACTTGTCTATTCACCTTTTGCTATACCTATATAATTCAGCAAACGGCTCTGTCCTTCTGCAATGGGAAGTGAAAGGGGCTGCATCCCTGCATCTTTGGGTTGTGCGCGAGCTCCTGTCCCAGAACGCAATGCTGGGGAAAGCGATAAAGTGAAAAGAGAGAAAGGTTTAAAGAGGGGGCAATTGGTGGGGGGTTAAGTAAAAGAGATGGAGGGTTTGGATAAAGAGAGAAAGAATAAGACTAAGAGGAGAATAGGTAAGAACTGGGTAAAAAAGAAAATGCTGGCAACCAAGAAAGAGAGACAGAGAAAGGTGGAGGCAATGTGAAAAAGCCTGGCTGAAGCCCAGAGACAGACACTCATTTTACCACATTAGGGAGGATCTAGAGATCCAGAGACAAATGTCATAATTGATCTTTGGTTCTCATGCAGGGCCTGCCACAATTAAACCAGCTACTCACACCCAAAGTTTCCCAAAGCAATTCAGTCTAGAGGTTGCCGAGCTGCTGCTACAAATGCTTCATCAAAGCAAATTAGCAAGTTGGTGACAGACTGTGTTATGTAGGAGCAATTGGGCTGTTAGGTGCTCTGGTTTCCATGGGCCATGTGGCCAGCAGGACATAGCAACCAAATTGTCACCCTAAATGGACAGGTGTAGCGGCAAAAGGATTTGGCCCAAGTGTGTAATTGGCATCAATCTGCTAATCTTCAGCAGAGAAGCCATAGGGACAAGGAAAGAAGGTCAGTGGGAAAGACAGGGGCACTCAGGCTACAGGAAGGAGGAGACATTTGCCAGTTGGAGACTTGTAAAGGGTCTCTGAGATGTCCCTGTTAGATTCATTCACAGGGAGAGGAACCCTGTTCTCGGTGCCATTTGTCGTTTTAGCACAGGCATGGCTTTGAGGGCAAATGTCACCCTTTAGCCAATATGACTTCACCATTTGGAGTAGGGCTGTGGCTGTAAAATACATTTGAAAGCCTTACGCAAAATTAGGAAAATACAGCTGGTGATTTCTGATGGGAAAAAAAAATAACTGCCCATGTTAGGACTGACTTTAATGTTAAGGGTTACAAGCTATTTTGAATAAAAAATTAAAAAGGGGTTAACTACTATATAGCTTTGTGGATAGCAGCTGCCTTGACCTTGTAAAGAACCCCCTTGCTCCCCAATGGGAAACATCAATGGTGGAGAGATAACCAGACATAAGCCTGGAAAAATAATTTGAAGAGCCCAGTGTCTTCTATATACCCCAAAAGAAAAAATGGCCCTATACTCTTGCTAACCAATACTCTAATTGATCATTAAAAGTGTGAATGTTCTATTGCAAAATTGAGCAAACCTATATCCAAAATAAAGAATTTCTAGGAGCAGGATTTTAACCATGGTTTCATTACTGTAACATCTCTGTTATGACTGGTTCCCTTGAATGTGTGTGTACTGAGGATTTGGGGATTCTGGGTGTTTGGTTACAAACAGAAAAAAACTTGAGTGTTGGGAAAAATGGGAATCCGATGATCCTCCGCACTGGAGAGGTTTGAGCTCCATAAGTCATGTTATATGATCGCTCACCCACCACCTCCCTGTCTATACTCTAAAAGCGAAGATGAACTGGGTGAGAAGCTGAATTATTTTCTTAAATTAAAGGAAACAGCAACCTTAATTCCATCATAAACACCCAATAGCAATACTGAGAGGCAGGATGTCAGCCAAGCCATGGTCGGCGCACGCTTCGACATTCCAGGATCTGCTGGAAATGAATTGCACATGGAGCGGCGGGTGCAAGTGAAGCAGGGAACAGACGCTCCCAGGAGACTGTGTGGATTTACACTTGATGCGTCTGTACAGGATACAAGTGCGCAGCCCCAGGCGCAACGTTGCACTGTGGCCTGCTAACCATCAGCCCCCACAGTCCTGGAGGACAGACATGCACACAGTCCTGGTGGGACATTTGGACGCAGTGGCAGATTTTATCAATCACTCCACTGTGTAACTACATCCATAGCAGCCCATGCAGCTTTTATGGGGCCCAGGAGCAGACGGTGGCTATAAAGATAAACCCTAATCTAGGGAAACCGGTGACATACAACTTATGGCCCATTTTGATGAACAGATAAATTCATTGTTCGCTGAGCGATTGTAATACAATCAGACGACTTGCATTTGGGAGAGATTGCAATTAAGATCGCATTTAGAATACACATCAGTGCAAATTAGAGTAGTGCAAAATATCATGTATATTTTTTTTCACCATGTTGCTGCACCCCTAAGATTTTAGAAAATGTGTTAAAATGACAGGCTGGGGGGGGGGGGGGGGGGCATCCAGAAGCCCATGAACCTCACCTTAAGGTTAAGGTTTACAGGGTCATCTGGGGGAGGGAAGGCTCCAGCATTCTGGATGCGCTCCCACCCAGCCTGTCTTTTAAGCGCCGATCCCAGCGGCAATCAGCACCCTTGTCGCAAAGGGTGTTGGTTCGCTTAATGTTTTTGTATAGTTCTATTTGCAGTCAATTTCTTTTTTCACAAGCCTAAGGTAACGTGACGAATGATACATTTTATGGCAGACAAAACAATACAACGCTCGACCAATGAACAAATTCTCATTGATCGCTTGATCGCAGCAGGCATTTCCACAGATCAATCATAGTCTTAAAGCGTTCACATTAGTGAATATTCGTTTGCAAATTGTTCAGTGGAAATAGGCCTTTACCCCTGGATTGTAGGGTCCTCCTTCATCTGAACCCTCCCATTTACCCCAAAAGATTCTAAGCTCTTCTGCTTTTGTTGTCGTTTCTTATACTTCAACAAATATCTCTATATCCTTTTTGTACACTAATAGATGTAAGCTCTTCCATATTCGGTATTCTCTCCTATACCCGAAAAGCTTGTAATCTTCGATATGTTGCCTTATAACTTAAAAGATTGTAAGCGATTTCTCTTCTGTTGCCTTCCTTATAACTCTATAGATTGTAACTTTTTTTATTAAGTAAAATCAAGCAATCATATACAATATATACAAAGTTACAGTAATAAATAAATAAAATAAATAATAATTAAACAAAAAGAAACAGGCTTAAACCGGACCTTCACCATGATTTAACGAAAAGCCCAAACTCTTAAAAAACAATTCCTCAGCATCTAAAATTAATATATTTTACATGTTTAGTCACTAATTTATTATACTTTCCCCCACTGGGCTGCAACTCTGTTCGGGAATTTAGGATACGGGCGCCGCCATCTTGACTCAGAAGCATCACACTTACTGAGGAGAGGAGAGTGGGATAAGGTACAGGGGGGCGGGTTATAGCTGTGCTTTGCTCAGACAGAGCAGAGCTGGGGTCAGGGAAAGGTCAGCAGTCCCAGAATGCAGAGCAGCACAGTCACTTCCTGTTTGCAGGCACTTCCTGTTTGCAGGCTGCCTGCAAAAATGGCAGCTTCCATAAGCCGCCATCTTGGATGTTTAAAGGCTTATAAAATGCAGTAGATGCAGATAGGATGATTTTTAATGTGAGCAATCTGTATGTACAGGGTGTGGGAAACATATAAGATAGACTCTTATTTAGAGTGAAGGTCCGCTTTAACAATTCGGCATATAATATATAATATCCAATATTCTATATACAATCCTATCTACAACCTAACACTACACTATACACAAATCAACAGGAAGACTAAGAGAACCCGTCACCTGTGCACGCAGCCGTTCTTCAAAAATCTGTCTTTGTTATAAAAAAATCTATGGGTGATAACAGACAGAAAAGCGCATCCAGAGGGAAGTCATGAGGACTAAGGAGGCCTGATGTTCCTCCACGCCTTCATCCAGGCCCCCCGTTCTCACCTGTCCCTCTCAAGCACCCGGATCTTGCCCACCTCATGCAGGATGTCATGCACCACCGGGACAGGGAGGACTTTCTTCCTAATGCAGAGCTGGCACCGTGCATTCCACGTGAAATAGCGGATCACTAGACTAACTAGATACAAAGTGTCAAAACAAAAATCCCCTCTGTTCTTGAATACCCCATACACCCACTCAGCATAGGAAAGCTGGGAGAAGAAGGGGGCACCGAGGGCCAACCCCACCTGTTTACACACATCTACATTAAAGGGACACCGGAGCAGGAAGTGGTCCATAGTCTCCACCTCATCCTGACACTCCTCACGGAGACAAATTATCTCTGGCAGGCTGCGACTCTTCCGGATCCCCTTAAGGTAGAGTTTTCCTTGGAAGGAGAGCCAGGCTATATCCCGGTATTTCAAAGGAATTCTTGAGGAGTTAATAAGCCTCAAACCCTCCCTCATGATGGAGCCTGGGCAATCCCTGAGGGACAATGGCTCATGAAAAGCCAAACCCAGGACCCGACTCACCAGAAGCTTCCTCGGAGTAGATCTCATGTCCTCTGCTGTCAATTGCCATTGCCGAACTATTTTCAAGCACGGGGCAACATAGGCCGGGAGCTGAGCCTGAGGAACTCGAGGGCTTTTCACTCGGCCACCATTCTCCCAGTCTCGCAGGAAGGGCTTAAACCAGGACTGGAAAATACCCACCCAGCCAGGCGGGCTCTCTGCCAACATGCTTCCAAAATTATGTTTCAGAAACAAGAGAGAGAAAAGCACTACTGGGTTGACCATCCCTAGGCCACCCTCCCGCCTGGATAGGTAAGTGACATTTCTTTTCACCAGGTTCATACGGTTTCCCCATAACATCTGGAAAAACACGCTGTAGACCCTGGTGTAGAGAGATACTGGCAAAACACAGACGAAGCTGACGTATAAAAAGATGGGCATCAGGTAGGTCTTGATAAGGTCAACCCTTTCCCTGAGAGACATTTTCCAGCTCTTCCAGACTACAACCTTGGCACTGGCAATTTCCAGCCTGCGTTCCCAGTTTTTTTGGCCATAATCACCAGGACCGAAATTAATGCCAAGGATCTTAATTTCCTGCTGGGGCATTGGGAAGGCGTCCGGAAGTTCGAAGCCCCTCCTCACCCATCCAGAAAACTTCACTCTTCTCATGATTGACCTTGGAGCCCGACGCTTCTGTATACTGTGCTATTAGCTATTAGTATACTGTGCCTCATTTGTCCCAGAGACAATCACAGGTACATCATCAGCATAGGCAATGACCTTCAAAGGAGGCTCACCAGGCACACCCAGAGGAACCCCACATAACATGCTGCTCTCGACCCTCCTTATAAAGGGATCGATTGCAAACACATATAGTAGGGGACTCAGAGGGCATCCCTGTCGCACACCAGAGCCAACTTTGAAAGGCCTTCCAACCCAACCATTAACAAGAGAGAAGCTCTCAGTCCCTTCATACAGGGTTTGTAGCCAATGAATGAACCGCCCTGGCAGGCCGTACTTACCAAGAAGCAGCCATAGGTACTCATGATTGACCCTATCAAAATCCTTTGCCTGATCTAACGCCAACAAGTACTTTCCCCAGGCTGCAGCCCTGCATCGCTCCAAGGCTTCCCGGACAGCTAAAAACGCTGAGAAGGTGCTTCTACCTTGGATGGAGCGGTGCTGATGACGGGAAAGCAGTTGCTCCGCTACTGACGAAAAGCGCCAGAACAAAATCTTTGCCAGTATCTTTCTATCGACATTGAGAAGGCTGATGGGGCGCCAGTTCTCAATCATCGAAGAGTCCTTTCCTTTTGACAGAAGGATCACAGCCGAGCGCCTCATGGAGGGAGGGAACCCTCTGCCTGACAGCAATTAAAAACCTCCACCAAATGCGGTGCCAGGATGGTCTTAAAACATTTATAAAATTCAGCTGTCAGACCATCTGACCCGGGCGACTTACCACCTCATCGGCAGTGACCGGCTCTGTCAAGCTAGTGATAGAAAGGTCACCATTTTCCAATCCTGGAGTAGAGTCCAGGAAACTTTCCATCCTTGCCCGGTCAAGAACCCTTCTGCCCAGGAGGTCAGCATAAAAGGACCTAATAATCTCCAGGATCCCAGATTTAGATCTTACCAGGCAACCTGTGCTATCCTTCTGACCAGGGACAGTCTTGAGAGCTGCAGCCTGTCTGCAATTCTGAGTGAGTGGTATTTCCCTTTCCAGAACCAGAGAAGCATGCCGGTCATACTGACACTTCCTGAGGAGAAGCTTGACTTCAGAGATTGCCCCTTGATCTCCACCATTCGAGACAAGGATGTCAAGTTTCCTCCGCCAGCGCTGGTAGGCAATGTATTTATCAAGCTGTTTTCTTTTTCCTAGGCCCCTGAAAAGCCCAGCAATTCTCATTTTGGTCAGCTCCCACCACTCAGACCTGTTGCTGCAAAAATCCTTAATGGAAACCTGTGCCTGAAAAAAATCCTCAAAAGATTGTCTTACCCCCTCCTCCTCAAGGAGAGCCGAATTCATCCTCCAGATGCCCCCTGCATTCAAGACCATCGATAGTAAAAGGTGATCGGAGAACTCGACCGCCTGCAGCCGCGAAGAAGCCGAGCCCTCCTTCAAAAAAAAACCTGTCTATTCTACTCTGACTGCTACCTCGCTGAAAAGTGAAGCCCGTGAGGTCTGGGGAGTGCTTAATGTGCACATCTTCCAGACCTGCCTCTCTAACCATACTATTCAAAAAGAGACTATCGCAGCCCAGCTTGCCTTTGAAGCCTCTTCTGTCCATGGGCCTAGTCACGGTGTTAAAATCACCTCCAAAGACTACTGGCCGGGCTGTAAAAAGGAACGGCTTGATCTTTGTAAGGAGGCATTTCCTGTCCCACTTAGTTTGGGGTCCATAGATATTTATTAGGCGCAGGTCCTGCCCCCTTACAATGACGTCCAAGACCATGCACCTCCCGATCTCCACCTCAATGACTCGCCGGCAAGTTACCATGTCGGTTTTAAAAAGCACCGCCACTCCGCTGTAAGGCTCGACCGCAAGAGACCAAAAAGAGGGTCCGTGCCTCCACTCCCGCTTCACAGCGTGAATGTCGGCCAGACTGGCCAATCTGGTCTCCTGCAAAAACAAAATGTCAGCATCAAACTGGCTGAGAAAAAATAAGGCCATAAAACGAGCGCTTACTGATCTAATGCTGGCAACATTAATGGTTGCCACCTTTATCGGAGGGGGAACTGCCATCAGAGTCATTCGGGAGAATGTCTCTTAGCCTTCCCTCCGGCCTCACTATTGGATCCCTCACGCTTACTGGAGGAGGCTTGTGTTTCCTCCTCCATATCTGAGGCCTCAGAATCAAATTAAGAAATCTCTATTGAGTCCTCAGAAAGTGCCTCAAACCGGTTGAAGAGCTGCACCCCATGGCTCTTCCCCAGTTCGGGCACTCCATTGTCCTTTTTTCTTTTCTTCTTGTTAGCAAACCTGAGAGCAAGGTAATCCTGATCCTCGGGGGAGAGTCCAGACCACGCTGTCTTGGGATCTGAACTCCCACCCTGCTCAGAAGGGGGTGCAGGATCAGGATCACCCAGCCCCAGCCTGCAAGGTTTTACAGCAGGGGCCACGATTACTGGGACCCCCTTGGTACTTGCAGTGCCTGCCCCCCGGGCCGCCTCAGCTATTAAATTACTTGATCTTACATTGGTGGTTGCTGACTTGGGGGCAGACTGGGTATTCACCTTAGGGACCCCTGCAGATGGTACAGGAGCAGGCGCAGGGGCCTCAGGAACCCCCAAGCTGAGTGGGGGGAGGGACCGTAGATGGGACAGCATGGGAATGTTCCTCCCTATCCAGCCGCAGCATTTCCTGCACCACTTCCCTGTCCAGGTTGTGCCAGGCCTCAGGACACGGACTATAAGGGTGGCCGAGCTGGTTACATAGATTACATCGGATTGTATTGCAGTCCTTAGCCAAGTGTCCCAAGCCCTGGCACAATGAGCACCTAAGAAGCGAGCAGGAGGAGCTGAAGTGACCCTTGGCCCCACATTTATGGCAAACCTTGGGCTGACCAGGATAAAAGATGGTCAGCCGGTCACGGCCAATATAGGCAGAAGATGACAAGTGGGTGACCTGGTTGCCATTCCTGCGGAGCCTCAGGGTCACTGACCAGCCCCCAGTCCAGATATCCCGATTGTCTAGGATCTTCTTCAGGGGAGTGAGAACATCACCATAACGCTTTAGCCAGACTGTCAAGTCAGAGGGGGGAATGGACTCATTTCTAACCAGTATGGTAACATTTTTCACGAGCTGCTGTCTGGAGACCTGGATGGGAGTTAACCCCTTCCAGGCAGGATCTTGCTTCAGCAGCTCGTACCGCTCCCAAAATAAGTCCATTCCTTCTGGTCTGATGAAGCTTAAGTCATGTTCCGCACGCCCTACTGGACTGATCAGGGCAAAAATGTCTTCTTATTGTCCACCTGAGGTGCAGATGAGGGGACAGTCACAACATCAGCAGCAGTCATAGCAGCGGGCCCAGCAGAAAGTCCAACAATAGAATTAACCCCTGTGGACTCAACCCCAGACACAGCAGCAGTAACAGGAGCAACATCAGTAGCACCCAAACCAGCTGAAGCAGAAACAATAGAAGCTCTGCCAGCAAGACCCAAACCTGCGGGTGAGTCACCCATGGCCCCAGGCCCAGCAAGTTCGGCGCACCCAGCAACCCGGATGGGTGCCAGGATGGTACTTACGGCTGGCGCCACCTCACCCTTTTCAGGGCAAGGAGCGCCACAGTCTTCTATACCCCCTGACACAGCGCCTATGGCGCACTCCGCAGGTTGGCTGGACAGATGGACGTCGTCCTTAGCTGGCATGGGCTCCTCAGGCTGGCGGCTGTCCTCTGGAAGATCTGCTCCAGTAGGGGCTTCCTGGATGCCCAGCGATGTCACGCACTCCTGATGTGTTGCCTCAGCAAGAGAGTCTTCCAATGCTGGTTCCGGGGCTCCCGGCTCTGCTACTGCTGCAACTTTGGGTGGAGGTACAGCTGGAGGATCCTCCACCATCGGGGTCTCATCCAGATGGTCGGCCTCTTCCTCCTTCACAGTGGGGCCTGAGTACTGCATGGACTTAAATCGCTCCTCGTTTTTATATTTTTCTTTAAAGGCCCCACTGCTTGCTTTAAGGGACGAAACAAGCTTCTCCTGCTGCTGACATGCTGATTCAAGCTCAGCTAAGTCTGCTTTATTTGACCGCCGATCCAGTCCCCGAGCCTTGCTGGTGTCCATTTTCTTTTTCTTTAATGCAATTTTCATCTTGCACAGCTTCTCCTCCTCCTTCGCCACACTGCACAAGTTACTGCATACACGGCTGCGAAAAGCTGACAATCTCACCGGGCTGGGGCACCGTGGTGTTAGTAGCACCGCTGGAAGCAGACCCCGGATCCGGAGGTTCTGGCGCGACTCACCCCCGGAATCATCCATGCTGCCTGGGGAGGCACTCCCAGGAAAGCCCCAGGCTTCACAGGCCTCTGGTAATTAGGAGCAGTTGTGTGTTCTGGCTCTCACAGTGTGTGACCACACCCACCTAATTACCCTAATAGATTGTAAGCTCTTCCTCCTGTTCCTGCATATACTTATACTATAAAAGATTATAAACCCAATCCTTTATGTGCTTTACTCTTATTACACTGCAAGTTTTTCCACCTGTTGCATTTAGTACCCAAATAGATTGTAAGCTCTTTCTCCTGATCCCGCATGCCCCTATACTATAAAAATAAAATTCTGTGATTATTAACCTGTAGAATGGGTATTATACGTATACAGCACGTCCTGTTCCAGAAGATATTCCTTACTCTTGGGTTATACATCCAGTAGATGGCACTGGACTGCAGAGACAGAAAAGTGGCTCCTCCCGGACCCATATATACCAGGGACCTCCCACAAAATCCCCAGAATTGAAAAGCATTTAAAATGAGACCAGGAGAACTATAACCAATCTATAAAAATTTTTAGCATAAGAACAATCACTATAAAGAGGTAACTAAAGATAATGGGGTGGAACAGGACGTGCTGTATACGTATAATACCAATTCTACAGGTGAGTAATCGCAGAATTGTATTATTCTAAGTATACAGCACCTCCTGTTCCAGAAGATACTCCTTACTCTTGAGACATCAAATAGCAGTGTCCGTAAGGTAGGGTGGGAGCCCCAAAAGTAACAGCAGACAGTTTAAACCACTGCCGCCTGCAGAATTTTGCAACCAAAAGCAGCATCAGCTGAGGCCTTAACATCAACCTTGTAAAACTTAGAAAAAGTATGAACAGAAGACCAAGTAGCGGCCTTGCAAACTTGTTCAACAGAAGCTTGGTGCTGAAAGGCCCAAGAGGCACCAATAGCATGAGTAGAATGAGCAGTAAGGCGGAAGGGAGGCTCCTTCCCCTTAGCAGAGTAGGCCTGTATCACAACCTGATGGATCCACTTGCTGATAGTGGACTTAGCTGGCATAAAACGAAACACCACCTTGTCCTGGTGTCAAAATAAGGAGGCTTGATGGAAATCGCCGCCAACTCAGAAACACGCCTCACAGAAGTGATAGCCACCAAAAAGACCACCTTAAGCGTAAGAATGGACAAAGGGGCTCCTTGCAAGGGCTCGACCCCTGCAGGGCAGATAAGACCAAGTTCAAGTCCCAGACTGGTAACATAGGCTTACGTGGGGGACGCACATGAGTAACCCCCTGGAAGAAGGTCTTGACCAGGGGATGCTGAGCAAAGGATCTTTGGAAAAAAATAGCCAAGGCAGAAACATGACCTTTCAGAGTACTGAGATGAAGACCCAGATCCAAACCATGTTGCAGAAACTCCAGAATCCTAGGAATAGAAAACACAAGACAGGGAAGCGAGTTGGACTCGCACCAGTCAATGTAAGTACGCCAAACCCTGTAGTAGATGGAAGAAAAAGACCTTTTCCTAGCCCTGATCATGGTATTTACAACCGAGGCAGGCAGCCCTTTTCCATCAAGATGGAGGTTTCAACAGCCAGGCCGTCAAAGCCAGCGTTTGTAAATTGGGGTGGCGTAGGTGCCCGTGAGTGAGCAGATCTGGAACCCGGGGCAGGGTGTACTGATCTAATGCCAGCTGCACGATGTCTGCGAACCACACTCTTCTTAGCCAACAGGGGGCCCCCAGTATGGCTGGCACCCTTTTCTGAGCTATCTTGCGCAGCACCCTGCCCAGCAGGGGAAAAGGGGGAAACACATACAGAAACTGAAACCCTGTCCAAGACATTGCCAGGGCATCCATGGCCAAAGCCAGAGGATCCTGGGACAGAGAGACAAAGACTGAAAGCTTGTGATTGTGACGGGACACAAACAGATCCACCTCTGGCTGACCCCAGCAGTGGCACAGGGAGCGAAACACCCTGCTGCTGAGGGACCATTCTCCCAGACGAGAGGTCCCCCTGCTCAGAGAGTCTGCCTCCAGATTCTCCACCCCCGGGATGTACACAGCTGAGATGCAGGGAACATTCTCCTCCGCCCAGGACAGTATCAGGGACACTTCCTTGAGGGCCCTCTTGCTCCGGGTCCCTCCCTGATGATTGATGTAGGCAACCGCCGTCTGGTTGTCCGAGCGGACCTGAACAGCCCAACCACGCAGGTGTGGGGTTAAGTGGGCAAGAACCAACCTGATCGCCCTCAATTCCAGAATGTTGATAGGGGCATGGGCCTCCTGAGGGCCCCACTGACCCTGGAATTTCAGAGACTTCCAAAAGCCCCCCCCAACCTGTCAGACTGGCATCCGTGGTGACAGTCTCCCAGCAGGGGGCCAGAAAGGATCTGCCCCCCAGCAGGTTCCTTGAGTCCAGCCACCACGATAGAGACCGCCTGACCAGAGGGGACAGGACAAACACCTGATCCAAGGACACAGGGTCCCGATCCCATACTGACAAGAGGTGAAGCTGAAGAGGCCTCATGTGGAACTGAGCATATGGAACCGCCTCGAAGCAGGACACCATAAGGCCCACCAGCTGCATTCCCTGCCTGATGGATGGATGAGGACAAGACAGAAGGAGCTGAGCTTTCTCTTGAAGACTCTCCACCTTCTGCTGAGGAATAAGGATCTTGACCTGAGATGAATCCAGAATCATGCCCAGAAAGGACTTCACCATGGAAGGAGACAGGGAAGATTTGGGGTGGTTGATCACCCAGCCGAATGACTCCAGTGTGGACACCACCCGCTGAGTGTCCAGCTCTGCCTGATGGAAGGACTGAGAAGCAATAAGCACGTCATCCAAGTAGGGAAGAATGCGAATGCCCTGAGCTCTCAGCAGAGCCATCACTCCTGCCAGCACCTTGGTGAATATCCTGGGAGCCGAGGTGAGACCGAAGGGCAAGGCCACAAATTGGTAGTGCTGATCCTCCTGAGGGAACCTGAGGAATCTCCGATGACCTGGAAAGATAGGTACGTGAAGGTAAGCATCCTTGATGTCTACAGAGGTCATGAAGTCCCCTGGGCGTAGGAAAGTCACAGCAGAGCGCAGACTCTCTATGCGAAAGTGTCTGAATCTGACAAATTTGTTGAGGTGCTTCAAATCCAGAATGGGTCTGATGGACCCATCTTTTTTGGGAACAATGAAAAGATTGGAATAATAGCCTTTGCCCCTTTCCCTCAAGGGCATCCGGCAGATGACACCCAGTTCCAGAAGGCCTTGGACAGCCAGGGACAGACCCTGAGCTGACAGGGGGTTTTGAGTTAACCGGGATTTGATGAATCTTGGGGGTGGCCAGGCTGCAAACTCTATCTTGTAACCGGAGGACACTACCTCCTGAATCCACTGGTCTGAGACATTACGACTCCAGACATGAGCCAAGAGCCGAAGCCGTCCCCCCACCCGGATGGGTGAGGGCGCCCCTTCATGCCTGAGGGGGCTTGGGGGAGGACTTAGGCTTGGGACCCCAGGAGGGGCCAGAGCGGCCACGTCCTCTGCCCCTGCCCCAAAAATCTCCACGGGCTACAGCAAAGGAAGCTCCCCGTCCAACTCTGGAGCCCCGGAAGGAAGGAGAAAAGGCACCTGAACCCCGAAAGGACCGGGGCTGCTTTCTACGCTGAGGTAACTTGCCTCTCTTAGCAAACAAGTCCAGGCATTCCCCAAAGAGGCGCAGCCCCTTGAAGGGAAACCCAGTGAGAGCCTTCTTAGCAGCGTTGTCAGCTGCCCACTGGTGCAGCCAGACCGAGCAGCGTATCGCCACCAACAAGGCAGATGCCCTGCCACACATTCTAATGGTATCATCCAAGGCAGAGAGAACATATGCAACAAATTCCTCACAACGCAGAAGAGCTCTATACTCTTCACTACCTGCATCATCAGGGGCCCCATCTAAGAGACCCCTGAGCAGGCTCTTAATAGCAACAGCCGTAATGGCAGAGACACAGACCGGACGCAGCACAGACCGGACGCAGCGCAGACCGGACGCAGCGCAGTCCCTACACAGGCAAAGGCATGGCAAGCCAGATGATCTATGAGCCTGTCCTCCCCATCCCTCAGTGTAATAGAGTCAGGGGAATGCATGACGGATGTGTTGGACGACCCCAGAACGGGGGCATCCACCTCGGGAGGACTTGACCACCGTTTAACCATTTCAGCAGGAAAGGGATACCACTTATCCCAACTCTTTGGCACCCTGGGGAGCCGGCTAGGCCGTTCCCACTCCTTGAGCACCAGACTATTAAAATGAGTTTGTTCAGGAAACTCCAAGCGTGGTTTAACAGTATGAAACAACTCCCCCTGCTGCCGCGGAGCCACGGCAGGAGGAGAGATACAGAGTACTGCAAAAATGTGAGCTAAAAGCCTGTCAGTATCATCTGAAGCCCATGGGTCAGACCCAGAATCGGCACCATACACCCTAGATTGTTCCTCAGATGATTCTGAATCAGAAAATAATTCCCCCTCTTCCAGGGGGGTATAACCGGTAACGTCAAAAACTTCTTCAGCCTCCATAGGAAAGAGGGAAACACCAGGTGATAAATGCCGCTTCTTAGCAGAAGCCTTACGCGGGCCAGAGCCAGCAATATGTCTCTCAATGCTGGCCACCCGTGCAGCCAAATCAGGTTGAGACTCCCCACTGGTATGCACCTCACTAGGAGTCAGATGTAAGCGTGGGGGGGTAGGCGAAGCCCGAGGGGGCGCAGGCCCAGCCACCGGTAAACCAAACTGCAGCGCAAGCGTCTGCTGGGCGCAGGGTACACACACCCTGACATCATTATTTATAGGGGATACCCCACATGCCACACACAGCCGGGCTTGTCCTGAAGGAACCCCAAGCACATTATCCTGAGAAGGCTCCATATGGTAATTATTGTGGCACAATAGGCCAAGTCGGGATTAACGCCAATAAGGCTACCCGGGATGCCCCAATAACCCGCTAGGGAAGTAGGAGATATACAATACAAAAGCTCGCCAATAAGGAGTTAACGCTAAAAGGGAATAGGACCGGGAGAAACCACTAAAAGTTTGACCCGCCTGTAAGACATAAAGCAAAGATACCGTAAGCATAATACAATGAAAGTACAAGTAAAAGCCATCCCGCAGGGGCACTTACAGACCGCGATAGGGAGACACCAGACACGCACAACACAGGAGCTCCAAAATGGCACCCGCATATACCTCGAGGGGCGGGCCGCGGAGAAGTGATGCGGAAAACGTCATCCGCAAGGCCCGCCCCCCCCGGAAGAGTGCGAAAACGCGCCCCAGTGACAAGGCCAGCCAATGACGGCGCAGCTGCACCTGAGGCGATGTCACCACCGTCCGCGGAGCAGAGTACAAGCACGCTGCGGCGGCATATAGTACAAAGCAGTGCTAAAGCAAAACATGAAAACACATATTAATATACATACACCATTCGCCCCCCCCCCCCCCCCGAGATCTACCCAGGGGGAGCGAAGGGGAAGCAGCGGACCACCTAAAAGGAGCCTAACTGAGGGGACAGTGGGCGAAGGGCACACGGCCACGGGAGGGGCATCCCATAAGGCTCACCACGGGCCTATACCGCCTACCCTTTGGTGGGGAACTGTGGTAGGAGCAGCGCTCCTTAGCAACTGACAGCGGTGCTGCCTACCATCACCCGACCAGCGCAGCCTAAGCTGGGAGGCAGTGAAAAGGAACGGGTGGGAATAGTCCTACAGGGCCGCAGGCTAATAAACCCCGCTCACCTGCGAGTAGAAAGAGCCATCTTCTAGTCATCGCAGCCCAGACTGCAGAGAAGAACTAGGGATTTTGTGGGAGGTCCTGGTATATATGGGGGCCGGGAGGAGCCACTTTTCTGTCTCTGCAGTCCAGCGCCATCTACTGGATCTATAACGCAAGAGTAAGGAATATCTTCTGGAACAGGACGTGCTGTATACTTAGAATAGATCTAGAGCTGTATGGGGGAGGCTTTCCACCCTTGCTCCCCATGTGCTGCACTCAAGGTTTTAGGGCTCAGGTAAGCTGCTTCCAATTTAGTAATTGCATTGTATTTCCCATAGAGGGCTCTCATAGATTAGAGTTAGGACTGCACCTCACCTCTGCAGGTCTCGATTGGCACACATCTGCAGATGTGTGCCAAACGAGACCTCAGTTTTTAACCAGATTTAGACACAGGTTGCGAGTTAAAATGGCTTAGTGCTGTACCTTTAAGATTTGTCCATTCAGTGAACCTGAACAGATTGAGGTAAGTGTTAGTGTGCCCAGTATCTGACTTCCCGGCCCGTGCTATGCAGATCGGCATCTCAGATCAAGAAACCCATTTGCTGCCAGTGTTTGGAAAAAGAGAGGAAGTCTATTTAGACTTTACTTCATTTTACAATTTAAAACTATAAAGCAAAGAAAGTAGGCACAAATTAAAGCAGACCTAAATGCTCTTTGAAAACGCTGTGCCAGGTAGGGTTCAAGTCTGTAAGAACCCCAACCCAGCAGTTTCAGCTGCATTTGAGCCCTGAACAGACACTCATCAGTTCCTCTTGGAGAGCTGTATGATGGAGGGCAGTGTTGCACACCTATTAGAGGGTGTGTAGTTAAAAGTTTAATGTCCTTGTGGACTAGGCACCCCAAGAGCAACGATGCAAAAATACCATTTTGTGAGTACTCACCTGAAAAATGGATATTGTTGGTGTGCCACACACCCCGCTTCACTTCTTAAATATTCATTACTCATGGGTTAATCACCTGCAGGTGACGTAGTGCAGAGAGGAAGTCTTGTAACGAGCCCCACCTTCCGGCCTATATATACCTGGTACCTCCCTTCAATCACCAGTATAATCAACAAAGCAGTAATACAAGGTACCAGTATTCCACCAGTAACCTCAAAATCAAATTTGATATAAAAAAGGCTTCACCATATAAAGGCTTCGGTAATACCGAAAAGGGCGGGTGTGAAGCGGGGTGTGTGGCACACCAACAATATCCATTTTTCAGGTGAGTACTCACAAAATGGTATTATTCTTGGTGTGCCACACACCCCGCTTCACTTCTTAAATATTCATTACTCATGGGACATCCAAAAGCAGTGTCCACAAGGGCTGGGCAACTCAAGGCCAGGTGAAGCAAAACTTAAACGACTGCAGTCTGCAGAACTTTGCGGCCGAAAACAGCATCCGCTGAGGCCCGCACATCAACTTTGTAAAACTTAGAAAAAGTGTGAACAGAAGACCAAGTGGCGGCCTTACAAACCTGTTCAACAGAAGCTTGGTGCTGAAAAGCCCAAGACGCCCCAACAGCACGAGTGGAATGAGCAGTAATACGAAAAGGGGGAACTCTTCCCTTAGCAGAATAGGCCGCAGTAACGGCCTGACGTATCCACTTGCTAATGGCAGATTTGGCTGGTGCCAAACCCTTCCTAGGCCCATGGGGCACAACAAAAAAGGAATCCGTCCTACGGAAAGGAGACGTGACAACCAAGTAGCACTTAACACAGCGTACTACATCCAAACAATGCAAACCCCTCTCTTTGTCATTCTTAGGATTAGGACATAAGGAGGGAAGAACAATATCTTGGTTCAAATGAAAAGCAGAAACAACCTTAGGAAGAAAGTCTGGCTTGAATCGAAAGACCACCTTATCCCGATGCTTCTCGAAGTAGGGCGCCTGAATAGACAAGGCCGCCAATTCCGAGACACGCCGGATCGAAGTGATCGCTACCAAGAAGACAATCTTCTGAGTCAGGGTAGATAAAGCAATCCCTTGCAAAGGCTCAAAAGGAGGAGCCTGAAGAGCAGAAAGAACCAAATTCAAATCCCAAACCGGGAGTAATGGTTTCCTGGGAGGCCGCACATGCGTAACCCCCTGGAAAAAGGTTTTAACTAAAGACTTAAGCGCAACACGCTTCTGAAAAAAGATAGATAAGGCAGAAACCTGCCCTTTCAACGTACTTAGCTGAAGACCAGAGTCCAGCCCAGATTGTAAAAACTCCAGAACCCTGGGGACCGAAAATACCCTACAAGGAAACGATCTCATCTCGCACCAAGCGATATAGGCTTTCCAGGTCCTATAGTAGGTGACAGAAGAAGACCTCTTTCGGGCACTAATCAAAGTCCTAACGACAGAATCAGAAAGACCCTCTTCCTTTAGGATGGAGGTCTCAGCAGCCAGGCCGTCAAAGCTAGCGCTGGTAAATTGGGGTAATACAATTGACCCTGAGTGAGCAAATCGGGCCGAAGGGGCAGAACGACCTGGTCCACTGCCAGCCGAACGATGTCTGCGAACCACACTCGCCTCGGCCACCTTGGGGCCACGAGGACGGCGGACACCCCTTCCAGAGCCAACTTCCGAAGCACTCTGCCTAGCATGGGTGTCGGAGGAAACAGGTACAGAAACCCCAGATCCCCCCAGCTCAGGGACATGGCGTCCACTGCCAGAGCCAGAGGATCCTGGGAGAGCGACACGAAGTTCGGGAGCCTGTGATTGTGACGAGAGGCAAACAGGTCCACCTCTGGAGTCCCCCATTGGCGACACAGAGAGCGAAACACCCGAGGATGGAGGGCCCATTCTCCCCGACGGGGAGAGCCCCTGCTCAAGCGGTCCGCTTTCAGGTTCTCCACTCCTGGGATGTATACCGCCGAGAGACGAGGAACATGAGCTTCTGCCCAGGTCAGGATCAGGGACACCTCCCTGAGAGCACTCAGGCTGCGAGTCCCTCCCTGATGATTGATGTAAGCAACCGCTGTTCGATTGTCTGAACGCACCTGGACCGGAAGGCCCAGAACGTGCTGAGTCAGGAGAGTAAGCACCCGACGGATGGCTCTCAGTTCCAGAATATTGATGGGTAAGAGGGCCTCCCGAGGTCCCCACTGCCCCTGGAACTGCAGCTCCTTCCAGAATCCGCCCCATCCCGACAGACTGGCGTCCGTGGTGACAATTTCCCAAAGGGGGGCCAGAAAAGACCTGCCCTTCATGAGATTGGTCGAGACCAACCACCACTGGAGGGACTGCCGGACCCGGGAGGACAACTGGAAGGGCTGATCCAGCGACCGAGGCTGCCGGTCCCAAGACGCCAACAGATAAAGCTGAAGCGTCCTCGTGTGGAATTGAGCAAAAGGAACTGCCTCGAAGGAGGCAACCATCAACCCTACCAGCCTCATCCCCAGACGGATGGACGGTCGAGGATTGGAGAGTAGGACTCGAGCCAACTCCTGAATTAAAAGAATTTTGGACTGAGGGAGAAACACTCTGTGTTGATAAGAGTCTAACCGCATCCCCAGAAAGGACACCACCCTGGCCGGAGCGAGGGAGGACTTGGAGAGGTTGATCACCCAACCGAAACTTTCCAGCGTGGAGAGCACCACCCTGGTGTCCTTCTCCGATTGATCGGGTGACGGAGCCATGATAAGAAGGTCGTCCAAATAAGGTACGACACGAATGCCCCGAGCTCTGAAAATGGCCATGACCCCTGCCAACACCTTGGTGAACACTCTTGGCGCTGAGGTAAGGCCAAACGGAAGTGCCACGAACTGATAATGCCGATCCTCCAACATGAATCGAAGAAAGCGTTGATGAGGGAGGCAGATGGGAACATGCAGATAAGCATCCTTGATGTCTATAGACGTCATGAAGTCCCCTTGCCGAAGAGAGCCGACGGCAGTGCGCAAGGTTTCCATGTGAAACTTCCGAAAACGGATGAACCTGTTGAGCAACTTCAGGTCCAGGACGGGACGAACCGACCCATCCCTCTTGGGGACAGCGAACAGATTGGAGTAGAAACCGAGGCCCATCTCTAAACGCGGTACCGGCCGGATGACCGCCATCTCTAACAGATTTTCCACCGACGCCAGGAGCTCCTGTGCGGCCGAAGGATCGATGGGCACCCGAGACCGAAAGAACCGTGAAGGAAGGCGAGACTCGAACTCCAGTTTGTAACCGGACGACACTATCTCCTGAATCCACCTGTCTGGAACCTCCCGGTTCCAAACCTGGGAGAAGTGCCGCAATCGTCCCCCCACCCGCACGGGTGAGGGCGGCCCCTCATTGCTGAGTGGGCTTACCCGCAGGTTTGGGCTTGGAGCCCCAGGACTGGGCGGGACGGCCACGGCCCCTGCCCCGCGTCCAACCTGAACGACTGGTAGAGGGAAGGGAAGTCCCTCTACCCGCTCTGTATCCTCGAAAGGACGGCCTACCAGAAACAGCCCCTCTAAAGGGGCGTCGAGGCCTTCTGCGTTGTGGCATCTTGCCATCCTTTGCGACTGAATCAATTTTCTCCCCGAAGAGCCGCAGCCCCAAAAAGGGGAGCGCTGTGAGCACCCTCTTAGAAGCTGAGTCCGCCGACCACTGACGCAGCCATACTGACCTACGAATAGCGACCAGCATCGCCGCTGTCCTGCTACTCATAGCCAGCGCATCGTCCTGAGCGGATAGAACGTAAGACACAAAAGACTCGCACTGCTTAAGCGCAGCGAACTCATCACAGGCGGGATTGAGATCCTCGCATAGCCCCTGGATAACAGATCTTACCGCTAACAGAAGAAGGGCCGAAGCGCACAAGGGGCGCATTGTTGACCCAGCATAAACGAAGCCATAGCGAGCAAACTGGTCAATCCTACGATCCTCCCCATCTTTAGGGACAGAGGTCTCAGCAGACTGTACCATAGCGGAGCTAGCTAACCCTAGCACAGGGGTATCGACTTCAGGAGGGACGGACCAAAGCTTCAGCAATTCTGGCGGAAAAGGATAACGCTTTTCCCAACTGGGAGGGATTCCAGATAACCGTGTGGGATGTTCCCATTCTTTCAGGACCACTCTCTCAAAGTGGTGCTGTCTGGGAAAAACCAAACGCGGCTGAGGCTCCTCAAACAACTGGCCCTTCGGCCGGGTGACAGCCTCAGGCGGATCTAAATTCAAAATTTCAAACATTTGTGCCAGCATGGAGGGGGTGTCAAGGGCAACCCCCGCTGACCAATCGCCAATCGCATCAGCCTTAAGCTGACCTGCCGGCTCATCTGACTCCAAGAGGAATTCACCCTCATCCGGGGAGCCATCGGACCATTCCACAGGCTCACATAATTCGTCCTGAGGAGCCGAAGAAACCAGAGTCAGACGCTTCCGTTTTGCAGAGGCCTTTAGCCCCGCTTTAACGGGCAATACTTCCCGAAGATTGGCTGATTCTACCACCACCTCGGATTGCGAATCCCCACCCTTGACAATGTCATGCGGGGTCCGGAACAGGGAGGGAGAGGCAGGAGATAATAGAGGTTGCGACGGGTCAGCCGCCGGATCAGCAGACTGACGCGCAACAATCTGCCTTGCACAAGAAATGCAAATAAAAATATCATCAGCAGGGAGCGCAGCCCCGCATTTTACACACCCCCTGGACGGCTCTGACGAGTCGTTTCCGGTAGTAACAGAAGCCTCCATATTGGTGATTTATGGTATCGCAAATACTGGGACTTTTAAGGCATAAGCCAACCCGGGATGCCCCACTATAAATATGTCCCGGAAGGGAGGGATTTATTATTTTTTTTTTTTTTTTTTAAGAGAAAAAGGTCCCCTTTAACAGTCTCAAAATAAATATATATACATATATATATATATGTATACATATATCCAAAATGTGCAATATTAAATCAAGAAAGACTAGCCAGGCAATATAGAGCCGGAGGCCGCAGTAAAAGAGGGATCCCAGGATCTGAAAGGAAAGAAAAAAACAAACCATCAGATCCCTTGTGAGAAAAATAAAGCAGCATGTTCACAATAGTTCAAACAAGAGAGTGCTTCCTTAAAAGTCAGCCCCACCAAAGCGAGACCGCTTACCTGTCACCGACGCCAGGAGCCAGACCGGAGGGACATGTTGCCAGCCGCAGCACACAAACTCATGTGTTGCTGCAGCGCGCGCCCCCCCCCCCGAGACCTCCTTTCACCGCAACAGAGGGAAGTGAGGCTGAGGCCGCCGAGCGCCGCTTCCGCCGGCGCCGCTCTCGCCGGCGCCACGCCCCCCCGCGTCACAGGGAGCCGCCCTGCTCCAATCAATGGGGGAATGCCACCAGCCGCGCTGGCTGACACCGAGCCGGCGGAGGACACAGGCGCAGCCACACAGGCTGCCGCACGGAGCAGCGGGAAGGGAAGGGAGGCGGGAGGGAACCAACTGAGCGCGGTCCGCTGCCCCGCCCCCATAAAGCAGACCAAAACACACTGGCCGTGCCTAAGCATCTGCCCGGAGCCCCGGCCAAAACACAGTTACTATGTAAGAGTGAACACACATACAAGATACACAGTGAAAACACATACAAGATACATAACCCTCCATACCCCCCCCCCCCCCCCCCCCCCAAGCGAAGGGAGAAAGGACCGGAGCGGGGGAGAAAGGGCTACGGGGACCCTCGGGACAGGGGCATCCCATTTCCGGATCACCATGCCGGACTGCCGCATTGCCCCCACAAGAGGGAGATGAGCGGGGGAGATAAGCTCCTGGGCACCAATTGTGCCATCTACCAATTACCCGGTGAGCAGCCTAAGCTGGGAGGCTTCCTATCCACCATAGAGGTATACAACTCAAACCGGGCAGAAATAGACCAAAAGGGGGGTGGCGGGGTAAGCCCCGACCTACCTGTAAGAAGGAAACTTCCAACCTCTGCTAGTCACGCAGAGAGAAAAATACTGGTGATTGAAGGGAGGTACCAGGTATATATAGGCCGGAAGGTGGGGCTCGTTACAAGACTTCCTCTCTGCACTACGTCACCTGCAGGTGATTAACCCATGAGTAATGAATATTTAAGAAGTGAAGCGGGGTGTGTGGCACACCAAGAATAGAGGGTTTAGTTCAGTTTAAAGAGGTTATTTACCCATGTTGAATGCATTTATGGACGGAGCTTTCCTCTAAAACGAAAAATGGCTGCCTTGCCCGCACTCTGAAGGGTTATGACCCCCAGTTTACTCAAAGTGAATTGGGTTAACATCACCCTGCCTGGACAAAAGCCCTGAGTCAGCTAAAATTCCGGGTGGTCAGCTCTTTACACCGCATTGTCCTGCGGGGGGAAAATGCAGTGGGGGGGGGGGGTCGTTATGTTTGAGGAATCACACAACTGTATGGATCGCAGACATACACATTCCCTACAGACGAAAAAAACCAAAATATAACTGCTTAGCCGCAGTTTCACCGCCACCGCCTACAAACAGGTTAGCAATTTCTTATCCTAAGTAAGTTTGCAAACATTCCATGGTGACTTTTACTATTGTGCTGCCCTTGTCAGACTGGTTTGTGTATCTAGTGTAAGCACCCGTAACACGGGGGAACTTATCACAGCAGGGGTGGAGATGCCATGCTGGCCAGGGTGACCTTCGCCTCCAGGGAAAGTCACGTAGATCCCGTAAAACACCAGTTACAGTAAATGCCATAAAGGAGGATCCAAAAGGAAGGACATGCTTGTGCTGATCAAGGTTAAACGTCTACAGAGGGTGAACTTGCGCTCTGAAATATAGGGGCCCTTTAGCCAGCATCTTTGTTACAAGTTCCCTTTCTGCCATATAAGACTGCAGGGTCACTGGAACACATCCCCCTCACTATAAGGGTACTAGTTAAAGTGGACCAACACCCAGGATTTTGACTACCCTGGGTTTTGGTCCACTTCAGTGGGGCACCCCGATCGGGGGTGCCCCGCTGTGTGAAACCCCCCAGAAAGCCCCAAAAACTCACCTGTCCCCGCTCCCACGTAACCGCTGCAGCCAATCCCCGGGGACGGACAAGTGAGGTCCGTTGCCGGACAAGCGAGGTCCGTCGCCGCCTCCCGTGCGTCATTCTTACAGGGAGCGCACCCGCGCTGGCCATTCACAAACGGCCGGCGCGGGTGCGCGCCCTGCTAGAGGGATGCGCGAGTGGCGGCGGCTCGCGCATGCGCCGCTGGATCGAGGAGCAGGTAGGGATTTCGGGGCTTTCTGGGGGGTTTCACACAGTGGGGCACCCCCGATCGGGGTGCCACGCAGGCCCGATGCTGATCGGCCCGGGAATCTATCAGCATCGGGTGTTGGTCCACTTTAAAGGGTAATTCCACTTTCAATTTTGCATTTTTAAAAGTTTCAATTTTTGTGTGCCAAATGATGTCCTCAAGCTGCTGAGTTATCTGTAACTTTTTTTTTATTTGCTATTTGTTTGCAACGCTGTTGAAAACCATTCTCTCTAGCAACAATTTACACCTTTTAAGTTTTACCTTAGCAATGTACCAATGGTGTGTTTTGGTGTACCTGGCAAAGACCTCCACTCTGCCTCAGCCAATCAGATGATTAGAAAGCTGGTGACGATACTTTACATTTCTGAGGTTACAGATTTAACCTGTTCAGATGGTCAGTGTTGCATTCCGGTAACTAAAGGGTTACTGGCAGCATTCTCACCTGGGGAGTACATTACAGCTGCTTGATTTTGCCAAAGATGCTAATAAGCTCATCTGTTACAATGGAGGGATTCTGTATTTTTTTTAGTCAGTAGTTTTTTTACTCAAGGTCAAAAAAGCTGCTCGCACTTTGGCAACACAGAGCCAGAGGAATATAAGAATATGCTGAGAACTAAATCACAGGTCTGGTGATGCAATCCTAACACAAATGTTTCTTTTACATCCCAGAAGAGTAAAACAATATGTTTTAAATATGGCTAGCTGCAGGACTGCAGGAGGTGGGTGTTTAGGGAAGCCTGTCACATGGGTTTAAATCTACACCTAGACATGAGGCTTAAACTTATATGCACTGACAACAAATCATAACCTTAAAGTGGAACAAAAACAGCCTCATCCTCAAACCGCTTGATTCCCTTCCCCGCGGCATCCAGATTCGGCATGCCCAGCTGTGTTAATTATCCCCCCCCGAGTCCTCTGTTAAACTCACCCTCTCCCCGATCCAATGGCGACACCTTTATCAGGATGCGGGCCAGGGATTTTTGAATGGCTGATACGGGCATGCACCCAATTAGAGAGTGGCGGGGATGCAGCAGGCGGCATGCTCAGCTCTTTTCAGCTAAACTCGTCCCTTAGCCGATTTTGATGAGTGCAGCCAAACACGCTGATTGGACGAGAGCCTGTGCATGTGCCCTAGGACTGGGGAAAGGTGAGTTTACTGGGCGACCTGGGGGATTTCACACAGCGGGGCATCCTGGGTACACTTTAAGCAGGCCTCAAGTTAAAAAGGACTAAAGGTCCCCTTACTAGGTAACATTCCTGGGGGAATGTCAAATTTGTAATTTCCTGCCAGCTAAAACAAAAAACACTTTGTGGCAGCTGAAGTAAACCTGTATTGAGCTGCTTTTGGAGGGGGGAGCGGCCCTTTTTGTATTTTTAAACCCCGAATAGGGCTGAGCACCAGGGGAAGGTTGAAAAGTGGGTGCTAGCTGTTGTAGGTATCAGAGGCTGATCTTCCTCTTTAAAATAGACCTAAGCCTTATTTTGCCACCCTGCGTCAGGAGGAGCCCGGGTTCATGTGGACACTAACTAACCTAAGTCATCCCTCTCATAATTACAGCACAAACACCAGCTACTAAGACATTTTTTCATTAACCACTGTGCCAGTGGTGGACTGGGGCTAAAAATCAGCCCTAGATTTTTCCAGCCCTTACCTGACCCAGTTCATTCCTGCTGAGCCCCCTCCCCCACTCCCCACAACCATGCCATGATGCTGGGGCTATAGCATTGAGGCTAGGGTTCATTGGCTTGTGGGTGTTGGGTCAGGGGGCTAAGAGGGAGACAAAGGGAGCAGGGATTTAATGTGGGTGTTAAAAATATAATTTTGTGATTACTCACCTGTAAAATGGGTATGTCACACACCCCGCTTCAGATAGTCATTACACTTGGGTTATACCGACCTGTAGAGGGCGATCTTGCAGAGATGTCATGAAAAAAAAAGGGAGCCCCTCCCGGTCCATAAATACCTGGGACCTCCCACTCATTCCCCAGTATTAAGACAGCAGAAAAGGGACCAGGAAGAGCCAAAACAACCAGTAACAGTAAAAAAGGTTCACCATAGAAAGAATCCAGAATACCAAAGGGCGGGGTGAAGCAGGGTGTGTGACATACTTATAATACCCATTTTACAGGTGAGTAATCACAAAATGGTATTATTCTAAGTATGTCACACACCCCGCTTCAGATAGTCATTACACTTGGGACATCCAATAGCAGTGTCCATAAAGGGCGGGGATCCAAAACAAGGCAATAATGCACAAACTTAAACCACTGCAGCTTGCAGAACTTTACGGCCCAAAACAGCATCCGCAGAGGCCCGCACATCAACCTTGTAAAACTTGGAAAAAGTGTGAATGGAAGACCAAGTAGCAGCCTTACAAACTTGCTCAACAGAGGCCTGATGCTGGAAGGCCCAGGACGCCCCAACGGCACGAGTAGAATGAGCAGTAACGCGAAAAGGGGGAACCTTCCCCTTGGCAGAATAGGCCCCAACAATGGCCTGGCGAATCCATTTACTAATGGAAGACTTGGCGGGAGCCAAACCTTTCCTAGGCCCGGAGGGCACCACAAAAAGGGCGTCAGTCCTACGAAAAGAGGAAGTAGCCACCAAATAGTACTTCACACAGCGAACCACATCCAGTGAATGCAAGACCCTCTCCTTGTCATTGCTGGGCTTAGGACACAAGGAGGGTAGAACAATGTCCTGATTAAGATGAAAGGCAGAAACCACCTTAGGAAGGAAATCTGGCTTGAAGCGGAAAACAACCTTGTCCTGATGCCTCTCAAAGTACGGGGCCTTAATGGACAAAGCCGCCAACTCCGATACACGCCGAACGGAAGTGAAGGCAACCAAAAACGCAACCTTCTGAGTAAGCGTAGAAAGAGCAATATCCTGCAAAGGTTCAAAAGGAGGACCCTGAAAAGCAGAAAGAACCAAATTCAAATCCCAAACAGGGAGCAAAGGCTTCCTAGGAGGCCGCACATGTGTAACCCCCTGGAAAAAGGTCTCAACCAGAGGATGAAGAGCAAAAGCGCCAGGGCAGAAACGTGCCCTTTCAACGTACTAAGCTGCAACCCCAGGTCCAGACCATGTTGCAGAAATTCCAAAACCCTAGGGATAGAAAACACCCTGCAAGGCAAGGCCCGGACCTCACACCAATCAATATAAGACTTCCAAATTCTATAGTAGATGGCAGAGGAAGACTTCTTTCTAGCCCTAACCAGAGTCTGAATAACAGCATCAGAAAGACCTTCCTCCTTCAAGATGGAGGTTTCAGCAGCCACGCCGTCAAAGCCAGCGTTGGTAAATTGGGGTAGAGCAGTTGACCCTGAGTGAGCAGATCCGGCAGAAGGGGCAGATCTAACTGATCCGCTGCCAACCTTACCACGTCTGCGAACCAAACCTGTCTTGGCCATCTTGGAGCCACCAAGATTGCTGGCGCACCCTCTAGGGCCGGCTTGCGCACCACCTTGCCCACCATGGGAAACAGAGGGAACAGGTACAGAACAGGTACAGAAACCCCAGATCACTCCAGTTCAGAGACATCGCATCCACTGCCAGAGCAAGCGGATCCCGCGAGAGAGACACAAATGCCGGAAGCTTGTGATTGTGACGAGAGGCAAAGCGGTCCACCTCCGGAGTCCCCCACCGGTGGCAAAGCGACCAAAACACCTTGGGGCTGAGAGACCATTCCCCCCCGGCGAGATGTGCACCTGCTCAGGGAGTCCGCCTCCGTGTTCTCCACTCCCGGAATGTACACCGCCGAGATGCATGGGACATTGCTCTCTGCCCAAGCCAGGATCAAGGACACTTCCCTGAGGGCACGCCTGCTGCGAGTCCCTCCCTGGTGATTGATGTAGGCGACCGCCGTCCGATTGTCCGACCGAACTTGAACCGGCAAACCCTGTAACTGATGAGTCAAGTGACCCAGAACCAACCTGATGGCTCTCAGCTCCAGAACATTGACCAGATAAGGCACGATGCGGATACCCTGGGCTCTGAGAAGGGCCATCACCCCCGCCAGCACCTTGGTGAAAACCCTTGGAGCTGAGGTAAGGCCGAACAGAAGAGCCACAAACTGAAAATGCCGATCTTCCACCACGAACCTGAGAAATCTCTGATGTGCCGGGAAGATTGGAACGTGCAGATAAGCATCCTTGATGTCTATGGACGTCATGAAGTCCTCCTGCCGAAGTGAATTTATGGCAGAGCGCAGAGTTTCTATGCGGAACTTCCTGGGACGGATAAACCTGTTGAGAAACTTCAGATCCAGGATGGGACGAACTGAGCCATCCTTCTTGGGCACCGTGAACAGATTGGAATAGCATCCCAGGCCCCGGACCGAGGGAGGCACCCGGCAGATGACAGCCATGTCCAGGAGATCTTTTACTGCCGCCCGGAGCCCCTGCGCGGCCAGAGGATCCAAGGGCACCCGAGACCTGAAGAATCTGGGAGGAGGCCGGGTCTCTAACTCAGTTTGTAACCGGAAGACACCACTTCCCGAATCCATCTGTCCGAGACCTCCTGGTCCAAGACCGGAGAGAAGTGTCACAGCCGTCCCCCCACCCGCGAGGGTGAGGGCGCCCCCTCATTGTTGAGTCGGCTTAGCAGCGGCTTTGGGTTTGGAGCCCCAGCTGTGACCTGGACGGGCACGTCCTCTTCCTCTGTTCCAGGAATCACCTCTGGAGGAGAAGACAGCCGATCCCCGTCCAGGTCTGGCCCCATGAAAGGAAGGGGTAAAGGAAGCCGCCCCCCCAAAAGGGACGACGTTGCTTCTTTCGCTGAGGTAACCTACCTCCTTTTGCGACCGTATCCAATTTCTCTCCAAAGAGCCGCAAGCCCAGAAAGGGAAGAGCCGTAAGCAACTTTTTGGACACAAAATCAGCCGCCCACTGGCGCAACCAAACCGATCACCGAATAGCCACCAGCAAGGCCGAAGTTCTACTACACATCACCATGGTGTCATCCAGGGCGGCTAGCACAAATGACAAAAACAATTTGCACCGCTTAAGGTGCTTAAACAATTCATCACTAGCCGGGGTAAGGCCTGGAGGTAGACAACAGGTCCCTGAAATCCGACCTAGAAGCCACTATTAAAAGCGCTGAAGCACAGACAGGCCGCAAGGCCGACCCGACACTTGCAAAACAATGACAAGCCATCTGGTTAATGCGTTTGTCCTCACCGTCCTTGAGAGTAGAACAGTCAGGAGAATGCAAGACAGAGGTGCTAGACAACCCCAAAACAGGGGCGTCCACCTTGGGAGGGGACGACCAGCGCTTCACCGCATCCACCGGAAAGGGATATTTCTTATCCCAACCCGGAGGGACACCTGGAAGCCGAGTAGGCCTCTCCCATTCCTTAAGAATAATGCAGTCGAAATGCCATTGATTAGGGAATTCTAAGCGCGGCTTAGCCTCCTCAAAGAACTCCCCCTTCTGCAGAAGGGTCACTTCAGGAGGAGAGATTGGCAAAACCTCAAACATATGAGCCAGGACCTTAGGGGTATCCAAAGAATCTCCCTGACCCCGCTTGGCATCAGCGCCCACAAACTGCTGATCGTCAGAACCATCCAACTCCTCAAAAAGCTCCCCTTCCTCTAGTGAATCAGCCCAGTGAATCAAACTCCTCAAGATCAGAAGCCTGCATGGCTGGGGACAAGTGCTTTCTCTTAGCCGGGGCCTTTCTGGCCACAGCGCTAGAAAATATTTTTTCAAGATTGGACAATCTGGCACACACCTCAGATTGCGACTCCCCACTCGTGAAAACATCACACGGGGTACGGATCAGGTAGGGGAGGGGTAGGAGAAGAACCAGACGCATGGGATCCGAACTGCCGCGTAATAGTCCGCTGTGCACATGGTATGCAAAGGAATACATCATCCCCTGTAAGGGATGCCCCACACCCCAAACACTGCCAGGGTTGCCCCGAGGGGAGCCCAAGCCCGGTATCCTGGGAAGCCTCCATATGGTGATTTAATTGGTAGTCGCAATACCCAAGGGAATTAAGCAACATAAGCGACCCGGGATGCCCCTTCTGTGTCCCGAGTGGGAGGATTTATAGGGAGTTCTTAAATTAAACTAGGGACCCTAGGACCGGGAGGACCCCTTTAGGATCCAACAAGGGTCCACCTGGAAGACAGAATACAGGGCTATTCAGCACCTCAATCATGCCCAAGCACACAAAAGGCAGACATACTGATATGCAATAACATAAAGAATCTATATATATAAATATATATATATATATATATATATATATATATATATATATATGCATGTCATGAAGTAATGAGGCCCCAAGGGCCACTGACGGAGGAAGATGGCGTCCGTCCAGCCAGAAGCGAGAACACAAGAAGCAGAGGGAGAAGGGCGGGCGGGCGGGCCGGTGCGGTTCGCGCGTCGCACCCGGCCCCGCCAACCCCCCCCCCCCCCCGACAACGACGGCGCTCCCGTCCAGAGGCCAGGCTCCGCGGCGGCGTCAGGAGCACAGGGGGCGGACCAACTGCACCTGAGGGGAAGAAGCTCCCCCACCGAAGCTGCCACAATGGCCGGCGTCGCGGCACAGCCTGCGCCGGATGAGTCCTCCATGAAAGTGTACCCAAGTGAATCACACACACACACACAACAAAAAGTACAGCTGCAACAACACACAATAAAAACGACTACACTAAGGGAGAAAGCACCCCCCCCCCCTCTAAGGAGCAAGGGCAATCCGGGAGAGGGGGAATCCACGCTGGAAGGTGGAAGGGCAAGGGACGGGGCATCCCTAACCGGGATCACCAACCCGGCAAACCGCCTACCCCTTAGTATGGGGTCTCACGGTGGAGCGTAGCTCCTAAGCACCATTAGGTGCCGTCTACCCTTGCCCGGACCAGCAGCCTAGGCTGGGAGGCAAGGTGAAATACTAAGAAAGGGGGTCCAGGCAGAAATAGACTAACAAGCGGGCCGGGAGTTACCCCGGCTACCTGCAAGGAGGAGACATCCATCTTCTGACTTGCTCGCCTTCTGCAGAGATGAAAGACTGGGGAATGAGTGGGAGGTCCCAGGTATTTATGGACCGGGAGGGGCTCCCTTTTTTTCATGACATCTCTGCAAGATCGCCCTCTACAGGTCGGTATAACCCAAGTGTAATGACTATCTGAAGCGGGGTGTGTGACATACTTAGAATAGCAGCCACCCAACTGGCCCATTGGGCAATGTCCTGGGTCTATGGTGTATGTCAAGTCCTGCTCTGTGCTATATTGCAAATTGTTCCTTGTTATTTAAATGCAATTTCTACACACCAGACAGGATCAGTATTTTATGTAACAAGGAATCTTTTTTATTTAGCTCAATAATGCAGTAACGTTGTAGGAGCCAGTGAGGCTTCAAACGTACAATACTCATACTGGCAATGAGGCATCTCCCTATTGCGTATAAAGGAATACAATTGCAAATAGACCAGAATGTTACAAGTGTGAGAGTTTATTTTTAATGTGTACTAAGGGGCAGCAAATGCAGGCGATTTAGGGTCCTTGAAGACCAGGACCCTAGCTGCCAAGGAAGCAATTTCAAAGAGAGGGGGGGTTCTCTCAATGAGCACAAACCAGCTTGACACTACAGACTAATAGGTGAATGTGAGCCATGTTCCAAAATGTAGTGGAAAGCCTTCCCAGCAAAAAAAACATCTATGGACAAATCACAAGCGTATGGGATGCCATTCCGCCGGTACGGTGGGATAATTTCTTCCCATGAATGGGTACCTTAAAGCTGTGTGTACACAACAGGAGACAATCTAAAACAATATCTCCTCACACAGGCGGCATTGTGGACCTGGATGACCTCCTGGGGAGCTAATCAGAAGTGTCTTATCTGCATCTGATCTTATCATCCGTGTGACACTGCAGCTGAATGGAAAGCTGTCAGTAAAGCCAGCTCTGTGACCTCAGCCATTCATGGGAAGACTATTGCGATTACGATCCAACAGGAGAAATTTTTCGGGACCCATAACCACATTCATTTTCCCATAAATTCTTTTTGCTGGATCTGTCAGCGATCCCGTCGACCAGAGTGTGAACAGGGGGACTCTGCTGTTCTCACATGACATCATCACCTGAGCTTTGATGTCTCCAGCTTTCCGATTGAAGCGCTTTTATCTCCGGGAGAAAAAAAAACACTAAAATGTGCGATAATCTGCAAGGCATTCAATCGGCAACACTTATATTTTTATGTTTTGCTATACAGTTATATCGTCCCAAAATTAATGAATGTGAAATGTTCATGCTATTCAAGGTGTGCCACAATTGTGCATGAGTGGGCTAATTCTTTTTGTCAAGCACCCAAAACCTTTTTTTTTGTGGATTTTGTGTGAAGTGTGAAAGGAACAGTTTCGGATATATATGACTCTAGGATATGGGAGCCGACATCTTGGCTCAGTAGCATCACATACTGAGGAGAGGGGTCAAGGGTGCAGGGAAGCAGCTGTGCTTTGCACAAACAGAGCAAAGCTGGGGTCAGAAAAAGGTCAGCAATCCCACAATGCAGAGCGGTACAGTCAGAAGACACTTCCTGTTTGCTGGATATTAGGGGGTGTCGGTTCCCTCAGAAGCCTCTCCAAGGGCGCCAGAGAGCGAGAAAGGCTCGAGGCTGGGGTATGGGAGTCCGATAAAAGCAAATAACTGGGCATGCAGGAGCCAGGAGACACTCCTATCCCCTCCCTGGATCCGTAAGCAGCTTGGTATACAGCCACCACTCCCACAAAGACTTCACAAGAGAGGGGCACAGTGGAAGACTGTTGGCTCTGGAAGATTGCGCAATGTAGAAAAAAAACATCAACATTTTGGACTAAGCCAATATAACCCATTTGCTGTTCTTTCTGAGCTTGATGTGGATGTATCTGCTAATGCTCAGTCTGGGCAGGATTTGGTAAGATCAAAGGAAGTGGACTTAAGTAAGGGACCATATAAAATGAGTACAAAAGGGCAGCAAGGAACAGTTACCAAGCCAACCAATAGGAAAATACATATTGTGGTTGGTGACTCAACAATTAGTGGTGTGGACTTTGGACAGGATAAAGATGAGCTAAAGGAAGTGAGGTGTCTCCCAGGTGCCACGGTTAATAGGGATAAGAAACGTATTCTAAATATTGTGAAGTCTGCAAGCAAACATATTGTGCTACATCTTGGCACAAATGACACAAAAAGACTTGTTTGTTGTACAGAGGGACTAAAATTTTAGTCAGGAACTTTGCAAAATAACAGGTTCCATCACCTTTTCTGAAGTTTTGCCAGTATGTAATCAGGGAAAAAAAGGCACTCAACATCGCCAAGTTCAATTTGTGGTTACGTCAGTGGTGTGAAGACAAAGGCTTTGGATGTAATAGTAATGATGTTAGAAGGTGGTCGAATAATGAGTTGTTTAAGAGAGATGGCTTGCATCCTTCACAGAAAGGCACAGAAGAACTTGGGAGTGGAACGCATTTTTTGATTTAAACTAGAGGAAGGGGACAGAGATGTAACTTGTAAGGGTGATTTCTGTCCCCTACCATTTAGAATGAAGCAGGACATTGAAGCAGGAAGCCCGGTCAGTGGTAGGCTAAAGGTGGAAAAGATCAAGGACACACTAAAATACAATACCAACAACATCCACATGATGTGTACCAATGCTCACAGCTTGGGCAACAAGCTCTGTGAATTAATGCCTATCATATCCAGAGATGAATTGGATCTTGTTGCAATAACAGAGACTTGGTTCAAGGATCACAATGACTGGGAGATCATACCAGATCATACCATAGCCATACCCGGTTACACATTGTACAGAAAAGACAGATTGGATAGAAAGGGCGGTGGAGTAACCATTTATGTCAAGACTACACTTCAATCAACAATAATTCAGCATACACATAATGAACTAGAAACTCTCTGGGTTACCATGCAGACTAAGGAGGGAGCTGTGGTCAGAATTGGTGATATATATAGGCCCCCTGGACAATCTGAGGATCTAGATAACCTGTTAATAGATGAAATCAGTGGAATGGCAGAGAAGGGGGACATTGTAATTACAGGTGACTTCAACATGCCTGATGTGGACTGGAATATCCCAAGTGCATCGACATGCAAGAGCAGGACTATATTAGAGGCACTTAAACCGGACCTTCAGGGGGATTTAATGAAAAGCCCAAACTCTTAAAAAACGGTTCCCCAGCATCTAAAATTAATATATTTTACGTTTTTAGTCACTAACTATTATTCTTTCGCCCACTGGGCTGCAACTCTGTTCAGGAATTTAGGATACGGGCGCCGCCATCTTGACTCAGAAGCATCACACTTACTGAGGAGAGGAGAGCGGGATAAAGTACAGGGGGCGGGTTATAGCTGTACTTTGCTCAGACAGAGCAGAGCTGGGGTCAGGTAAAGGTCAGCAGTCCCAGAATGCAGAGCAGCACAGTCAGGAGGCACTTCCTGTTTGCAGGCTGCCTGATAAGATGGCGGCTTCCATAAGCCGCCATCTTGGATGTTTAAAGGCTCATAACATGCAGTAGATGCAGGTAGGATGATTTTTAATGTGAACAATCTGTATGTACAGGGTGTGGGAAACATATAAGAAAGGCTCTTATTCAGAGTGAAGGACCGCTTTAATGGAGTGTCTCTAAAACAACTTGTGACATTGCCAACTAGAGGAGATAACATTCTGGACTTAGTTCTGACCAATGGGGATCTGGTGTCTGAGGTCAGGGTTGAAGAAAATCTTGGTTCCAGTGACCATCAATGCTTATGGTTCAGAATAAAAACAGACATTGTGCAATCACACACCAGAACCAAAGTGCTAGACTTTAGGAAGACAAACTTCAAGGAAATGGCGGAGTATGTAGAAAGAAAATTAGGTGAGTGGAACAGAGTAGCAGAAGTGAGTGCCCAGTGGTCACTATTAAAAATGGCCATCTTAAAGGCAACTAAGCAATATGTGAAACAAACTAGCAAGAATAAAAGGAAGAAGAAACCATTATGGTTTACTAGGGAAGTCAGCACTATCATAAAAGATAAGAAGTCTGCCTATAAGAAGTATAAAGTAAGTGGAAGTGTAGCTGACAGAGAGGCATATAAAATTAAACAGAGGGAAGCAAAACTAATTATAAGGACTGCTAAAGGGCAAAAGGAGGAAGAAATGGCCAAATCTATGAAGAGGGGAGATAAAACCTTTTTCCGATATATTGGTGACAGAAAGAAGAAAAACAATGCAGTCTCAAAAATTAGAAATAGGGAAAATAAATATATTGACGGAGATAAGGCTGTGGCTGACCATCTGAATAGCTACTTTTGTTCGGTATTTTCAGATAGTAGCAGGCATGGTCATAGCACAACATCCAGCTGGGAGGGTACAGCTCCGGAGTTTCTGGAGGCTGATGTCTTAGCCGAGCTGGCACATCTAAAGGTAAGTAAGGCGATGGGTCCAGATGGAATCCACCCCAGAGTTCTAAGGGAACTTAGGTTTGTGATTGCAGCCCCTCTGACTGATTTCCCTTTCAACTGGTGAGGTTCCAGATGATTGGAGAATGGCCAATGTTGTACCAATCCATAAAAAGGGGAGTAGAGAAGAAGCCAGTAATTACAGGCCAGTTAGATTAACATCTATAGTGGTCAAATTAATGGAAACACTCTTAAAAAAACAGATAATTTCCCATCTAAAAATTATTGACCTATTGGACCCAAAACAGCACGGCTTTACTGAGGGCAGATCATGTCAGACCAATCTTATTGATTTCTTTGACAATGTCACTAACGTGTTAGATGAAGGTGGTGCTGTGGATATCGCCTATCTGGATTTTAGCAAAGCCTTTGACACTGTACCACATAAGGAACTCATAGATAAGTTATTGAAGGTAGTCTCAATCCCTGGATAGTTCAGTGGATTTGCAGTTGGCTGAGGGATCGGTATCAGAGCGTTGTTGTAAATGGTGTGCAATCTGAACAAAGGCGAGTTACAAGTGGTGTGCCGCAAGGCTCTGTCCTGGGCCCCATTCTTTTAAATATATTTGTAAGTGACATAGGAGAAGGCTTGGTAGGAAAAGTTTGTCTGTTTGCTGATGATACAAAGGTTAGTAATAGGGTGGATATTCCTGGAGGACATGGAAAATGATGGAGCTTTACTGGATAGATGGTCAAAACTGTGGAAACTAGAGTTTAATGTCTCTAAATGTAAAATCATGCACTTGGGTAGAAGGAATCCCTGCTCTGAGTACCGTATGGGCAGCACTTTGTTAGCCAGGACCCCGGAGGAGAGAGATTTAGGGGTACTGATTACTGATAGCTGCAAGATGAGTGGACAGTGTAGCCAGGCAGTGGGAAAAGCAAGCAGGATGCTCGGCTGCATAGCTTGAGGCATCACCAGTAGGAAGAGGGAGGTTGTGATGCTGCTGTATAGAGCCCTGGTAAGGCCACAGCTAGAATACTGTGTGCAGTTCTGGAGACCTTACATGCAAAAAGACATTATTCAAATATAACATGTCCAAAGGCAGGTAAACGAAAATGGTGGAAGGACTTAAAACTTCAGGAGAGACTTAAAGAACTTAATTTGTACAGTCTGGAGGAAAGAAGGGAGAGGGGGGACATGATTGATACCTTTAAATATGTAAAAGGATTGAATAAGGTTCAGGAGGGAAGTGTTTTTAAGAAGAAGCTTAATGATAGAACAAGGGGGCACAACCTGAAGCTAGTCGGGGGGAAGATCAGGAGCAATGTTAGAAAATATTATTTTACAGAAAGAGTAGTAGATGCTTGGAACAAACTTCCAGCAGAGGTAGTTGAAAAATCAACAGTCACTGAATTTAAACATGCCTGGGATAAGCACACATCTATCCTAAGATAAAGAGTACATACAATATACACATAAGGGCAGACTAGATGGACCGTATGGTCTCCTTCTGCCGTCAAACTTCTATGTTTCATAAATCAGAAAGGGAGGGCGGACCCGTACCGGACACTATGTCTCCCAGTCTAGTGTCCTGAGTCGCCTCCCAAAGGAGGAATGTCTTAGAGTTCAACCCCGGTGGGAAGGCCGGGTTTTCGAACAACGGGGTGAAGGGTCCAGGTCTGAGTGATAGCTCCCCCCGCCTCAAAAACCTATCCCAAATTGTCAATAACGGGCCCACCAAATAGGGCAGTTCCTGCTTCCTGGTCCACCCAAGGCAGGGCCACCAGACTGAGAGGGGAGGTATCCCTCTCAATACTAACCCAACATTTATTTTCTTTTTGGTGAAACCAATCAGAGAGACGTACCAACACTGAAGCGGCATGATAGAGCTTGAGGTCTGGGACTCCAAGTCCCCCCCTATTTTTGGCCCTGCAGAGTGTTGCCCTTCGTACTCTGGGCCTCTTATTGCACCAAATAAATTTAAAGAAGGCATCCTGGAGCAGCTTAAAGAAGCCACGCTCCGGAGCCAGTGGGATTGCCTGAAACAGGTAGAGAAATCGGGGCAAGATGTCCATTTTCAAAATATTTATGCGCCCTAGCCATGAGTATTGTTTTTTATGGTAGAGGTTTAGGTTTGTGACCATAGAGTAGAGGAGAGGGGCGTAGTTAAGTTTGTAAAGTTTCCCCAAATCCGAGGGAAGCCGGACCCCTAAGTATTTTATGGCCTCCCCCTGCCACCTGAAGGAAAAGTTCGCTTGTAGGAGTTGCTGAGACCGCTTATCCAGTGAGACATTTAGGATCTCTGTATTAGATAGGTTCACTTAGAAGTTACTGAGTTCGCCAAACCGCTTGAACTCCGTTAAAATAGAGGGCAGAGATATATGCGGTGAGGTTATATACATAAGCAAATCATCAGCGAAAATACCATTTAGGAATACTCACTTGTAAAATGGGTATTATAAGTATGTTACACACCCCGCTTCAGATAGTCATTACACTTGGGTTATACCGACCTGTAGAGGGCGATCTTGCAGAGATGTCATTAAAAAAAGGGAGCCCCTCCCGGTCCATAAATACCTGGTACCTCCCACTCATTCCCCAGTATTTAAGACAGCAGTAAAGGGACCAGGAATAGCCAAAATAACCAGTAACAGTAAAAAAGGTTCACCATAGGATCCAGAATACCAAAGGGCGGGTGAAGCGGGGTGTGTGACATACTTATAATACCCATTTTTCAGGTGAGTATCCACAAAATGGTATTATTCTAAGTATGTCACACACCCCGCTTCAGATAGTCATTACACTTGGGACATCCAATAGCAGTGTCCATAAAGGGCGGGGATCCAAAACAAGGCAACAAGGCACAAACTTAAACCACTGCAGCTTGCAGAACTTTGCGGCCAAAAACAGCATCCGCTGAGGCCCGCACATCAACCTTGTAAAACTTGGAAAAAGTGTGAATGGAAGACCAAGTAGCAGCCTTACAAACTTGCTCAACAGAGGCCTGATGCTGGAAAGCCCAGGACGCCCCAACGGCACGAGTAGAATGAGCAGTAACCTGAAAAGGGGGAACCTTCCCCTTGGCAGAATAGGCCCCAACAATGGCCTGGCGAATCCATTTACTAATAGAAGACTTGGCGGGAGCCAAACCTTTCCTAGGCCCGGAGGGCACCACAAAAAGGGCGTCAGTCCTACGAAAAGAGGAAGTAGCCACCAAATAGTACTTCACACAGCGAACCATATGCAGAGAATGCAAAACCCTCTCCTTGTCATTGCTGGGCTTAGGACACAAGGAGGGTAGAACAATGTCCTGATTAAGATGAAAGGCAGAGACCACCTTAGGAAGGAAATCTGGCTTGAAGCGGAAAAAAACCTTGTCCTGATGCCTCTCAAAATAAGGAGCCTTAATGGACAAAGCCGCCAACTCCGATACACGCCAAACGGAAGTGATGGCAACCAAAAATGCAACCTTCTGAGTAAGCGTAGAAAGAGCAATATCCTGCAAGGGTTCAAAAGGAGGACCCTGAAAGGCAGAGAGAAACAAATTCAAATCCCAAACTGGGAGCAAAGGCTTCCTAGGAGGCCGCACATGCGTAACCCCCTGGAAAAAGGTCTTAACCAGAGGATGAAGAGCAAAAGACTTTTGAAAGAAAACCGCCAGGGCAGAAACATGCCCTTTCAGCGTACTAAGCTGCAAACCTAGGTCCAGACCATGTTGCAGAAATTCCAAAACCCTAGGGATAGAAAACGCCCTGCAAGGCAAGGCCCGGACCTCACACCAATCAATATAAGACCTCCAAATCCTATAGTAGATGGCAGAGAAAGACTTCTTTCTAGCCCTAACCAGAGTCTGAATGACAGCATCAGAAAGACCTTCCTCCCTCAAGATGGAGGTTTCAGCGTTGGTAAATTGGGGTAGAGCAGTGGACCCTGAGTGAGCAGATCTGGCAGAAGGGGCAGATCTAACTAATCCTCTGCCAACCTTACCACGTATGCGAACCAAACCTGTCTTGGCCATCTTGGAGCCACCAGAATTGCTGATGCGCCCTCTAGGGCCAGCTTGCGCACCACTTTGCCCACCATGGGAAACGGAGGGAACAGGTACAGAAAACCCAGATCCCTCCAGTTCAGAGACATGGCATATGCCAGAGCCAGCGGATCCCGCGAGAGAGACACAAATGCTGGAAGCTTGTGATTGTGACGAGAGGCAAAGAGGTCCACCTCCGGAGTCCCCCACCGGTGGCAAAGCGACCGAAACACCTTGGGGCTGAGCGACCATTCCCCCCGGCGAGATGAGCACCTGCTCAGGGAGTCCGCCTCCGTGTTCTCCACTCCCGGAATGTACACCGCCGAGATGCACGGGACATTGCTCTCTGCCCAAGCCAGGATCAAAGACACTTCCCTGAGGGCACGCCTGCTGCGAGTCCCTCCCTGGTGATTGATGTAGGCGACCGCTGTCCGGTTGTCCGACTGAACTTGAACCGGTAGGCCCCTCAACTGATGAGTCAAGCGAGCCAGAACCAACCTGATGGCTCTCAGCTCCAGAACATTGATGGGATCGTGAGCCTCCTGAGGCCCCCACAGTCCCTGAAACTGAAGATCCTTCCAAAATATCCCCCAACCTGACAGGCTGACATCCGTGGTGACCATCTCCCAACGAGGGGTCAGAAAGGATCTGCCCCTCATCAGATTGCTCGGTTCCAGCCACCACCGAAGGGGATGCCGAACCCGGGGGGACATCAGAAAAAACTGATCCAATGACAACGGGGACCCGTCCCAGGCCGCCGATAGATGGAGCTGGAGCGTCCTTGTGTGAAACTGGGCAAAGGGAACCGCCTCGAACGATGCCACCATCAATACCACCAGTCGCATCCCCAGCCGGATGGACGGGCGAGGGATGGATAGAAGACGCTGAGTCAATTCCTGAATCAAAAGAACCTTGGGCCGGGGGAGGAACACCCTGGACTGAGAAGTATCCAGAGACATTCCCAGGAACGCCACCACCATGGACGGAGAGAGGCAGGACTTGGGATAGTTGAGCACCCAGCCGAATCTCTCCAGGGTGGCTACCACAGTCCTGGTGTCTAGCTCCGCCTGGCCGAGAGAGGATGCCACAATAAGAAGATCGTCCAGATAAGGCACAATGCGGATACCCTGGGCTCTAAGGAGGGCCATCACCCCCGCTAGCACCTTGGCGAAGACTCTTGGAGCCGAGGTAAGGCCAAACGGAAGGGCCACAAACTGAAAATGGAGATCTTCCACCACAAACCTGAGAAATCTCTGATGCGCCGGGAAGATTGGAACATGCAGATAAGCACCCTTGATGTCTATAGACGTCATGAAGTCCTCCTGCCCAAGTTTATGGCAGAGCGCAGAGTTTCCATGCGGAACTTCCTGGGACGGATAAACCTGTTGAGAAACTTCAGATCCAGGATGGGACGAACGGAGCCATCCTTCTTGGGCACGGTGAACAGATTGGAATAGAATCCCAGGCCCCGGTCCGAGGGAGGCACCGGGCAGATGACTGCCATGCCCAGGAGATATTTTACTGCTGCCCGCAGCCCCTGCGCGGCCAGAGGATCCAAGGGCATGCAAGACCTGAAGAATCTGGGAGGAGGCCGGATCTCGAACTCCAGTTTGTAACCGGAAGACACCACTTTGCGAATCCATCTGTCCGAGACATCCTGGTCCCAGACCTGGGAGAAGTGTTGCAGCCGTCCCCCCACCTGCGAGGGTGAGGGCGCCCCCCTCATTGCTGAGCCAGCTTAGCAGCGGCTTTGGGCTTGGAGCCCCAGCTGTGACCTGGACGGGCACGTCCTCTTCCCCTGTGGAATCACCTCTGGAGGGGAAAACAGCCGTTCCCCGTTGAGCTCTGGCCCCACGAAAGGAAGGGGTAAATGCAGCCACCCCCCGAAAGGGACGACGTTGCTTCTTTTGCTGAGGTAACCTACCTCCTTTGGCAACCGAATCCAATTTGTCTCCAAAGAGCTGCAAGCCCAGAAAGGGAAGAGCCGTAAGAGACTTTTTGGACACAAAATCAGCCGCCCACTGGCGCAACCAAACCGACCATCGAATTGCGACCAGCAAGGCCGAAGTTCTACTACACATCACCAAGGTGTCATCCAGGGCGGCTAACACAAAAGACAAAAATAATTCACACCGCTTAAGGCCGGTGAACTCATCGCTAGCCGGGTCAAGGCTGGAGGTAGACAACAGGTCCCTGACAACTGACCTAGAAGCCACTATAAGAAGCGCTGAAGCACAAACAGGCCGCAAGGCCGACCCGACGCTGGCAAAACCATGACAAGCCATCTGGTCAATGCGTTTGTCCTCACCGTCCTTGAGAGTAGAACAGTCAGGAGAATGCAAGACAGAGGTGCTAGACAACCCCAACACAGGGGTGTCCACCTCGGGAAGGGACGACCAGCGCTTCACCGCGTCCGCTGGAAAGGGATGTTTCTTATCCCAACTCGGAGGGACACCCGGAAGCCGAGTAGGCCTCTCCCATTCCTTGAGGATAATGCCGTCGAAATGCCTTTGATTCGGGAATTCTAAGCGCGGCTTAGCCTCCTCAAAGAACTCCCCCTTCTGCGGAAGAGTCACTTAGGGAGGAGAGATTGCCAGAACCTCAAACATATGAGCCAGGACCTCAGGGGTATCCCAAGAATCTCCCTGACCCCGCTCGGCATCAGTGCCAACAACCTGCTGATCGTCAGAACCCTCAGACTCCTCAAAAAGCTCCCCTTCCTCTAGCAGGGGGTAATCAGACCAGTCCAGCGAATCAAACTCCTCAAAATCAGAAGCCTGCGTGGCTGGGGACAAGTGTTTTCTCTTAGCCGGGACCTTTCTGGCCACAGCGCTAGAAAATAATTTTTCAAGATTGGACAATCTGGCACACACCTCAGATCGCGACTCCCCACTCGTGACAACATCACACGGGGTACGGGTCAGGTGGGGAGGGGTAGGAGAAGGGACCGGCGGCGCAGAACCAGACGCAAGGGATCCCGACTGCCGCGTAATAGTCTGCTGCGCACATGGTATGCAAAGGAAAACATCATCCCCTGTAAGGGATGCCCCACACCCCAAACACTGCCGGGGTTGCCCCGAGGGGAGCCCGAGCCCGGTATCTTGGGAAGCCTCCATATGGTGATTTTATAGGTACTCTCAATACCCCAGGGAATTAGGCGATGTAAGCGACCCGGTATGCCCCTTCTGTGTCCAGAGTGGGAGGATATTATGGGGAGTTCTAAGCTTAAACCAGGGACCCTAGGACCGGGAGGACCCTTTAGGCTTCGACAAGGGTCCACCTGGAAGACAGAATACAGGGCTATTCAGCACCTCAATCATGCCCAGGCACACACAATGCAGACATACTGACAATGCAAGGAAAACAGATGAATTGTATATACACATGTGCAGGTCAAGCAATGGCTGTTCATATAATAACAAAACGCTAAAGTATAATGCAGAGTTAGCAGGCAGTGCCTGAAATAATGAGGCCGCAGGGGCCACTCACGCGATCAGCCTTGGAGACCTGAGAAGCAGAGGGAGAGAAGGGCGGGCCGGTGGCGCCAAGAGCACGGGGGGCGGGCCATCGGCGAGCGCACAGAGCGCCCAACCCCGCCCCCTGCACGAACCGTACCTGAGGGGAAGGAGCTCCCCGCCGAATGGCACAGCCAGCGCCGGCTGATACCGTTCAAAGAAAAAAAGCGCCCAGTGAACACACGCACCCACACACGCACAGCTGAACAAACACACGTTAAGAGAGAAGGGGACCCTACGCTGCCCCCCCCCCCTCTAAGGAGCAAGGGCCATCCGGGAGAGGGGGGAATCCACGCTGGAAGGGCAAGGGACGGGGCATCCCTAACCGGGATCACCAGCCCGGCAAAACCGCCTACCCCTTAGTATGGGGTCTCACGGTGGAGCGTAGCTCCTAAGCACCCTTAGGTGCTGTCTACCCTCGCCCTCTACAGGTCGGTATAACCCAAGTGTAATGACTATCTGAAGCGGGGTGTGTGACATACTTAGAATAAGAGAGAGCTTGTGCTCCTTTCCCCCACAAGAGATCCCCCTGATGGAAGGGTTAGCCCTCAGAGCATTGGCCAAGTGCTGCATCACCAACACATAAAGCAATGGGGATAGGGGGCACCCCTGGCGAGTACCATTCCGGATACTGAAGGGGCCCGACAGGATATAGGTATAGGGCCATGATTCTAGCTAACATGACCGGACCCATTCCCACCTGAGCCAGCGCAGCCCCCAGGAACCCCCAGTGCACCCTGTCGAAGGCTTTCTCCGCGTCCACCGCCAGCACACAGGCCGGGATGGCCCGCGACTGCGCATGGAGCATCAGGGATATAGTCTTAATGGTATTATCTCCCGCCTCCCTTCCCGAGACAAACCCCACCTGATCCAGGCCGACCAACGTGGGAAGCAGCGACTGAATTCTAAGAGCGATGATTTTAGCAAATATTTTCACATCCACGTTGATCAACGAGATCGGCCTGTAGCTTCCCAGCAAGGTGCTATCCCCGCCGGGCTTGAGGATGACCGCAATGTGCGCCTCTAGGGCCTGTCTCGGGAAGGGGCAGCGGATCAAGTTAAACACCCTGACAAGGAAGGGGGCAATCACAGATCCCAGCACTTTATAAAACCGGGGAGTGAATCCATCCGGGCCCGGACTCTTACCTGCTCTATGGCCTGAACCACCTCCTCTATCTTGAAGGCATCTTCCAGTGAATCACTGTCCTCTGGAGGTAACGTCGGGAGGGCTGTTTCCCTTATGAAGTCTACCAGTGGGTCGCTCCCAGCCTGTCGTGGTACTCGGGCAGGGGTGCTTTCGATGTTGTAGAGTTTGGAATAGAAGGTCCAGAACTCAGTCGCTATCTGGGGTGTTTTAAGAACCTCTGACCCCCCAGCCCCCCTAATGGTGGGAATGAACGCACAGCCCTGCCTTGGGTGAAGAGACCGGGCCAGCATCCTGCTACATTTATCTGAATGTTCATAGCTACGTGCCTTACATCTATCCCTGTATTTAAGGAAACATTGGTCATACAGGCCCTTCAAGCTCTGTCTGGCATCCAGAAGCTCTCTCAAAACTGTTTGGGCGGGGGAGGTTTTGTGCGCCTCCTCTAAGTCCTTGATACGCTCCAGAACAATCCCGATCTGCAGCGCCCGTTCCCTCTTGAGCCTGGACCCGTGCTTAATGAAGACCCCCCGCAGTACGCATTTGAGTGCTTCCCACTGCAGTGGCAATGGGGTTGGGTCACCAGCATGGTCAGAGTGGAAGTTAGCTATAGTGGCCTTTATTTCCGCTAGACACAAGGCATCCTTCAACAAGTTGTCGTTAAGACGCCAATTGTAGCACCTAGGGACCACTTCCGGGATCGAGAGGCTCAAGAAGACAGGGGCATGATCCGACCAGAGTATCTGCCCAATGGTGGCATCTGGGTCACGCACAAGTGCATTGTGACTGAGGAAGATGTAATCCAGTCTGCTATAGGTATTGTGAGGATGGGAGAAGAATGTGTAGTCCCTCGCCCCCCCGTGTTGAATTCTCCAAGTATCTACAACCTGGAGGGCCCGGAGGGCCCCATGGAGCCTGCCCAACCCAGAATGAGATATCGCCGACTTACCTTGGGAGGAATCCAACCTCGGATCCAATACCAGGTTGAAATCACCCCCAACACTATAGTGCCCTCCGCAAACTCCTCCAGCACACGTAAGATCCCCAGGCCTACCTCCACCTGGTCCTGGTTGGGTAAATACAAGTTGGCGAGAGTATACCTGGCCTCATGTAATGAGAACTTAGGAAATAAATACCTACCGTTCGGATCTACTTTCGAGTCTAAAGGCTCTAGGGGGACGGATTTATGAAGTGCAATGGACACTCCTTTAGACTTGTTGTCTGGATTGGGGCTGTGAAACCATCTGTCATGGCTGGATGATTTTTAATGTGGGCAATCTGTATGTACAGGGTGGGGGAAACATATAAGATATGGTCTTATTCAGGGTCAAGGTCCGCTTTAACAAAGATTTAGCTTAGCTTCCTGTTTTCTTAACTTGACAAGCATCAGGCTGCTTTAACACCAGGGTGTTCAAGCTTTGAAGATCAATTTGTAAGCAATAGTGCTTGTGGTCACCATTTAATCTAAGTGCAATTGTTGCATAGTCGCAGCTAGCTGGACTTTTGCGATTGCCCCTAAATGGAATCATCCTGATTTGGTGATCCAACAGCACAGAGGGTTTCACATTGCAGGGGATAGCATTTGGACAAGGAATTGCTGGCCATAGAGTATTTCAGATGCTAGGGCCAGCATTAAAGCCTGCAGTATGACCTCCCCCGGGTTCACCCAGTTAAACTTACCTCTTCTTGGTTCAAAGGCACATGCAAGGGCACTCAGCCAATGAAAACTATTTCCTAGATTTACATCTTTTGGCAAAAGGTTCTCATTGACGGGAAGCGAGGGTTGCACATGCACGTGCTCCCGCCCCATCCTGTGTGAATGGCTGGAGCTGCGCACATGATGCAGGGAATGCAGCAGCACACACTCCCTGTTGAAAACAATGATATCCGTCTACCAAATTACGTCAGTTCAGCAGGCAGCTCTCATAGGACGAGAGCCTGCGCATGTGCCGTTGAACCGGGGAAAGGTGAGTGTGTACAAGCGCCCTGGGGTGTTTCACAAAAAGCTCTGTTTATGGCAGTCGGGAGCGCAAGTGGCAGCCCCCAGCCTATTTAAATGGCTGTAGGCGGGAGAGTGCACAGCCCAAAGATGATGGGGGTGCCACCCTGATTATTTACATCAGCAAAGAAGTCAGAAAGAAGTTGAGTTTTGCGTCGACCCTGGGGTATTCACACAGCAGGTCATCCCAATTTGGGGTGCCTCGGGGGAAGGCCATCAGCCCTGTTGGATTTTGTTCTGCTTTATAGAGGAACCAAAACCCATGATTTCCACTATTATTTTGAAGGCTTGGGATATCCAGATGGCAAATTGCTATATATATTTCTTATATTTTGATAAAAAGGGTTAATGATTTTTTTCTTATTACTATCTGTCCTACCCTCACTTTCTGTTTGGTTAGGATTCCACCTTAGAGAAGGTTATACGGATCCGGCAGTAGCGACTAAAAGAAATCAGGTTCCTGCTAACGTAACTGTCCAATTCCACAAACAGATAAATTGGCTGTTCACACGAATCAGGAAACCACTTTCCTTTCTCCATTGAATTGGGATAACAGCTGGCACCTTACATTGAATTACAGGAATAAGGGCGAGATGGCTCTGCTGAATGCCAAGGTGCTTTGCATTGCATTAAGGGTATAACTTAGGGATCCACTTGGATTCTGCACTGCATATAGGCAGGGTATAAAAACTGGACTGGCTCCAGCTCAGCATGAGCTGCATCCTCGGCATCCCTGCAGCTGTGTGTGCTCTGGGGGAGTGTGCACTGCACCTGGCAGGGAAACCGTGCATGCAGCGGTCCTCGTTCCCTATGCCTCAATGGCTTTATGTTCTGCTACTAAAGCACAGCATACAGTGCTGATTGGACGAGCGCCCTCGGAACGGTGGAAGACTGAGTTGAGTGAGCGATCGGGTGTCCATCTATACATTGCAAAGACCCAACCCTGTGAATCATTCAAGGCAATGCCACCGACCTACACATCTGGTACTCCACATAGTTTACAGGACAGCCATTATTACCACCTTGACTTTCAGAAGAAGAAACGGAGACTGGATTGGTATCAGAATCTACTTCAAGGCAATGCTGTGTGAAAGTGACTGTAAGGTGCAAATCAGACTTGGGTAAAGTAAAAAGAGGGCAGTAGATCTGGTTGGGGTACAGATAATTCTGCAGCTGTATGCGACACTGGTTGAGAACACTTGAAGAGAGTAAAATGAATCCTTGTGTGAGCTTCTTTAAAACAGACCTACTATGTTTCCCTGAAAATAAGACAGGTCTTTATTATTACAGTATTCCAGTAGTATTGTAGTATTAATTTTTTGCTCTGAGGGGTGGATCGAGCCCAAGATCTACCTTGACCGTATGGGCGGCCACGAGGGATGGATCCAGTAAGGGTGGCCAATTACCAGAGAGACCCCCTTCATCCCTCCACAGCAGCGGTCACAGATGGGGGGGCAGCACAGCCGGCCCAACCCCTCTGTGTCTCGGGCTTATTTTCAGGGTAGGGCTTGTATTTTAAAACATTTGTGAAAATGCTGAAAAATCACACTAGGGCTTATTTTCAGGGAATCACAGTAAACTCTTCTCGAGCATCTTTGCCCCAGGGAGCCTAAAAGTCTACAGCAGGGGTTCTCAAATGGTGGTACTAGAAGCACCAGTGCTAAATGACATTCTTTCAGGTGGTACTCGACAAGTGTGTAGGCTTTGTCCTGTACCCTTACCCCAACCTGATCTGCTGCTATCTATACTTCTCTCAAGCGTGATTTGCTCCATAAATAAAAACTGCACCATTTTTTGTATGATGAATGCACTTTAAATGGCTGTTTTGTATGTTTTGAACATAGTTTCAGATGACTGACAACGCTCACGCACCACGCAGGTGATACTTGATTTCATTGGACAATAGAAAGTGGTATTTAATGAAAAAATGTTGGGAACCCGTAGTCTACAGGGACTCCTAGGCAAGCAATGTTTAGCGCCATATTTAGTCCCCATCATTTTCTACTCTCCTCCTTCTAAGGCTGAATAATGTCACAGGAGTGTAATTAATCCAGGATTAGAGCAACTAATCATGTAAAGTGGGTGACCGCCCCATGGGATTGGTCCAGCCCAACTTTCAGCACCTCATCATTCCACCTACTAGGTGATCAGAGGATATCCCGCTTCAGGAAAAAAGGGCTGTCGCTTCTGTAACAAGTGTCTGTGAAAAACCCTTTTTACTGTCTGAACGTGGAGAAAATATTTTTATATCTCCTCGCCTGATCTGACAGATGTCTGTGTGGTGTTTGACTTCACCGAGACTGTGATTTACTGCCGAGCGTGACAAAGTGAATCCTGGTGACAGATTCACAGGAAGGCTGGGTGTGACTGGAGAATCTTCCTGTCACACATGTTACTGGAGCCTGGGAACCAGAGCCTGCCCGGCGCACTTTGCAGAGCCTGGCCTGGGAAGAGGCGAGGCGCCCGCTGTACCCTTAAATACACAAACAAATTATATTCATCTGATATTTACATATAGCCTGTATATAGCTCTTATGTCATTACGTCAGTCATGAATGTGTATTTATGTGTGCAATAAGTTAGAGAGTTTATTATACATTTTATATATATATATATATATATATATATATATATACACACAAACATATACAGGGCCGGCTCCAGGTTTATGTGGGCCCTTGGGTGGCATGGTCTCAGTGGGCCCTTTGTGGTGAAGTTGCGTCACATCACTGACGTCCCAAATCTGGATGCCCGCTAAAAAAAACTATTTCAACCAAAAATAATTTTTGGTCTTCGTTGAAGCGCACCAAACCCCTTTAAACCTGCCCTCGGAGTCTACACGAATGTAGATTCTCCAGATTTTGGAAGGCCCTGTATTAACCCCCCCCCCCCCACTTTGTTCATTACTTTCCTCGAACTGGTGAATGCACTGTGGGTTCTTTCACAAACAGGGACATTCAAAATTGAGATGCCCCTGTAAAGCGGACCAAAACATAGGGGTGGGATTGCTTGCATAGTGGGTATGCCAGCGATCCCAGGGGGTTTCGCACAGTAGGGTATCACTGGGATGCTCCAGGGATAGGAAATTAGCTGGTGTGGGCAACTTAAAAGCACTTCCTCCCCTGGAATCTAAATCGAGATGCCCTGTTGTGTGGAACCTCGCCATCCGAGGAGATGTGGGCAGTGCCCTCCCAGTCCGCCGGTCAAGTGCCGTCGCACACCCCAAAGGCCAGCCCTGTCAGTGGGCCCGACTGGCAGCCTTCCCGCCTTGCCGGGCGCTGACGACAGCTATATATATATATATATATATATATATATATATATATACAAAAAAAGTTATGAAATATATTGCAAAAAAATCTGTAGTACTTTTTCTAGATATACAGGTAGAGGTGGAAGCCTTCTCTGTAGGCACTTAACATTGTCCCAGCACAATTTTTTTTTGACGAGAACAAAAAACATTGGTGGGTCAGTGGTCCGCCCTCCTGCCGCGCTGCTTTGGCAGAGGAGAGTCCATGCAGGTCACGGAAGGAAAGTATCAGCCTGCACCGGTGGGCACAATGCAGGTCGCTGTGGCTCGAGCGGCAAGAAGGGACAGGTATTGTGGATGTGGGAGGTTGGGGGCTGTAGGTGTGCACACTATAACCTAAACCCTTCACACAACCCTCCAGAGCTGCTGACCTAAACCCCTCAACCCAACCCCCCTAGCTGCTGACCTAAACCCCTCAACCCAACCCCCCTAGCTGCTGACCTAAACCCCTCAACCCAACCCCCTAGATGCTGACCTAAACCCCTAACCCAACCCCCCTAGCTGCTGACCTAAACCCCTCAACCCAACCCCCTAGATGCTGACCTAAACCTCTCAACCCAAACCCCAGCTGCTGACCTAAACCTCTCAACCCAACCCCCAGCTGCTGACCTAAACACCCTCCCTAGCTACTCACCTAACCTCCCTCCCCAGCTACTCACCTAAACCCCTCATCTAACCCACCCTCCCTTGCGCTGAGCTAAACCCCCCTCAGCTAACACACAACCCGCACCTCAGCCACTGATTCATCATTAGGTAAAATCACAGTGTGGGCATTTTGAGATAAATGTGTTGCTTTTGGGTTACACTATGGGCATCTGGGCTCTAAAACGCTTATGTACCTGCCAGCTTACAGGCTCAGTGGATGAGTTGGTCCAGATGTAGTTCCAAAGCGGAGAGCATGCTTCTGGCCAACCCAAAGCCCCCCACTCTGAGTAAAGGTTGTTTTTTCGCGGACAGGAAGTTTAAACAGATTTTTTTTTTTAGGGTTTTGGGGGGGGGGGGGGGGGTTAAGCTTGCACACACACGGACATTTTCATCTGCATTTAACCCATCTGTGCAGAGAGTGTAAACAAGCCTGGAGTGGTGGGCTATTATGGCACCCGGGGGCAGTTGGGAGGGTTAGGTGCCTTGCTAGCACGTCATGTCCCATGGCCAGGATTCAAAACTGCAACCCTCCGGTCACAAGGCTGCTTCCTTACCACTAGGCCACAACAGCCCCTAAAATAAGATGATGGAGAAATATTAGATATATAGATTGCATTAGTATGTTTAATAGTGCCAGCAGTCTAGAGCTTAGCACTGATGAAACTAAAGTCTAGCTCTGCAGCACCTTGTCTCTATTAATATTTCAATATGGCAAATATTTGTAACACGGCCTGATAAATGGCAGGGTAGGGGGTTCCAATTTGACAAAACACATGACAAGGGCACTCCAGGCAAATGGTTTATTTACCCTGCTTTGTGCTCTCTCCATGCTGGCTGTACAGGGCTGCATCTTTCATGCAGCATGTTTTATACATGTATTTCTTGGTAAGCCCTAGTAAACGCTCTTCCTTCTACTGGTCCTCTTCATGCATGCATAATCACACTCTGCAGCCATCTGACTGTAAAGGTCCCTAAGAATTGAAATTCACTGAGCGTACTGTGTATGATGAGTTAACAGAAGAAAATAAATTCAATAGAGCTTATCAGGAAATGTGAAGTGCAGGTGAATTAAAGGTGCAACCACTGACTGCCAGCATAGGACAAGCAGAAAGCAGGCAAATATTACCCTTTGAATTATGAATATAATATAAAAGTAGTCCCCATTGCCTGCCTTACCTAGGGAAGATAGAAGGATCACACCTATTTCTTACATTGGATGAGGATCTCATATCTAGGGGCACCTTACTGGCATTATACCTGCACTCCTCCCTGCTGCTGTTTCGCGTGTCCTGACAAAGCACACTTCTTTACTCACTTATTACTCAGAGACCCACCTAAATAACTTTCTACTGTCACCTGTATCCTAATTCCAAGATGACCTCATCAATTATATATATATATATATATATATATATAGAGCTTGTTATGATATTTCTGATTACATGATACCAGCCCTTCTTCCTACATATCAACCTAGGAGTGGTTAGAGTGTGACTGGACCTGGAAAGGTGCCAGCCACTCACCCCGTATGCAGCTATAGAGGTGAGGGGACGCAGAAGCTCTGAGCTGATGGGCACAGATCTTTTTTCTATGCTATGTAACCATATTCTGTACATATATACAGTATCTGTGTATAAGTAGATGTAGGTATGTTCAACTATGGGGGGGGGGGCAGGGGTGGGGTGGCTTGGTAGGTTGTTAGCTTTCCCTGTTTTACTCTATAGCATATATGTTTTGCTGTTTTAAATTTGAATGGTCAAAATGTCATGATTGTAACTTATACAGCTCTCAGCCAAATGGGTGGAAGTATAGAGTTACAGTAAAAAAAAAAAAACAAACAAACAACAGAAATGTCTATCCATCTAACTAACCCACTACCTGCCCATATATCTATTTGTTCATCTATTATCCATTTATCTATCCATCAAAAAAATACAATTCTGTGAGTTCTCACCTGAAGAATTGTTTTTATAGTATACAGCACGTTCTGTTTCACTTATTCCTTACGTCTGAGTTATCCTAATCATGGTATCAACAACAGAAGCAAGTAACCCCTTTTCCATCAAGATGGAGGTTTCAGCAGCCGAGCCGTTAAAGCCAGCGTTTGTAAATTTGGGTGGCGTAGCTGCCCCTAAGTGAGGAGATCTGGATCCTTGGGCAAGACGTACCGGTCTACTGCCAACTGCACGACGTCTGCGAACCAAACCCTTCTTGGCCAACAAGGGGCCACCAAGATGGCAGGTACCTGCTCCTGGACTATCTTGCGCATGACCCTGCCCAGGAGAGGAAACAGAGGGAACACATAGAGAAGCCGAAACTCCTTCCAAGGAATAGCCAATGCATCCGTGGTGAAGGCCAGAGGAACCTGAGCCAGAGAGACAAATCTAGGAAGTTTGTGATTGTGACGAATCGCAAACAGGTCCACGTCCGGCTGCCCCCAGCGATGACACAGGGAGAGAACACCCGGTTGTTGAGGGACCATTCTCCCATATAAGACGTCCCCCTGCTCAGGGAGTCCGCCTCCTGGTTCTCCACCCCCGGAATGTAGACCGCTGAGATGCCGGGAACATGCTGTTCCGCCCAAGAAAGGATCAGGGACACTTCCTTGAAGGCTCGCTTGCTCCGAGTTCCTCCCTGATGAATGATGTAGGCAACCGCCGTCTGGTTGACTGAGCGGATCTGAACAGCGCGACCCCGAAGGTGAGTGGTCATGCGAGAAAGAACCAATCTGATCGCCGTCAGTTCCAATAATTTGATGGAAGCATGGGGCCCAATTGCAGGAGCGGGGAAGTAGGGGAAGCAGAGGGAGGCGCAGAGCTGGGAAGCGAAGCAGGCAAACCAGCTTGTAGCGCAATGACACTGTCAGCACACGGCATTCGCACACCGTGACACTGTTAATCACAGGGGATACCCACACATGGAACATAGCCGGGCTTGCCCCGCAGGGCCCCCAAGCACGCTATCCCCTGAAGCCTCCATATGGTGATTAACACAGGCGCAATAGACCAGTAGTGGGTAAAGGCTTAAGACAGAAGCCACCAGGGATGCCCTCCCAAGGGATGCCCCCAGAAGTCTATTTTGTGAAGGGGGAGTGAGGGGGAGGAAGGAGTAAGCCGGGAGAACCACAACCCAATGGTATCCCGCCTGAAAGACATAAGTAAAAATACACATGAGCATCCCGCAGCACATGAAAATCCCAGGGTCAATAACCCTCCCCCCCAAGGAGGAATCATGGACCAAGGACACCGCGGGGTCACTCAGGCACAGACCGCTAGGTAAAGCGATACACCAGGGAAAGCAGCGCTGCAGCCGGGAATGAAGAAAACCATACACGCAGGTTGTATAAAATGGCGCCGGCTGAGGTACCTCGAGGGGCGGGCTGCAGGGGAACAGCGCGATCCACAGCATCACCAGGCCCCGCCCCCCCTCGAACAGCGCGAAAATGACGCTCACGTGACCCGGCCGGGGCCATGACAAAGTAAAATTACCACAGGATATAGCGCCCACAGCCGCAGAGCGTAGTACAAAGCTGCGCGGCAGCTAAAAACACCAAAATCGACAAATTACCTAAAAAAAACCACACGTGACCTAGCAGGCGCCAAGACAAAGCAAAATTACCTCAGGTTATAGCGCCCACAGCCGCAGAGCGTAGTACAAAGCTGCGCGGCAGCTAAAAACACCAAAAAACACACCAAAATCAACAAATTACCTCAGAAAACACCACTCACCACCACTGCCACCCGCCCCCCCCCCCCCAAACGGAGTCAGAGAGGGGGGAGAAGAGGGACCAAGGGACAAATCCTGCAAGCAGACAGAATGAAATTCAAGTTCAATCCCAACGGGGACCATAGGATTACACGGGGAACGCACATGAGTACCCCCTGAAGGAAGTCTTAACCAAGGAAGACTGAACCAGAGACTACTAAGGCAAGGTGGACAGGGCAGAACCTGACCCATCAGAGTACTGAGTTGGAGAACCAACTCCAAATCATGCTGAAAACAACACTAGGACCCTGGGAACCGAGAACATCCAACAGGGAAGAGACCTAGACTCACACCAATCAATATGGGTATGCCATACCCTATAACAGATAGAAGAAGAAGAGGAAGAAGCTTGCTCCTAGTCTTCCCATAGTCTCAAACACCGAGACAGATAAGCCTGTCTCCATCAAGATGTATGTTTCAGCAGTCAAGCCGACTAGGCCAGAGACTGTAGATTGGAGTGACGTCTCAGTCCTCAGTACCATGTCTGCAGACCACACTCTACTAGGGCACCTGGGGGCCACCAGAATCACTGGTCCCCTTACCAGAGCAATCTTGCGCAGAACCCTGCCTAGCAGGGGGAATGGAGAAGACGTACAGAACCGAACGTCTTGAAATGACGTTACTAAGGCATCCGGACCACTGCCAGAGGATCCTGGGACAGAGAAACAAAGGCAGAGAGCCTGTGATAGTGACGGAACACAACAGAGCCACGACTGGTTGGACTCCATAGTGACACGGGGATTGGCACATCCTGCCGCAGAGGGGCTCCACCGGAGCTAATCTTACTGATATGCAGGAAACATTGTCTCCACCCAGAAAAGGAACATAGACACTTCCTGGAGGGTCCGCCAGCTCCAGGCCCCTTGATTAATGTAGGACACTTGTAGTCAGACAGACCAAGCGCCCCCAAACTGGCAAGCCCAGAAGGGAAGTGGGCAAGCGAGATAGAACCAACTGAAAACGCTCACAGTTTAGAACCTCAATAGGCGTAAGGAACTTCTAAGGGCCCTACCACCCCCAGAATCGCAGGGAGTTTCGGAAAAAACCCTCCCCCTTCAACCTGATAGGTTGGCATCCATGGTGACCGTTTCCAAGAAGGGGCAAGAAGGAATTGCCCCCAGACAGGTCCCTTGAGTTCATCCACTCCAAGAGAAACCTTCTTACCAGGTGGGAAGGCCCACAGACCCTGCTCCAGGGATGCTGTATCCCTGTCCTGTATTAACAATAGACATCGCAGAAGACACAAGGGGAACTGAGCATTAAGGGACCTCCTCCGAGCAAGTCACCAACGGCCCCACCAGCTGCATCCCTGCCTGGTGAAGGGACCGGGACAGCAATGAGGGACTGAGCCCATGTGATCAGATTGCCCACTTTATTGCTGAGAAGGGGAGATTCTGGTTTGAACCTAATCCAGATCATTCCTAGTAATGGAGTTACCATTTAAGGAGACAATGAGGACTTGGGGTGATTGAACACCCATCCAAATGACTCCCAATGGACACCACCAGCTGGGTATTCAACTTAGCCTGACGTAGAGACTGGGAAGTGAGAAAGGACGTCCAGGTAGGTCATCGCGCGGACGCCCTATGGTCTCATCAGAGACATCACCATCGTCAGCACCTGAGTGAACACTCTGGGAGTTGAAGAGAGGCCAGATAACAAGGCCACAATTAGCAGTGTTGGACTACCAACACGAACCCGAAGAGCCTCAGAGAAGGCACAGGGATGTAAACATAAGCATTTTAGCGTTCCCCCGATGGCAAGAAGCCCACTGGGCGCAAGGTGCTGATGGCCCATCTCAGAGTTTCCATGCAGAAACTGCCTGTAATTGGAGAATTGCTGTGAATCCAGAATGGGCCAGCCCGACCCATCCTTTTGGGGGACTGTGGAAAGGTTGGTGTAGCGGCCCCTGCCTCTGCCTGTTATGGGCAATCTGCAAGAGACCCGCAGACCTTGCAGGCCTAGCATGGCCTGTGTCAGCAACTGAACAGCGGCAGGGACCAGGAGTACCTGGGACTTGATCAAACTGGAGAAGGCTGCGCAGCAAACACTATCTTGTATCTGGAGGACACAACCTCCTGAATCCACCAGAATGAGGCGATATGCCTCCTGAGAAGAGCAAGGTGCTGCAGCCATCCCCTCACCCAGACGGGCGAGGGCGCCCCATCATGCTTGAGGGGGTTTGGTGGAAGATTTGGGCTTAGGGCGTTGTCTGCTGCTCATGGGGCAGGAGTCTGCACGAAAAACCCGGAAGGACACCCCTGGTTCCTGTTTAACACTAAGGTAGGGGGGAGAAGGGGTGCCCCTGCCACGAGGGGGCCGAGACGGCCGTCTGCGTAGGGGTGATTTGCCCTTTTTACTGAACAGGTCCAGACGGGCCCCAAATAGGCGTTGCCCTCTAAAGGGAAGGTCAGTAAGAGTCTTTTTTGTAGCATCGTCAGCACCCCACTGTCGGAGCCAGAGCAAGCGAGGTATAGCCACCACAAGGGAAGAAGATCTAGCACACATTCTAATGTTGTCATCCAGCGCCAAAAGAATACATTTTACAAATACATCACAACTGGAGAGTGCATTAAACACCTCCCAGGGGAGATCCTCAGGGTGATGATCAAGCAACTTTCTGATGAGGGTTCTAGTGGCCACTGCAGTAATAGCCGCGGCACAGACTGGGCGCAGCGCCGTCCATGCACAGGAAAAGGCATGAGAGGCCAGCAGATCAATGCGCCGGTCCTCAGCATCCCGAAGGGTACTATAAGCAGGGGTTGTAATAAAGGGGGGATTAGGGACCCCTATGATCGGCGCATCCACCAAGGGGGGTGATGACCAACAATTAACCACCTCAGGGGGAAAAGGGTATTTCCTATCCCAGTCCCCTGGAACCCCTGGAAGTTTACTGGGGCATTCCCATTCCTTGAGCACAAGAGCATGGAAATGCTCTAGAAATTCCAAACGTGCAGTAGCAGTATGGAAACGCTCCCCTCTAGGCTTGGGGACCTCACCGGGGAGAGAGATAGACAATGCCTTAAAGACCTTAATCAACAAGTCGTCAGTGTCACACTGGCCCCAGTATTCAGGGCCAGAATCGTCATGACTCCTCGGCCTCTCATCAGATGAGCCTGAGTCAGAGAACAACTCCCCTTCATCAGAAGGGGTATAGTCACATGGAGTAGTAAACTCCTCGGTTCTCATAGAAAATACAGAAACATGAGGCGACAGGTGCCGCTTCCTACCAGGGCCCATGCGCTCTGACAACCTAGCAATAATCTGTTCAGCCGTAGGCAGTCTGGAAGGCCCAGCAGGCTGCAATTCCCCACTTGTATGCGACTCAGCAGGAGTGAAATTTAAGCCTGGGGTGATTTGAAGCTAGGTGCAGCCACTGGCCGACCTGATTGCAGAGCCAGTGCTTGCTCGGCACAGGGTACGCAGACCCGTGCTCTGTCAGCATCAGCATGGGGTTGTCCACACGCTATACACAGCCGGTCTTGTCCCAGAGGGACCCCGGTCACATAATTCTGAGATGCCTCCATATGGTGATTATTCAAGGCACAATATGCCAGTAGGGATTTACACTATAAGCAACCCTGGATGCCCCAAAGACCCGCTAGGGAAGTGGGAGAATATTACAAGGCCCGCTATAATTTACACCGGGCCAGGAGAAGCCAATGGTGTTCACCAGTCTGAAAGACATAATGGGAATAAAGGGTGTCAGAACCATGCGCAGTAATCAGGATCATGAAAATCGCCCGCGAGGGCACTTACAGACCAAGGGAGGAGGAGGACCGCTACCACGCGTGCGTGCGACCAGCATCAAAATGGCGCCAAGCGAACCTCGAAGGGCGGGCCAGCGCGAGCTGTGACGCGGAGCGCGCCAAACCAGGTCCTCGAAGAGCGCAAAGCTCTGAGATAGTTTCAACGTTGTCATGAGGAGCGAAGTGTATGACACACTTAGAAAATGATTTGCCAATGAAGACGCCGCAGCGTCTGAGGCAACGCCGCCGCCCGGCGTAGCAACATCCAGTTAAAGGAAAGAGGTGCGCGCGGCGGCGACAGATACACAATAAAAATGCAAACAGCGCGGCTCTGACACCAGGAGTACCAGTCAAAGACAATACTAAGGCCATAAGCGTGTAAACATACACTGAGACCACCATACACCCCCCTTTCTTTCCCCCCGAGCTACGGGGGGAACGAGGGAGGATGGCGACCCTTTGTACAGGGCCCACCGCTACACGGGGCATGGGGCAATAGTGCGGGAGGGGCATCCCCTAGAGGCTCACCATCAGCCTAAACCGCCTACCATTTGGTGGGGGACTGCGGTGGAGCATGGCTCCGTAAGCACGCATGGTGCTGCCTACCTTCACCCGACCAGCGCAGCCCAGGCTGGGAGGCACATCACAGGGAGGACAGGTGGGAATAGTCCAACAGGGCCGCAGGCTTTGATAGCCCCGCTCACCTGCGAGAGAGTGATACTTCATGTCTTCGCAGTCAGCACTGCAGAGAAATCTGGGGATTTGTGGGAGGTCCCCGGGTATTTGAGGGCCGGGAGGAGCCTGTTTTGCATGTCTCTGCAGTGCAGCGCCATCTGGCGGAGGATAACCCAAGTGTAAGTACTATATCTGGAGCAGGACGTACTGTATACTAAGAATAAAAAACTTATCCCTACAGTGCTTTCTCTCCCGGCACACACTCCTGGTCTCCTTGTTGCTGTCTGCGGTTTGATCGCCCGCCGGCAAGCCTGTCACGTGGTGTGGAGACCCCTTCCTCTCTTTCCGGTGGGGACAGCACAGGCAGCAGCGGAACCTTGTTGCTGCACACTGTTGTCCCCGCCCGGGGAAAAGAATTTTATCTGCCACTCCAGGTCAAGCGCTGGTACATAGCCCAAAGGCTGTCCATGTTAGTGGGCCCCCCTGGAGGCCGGGGCCCCCGGCAGCTGCCCCGCCTTGCCGGGTGCTGGCACCGCACTTGTATCTATCCATCAAACAGACTGGCATCCCTCCAATCTATCCTGAACCCCGCTGCTCATTCATTTCTCCTCTCGCTCCTCCAGCTCTGCACCTCTCTGCCAATCCCTTCACTGGCTGCCAGTCCCACAGCGAGTCCTGTTCAAAACACTTAACTCTCACCTACAAAGCCTTCGCTCTGCTGCTGACCTTCTCCTGTCCTCCACCCTGGTCACATCCTCTCATGCTCACCTCCAGGAGTTCTCATGTGCAACTCCAATCTTCTGGATTGCCCTCCCCCACCCAATACGCCACTCCACAGCCCTCAAAACCTTCAAAAGGTGCCCTTAAAACCGCTTAAGCAATTCTCTAAAGGGTACATGCCACAAAGCTCAATACTGACTGTTTGTGCTCCTTCCCCCTCGTCTCCACCCCCCATCCTTTAGACTGTAAGCTCTTATTGTATCTTGTATTCAGAATATTCATTGTAAACTCTTCAACACTGAATTTGTAATAATCTATGTATTGTACGTTTCTACCCGCTCTGTAATTACTACTTTGTACAGCACTACGGAAGATGATGGCGCTATATAAATAAACAATGATAATAATAATTTATCTATCTATCTAGGCACTGTCCAACCAACTATTTGCCCATACATTATCCATTTGTCTCTAAGTTATCTATCTATCCATCCGACCAACTATTTGCCCATCTACCTAAAAAACAAACTATGCATCCATTCATCTACCTATCTATTTGACCAGCTATCTTCCTGTCCATTATCTACCGATCTATTTGATCAACTATCTCCCCATCATCCATCCATCCAATTAACTATCTATCTGCCTATCTATCTGCCTGTCTGTCTATCTATCTATTTTACAACAAACAAATGTGTTATGAAAAAAGGATAACATATAAAATGGAGATGACCCAGAATAAAAAAGTAACAGGTTAAATGGTTTGATGGTACAAAAGGAGAAGTGGTTATTATGCAGTTAAACTTACCCAGCTAGGGGAAACTAGAACTGCTATTGTCAAACTAATGACATTATAATAAGGGATAATGGTGTGAATGCCAAGGTAGCCTGTACTCATGAGAGTAGGAGCCCCAGGGGCCTATGGGTATTGATATGAGAATGGCTCTAAGTGACAAGCCATATTCCTTTCCCTGTCTCTATTTTTTTGGCTGTGGGAACGAGGGAAAGTAAGAGGTACGATGGGAAAATCTCGAGGGCTTCTCTCACCCATAGGAAGATGCGGCAGTAGAACATACAGGGGAGGAGGGATGGGATTTCCTAACAATGCGCCACCCAAATCTGCATGACAAAAGAAGATGGAAGCCAGCCTTGTCAATAGCTGCCCCATTGTCTGTGCGCTGACCCCGGGGTTAAGGAGGGCTCTCTACCCTTCCACTCTCTAACTGCATGGCCAGACTGTGGGATCCACTTACAGCCGCCGCTTGGCGTCCTGCTGTTCCCAGGCCTGGCCTGAACTAAGGGCTCCCATCATCTGCTGTCCTCAGAGACACATGGTTGATAGCCAGGCGCACTGAAATGATGCAGAATGAGGGATAGAAACCTACTTCCGAAGGACCAATAAAAAATGGCAACCTAGGCAGACTACAATTAATCAGAAATGCAAGATCATGTATAAAGCTTTTCCTTTTCTATGTCCTTTTTACCCCAATTTATAAGTGTAAGCTCTTGCTGTCATTCTTTATATCCTTATAGATTAAGCTCCTCATCCGATTGCATCATCCTTAAATTGGACCAAAATATACAAGATTCCCTGGCCGATTGATTCCCTACCCCCAGGGCATCCAGAATCGGGATGCCTCGCTGTGAAAGGTTGGCCATAAATTCACCTTCTTTCCCAGTCCAGCGGCGCATGCACGAGCAGCGTCTGCATCCCCGCTATCCCTCTAGCAGGGCGCGTGCCTGCACCAGGCATTTGTGAATGGCTAGCGCAGGCACGCTCCCTGTTAGAGGGTAGTGGGGGATGTGGCCACCAGAGCCCTGGGATCTGCTCATATTAGACGAGCTCCTAGACGAAACTCCTGGGCTTTGGTCCACTATTACCTCTAACTAATACATTGTAAGCGCTTCAACCTTCTTTAAGCGCTTCCAAACTCTTTATGCTCCTTTATAACCCAACAGGTTGTAAGCTTTTCCTTCTCTGTATACACCCTTATACACCAATAGGATTACAAGCTCTTGCTGCTTACCACTGTAAGCACTTTTTTATATTTTCTGAACTCATCCTATATAAAGCCCAATAGATTATTATTATTGGTTATTTATATAGCGCCATATTCTTCTGTAGCACTGAACAAGACAAGGTAAACATACAGTACAGTAACCATTAAAAACTAGATGCTACAAAGATTAGACCAACTGTTATGAGAACAGGAGACATCGGCCTGATTCAGAGCCTCTCGCATTCTTGCCAGAGGGAATAACGTGAAAGGACCGTATTTGGTCTATTTTTCGGTTGATTCAGAGCCTTGCTTTTGTGGCCGAGTTGTCCTTTTTGCTGGAAATTATGGTATACGTACTCCAAGGGGGGAAAACTTGAACGTCTTATGTTTCTAGTGAAAATACAGTCTACATCCTCAGCACATACGATGGAGCACCTTGACGAGTTCTGTAAAGAGTACGAGTGTCTGCAGCAGCTTTGGATGTTAACCACGTACCTTCCAGAGCTTAGGCAGACCCCCCATCGCCTGGATATCGATCACATGACTGACTGAACTGCTTTTCTCTTGAGAAGCTTTACTCATAGTTGTGACCATGGTAGGCCCCCACCACAAGAAAAGGGCATGCAAATTGCTTGACTGCCTTCAATTTTTAGAGAATGGCTTGTTCTAGAGGCTAGGGGCACTGCCAGTTGGCATGTACCACGCACTCACTAAATTTCTTGATGGCATGGCTATCCTGCAGCATGGTAGCCTGGAACACGGTGAGGTTTTTTCAACATTGCGAATATGCCAAGTGCCATGGGTGCCATGTTGCTATGTTTTGGTATGTTTAGGTCCACAAAGCATATCCTTGTAGCCCACTCTCCTCTCTTGAGGCTAGCCTAGCTCCCCCCCCAAAAAACATATTTTCTGTGTCTCAGTCTATTTAGGTCTACATAGATCCTCCTTGTAGCCCACTCTCCTCTCTTGAGGCTAGTCTAGCTTCCCCTCCCTCCAAACAGCTTTCCTGTGTTTCAGTCGGTTTAGGTCTGCATAGATCCTCCTTGTAGCCCACTCTCCTCTCTTGAGGCTAGCCTAGCTTCCCCTCCCTCCAAACAGCTTTCCTGTGTCTCAGTCGGTTTAGGTTTGCATAGCTCCTCCTTGTAGCCCACTCTCCTCTCTTAAGGTTGTGCAAATTATCATGGTATGTATAAGCCTGCATAACTTTGCCTTGAGTGAGAGGGTGGCTGCATATTTGGAGGAGACAACCCCTGCTTCTGCTCCAGAGATTCCTGGCCATCTGTATGCTGGCACCCAGAGCTGTGTGGGCCAAACCAGCATTTGGTGGACTTTTCTTGAATGTTGTTTTTCTCCACTTCTGTAATTTTTTCCCCTATATCCCTTGCCTTGTCAGAGTGTGATTAAATAACATAAAACTTCTGTTTTTGGGTATATATTCTCTAATTACATGTTAACGGTCACAAGTTGTTGGGTTATGTCACAACTATGGATGCAGGTCAACAGAAAATGAGTCAATAAAAATGTGCCTGTCCGGTGTAACTAAAGCTTTTGGACCCCCCACTACACAAAGCCCAGCATGGCCGGGGGGATGCTGTGCCTCAAGACTCTCCAGCCTTTGAGGGGCAACCTACTTGGCCTCCACCAGAGCTCCAACCAGCGTCTCCATCTGCTGGTGGGGCCGCTGCTGCTCCACAACCACTGCTGCCAGGTCTTCATGAAGCAAACTGCCGGTCCGTCACACAACTCCAAAATATCTGTTGCTGTGGTCTGCTGGGTGGTGGTGGCTGATGGGAGAAGTCACTATGCCTAATCCCATGCCCAGAATGGCTGGATTCCAGGCTCCTGGCCAAGGAAAGAGCAGACCTGGCTGTGGCAACACTGCTCAGCCTTTGGCTACTCCATTGGCTCCGCTGTGCACTCCGCAGTGGGGCCCGCATAGTGCTCCGGTGTCCTGACAGTTGGTTGGTCCATGGTAAACTGAGCCCTGGTTTCTGACTCCCGCTGCTTATGCCTTGAACTGATGCAGGTGACCCACTCTGATTTGCTAGTGTGAGTATCAGCAGAGGAGTGCCTGCGGGACGAACGGTGGGTCCTTGGGCTGGAGCTGTGGTACCTGGAACCTGGAAGCAGCACCACCGCCACCAGCCATGGAGGCCGCAGTAGAGAAGGGTGTGTTGGGCTTGAAGTCGCCCACAGCCCCTGCACAATCTGGTAGGCCAATACCCCCAAAAAAAACACAGGTTGTGCTACATGTAAAGTCTAATAATACAATTCTGTGATTACTCACAGCACATCCTGTTCCAGAATATTCCTTACACATGGGTAATACGTCCACAAGATGGCGCTGGACTGCAGAAAACAGCTTGTGGGTCCTTCCAGCCCTATATAAGTCAAGAACCTCCCACTAATTCCCCAGTATTGAGAAGCAGTTAACAAGAAGCCGGGAGAACAATAATAACCAGAATTAAAAAATGAACATATGAACAATCACCATACAGAGGTAACTAAGAATAATGATAACAAGGGTGGGATGGAACAGGACGTGCTGTATACGTATAATACCAATTCTACAGGTGAGTAATCACAGAATTGTATTATTCGAAGTATACAGCACGTCCTGTTCCAGAATATTCCTTACACATGGGACATCCAATAGCAGTGTCCGTAAGGTAGGGTGGGATCCCCAAAAAGTAACAGCGGGCAGTTTAAACCACTGCCGCCTGCAGAACTTTGCGACATCAACCTTGTAAAACTTAGAAAAGGTATGAACAGAAGACCAAGTAGCGGCCTTGCGAACTTGTTCAACAGAAGCTTGGTACTGAAAGGCCCAAGAGGCACCAATAGCTCGAGTAGAATGAGCAGTAAGGCGGAAGGGAGGCTCCTTCCCCTTAGCAGAATAGGCCTGTACCACAGCCTGACGGATCCACTTGCTGGTAGTGGACTTAGCTGGAGCCAGACCCTTCTTAGGTCCAGATGGGAGCACAAAAAGAGCATCTGTCTTCCTGAAGGATTCAGTAGCCACCAAATAGAACTTCAGAGTCCTGACCACATCCAGAGAGTGTAACACCCGCTCCTTAGGATTACTAGGATTAGGGCATAGAGAAGGCAAAACAATGTCTTGATTGAGATGAAAAGCAGACACAACCTTAGGCAGAAAATCTGGCTTAAAACGAAACACCACCTTGTCCTGGTGTCTCTCAAAGTAAGGGGGTTTGATGGAAAGCGCCGCCAACTCAGAAACACGCCTAACAGAAGTGATAGCCACCAAAAAGACTACCTTAAGAGTCAAAATGGACAAAGGGGCCTCACGCAAAGGCTCAAAGGGAGACCCCTGCAAGGCAGATAAAACCAAGTTCAAATCCCAGACTGGTAACATAGGCTTACGTGGAGGACGCACGTGAGTAACCCCCTGGAAGAAAGTCTTAACCAGACGATGGTGAGCAAAGGATCTTTGGAAGAAAATGGCCAAAGCAGAAACATGACCTTTGAGGGTGCTAGACCCAAATCCAAACCATGTTGCAGGAATTCCAGAATCCTAGGGATAGAAAACACCTGACAGGGGAGGGACTTAGACTCACACCAGTCAATGTAAGCATGCCAGACCCTATAGTAGATGGATGACGAGGACTTCTTCCTAGCCCGAATCATGGTATTAACAACAGAGGCAGGGAGCCCCTTTTCCATCAAGATGGAGGTTTCAGCAACCAGGCCGTCAAAGCCAGCGTTTGTAAATTGGGATGGCGTAGCTGCCCCTGAGTGAGCAGGTCTGGATCCTTGGGCAGAGCATACTAATCTACTGCCAACAGCACGACGTCTGCGAACCACACCCTTCTTAGCCAACAGGGGGCCACCAGCAATCTTGCGCAGCACCTTGCCCAGCAGGGGAAAAGGAGGGAACACATAGAGAAGCTGAAAGCTCTTCCAAGACATTGCTAGTGCATCCATGGCCAAGGCCAGAGGGTCCTGGGACAGAGAGACAAAGACTGGAAGCTTGTGATTGTGACAGGACGCAAACAGATCCACATCTGGCTGACCTCAACGGTGGCACAGGGAGCAAACACCCTGCTGTTGAGGAACCATTCTCCCAGGTGAGAGATCCCCCTGCTGAGGGAGTCTGCCTCCAGATTCTCCACCCCCAGGATGTACACAGCTGATATGCAGGGAACATTCTCCTCCGCCCAAGACAGTATCAGGGACACTTCCCTGAGGGCCCTCTTGCTCCGGGTCCCTCCCTGATGATTGATGTAGGCAATCGCGTCTGGTTGTCCGAGCGGACCTGAACCGCCCGACCCCGAAGCTGTCGAGTCAATTGGGCGAAAACCAACCTTATCGCCCTCAATTCCAGAATGTTGATAGGGGTGTGGGCTTCCTCAAGGCCCCACTGACCCTGGAATTTCAGGGATTTCCAGAAGCCCCCCCAACCTGTCAGACTGGCATCTGTGGTGACTCTCTCCCAGCACGTGGTCAGAAAGGATCTGCCCACCAACAGGTTTCTTGAGTCCAGCCACCACGAGAGAGACCGTCTGGCCAGAGGGGAAAGAACTAACACCTGATCCAGGGACCAAGGGTCCCAATCCCTAACTGACAAGAGGTGAAGTTGAAGAGGTCTCATGTGAAACTGAGCATATGAAACCGCCTCGAAGCAATACACCATCAGGCCCACCAGCTGCATCCCCTGCCGGATGGAGGGATGAGGGCAAGACATAAGGAATCTGGCTTGGGCCTGAAGACTCTCCACCTTCTGCTGAGGGAGAAAAATCTTGACCTGAGATGTATCCAGAGTCATGCCCAGAAAGGAACTCACCAGTGACGGTGGCAGGAAAGACTTGGGGTGGTTGATCACCCAGCTGAAGGACTCCAGTGTGGACACCACCAGCTGAGTATCCAACTCGGCCTGCTGGAGGGACTGAGACGTGATGAGAACGTCGTCTAAGTAAGGAAAGATGCAAATGCCCTGAGATCTCAGCAGAGCCAGTATGCCCGCCAGCACCTTGGTGAATACCCTGGGAGCCAAGGTGATACCGAAAGGCAAGGCCATAAATTGATAGTGCTGATCCTCCAAAGCGAACCTGAGGAATCTCTGATGACCTAGAAAGATTGGTACATGAAGGTAAGCATCATTAATGTCTACAGAGGTCAGGAAATCCCCGGGGCGTAGTGAATTGAAAGCTGAGCGCAGAGTCTCCATGCGAAAATGTTTGAAGCTGACAAATTTGTTGAGGCACTTTAAATCCAGGATAGGTCTGATGGACCCGTCTTTTTTGGGAACAGTGAAAAGATTGGAATAGTAGCCTCTGCCCCTTTCCCTCAAAGGCACCTGGCAGATGACCCCCAACTCCAGAAGGATTTGGACAGCAAGGCACAGACCCTCAGCTGACAGGGGGTTTCGAGCCATCCGGGATTTGATGAATCTTGGGGGCGGCCAGGCTGCAAACTCTATCTCACTTGCTCCTGAATCCACCGGTCTGAGACGTGAAGTCTCCAGACGTGAGCAAAGAGCCGAAGCTGCCCCCCCCCACCCGGATGGGTGAGGGTGCCCCTTCATGCCTAAGGGGGCTTGGGGGAGGACTTAGGCTTGGGACCCCAGGAGAGGCCAGGGCGGCCACGTCCTCTGACTCTTCCCAGTGATCTCCGCGGGCCCCAGTAAAGGAAACTTCTTGGCCAGTTCTGGAACCACGGAAGGATGGGAGAAAGGCACCGATCAACCGAAAGGACCGGGACGGCCTCCTACGTTGAGGTAACCTACCACCCCTGGCAAACAAATCCAAGCGTTCACCAAAGAGGCGCAGGCCCTTGAAAGGGAAACCAGTGAGAGCCTTCTTAACAGCATTATCAGCTACCCACTGACGTAGCCAGACAGAGCGGCGTATAGCCACCAACAGGGCAGAAGTCCTACCACACATTCTAATGGCATCATCCATGGCAAACAGAACATATGCAACAAATTCATAGCAAAGCAGGAGAGATCTATACTCCTCTCCTCCCGCGTCATCAGAGGCCCCCTCTAAGAGACTCTTAAGCAAACCCTTAATAGCAATAGATGTAATGGCAGAGGCACAAACCAGGCGTAGCGCGGTCCCCACACAGGCAAAAGCATGGCAAGCCAGTTGGTCCATGCGCCGGTCCTCACCATTCCTCAGGGTAGTAGTGTCAGGAGAATGCATGACAGATGTATTGGGCAGCCCCAGAACGGGCGCGTCCACCTCGGGAGGACATGACCGACACTTAATCACATCAGCAGGAAAGGGATACCTCTTGTCCCAACTCTTGGGCACCCCTGGCAGCTTGCTAGGCCGCTCCCATTCTTTGAGCACCAGATTATTGAAGTGCGACTGCTCCGGGAATTCCAAACGTGGTTTAACCATATGAAAAAGCTCACCCTGCTCCTGCAGAGTCACGGCAGGAGGGGCGATACAGAGCACTTCAAAAATATGAGTCAAAAGTCTGTCAGTGTCACCTGAGGACCATGGATCTTCCCCAAAGGGAGACCCTGTACCACCATAACCCCTAGGCTGCTCCTCAGATGATTCTGAATCAGAGAACAATTCCCCCTCCTCCAGGGGGGAATAACCAGTAGTGTCAAAAAAATACCATTTTGTGAGTACTCACCTGAAAAATGGATATTGTTGGTGTGCCACACACCCCGCTTCACTTCTTAAATATTCATTACTTCATGGGTTAATCCACCGCAGGTGACGTAGTGCAGAGAGGAAGTCTTGTAACGAGCCCCCCTTCCGGCCTATATATACCTGGTACCTCCCTTCAATCACCAGTATAATCAAAAAGCAGTAATACAAGGTACCAGTATTCCACCAGTAACCTCAAAATCAAATTTGATATAAAAAGGCTTCACCATATAAAGGCTTCGGTAATACCGAAAAGGGCGGGTGTGAAGCGGGGTGTGTGGCACACCAACAATATCCATTTTTCAGGTGAGTACTCACAAAATGGTATTATTCTTGGTGTGCCACACACCCCGCTTCACTTCTTAAATATTCATTACTTCATGGGACATCCAAAAGCAGTGTCCACAAGGGCTGGGCAACTCAAGGCCAGGTGAAGCATAACTTAAACGACTGCAGTCTGCAGAACTTTGCGGCCGAAAACAGCATCCGCTGAGGCCCGCACATCAACTTTGTAAAATTTAGAAAAAGTGTGAACAGAAGACCAAGTGGCGGCCTTACAAACCTGTTCAACAGAAGCTTGGTGCTGAAAAGCCCAAGACGCCCCAACAGCGCGAGTGGAATGAGCAGTGATACGAAAAGGGGGAACTCTTCCCTTAGCAGAATAGGCCGCAGTAACGGCCTGACGTATCCACTTGCTAATGGCAGATTTGGCTGGTGCCAAACCCTTCTTAGGCCCATGGGGCACAACAAAAAAGGAATCCGTCCTACGGAAAGGAGACGTGATAACCAAGTAGCACTTAACACAGCGTACTACATCCAAACAATGCAAAACCCTCTCTTTGTCATTCTTAGGATTAGGACACAAGGAGGGAAGAACAATATCTTGGTTCAAATGAAAAGCAGAAACAACCTTAGGAAGAAAGTCTGGCTTGAATCGAAAGACCACCTTATCCCGATGCTTCTCGAAGTAGGGCGCCTGAATAGACAAGGCCGCCAATTCCGAGACACGCCGGATCGAAGTGATCGCTACCAAGAAGACCATCTTCTGAGTCAGGGTAGATAAAGCAATCCCTTGCAAAGGCTCAAAAGGAGGAGCCTGAAGAGCAGAAAGAACCAAATTCAAATCCCAAACCGGGAGTAATGGTTTCCTGGGAGGCCGCACATGCGTAACCCCCTGGAAAAAGGTTTTAACTAAAGACTTAAGCGCAACACGCTTCTGAAAAAAGATAGATAGGGCAGAAACTTGCCCTTTCAACGTACTTAGCTGAAGACCAGAGTCCAGCCCAGATTGTAAAAACTCCAGAACCCTGGAGACCGAAAATACCCTACAAGGAAAAGATCTCATCTCGCACCAAGCGATATAGGCTTTCCAGGTCCTATAGTAGATGATAGAAGAAGACCTCTTCCGGGCACTGATCAAAGTCTTAACGACAGAATCAGAAAGACCCTCTTCCTTTAGGATGGAGGTCTCAGCAGCCAGGCCATCAAAGCTAGCGCTGGTAAATTGGGGTAACACAATTGACCCTGAGTGAGCAGATCGGGCCGAAGGGGCAGAACGACCTGGTCCACTGCCAGCCGAACGATGTCTGCGAACCACACTCGCCTCGGCCACCTTGGGGCCACGAGGACGGCGGACACCCCTTCCAGAGCCAACTTCCGAAGCACTCTGCCTAGCATGGGTGTCGGAGGAAACAGGTACAGAAACCCCAGATCCCCCCAGCTCAGGGACATGGCGTCCACTGCCAGAGCCAGAGGATCCTGGGAGAGCGATACGAAGTTCGGGAGCCTGTGATTGTGACGAGAGGCAAACAGGTCCACCTCTGGAGTCCCCCATTGGCGACACAGTGAGCGAAATACCCGAGGATGGAGGGCCCATTCTCCCCGACGGGGAGAGCCCCTGCTCAAGCGGTCCGCTTTCAGGTTCTCCACTCCTGGGATGTATACCGCCGAGAGACAAGGAACATGGGCTTCTGCCCAGGTCAGGATCAGGGACACCTCTCTGAGAGCACTCAGGCTGCGAGTCCCTCCCTGATGATTGATGTAAGCAACCGCTGTTCGATTGTCTGAACGCACCTGGACCGGAAGGCCCAGAACGTGCTGAGTCAGGAGAGTAAGCACCCGACGGATGGCTCTCAGTTCCAGAATATTGATGGGTAAGTGGGCCTCCTGAGGTCCCCACTGCCCCTGGAACTGCAGCTCCTTCCAGAATCCGCCCCATCCCGACAGACTGGCGTCCGTGGTGACAATTTCCCAAAGGGGGGCCAGGAAAGACCTGCCCTTCACGAGATTGGTCGAGACCAACCACCACTGGAGGGACTGCCGGACCCGGGAGGACAACTGGAAGGGCTGATCCAGCGACCGAGGCTGCCGGTCCCAAGACGCCAACAGATAAAGCTGAAGCGTCCTCGTGTGGAATTGAGCAAAAGGAACTGCCTCGAAGGAGGCAACCATCAACCCTACCAGCCTCATCCCCAGACGGATGGACGGCCGAGGATTGGAGAGTAGGACCCGAGCCAACTCCTGAATCAGAAGAATTTTGGACTGAGGGAGAAACACTCTGTGTTGATGAGAGTCTAACTGCATCCCCAGAAAGGACACCACCCTGGCCGGAGCGAGGGAGGACTTGGAGAGGTTGATCACCCAACCGAAACTTTCCAGCGTGGAGAGCACCACCCTGGTGTCTTTCTCCGATTGATCGGGTGACGGAGCCATGATAAGAAGGTCGTCCAAATAAGGTACGACACGAATGCCCCGAGCTCTGAAAATGGCCATGACCCCTGCCAGCACCTTGGTGAACACTCTTGGAGCTGAGGTAAGGCCAAACGGAAGTGCCACGAACTGATCATGCCGATCCTTCATCATGAATCGAAGAAAACGTTGATGAGGGAGGCAGATGGGAACATGCAGATAAGCATCCTTGATGTCTATAGACGTCATGAAGTCCCCTTGCCGAAGAGAGCCGACGGCAGTGCGCAAGGTTTCCATGTGAAACTTCCGAAAACGGATGAACCTGTTGAGCAACTTCAGGTCCAGGACGGGACGAACCGACCCATCCCTCTTGGGGACTGCGAACAGATTGGAGTAGAAACCGAGGCCCATCTCTAAACGCGGTACCGGCCGGTTGACCGCCATCTCTAACAGATTCTCTAAAGGGGCGTCGAGGCCTCTTGCGTTGTGGCATCTTGCCACCCTTTGCGACTGAATCAATTTTCTCCCCGAACAGCCGCAACCCCAAAAAGGGGAGAGCTGTGAGCACCTTTTTAGAAGCTGAGTCCGCCGACCACTGTCGCAGCCATACTGACCGACGAATAGCGACCAGCATTGCCGCTGTCTTGCTACTCATAGCCAGCGCATCGTCCTGAGCGGATAGAACGTAAGACACAAAAGAATCGCACTGCTTAAGCGCAGCGAACTCATCACAAGCGGGATTGAGATCCTCGCATAGCCCCTGGATAACAGATCTTACCGCTAAAAGAAGAAGGGCCGAAGCGCACAGGGGGCGCATCGTTGACCCAGCATAAACAAAGCCATAGCGAGCATACTGGTCAATCCTACGATCCTCCCCATCTTTAGGGACAGAGGTCTCAGCAGACTGTACCATAGCGGAGCTAGATAGCCCTAGCACAGGGGTATCGACTTCAGGAGGGACGGACCAAAGCTTCAGCAATTCTGGCGGAAAAGGATAACGCTTTTCCCAACTGGAAGGGATTCCAGATAACCGTGTGGGATGTTCCCATTCTTTCAGGACCACCCTCTCAAAGTGGTGCTGTCTGGGAAAAACCAAACGCGGCTGAGGCTCTTCAAACAACTGACCCTTTGGCAGGGTGACAGCCTCAGGCGGATCTAAATTCAGAATTTCAAACATTTGTGCCAGAATGGAGGGGGTGTCAAGGGCAACCCCCGCCGACCAATCGCCAATCGCATCAGCCTTAAGCTGATCTGCCGGCTCATCTGACTCCAAGAGGAATTCACCCACATCCGGGGAGCCATCGGACCATTCCACAGGCTCACATAATTCGTCCTGAGGAGCCGAAGATACCGGAGTCAGGCGCTTCCGTTTTGCAGAGGCCTTTAGCCCCGCTTTAACGGGCAATACTTCCCGAAGATTGGCTGATTTTACCACCACCTCGGATTGCGAATCCCCACCCTTGACAGTGTCATGCGGGGTCCGGAACAGGGAGGGAGAGGCAGGAGATGATAGAGGTTGCGACGGGTCAGCAGCCGGATCAACAGACTGACGCGCAACAATCTGCCTTGCACAAGAAATGCAAATAAAGATATCATCAGCAGGGAGCGCAGCCCCACATTTTACACACCCCCTGGACGGCTCTGACGAGTCGTTTCCGGTAGTAACAGAAGCCTCCATATTGGTGATTTATGGTATCGCAAATACTGGGACTTTTAAGGCATAAGCCAACCCGGGATGCCCCTTTATAAAGAATGTCCCGGAAGGGAGGGTTTCTTTTTTTTTTTTTTTAAATACACTTTTTTTTTTTTTTAAGAGAAAAAGGTCCCCCTTAACAGTCTCAAAATAAATATATATATATATGTATATATATATCTAAAATGTGCAATTTCATATCAAGAATGACTAGCCAGGCAATATAGAGCCGGAGGCCGCAATAAAAGAGGGATCCCAGGATCTGAAAGGAAAGAAAAAACAAACCATCAGATCCCTTGTGAGTGTAACAATGCAGCATGTTCACAATAGTAAAAAAAGAGTGCCTCCTTAAAAGTTTGCCCCATGAGAAAAACTCATTCTGGCCCCACAAAAGCGGGGCCGCTTACCTGCTACCGACGCCAGGAGCCAGACCGGAGGGACATGTAGCAGCCGCAGCAGTAGACACAAACCCATGTGTTGCTGCAGCGCGCGCCCCCCCCACGTGACCTCTTTTCACAGAAAACATGAAGGAAGTGAGGCTGAGGCCGCCGAGCGCCGCTTCCGCCGGCGCCGCTTCTGCCGGCGCCACGCCCCCCCGCGTCACAGGGAGCCGCCCTGCTCAATTCAACGGGGGATTGCCACCAGCTGCGCTGGCTGACACCCAGCCAGGCGGCGGAGGAGGAGGAGGGGGAAAGGAGACATAAGCGCAGCCACACAGGCTGCCGCACGGAGCAGCGGGGAAGGGAGGGAGGCGGGAGGGGACCAACTGAAGCCAGCTGAGCGCGGTCCGCTGTCCCACCCCCATAAAGCAGACCAAATACACTGGCCATGCCTAAAGTATCTGCCCGGAGCCCCGGTCAAAAACAGACAAAGCGCACCTGCTGCGCAGTCTGTTACTATGTAAAAGTGAACACACAGAAAATAGCAATACAGTGAAAACATCATACAAGATACACAACCCTCTATACCCCCCCCCAAGTGAAGGGAGAAAGGACCGGAACGGGGGAGTAAGGGCTACGGGGACCCTCGGGACAGGGGCATCCCATTTCCGGATCACCATGCCGGATTGCCGCATTGCCCCCAAAGGAGGGGGACGAGCGGAGGAGATAAGCTCCTAGGCACCAATAGTGCCGTCTACCAATTACCCGGTGAGCAGCCTAGGCTGGGAGGCTTCCTATCCACCATAGAGGTATACAACTCAAACCGGGCAGAAATAGACCAAAAGGGGGGTGGCGGGGTAAGCCCCGACCTACCTGTAAGCAGGAAACTTCCAACCTCTGTTTGTCAAGCAGAGAGAAAAATACTGGTGATTGAAGGGAGGTACCAGGTATATATAGGCCGGAAGGGGGGCTCGTTACAAGACTTCCTCTCTGCACTACGTCACCTGCGGTGGATTAACCCATGAAGTAATGAATATTTAAGAAGTGAAGCGGGGTGTGTGGCACACCAAGAATATACAATTCTGTGATTACTCACCTGTAGAATTGGTATTATGAGTATACAGTACGTCCTGCTCCAGATAGAATACTTACAATCGGGTACTACTCTGCCAGATGGCGCTGGACTGCAGGGACATCGAAAATAGGCTCCTCCCGGCCCCTCAAATACCCAGGGACCTCCTACAATCCCCAGCATTGAAAAGCAGTTAACGAGAAGTCGGGAGAATAAACAACTCAAACTGGTAACTAAAACAATGGTAACAATCACCATACAGGGGATCCAAGATAATGCAAAAACCAAGGGTGGGGTGGAGCAGGACGTACTTTATACTCATAATAACAATTCTACAGGTGAGTAATCACAGAATTGTATTATTCTTAGTATACAGTACGTCCTGCTCCAGATAGAATACTTACAATCGGGACATCCAATAGCAGTGTCCATAAGTAGGGTGGGATCCCCAAAGGTAACAGCAGACAGTTTAAACCACTGCCGCCTGCAGAACCTTGCGGCCAAAAGCAGCATCAGCTGAGACCCTAACATCAACCTTGTAAAACTTTGAAAAGGTATGAACAGAAGACCAAGTAGCGGCCTTGCAAACTTGTTCAACAGAAGCCTGGTGCTGAAAAGCCCAAGAAGCACCAATAGCACGAGTAGAATGAGCAGTAAGGCGGAAGGGAGGATTCTTCCCCTTAGCAGAGTAGGCCTGAATCACAGTTTGACGGATCTATTTGCTGATAGTAGACTTGGCAGGAGCCAAACCCTTCCTAGGACCAGAAGGGACCACAAAAAGAGCATCAGTTTTTCTGAAAGGTGCAGTAGCCACCAGATAGTACTTCAGACACCTAACCACATCCAAAGAATGCAAAACCCTCTCCTTAGCATTACTAGGATTAGGGCACAATGAAGGAAGAACAAAATCCTGATTCAAATGAAAGGCAGACACTACCTTAGGCAGAAAATCTGGCTTGAAGTGAAACACCACCTTGTCCTGGTGTCTCTCATAGTATGGGGGCTGAATGGAAAGCGCCGCCAACTCAGACACACGCCTAACAGAGGTGATAGCCACCAAAAAGACAACTTTGAGAGTAAGAATGGCCAGGGCAGCATCCTGCACAGGTTCAAAGGGAGCACCCTGCAAGGCTGACAAAACCAAATTCAAATCCCAAACAGGCACCATAGGCTTACGTGGGGGACGCACATGGGTAACCCCCTGGAAAAAAGTCCTGATCAGAGAATGCTGAGCAAAGGACTTCTGGAAGAAAACAGCGAGGGCAGACACCTGACCCTTCAGAGTATTGAGTTGGAGCCCCATCTCCAACCCATGCTGCAGGAACTCCAGAATCCTGGGAACAGAGAACACACGACAGGGAAGAGACTTAGACTCACACCAGTCAATGTAGGCACGCCAAACCCTGTAATAAATGGAAGAAGAAGACTTCTTTCTAGCCCTTATCATGGTATCAACAACCGAGGTAGACAGCCCCTTCTCCATCAAGATGGAGGTTTCAGCAGCCAAGCCGTCAAAGCTAGAGTTTGGAAATTGGGATGGCGTAAGGGACCCTGAGTGAGCAGGTCTGGCACCCTGGGCAGAATGTACTGATCTACTGCCAGCTGCACCACGTCTGCGAACCACACTCTTCTTGGCCACCTGGGGGCCACCAGAATTGCTAGCGCCCCCTCCAGAGCAATCTTGCGCAGAACCCTGCCCAGCAGGGGAAATGGAGGAAAGACATACAGGAACTGAAAGTCCTGCCATGACATTGCTAGAGCATCCGTGGTCAAGGCCAGAGGATCCTGGGGCAGGGAGACAAAGGCCGGTAGCTTGTGATTGTGACGGGACGCAAACAGATCCACATCTGGTTTGCCCAAACGGTGACACAGAGATTGGAACACCCTGTTGCAGAGGGACCATTCTCCCTGGTGAGAGGTCCCCCTGCTCAGAGAGCCAGCAGATTTTCCACCCCCGGAATGTACACCGCTGATATGCAGGGAACATTGGCCTCCGCCCAGGTCAGGATCAGAGACACTTCCTGGAGGGCCCTCTTGCTCCGGGTCCCTCCCTGATGATTGATGTAGGCAACTGCCGTCTGGTTGTCCGAGCACACCTTAACAGGTAGGCCCCGAAGGTGAGGAGTCAACAACTAACCTGATCGCCCGCAGCTCCAAGACGTTGATAGGTGTGTGGGCCTCCTGAGGGCCCCACCTCCCCTGGCACTGCAGGGACTTCCAGAAACCCCCCCATCCTGACAGACTGGCATCCATGGTGACCGTCTCCCAGGAGAGGGTCAGAAAGGATCTGCCCCCCAACAGGTTCCTGGAGTCCAGCCACCACGAGAGGGACCGCCTGACCAGGGGGGTAAAGCGCAAAGACCCAGTCCAGGGACGCAGGGTCCTTGTCCCACACTGACAAGAGGTGGAGTTGCAGAGGCCTCAAGTGGAACTGAGCATAAGGGACCCCCTTCGAAACACACCACCATCAGGCCCACCAGCTGCATTTCCTGCCTGATGGAGGGATGATGACAAGATAGCAGGAACTGGACCTGCGCAATCAGACTGTCCACCTTCCGCTGAGGAAGAAAAATCCTTGCCTGAACTGTATCCAGATTCATTCCCAGAAGTCACCAAGGAGGGGGACAGAGAAGACTTGGGGTGGTTGATCACCCAGCCAAATGACTCCAGGGTGGACACCACCAGCTGAGTATCCAACTCTGCCTGATGTAGAGACTGGGAAGTGATGAGAATGTCGTCCAGATAGGGCAGCACGCGGATGCCCTGAAACCTGAGCAGAGACATCACTCCTGCCAGCACCTTGGTGAATACCCTGGGAGCTGAAGTGAGACCAAAGGGCAATGCCACAAATTGGTAGTGTTGATCCTCCAGAGCGAACCTGAGGAACCTTTGATGACCTGGGAACACAGGAATATGAAGGTAAGCATCTTTGATGTCCACAGACGTCATGAAATCCCCTGGACGCAGGGAACTGATGGCAGAGCGCAGTTTCCATGCGAATGCGCCTGCACCTGACAAATTTGTTGAGGATCTTCAAGTCCAGAATGGGCCTGAGTGACCCATCTTATTTGGGCACTGTGAAGAGGTTGGAATAGAAGCCCTTGCCTTTTTCTCCTGAGCTGACACAGGGTCCTGAGGAATCCGGGAGCTGATGAACCTTGGGGAGGCAGACAGCAAACTATCTTGTAACCGGAGGACACTACCTCCTGAATCCACCGGTCTGAGACATGAAGCCTCCAGACGTGAGCAAAGTGCTGAAGCCGTCCCCCCACCCGGATGGGTGAGGGCGCCCCATTATGCTTGAGGGGGCTTGGGAGAGAACTTAAGCTTGGAGCCCCAGGAGGAGCCAGGGCGTCCCCGTCCTCTGCCCCAACCCCGAAAGTCTCCTCGGGCCCCAGTAAAGGAAGCCCCCCTCCCTTGTCTAGCACCACGGTAGGGGGAGGAAAAGGAGCCCTGACCCCGAAAGGGCCGAGACTGCCGCCTGCGCTGGGGTAACCTGCCTCCCTTAGCAAAAAGGTCCAGGCGGTCCCCAAACAGGCGTAGTCCTTTGAAGGGAAAACCAGTGAGGGCCTTTTTGGCAGCGTTGTCAGTAGCCCACTGGCGCAGCCAAACCGAGTGGTGTATAGCCACCACAAGGGCAGAGGTTCTGCCACACATTCTAATGGCGTCATCCAAGGCACAGAGGACAAAATTCACAAAAACATCACAACTAGAGAGTGCATTAAACTCCTCACAAGGCAAATCATCAGGGGCACCATCAAGGATACTTCTGAGCAGGGTCCTAATAGCCACAGCCGTAATTGCAGAGGCACAGACAGGGCGCAGCGCCGTCCCCAAAGCCATGGGACGCCAGCTGGTCAATGCGCCGGTCCTCAGCATCCCGCAAGGTAGTAGAGTCAGGGGAGTGCATGACAGAGGTGTTAGATAACCCTAGAACCGGGGCATCCACTTTGGGAGCGGATGACCAACACTTCACCACATCAGCAGGAAAGGGATACTTCCTTTCCCAACTCTTAGGTACACCGAGAAGTCTACTGGGACGTTCCCATTCCTTGAGCACAAGGTTATTGAAATGTGCTTGCTCAGGAAATTCCAAGCGTGACTTAGCAGTATGAAAAAGTTCACCCCTTTGCCTGGGAGCCGCAACAGGGGGATAGATAGACAGAACCTCAAAAATCTGAGCCAACAGTCTATCAGTATCACCCAGGGCCCAGGGGTCAGAGCCAGAATCGTCATGACCCCTGGGCCTCTCATCAGATGACCCTGAGTCGGAGAATAGCTCCCCTTCCTCCAAAGGGGTATAGCCAGAAACTCATCAGCTTTACGCGCCAAGGTATTAGCAATTAACTTCTCAACACTAGCCAGTCTAGAAGACACATCAGGCTGAGAATCCCCACTTGTATGCAACTCAATGGGAGTGAGATTTAAGCTTGGGGGAGTAGGTGAGGCGAAACGAATCGCAGACTCAGCCAATGGAAGGCCGGATTGCAGTTCAAGTACCTGTTTGGCACAGGGTACACAGACCCGCGCCTTGTCCGCGTCAACATGGGACTCCCCACAAGCTACACACAGCCAGGCTTGTCCCGAAGGAACCCCGGTCACATTATCCTGAGATGCCTCCATATGGTGATTATAGCGGCACAATAGGCCGATAGGGATTAACGCTATACAGCAACCCGGGATGCCCCAATAACCCGCTAGGGAAGTGGGGGTAATTAACACTAGGCCTCACAAGTTAACCAACTAATAGAGGGAGTAGGGCCGGGAGAAGCCAAAGGGGTTCGCCCGTCTGAAAGACATAATCAAAGGGGAGCCGTAAGAATACAATAATAAAGCCGCCCGCGAGGGCACTCACGGACCGCGGTAAGTAGAAGCCCGTCACGCAGCAGCCGGAACCAAGCAAACTAAATGGCGTCGGTATACCTCGAGGGGCGGGCCCGCATGAGCAATGACGCGGAACACCCCCCCCGTAGAGCGTGAAGCCAACACGTGACAAGCAGGCAATGACGGCGCACCGGCGCCTGAGGTAACGCCGCCGCCAAGCGCGGAACACAGAAAAAAACGCGCGCAGCGGCGGCAATTTCAAGCATAATAAATGTAAAACAAGTCAGCGCGGCGGCTGACACCAAGCATAATGTAGTGAAGCATAAAAGCCAATACACGTATATACATACACATTCACCCCCCCCCCCCTCTTTTCCCCCGAAGGCTACAAGGAGTGTGAGGGAGGACAGCGGCCACTTAACATAGGGCCCACTGATAGACAGGGGCAAGGGGCAATAGTGTGGGAGGGGCATCCCATAGAGGCTCACCATATGCCTTTACCGCCTACCCTTTGGTGGGGGATTGCGGTGGAGCAGCGCTCCTGAGCATCTAACAGCGGTGCTGCCTACCATCACCCGACCAGCGCAGCCAAGGCTGGGAGGTAATTGCTGATGGAACGGGTGGGAATAGTCCTACATGGTCACAGTCAAATAGCCCCACTCACCTGCGAGTAGAGAGAGCCATCTTCTTGTCCTTCGCAGTCCAGACTGCAGAGAAAATCAGGGGATTGAGGGAGGTCCCTGGGTATTTGAGGGGCCGGGAGGAGCCTATTTTCGATTTCTCTGCAGTCCAGCGCCATCTGGCGGAGTAGTACCCGATTGTAAGTATTCTATCTGGAGCAGGACGTACTGTATACTAAGAATATTCCCTCAGCTTCCACAGGAAAGAGGGAAACGGCGGGAGATAAATGCCGCTTCTTAGCAGAAGCCTTACGCGAGGCAGACCCAGCAATATGTTTCTCAGTGCTGGCCACCCGTGCAGCCAAATCAGGCTGAGACTCCCCGCTGGTATGCTTCTCGCAGGGGGTCAGATGTAAGCGTGGGGGGGTAGGCGAAGCCAGAGGGGGCGCAGGCTCAGCAACAGGTTACCCAGACTGCAGTGCAAGTACCTGCTGGGCACAGGATACACATACCCTGACATCATCACCGATTGGGGATACCACACACGCAACACCTAGCCGGGCTTGCCCCGAAGGAACCCCAGGCCTATTATCCCCAGAAGCCTCCATATGGTGATTTGAATAGCACGGTAGGCCAGTAAGGGTTAACGCTAAAGAGCTACCCGGGATGCCCCCAATAAACCGCTAGGGAAGGATGTGCTGTATACTTAGAATAACATGTTTGCTAAGTGCTGGAGTGTTGTGCTTCTCTGTCCCTACAGATTCATCAGAGTACGCAGCGATGGGTCCACCCGAGATGGAAACAGCGCAAGATTCAGGTGGGTGTGAAGCCAGTGAGGCAGAACAATACCCATGCATTACACAAACAACATATGCCCATAAATACTTTCCCTCTACAGACCCTGAAGAAGGGATGGCTCCCTAAAAGTAGGCGTCAACCTGTTTGGGTAAATAAAAATGTGCAGGCATGTACAGGCACACATGTGGACCACAAAGTGCTAATGTATATTTTTTTTCTCGTTGCAGGTGCCATGTTGGTCCCAGAAAACAAAAAAAAATATTTTTATAGGTCTTTAATAAAAAAAATGTTTTTTTAAAAAGTTATTAAACAAAAAAAATATAACAACACAATAGTAATATGCTGTGTGGTGGCGTGTTTTATAGGCAACTACATAAAGAAGATGCTAAGAAAGCAAATAGTGTACAACAGAAGACCAAACAGGAGGTGGCCAAAGTATGAGGTGAGTAACAGTGGGTAGAAGCAGACAACATGGCATCCAAGTTACAAAGGTAAGTATGTGGTAGGACATGCAGACTACTTGGGATGCCCTAGATGGCAGCAGAGGGAAGAATGGTAAGTATGTGCAAGGACATGCAGACTACATGGGATCCCCTAGATGACAGCAGGGGGAAGAACGGTAAGTATGTGCAAGGGCATGCAGACTACATGGGGATGCCCTAGATGATAGCAGGGGGAAGAATGGTAAGTATGGTGAAGAACATGCAGACTACCATGGGATTCCCTAAATGACAGCGGGGCGATCAAAGGTAAGTATAGTGAAGGACATGCAGACTACATGGGATGCCCTAGATTATAGTAGGGGGAAGAACTGTAAGTATGTGCAAGGACATGCAGACTACATGGCATGCCCTAGATGATAGTAGGGGGAATAATGGTAAGTATGGTGAAGGACATGCAGACTACATGGGATGCCCTAGATGACAGTAGGGGGGAAAAATGGTAAGTATGGTGAAGGACATGCAGACTACCATGGGGTGCCCTAGATGACAGAAGGGCGATCAAAGGTAAGTATAGTGAAGGACATGCAGACTACATGGGATGCCCTAGATTATAGTAGGGGGAAGAACCGTAAGTATGTGCAAGGACATGCAGACTACATGGGATGCCCTAGATGATAGTAGGGGGAATAATGGTAAGTATGGTGAAGGACATGCAGACTACATGGCATGCCCTAGATGATAGTAGGGGGAATAATGGTAAGTATGGTGAAGGACATGCAGACTACCATGGGATGCCCTAGATGACAGAAGGGCGATCAAAGGTAAGTATAGTGAAGGACATGCAGACTACATGGGATGCCCTAGATTATAGTAGGGGGAAGAACCGTAAGTATGTGCAAGGACATGCAGACTACATGGGATGCCCTAGATGCTAGCAAGGGAAAGAATGGTAAGTGCGCCGGAAATCCACACAAGGACACGGCACACAGAGAACAATGGGCTCCACAGCAAGTTACATCCCAAAACAGGTAAAAACAGGAGAAGTAGTTTATATTGAACACCTTTCCCTTCTTCAATATATTTGCAAGTAAATGTGTCCCCATTTCACAACTCAGAATTCTGTGAGACTGGTCTAATCCTTGTTCACGCTATTGCCTAGAGATCTACTTTATGTGCCCAACCCTGATCTATGGCAGCAGAAGCAGATGTCAGTAAAGGGCATTAAAGCTCATTACCCTTTGAAATTTGTATGATTGACATGCACATGCATACACGGGAAGTACCGTGCATGATGCAGTCAGAGTCCCGTGAGAGCAATGCAGGGCAAGAGTGTGAGAACGGGGAGGATGGGCAGGAGACAGCACTGGCAGGGTTAAACAGGGAGGGGTGAGAACGCTCGGGCAGGTGTATCAGAGTGGGTGAAATGGCTGCACATCCCAGGAACGGTTCTCATGACCCATGGAACAGGTGTCTCGCTATGCGGGAGAATAATACACGCAGATACAATACAGCAGCACCAGCTCATTGTCCGATCCTTTAATCTCCTGACAAGGAGGGAAGGACAAACAAACAAGCACAGGGGTGGGCGTTCAGAAGGCAACTACCTCCCGGGCAGAAGGTAGAGGCCCACTGGGACAAAAGACATGAGGGATCGACAAGGAGCCCATTAACCTCTTCAGGGCTTCTTTAGAATAATGAAGGGTTAGAACAGGTTTTCTTTCTGTGTTCAGTGATCTAACTAGCGAGGTCTAAAGTCAACGCCAAGATTTCAACTGAAATTCCTATTAAAGCAGACCTCCAAAAGGGACTTGAAAAGGTTTCACTCTGGAATCCGGATTTGGGATGCCTCAAAGTGTAAAATCCCTAGTCGTCAAATACACTTTTCCTCCATTATCACGGCACATGAGATGGTTGCAGTGGCATCCCTTCAGCTCATGTGTGCTCCTGAATGGCAGATGCTGACATGCACAGCTGGAAGTAAGCCCCATTCTGCTTTCTATGCTGGTTATCAATATGTGCGGCATCGAAAGCTGATTGGAGGAGAGCTAGCACATGTACCACCAGCAAAGAAAGAATATCGGCATTCCCTGGGGGTTTCACACAAAAGGAGAAACAAAACCAGCGAGGTTGAAAGTCCTGGGTTTTGTTCCTCAAGGTTTGCATACTAGCCCACACTGGGGGTCGGCTAGTATGTGTCCAGTTAAAAAAAATAAGATGTCCCAAAGGGTTGTAGTCAGGCAAAATAACTTTCACTGGGTAGTGCTTCCTAGCTGCTCGTGCATCTTACATGACCACCAGCGGCCAGTGGTGTTTTCTAACAGCAGATCAGGGAAAATAAGTGTGTCCAGGTCCAGGACCAGTGCTGCCCCCACCATCGATGCCATGGAAGGGTATTTTCCTGTACCAAAAAATGGTCAAATAATAAAAATCCACATGAATGCACAAGATGGCAAGAGAGAGGGTTACTTATACTCCCTGCAAAATAAAATCCAGCCAAGCCTGTTTTTTCCTTTTTTCTGGAGGCAAGAAGAACCAGGGCTTACAAGTTCTGAACCTACCATTGTGCCTTTACAGAGGAGATCTTCTTAACTCTAAATGCCTGTCCCCTGATCCAACATGTGCTAGAATACAACCAGCTTATATGCTTTTACTCATCATACAATTCTTTGGGCACATATTAGTGTGGTTAATGCAACTTCTCCGATTTAGGAAACCAGGGCGGGCCATCCTCCCCTGTTAGGATGCCCAGGCAGGAGGTGGACCAGTATATGTCAGCATAATCCAATAGATCATTTTTGACTGGAGGTGTGCTTTAGGTTAACTTATGCATAAATGTCCAACTAACCTATTACATCACTCTGGTCCTGCACTTAAAAAGTCTAGACTTCACTTTCCACGAACCTCGCAACAGCAACATGGGACATACCTATTTGACATTACTTCCTCTTCAAAAACACCAGGGCTAAGGTAATGGAATATTTACATAAGATCAGTGACTGTGTCTAGATGAAATCAGGAAAGCTACCTATGTTGATGAAGACGGGAATCCCAAAAAATGTATATGTGGGCAATGGGGGGTGGTAAGTTGCAGAGGCCACTGGGGGGACAAAAGACTGGAGGTCTGCTTTAAACATGGGCAGGCACGGATCCCAAGAACCCACCTATGCTTCAGAACCACAGCGTGCCCTCATCGCAGGACCACAGGTTGATGGACCCCACCCAGTACTAAGTACTAAATAGCTAAGAGCTTTTGTTTATCAAACTGCACAAGGGCATTGGTCGCCCATCCATGGGTATACTATAGAGGGGGGATTCTCACCTTCAAGCAATCAGATTAGAATCCACAGGATGTCCCATCTATTAGCTGAACCCCACGGCAACCAATAAAAGACCTGGCTATAAAGATAAAGGTGAATGGTTAATTGCCCTGGGCGCTGGCATCTATGACCTGGGCAAACACAGCTCTGTTGTGCATTTCAGATAGCAGAGGAGTGGAGGAGCGCCAGCGGCCATGATAAAGATACTTCACATCGCCATTACTCAGCAGATAAGGCCTCATCCTGACAGAATGTTGGGCCAATAGACCCCCTATTTATCAAGAGAGTCAGGCCGCTGCCAGAGATTTATCTAGAACAAATACATCATCCGCCCCAATTATCTGCTTCTGAGCAGCCACTTCGAGTCATTTAGATTGTAAGTAGATCAGCTCACACAGGATGAGGGAGAGGGAGGAGGAAGGGGTCTGTGTGGGGTTTTGGCTTGGTAGCACTATGGTCCTGGGTACACTATGGACGCGTAAGCTTGGAATAGGTAAGTTTGCTTCTCTGGAAACCCACAAATGGGCTGCTAGCTTGTTGATATCCGACTATATTGTATGTGTGTTTGGGGGAGCGGGGATTCCAGATTCAAAGCTCTTGTGAGCTCAGTGTGTAAGTAATGGTGCCCACATGAGATATTTATTTTTCGGGTGATATTTTGAACTCAAACTGATTCAAATTCAGATTTTTTTGATCGATAGATAATTTTACCAGTCGTATATCAGTTGACTGTGGTGGAAAAGGACTGTCACATATACTTGGCTCTATCCAGAGCCAGTCAATGAGAAGAGCTTACGATCTATTAGAGTATAAGGGAGGATACAGGAGAAGAGCTTACAATCTATTATGGGATCTCACCCAAGCAAGAAGCGATCTTGAGAATCACGAAGCGCAGGTGGAAATATCCCCTGCTGTCCTGTCCTTCCTCCCCGGCATAGCCTGCTCTGTCCTCCACAGCTGAGTATTATTTCTTTGTTATGTACTTTGTTTTTCTTGTGTCTCTTACCTGCTCTAACTAATATATATGCCATTATTTTCATTATCTATTTGTCACAATGAGTTGGGAATATGAATTTGGATGGTCTTATTGATTCTGCACTATGTACATTTATATTATCTCTTATTAATTGTAGCACTTTTTGCACTGGTATTTAGGATTTGATTGCACTGACTTTTATGCACGATGTATTATTTTTTTAGTGGTTTCCCTTCTTTTGTGCCGGCACAATGGGGTATTTTTAGCCATATAGGTTTATAGAGAGATATAGGCTTGGATAATAGATTTTTTATAGCAGGTTAGAGCCCTATACTATATGGGTAATTCATGAGGAATGTAATTCAACTTTAGTATTATATGGGACAAAGAGCAGGGTTTTTTTAATGTGTCTTTTATGGTTGTCTTACATGTATGTTTAGTTATGCTTTTCTAAATAAAAGATTGTACAGATTTTTATTGGTTGTGCTCTCTCAATCTGTGAGTTCTGGGGGACTTGAGGTACCCCAGTCTCCATTTCTTTGTTAATCTCCAGTAGAGGGCGAACTTCTACAGAGATGAATATGCAAAAAAGAAAGCCCCTCCCAGTCCATATATACCTGGGACCTCCCACCAATTTCCCAGTGTAAAAAAGCAGTAAGGGGACCAGGAAGAACCAATTATAACCTTAACAATCAAAACCAATGGTTCACCATATAAAAGCCCCAGAATACCTGAAAAAAAGGGGTGGGGCGAAGTGGAGTGTATGGCACACTCATAATACCTGTTTAAAAGGTGAGTACTCACAAAACGGTATTATTCTAAGTGTGCCATACACTCCACTTCGATCTTCATGACATGTGGGACATCCAATAGCAGTGTCCGTCATGGGTGGGAACCAGAAAACAGTGAAGAATGTACCAACTCAAACCACTGCAGCTTGCAGAACCTTGCGGCCAAAAACAGCATCCGCTGAAGCCCGCACATCAACCTTGTAAAACTTGGAAAAGTATGAACGGAAGACCAAGTAGCAGCCTTACAAACTTGTTCAACAGAAGCCTGGTGCTGAAAATCCCAGGATGCACCAACAGCACGAGTAGAGTGCGCAGTGACCCTAAAAGGGGGAGTCCTCCCCTTAGCAGAATAGGCTCCAACAGTGGCCTGACGAATCAATTTGCTAATCGTAGACTTAGCAGGCGCCAAACTTTTCCTGGGCCCGCAGGGCACCACAAAAAAAGCGTCCGTCTTGCGGAAGGAAGAAGTAGTCACCAAATAGTACTTCACACAGCGAACAACATTCAAATTGTGCAGAACCCTCTCCTTGTCATTGTTAGGCTTAGGACACAAGGAAGGGAGAACAATATCCTGATTGAGGTGGAAAGCAGACACCACCTTAGGAAGGAAATCTGGCTTAAAACGAAAAACCACCTTATCCCGGTGTCTCTCAAAGTAAGGGGCCTGAATCGACAGGGCCGCCAACTCAGAGACACGCCGAACAGAGGTAATAGCCACCAAGAAAGCAACCTTCTGAGTGAGAACCGAAAGAGCAATATCCTGTAGCGGCTCAAAAGGAGGACCCTGGAGAGCCGAAAGAACCAAATTCAAATCCCAAACAGGAACCACAGCCTTCCGAGGGGGCCGCACATGCGGGACCCCTTGGAAAAAGGTCTTAACCAGCGGGTGTAAGGCAAAAGACCTCTGGAAGAAAACCGACAGAGCAGAAACCTGTCCTTTCAAAGTACTAAGCTGGAACCCAAGATCCAGATTATGCTGAAGAAACTCCAAAATCCTGGGATTCGAAAACACCCTGCAAGGCAAGGCCCTAGCCTCACACCAATCAATATAGGACCTCCAAGTCCTATAGTAAATGCCAGAAGAGGACCGCTTCCTAGCCCTAATCAAGGTCTGAACAACAGCCTCAGACAAACCTTCCTCTTTCAAGATGAAGGTTTCAGCAGCCAAGCCGTCAAAGCCAGCGTTTGTAAATTGGGGTAAAGTAGTTGACCCTGAGATAGCAGATCCGGCAACAAGGGAAGCCGGTACTGATCTACGGCCAGCCTTACAACGTCTGCGTACCAAACCCTTCTTGTCCACCTTGGAGCCACCAGAATCGCTGGTGCCCCTTCTAGAACCAGTTTGCGAACTACCTTGCCCAGCATGGAGACGAGCGGAAACAGGTACAGAAAACCCAGATCCTTCCAAGCAAGGGACAAGGCATCCACTGCCAGAGCTAGAGGATCCTGAGAAAGAGACACAAAGGCCGGAAGTTTGTGATTGTGCCTCGAGGCAAAGAGATCCACCTCCGGAGTCCCCCCACTTGTGGCAAAGATCCAGAAAAACCTCGGGGTTGAGAGACCACTCTCCTTGGCGAGAGGATCCCCTGCTCAGGGAATCCGCCTCTGTGTTCTCCACTCCCAGAAAGTAGACTGCCGAAATGCAAGGAACATTGCCCCCCCCCCCCCCCCCCCAGTGCAGGATCAGAGAGACTTCCCCGAGGGCACTCCTGCTGCGAGTCCCTCCTTGGTGATTGATGTAAGCTACCGCCGTTCGGTTGTCTGAATGAACTTGAACCGGTAGACCCTGTAAATGTGAGGTCAGCCAAGCCAGAACCAGTCGGATGGCTCTGAGCTCCAAGACATTGATGGGGGTGTGAGCCTCCTGAGGACCCCACACCCCGCTGAACTGATGACTTTTCCAATAACCTCCCCAGCCCGACAGGCTGGCATCCGTGGTAACCGTATCCCAACAAGGGACCAGAAAGGATCTGCCCTTCAACAGGTTGCCCGATTCCAGCCACCACCGAAGGGACTGCCGAACCCTGGGAGACATCCTGAAAGGTTGATCCAATGACTGCGGACACCTGTCCCAATGCGTCAATAGGTGAAGTTGAAGAGATCTCATGTGAAACTGTGCAAACGGTACCGCCTTGAAGGAGGATACCATCAAGCCCACCAGTTTCATCCCCTGTCGGATAGAGGGACAAGGATTGGCCAGAGAAAGGCAAATCAGACCCTGAATCCCCTGCACCTTGGTCTGGGGCAGAAACACTCTGGCCTGAATGGTATCCAGATTCATGCCCAGAAATGAAATCACACGAGACGGAGAGAGAGAAGACTTGGGGCGGTTGATCACCCACCCGAACCTCTCCAGGGTCGACACCACCTGGTGGGTGTCCAGCTCCGCCTGACAGAGGGAAGAGGCTGAGATCAACAGGTCATCCAGATAAGGCACAATGCGAATGCCCTGACTCTGAGCAGAGCCATTATTCCCGTCAAGACCTTGGTGAAGACCCTCGGCGCCGAGGTCAGTCCGAAGGGAAGGGCTACAAACTGAAAATGTTGATCCTCCACCGCAAGCCAGGGGAATCTCTGATGTGCCTGAAAAATCGGAACATGCAGATACGCATCCTTGATGTCTATGGATGTCATAAAATCCACTTGGCGAAGGGAATTGATAGCCAAGCGCAGAGTCTCCATGCGTAACTTTTTGGCTCTGATAAACCTGTTGAGAACCTTGAGATCTAGAATGGGTCTCACCGAACCCTCCTTTTTGGGAACCGTGAAAAGGTTGGAGTATAACCCCTGCCTCTCTCCGACGGAGGCACCGGACATATAACCCCCATGTCCAGAAGGTTTTTTACTGATAACAGGAGCCCCTGTGCAGCCTGAGGGTCCGAGGGCACCCGAGACCTTAGGAATCTTGGAGGCGGCCAGTACTCGAACTCCAGTTTGTACCCGGAGGAGACCACTTCCAAGATCCAATTGTCTGTGACCTCCCGGGCCCAGACCTGGAAGAAGAGCCGCAGCCGTCCCCCCACCCTTGCGGGTGAGAGCGCCCCTTCATTGCTGAGCCGGTTTAACGGCAGGCTTGGGCTTGGAACCCCAGGCAGCCGCGGGACGTGCCCAACCTCTGCCCCTGTTCCAGGATGAGCCCCTGACACCCGAGAAGGCCAAACCCCTAGCCACTCTGGCCCCTCGAAAGGAAGGAGTGAACGAGCCAGCCCTACGAAAGGGACGGTGTAGTTTCTTCTGCTGAGGTAACTTACCTCCTTTAGCAACAGCATCCAATTTATCTCCAAACAGCCGCGTACCCAAGAAGGGAAGAGCTGTGAGCAACTTCTTGGCCCCAAAGTCCGCCGTTGGCCCCGATCTGCGCATAGCCACCAATAAGGCTGAAGTCCTACTACACACGACAATAGAATCTTCCATAGCAGCCAAGACAAAATCCATGAACAATTCACATCTCTTAAGGGCAGCGAACGCCATCTGATCAAGGCGCTTATCCTCGCCATCCTTAAGGGAAGTGGCGTCAGGGGTGTTCAGCACAGAAGAGTTGGTCAAACCTAAAACAGGCGCGTCGGCGGGAGGAGAAGACCAGCGCTTAACTGTCTCCACCGGGAAAGGATACTTCTTATCCCATCCCTGAGGAGCACCAGGAAGCCGACTGGGCCTCTCCCATTCTCTAAGGATCAGCGTATCAAAGTGACCCTGGGTAGGGAATTCCAGACGGGGCTTGCGGACCCCAAAAAATTCCCCCTTCTTGAGAGGAGGCGCCTCAGGTGGTTCAATATCCAACACCTGCAATAAATGTGACAAAACAGTGGCCATATCTACGGCATTCCCCAGCGCCTGCCCGACATCACCAGACTGAACATAGTCAGCCTCTGTTTCCTCATACAATTCCCCCTCCTCTAACGGGGAATAATCTGACAAATCAACAGAATCGTCGTCAACATCCCACAAGGGCTGGGCCGACGACAAATGTCTCTTTTTAGCCTGGGCCTTCTTGCCCACCGTGCTAGCAATACGTTTCTCGATGCTGGCCAACCTAGCACAAACATCAGAGTGCGACTTCCCGCTGGCACCAATGTCACCTGGGGTACGGATAAGGCGGGGAGGGGAAGGCGATGAAGCGAGAGGAGCCGAACCAGCAGGCTGGGTCCCAGACTGACGCGTTATGGCCTTTTGTGCGCATAGTATACAGATCAGCACATTCTCCCCCGTAAGGGATACCCCACACGGATTGTCCCAGAGGGAGCCCGAGTATCCTGTGGAGCCTCCATATGGTGATTTTTGTGGTCAGACGCAAGACTGCAAGGAATTTACGCCTAAGCAACCCGGGATGCCCCTTAAAAGTCCCGGTGGGAGGATTTGAGGTGATCAAATTTACACTAGGGACCCCAGGACCAGTAGGAACCCCTTAACATGCACAATAATGAAGCAATCTGCAACACACAATAAGGCATATCAATTACTATACAGCATATATATATATATATATATATATATATATATATACACAACTTTAAATAAATAATTAAATAGATAAAAGGCAAAACCTGCCAAAAACCAGCACCACAGGGGGCCCCCCACCAGAGAGGGACCCCCAAGTGACAAAGAGGTGGCCGACAGGCCCCTACCTGTCCCCAAGAACGGCAGCAGCAACCACAGCAAGGCAGCAAAAATGGCCCCCGATCTGTGGAGAAGCAGAAAGAGAAGGGAAGGGGGGCGGGCCAGCGACGAAGGCGCGCTTTTCCAGCCCCACCCCCCTCCCAGCAGCGCGGATCTGGCCAGCAAAACGCGCCGAACGAGGGGGCGGGGCTACCGCGGCCGCGTCGAGTGCCCGCCCCGCCCCCTTTTCTTAACACAGCCTGAGGGAGAGAAACTCCCCAAGCTAACAGGAAAAACCACCACAGCCTAGAAGGCACCATGCACCAATTCATCCAGGGATACTTCCAGGAGATCCACACACACGCACACAACACAAAGTAAAGTGAACACCAACACACATACACTCATATATAAATATTAACAAATGAAAAAGGGAGAGGCCAAGGATGACGGCCCGCCAGCCCCCCCCCCCCCCCCAGAGGGAAGTAAGGGACCCGGAAGGGGGAGTGGGAACCCGGCCATTATAAGGCCATAGGCATGTAGGGACGGGGCATCCCGCACCAGGATCACCAAAAACTTGGATAACCGCCTACCCCATAATGAGGTCTCACGGTGAAGCAAAGCTCCTTCCGCACCCATATGGTGCTCCTACCCTCACCAGGACCCGCAGCCTAAGCTGGGAGGCTCAATTAGGGTCAATTTAAAAAGGGTCCTGGCAGTAATAGGGAAAAAAACGGCCGGGCGCGAGCCCGGCTTACCTGCAAGTAAAAGAAGTCTTCATCTTCTGTCTTGTCGCCTTCCCTGCAGAGAAGGAACTGGGAAATTGGTGGGAGGTCCCAGGTATATATGGGCCAGGAGGGGCTTTCTTTTTTGCATATTCATCTCTGCAGAAGTTTGCCCTCTACTGGAGATTACCCACATGTCATGAAGATCGAAGTGGAGTGTATGGCACACTTAGAATAAAAGGCTTACAATCTATCAGGGTATCATAGTAAGTGAGAATACAGAAAAAGGACGAGCTTACAGTCTATTATGGTATTTAGGAGGATGCATGAGAAAATAAGTATAGTAGTATAGTATATAGTAGTATATGTACAATCTAGGGTATGGGGTATTTTATTAGGGTATGAGGGAGGATACTGAAGGCCATAGAGCTTACAATCAGGGTATATAGGAGGTTACACCATAATATATATAAGATCAATATATGCTTGTGCATGCAATTTTGAATTTGAGCTCTGCATCCATCAGAGACAAACAACAAGTCAAATGCACCAGTGACTACAACGGGCAATTCAGATAGCTGCACCTAAAAATTAATTTACCTTTCTGAAACTCCTCCTTTGGTCAATTTTACAAACAAAATGGCATCCCATGGAGCTGAAAGTCGCCTGCAAAGAGGAAGTGCTACTGGGTTTCCTGTCACTGTGCATTGTGTGCTCTGCCAGTTAAATCCAGACAGCAGCATGGCTGAGATTCTGGGGAAGGAAGCTTCAAAATGGCTGCTACCAGGAGAAAATCGGTGAGGCAGCATTTCAGCTTAGAGTGGGTGCAGGAGCAAATTTAAACCGGGCCTTCACCCTTATCTTTTATGTTTCCCATACCCTGTACATACAGATTTCTCACATCAAATCATCCTACCTGCCATTTATGAGCCTTTAAAAATCCAAGATGGCGGCCCATGGAGTCTCAGGCTGCCTGCAAACATTTTTCTGACCCTGGCTCTGCTTTGTCTGTGCAGAGTACAGGTATAACCCCACCCCCTGTACTTTTGCCCGCCCCCCCCCCTTTCCTCAGTATGTGATGCAAGTTGGTGGTGCCTGTATCCTAGAGTTCTGAACAGAGTTGCAGCCTAATAGGGGAAAGGATAATTGGTAAGTGACTAAAAATATAATAATTTTAAATGTTGGGGAATAGTTTTTTAAATATTTGGGCTTTTCATTAAATGATTTTGAAGGCCCGGTTTAAGTGCTGACAATGATTCAGCATCATGCATGTAGATGGGGCAAGGGGGTTTTGGGGAGTTTTTATTTCCAACTGTTGGTCCGGTATAAGAGCTTACGCTCTATTAGGGTATAAGGAAGGATACAGAATTATAAATGAAGATACATGAAGAAGAGATTAGCACCCATTAGCAAATAGGAGAGGATACAGATGTAGGAAGAGCAATCCCAGAATCCCAAAGTGTATTAATGTATAGAAGAGAATACAGAAGGAGGGAAAGCTTACAATATATTAGAGTATATAGGAGGTTAAAGAAGTAGGAAGAATTTACAATATATTATACTTTATAGGAGGTTACACAAGACAAAAGAGCGTACAGTCTATTAGGGGTAAAGCAGTACCAATGTACCACCAACAAACTGTTCCCTTGGACTAGAGCCCCCTCCCTTTCTGGTCCCCATAGCAGCTGCATGATCTTCTATGGTTATAGCCCTTTACAGAGGAAACAAATATGGATCTCGGGCCCGTTATGTAACGCATTACTTGCTTTTATTGGACCCATCTACTGTTCAGAATGGCATACGGGCATGAGATTGCAAAGTGAGCCGGAAAGCTAGCAATCAAATAAGTGCTAGGAGGAAGCCAGGAGGAATGCAAGGAATGGCGGAGGCGAGAACACCTCTATGTCTCTGGAGCCGGCTGAACAGGTGTCCTGTCACACAGCGAGGCAACCCTGAGTCACAGGGAGCGTTCCTCTATGAAGAGCTGTAGGCACAAATTCCCACGGGGAGGAGGTGGGATCCACTCCGCTTAAGAGGAAAAAAAAAAGAGCACCACAGCCCACAAGAGAAGGGAGACCAGCTCCCTGGTGCCACCGCAAGGGGAATCCTGACACCAGAGGACTGTGGATTACCTAGGGGAGGGAGAGGAGACTGACATAGTCACTCCGTAGGCTCAGAAGGCCTTTTTCCCACACAGGCAGATCTGAATATTAGCTCTTGCGACCAAGGCAAGAACTGCATTTGCCAACTCAAATCAAGCAGATTTTTATTTTGGTTATTTTATTAGAAGTTAACAGCCATTGGCAAGCCTTTAAGCTATAGCATGAGGCTGTCATGGGGCCAAGGGACAAGAGGGCCTAGGACCACCACACCACAAAAAGGTTTTGCAACTTCATTAGTTTGTATGTTCTTCCTCCTTTTATATACAGTACTTCCTCACATCCTAATAGATTTTAAGCTCTTCCACCTTTTGTAGGCTGTAAACTCTTACATATCTCCGTATTTCCTCATGCTCATTCAGTATCTTCACAAATACACTGATTGATTTAATTCTCTTCTGTATTCTCCTTTATACTTTAAAGCAGACCAACACTCATTTTAGACTAAATGTACATCCCCCAGCCAGAAATGATTTTACCTAATCCTCGTTCCACCAGTGAAATGCAGTCTCATGATTGGCAGCACATGATCACGCAGACTGCACTGCTTTCGGCTGACCACAAGACCACCGACGACCAATCATGGGGCTGCATTTTTTTTTTTTTTTTTTTTATATATTCTTTATTTATTTCAAACAGTTCAAGACAGGATACAGCGTTAAAAGACACTCAAGATTTACATATTTGCACAGATTCAGATCATAAACTCTTGCATGAAAGAAGTAGACAATAGGGAAAAAGAAAAGGTCAATAAACGTTAATGCCTAACAGACTTTCCTGCGTGTTTGAAATGTTTTATCAGGCACGGCCTGCTGGCTGTCCGCCCGGAGGGGCAGCCCACAAGGGGTCCCCCCCAGGGCAGAACCGCCGCGGCGACCGGCATCTCTTGTTCAGAATCATCTCCTGTATTCTCAAAGAAGAAAAGTCCTCTAAAGAAGGGAGAGGGGGGAGTGGGGTAGGAATTTGGGGAAGGGAAGGGAGTGTGACAGGGGGGGGAAAGCTCCAGCCCTCTAGGTCGACTGGGCTGCTTCTGTGAGGGCCTTGTACTCAGGGGAGTACACAAATGAGTCCCAGCCTGCCCATCTGCGGTTATGTGTCTCAGACATCTCATCACGCTCTGCCATTATGCCCTCGTATCTCTCCATCTCCGAGACCCTGTTGAGCCACATAAGGATGCTGGGCGGCTCCGCCTCCCTCCATCGAGCCGGGATACATGCCCTTGCTACGTTAATCAACTGACCCAGGATGGATCTCCGGTACCTCTTTACGGGCACCTCTGAGTGGTGGAGAAGGAAAAAGGCTGGGCCCTCCGGGAGAGCCTCCCCCAGGACGCGTTCTACGGTTGTCTTGACTGTTGACCAGAAGCCGGTTACTTTTGGGCAGGACCAGAAAATGTGGAGGAGGTCCCCCCTCCCCCGGCCACAGCGCCAGCAGAGAGGGGACACCTCCGGGAACCACTTATGTAGCGTGGTGGGCACCCTATACCAGCCTGTGAGAATTTTGTAATTACATTCCTTGTATTTGGTGCATCTGGCCGTGTCGTGCGCCAAGCTCGCCACCCTGGTCCACTGCTTGGGAGTGAAAGAAGTATCTAGCGCCTCCTCCCATTTCTGCATAAAGGAGGGGACCTCCATCTCCGTCGGGCTAATCAACATTCTGTACGTCATAGAAAGGACATGCTGAATCGGGCCCTCCCCTTCACACAGTCTCTCAAACGGGGTAAGCTCCCTAACTCCCAAAGCCTGCCTCTGAATAGACGATAGGAAATGCCTCAGCTGTAGTTCCTGCCAGGCGTTCCATCTAGGCAGGCCTCTAGAGTCTGCGATGTCAGCGAGCGGAACCCATGCCCCCCTGTTCTGAAAGAGTCTAACCCTACCAAGGCCACCCCTCAGCCAGCTCTCAGCCGTTCTGCTCGACAGTCCCGGCGGGAACTCAGGGTTTCCCAGGATCGGGAATAGTGGCGAGAAGTCAGGGGAGATGTCGCAACGGGACCGCAGTTTTTGGAAGACTCTAATGGAGGCCCCTATGGTGGGGTGTTTTGAGATCGCTCCCAGGTGTTGTTTTGCCAACCAGGGCAGATAGCTCAGGGGGAGAGAGGTGTTTCCCTGCTCGATTTGGACCCATTGTTTGTGTCTCGAGTGTCTACACCAGTCAATTATTCTGCTGAGGTGTGTGGCGGCATAATATAAGCTGGGGTCTGGGAGACCAATTCCTCCGTTCTCCTTAGATCTCCTAAGGATCTTTTTGCTAACCCTGGGGTTCTTCCCAAGCCAAATGAACTTGGCGAACAGGGCTCCGACCTTCTGTAAATAGGAGTTCGGGATGTCGAGCGGGAGTGCTTGCATCAGGTACAGGAGGCGGGGTAATAAATTCATTTTTAGGGCATTACATCTCCCGAACCAGGATAGGTTCTTAAGGGCCCAAGCCTCTGTGTCTCTGACGAAGCTCTGCAATAGCGGGGGGAAATTCAGGGGGAATATTTTGTCTAGTGTTTTTCCGATCTTAGTTCCCAGGTAAGTGATATGTTCGTTAGCCCATTTGAAAGAGAAGGAGTTTTGTAGGTTGGTCTCCCTGTGTCTCTCTAAGTTAAGGTTCAGGGCTTCAGATTTTTGTAAGTTAATCTTGTAGTTCGATACGCCCCTGTAAGCATCCAGCTCACGCATCAGATTGGGGAGGGTAACTTCGGGACAGGATACAAAGAAAATCAGGTCGTCCGCATAAGCTGCTGTTTTATAATGGCCGGAAGGCAGGGATACCCCCCGGATGTTGGGGTTAGCCCGCACTCGACAGAGGAACGGCTCTAGTGTCATAATGAAAATAAGTGGTGAAAGGGGACATCCCTGCCTTGTCCCATTCCCGATGCTGAGAGGCTCCGACAGGAGGCCATTGACCCTCACCACTGCCGAAGGGTGGTGGTAGAGACTAGTGATCCATGATATCATTTTAGGCCCTAAACCCACGTGCCGCAGAACTCCTAACATAAAGTCCCAGTGCACCCTGTCGAAGGCCTTCTCAGCATCGGTGGCAAGGAGAACCGCAGGGAGTCTTGTCCTGTGTATGTTGTCCAACAGATTTAAGACCTTCACCGTGTTGTCCCTTGCTTCTCTAAGTGGCATAAACCCTACCTGGTCTAAGTGGATAACGTGATGTAGATGTGGAGCCAGGCGGGAGGCCAGGACTTTGGCGAACAGCTTAACATCCGCGTTGAGGAGAGAGATCGGTCTATAGCTAGAACTTTGCATAGGGTCTTTCCCCTCCTTCGGGATCACGGATATTTGGGCTCGAAGACTATCCTTGGGGAGGGTCGCACCTCTCGCAAGAGAATTAAAGACTACCTGAAGTCGAGGTAGTAGGACCTCAGAGAATACTTTGTAGTACAATAGTGGGAGCCCATCTGGACCTGGCGTTTTCCCATTAGCAGACCCTTTGATGGCCTTACTCACTTCGTCTGCCGTGATGGGGTCCTCTAGTTTTCCTATCAGGGCCGGCGGGATTCTAGGGAGGCCTGATTTCTCGATGTATTCTTTAACTTTTCCTGTCTTATCTCCATGGGATTGGGGCGAGATATTGTAGAGTGTCTCGTAGTATTTCCTGAATACTTCTGCAATCTCTCTGTCTTTGTGGACCACTCTCCCCGCCTGGTTGAGGATCTTAGGGATATAGTTTCTAGCCCTCTCTCCTCTCAGCGCGGAAGCCAGGAGCCTCCCACATTTGTCCCCCGACTCGTAGAATATTCTCCGGCTCTTAATGAGTTGGAGTTTGGTTTTGTTACTAAGTAATTTCCGGAGACGATCTCTAAGAGCGGTCAGGGGTGCCAGATGTGTCCCAGCGAGTGACTGCTTGTGGGCTCCCTCTAGCTCTTTTATTTCATCTAGTAGGTCCTTGATCTGTTTGCCTCTCTCTTTTTTAACCCGTGCCCCTCTCTCTATCAGTGCTCCTCTGATGACACATTTATGGGCTTCCCAAACCACAGGGGCGCTAATCTCTGGTGAGGAGTTATCTTGAAAATAGTTTTGTAAGACCAGGTTTAGTTCTTCTCTTATCAGTGGGTCCTGGATTAGGGACTTGTTTAGTGTCCACGACCAAGGCCGGGGTGCATGTTCGTTGGATGCCAACCGGATGCCCACAGGTGCGTGGTCCGATATGGTTATATTGCCTATGGTGGCGGACCGGATCATGGGGAGTGAGTGGTGCTGGATCAGGAACATGTCGATCCTCGAGTACATGTTGTGGGGAGGGGAGTAAAATGTATAATCCCGCCCGTCAGGGTTTAGAATCCTCCATGGATCTACCAATTGGTGTTTGTGCAGCAGCTTCTTGATTCTTTTAAGTTTTGTGTAAGGCATATAAGAGTGACCTTTAGAGGTATCTATCAGAGGTTCTAGGGAAAAGTTAAAGTCCCCTCCTATGATCAGTCTACCCTCAGAGTAAGCCGCCAGGTTCTCTAAGACCTCCTCCAAAAAATTGATCTGCCCCACATTCGGGAGGTATAGATTGGCCAGGGTAACGAGCTCGGACCGGATCTTCCCCTTAACAAATAGCCAGCGACCCTCTCCACCACTCAGAGAGCCCAGCTCCTCCCAGGCCACAGATCTGGAAATGAGAATACTCACTCCCCTAGACCGTGAATCAGGGGAGAAGCTGTGATATGACACCGGAAATACCTTATTCCTGAAGACAGGAGGACCAGCCGCCTTGAAGTGGGTCTCTTGTAGGAAGGCCACCTGCGCCCTCTGCGCTCTGAGGTTGTTCAGGATCATGGACCTCTTTTCTGGGGTGTTCAGCCCTTTTACATTGAAAGAGATTAGGTTAGTATCGGCCATGTTAACAGACAGTGAGCACCAAGTGGCGTCAAGGTATTAAGAGAGTAGGGCCAGGCGAGGTCACACGGGAGGCCAGGCAGGTTACAACTGTTGGCGTGCAGCACCAAACTACGGTATCTGCCCAGTCAGTTCAAGGTCTCGGAGATGGAGGAGGGGGGCAGGGAAGCAGGGAGGGGTACGGGGGGTACAGAGGTGGGTCTAAGGGTGTGTATCAGTAAGGAAAGAAGGGATGAGACACTAGGGGAGGGGGGGAACACCTAGAGATTAAAAGGGTCTGACAGGTCACAGACCAAACCGGGACCGGGTCCCCCACCGGGACCCAACCTTAAGAGCCAAGTCCCACTGGGGCTCCCCCCCGCGGAAGGAACCTATTGTGCGTCTGCACCAAACTTCAGCTACCTCTAGTACTGAGGCGAGCTAACTCGGGCCTATTTGGGGGAAGTGACTGACTCCGAGCTCAACGCTAGCGGCTCCGGGGGTCATAGGGCAAGTAGAAGTCTTACTGAACAATCGGCATAACAATAAAAAGAAGACCGTCAGGCGGGAGGCTGCATGCAGCATCCCCGCTGAGGGTAGTAAAAAGGCATTAGCAGAACAATATAAACTATATTCAATAGTGGGTCAGTGATAGTAAAACTGGAAAACTGGGGAACAACGGAACCATGGAACAAGAAGGGCGGGAAGTGCTTCTAGTAAGAATCTCTATCTCACAGCTCTTCCCTTTACAGTTCATTGTCGGTCGGTCTTGCTCTCCTTGCGCTCCTCTCTCTGGGTCTTTCCGCTCTGGCGCGTCTCATCGGCGCGCCGGGGTGTCTCCGCTGTGGGATCTCCATTTGCGGGGATAGCCAGTTCGGGACCGGAACCGGCGCACAGCCAAGGAAATTAAAGAGGCCCTCCAGATCTCGATACGTCTTGAGAAGGTAAGTGTCTCTGTCCTTGGAAACAATCAAGTGAAAGGGGTAACCCCAACGGTACGATGCTCCAGAGTTCCTGACTAAGTCCAGGACCGGCCTAAGCAATTTTCTCATGATCAGCGTGCGTCTCGAGAGATCTGGAAGGATGGTGATCCTGGCCCCGTCGAAGTCTACTGGTCCGTGTCTCCATGCGCACCGGGCGATTTCTTCTTTGACGCGATATAGATGTATTCTACAGACCACATCTCTTGGAAACGCAGGGTCTGGGTTGCGGGGGCCAAGGGCTCTGTGTGCTCTGTCTATCTCTATGGGAGTGTCAAAGCTCCTTCCCAGAACTGTGTTAAAGATGGTTGTTATAAGCTGCTTCACATCCTCTCCGGCAGAGGCCTCCGGGATACCTCTCAGCCGCAGGTTGTTCCGTCTGTGTCTGTTTTCTAAGTCGTCATGTTGTAGCAGGAGTTGTTGGATCTGCGAGTTTTGCGCATCAATGCGGGCTGACATAGCTGCCAATGCGGACTCACTAGCTTCCTGATTAACTGAGACTCTAGCGTCGAGCGTCTGGATTTGGGTCCTGACTTCCGCCAGGTCTCGCTTGAATGCTGATTCATAACGTGCTATAAGAGCCTCGAAGTCTGCTCTAGACGGTATAGCTCGCAGGAATGATAGCGTTTCTCTGTGAATGTTCCCTCCGGCTGTTTCTGGGTTGGTTGTTGAAGGGGTAGATGAGTGTTCTGGTGGGGGCAGGTTAATTGAGCTGACAGGGGATATCAGCAATTGGGAGGGGGGGGTGCCCGGCTGTATTTCTCTCGGTGGGGTATCTGGGGCCAGGATCACTACGTCTGCCTCCCGTATTGCCCCTGTGTCACTACTGGCTTGAATGGCGTCAAGGTGGGTAGAAGGCCAGGACCCGCCGGGAAGCAAGTCCTCCTGAGTAGGATCTTGAGGATCAGTGGCAAGTTGCTCCCCATGCCGTCCCCAGGCGCGGGGTGGTCGCTGTGGCAGCGCGTGGGCCAGCGCAGACCTAGTGGCTGAGGCCTGCTGCACTCCATCTTGGTTTCCAGTAAGGCCCTCCCCTCGAGTTCCTGGGGTAAAGGCGAATTTACTGAGGCTGCTGAGGGAGGTAGGGATGGGCGTTCTGGACTGCTGGTGTAGCCCTTTTATTATAGCTGTCTCACCCCTCTGCTCTGTGGGCACCGCTCCCGGGGCTTGCATCCCCCTCTCCCCTCCCAGGTCAGATGCTTTGCTTGGGCCTGCATTTCCCCCACTCACCACCGCAGCCTCTGTTCCAACTCCCGGGTGCTTCATCCAGGCGGTGTCTCTTGCGAGCTCTGACTGAGCTCTCACCAGCTGCCGCTTCTCGTCGGCTGCAGCGCCTCTCCACGTCTTTTCTCCCGTCGCCCAGGCTCCAGCGGGGGGGGTCGGATGATGCGGCCCGCCTGGCAGTACCTCTCCTGCGGGCTCCGACGCTGTGGCCGCTATTGTGTCTCCCGCCGCCTGTCCCGCCGACGTCAGCGCCTGCTCCAGTGATACCGTCGGGCACCGCCGGCCCCGCTCGTCCGCCGGATCTCGGTCTGTTTGCCGTCCTGCAGTGTGAGGTAAGCCTTCCTCTCCACTGTCTGAGGTGCTCGCAGATGGCGGGGACACCATTTCCCGCTCTTCCGCACGTGTCCGGTCTCTGGCTCCTGGCGGCTGCACCTCACGCCGTGATTCTCTCTCCCTCCGGCTTCTCTCCTTCTTGTGGTGCTTCTTTCCAGTCATCTTTAATAGTTTTTGCAGCCGATTGCCTGTGAAAATGGACCTTAATTGCCCTGCTAAACCCGGAGCTCTTTCTCTCACGTCCTCATCGCTCCAGCGCCAGGCCACGCCCCCGGGGCTGCATTTTACCCACGAAACGAGGAGCAGGTAGGATGATTTCCTGTTGGTAAAGGTCTATGAATACATCAAAAATGCCCCCCCCCCACCAAGGTAAATGGTGATAGACACCCATGTTTACAAAAATGGGACACGTTAAAAGCTTTTAAGTTCTTCTACCATCCACATTCCCTATTTCCTCCCCCGGGGTATAAGGGAGGATACAGTATGATAAAGAGCTTACAATCTACTAAGGGCCTGGTAGATTGTAAGCTCTTCCTCATACTGTACCCTCCCTTACAGGCTAATCAATAGTAAGCTCTTCCTCCTTTTGTATCCCCCTTATACCCTAATAGATTGTAAGCTCTTTCTCCTTCTGTACCCTCCCTTATACTCTAATAGATTACAAGCTCTTCCATATTATTTGGAAGAAGAGTTATGGTCCATTTCCACTGATCAATGTGTGTATGAAAAACGTTAATGCGACCACAATCAGGGGGGAATGGATTCCTGGAAATGTCTGCCGCGATCAACCAATGAACCACAGGACGTCATATTGTTTTGGTTGACATGAAAATTCTCGTTCAGCGCATGACTGTAGGCTTCCGAAAAACATTGGCCTCAAATAGGTCGCAGAGTTTGGCTTTATTAGAAATCTACATAGGAATCCTGAAACAAACTGGCAGGTTAATGGTCAACTCACCTAAACCCTTACAAAAGGTAAGGGGAAAGTTTTTCTCTGTGGCAAAGATTTCAATATTAACACCCCAATGCTCCATCCCTGGCATAAGCGATGCTCACTTCCTCTGCTGCTGGGTCCAAAGTGGTACTGGAATCCACAGCCAGCACATTCTCCAATAGCAAGAGGCAGTAAATGCAGGATGTGCTGCGGCTCCTGGTCCCCTCATCAGACAGAAACCTATAAATCATTGAGGGGTTGGGGATGAGTGTATTTAGAGGACTCCCATATGAAGGTCCATTAAATTGTGCATAGTATATGTGTGTGACGGATCTTACATTGTTAGGGACAGAGATTGATGTAACCGTGTCTGTACAACTCCACAGAATATGCTAGCGCTATAAAAGCTAAATCAATGTCTAGAATGCCAGTTTGAAAGTCAAGTGTACTGAAACAGTAAAATCACAACACAATGGCTGTGATCTTTGTTTCTCACACTTAAGCTTTAGGCCAACATTTAACACATTGGTCCTCTGCTCTGTGTATTTGTCATGCCAGGCAGCCTAGCTCCAACCCCGGCCCCCAACTTCCCCTCGGCTGTGTGTGAATAAAGCCTTTCACGGCATTATCACAGCAAACAGGATGCTGTGTGGTCAGAAAATAGCAAGGGCAGCGCTACGAGGGAACCCTATGGCCGGCCTGTTCTCACCATCCTCCCTCCCACCAGAGCCTATGGTCTCTGACCCGGGCCAGAGAGGTCTGGAAAATGTCCCTAATTAACCGCTTCATTCAGGGAAATTAGGACATTCCGCAGCGAGATCTGTGGAATGCCGAGATATAAAAAGAAATGATTCGCTAAAAATCATATAGCATAACAACAGAGGTCACCTACACCAACTGGGGGGCAGTGCAAGTTAGACATGGCTGAAAGTCTCTTTTAAATTGGTACAGTTGGAAGGTGTGTGTTACCAAATTTTAATCTTCATTAAATGTAAAAAATTGGTACTTTATGGTATGTTTGCCAGTTAAAGTGGCCTATGCATTAGGTGCAGGCTCAACTTTAAACTGGACCTTCAGCATCAAACCCAAACCCTTGAAAAAACTATTCCCCAGCATCTAAAATGAATATATTTTACATTTTAGTTGCTTACTTATTCTTTCCCCCGCTGGGCTGCAACTCTGTTCAGGACTCTAGGATACAGTCGCCACCATCTTGCCTCAAAAGCATCACATATTGGGGAGAGGAGAGGGGACAAAAGTGCAGGGGGGCGCGTTATAGCTGTGATCTGCATGAACAGAAAAGAGCTGGGGTCAGAAAAAGGACAGCAATCCCAGAAGGCATGGTCAGAAGTCACTTCCTGTCTGCAGGCAGCCCAAGACTCCACGGGCTGCTGTCTTGCACGTTAAAAGGCTCAAAAAACGCAATAGGTGCATGTAGGATGATTTTTAATGTTGGCAATCTGTATGTATGGGGTGGAAGTAACATACAAGATAGGCTCTTATTCAGGGTGAAGGTCCGGTTTAAATGCATTAGACCTGCTTTAACTGTATTCGGCACAGGCATAACCTTAGGGTACAGCTCCACTTTAAATTTATTAGTTTTTGGTATGTGTGCACTGCCATTGAGAGCAGTTTGCTGTGTTTACATCCTTCGACAAATGGCTCTAATTGACTTCAATAGGGATTACTGCCGCACTCCTCATTTAAAACAACGAGAGACATTTGCCGAATGACATAGCCACGGCAGACGGCTCTCATCGGATGAGATCCTATACATGTGCCATTCGACTAGGAAAAGGTAAGCTATTACATGTGCCTGGGGGGGGGGGCGGGGTTGACACAGTGACTGGCCCTAGAATCTTTTAGATTCCAGGGTGGCCACTGGTGGGTTTGTCCCGGTAAACCCCCCCAGGTTGCTGAGGTCACTTATCTCTCTCCTCTGGCCCACCCTGCGGCTATAGCAGTCTGCTGAAAGCCTAGCCGCACTTGAAAGTGGCTCCAGCATCACTCAGAAAGGGAAGTGACCGGTTGCACATGCGCCCTGGGCTAGAAGAAAAGATAAGAATATTGGGTGACTTGGAGGGTTTCACAGAGCAGGGCATCCCAGTTCTCAGACTACAGGGTGTACGTAGGCTTTAAATGCAAAACGTGCACACGCATCACTTTAGGGCAAAGTTCTAATTTATTTGCATTAGGTGTTATTTAAATGTATTAGGCAAAAGCTTTACTTTAGGGTGTATGTCTGCTTTAAATGCAATAGGTTAGCTTGAACTGCATTAGGCACAGGCTTCACTTTAGGTTATGTAAATGTTCAAATTTAGAGTATAGGTCAGCTTTAAATGCATTAGGCACAGGCTTTACACAGGTGCAGTTTCAGCAAAATGTTTCTTTATTTGTTTTCAAAAAAACACCTAGTGTACTTATTGCAATATATGGCCCCCATTTGGAGGATCTAATTCCAAATGTGGATCCCTATTTGATCACCAGATACAAGAAGTTTAATAAAATGACAAATCAGGTCTGTAAGGTCACATGAAAAAAATACAATTCTGTGATTACTCACCTGTAGAATTGTTATTATGAGTATACAGTACGTCCTGCTCCAGATAAGAATCATTACACTTGGGTATTACTCCACCAGATGGCGCCAAGGGTGGGGTGGAGCAGGACGTACTGTATACTCATAATAACAATTCTACAGGTGAGTAATCACAGAATTGTATTATTCTTAGTATACAGTACGTCCTGCTCCAGATAAGAATCATTACACTTGGGACATCCAATAGCAGTGTCCATAAAGTAGGGTGGGATCCCCAAAGGTAACAACAGACAGATCAGACCACTGCCACCTGCAGAAACTTGCGGCCAAAAGCAGCATCAGCTGAGGCCCTAACATCAACCTTGTAAAACTTTGAAAAGGTATGAACAGAAGACCAAGTAGCGGCCTTGCAAACTTGTTCAACAGAAGCCTGGTGCTAAAAAGCCCAAGAGGCACCAATAGCACGTGTAGAATGAGCAGTAAGACGGAAGGGAGGATTCTTCCCCTTAGCCGAGTAGGCCTGAATCACAGCCTGATGGATCCATTTGCTGATGGACCAGAAGGGACCACAAAAAGAGCATCAGTTTTCCTGAATGGTGCAGTAGCCACCAGATAGTACTTCAGACACCTAACCACATCCAAGGAATGCAAGACCCTCTCCTTAGCATTACTAGGATTAGGGCACAAGGAAGGAAGAACAATGTCCTGATTCATATGAAAGGCAGACACAACCTTAGGCAGAAAATCTGTCTTGAAGCGAAACACCACCTTGTCCTGGTGTCTCTCAAAGTAGGGGGACTGGATGGAAAGCGCCACCAACTCAGAAACACGCCTAACAGAGGTGATAGCCACCAAAAAGACAACCTTGAGAGTAAGATTGGCCAGGGCAGCCTCCTGCACAGGTTCAAAGGGAGCACCCTGCAAGGCAGACAAGACCAAATTCAAGTCCCAAACAGTCAATGTAGGCAGGCCAAACCCTATAGTAAATGGAAGAAGAAGACTTCTTTCTATCCTTTATCATGGCATCCACAACAGAGGCAGACAGCCCCTTCTGCATCAAGATGGAGGTTTCAGCAGCCAGGCCGTCAAAGCCAGAGTTTGTAAACTGGGATGGCGTAAGTGACCCTGAGTGAGCAGGTCTGGCACCCTGGGCAGAGCGTACTGATCTACTGCCAACTGCACCTTGTCTGCGAACCACACTCTTCTTGGCCACCTGGGGACCACCAGGATAGCTGCGCAGAACCCTGCCCAACAGGGGGAAAGGAGGAAAGGCATACAGGAGCTGAAAGTCCTGCCATGACATTGCTAGGGCATCCGTGGCCAAGGCCAGAGGATCCTGGGACGGGGAAACAAAGGCCGGGAGCTTGTGATTGTGACGGGACGCAAACAGATCCACATCTGGTTGCCCCAACGGTGACACAGAGATTGAAACACCCTGTTGCAGAGGGACCATTCTCCCAGGCGAGAGGTCCCCCTGCTCAGAGAGTCTGCCTGCAGATTCTCCACCCCCGGAATGTACACAGCTGATATGCAGGGAACATTGTCCTCCGCCCAGGCCAGGATTGATGTAGGCAACCGCCATCTGGTTGTCCGAGCGTACCTGAACAGGCCGGCCCCGAAGGTGTTGGGTCAAGTGAGCCAGAACCAGCCTGATCGCCCTCAGTTCCAAAATGCTGCTAGGTGTGTGGGCCTCCTGAGGGCCCCACCACCCTTGGAACTGCAGGGACTTCCAGAAACCCCTCCAACCTGTCAGACTGGCATTCGTGGTGACCGTCACCCAGCAGGGGGCAGAAAGGATCTGCCCACCAAAAGGTTCCTGGAGTCCAGCCACCACGAGAGGGACCACCTGACTAGGGGGGGCAGCACAAGGACCTGGTCCAGGGATGCAGAATACTTGTCCCACACTGACAAGAGGTGGAGTTGCAGAGGCCTCATGTGAAACTGGGCATAAGGGACCGCCTCAAAGCATGACACCATCAGGCCCACCAGCTGCATTCCCTGCCTGATGGAGGGATGAGGGCAAGATAGCAGGAACTGAACCTGCGCTAGCAGACTGTCCACCTTCTGCTGAGGAAGAAAAATCCTTGCCTGAACTGTATCCAGAGTCATTCCCAGGAAGGGTGTCACCAAGGAGGGAGACAGGGAAGATTTGGGATGGTTGATCACCCAGCCAAATGACTCCAGAGTGGACACTACCAGCTGAGTATCCAACTCTGCCTGATGTAGGGACTGAGAAGTGATGAGAATGTCGTCCAAGTAGGGCAGCACACGAATGCCCTGAGACCTGAGCAGAGACATCACCCCTGCCAGCACCTTGGTGAACACTCTGGGAGCTGAAGTGAGACCGAAGGGCAATGCCACAAATTGGTAGTGCTGATACTCCAGAGCGAACCTGTGGAACCTTTGATGACCTGGAAAGACAGGAATATGAAGGTAAGCATCCTTGATGTCCACAGAGGTCATGAAGTCCCCTGGACGCAGGGAACTGATGGCAGAGCGCAAAGTTTCCATGCAAAAGCGCCTGCACCTGACAAATTTGTTTAGGATTTTCAAGTCCAGGATGGGCCTGACTGACCCATCTCTTTTGGGCACGGTGGAAAGGTTGGAATAGAACCCCTTGCCCCTTTCTCGTAAGGGGACTTGACAGATGATCCCCAGCTCCAGAAGGCTTTGCACCACCAGAACTAGAGCCTGAGCTGACATAGGAGAGATCCGGAGTCTGATGAATCTTGGGGGGGGGGGGGGATGGCAGGCAGCAAACTCTATCTTGTAACTGGAAGACACCCGGTCTGAGACATAAAGCTTCCAGACGTGAGCAAAATGCTGAAGCCGCCCCTACCCCAGAAATCTCCTCGGGCCCCAGTAAGGGAAACCCCCCTTCCCTGTCTGGCACCACGGTAGGGGGAAGAAAACGAGCCCTGTCCCTGAAAGGGCCGAGACTGCCGCCTGCTCTGGGGTAATCTGCCTCCCTTAGCAAACAGGTCCAGGCGGTACCCAAACAGGCGTAGTCCTTTGAAGGGAAAACCAATGAGAGCTTTCTTGGCAGCGTTGTCAGCAGCCCACTGGCGCAGCCAAACTGAGCGGCGTATAGCCACCACAAGGGCAGAGGTTCTGCCACACATCCTAGTGGTATCATCCAAGGCAGAGAGAACATAAGTCACAAAAACCTCACAACGAGAGAGTGCATTAAACTCCTCACTAGACACATCATCAGGGGCACCATCTAGGATACCCCTAAGCAGGGTCCTAATAGCCACAGCCGTAATGGCAGAGGCACAGACCGGGCGCAGCGCCGTCCCCACACAGGCGAAGGCATGGGACGCCAGCTGATCAATACGCCGGTCCTCACCATCCTGCAGCGTAGTAGAGTCAGGGGAATGCATGACAGAGGTGTTAGATAACCCTAGGACCGGGGCATCCACCTCTGGAGGGGATGACCAACGCTTTACCACATCAGCAGGAAAGGGATACCTCTTATTCCAACTCTTAGGGACTTCGGGAAGCCTGCTGGGACGCTCCCATTTCTTGAGCACGAGATTATTAAAATGGGCTTGCTCACTCTAAACGTGGCTTTGCAGTATGAAACAATTCCCACTGCTGCCTGGGGGCCGCAGCCGGGGGAGAGATAGACAGTACCTCAAAGATCTGAGCTAACAGCCTATCAGTATCATCTGGGGCCCAGGGGTCAGAGCCAGAATCATCATGACCCCTGGGCCTCTCAGATGACTCCAATTTAGCTCCCCTTCTTTCAAAGGGGTATAACCAGACAGTTCCAAAAACTCATCAGCCTCCATAGGGAAAAGAGTGACATCAGGCGTGAAGTGCCGCTTCTTAGCAGAGGCCTTACGCGTTAGGGTATTAGCAAGCAACTTCTCAACACTAGCCAGTCTGGAAGACACATCAGGCTGAGAATCCCCACTGGTATGCAACTCAATGGGAGTCAAATTTAAGCTTGGGGGAGTAGGTGACGCCATACGAAGCGCAGGCCCGGTTACTGGTAAACCAGGCTGCAGCGCAAGCACCTGCTGGGCACAAGGTACACAGACCCGCACATTGTCAGCACTAGTATGGGAAACCCCACAAGCTACACACAGCCGGGCTTGTCCCGAAGGAACCCCGAGCACATTATCCTGAGACGCCTCCATATGGTGATTATAGCGACACAATAGGCCACAATAGGGATTCACGCTATAAAGCAACCTGGGATGCCCCAATAGCCCGCTAGGGAAGTGGGAGTAATTTACACGCTAGGCCTCACAAGTTTAATAACTAAATAGAGGGAGTAGGGCCGGGAGAAATCAATAGAGTTCGACCTGTCTGAAAGACATAAGCGAAGAGAACCCTGTGACATGTATAATGACATAGGGTAATATAGCCGCCCGCGGGGGCACTCACAGACCACGGTAGGTAGATGCCAGCCACGCAGCAGCCGAATCCAGAGACAAAATGGCGCCGGGTATACCTCGAGGGGCGGGCCGCGAAGACAGTGACACGGAACGCGCCAACCGCGGGACCCCCCCCCGAAGAGCGCGAAGCAGCATAAATGACAAGCAGCCAATAACAGCGCACCAGCGCCTGAGGTAATGCCGCCGCCAACCGCGGAGCACAGTGGAAGCGTGCGCGGCGGTGCCATATTCAAAAACGCAACCAGTGCAACCAAGTCAGCGCGGAGACTGACACCAACCAGAAAAGCATAATACAGTGAATGCACCAAGGCATATACACCCCCCCCCCCCCCCGAGAGCTACAAGGGAGAGCGAGGGAGGACAGCGGCCACTTAACATAGGGCTTAAACCACTGCCGCCTGCAAAAACTTTCGGCCAAAAACAGCATCAGCTGAGGCCCTAACATCAACCTTGTAAAACTTTGAAAAGGTATGAACTGAAGACCAAGTAGCGGCCTTGCAAACTTGTTCAACAGAAGGCTGGTGCTGGAAGGCCCAAGAGGCACCAACAACACGAGTAGAATTAGCAGTAAGGCGGAAGGGAGGATTCTTCCCCTTAGCAGAATAGGCCTGAATCACAGCCTGACGGATCCATTTGCTGATAGCAGACTTGGCAGGAGCCAAACCCTTCCTAGGACCAGAAGGGACCACAAAAAGAGCATCAGTTTTCCTGAAGGACGCAGTTACTACTAAGTAATACTTCAGACACCTGACCACATCCAAGGAATGCAAAACCCTTTCCTTAGCATTGCTAGGATTAGGGCACAATGAAGGAAGAACTATATCTTGATTCAAATGAAAAGCAGACACCACCTTACGCATAAAATCCGGCTTAAAGCGGAACACCACCTTACAGTATGTGATTGCAGCCCCTCTAACTGATTTACTTAACCATTCCCTTTCAACTGGTGAGGTTCCAGATGATTGGAGAATGGCCAATGTCGTACCAATCCATAAAAAGGGGAGTAGAGAAGAAGCCAGTAATTACAGGCCAGTTAGTTTAACATCTATAGTGGTCAAATTAATGGAAACACTCTTAAAAAAACAGATAATTTCCCATCTAAAAATTAATGACCTATTGGACCCAAAACAGCACGGCTTTACTGAGGGCAGATCATGTCAGACCAATCTTATTGATTTCTTTGACAATGTCACTAAAGTGTTAGATGAAGGTGGTGCTGTGGATATCGCCTATCTGGATTTTAGCAAAGCCTTTGACACTGTACCACATAAGGAGCTCATAGATAAGTTATTGAAGGTAGGACTCAATCCCTGGATAGTTCAGTGGATTTCCAGTTGGCTGAGGGATCGGTATCAGAGCGTTGTTGTAAATGGCGTGCAATCTGAACAAAGGCGAGTTACAAGTGGTGTGCCGCAAGGCTCTGTCCTGGGCCCCATTCTTTTTAATATATTTGTAAGTGACATAGGAGAAGGCTTGGTAGGAAAAGTTTGTCTGTTTGCTGATGATACAAAGGTTAGTAATAGGGTGGATATTCCTGGTGGTGTCTGCAACATGGAAAATGATTTAGCTTTACTGGATAGATGGTCAAAACTGTGGAAACTAGAGTTTAATGTCTCTAAATGTAAAATCATGCACTTGGGTAGAAGGAATCCCTGCTCTGAGTACCGTATGGGCAGTACTGTGTTAGCCAGGACCTCGGAGGAGAGAGATTTAGGGGTACTGATTACTGATAGTTGCAAGATGAGTGGACAGTGTAGCCAGGCAGTGGGAAAAGCAAGCAGGATGCTCGGCTGCATAGCTCGAGGCATCACCAGTAGGAAGAGGGAGGTTGTGATGCTGCTGTATAGAGCCCTGGTAAGGCTACAGCTAGAATACTGTGTGCAGTTCTGGAGACCTTACCTGCAAAAAGACATTATTCAAATAGAACGTGTCCAAAGGCGGGCAACGAAAATGGTGGAAGGACTTAAACTTAAAACTTATCAGGAGAGACTTAAAGAACTTAATATGTACAGTCTGGAGGAAAGAAGGGAGAGGGGGGACATGATTGAGACCTTTAAATATGTGAAAGGATTGAATAAGGTTCAGGAGGGAAGTGTTTTTAAGAAGAAACTTAACGATAGAACAAGGGGGCACAACCTGAAGCTAGTCGGGGGGAAGATCAGGAGCAATGTTAGAAAATATTATTTTACAGAAAGAGTAGTAGGTGCTTGGAACAAACTTCCAGCAGAGGTAGTTGAAACATCAACAGTCACTGAATTTAAACATGCCTGGGATAAGCACACATCTATCCTAAGATAAAGAGAACATACAGTATACACATAAGGGCAGACTAGATGGACCGTATGGTCTCCTTCTGCCGTCAACCTTCTATGTTTCTATGTTATCCTGGTGTCTCTCAAAGTATGGGGGCTGGATAGACAGAGCCGCCAGCTCAGACACACGCCTGACCGAAGTAATAGCAACCAGAAAGACAACCTTGAGGGTAAGTAAAGCCAGAGCAGCATCCTGAATAGGTTCAAAGGGAGCACCCTGCAAGGCAGACAAGACCAAGTTCAAATCACAAACAGGGACCATAGGTTTTCGTGGGGGACGCACATGAGTAACCCCCTGAAAGAAAGTCTTAACCAAAGAATGCTGAGCAAAAGACTTCTGAAAGAAGACAGACAGGGCAGAAACCTGACCCTTCAAAGTACTGAGTTGGAGACCCGACTCCAACCCATGCTATAAAAGCTCCAGAACCCTGGGAACTGAGAACACCCAACAGGGAAGAGACCTAGACTCACACCAGTCAATGTAGGTACGCCATACCCTATAATAGATGGAAGAAGAAGTTTTCTTCCTAGCCTTCACCATGGTCTCAACCACCGAGGCAGACAGACTTTCTCCATCAAGATGGAGGTTTCAGCAGCCAGGCCGTCAAAGCCAGAGTTTGTAAATTGGGATGGCGTAAGGGGCCCTGAGTGAGCAGATCTGGCACTCCTGGCAGAACGTACTGGTCTACTGCCATCTGCACCACGTCTGCGAACCACACTCTTCTTGGCCACCTGGGGGCTACCAGAATCACTGGCACTCCTTCCAGAGCAATCTTGCGCAGGACCCTGCCCAGCAGGGGGAATGGAGGAAAGACATACAGGAGCCGAAATTCCTGCCATGACATGGACAGAGCATCTGTGGCCAAGGCCAGAGGATCCTGAGACAGGGAGACAAAAGCCTGGAGCTTGTGATTGTGACGGCATGCAAACAGATCCACATCCGGTAGACCCCAACGGTGACACAGGGACTGGAACACCCTGTTGCAGAGGGACCACTCTCCCTGATGAGAGAGTCTGCCAGTAGATTCTCTGCCCCCGGGATGTACACAGCCGAAATGCATTGAACATTGGCATCCGCCCATGTCAGAATCCGCGAATACTCCTGGAGGGCCCCCCTGCTCCGGGTCCCTCCCTGATGGTTGATGTAGGCAACCGCCGTCCTGTTGTCTGAGCGCACCTGCCCAGACAGACCCTTCAGGTGATTGGTCAACTGCTCCAGTACCAACCTGATCGCCCGTAGTTCCAGAATGTTGATGGGTAAGTGGGCCTCCTGAGGGCCCCACCTCCCCTGGAACCGCAGGGACTTCCAGAATCCCCCCCATCCTGACAGACTGGCATCCGTGGTGACCGTCTCCCAGGAGGGGGCCAGAAAGGACCTGCCCCCAGCAAGTTCCTGTGGTCCAGCCACCACGAAAGGGAACGTCTGACCAAGGGGGGGGGGGGGGGAGCACACAGACCCCGTCCAAGGACATTGGGTCCTTGTCCCATACTGACAGAAGGTGAAGTTGTAGAGGCCTCAATTGGAACTGAGCAAAGGGCACCGCCTCGAAGCACGCCACCATCAGGCCCGCCAACTGCATTCCCTGCCTGAGGGAGGGCTGGGGACACGATAGCAGGAACCTCACCTGCGCAGTTAGAGCTTCCACCTTCTGTTGAGGAAGGAATATCCTTGACTGAACCATATCCAGAATCATTCCCAGGAATGGGGTCACCGAGGAAGGGGACAGAGAGGACTTGGGGTGATTGATCACCCAGCCGAAAGACTCCAAGGTGGACACCACCAGCTGAGTGTCCAACTCTGTCTGCTGTAGAGACCGAGAGGTGATGAGTATGTCGTCCAGGTAGGGCAGCACGCGTATGCCCCTTGACCTTACCAGAGACATCACCCCCACCAGCACCTTGGTGAACACTCTGGGAGCTGAGGTGAGGCCAAATGGCAAGGCCACAAATTGGTAATGTTGATCTTCCAACGCGAATCTGAGAAACCTTTGGTGTCCCGTGAACACAGGGATATGAAGGTAAGCATCTTTGATGTCCACAGACGTCATTAAATCCCCTGGGCGCAGGGAGCCGATGGCCAAGCGCAGAGTTTCCATGCGAAAGCGCACAGCCTGCATCAAGACCTGAGCTGAGACAGGGTCCTGGGGGATCTGGGACCTGATGAATCTTGTGGGGGGCAGCACAGCAAACTCTATCTTGTAACCAGAGGACACTACCTCCTGAATCCACCGGTCTGAGACGTGGTGCCTCTAGACATGCGCAAAGTGCTGTAGCCGTCCCCCCATCCTGACGGGCGAGGGCGCCCCATCATGCCTAAGGGGGCTTGGGAAAGGATTTGGGCTTAGACCCCCAGGAGGAGCCAGGACGTCGTCCTCTGCTCCTGTGCCAGGAATCTGCACGAGCCCCCGCGAAGGACACCCCTTTTCCCTGCTTAGCACCGCGGTAGGGGAGTGAAAGGGGCCCTGGCCCCGAAAGGGCCGAGACTGCCGCCTGCGCTGGGGTAACTTACCTCCTTTAGCAAAAAGGTCTAGGTGGTCCCCAAACAGGCGTAGCCCCTTAAATGGAAGGCCAGTAAGGGCCTTCTTTGCAGCATTGTCAGCAGCCCACTGGCGCAGCCAAACCGCGCGGCGTATAGCTACCGCCAAGGCAGAAGTTCTGGCACACACCCTAATGGCAGCATCCAAGGCAGATAGGATAAAGTTTACAAACACATCAGAGTTAGACAGTGCATTAAATATATCAGGTGGCAATTCATCAGGACCTTCAAGTACACTTCTGATCAGGGCCCTGAGCGCCACAGATGTAATGGCCGAGGCGCAAACCGGGCGCAGCGCCGCCCCCACAAATGCAAGGGCATGGCATGCCAATTGGTCAATGCGCCGGTCCTCAGCATCCCGCAGCGTAGTAGTGTCAGGGGAGTGCATAATAGAGGTGTTAGACAGCCCTAGGATAGGAGCATCGACCTCGGGTGGCGATGACCAGCACTTGACCATATCAGCAGGAAAGGGATACTTTCTGTCCCAACTCTTAGGTACTCCTTAAGCACGAGGTTATTGAAATGGGTTTGCTCAGGAAATTCCAAATGAGCCTTAGCAGTATGAAAAAGCTCACCCCTTTGCCTGGGAGCCGCAACAGGGGGAGAGATGGACAAAACCTCAAAAATCTGAACCAGCAGTCTGTCAGTATCATCCGGGGTCCAGGGGTCAGAGCCAAAATCGTCATGACCCCTGGGTCTCTCGTCAGATGACACTGAGTCAGAGAGCAGCTCCCCTTCGTCCGATGGGTTGTGGCCATATAGATGCAACAACTCATCAGACTCCATAGGGAAAAGAGCGGCATCAGGGGTTAAGTGACGCTTTTTAGCGGTGGCCTTACGCCCTAAGGTATTAGCAATCAATTTTTTAACACCAATCTAGCAGACACATCAGGTTGAGAATCCCCGCTTGTATGCAATTCAATGGGGGTGAGACTCAAGCTTGGGGGAGTAGGTGAAGTGAGACGAGGTGCAGGTCCAGCCACCGGAGGGGCGGCTTGCAACGTTAGCGCCTGCTGTGCGCAAGGAACACAGACCCGTGCGCTGTCACCGCTGATAGGTGAGACCCCACAAGCTACACACAGCCGGGCTTGTCCTGAAGGAACCCCGGTCACATTATCCTGGGATGCCTCCATATGGTGATTAATAGGCACAATAGGCCAGTAGGGATTGACGCTGTAAGCTACCCTGGATGCCCCAATGACCCGCTAGGGAAGTGGGAGTAATTATACTAGGCCCAACTATACAATTACACCGGGCCGGGAGAAGCCACTGGATTCACCCGTCTGAAAGACACAATCAGAAGAAGGGGCGTCAGAACCATGCACCGTAAGTAATGAGCATAAAAGTCGCCTGCGAGGGCACTTACAGACCGCGGGAGGGGGGACCGTTACACACGCGCGCGCGACTGTACAACAAAACGGAGCCCAACTAACCGCGAAGGGCGGGCCAGAGCGGCCGTGACGTGGAGCGTGCCAGGCCAGGTCCCCGCCCCCCGAAGAGCGCGAAGCCCACAGACAGCAGCCAATGATAATGCAGAAGCGTCTGAGGTAACGCCGCCGTCCGGCGTGGACATCCAAATGAAGGAAAAGCGCACGGCGGCGGCCATGTAATAGTAAACGACAAGTCAGCGCGGCGGCTGACACCACATATCTAGTCATACACGTAATCACTATACGCACTGATCCCCCCCCCCTTCTTTCCCCCCGAAGGCTACGGGGAGAATGAGGGAGGATGGCAGCCCTTTGTACAGGACCCACCACTACACGGGGCATGTGGCAATAATGCGGGAGGGGCATCCCATAAAGGCTCACCATCAGCCTATACCGCCTACCCTTTGGTGGGGGACTGCGGTGGAGTAGCGCTCCATAAGCACGCATGGTGCCGCCTACCTTCACCCAACCAGCGCAGCCCAGGCTGGGAGGCACATCACACGAAGGACGGGTGGGAACAGTCCAACAGGGCCTCAGGCTAATAGGCCCGCTCACCTGCGAGAGAGTGATAATTTCATGTCTTCGCAGTAAGCACTGCAGAGAAATCAGGGGATTTGCGGGATGTCCCCGGGTATTTGAGGGGCCGGGAGGAGCCTGTTTTACATGTCTCTGCAGTGCAGCGCCATCTGGCGGAGGATAACCCAAGTGTAAGTAATCTATCTGGAGTAGGACGTACTGTATACTAAGAATATAAGAAAAAAAAATCTGAATCAACCCCCCTCAAAGAACCTAATAATAGGCAAGGTGCAGAATCCTCCACTTGCAGGCGAAGTGGCATCCCCCCCCCTTTCCCCATAGGCAGTGTGACATTCTCCCCCATTCCCATAGGTAGTGTGGCATTCCCCTCCTCCCATTCCTCATAGGCAGGGTGGCATCCCCCCCCCTATTCCCCATAGGCAGTGTGACATCCCCCCATTCCCATAGGCACTGTGGCATTTTCCCTTCCCATTTCCCAAAGGTAATGTGGCATTTCCCCCTCCCTTCCATTTCCCATAGGCAATGTGGCACCCCGTCACATTTCCACAGACAGTGTGGCATCCCCCCATTCCCATATGAAGTGCTGCATTCCCCTCCTCCCATTCCCCATAGGCAGTGTGACATCCCCCTCCCATTTCCCATAGGCAGTGTGCCATTCCCACCTTCCCATAGGCAGTGGGGCATCCCCCTCACCTTTCCACAGACAGTGTGGCACCCCCCCAATTCCCATAGGAAGTGTTGCATTCCCCTCCTCCCATTCCCCATAGGCAGTGTGTCATCCCCCTCCTTCCATTTCCCATAGGCAGTGTGGAATTCCCCTCCTCCCATTCCCCATAGGCAGTGTGGCATTCCCACCTTCCCATAGGCAGTGTGGCATTCCCCCCTCCCATTTCCCATAGACAGTGTGGCATTCCCCCCTCACATTTCCCATAGACAGTGTGACATTCCCCACCTCCCATTTCCCATATGCAGTGTGGCATTTCCCCCCTCCCATGGGAAAAAAAAGTTAACTGACATATACATCGCTCTCATGCTGCTGGCCAGGCCGCCACAGCCATGGGAGGCCAGGAGATAGAGGGTAACTTATCCCTGCCCTATGTCCCCACTACCCACAATCCGCACTGCCTCTTCTCCGGCGGCATGAGCAAACACATCCGGCTCTGTGCAGTGAGTTGGAGTGGCCTGCCCCAAGTGTCGGCCAGCCCCCCCGCTGCACAGAGTCAGGTGTTTGCTCTGTGTACCTGTCGCCAGAGAAGAAGCAGCAACGGCGGGGACAGCCTGGATCGTGGACGGCGGAAACAAATGCAGTGTAGTTCAGCACAGTGTACTGTTTCAACATCTTAGATTCAATCTCCATTTCACTGAACAATTATAATCACATTTTCCAACCTTCCTGACCAATTATTCAATCTTTTCATATTGTTTTTAATGTCCTTTATAAAATGTTGCTGGTCGAATGGAAAACAAAATGGATGCATGTGTGGGCAATCAGGTGCCTGAAACTTCTTAGCCATGGGGCGGCTTCCTCTCCTCAGCTTGCAGGCTGTACTGTATGCCTTCATTGTCCCCAGTGAGGCCGGCATGGCCAGCCTCCCTTCTCCCACAGGACTTGGTTCCCACACTTGTAATTTGACGGGTCACCAGAGACACAAAAGCAGCCGCTGGGAGCTGGGCACTCTGCAAAAACAGGGGTAGGGAAAAGACCCAAAGCTATCTTGGTTTTTGTGTAACAACAGGGCCCGTGTGTTAGTAGGCCCCAGTTACCTCCTTGTATTTACCTCAGAAGACATGACAAACTTCCATGGTTTTCCCGCCTGTCCCCGCAGACACGTTTTATTCTGGGCACTGTGAATTCCTCGAAGAAAAGGGCCTTTGTGTCTCGGAAGCCTGAACTGTCTATGAACTTGGCTATCATTTATAGCGTACCTGATGCCTCCGCACACTGGAGGGTGTCCATATTGAATGGTCAAGCGCTGTTCATGAAAAACAAAGCATGTCACTTCCTTCAAAACGGAGGGAGGGGGCTATTTGAATGAACTGAGCGATCTAGAGATAGGGTTCTGGTCCTTTTTTATAGGTCCATTCGCAGAAATCCACTTTCTCAACTGTGCTGCAATGCAGGAAATGTGTTTTATTTTCAATGGGCTAGTTCACATCTATATGCAGCACTGCGTTTTTGCAAACACAAATTCAGTACAGCCTATAAAAGTCTATTGCAGGTAGAGTGTATGTATTGCACTTCACCTGTGCTGCATTTATGTTGCAGCTCTATAATCCCCATTGCCTCCCAACTCCATTGCCGCCAGATCTTGTGGTTACCCCCAATTGCCTCACTGCTGCCTCAGTTCCCTCACCACTGCTGTTCCCATCAGCCTTCTGGATCCTGTCGCTGTTGGGTAGCTTCAAATCGTCAGCTGTGGCAAGAATGCATGGTGTAAATATAGACCAGTCAAAAGGGAACCATAGAAGCACCCCCGTCCCTTCACCCATCCTTTCTAACCACCCTTAGGGCTTAGTCAGCGCATACCTGAGCTGCCAGCCCATTGCAGAAGTGATCCACCCCAAGCACCTACAAGCCTCAACATTAACAGCAGTACCCATTCAGATGAATAGGAGATTTCATCACACTCCAGACAGAGGCGAGAATTTAGGATAGCAATTCATAACCTGTCAGGATGCATGTAAGTTGCTAAAGTGGACCAAAACCCAAATTTTTAATTAGCATCCCCAGCTATTGCTTCACTCTAACACCCAGATAATGTCACCTGATTTAGCTGTAAAGCCCCGCCCCCTCCATTCATTGCCACTGTTGTGTGTGGCGATGATGTCATTGCCACTGTTGTGTGTGGCAATGATGTCATTGCCACACTTATGCAATGACTAATCATACAGAGGGGGACAGTCATTAAAAAATACCATTTTGTGAGTACTCACCTGTAAAATGGTTATTACGAGTATGTCACACGCCCCACTTCCAAATATTCATGACACTTGGGAACCCGGCCTGTAGAGGGCGATCTTGCAGAGATGACATGGAAAAAGGAGCCCCTCTTGGTCCATAAGTACTGGGTTCCTCCCACTATTCCTCAGTCTTTTTAGTGAAGAACCAGGAAGAGCAAATTATATTCGATGATTGGAAAATAGTTTGAAAATAAAAATCACCATATAAAGGATCCCTTAGAACAAAAAAGGGCGGGGGAAGTGTGACATACTCGTAATAACCATTTTACAGGTGAGTACTCACAAAATGGTATTATTCCTAGTATGTCACACACCCCACTATATTCATGACACTTAGGACATCCAATAGCAGTGTCTATAATGGGTGGGGATCCCCAAGGAATAATGCATAACTTAAATTACTGCAGCTTGCAGAATTTTGCGGCCAAAAGCAGCATCCGCTGAGGCCCGCACATCAACCTTGTAAAACTTAGAAAAAGTAAGCACAGAAGACCAAGTCGCAGCCTTGCAAACCTGTTCAACAGAAGTCTGGTGCTGAAAAGCCCAGGAAGCTCCAATAGCACGAGTAGAATGAGCGGTGACACGAAAAGGGGGAACCTTCCCCTTAGCCAAATAGGCCCCAATGATGGCCTGACGTATCCACTCACTAAGGGAAGATTTGGCAGGAGCAAAACCCTTCTTGGGCCCAGAAGGCACAACAAAAAAGGCATCCGTCTTGAGGAAGGCCGAAGTAGTAACTAAATAATACTTAACACAATGAACTACATCCAAAGAATGTAAGACCCTTTCCTTGTCATTACTAGGTTTAGGACACAAGGAAGGAAGAACTATATCCTGATTTTAGGTGGAAAGCAGACACTACCTTAGGAAGGAAATCCGGTTTAAAACGGAAAACAACCTTATCTTGATGCTTCTCAAAATAAGGGGCTAGAATAGACAAAGCCGCCAGTTCAGAAATTCTGCGGACAGAAGTAATAGCAACCAAAAAGGCAACCTTCTGAGTAAGAATAGGAAGAGGAATATCCTGCAAGGGCTCAAAGGGAGCGGCCTGCATAGCTGAAAGCACTAGGTTAAGGTCCCAAACAGGAAGTATAGGCTTTCTGGGAGGCCGCACATGCGCGACTCCTTGGAAAAAAAGTCTTAACCAAAGGATGAAGAGCAAACGACCTTTGAAAGAAAATAGCCAAGGCAGAGACTTGCCCTTTCAAAGTACTAATCTGGAATCCCATATCCAGACCTCGTTGCAGATATTCCAGAATTCTAGGAATAGAAAATACTCTACAGGGCAAAGCCCTGGATTCACACCAATCAATATAGGACCTCCAAGTCCTGTAATAAATGACAGAGGAAGACTTCTTCCTAGCTCTAATAAGAGTCTGAATAACCACATCAGAAAGACCTTCTTCTTTCAAGATGGAGACTTCAGCAGCCATGCCGTCAAAGCCAGAGTTTGTAAATTGGGGTAACAAAGTTGACCCTGAGTGATGAGATCTGGAAGAAGAGGCAGATGGAAACGATCCACTGCCAGCCTTACGACGTCTGCGTACCACAGACGTCTTGGCCACCTTGGCGCCACCAGAATTGCTGGCGCCTCCTCCAGTGCTAACTTGCGCACCACCTTGCTGATCATGGAGAATGGGGGAAACAGATATAGGAACCCCAGATCCTTCCAAGCCAGAGACATGGCATCCGCTGCCACTGCCAGAGGATCCTGGGATAGAGACACAAAAGCTGGAGCTTGTGATTGTGGCGAGAAGCAAACAGGTCCAACTGTGGAGTCCCCCACTTGTGACAGAGGAACTGAAAGACCCTTGGATTGAGAGACCATTCTCCCTGGCGAGAACATCCCCTGCTCAGGGAGTCTGCCTCCACATTCTCTATCCCTGGAATGTAAACTGCTGATATGCAGGGAACATTGATCTCTGCCCACTGAAAGATCAGAGACACTTCCCGGAGGGCACCCCAATTGCGAATCCCTCCCTGGTGATTGAACTGGCAGACCCTGTAAGAAATGGGTCAGTCGAAGTAGAACAAGACGTATGGCCCGAAGCTCTAATACATTGATTGGAGAATGAGCCTCCTGAGGCCCCCACAATCCTTGGAACTGATGCCTCTTCCAGAAGTTCCCCCAGCCCACCAGGCTGGCATCCGTGGTAACCAGTTCCCAACACGGAGTCAGAAATTACTTGCCCTTCTGGAGGTTGAGCGATATTAACCACCACTGAAGGGACTGCAAAACATGGGGAGACAATAGACAAGTCTGATTCAATGATAGTGGGCACCTGTCCCAATTTGCCAAGAGGAAGAGCTGAAGCGTCCTTATCTGAAACTGGGCAAACGGGACTGCCTCGAAGGCAGCTACCATCAATTCCACTAGTCTCATCCCTAGACAGATAGACTGACGAGGGTTGGACAAGAATAGACGAATCAAGTCCTGAATCAGAACCATTTTGGACTGAGGAAGAAAAACCCCGGCCTGAAATGTATCCAGAATCAGGCCCAGGAAGGGAATTTCCCTGGAAGGACAGAGAGAGGATTTGGGGTAACTTATTACCCATCCGAACCTCTCTAGCGTAGAGACCACAGTCCTGGTGTCTAACTCTGATTGTTCGAGGGAGGAGGCCGCGATAAGAAGATCGTCCAGAAAAGGCACAATGCGGATGCCCTGGACCCTGAATATAGCCATCACTCCTGCCAGCATCTTGGTAAAGACTCTTGGAGCCGAGGTAAGGCTGAATGGCAGGGCCACAAATTGATAATGCTGGTCTTCTATCGAGAACCTGAGAAATCTCTGGTGACCTGGAAAAATAGGAATGTGCAAATAAGCATCCTTGATGTCTATGGATGTCATGAAGTCCCCCTGACAGAGAGCATCGATCGTTGATCGCAGAGACTCCATGCGGAATTTTCTGAAACGGATAAATTGATTGAGTCTCCTTAGGTCTAGGATAGGCTGACAGAGCCGTCCTTTTTGGGTACCGTGAATAGGTTGGAGTAAAACCCCAAACCCCTTTCCGCTGGAGGCACTAGGCAGATGACAGCCATGTTTAACAGATTCGCTACTGCTGCCCGCAGTCCCTGCGCAATTGCCGGATCTGACAGCATCCGGGACATGAAAAATCTGGGAGGAGGCCGGAACTCGAATTCCAGTTTGTAACCGGAAGAGACTACTTCCAGAACCCAATTGTCTGATACCTCCTGACCCCAGACCTGGAAGAAGAACCGCAGCCATCCCCCCACCCGTAAGGGTGAGGGCGTCCCCTCATTGTTGAGCAGGCTTAGTGGCAGATTTGGTTTTGGACCCCCAATTCTGACTTGGACGGCCACGTCCCTTTCCTCCATTTCAATGCATTCCCTCTAGGGGCTGAAAAGGCAGATCCTCTACCGGATCTAGACCCCCAAAAGGAAGGGTTAAAAGAGGCCACTCCACGAAAGGAACGACGTTGTTTCTTACGCTGAAGTAATTTACCTCCTTTAGTGACAGAATCCAATTTTTCTCCAAAGAGGCGCAATCCCACAAAAGGGAGCGCTGTAAGCGATTTCTTGGCTACAATATCAGCTGCCCACTGCCGCAACCATACTGACCGCCGAATGGCGATTAACAAGACAGAGTTCTGCTGCACATGAGCAGAGTATCATCTAAGGCAGAAAGTACAAAAGATGCAAACATCTCACATCGCTTAAGAGCGGCGTACTCATCAGTGGCCGGATCAAGCCCTGAGTAATTCATTAGGTCTCTCACAACAGACCTAATAGCCACTGTCATGAGTGCAGAAGCACCAACAGGTAGCAAGGCCGAGCCCACACTGGAAAAAGCGTGCCACGCCATTTGATCAATACGCTTATCCTCTTCATCTTTAAGTGTAGTGGAGTCAGGAGAATGCAACACAGAAGAATTGGATAAATAAAGCACAGGTGCATCCACCACAGGTGGTGATGACCAACGCTTAACAGTATCAGCTGGGAAGGGATATTTCTTGTCCCAGCCCAAGGGAATGCCAGGAAGCCGCACAGGCTTCTCCCATTCTTTAAGAATCATTTCATCAAAATGCTTTTGATTTGGAAATTCTAAACGAGGTTTAAAGTGGACCAACACCGAGAGGTGATCGGCCCGGAAATCTATAAGATTCCCGGGCCGATCACCTCCCACCCCGCGGGACATCCAAGATCGGGATGTCCCGCGGGGTGAAACCCCCCCAGACACCCCAAATCGCTTACCTGATCGGCCACCGCCGCCTCCCTCGCGCCCCTGTAGACGTGCGCGCGCCCGCGCCGGCCGTCTGCGAATGGCCGGCGGGGGCGCGCGCGCGCCGAAAGTGACGCGAGGGAGGCGGCGGCAGCCGCTTGGACGTTCCTGATCCCCGCCTGGACGTTGGCAGGGATTGGACCGTCCAGTCACGTGGGAGCGGGGACAGGTAAGATTTTGGGGCTTTCTGGGGGGTTTCACACAGCGGGGCACCCCCGATCGGGGTGCCCCGCCGAAGTGGACCAAAACCCAGGATAGTCAAAATCCTGGGTGTTGGTCCACTTTAAAGACTCCAAAGAATTCCCCTTTTGGAGGAGGGACTACTTCAGGAGGAGTGATAACCAAAACCTCAAATAACTGAGCAAGAGCCTTTGGGGTATCCACAACACTGGCTTCACCCTGCTCAATCACAGTACCAACATATTGCTGTTCATCAGAGAATCCTCATAGAATTCTCCTTCTTCTAACTGAGAAGGATCAGACCAATAAAGCATTTCACAATTATCCAACTCACTTACCGGAACGGCCTGAGTCAAATGTTTCCTTTTAGCTGAGGCCTTCTTGGCCACAGAGCTAGACATTAATTTTTCAAGATGAGCCAATCTGGCACATAAATTAGAATGCGACTCACCACCCATGACAATATCACTGGGGTTACGGACAAGACATGGCGGAGTAGGAGATAAGGCAGAAGCCGCAGAAGCCTGGGCCCCAGTTTGCTGCATAATAGTTAATTGAGCACAAGGGACGCAAAGAATTGCGTTATCCCCAACAAGGGATGCTCCACATCCAAAACATTGCCGAGTCTGTGCAGAGGGAACTGCATGCCCGTTGTCCTGAGATGCCTCCATATGGTGTTTAGTATTACTATAATTGATTATAGTCGCCAAGTATATATGGGATTTACGCAATTGCTACCCGGGATGCCCCTTTAAATAGTCCCAAGTGGGAGGATATTAACACAAATGGACCCCCAAATAAGGCTTTAAGGGCTAAAGACCAGGAGAAACCCCTTTAAAATAAAGAGTTTCCACCTACAAGGAAAACAAACAGTCACCAATGCACACAATACAATAAATGACAAAGCATGAAAAAAATGGCAGAAACTCCCTTCAGCAAGCTGAGGGGTACTCACAGCACCTTTAAATATGGAATGCTTCACGAATTTGCGTGTCATCCTTGCGCAGGGGCCATGCTAATCCTCTCTGCATTGTTCCAATCTTAGTATATGTGCTGCCAAAGCAAGCACAATGAGGGAAGACCATAGGGAAGCAACAGGAGCCAGGCAGAAGCAGAACTAAAGGGAAGAGGATAGAAATGCACCCATAAGGCACAAGGGGATTATAAAGGGACAGGGGCATCCCATGACGAGAACACCAACCAGGAGACTGCCTACCCACATTTGGGTCTCACGGAGGAGTAAAACTCCTGTATACACCAAAAGGTGTATGTATCTACCTTTGCCTGAACCATACAGCCAGGGCTGGGAGGCATACAATATAACCAAACAGGTTTAATGAGTATCAGACAGAAATAGAGAAAAAAAAGGGTCCGAGAGCAAACCCGGCTACCTGCAGCTTGAAGGAGAGTCATCTTCTGAATGCATCGCCGACTGCAGAGACGGAAAGACTGAGGAATAGTGGGAGGAACCCAGTACTTATGGACCAGGAGGGGCTCCTTTTTCCATGTCATCTCTGCAAGATCGCCCTCTACAGGCCGGGTTCCCAAGTGTCATGAATATTTGGAAGTGGGGTGTGTGACATACTAGGAATAAATTAGTGTTCCAGGACAATTCGAAAAGAGGAAATATCCATTTCTAGTTCTACAGCCTAAGAACAGAGTATGGTCAGGGGCTTTGGCTTTCACAAGTTCCGCGGGACTGCGGATTCCTGCCCTCCAGCTTCCAAATTTGGGATGCCCTCCTGCATATCCTTATAGTACAGAGATATTCCCTCTTCCTCATGGACCTCCACTCAGTGGGGGACACCATACACAGCTTCAGTGGGGCATGCCTTATACTGGTAGAGATGTGTCAGCTGCACTTGTGCAGTCGCTTCCTCTGTCTCCATGGAACACTGCAGAAGGAAAAGTTAAGTATCTCTGTACAGTGGTGGTATTCAGCAGGTGGCCATCAGGATGCCTGGGGAACTGGTCACTGTCGATTAATAGGCTGTAGGTCCGCTTTAAGGATTACCTGGATAAGAAATGTGTTCTTTTGCCCAAACAGAACCTTAATCAACCTTACAGGTCTAACAGAACAGGTTATACCAACCCCCTCTTCACATCATATTATATGATGTGAGTAGCATGATCTGATTTTCTGCCCTGCAATTTGCACTCAGGCTACCGCTAACCCACCCAAATTATCCTATGCAAACTGTATCCATGGTGAGATTGAACTTCGGGAAGCCAGGTCCCTCTTGATCTCACAGGGAGGTCACATGTGAAGTCTGATCTGGGGCATCGCTGATGCAAAAGCATCATTAATTAAATGCCTGTTTGGCTGTCTGGCCGGAGCTGCCCTTTGAAATAAGCCTGGTTGCCTTATTGATCGCATTCCGCCCTTATTTAGCCGTCTCAATCACGCCGCACAGCATGTGTTGTTTGGGATGCGAGAAGCTGCTGATTGTCATCTGCTGCTCGGCCTCTCCCGAGTTCCCAGAGCTGCTGCTCAATTACCCTCCTATTCCAGGCTGCTCCCATCACCCTAATGGGGGGGCAACAGGCAGAGCTGGTGGAGATGGGAGGGAGAGCATGGGATTAGAGAAGTTGCAGGTTCTTCACTTCCTCTTTCTCACCCTCCGCTCCTTATCTTTTCTGCGTCTCAACTGGAAAATGCGACCAGCCAGCTGTTCCCACGCAGCTCTGGGAAAAGATGCCATTTGGACCGAGCGCTGGCCAGATATACAGTTTAGGTTTATCTAATTTAGTTGCATAGAGCCTTGTCTCTGGAGGAGTGGCATGTCTATCGCCGGGGGTACCTGGAGCAGGTTTATGTGAATTGGCCATCTTGATGTTCTGATGTTAGTGGCAAACCCTTATTCTGTATAATATATATATATATATATATAAATGATGAAGGCATATTATCATGACATTACATCGCAGGTAAATTAAAGTGGACCTAAAACCTGTCAACTCCCGTGCAACAGGCCGGGACCTACCCATTTTTACCAACCACGTTCCTTTATTGAACTTGATGGACATACGTATTTTTTTAGCTGTATTAACAATGTAACTACCAGTATGTAACTACCCACTGCCTCCTGAGGGCCACAAAGTAGGCCTTTTCCGTGTGATACTCTATTTCACTGTTAAAAGAAGCAACTCAAAGTAAAAGCAAGCAGCATCTCTCTATTGAGGGGCTTAATGGTAGTGGCAGAGGGTGGGTTGGGGGTCTCAGCGGACCAGGACCCTCATTTGCCATAGAGGACTTACTTCCTGGCTACTGTCCAGGTTAAAATAAAAATAACATTATCCTTATTGTTTTTTTATATAGCGCCATCTACTTCCATAGTGCTGGTTCAAGGTATAATTACAGATAAGGGAAAACATACAGTACATAGACAATAACAAAGTTCAGAGCAAACGTTAGGAAGAAAGGAGAGAATAGAAAACAATCACCTTTTCTCCTCCACAACTGCTTCATCCAGGTCCAGTGCTCAAAAACCTACCCATTTATGAGATTGAGTCTCACGGCATACACATGCCCATCCACCTACCACAGGCACCCAAGGAATGGTGGACATAGCTCAGTCCCACATCAGTCACAGCGACTTCCTTGGCATGCCCTTTAGGAGGCAGCACAATCCCACCAGGATGCTAACCCAGACTCAGAATCTGTCAAGTTTCTGTGCACTGGGCTGAGAGTATTTTCTTCTAGGCTTTTTTCAAACCTTGGACAGACCTTTTTAATATTATGGTTCAAGAGAGTTTTAAAGGGAAAGTCTACTTTGGTTTAACTGCCATCTCTTGCTGAGCTTCCATTGACTACCTGCCGCCACTCTCATGCTGCCTAGCCAGGGGAGTAGCTAGAGGGGGGCGGGGGCACATGCCCCGGGTGCAGCACGTAAGAGGCGCGTCAAGGGGGGCCTGAGCACAGGTGGGGGTGCCATTTCGAATCTTTGCCCTGAATGCCAGAAAGCCTAGCTATTCCTCTGGCCCAGCGCTCTTTTTGGTCCCCCTGGTGCAGAGATCTCGCCACTTGGTCAAGGCACCCATACTGAAAAATGTCCATCTCATACTCCACACATATCCATGAGGAGCATAAATTATCCCGAGACAGAGTCTCGCAAAGGAAAATGAGAGTAGGTCAAGGTGCCAATAAACAATAATGGCCTCGCCAGTCTGGTCTTGTACACTTACACCCCTGAGGCAGGAAGTGATTCTGACAGAGGCGAACGAGTCTAGTTCAAGGCAACCACAGAGAATAATGCGCTCCTCAGTCTTGTCTCATACCCCACATACAACCCTGAGGTCGAAAGTGATCTTGATCGTGCAAAAGAGTAGGATACTGGCCAAAGAGACCAGAGGGAATAATGTATGTGAAACATACTTCACATAAACCCTTATGGATAACTTAATCTTGACATGAAGTGGATATAATTGTGTCTATAGAAAACAATGACTATCTTGTACCTCCACCCCTAAGACTGAAAGTGCAATTCCTGGGGAGACCAGTGGCAGGGTAATAAAGAAGCCTTGGCTGGTGATGGCGCATGTGATTTGTAATATAAAAGGGAAGGTCCAATCTGGTGGACTTGTAATTGAAGGGTATGTTTACATACAGACAAGAACCATGGTCCATTTACACACATTTGATTGTATGCTTGCGCACACGTTGGAATTTGTCCTCCATCAGTGCAGTAAGACAAACACAGGCAGTGCGTGCACATGTGCCTGGAGCGGTGGGCTGCCCAAACCACAGTGCCCATGGTGTAGTTCAGAGATTAGGTGTCTTTTTCAAGAGCAAGGTCCCACTGGCCACAAGATTGGTTCCTTGACCACTATACCATTACTGCTCCCTTTAGGATGCTGCTCAAGATGAAAACTGCTAGATATGAGAAGTTCAGGGAAGAATATTCTCAGTAGTGGTATTAAAGCAGATTTCCAGCCACCTATTAACCCCCCTCCTCCCTGCCACACTTTCCTGGAGCTGAGGCAGGATGGGGGGGGGGGGGTTACAAAGGAAAGAAAATCCTTACCTGACCCACGAGCCAGTGCTGCTCTCCCTGTGCTCCAGATCCTGGGTGCTGCCACCTTGCCTGATGGCTTGAGCGGGCACGGACCTTAGAGGGGCTGCTTTGTGCTTTCTCAGCAGTTGCCGTCCGTGCTTGGGAAAATGCCGCTGTGGGTTAGGTAAGAGTTTTTTCTCTTTGTAACCCTGGTCCTGCCTCAATGCCAGGGAAGAGTGGCAGAGTGTTAATAGGTAACGGGAGTTCTGCAATATTGCTGAACGTCAAGATCTAGATTATTTGCTATAACAGAAAGCCAAAGCAGGTGTCATACCATATTGTAGACCAATACAATAAAGGCCAGTTGTCCTTTTGCCCTTTGATATCAAGAGGTGGAATGTGCAGACACTCAACTGACACCAAGGTGAGAAACCTTTAGGAACGAATCTCTGAGGCGGTATTGACTCTCTTGTAACGGTGCATACAGTGGGTGACAACTCGCGCCTTGTAATATAGCTTCAGGACAGTTTTTGCATAAAAAAGGCAAGAGCCGTTATCTCAGCATAAAAATCCTGCAAGTAACAACCATCCTGCAGACGTCCCTTCCTCCTAGCTATTGCCCATGTCATTGCAGGGGGGTCCTTCACACTATTCCTCTTGGAATGTCCCTTTCTAGTAACCATAGCCTCCAGGGAGGCCTTTTCTTATTGACTTGAAGTGCTAATTAAGGTGTGAGAAGGCGAACCTAAACATTAACCACAGTCAGGGCCCTCCTCAGGATTTATCACCTCCCTGGGTGTCATTAGGATGGAAATGATCCCGGGTAATTGGGGTGTAATGAGACAGAGCTGCTATACAGTCGGTTCACGTTGTTCACATGCTAAATACATGAGCTATTCACAAAGTACCTTCTCATTAAACTCTTGCAAGACCACCTGAAATACATAGCCCAGGGGAGCGACTTTGTTAGGGGATCTATTTTCAAGTGTACTTTTCGCAATACAAAATAAAAACTTTAGTGATTTGTTCAAGAAATTGTTTCCGTCCCCTGGCAAGCATTTACCATAGCAATGCATGGGCATCACAGAATTTGGCACCAAACATTTAAGTTCCCCTAGTTTTTGACAGACAGCCCATTATGACACAAAGTACAGCAAGTCAACTAAAACAACCAATGTGCATGTGCATTCATGTGCACGGTCTTCTTAAACTCAGCTCTTCTAACATGCTTCTCTTCTTCTTGATTCTTCACTTTGTCATCTCCTCTATGAATTAGGATCAGTCACACATTAATAAAGATGCAGACCACCCCATATTGTTATTATTATTGTTTATTTATATAGCGCCATCAACTTCCGTAGTGCTTATATAGGCCCCATATTGTAGCAATTGACACTTTGAAATGGCTGCTTGGGCATGGGTCCCTGGGACTTGGATATTATTCAACCCTTGTTTGCGGTAGCCTAACCAGAAGCTGTCTATTTGCGGTAACCCCCCTCTCCCCCACCTCCATGGCCTACTCATCCTTCCTACACCAGGAACCATCTAAGTGCTGCAATGGTACATGGTGATGGCATGAACAAATGACAACTGATCCAATCCAACACCATTTCTCAGCCTTATTACTCTGGAGTCCCAAACTAGCCCTTCCTCATCCATGTCAGTAAGCGCACCAAGCGGTTTAAGTGCTGAATGATGTTCCTCCCCTACCCGATAAACGTATCTAACCACATACATACCATAACCCACTGTATCCAGCCGCTGTGATACACAAGGAATTTCTTAAAGGAGGGCTATCGAAACAAAATGGCCCAATGACAAAAAGCGATATAAATTTGGAGGGGTCACTTATACACCCAACATCAAGAATTATCCAGCCAGAGTCTAGATTTGTTGAGGGTCTCTGGCTGTACTTTGCATTGGGAGGACTCTACAATCCTCCAGGGCTTCTTGAATTGTTGTAGCCCCTATGCCTATCACTGTCACCAACCCTCTCTACCTGATTCCACACAGGAAGATATGGAGAATTTGAGAAGAACCAGGCATATTAGTCCACAGGTCAATGTAAAACAAGGGGCGAAAGCATTGGGGAAGTTTCATTTTTAAACCCATATATTAGTCAGTATTGTGATTGCTTAACGTGTCATTAATTGTAAATGGTTTCGCAGTGGAAGAGGGTTTCTGTGTGACAGAAACACAAATAAAAAATATCCGGCGCAAATCTGGGTCATCGAGTATGTGGTTTATAGGGAAGGAGTACACAAACAGTGATTGTGGGCCCAGAGTACCGTGTGAAAAAGATAAACTCTGTCTACAGCTACGAAACCGCAACTCGCAGGTGTTCTTGTCACAAAATCTCACAGAAAAATTCACAGGCTGCTTCAATACAACAGCAGGATAGGTGGGGACCGGAGGCCACAAGAAGTGACTCAACTGAGAGCTGACCGCACACAAAAAACCTCCAGCTTCCGGGTTACTGTGCAAGACAGGAAGCCTCAAAATGAAGTCATTCCTCCCATCTGTCAGCAGAAAGGCCCCTTATTGCAGTCAAACACCCATCAACCCTTCTGTAACCCTGGCCAGGCGTCTGTCACAGGCCCTGATGGAGCAAGGGCAGGACGGTCAGTCTCATAAAAGGCTATCTTGGGTTGTGTAAAAGTGCACAGCTTTGGTTCAAGGGGGTTTTTCGCCATCAGATCTTATTATGACTTGCTTTTTCACACCACAGGCCCACGAGTCAAATCCCACCAAAGAAAATGTATTCAATAAACTATGTATGTATGGAGAGATTCTCTGGGAGCTCTGGTTTCCTATCACACAAGCATTTTGAAATAGTGTAAAGGACCTCCACAGCCTAAAAGCCATAACAGAGGGATTCTCACAATCAAAAAGCTAATTAGGTGGTGTAAACTCATAGTGGAAAAGGACCCTCAAAAACTCAGAACTGAATGTAGACCTTTAGTAGCTTATAACTACCACAAACTAGTTTAAATGGCTCGCAACCATAGTGGACAAGAGCTACTACAATCCCAAGGACTACCCAAAGGCCACAATGTGTATAAAACAAGTTTAATAGGATTGACCCACATAAGGAGGAGATACTATAGCTACACCGTTCCTCAGCTCCCACTTGTAGTGTTGTGGAGTCACACAAACTAGCCCTGCTAATCACCTCTTTGGACTCCTCCAAATGGTCCATCGGAAGAGAAGAATCTCTCATACCTTAACTCCAAATCTTAGGTTTAGGTACCCCAAATGGTACCACTATCCACATCCTGGATCAGGTCTTCTTCAGGTGGCACCTTGGAATGTCTGCACTGTGGAATCTTCTGAAGGAGTCCGTATCTCATCCTATAATGTGACATTTGGGTGGCTCAACTGGCCCTACCATTCACTTCCTGGACCAAGTCTGCTCCAAGTGGCCTTGGAATGGCTGCCAGGGCAAGTATTGGTACTTGGAGTTTTTCTTCCATCTCTCAACCCTTATCCTTGGTTGTTTCCCCCAAACTGTCCTTATTTTTAGAAGGGAGTTAATTCCCCATTCTCATTCTTGCTCCCCCATGCCAGATATACTTGCCACCCTGCCACAGGGCATGTTATGTATGTATGTATGTATGTATGTATGTAATGTACTCAATGTGTGCTTATGCATATGAAGAACATTAAATATTCTAATTCTATATCTTACAAAGATTCCAAGAATCCAAAACTGTGTCTTCCAGACATCATGGACACAAGATCCTGCAACTCAAACACAGATATAATGGCTTCTACCTATAGTTATAAGGAATCAAACACCACCAAACAAGGCTGACTGGAGTCTACCTGGGGTGGACCGGGATTTTCCCATTCAAAAATCGGTAACTGGCTTCTACCTTTAGTACACACAGATTCCCACAAATCATACAACTACAATTTAATTCTGCTAATGTCATCCAATCCAAAAATCCTAAAACTGTTAAAACTGGAGTCTTCATGCATTGGGCAAGGATTTCCTTTAAGCGGAACTCCGATCTAAATGCCTGTAGGTTTACTGACACCCAAAGCGGGCATGGAGCACTCCAATTTCGCATACCCCAGCGCACTGCTACTAACCTGCTTAATGAGATATTAGCTGCATGAACCCAGTTGGCCCCCCTCGGAAGTTATGTGTGTTGGCAGGGGGTGTGGGAACACATTCCATTTTGACTGGAGATCTGGAACAAAACCTATACAATTGAGTTTATGCTCTTTAAGAGATTTCCCTAGTGGCACCCAAAATTGGAATGCCCCTAGATGGTAGTGAGTTCCAGCTGTTTAGCAAGTCTGTTGAATTAGATCCTCTTGCTCTATATTCTCGCTTGCGGAGGGGGGGGGGGGGCGTTCATGTGTCCACATATGTTTGTCTGTGTGTATAGATATAACATGAATTACATGTTATATGTCACATGACATATATATATATATATATATATATATATATATATATATATATATGAAACAAAAAGGTATTAGAATGTGGCGGTCACCTCTGTAGGGTAAGGCTCCTGCATGTGGAACAAGTGCCGAGGTTTCTTGGCCTCCGTGCAATCCACTATCCATCACTGTCTCCGGCTCTATTACTGGACAGGCTGGCAGTGACTGCTTGTGGCCTGTGTGACAATTTATAGACATTCTCACAAGGTTATTCCCCCTTGTCCCGATGAGAGTTGGAACTGGGTCCTTTCCCAGGGACCAGGCTTCCTCTTCCAGCACGGGCAAGGCTGGGAGATTTGTCCTGCTTAGAAAGCCCGTGGGAAGCTGCTCCCGCTGGGCTGGGGGACACAACTAAATGATGCAGAGTCAGAGGCTGATCCTAATATGGCTCAAGAAGTTGAAAGTCTGTCCACACACATAGACCTTATATGAGCCAACAGGGAAAAAGAAGATTGGTTTGAACTTTTGTATTATTTGATCCTTCATTCTTTATCTATTTAGATCAAAATCGGATTTGTCAAATTTATACCAGTGTGAGGGGTCATTGAGTCCCTCAGAAAACATCCATTGCTTTTGTGGTCTACACATATGTATAAAAAAAACGTTCTGAATCTCATATCTAGCTAATTTAAAAGAACCTAAAGTCAAGAGCCTGATTGGTTCAGCGGCTACAGTTGGCACATCCAAGGATCTGAGTTGGTGGGGGTGGGGGGGGTATTAAAGCCCGATCTACACATTCCTAGGACAGGACAAGGTGGGGAGGGGAGTTAAATAGACCAAAAGCTAGTCAGTGGCGCACAGTCAACTTTGTGCTGTGCTGCATTTGACCGCAGCAGGAAGAAGGTAAGCATGTAGCCCGATCCCTGTTTTTTTGCATCATTACACACTGAGAGGAAACCAAATGCTTAGGCAGTAAACAAAGAGTCTGTTCAGTATTTTGGTGCAATTTTTTACTTTAGGCTCACTTTAATAACAAATCTGCACTGAAAGCGGTCCTTTACTCTGAATAAGAGTCTATCTTATATGTTTCCCACAGCCTGTACATACAGATTGCTCACATTAAAAATCATCCTACCTGCATCTACTGCATGTTATCAGCCTTTAAACATCCAGGATGGCGACTCATGGAACATCAGGCAGCCTGCAAACAGGAAGTGCCTTCTGAGTGTGCTGCTCTGCATTCTGGGATTGCTTACCTTTTCCTGACCCCAGCTCTGCTTTGTCTGAGCAAAACACAGCTATAACCCGCCCCCCCTGTACTTTATCCCACTCTCCTCAGTAAGTGTAATGCTCCTGAGGAAAGATGGAGGCGCCCGTATCCTAAAGTCCTGAACAAAGATGCAGCCCAGTGGGGGAAAGAATAATAAGTAAGCGACTAAAAACTTAAAATATATTAATTTTAGATGCTTGGGAATCATTAAAAGAAAAGGGTTTGGGCTTTTCAACAAATCATGGTGAAGGTCCGGTTGAACTCGATTTCCAGACCTCTGATCAGAACTCATGAACGACCATACTGAGCGAAGTTTCTTTATGACATCTTAGTAATCTATTCCTTCTAATGAGATACTAGAGGGGTCAGGTTAACAGTCTCAAGCCTGTCTAACAAGCATGAGTGGACTGGAGAAGCAGGGTGATTTTCTAGCTGAATTCTGCTACATTTATTCTGCTTTAATGTCATATACTGCATCAGCAAGCTCCATCTACACAAGGTGGAAGGGGTGTGTCTGGATGCGAATCACACAAGCGGATCTGTGCGAAGCAGTTGCGCAGAAAAAGAGGTAAGTATTATTTCTGTGTGTACCAGGAAACAACCTTTAAGCATACCTACCAATTGTTAAGGTTGGTTAAGAGGGACATGTTTTAAATTAAGCCACCCTCCCTCACTGAGTGATGGATAGGAGGTAGGTTGCAATGGTTACAACAGTATTAACACTTTTAATAGGCAAATGAATAAGTTATTGATGCAGATTTGCATGTTGTACCTCAAAGAGGAACGACGAGGGACAGGGGACATGGACTCAAAAAAGGGGAAGTCCTTTCAAATGCGGGACAGTTGGAAGGAATACTGAACTTATTGGCTGAGTGCTGTACAATGCCTTAACCTCCGGCCAGCTAAACTCTGGCAGCCCTGATTGGACGTCCACTCTGATGTCCACCTTCATTGATTTTCCCTTTACAGTTTTTAAATGGTACATTTTCTTCATTCCTCTTAAAACAGCATGCAGACAGCCCAGCCGCCTTATCAGCGCCTCCCATCTACATGCTTTTACTGGTGAATCTAACAATCTGTCACAATGTGTTGAACAGGTGTAAGGTTTCCTGAAATCGGACACAGTAGTAGTGTTTTCACAGCCCCTGGCAGTTAAGGGTTAAGACAGGCTGACCCCGGGTTTTAGATTCCCACTAGCTGTAGGTTCAGGCCCACCCCCCAGCATAGATAGCAGCGTTCATTTCTCAGGCATGCTTTGTTATTGTAAGGTCTGCTCCCTAACGATAAGATTCCCATCCTCAGCGCCAGCACTATAGAGGTCTCTGTCTGTTTAGGTACATAGCCAGGGGGTCATCTTATCTCCTCCAATGACACAGGAATCCTGGAGTGCTGGGTTACCTAAGTCAGGAGGGCCCCAGGGACCCAACTTCTCCAAATTCAAAAGATTTCCTTTTTTTTATCATGAGGAATTTATGTTTTTTTTTAGAGAAAAATTTCAATTAATAAAACATACAAGGCAAAGTAGAAAAAAAAGACCATAACTAGGAAATAAGTAAAAATGAAAAGCCTTAAAGCGTCTGTAAAGTCTTTTAGACTCCAGGGCTGGCTACTAGTCTGCCTCTGCTGCATCTGAGATCGACATACCCTGCTGTGGTAAGCCCCTGAAGCGGTCAGTAAATTCACCTTTCCGTCCCTTGGCAGCCGCATCCCTGACTAGGCTTGGGACAGGAGTGATTCTCAGTCTACAAGGAAGCCAGGGATGTGGCCACAGGCTGGGTCAAGTCAGTGGTTATCCAAACTGGCAGTGGAAAAAACTGCGCCATCACAGAGCCGGCTGCATCACCCCAGGATCTTAGCCGGGCAGGACGATTATGGGTTTTATGAATGGCATCTCAAAAATACTTTAAAACTTGTTTAACCCACTTCCCAGTGCATCCCAATGGACAAATCTCCATTTAAAAATCAGTAGACATTCCAAAACTGGGCTGGTCGACTCCCCCGTCCTCATTCCGGTGCCCTATGTCTCTAACAGCAGCCACTTTGGGTACGTCTGCCAGGCATGTAAAGTACCATGCTTGAAGAGTGCATGCATACTTAATGAACCCGACTGGTTCCCGTCTGAGAAGGGGACAGACAGGATGTCGCTGCCATAGCTAAAGTGCATTTCTGGGTGAGTACTAAAGCCCGATTTTGGGCATCCCACTGATTTTAAATTGGGAAGAGCATCCCAAATGAGAAACAATCTGGTGGGAACTAATAGGTCTGCTCTGTGTGGGTTTGCAGGGTAACACTGAAGCATAGTGTATATCCCTATCCCTATAGTGGCTATCTTTTGTTTTTGTAACACTATTGTCTGCTTAAAAAGCTATCAAAAATTACTAGAGGTCATCCTAAAGCTCCCCACCCTGGACCACCATAATTCGTGATGCCCTGTCATTTAAAGATTAAAAAGAAAGCATGAAATATTGTTCACCAATACCTCACTCTTTTGCTGCTCTTGTGTCCTACATGACTATCTATAATGGTGTTCACTTTCAAAAGGGAGTTGGTGCAGAATTCTATCCCCCTGTCCTATAGATGCTCCCCTCAGGTGCCTCACTTAGTCAAGCCACATGCTGCATTACACTGTATGAGCAGCTTCATTCACACTAGCCTCTGTGCAGCAGTATAAGGACTGACAGTGAACTCCCGACCTTCAAGCTCGCTACTGTTTCATGAGCTAGAGCAGCGGTTCTCATACTTTTTATAATGGACCAAAACCCAGGATTTTGAGTATCCTGGGTTTTGGTCCTTGCCCCCGGGGCAACATTGCCGCGTACCCCCCCTGGAGTACGTGTACCACAGGTTGAGAAACAGTGGCTATAGTAAACAGAAAGGCAGATGAAGGCCTCGATTCAATAGAAGTTGGACAAAAAATTGTCATGATAGTAAAAAATTCAATTTTTGAGAAAAAAGCCTGAGAATGTTGCTTAATCACCATCTAAGAAAACAATGAAACTCAATGGTACTTTTTACTCCTAAGAAAAATACCATTTTGTGATTACTCACCTGTAAAATGGGTATTACAAGAATGTCACACACTCCGCTTCCGAATATCCATGGCACTTGGGAAACTGACCTGTAGAGGGCGATCTTGCAGAGATGACATGAAAAAAAGGAGCCCCTCCCGGCCCATAAATACCTGGGACCTCCCACCATTCCCCAGTATAAGACAGCAGTGAAGGGACCAGGAAGAGCCAATTATAAACAGTACAGCAAAAAAAGGTTCACCATATAAAGGATCCCAGAAAACCAAAAAGGGCGGGGTGAATCGGGGTGTGTGACATACTTGCAATACCCATTTTACAGGTGAGTAATCACAAAATGGTATTATTCCAAGTATGTCACACACCCCGCTTCCACTATTCATGACATACGGGACATCCAATAGCAGTGTCCATAATGGGTGGGGATCCAAACAAGGCAATAATTGCACAACTTAAACGACTGCAGCTTGCAGAACTTTGCGGGCAAAAACAGCATCCGCTGAGGCCCGCACATCAACCTTATAAAACTTAGAAAAAGTATGAACGGAAGACCAAGTAGCAGCCTTGCAAACTTGTTCAACAGAAGCCTGGTGCTGAAAAGCCCAAGACGCTCCAACAGCACGAGTAGAACAAGCAGTAACACGAAAAGGGGGAACCTTCCCCTTGGCAGAATAGATGTATCCACTTACTAATGGAAGACTTGGCGGGCGCCAAACCTTTCCTAGGCCACGAAAAAAGCGACAGTCTTACGAAAAGAAGAAGTAGTCACCAAATAGTACTTCACACAGCGAACCACATCCAAGGAATGCAAGACCCTCTCCTTGTCATTGCTAGGCTTAGGACACAAGGGAGAACTACATCCTGATTGAGGTGGAAGGCAGAAACCACTTTAGGAAGGAAATCTGGCTTGAAGCGAAAAACAACCTTGTCCTGATGCCTCTCAAAATAAGGGGCCTGAATGGACAAAGCCGCCAACTCTGAGACACGCCGAATTGAGGTGATAGCAACCAAAAAGGCAACCTTCTGAGTGAGCATAGAAAGAGCAATATCCTGCAACGGCTCGAAAGGAGGACCCTGAAGAGCAGATAGAACCAAATTCAAATCCCAAACTGGGAGCAGAGGTTTCCTAGGCGGCCGCACATGCGTAACCCCCTGGAAAAAAAGTCTTAACCAGAGGATGAAGAGCAAAAGACCTTTGAAAGAAAACCACCAGGGCAGAGGCCTGCCCTTTCAACGTACTAAGCTGGAACCCCAAATCCAGACAGTGTTGTAGAAACTCCAAAACCCTAGGAATAGAAAACACCCTGCAAGGCAAGGTCCTAGCCTCACACCAGTCAATATAAGACCGCCAAGTCCTATAGTAGATGTTAGAGGAAGAACTCTTCCTAGCCCTAACAAGAGTCTGAACCACCGCATCAGAAAGACCTTCCTCCTTTAAGATGGAGGTTTCAGCAGCCATGCCGTCAAAGCCAGCGTTGGTAAATTGGGGTAGCGTAGCTGACCCTGGGTGATAAGATCCGGAAGAAGAGGCAGATAAAACTGATCTACTGCCAGCCGCACGACGTTTGCGAACCACACTCGTCTTGGCCACCTTGGAGCCAGCTTGCGCACCACCTTGCCCACCATGGAGAAGGGGGGAAATAGGTACAGGAACCCCAGGTCCCCCCAGGCCAGATACATGGCATCCACTGCCAGGGCCAGAGGATCCTGACACAGAGACACAAAGGCAAAAAGATCCACCTCCGGAGTCCCCCACTTGAGACAAAGGGACCGGAATACCTTGTGATTGAGGGACCATTCCCCTTGTCGAGAGAAGCTCCTGCTCAGGGAGTTCGCCTCCGTGTTCTCCACTCCCGGGATGTAAACGGCTGAGATGCATGGGACATTGCTCTCCGCCCAGACAAGAATCAGAGACACTTCCCTGAGGGCACTCCTGCTGCGAGTCCCTCCTTGGTGATTGATGTAAGCGACCGCCGTCCGATTGTCCGACCGGACCTGAACCGGCAATCTCCACAAGAGAAGAGTCAAGCGAGACAGAACCAACCAAATGGCCCGCAGTTCCAAGACGTTGATGGAAGAGTGAGCCTCCTGAGGCCCCCATAACCCCTGGAACTGATGTCCCCTCCAGAAGCCCCCCCAGCCCAACAGGCTGGCGTCCGTGGTGACCGTTTCCCAACAAGGGGCCAGAAAGGATCTGCCCTTCAACAGACTGCTCGACACTAGCCACCACTGAAGGGACTGCTGAACCCGGGGAGACAACAGACAAGACCGATCTAATGACAGGGCACACCTGTCCCAAGTCGCCAAAAGATGGAGCTGAAGCGTCCTCATGTGAAACTGGGCAAAAGGGACTGCCTGGAAGGAAGCCACCATTAATCCCACCAGTCTCATCCCTAGCCGGATATACGGACGAGGGTTGGATAGAAGAAACCGAATCAAATCTTGAATCAGATGAATCTTGGGCTGAGGAAGGAAAACCCTGGCCTGAAAAGTATCCAGAATCATGCCCAGAAACGAAATCTCCCTGGACGGGGAGAGGAAGGACTTGGGATAGTTGAACACCCAGCCGAACCTCTCCAGCGTGGATACCACAACTCTGGTGTCTAGCTTCGCTTGGCTGAAGGAGGAAGCCGTAACGAGAAGGTCGTCCAGATATGGTACAATGCGAATGCCCTGGACTCTGAGGAGGGCCATCACCCCCGCCAGTACCTTGGTGAACACCCTCGGAGCCACGGTAAGCCCGAATGGAAGGGCCACAAACTGAAAATGCTGATCTTCCACAACGAACCTGAGGAATCTCTGATGTGCCGGGAAGATTGGTACATGCAGATAAGCATCCTTGATGTCTATGGACGTCATGAAGTCCCCCTGATGAAGTGAATCGACAGCTGAACGCAAGGTTTCCATGCAAAACTTCCTGAAGCGGATAAACTGATTGAGGAGCTTCAGATCCAAAATGGGTTGAACGGAGCCATCCTTCTTGGGCACAGTGAATAGATTGGAATAGAAGCCCAAGCCCCTTTCCGCGGAAGGCACTGGGCAAATGACAGCCATGTCCAGCAGATTCCTTACTGCCGCCCGGAGCCCCTGTGCGGCCAGTGGATCCGAAGGCACCAGAGACCTGAAAAATCTGGGAGGAGGCCAGATCTCGAATTCCAGCTTGTAACCGGAAGACACCACTTCCAGAATCCATTTGTCTGAGACCTCCCGGTCCCAGACCTGGAAGAAGTGCCGCAGCCGTCCCCCCACCCGCTAGGGTGAGGGCGCCCCCTCATTGCTGAGCTGACTTGGCAGCGGGCTTGAGCTTGGAACCCCAGTTGTGACCTGGACGGGCACGTCCTCTGCCTCTATTCCAGGAAACACCTCTGTGGGTAGAGAAGGCCAAAACTCTGCCAGTTCTGGCACCACGAAAGGAAGGGTTAAAGGAGGCCGCCCCCCGAACGGGACGACGTTGCCTCTTACGCTGAGGTAACTTCCCTCCTTTCGTGATAGAATCTAATTTTTCTCCAAAAAGCCACAACCCCATGAAGGGAAGAGCTGTAAGCGACTTTTTGGCCACGAAATCAGCCGCCCACTGGCGCAACCACATCAACCACCGAATAGCCACGAGCAAGGCTGAGGTTCTACTACACATAACCATGGCGTCATCCAGTACAAAAGACATGAACAACTCACACCGCTTAAGGGCAGCGAACTCATCACTGGCCGGGTCAAGCCTGGAAGTACTCAACAAGTCCCTAACAACAGACCTGGTAGCCACCCCCGTAAGCGCCGAAGCACCAACAGGCCGCAAGGCCGAACCAACACTAGCAAAAGCGTGGCAAACCATCTGATCAATGCATTTGTCCTCACCATCTTTGAGAGTGGTGGAGTCAGGAGAATGCAATAGAAGAATTAGATAACCCAAGCACCGGGGCATCAACCTCGGGAGGGGACGACCAAGGGATATTTCTTATCCCAACCCTGCGGAATACCTGGAAGCCGAGTAGGCCTCTCCCATTCCTTAAGAACAATGTCATCAAAATGCTTTTGATTTGGGAATTCCAGGCGCGGTTTAGAAGTCCCAAAGAACTCCCCCTTCTGCAGAGGAGCCTCCTCTGGGGGAGAGATCGCCAGAGCCTCAAAAAGGTGAGCCAGGACCTTCGGGGTATCCACAGCATCCCCCTGCTCAGTATCAGCACCAACAAATTGCTGATCGTCAGAACCATCAGATTCCTCAAATAATTCCCCCTCTTCCAGCGGGGAATAATCAGACCAGTCAAGTAAATCATAATCATGAAACTCAAAAGCCGGCACGGCTGGAGACAAATGTTTTCTCTTAGCCGAGGCCTTTCTGGCCACAGAGCTAGAAATAAATTTCTCAATCTGGCACACACATCAGATTGCGACTCCCTGCCTGTGACAACATCACTAGGGGTACGGATAAGGCAGGGTGGGGTAGGGGAAGAGGCCGGGGCCACGGACCCAGACGCCTGGGCCCCCGACTGCTGCGTTATGGCCTGCTGAGCACAAGGTATGCAAACAAGTACATTATCCCCCGCAAGGGATACCCCAAAACCCACACACTGCCGGGATTGCCCCGAGGGTAGCCCAAGCCCGGTATCCTGAGAAGCAACCCGGGATGCCCCTTTAAGTTCCAAGTGGGAGGATTTTATATTCTTTTTTTTTTATATATATATTTTAGGAACCCCAATTTAAAATTTCAAGGGACCCTAGGACCCGGAGAACCTCCTTCCACAAAGGGATTCCACCTGGAAGATATAAGAACAGGGGTACATAAGTACCAAACATACACACCCCAACATCTAGCAATATGCCAAAAATAACACACATCTTAAATACAACAGTAAAGACTTAGCCAGGCTAAATAGCGCAGACTAGTAGGGCAGCACAGCGCAAGGATCTAAGTTACTCACAACCAAAAATGGTAAATGGCAACCATCAGCCCTCGCAGCAGCGAGGGAAGTGAAAAAGAGACAAGGAAACAGAGGGGCGGGCCAGCGCGAGTACACACCGCGCCTGGCCCCGCCCCCGCATGAAGGACTCGGCCCCAGCCAGAATCCAAGCTCCACAGTGGAGCCAATCATTGAGGGAGGCGGACTGCGACGACGCGCGTCCGGCCCTGCCCCCTCCTCAACCCCACCTGAGGAGAGACAGCTCCCTGACTCTAGCTGCAAAGCAACGGCCGCGCCGCCTAAAAATCAAGACAACGTGCCAACAAACACACACACACACACTTTTTCCCCCCAACTAAAAATCCATGGGAGAAAGGCCCCCCCCCCCCCCAAGGGGCACAGAGGGACATGGAAGGGGGGAGAACCCACACCAATAGGTGCAAGGGCAAGAGGGACGGGGCATCCCAAGCCGGGATCACCAACCCGGACACTGCCTACCCGTTTATATGGGGTCTCACGGGGGAGCAAGCTCCCATATACACCACAAGGTGCAGCCTATCATTGCCTGGACCTTCAGCCTAGGCTGGGAGGCATACTGCTATAGCTTAAATTAAAAAAGGTCCAGGCAGCAATAGAAACAAAAGGCCGGGGGGTTACCCCGGCTACCTGCAAGGAGGAGATAGCCATCTTCTGACTTGCTCGCCGACTGCAGAGACGAAAGACTGGGGAATGGTGGGAGGTCCCAGGTATTTATGGGCCGGGAGGGGCTCCGTTTTTTCATGTCATTTCTGCAAGATCGCCCTCTACAGGTCAGTTTCCCAAGTGTCATGAATATTCGGAAGCGGGGTGTGTGACATACTGGGAATAGTAGAGATATTTTTACTTCTTTTTTCACTGTAGAAAAGCTGCCATTGACTTTCATTGTCTTCCTAGTTGGTGATTCAGTAACCGTGAAATTCTCAGGCTTTTTTCTCATAAATTGAATTTTTTACTATCATGAGAATTCTTTTCAACTCTTATTGAATCAAGTGTCTACCTTCTGTGCACAGTGAATGGAGCTGCTCATACACTGTGACACAGGAAAAGCAAGATTTATTTCACAGCTCTCCTCATAGTAGAAGGTGGCCCACCAGAGAGGCTATAGAACACTGGTTAGAACTCAGCATCTACATCAGACCATGGCACCCGTTAGTACAGTTAGGTTACTAAGCTTTGTTTTATTTTTTTACTTTGGCCTACATGTCCATTACAAATTTAACCCTACATGTCCCATGAATCTGGAATCTACACACTAATGCTCATATTCCACATTGAGTGTCTGGCAAGAAGCATTCGGTTGTCGTAACAATTCACCTTATGAGATATTGGCTGTAAGTCAGTAGGCCACTCTCAGCACTGGTCACACATGCACTGGGTAGCCAGAGCCAGCATATTCTATTGAAGGAGCAAAGGCACCTGGTATGGATCCCACAGGCCTGTCCTACAACTACAGCTGATAGCTTTAATTATAAATCTGATCCCCACAGGAGCTCCTCTTCAACAGCAGCCCCTTCTCTCCAAACGCAAACCTCTGCATCAGTCGCAATGCTGTCTCTTTAAAGTGACAGATAGGCTTATTGCTTACAAAATGTGTTGCTCCAATTTTGCTGGCGATAGCAGGCAGAAGCTAGGTAGAAGAAGCAAGGCCAACTGTGGTGTTTAAGCAAATACCTAGAGTTGGGTGATACATTTTTAGGTCAGAAAGGCCATTCCCAATCAAGATGGCCTTCTCCCTGAAGAGGACCGAAGCCTGCAATTGTCATCATCCCGAGCTCTGGAAGCTCCCCTTTCTGACAGTTGCAAAGCACATCAGTTTGGAACAGAGCACTGAAAGGGAAGCAGCTGGATATCCAGTCTCCCTGTGGTCTGCTCCCACCCCCCTCAATCTATCTGAATGGCACCAGAGCACGCCAGGACCGTTGGACCGTCAGATGAGCTTTGTGGGCATTCTCAGGGGTTTCAAATAGCAGGGCAATCAGTATGTCCTGGGGTAGGCATAAAAGACTTTAGGGCCGGCACACAAGGGTTTTGGTTCACACTTCATATCATATCAAAAAGGTCTGAATTACTCACCCAGCCTGTGCCCTTATGCCACTCTCAAACTTTATGTGCACTCACATCGAGCACATAATTGGTAGCAGGCGAAAATTAAAAACTTTTCACACCTCCTTGAACCCATTAAAGTGGACCACAACCCTGGATTTTGGTCCTTGCCTCCGGGGGCTCACCAATGCGGGATGCTCCACTGTGGGAAACCCCCCCAGGTCGCCCACTAAAACGTACCTTTTCTCGGTCCTACAGTGCACTCGAATCTAGCTGAGCATAGCTGAGCGCAGCTGAGAACACTGGTAGCCGCATTCCTCGCTGCCCTCCAACAAGGGTGTGCGTGCCCGCGACAGCTATCCACAAATGCCTGGCACGCGCCCTGCTAAAGGTAAAACAGAAGGCTGCTGCTCGCGCATGCGCCAATGGATCAGGGAGAAGGTGAGTATAATGGATGACCTGGGGGGTTTTACACGGTGGGGTATCCCAAATCTGGATGCCCCAGGGGGAGAAGTAAACCTGCTCTGGAGTCTCAAGGTGGGTCTTGGTCCACTTTAAGGTGCACTGCATCCCCAACCCCACCCCCTTACACCTAATGTTTCTATGATCCTAAATCAGTCATGAAACCATTACAATCAGGAAGAAATAGTTGATGTCCAGATCCATTACTGGTGGAGGTGGCTTTGGTGCCCTCCATGATCATGGGCAGCCAGTGAGGTTCGCCAGGCAGACACACATGCACTATGTGCACGGCAAACCCAATTGGTCACTGATGCAAGACAGGAGCATAGACTAGATACGTTGTTTCGTCCAGGCTTCTTCAATATTTGTGTGATGGGATAACCCAAGATCAGGATTCCCCAGGGGTAGGAGTGTGAGCGGACCTCTTGTCATTTCCAGCTGGAGGTTCACTTGACCTAAAGTCATTTTACTTTATGTTCACTTTAAAGTGAACCTAAACCCTCCCTGGGCAACTCTGTGGCAGGGAGAGACCTAGTCTGTAGGGACCACAACTGAACCCATCCTCTGCCCATGATCCCAGCACTAAAGAGATCAGTACCTTTCCCCTGTGGTGCTCCATTAGACAGGGGACACAAAAAATACCATTTTGTGAATACTCACCTGTAAAATGGGTATTATAAGTATGTCACACACCCCACTTCAAGACATTCATTACACTTGGGTATACTGACCTGTAGATGGCGATCTTGCAGAGATGATAAAAAAAGGACAGACCCTCCCGGCCCATAAATACCTGGGACCTCCCACTCATTCCCCAGTATAAAGATAGCAGTAAGTCCAAGGGACCAGGAAAGCCAATAAAAACTAACAAAGGTTCACCATATAAAGGATCCAGAATACAAAAGGGCAGGGTGAAGCGGGGTGTGTGACATACTTATAATACCCATTTTACAGGTGAGTATTCACAAAATGGTATTATTCTAAGTATGTCACACACCCCGCTTCAAGACATTCATTACACTTGGGACATCCAATAGCAGTGTCCATAAAGGGCGGGGATCCAAAAAACAAGGCACAAACTTAAACCACTGCAGCTTGCAGAACTTTGCGGCCAAAAACAGCATCCGCTGAGGCCCGAACATCAACCTTGCAAAACTTGGAAAAATGAACCGAAGACCAAGTAGCAGCCTTACAAACCTGCTCAACAGAAGCCTGGTGCTGGAAGGCCCAGGACGCCCCAACAGCACGAGTAGAATGAGCAGTAACACGAAAAGGGGGAATCTTCCTCTTAGCAGAATAGGCCCCAACAATGGCCTGGCGAATCCATTTACTAATGGAAGACTTGGCAGGAGCCAAACCCTTCCTAGGCCCAGAGGGCACCACAAAAAGGGCGTCAGTCCTACGAAAAGGAGAAGTAGTCACCAAATAGTACTTCACACAGCGAACCACATCCAAAGAATGCAAAACCCTCTCCTTGTCATTGCTGGGCTTAGGACACAAGGAGGGAAGAACAATATCCTGATTCAAATGAAAAGCAAAGACCACCTTAGGAAGGAATCTGGTTTGAAGCGGAAAACAACCTTGTCCTGATGCCTCTCAAAGTAAGGAGCCTTAATAGACAAGGCTGCCAACTCCGAAACACGTCGAACGGAAGTGATGGCAACCAGAAAAACAACCTTCTGAGTAAGCGTAGAAAGTGCAATATCCTGCAAAGGTTCAAAAGGAGGACCCTGCAAGGCAGACAAAACCAAATTCAAATCCCAAACTGGGAGCAAAGGCTTCCTAGGAGGCCGCACATACGAAACCCCCCTGGAAAAAGGTCTTAACCAGAGGATGAAGAGCAAAAGACTTTTGAAAGAAATCCGCCAGGGCAGAAACCTGCCCCTTCAGCATACTAAGCTGCAAACCTCGGTCCAGACCATGTTGCAGAAATTCCCAAATCCTAGGGATAGAAAACGCCCTGCAAGACAAGGCCCTGACCCCACACCAATCAATATAAGACCTCCAAGTCCTATAATAGATGGAGGGGAAGACTGCTTCCTAGCCCTAACCAGAGTCTGAATGACAGCATCAGAAAGACCTTCCTCCCTCAAGATGGAGGTTTCAGCAACCACGCCGTCAAAGCCAGCGTTAGTATTTTTTCTCCAAAGAGCTGCAACCCCACAAAGGGAAGGGCCGTGAGCGACTTTTTGGACACAAAATCAGCCGCCCACTGGCGTAACCAAACCGACCGGCGGATAGCCACAAGCAGGGCCGCAGCTCTGCTACACATCACCAAAGTGTCGTCCAGGGCGGACAGCACAAAGGACAAAAACAACTCACAGCGCTTAAGGTCGGCAAACTCCCCACTAGCCGGATCAAGCCCGGAAGAGGTCAACAATTCTCTAATAACCGACCTGGCAGCTACCAATACAAGCGCAGAAGCACAAACCGGCCGCAAGGTCGATCCAACACTGGCAAAACCATGACAAGCCATCTGGTCAATGCGTTTATCCTCACCATCCTTGAGAGTAGTGCACTCCGGAGAATGGAGGAATGAGGAGCTGGACAACCCCAAAACAGGAGCATCCACCTCGGGGGGAGATGACCAGTGCTTCACCGCGTCCGCCGGAAAGGGATATTTCTTGTCCCAACCCGGTGGGACACCCGGAAGCCGAGTCGGCCTCTCCCATTCCTTGAGAATGATACCATCAAAATGCTTTTGATAAGGAAATTCCAAGCGCGGCTTAGTCACTTCAAAGAACTCCCCCTTCAGTGGAGGAGCCGCCTTGGGGGGAGAAATAGCCAGGACCTCAAACACATGAGCCAGGACCCTAGCGTTATCCAAGGAATCCCCCTGGCCCTGCTCGGTATCAGCACCCACAAACTGCCGATCATCAGAGTCATCAGACTCCTCAAACAACTCCCCTTCCTCTCCCGGGGAATAATCAGACCAATCCAGGGAGTCAAAAGCCTCCCTATCAAAGGCCTGCGCAGCCGTATACAAATGTTTTCTCTTTGCCGTGACCTTTTTAGCAACGGCACTGGAAAACAATTTCTCAAGATTGGCCAATCTGGCACACACCTCAGATTGCGACGCCCCGCCAATGACCACATCACACGGGGTACGTGTCAAGCGAGGGGGAGACGGAAAGGAGACTGGCGGAGCAGAACCGGACGCCTGAGATCCGGTCTGCCGCGTAATAGACCGCTGTGCACAGGGTACACATAGAAATACACACTCAAACAGGGTGGATATGCACCGCCGAAGATTTATATAGTTATAACATAGGTGCTGGCCACGGGGGATGAACAACCAGACAAAGCTTTGCACAATGGAGGGGTCCTAGATTAACCCCTAAAAAGCCATCCCCATATTTGGTGGCGGCTGCTACGGGGGACCCCTCAGTGACTAGGTAATGTAAGTTTGTTTGTTACATTTTCTTTTTGTATTAGTTTTTGGCGCCTCTCTACTTAGTATAAACACCTGGTACTGGCGCTCACCAGTATACATTGTATTGCACAGCACTGTTTTGGTTTATATGTTTTGTTAATCAGGAGTGTTTAAATAGTTGTCTTTGTTATATTAAATAGTTGTATGCCACATTTAGTATATATGCACATAGCACTTTATGGATATAGTTGCCCCATATTAAAAGTGGAACAATCACGTTTTTTTTAATAATTGCACATTTGTTCTGTCACGCTGTTAATTCAAATATTCTCGCCAGTAGTATACCCAGGTTAAATAAGTTTACTAGTTACTTATAATACACACCAATATACATATTTATAACAACAAAAATAGCCATAATTATGGCTTAATAAATATAGTCACATATATTTGGTGAACCCCCCGTTGTGTGTTTATATGTTTTTTAATCTGTGTATTGTATTGTGATGTGTTGTGCGTTGTGTTATCAATTTTAAGAATTATTCAATAAAATATTATTGTTAATTTTATTCCTTGAGTGTGGCCTTTTTATATGGGGATGGCTTTTTAGGGGTTAATCTAGGACCCCTCCATTGTACACAGAGAAATATATCATCCCCAAAAGGGATACCCCACACCCCAACAGCCTGGATTGCCCCAAAGGGGGCACAAGCCCAGTATCCGGGGAAGCCTCCATATGGTGATTTTTTTAATATATATATATATATATATATATATATATATATATATATATATATATGTATGTGTACAATGCTCCGAGGGAATTACGTAATAATGCAACCCGGGATGCCCCTTTAAGTCCCGAGTGGGAGGATTTTAAGCCAACTAAAATTTAACCAGGGACCCTGGACCGGGAGAACCCCCCTTTAATAAGATCAATGGTCCAGCTGGAACACACGCTCAGAATGCTAGCAATGCATAAGGGGTTAACAATAGATGCATCTGATGGGCCACAGGCCACGCACCCGACCTTCACCCAAACACCGCACGCCGGGCAGGAGGGGAGTGGAAGACGCGCATGTGCAGAAGGAGGAGGGAGGGCGGGCCGGCACGGTTCGCGCGTCGCCCCCGGCCCCGCCCATCCCCCGTCTCACCCGGCCAGAAGCCGGGACCTGAAAGCGGCGCACACAGCACGGGGGCGGGCCGTAGACACGCGCGCGAGCACCCGGCCCCGCCCTGAGGAGAAGAAGCCCTCATGGGCACACACAGCCGCCATTGCGCACGCAGGAGGCAGGCGCCGCGGAAACGCCGGCGCAAGCCTAATGTTTAAAACACACACATACAGTTAAAGCACCAACACATATATACACCATAGTGGGATGAATCCATAAGAGACGCGCCCCCCTCTAAGGGTATCCGGGAGAGGGGGAATCCATGCCAGGGTAGGGCCAAGGGACGGGGCATCCCAAGCCTGGATCACCAACCCGGATAGCCGCCTACCCCTTGTTATAGGGTCTCACGGCTCCTAAGCACCAGGGATGCCAACTACCTTTGCCCGGATCAGCAGCCTAGGCTGGGAGGCAAGCACTTTAAATAAGGGGATCCGGGCAGAAATAGAAGAATAGAAGGCCGGGAGTCATCCCGGCTACCTGCAAGGAGGAGACATCATCTTCTGACTTGCTCGCCTCTGCAGAGATGGAAAACTGGGGAATGAGTGGGAGGTCCCAGGTATTTATGGGCCGGGAGGGTCTGACCTTTTTTTGTTATCATCTCTGCAAGATCGCCATCTACAGGTCAGTATACCCAAGTGTAATGAATGTCTTGAAGCGGGGTGTGTGACATACTTAGAATAATGTCAGTTTCTGTGCAGGGGTCTCTGCCCCCCACCCTTTTTAGACTAAGCTTTGTGAGTAAAAGTAAAATACCCCTTTCACCATGGGCACACAGTCAGAGTTACAGCAGCAAGGTTCTGTGATCAAACCCTCCTGGACCATATCTGCGTGGAGCATAGTCTCCTCTAACACACACGTCTGGATTTTACAGACTTTGATCTGATGTGTGTGAGTGACGGGCTGGAGTTGCATTGTGGGAATATTCAGAGTGTCAGAGCAGCCCGTTTCTCGGGGGCTTAAGCTGATCTCCCTGAGAGACTCTCAGTGGCGCATAAACACTTCTACAGTTTCATGCAGGTTACAGGTCAGCCAGCGCGACCTCCAGCAAAACAAGATTTTTTTTCCCTCTTAATGAGGAATTTGTAGATTTTAACCATTTACACCAACCAGCTCAGGCTGCGCCACCAGGTGGAAGATGGGGTTCAATCCCTGGTTTGAGGCAGGTGTGTTCTGGGCAACGGAATGATTTAACAACCAAACAAGCTCCTCAGTAAGGCTCCATACCAGGCAAATATTGCTCGGACAAAAATAGTATACTAATATTATATTAGCATATCACAGAATAGGTAAAACCAAGCGGGGTCAGGGGATGTTGTGCCTAGTCAAATATCAAAATATGGGGCCATGGCCATATATAGAGGTGCAAGAAACAATTGTGTAAAAGGACCACACTAATCATTTATCTAATACTGACTGCTCAAAAGCAGCCTAAAAAAAAGGAAGAATATTTTTTTTTAGGGGGGGGGGGGGGGGGATGCATAGTAATGGAGTAATGCTGACCCCAGAAACACTCACTGCAACATTTCCTTGTTTCATACCCTTCAGAGCTGATTTATTTGTTGGAGGGGTACTATTAAATGTCGGATGGTGGTATTTGATAGATTAGAGTGGGGATTTATTTGGCCAGTTGGTTTCTATAAGAGTGAATTGAGGATTATACTCATTTGAAGGGGGTAGCGAGTTTGCAAAAAGTCTTGGTTTTTAAAGGGGTAATTTTAGGAAATCATTCAACCCGTGGTGTCACAGGGCCTGGATTTGGTTGGGTGGGGTAGGTTATAGACCAAGGAGTATCTCTGAGTAATTCTTTATATTTCCTTGTTTCATACCCTTCAGAGTTGATTTATTTGTTGGAGGGGTACTATTAAATGTCGGATGGTGGTATTTGATAGATTAGAGTGGGGATTTATTTGGCCAGTTGGTTTCTATAAGAGTGAATTGAGGATTATACTCATTTGAAGGGGGTAGCGAGTTTGCAAAAAGTCTTGGTTTTTAAAGGGGTAATTTTAGGAAATCATTCAACCCGTGGTGTCACAGGGCCTGGATTTGGTTGGGTGGGGTAGGTTATAGACCAAGGAGTATCTCTGAGTAATTCTTTATATATTTGACTGAGTGGTCTCTTATGGTTTAGGAGGGTTCTAATAGACTGAGGAATTATTTATACAGATGGCAAGTCCTTTGGGTTAAAGGGTTACCAGTGAACTAAAGTGAACTAAAGTGACATTAGAGACTAAGGGGTATTTCTGAGGCCTCCATTTTGTATTTGGCTGAGGGGTCCCTTATGGATAAAGACATACTTCCCAACTGTCCCTCTTTTGGAGGGATCATTGCTCTTTTTAGTCCATGTCTGTTGTTCTCTTTTGTTTCCTCTTTAAGGTTTATAATGCAGATCTGCATCAAAAATTATTAATTTGCCTATTCAATAGTGTGTATATTGTTGTAACTGTTACAACATAGCTCCCATCCATCCCTCAATGAGGGGGTGTGGCTTAATTTAAAATCTGCCCCTCTTTCACCCTCTGAAAAGTTGGAAGGTATGGATAAAAAGGGGGCTCATTTGGCTGAGGGAAGGAGTCCGCTCTCATGGACTGAGGGGGTCTACTCCTTTGGGCCCTACAGGGGTATTCATTATTTCTGAGGGCTTCTTCATGGATTGAGAAGAGTGAAAGATCTCTTATGGATATAAAAAAAATATACATTTTGCTGAGAGTATTCATTTGGCTGAGAAGGGGGACCCTAAATGGTAGAAGGGGTATGGAATTACTACATTGTAAAGCGCTACAGAAGAAGATGGCGCTGAATAAATAAATAATTAGTAATACATAATAATTTGGCTGAGGGGTATTTTACAGATTCAGGGTCTATTCATTTTAGCTAAAGGGGTCTCACAATGATTCAGGTTAACACATTGTGCATTGGGTACATGGCTGGGAGGGAGACAGGTTTCACACGCTGCCCACAGAGGAAGGAGAGGATTGTGGGCATCTCTCAGGGGATGATGAGGTAAGGACATATTCACATATCACATCTCCCTCTCGTGTGGATTCATGGCCGGGTCACCTAGCGCCCAGCCTCACAGGAGCAATGCTGCTCGGCTTCATGGTGCATTTTCCAGCCACATTTGGAATTAGTCATGGGAAGGCAGAACCATGTCAGGGCTGGCTTATGTGTGCCAGACGCCGCCAGCGTCAGCCGCTGAGAACCACTTCAAGACGAGATTTTCCCACACAGCGCTCCGTTGCTCTCGCTTGGTGCGGGCACGCTACCCGGTGTATGCAGCGGGCAAATTGTGCACACATTCCGCTCATTCCTCCTCATTTATTTCATTATGCGAGGACGGCACGGCTAATGCTGACAAACAAGAGAGTAATAAATGGAGCGGGAGTAAATATTAAATCAGGGAACAGTGATGAGACTTTAGCACAGGTTGAGGAGAGCAGGGCTGCCCTCCGAGCTCCCCTGCCAATGCCACTGGTGCTCAGGCTACTCTGTGCACGTCCGCACCTAGCAGAGAGCACCGAGTGAACCTGCAGCAAGTAAAATCCGGGCTCCAGACAATGTATATTTTATAGAGCCTGGAAGGGTTAGAACCAATGTATTGTTCTCTTTGCTGCCTGACAACTGAATATGAAAATTCATCCATACTGGTAGCTTGTAACCAGACTTGACATCCTTATATCAGAAAACCATCGGCCAGAGGCATAAGTAGCTGCTACTATGGAGTCCAAGGAAACAGGTGCTAGTTTATGTTGCCTTCTATTGTATGCAAATAGATTATAAACACCTCAACCTTCCCTTATGCTTGAATCGATTGCACCTCTACCTTCTTCTGCACCCACTTTCTCTATCAATTTGCTCCTATTTACCGAGTGTAGGGCTGCATTGTGACAGGCTCAAGGGGGGCCTCTAAATTGCTGGAATCCCCCAAGAATAGAGCCTCGAAACCCTTACCAGAACCTTGACCACCCGGGGAAATGCGGTCACACAATTGGCTGCTGGCAGTCACATGGTTCTGGCACTGACTTTCTCTTTTCCAGGCGCCAGTCAAATCCGGGCCCTGTGACTGCCAGCAACCAATTGGGGGGTGTCTATGTATGGGGAAGCGGGCTTCAGCAATCTGGATGCCAGAATGTCACAATACGGCCCCATACCCATTATGTAGAAAATGGGTGTGGGACCGCTTTAAGATTTCCGCCTTCTGTATCTTCCTACAGAATATTCCCCAAATAATTGTAAGCTCTTCCTCCTTTTTTCTTATACCCTAACAGATTGCAGTGTTGTCCATCTTTTGTATTCACCCTAATACCGATTTAGCAAGCTCTTCCTCCTGTATCCCCCCATTGCCAATAAATCGTAAGCCTTTTCCATGCCAGGATATTCTCATATGACCTAATAAAGCCCAAGCTCTTCCTCCATCAGCTTTCTCAATTGACAGATGTAAGCTCCGAGCTTCCCCTGGACATTGTTCTGGGGTATCTGGGCTTATTAGGGGCTCAGAAAATGAATCTCCATTATACTTCAATAGACTGTAAGCCCTTTCTATCCTTCCAATGATTTACAATAGGTTGTAGGCTCTCAATCCGTATGTATACACTAGCACAACCTCTAGCCATGAACTCCTGTGGCAGCCAGCGTCTCCATGAGCATACTGATTTAGAGTGTCTATATGCTTAATATTCCTTAGGAAACCCTCAGACAACAACACACAACCTGTCCACACTTCATCCTGGTGCAAATGTTTACCAGGTGGGAACATGTATTAGTGAGTATTCTGCTCCGCTTTAGGCACTGTAAGGTGTTTTATGTCCAGTTAATAGAGGTGAAAGTAGGCCTATAGCCACTTTTTACTTTAGGTAAGCATTACCCTTCATACTATAGCTTCACTTTGAGTTTACCAAGTTGGCACCTCAACACACATTTTTTATTTTACATTCAAGGCATGTGATTGTGTTTGGGGGTGGAGCTGAAGTTCTTCAAGTGAGGTGTAGAAGTTTGCCAAAGAGTTAGAGGCAATCAATCACCACCTATGGAGTTTTTACTAAAGAGTAGAAAGCCTAGTTTCCACAAACCAAAACCTTTTATTGAGCGAGCGAACTAGCGTACAACTTGTATGCGAGTGGGTGACTTGCATTCGGACAGGCAAGATCTACAGTTAATTGTTCATGAAATCCCATGAGCTGTTCGTTCCGCCTCCTATTGTGGTCGATTACCACGTGATGAATGATGAATTTCAGCCAAAATGATATGGCGCTCAACCAATGAACAAATTAATGATCATCGTTTTATTGCAGCAGACCCATTCTTGTCTGATTGTGGTTGATTTAGCATTTTTTGTTTGCAAATCGATTAGAGGAAATGGGCCATAAGACAAGCCTCTGTCTCCTACATTAAATGGAGATCTCTTTATATTCTAGTGACTTACCCACTAAGTTTTCCATACATTCCTTTGCTACACTCACAGGAAGGAAGCGGCTGACTGGGGAATGTCAAAGCCTTGCAAAGAGGTGGATGGGCATTTGTAAATGCCACCAGTGTTCCCGATAATGGCCGGCCTGAGAGCAAGGGAGCACTTGAGAAGCCCAGTGTGCATGGGAGTGCGTGTCGGAGCCGCAGATAAAGGCCGGGGAGGTTGGTATTCATAACCAGCCAACACACAAATAGATAAAGGTTCCGCTAGAACTGATGTCATCTCAGCTCTCCGAAAATAGGACTCTCAACTTTCTGATGGGAAAACGCTTTTTCTCCTGCTCAGAGCCCTCCCCCTTCCAGCAAGGTCCCCTCCACACAGGGCTCCCAGGAAGAAGCAAAGCTAAAAAGGCTATTCTATCCTCCTGGGAGGAAAAGGACAGCGTCCCGCAGATAGCAGCGTGGCTGTGAAAGGCAGCTTTATATGCCTGCTGGGGTATTGACTGCACAATGACGCCTATAGGCAGGTAGGGACAGACTCAAAATAACAGACAGTTTTAGACCCACATAAACCTTTCAGTAGAGTGACAAAAGGTTAATGATAAGAACTCTTTCCTGTCTTCTGTGACCAAACAGGTGTCCTCTTGTATATTGTTGCAGCCAGTGACCCCTTTTGGGAGATTTGTCATGTGATTGAATCCAACTAAAAATACAATTCTGTGATTACTCACCTGTAGAATTGGTATTATATGTATACAGCACGTCCTGTTCCAGAATATTCCTTACACATGGGTAAGATGGCGCTGGACTGCACAAGATGGCGCTGGACTGCAGAAAACAGCTTGTGGTTCCTCCCGGCCCTATATAAGTCAGGGACCTCCCACAAATTCCCCAGTATTGACAAGCAGTTAACAAGAAGCCGGGAGAAAAATAACAACCAGAATTCAAAAATTAACATATGAACAATCACCATACAGAGGTAACTAAGAATAATGATAACAAGGATGGAACAGGACGTGCTGTATACATATAATACCAATTCTACAGGTGAGTACTCACAGAATTGCATTATTCTAAGTATACAGCACGTCCTGTTCCAGAATATTCCTTACACATGGGATATCCAATAGCAGTGTCCATAAGGTAGGGTGGGATCCCCAAAAAGTAACAGTGGGCAGTTTAAACCACTGCCGCCTGCAGAACTTTGAGACCAAAAGCAGCATCAGCTGAGGCCCTAACATCAACCTTGTAAAACTTGAAAAAGTATGAACAGAAGACCAAGTGGCGGCCTTGCAAACTTGTTCAACAGGAGCTTGGTGCTGAAAAGCCCAAGAGGCACCAATAGCACCAGTAGAATGAGCAGTAGGGTGGAAGGGAGGTTCCTTCCCCTTAGCAGAATAGGCCTGTACCACAGCCTGACGAATCCATATGTTGATAGTGGACTTAGCTGGAGCCAGACCCTTCTTAGGTCCAGGCGGGAGCACAAAAAGAGCATCAGTCTTCCTGAAGGATTCAGTAGCCACCAAATAGAACTTCAGAGTCCTGACGACATCCAGAGAGTGCAAAACCCGCTCCTTAGGGTTACTAGGATTAGGGCACAGAGAAGGCAAAACAATGTCCTGATTGAGATGAAAAGCAGACACAACCTTAGGCAGAAAATCTGGCTTAAAACGAAACCTTGTCCTGGTGTCTCTCAAAGTAAGGGGGTTTGATGGAAAGCGCCGCCAACTCAGAAACATGCCTAACAGAAGTGATAGCCACCAAAAAGACTACCTTAAGAGTCAAAATTGACAAAGGGGCCTACGCAAAGGCTCAAAGGGAGACCCCTGCAAGGCAGATAAAACCAAGTTCAAATCCCAGACTGGTAACATAGGCTTACGTGGAGGACGCAAGTGAGTAACCCCCTGGAAGAAAGTCTTAACCAGACGATGGTGAGCAAAGGATCTTTGGAAGAAAATGGCCAAAGCAGAAACATGACCTTTGAGGGTACTAAGTTGAAGGCCCCAATCCAAACCATGTTGCAGGAATTCCAGAATCCCAGGGATAGAAAACACCCGACAGGGAAGCGACTTAGACTCACACCAGTCAATGTAAGCATGCCATACCCTATAGCAGATGGATGACGAGGACTTCTTCCTAGCCCGAATCATGGTATTAACAACAGAGGCAGGCAGCCCCTTTTCCATCAAGATGGAGGTTTCAGCAGCCAGGCCGTTAAAGCCAGCCTTTGTAAATTGGGATGGCGTAGCTGCCCCTGAGTGAGCAGGTCTGGATCCTTGGGCAGGGCATACTGATCTACTGCCAACTGCACGACGTCTGCAAACCACAGCCTTCTTGGTCAACAGGGGGCCACCAGAATGGTTGGCACCCCTTCCTGGGCAATCTTGCGCAGCACCCTGCCCAGCAGAGGAAGAGGAGGGAACACATAGAGAAGCTGAAAGCTCTTCCAATACATTGCTAGTGCATCCATGGCCAAGGCCAGAGGGTCCTGGGACAGAAAGACAAAGACGGGAAGCTTGTGATTGTGACGGGACGTAAACAGATCCACATCTGGCTGACCACAGCGGTGGCACAGGGAGCGAAACACCCTGCTGTTGAGGGACCATTCTCCCAGACAAGAAGTCCCCCTGCTGAGGGAGTCTGCCTCCAGATTCTCCACCCCCCGGAATGTACACAGCTGAGATGCAGGGAACATTCTCCTCCGCCCAAGACAGTATCAGGGACACTTCCTCTTGCTCCGGGTCCCTCCCTGATGATTGATGTAGGCAATGCCTTCTGGTTGTCCGAGCGGACCTGAACCGCCCGACCCCGAAGGTGTGGAGTCAATTGGGCGACCAACCTTATCGCCCTCAATTCCAGAATGTTGATAGAGGTGTGGGCCTCCTGAGGGCCCCACTGACCCTGGAATTTCAGGGATTTCCAGAAGCCCCCCCAACCTGTCAGACTGGCATCTGTGGTGGTGACTGTCTCCCAGCACGGGGCCAGAAAGGATCTGCCCACCAACAGGTTTCTTGAGTCCAGCCACCACGAGAGAGACCGTCTGGCCAGAAGGGACAGAACTAACACCTGATCCAGGGACCGAGGGTCCCGATCCCATACTGACAAGAGGTGAAGTTGAAGAGGTCTCATGTGAAACTGAGCGTATGAACCGCCTCGAAGCAAGACACCATCAGGCCCACCAGCTGCATCCCCTGCCGAATGAAGGGATGAGGGCAAGACATAAGGAGCCTGGCTTGGGCCTGAAGACTCTCCACCTTCTGCTGAGGGAGTCATACCCAGAAAGGATCTCACCATTGAATGTGACAGGAAAGACTTGGGGTGGTTGATCACCCAGCCGAAGGACTCCAGTGTGGACACCACCAGCTGGGTATCCAGCTCGGCCTGCTGGAGGGACTAAGACGTGATGAGGATGTCGTCCAGGTAGGGAAGGATGCGAATGCCCTGAGATCTCAGCAGAGCCATTACACCCGCCAGCACCTTGGTGAATACCCTGGGAGCCGAGGTGATACCGAAAGGCAAGGCCACAAATTGATAGTGCTGATCCTCCAGAGTGAACCTGAGGAATCTCTGATAACCTGGAAAGATTGGTACATGAAGGTAAGCGTCCTTGATGTCTACAGAGGTCATAAAGTCGCCCGGGCGTAGTGAATTGACAGCTGAGTGCAGAGTCTCCATGGGAAAGTGTTTGAATCTGACAAATTTGTTGAGGCGCTTTAAATCCAGGATAGGTCTGATGGACCTGTCTTTTTTGGGAACAGTGAAAAGATTGGAATAGTAGCCTCTGCCCCTTTTCCTCAAAGGCACCTGGCAGATGAGCCCCAACTCCAGAAGGTTTTGGACAGCAAGGCACAGACCCTGGGCTGATGAGGTTTTGAGCCATCCGGGATTTGATGAATCTTGGGGGTGGCCAGGCTGCAAACTCTATCTTGTAACCGGAGGACACTACCTCCTGAACCCACCGGTCTGAGAAGGCTCCAGACATGAGCAAAGAGCCGGAGCCGTCCCCCCACCCAGATGAGTGAGGGCGCCCCTTCATTCCTCAGGGGGCTTGGGTGAGTATTTTCACTTGGGACCCCAAGAGACGCCAGGACGGCCACGTCCTCTGCCCCTTCCCCAGTGATCTCTGCGGGCCCCAGTAAAGGAGACTCCTCGGCCAGTTCTGGAACCACGGAAGGATGGGAGAAAGGCAGCCATCCCCCGAAAGGACCAGGACGGCCTCCTACGTTGAGGTAACCTACCGCCCCTGGCAAACAAATCCAATCGTTCACCAAAGAGGCGCAGGCCCTTGAAAGAGAAACCAGTGAGAGCCTTCTTAGCAGCATTATCAGCTACCCACTGACCTAGTCCAGACAGAGCAGCGTATAGCCACCAACAAGGCAGAAGTTCTACCACACATTCTAATGGCATCATCCATAGCAGAAAGAATATATGCAATAAATTTCTCACAAAGCAGGAGAGATCTATACTCTTCCCTACCCGCATCCTCAGATGCTCCGTCCAAGAAACACTTAAGCACCCCTTTAATGGCAATAGCCATGATATCAGAGGCACAAACCGGGCGCAGCGCCGTCCCCACACAGGCAAAGGCGTGACAGGCCAGTTGGTCCAAGCGCCGGTCCTCACCATCCTGCAGGGTAGTAGTATCAGGAGAATGCATGACAGATGTATTGGACAACCCGAGAACGGGCGCATCCACCTCAGGAGGACATGACCAATGCTTAACAACATCAGCAGGAAAGGGATACCTCTTGTCCCAACTCTTAGACACCCCTGGCAGCTTGCTAGGCCGTTCCCATTCCTTGAGCACTAGATTATTAAAATGAGACTGCTCAGGGAACTCCCAGCGTGGCTTAACCGTATGAAAAAGTTCACCCTGCCACTGCCGGGGGAGAAATACAAAGCACTTCAAAAATGTGACTCAGCAATCTGTCAGTGTCATTAGGGGACCATGGGTCTTCCCCAAAGGGAGTCCCAGCACCCCCCAAATTTGAGGTTGTTCCTCAGAGGATTCAGAATCAGAAAATAACTCCCCCTCCTGAAAGGGGGTAGGGACCTGAGAGTGAGTAAGGGCCCTCATCTTCTACAGGGAAGAGGGAAACCACGGGTGATAAATGCCACTTCTTAGCAGAAGCCTTACGCGGGGCAGACCCAGCAATATGTTTTTCAATGCTGGCCACCCGTGCAACAAAATCAGGTTGCGACTCCCCACTGGCATGCCCCCCACTGGGGGTCAGATGTAGGCCAAGTAGCAGGCAACCTAGTATGCAACGCAAGCACCTGCTGGGCGCAGGGTACACACACCCTGACATCATCACTTATAGGGGTTACCCCACATGCAACACATAGCCGGGCTTGTCCCGAAGGAACCCCAAGCACATCATCCCCAGAAGCCTCCATATGGTGATTATCGTGGCACAACAGGCCGGGATGCCCCAATGACCGCTAGGGAAGTGGGAGAAATGAGGGGAGATGGCCAGGTGAAACCACAGTGCCAAAGTTTTAACCCGCCTGAAAGACATAATAAACATTCCCATGAGATCAAAGGAAGAAAATCAGAAAAAAAATCACCCCACCGGGGTTACTCACGGACCACGGTCAGCAGCGCACACAGCAAGGTCAAGATGGCGTCCGCAGACCTCGAGGGGCGGGCCTTCGATGAGATGTGATGTAAAAAACATAATCCTCATAGCCCGCCCCCCGAAGAGTGCGAAACACGCCCCCGTGATCCTGCCGGCCAATTGCGGCCCGGCAGCTCTGAGGAGAATGACGCCGCCGTCCGTGGAGCGCTGTACAAGCACGCGGTGGCGGTGTTTCACAGTATACAAAACCAGGATTAGTAAAAAACAGGCATTTGCCATGAAATACTCCCCTCCCCCCCAGAGATCTCCCGGAGGGAGAGCGAAAGAGGTTAACATAAGGGATTCCCGGGGGGATAACAGCGCCCAGGGGACAAGGGAGAAGCGAGGGAGGAGGGAAACACCTACAGTAAAGGGTCAACTGCACAGGAATACCTGGCAAACACCCAAGAAGCAGTGGGGCATCCCAAAAGGCTCACCATCAGCCTAAACCGCCTACCCTGTCAGAGCAGAGACTGTGTTAGGAGCCTAGCTCCTCAGCACCTATTTAACTGACTTATATAGGGCCGGGAGGAGCCACAAGCTGTTTTCTGCAGTCCAGCGCCATCTTGTGGATGTATTACCCATGTGTGAGGAATATTCTGGAACAGGACGTGCTGTATACTTAGAATAATAACTGCTCTGTGCACTGAATCTGATTGGTTCAATCAATTAGAGTTATTGACTGAAAGAATAAAGCGCTGACTTAGGTTAGATCATGCAAGAGGGTTCTAGCCTCCCCACTTACCTGGCAACCACTCCAGTACTCATGATCCCTCAACAGCACCACAGATATGAGAAGCCAGGTTGGCTAGTGGGCTGTGGTCATTCCTGTGTATGAAGAGCTCTCATTGAGTAAAATGAGCAACCTCAGTACACAGGAACTTCTGCATTCTCAACTGGAGCGCTTAGTATCAAGGCCACGACCATATGCCAGGCCTCCTTTCATGCTGGCCCTGCAGGTAAGCGATCAGCAGTACAGGAGCAGTTGGCGGGCAAGTGGGAAGTCTCTTGTCCTCTGGCATGATTGGATGTCTGTGGACTTTAAAGAGTGCATAGGACGCAATAGTTGCTCATCCAACAGGTCAAAAATTGAAAGGTCCTTTTGCTTGACCACCTTCGGGCATCCTGATTTGAGATGCTCCCCTTGTTAAAGAGTAGGGGGTAAGCCACAAATTGGGCAAGATAACACGGTCACCAGTGGAGTTTATCAGGCGGGGGTGCCCAGTGTCATGCGCATTGATCACTTACAAAGTAAGAATCATGAAACCAAATGAACATGTACCTCAGAAGTGTAAATATTTTGCATGATTTCATGCTTGCTGGGTGCCACGGAAAGATGGAGAGCATACAATCTTTTGGCGTATAAGTGATATAATCTATTAGGGTATAAAGGACAATACAGAGGGTGAAAGAGCATACAATCTATTAGGGTATAAGTGAGGGTACAGAAGGGGAAGAGCTTACACTCTATTGGGGTTTAAGGCAGGATACAGGAGGAGGAAGAGCTTACAATCTATTGGGGTATAAGGGAGGATACAGGAGGAGGAAGAGCTTACAATCTATTAGGTTATAAAGGAGGATACAGAGGGTGGAAGCGCTTACAATCTATTATGATATAAGGGACAATACAAAAAACTCACAGTTCGATCTATTATGGTATAAGCGGGAATAAAGCAGGATACAGAAGCTGGAAGAGCTTACAGTTCTTTAGGACAATGTTTTTCAACCGCTGTACTTGTACCCTAGGGGGTACGCAGGGATGTTTGGGGATGTACCAACAGAAGGGGTCTGGTGTATCATTTTAACCGTAAAACATTATTCCGTCTTTTAAACTGGAACAAAACCTGGAAACCCCAGAGAAAAGCCAGCGGTCAAGCCTTGGAATTTTGTAGATTCCAGGTCGGACGCTGCTGGATTTTCTATCGCTTTAAAGATGACCAAAACCCAGCATTTTAACTATCCCGGGTTTGGGTCCTTGTCCCTGGGGCACCCCGATCCAGGATGCCCTGCTGTGTGAATCCCCTCCATGTCACCCACTCCAACTGACCTTTTCCGGGTCCTACGGTGCATGCGTGCTATCTGGTGCAATCGGCGTGCTTGCCTGCGCTGATGCGAACACGTCTACACCAGCTGGCACCTGCATTCCTGCTAACCTCTAATAGGGAGCATGCCTGCGTCTGCCATTCACAAATGCCTGGTGCAGGTGCATGCCATGCTAAAGGAATAGCATGGGGGCAGCCGCTGCACACGCATGCACCGTTGGATCAGAGGAGAAGGTGAGTTTAAAGGGTGACCTGGGGGATGTTACACAGTGGGGCATCCCAGATCTGGATGCCCTGAGAGAAGGGCATCAAGCAGCCCTGGAATCTAGAAGAGTTTGGGTCCACTTTAAGTGCATAATACTTTGTTAAAATGTATACCCGATACCCTCCTCATGGGTACTGGTTGGAAAAAGGTTCCAAACCACTTCTTTAGGATATAAGGGAGGATACAGAAGGAAGGGTGTATGTTCACTTTAATCACATACAGAAAAACCCTTCCAGTCTGCTGAACACTGCATAAATCAGCACCTAAGTGATGTCTTTGAAATAGGCCAGAGGGCGGAAGGAAGGAAGAAATAAAAGAGAAAGGATCAAGGGACACTCTGAAAGGGGTTATATACAAAGAAAAGGATGAGGAAGCACAACAGGACATGGTGGCGGTGATGCAGGAAGAGAAAACCCAAGGCCACTTTCAGCTCCAGAGCTGGTTGGTTTGCATCCGGAGGCGGCCATGCATGGCCCTAGCTTGGAGCCGAAGGTGGCTTTCCAGATCTTACCTGGAGCAGTCTGAGAACTGCAGATTTATCGAGCAAATATTGACCAACATTCTTCAAGGTTAAAAAGAAAAAGGTCGAGTGTCGAGGAGATATGGTGCCGCTTATTTGCAAAGGATACATTAAAAGAGGAGAGCTTGGGCTGAGCAAACACATTTGTTTGGATGAAAGGACGGCTATCGGACAGAAAATCCTTCAGACATCCTGAGAGGAAAATATATCTAACATATATCTCCAACAAAAGAGAAGGCAGGGTGAGCCCAAACTGAAAAATGACCAGGAATCCTAACATTAGTTTATGAACCATCAGACCGCTTTTCCTTGACAGTGTCTGAGGGCACCTCAGGTAATCTACTTCTTACCACCAATGAGGTTATAGCAGAAGCAGCAGATCTGCCAAAAGCTTTTGCAGTGGAATATGGGAAAATATCATGGACATGGTTTAGAAGAACAGCCTACTCTGGCTGAAAAATGACCCCTCCCCCAAAGATCAGACCATTGGTTTACCATTTATCATAAGCTTGACTAAGCAAGACTCAGAATAGACTATAAGGAGGCCTGACTTGGAGTTGCCAACTGCCAGGACCAATGGCTAAACGAGAGGCACAAAATATATAATGGGGAGTATGGGGAGTACAATATATACCTGTATGTATATAGGATAAGATGCAGATAGAGGTAGAACTGAAAATCTATAAGGGAAACACTACAATCTTCTGGATCAGGGGTACTCTCCAATTATAGGCATCCGGAGGTAAAGGTCTGGACGGGGGGATGTCGGGGGGGGGGGGGGGCTATAGATTCCACTGCCAAAACTAATAAAGGCTACTTGTCCCCACCCCAAGAATCCTATTGGGCACTGGGAAAAAACAGAACCTATAGCACACTGCTTTTACCCCCCTGTGCATTCTGTGCAGGCCGTGTATAAGGTTGGACTAGGGCTGAAAAGGTTACTGGCAATAAGGTCTGATAACAAGGATGGATAGGTAGAGATTGGAGGAGAGGGATGAATGGGAGAGGAGCCCTAAGAAAGAGGGGTGGATAAACAGAACAGGAAGGGCAGGGAGGGAAGACGAGGGCTGGGAGAAGGGATGAATGGATAGAGCTGGGGTGGATAGATGGCCAGAGCTTGATGAAAGAGTAATGGATTGGCAAAGCTGGGGCAAATTTAGGAATAGATGGGGCAAAGCTGTGGGGACCGGAATGGATGGGGCTGAGCTAGGGGGGCAGGGAAGTCTAGGGCACAGATAGTGGGATAGGGATGAATGGGGCTGAGCTGGGGGACAGAATTGGAGACCAAGAAACTAAATTTGTGTGCACCTTGCAATGCCACAAGCAGTACTTCATATTGCAATGCTTGGTGTCATGACACTGGCAAGGAGACTAAGACTACATCACAGATCAAGTAAAGGGGGCAGCACTGAGCATGACAACACAAAAGCAATTGAGTGCAGGGCTGCCAGGGCAGGGGTCCGTAAATCTGGCGCCGCGGTCCACATTCAGACTCCGGTCCGCCAGTTGAGTACCGCTGTTCTAGAGCATAAGGGAGGCTACAGAATGCGAAAGAGCTTTAAGTGCCAGCCTACCTGGAGTTTTTGTCACCCTTTGTTGCCAGACTGTTTTGCACTATTTTGTGCTCCCCATGTTCAAATGTGTTTTTTGAAGGGATTTCCAGGGATTTCCCAGGAAAGTGATATATTTTTTTCAGCATAGTCTGGGCCTTAACATGAAATGTCTTGTTTGTCATTTTTTAGGTGTATTCTCAATACTTTTGGGTGAAATATGTGCAAAAAAATAAAAAAAATCAATTTTTTACAATTTGTTGTGTTTTTTTGTAATAAAAAGTTTGTCAATAAAATCTTATTGCATGTGAAATCCCAATTTCTCCCGGTTACAGCAGTGTAACATAGACACCCTTTCCTGCCCCAAACTGAAACAGCGCTTTAGGGGATTTTCAGATAAAATACACCTGCGCTATGCTCACCTTTTCCAGATTTTCCAGAAAAACAACCCTTTACACATTTGAAATACCCCCAACAAAGTAATAATTCTCTGGAAGTACACACCTCAAGCTTTCTAGGTGTACCAGGCTTGTTGATGTGGCCATAGTTTTCTAGAAGTAATCCCTCAATGTATTCTTTGGTTGCAAAGAGTTTCCATAAAAAAAAGGATAAAAAAGCAGAATCAAAGCCATATTTTCCTAAAAAAACTATATGCAAACAAGAAAAAACATGTTTAATCTGAAGAAGCAACATCTCCCGAACAGAACGATACCCAACATGCACAGCTACTGTCAAGGAAAGAGTTACCAAACACCCCAAAGTAAAGCATGTGTGTAACGGTAATTTTACTTGAAAATTTCAGCTCTGCAGACAAAGTACGCACCTTGCAATTTGTCAACCAAAACAACCCTTTACATTTGGAATATCCCCCATAAACCATATATTCCCTGAAAGTACACATGTTAAGCTTTCTAAGCGTACCCAGCTTGTTGTAGTGGGCTCATCTTTCTGGAATTAATCCCTCAAAGAATTCTTTGGTTGCGCAGGATTTCCCTAAAAAATGTATAAAAAAGCTGAATAAAAAACACCTTTTCCTAAAATATAAATATCCAAACAAGAAAAAACAAACTTAGTCTGAAAGCAAAAGGTCCCCCGAACAGAACAATACCCAACATGCATAGGTAATTTTAACCCTTTTAATTGCCAGCCTACTTGAGATTTTGTCACCCTCTGTTGACAGGTCATTTTTCCCCATTTTGTGCCATGTTTTGCGCCATTTTTGCTGGAATTTTCCGAAAAATTCTATATTTTTTTTGCAGCAGAGCTTAGGCTTTAACATGAAATGTCTTGTTTGTAAATTTTATTCAGTTTTTTACAATATTATTAAGTAAAAAATAAATATAACATTTTTTTTTACAAAATTGCCTCCTTTATTTTAAATAAAAAATGTATTTTATTAAAGAAATCATATTGCACGAGAAAGCCCCATTTCTACCGATTAGAAAGGTACCACATATTTATCGGTAGCCCCCCGTTCCTGCCCAGGAGACCCCCCTAACTGAAACAGGTACTTTATAACATTTACAAATAAAATACAACTACCATCCACACTACAAAGGGTTAAATCGAGAATAAAAAAAACCCCTTAAAACAAAAAAAAAATGAAATGGGGTCCCCCTTACCCGAAGTAACTAGCCCGGGACAAGCTATGCAGGGCTTGTAGGAACAGGGCGCAGGGCCCAGCTTTTGTGGCCCCTGGCTCTGCAGGCTACAAGCCTGCATAGCCCGTGGCCACGGGTTATTCTGCCCCCCCCCCCGGGCATTGGGGAGGCAGGTAATGGGGGTGCCAGGGGTTAATGGCAAGTCTCCCGCTAGCCGCAGGTGACTTGCCAGCCCCCAGCCTTGTGAACTGGTATAGAGGTCTCATGGACCCCTTACCAGTTCACAAGGGGTTAAATGTAAAAAATAAACACACCACACACAAAGAGAAAAAAATATTTTATTATTTTTTTTTAATACTTACCTCCCATCCATCCTGGAGCACTGTGTTCCTCGGCAATCACTGGCTTCTGCTCACCTGCTGGAAGCCTTTTATAGCTGCTGGGTGACAGAACATAAGGGGTTAATTAAAAAAAAAAACGACATAGGGTCCCCCCACCCTTAAAAATCCCCCAAAAATTGACATGGGGTCCCCCTTACCCGAAGTAACCAGCCCGGGACCAGCTATGCAGGGCTTGTAGAAACAGGGCGCATGGGCCAGCTTTTGTGGCCCCTGGCCCTGTAGGCTACAAGCCCGCATAGCCCGTGGCCACGGGCTCTTCTGCCCCCCCCCCCCTGGGCTTTGGGGAGGCAGGTAATGGGGGTGCCGGGGGTTAAAGGCAAGTCACCCGCTAGCCACAGGTGACTTGCCATCCCCCAGCCCTGTGAACTGGTATAGGGGTCTCATGGACCAGTTCACAAGGGGTTAAATGTAAAAAAAAAAAAAAAAAAAAAATGGACACTGACACACAGAAAAAATGATCTTTATTATTTTTTTTTTTTTTTTACTCTACTCACCTCCGATCCTGGGTCCCTCGTCGCTGTCCCGCGCCACTCACCCAGCTCCGGCATCTGTCAGATGCCGATAGGGATCGGAGCAGAGCGGGTGAGAGGCGAGGAGGCTCCGATCGGAGGGTATAGGTGAGGGTATAGGAGGAGCGGGATGACGTCATCCCGCTCCTCCCACAAAAGGCAGGGCTAGGGGGCGGCGGCCATCGCCGCCATTAGAAGAGGTGAGGACCCGGAAGAGGGTCCTCACCTGAAGCCTGCGGATCCCGGGGGGGGATCGGCCCCCCCCTCGTGAAGAGAAGAGCCGGGCGGAGGGATCGGGCAGGCAGGTGAGTGACTGTAATTTTTTTTTAAATTATTTTACAGGCGCAGTGTCAGCGGGGAAAACGGGGGGGGGGCTCCGGTTTCGGGCCCCCTCCTGAAGACGGCTATTTTTACACTAGCAGGGGGAAATGCCAGGCACGTAGTTTCTACGTGCTTGGCACTTAACGGTAGGAGAAGCAACCACGTAGAAACTACGTGCTTGGCATTTAAAGGGTTAAATCTATTAGGATCATGATGCCCCTGGAAACATAACCAAAACACAGGTGAGTGAGGAATTTGAGTCTAGGTCTGCTTTAAGGAATAAGGCAGTACATAAAAAGAGGAAGAGCTTATGCTCTGATATTATGCAGTATACAGTAGGTAATTCTCACTGGGTTGCCGTTTGACCCCCATAGTATTCCCATGCCAATCACAAGGGCAGCTTTGTCAGTAAAAGTCTATGGGACTAGGGATGTTTGAAGTATTATTTAAATGGCTCTCTGTGTAATTTTCCCTTTCAGATTTTTCCCAATTGCCAGCTCCACGGTCATTTCCGGAAGCAATTGTGCTTTCTATTTATACTAGTAACATAAATAATAAAATATTATAACAAGTCCCTACTTTTTAAACATTGGCGATACAAAAATATGACAAGTGGTGACAAGGGAATATTGATCCTAGGATGGACGGATGTGGTCTGGAGCCATGTTGGGCAATTCCTCCTGCTCCCATTTAGCTCCTCGAGGTGCTGAGGCCTGGGTGACCCTGATAAAGGGTTAAGCTGATCTGCGTGGCGGTTCTGTGGGAACTCTCTGAGAGAGGGCACTGCTAGGCTCTCCGGGACATTTTCCCACTCCATTTTTAACAGGGGCAGCCCTGGGGTCCTGGTTTTCCAACAGATTAAGGCTCATTTGACGAATGACCCAGAGTTTAGCGAATAACTTCACCCTCTATTTGCCGGAAGGGCATTTTGCTGCACCGGGGAACGTATGGAGAAGGCCCGGGAGGGGAGAGGAGGGACAAAGTTAATGACAGAGATGGGGACAGCCACAAGACAGCTCACAGCTCCATTAAAAGCCAGCCAGTATACTAGACATGGCAGGACATCCATGTATGGAAAACGTCCCCGCCACTTGTACATCATATTCTCTACTCTAGTATGTGTGCAAATTTTTACACACATACATATATGTATATATACACACACACCCAGTATTACACATTATGGGGCCCCAGAGCAACATTTGAACGATGCTTATTCTATACTTAGAGTCTAAAAGAATCCAGGGAGTCAAATTTCCTCATCGTTGGGGCATCACACATTGAAACCTGGTATACTCTCTTAGCTGGCTATCCCACAGCGCATGCATGGCCCACATCCTCACTCACCTCTATCCATGGCCTGTACCTACATCAGTCATTTCTGAAATGCGTTGCACACTTCATTTATCTTTATGAGCCAATCCGATGCCTGATCGGCTAAGCAATACTGAATGTAGCACGGGCTTGGATTGGTCGGTGGCCTGTACATGTGCAATGGGACAGGGAGTTTTTACGGGCAATCCTGGGACACACAGAGGGGCAATCCCAATTCGGGAGGCTCCTGCTGGAGGGTTACTTAAAGGCTGGAAAATGTAGAGAAGCAAAACTTTCGGTAGGGTTAGGGGCATAAAGAAGGAGTAACAATTTGCCACCATAATCTAATAAAGAAGCTGAAGGGGCTTACAATTATTAGGGTATAAGGGAGGATACAGAAGAAGAGCTTATAATCTATTAGGGAATAAGGGAGGATACAGAAGGAGGAAGAGCTTACAATCTATTAGGTTAGGGGAGGATACAGAAGGGAGAAGAGCTTACAGTCTAATAGGGTATAAGTAGAATATACAGGTGGGTCATAATTCTGTTTTGCCACAGGGGTCTTGAAGCCTCTGTGGGTGTCACAGGGCATAGGTCTGCTTTATATGTTAGCAAAGAGTTAACCTCCTGTTTTTATGAAGAAAAAAACAGTCCTTATCTGGCCAGCACAGTCTGATCGGGAAAGAGCGTTATTCCCAGACTAGCCCGCGTCACGCAGCAAGACAAAGGTTAACCTCCACCATTGTCCTCTACCAGTGCGATTGTATCTGCAGTATTTATAACTGCCATGATTAGGCTGCTGCCCTTTTTCACAGGAAAGGGAAAGATTGGAGAAGGGAAAAACTCCTCCAGTCCCCGTCTTCATAAAAAACAATCCAACAGTGTGGGTTTACACAACACACCACTGTACTGCCTTTGAGCTTTGATCCAACCTTGAGTATATTGGATTTAAAAACTATATATATATATATATATATATATATATATATATATATACACAAGATATGACTTTCCAACTCAGTAAAATGCTATTATAAAAAATAACTAGTTACACAGGCTGCAGGCTGGGCATAACCACATAATAGTAATATGATGCCTTTATCTGACTGCAGTCTTCAGCCAGAGTTCTTGGCCTACTACCTATATAGTATAGGTAATGATAAATGGACATATACTGTTCCTTTTTTAAAAAAAGTGTCCATATCCCTTTCATTAAACATGCCCCTCCCCTGCACCGGCTACGGAGCCCCAGACTGTCACTTTTATACACTACCGAGCCCGCCGAGACACACAGCCATCCCACATTTTCCCCTGGATTGTGCTGATCGGCTGCCTCAACCCGTCTGTGCCTGTGGGACACTGCTGCTGTGGCCGCTGCTGAGGTGAGAGAGCGTTTCACATGCCCAGCAGCAGTCTTCTGTGTGTACAGCAGGCTCATTGCTCTCTTTTCTTGGTATACAGTTGCCAATGCCAACAGATTGCAGGTAGTGAAAACTGCTTACATAGAACACACATTCGCCAACCTAAGAAAAAAAATAGTACTAGAAAAGCTCACACCGAGGGCACGTAATTTAAGGGGGTGTGACCACATCGGGGCCCAGAAGATCCCATCATTGTTGCTCCTCCTATTTATTTATTATTGTGCTAAAGTACGCACATTTGTTTCAGACCTTAGTCTAGCTGCATCCAACTGAGTTAAAAGACAGAATAAAAATCACTGTATTTAATGTTTGCACCAGGGCCCTGTCACCTTTAGTTATGCAACTGATTATATCAAAACATATGCTGGCTTTTGATGCATTTGCATTCTGTTTTTTAAAAGAAAAACATTTTAACACAAAAAGTCTATGTCAATGCAAATGCAGCGCAGGTACATGCGCTGGTAAAAGGTGACTGCACCGCTTTTTTAGTGTGTTGTACAATGCTGCGGAGATATGCAAAATATCCCATGTGCGAAATAATACAATTCTGTGATTACTCACCTGTAGAATTGATATTATGAGTATACAGTACGCCCTGCTCCAGATAAGAATCATTACACATGGGTATTACTCCGCCAGATGGCGCTGGACTGCAGAGACAGCGAAATTGGCTCCTCCCGGCCCCTCAAATACCCGGGACCTCCCACAAATCCCCAGCATTGAAAAGCAGTTAACGAGAAGCCGGGAGAATTAAAACAGAACCAACTAGTAACTATAACTATGATAACAATCATCAAAAAACGGGTGGTGCAGAACCATATTCCAAAATGCTATTGTTTGTGTGCTCACTATAAAAACTAATGCACTTAAACCCAGAGGGAGGGGCACGGCACCCCAAGAGGCCCCTGCCACAACTTCCTCCAAATAGGAGCACCAACAAGCAATTAATAATCAAAATTATTTTATTACTTCCATATCAAAATTGGTAGATCATAAAAACAACATAGACACATGACAATACATACCACACTTATTACCACATACCACACTTTCATCTTACAGGCTGACTTTGATGGTGGCTTTGCATATTATATTAACTTTGAACTAGGGATGTTATTGTCATTTGCACATTTGAATTATTATTGAAGTATTGTTGTCTGCACATTCACATCATTATTGAAGTATTATTTATTTGCTTTTCAGTATATTGTATTTCTTTTCACCCGGGTGGTTTGTCTGGGTCTGACCAGATCCTATCTAATTGATTGGGTCTGATCAGACTCAACACTGCTTTTATACAGTTTAAACGTTTGTATTTGTTATAGCATATGTTTTGATGTTGTACAGCACTGGAGTATGATAGTTTGTTCACATTGCATGTATTGTTGTGGGGAGGGTTTAAAATGGATAGTTTAGTTTTAGGAATTGTATAGCTACACCACACAAATTGGAGACTCCACATAGTGTGCAGCGGTTTCCAGGTCCCCCATAACTTTTCAATTACATTTTAGGCTTGTCCTATATTGATAGAACTCACTATTGTAATAATAACACATGGGCAAATATGCAGTTAGGTTTTTAATAAGTGTGGTATGTATTGTCATGTGTCTATGTTGTTTTTATGATCTACCAATTTTGATATGGAAGTAATAAAATAATTTTGATTATTAATTGCTTGTTGGTGCTCCTATTTGGAGGAAGTTGTGGCATGATAACAATCACCATACAGGGGATCCAGGATAATGCAAAACCAAGGGTGGGGTGGAGCAGGATGTACTGTATACTCATAATATCAATTCTACAGTTGAGTAATCACAGAATTGTATTATTCTTAGTTTACAGAACGTCCTGCTCCAGATAAGAATCATTACACATGGGACATCCAATAGCAGTGTCCATAAAGTAGGGTAGGATCCCCAAAGGTAACAACAGACAGGTCAGACCACTGCCGCCTGCAGAACCTTGCGGCCAACAGCAGCGTCAGCTGAGGCCCTAACATCAACCATGTAAAACTTTGAAAAGGTATTAACAGAAGACCAATGCCCTTATTCATCAAGCGATAGCACCAGGTAGTGTCTGACGAGCGCCAGGTCCCGCCAGCTAACGGCGGCTACCGACTCAAGTATGCCCGGCGTCGGCCACAATGACGCATTTATCAAGCTAAATGAGGCTAGCGCCGGCGAGAGCGACAGCTACCGCGGGATTCATCATGTAGCCGACTGCAACGAACAGCGCCGCTGCTAATCCCATCACAGCGACAGGTATGACCTGTCGCTCCCTGGCGATGTCCAATGCATTTCAATGGAGCAATCTTTAATGGATCATAATTAATTGCTATTAATGTTTTTTTTTTTTTTTTTTTTTTTTTTAATGTCAAAAATTCTGTGACCACTTCTGCAATGTTAGGATTTTTTTTTTGAAGGTAAAAAAAAAAAAAAAATGATTTTGTGCAGAATTGATATTACAGGTCTGATATTAATGTATTCATATTACAAAATGTTTATAAAAACTTGTATAATTTTACAATCAAAAAATATGGTTGTTTGGGGGTTAAAAACTATTTTAAATCCATCGCCGCCAGCGCTCTGGGGTTTAAACAAGGAATTCACAGCGCGAAAAAATTCGGAGCGTGATTTGTTAATGAATCTGCAGCAAGCCGTTCGCTCTGGCCATTCGCTGTCAGGCGCACCCATACAACGCTGAACCTGTGAAACAGCGACCCCCCAGCCCGTATTCAACATTACCGCACACCGACTGAGTCGCTGTCAACAAGCAAACCCCGGCCAAGCACAGCGAATACTAGCTGGCGCTGTGAAAATCACGCTACTGGCGCTCATCTGTCGCTACCTGGCGCTATTAATGAATCGGCCTCTAAGTAGCGGCCTTGCAAACTTGTTCAGCAGAAGCCTGGTGCTGAAAGTCCCAAGAGGCACCAATAGCATGAGTGGAATAAGCAGTAAGGCAGAAGGTAGGATTCTTCCCCTTAGCAGAGTAGGCCTGAATCACAGCCTGACGGATCCATTTGCTGATACTAGATTTAGCAGGAGCCAGACCCTTCCTAGGACCAGAAAGGACCCCAAAAAGAGCATCAGTTTTCCTGAATGGAGCAGTAGCCAGCAGATAGTACTTCAGACACCCAACCACATCCAAAGAATGCAAGACCCTCTCCTTAGCATTACTAGGATTAGGGCACAAGGAAGGAAGAACAATGTCCTGATTTAAATGAAAGGCAGACACGACCTTAGGCAGAAAGTCTTGAAGCGAAACACCACCTTGTCCTGGTGTCTCTCAAAGTAGGGGGGCTGGATGGAAAGCGCCGCCAACTCAGACACACGCCCAACAGAGGTGATAGCCACCAAAAAGACAACCTTGAGAGTAAGAATGGCCAGAGCAGCCTCCTGCACAGGTTTCAAATCCCAAACAGGCAACATAGGCTTACGTGGGGGACGCACATGAGTAACCCCCTGGAAAAAAGTCCTGATCAGAGAATGCTGGGCAAAGGACCTCTTGAAGAAAACAGCCAGGGCAGAGACATGACCCTTCAGAGTACTGAGTTGGAACCCCAGCTCCAACCCATGCTGCAGGAACTCCAGGATCCGGGGGAATAGAGAACACACGACAGGGAAGAGACTTAGACTCACACCAGTCAATGTAGGCACGCCAAACCCTATAGTAAATAGAAGAAGAAGAATTTTTCCTAGCCTTTATCATGGTATCAACTAAAGAGGCAGAAAGCCCCTTCTCCATCAAGATGGAGGTTTCAGCAGCCAGGCCGTCAAAGCCAGAGTTTGCAAATTGGAATGGCGTAAGTGACCCTGAGTGAGCAGGTCTGGCACCCTGGGCAGAGCATACTGATCTACTGCCAGCTGCACCACGTCTGCGAACCACACTCTTCTTGGCCATCTGGGGGCCACCAGTATTGCTGGCACCCCCTCCTGAGCAATCTTGAGCAGAACCCTGCCCAACAGGGGGAATGGAGGAAAGACATACAGGAGCTGAAAGTCCTGCCATGACATTGCTAGAGCATCCGTTGCCAAGACCAGAGGATCCTGGGACAGGGAAACAAAGGCCGGGAGACAAAGATGGGTGAGGGCGCCCCTTCATGCCTGAGGGGGCTTGGGAGAAGACTTAAGCTTGGAGCCCCAGGAGGAGCCAGGGCATCCACGGACTCTGCCCCTACCCCAGAAATCTCCTTGGGCCCCGGTAAGGGAGACCCCCCTCCCCTGTTTGGCACCACGGTAGGGGGAAGAAAAGGAGCCAAGATTGCCGCCTGTGCTGGGGTAACCTGCCTCCCTTAGCAAACAGGTCCAGGCGGTCCCCAAACAGGCGTAGTCCTTTGAAGGGAAAACCAGTGAGAGCTTTCTTGGCAGCGTCAGCAGCCCACTGGCGCAGCCAAACCGAGCGGCGCATAGCCACCACCAGGGCAGAGGTTCTGCCACACATTCTAACGGTAACATCCAAGGCAGAGAGGACATAAATCACAAAAACCTCACAACGAGAGAGTGCATTAAACTCCTCACTAGACACATCATCAGGGGCACCATCTAGGATACTTCTAAGCAGGGTCCTAATAGCCACAGCCGTAATGGCAGAGGCACAGACCGGGCGCAGCGCCGTCCCCACACATGCAAAGGCATGGGACACCAGCTGATCAATACGCCGGTTAGGGGAATGCATGACAGAGGTGTTAGATAACCCTAGGATGGGACGGCATCCACTTCAGGAGGGGATGACCAACGCTTCACCACTTCAGCAGGAAAGGTATACCTCTTATCCCAACTCTTAGGTACACCGGGAAGCCTGCTGGGGCGCTCCCATTCCAGGAGATTATTAAAATGGGCTTGCTAAGGAAACTCCTAACGTGGCTTGGCAGTATGAAACAATTCCCCCTGTTGCCTGGGGGCCGCAACCGGGGGAGAGATAGACAGTACCTCAAAAATCTGAGCCAACAGCCTATCAGTATCATCTGGGGCCCAGGGGTCAGAGCCAGAATCATCATGACCCCTGGGCCTCTCATCAGATGACTCAGAGTCAGAGAATAACTCCCCTTCTTCCAAAGGGGTATAGCCAGACAGTTCCAAAAAACTCATCAGCCTCCATAGGGAAAAGAGTAACATCAGGCGTCAAGTGCCGCTTTTTAGCAGAGGCCTTACACGCAAAGGTATTAGCAAGCAACTTCTCAACACTAGCCAGTCTGGAAGACACATCAGGCTGAGAATCCCCACTGGTATGCAACTCAATGGGAGTCTAATTTAAGCTTGGGGGAGTAGGCGAAGCCATATGAGGCGCAGGCCCAGCCACGGTAGGTAGACGCCAGGCACGCAGCAGCCGAATCCAGAAAAAATGGCGCTGGGCATACCTCGATGGGCGGGCCGCAGAGACAGTGACGCAGAACGCGCCAACCACGGACCCCGCCCCCCTGAAGAGCGCAAAGCAGCACACGTGACAAGCAGCCAATAACGGCGCACCAGCGCCTGAGCTACCACCTGCGAGAAGAGAGAGCCATCTTCTTGTCCTTCACAGTCCAGACTGCAGAGAAATTCTGGGGATTTGTGGGAGGTCCTGGGTATTTGAGGGGCCGGGAGGAGCCAATTTCGCTGTCTCTGCAGTCCAGCGCCATCTGGCGGAGTAATACCCATGTGTAATGATTCTTATCTGGAGCAGGACGTACTATATACTAAGAATATCTGGAATAATGTGCAGTGTTTTCTCTGCGTTGCAACAAAATGCAGAGTTGTTAACAGAGCCTAAAAGTCAGATTTGTTGTCTTGTGGACCGATTCTCCCACCTGAACTGTGGATCTCTGCAGCTCTTCCAGGGTAACCTTGGGCCTCTATGCTGCTTCTCTAATCACTGTTCTCCTTGCCTGGGCTGTCAGTTAGAGTGGATCTATGAGACTCCAGGGCAGGTATACTTCCTACCCCCAGGGCATCCAGATTTGGGATGCCCCACTGTGTAAACCCTCCACCCCCAGGTGGCCCATTAAACTCACCTTCTCCCCGATCCAAAGGCTTGCCTTTCCCTGCTATACCTTTAGCGGGACACGCACCAGGCATTTGTGAATGGCCGGCACGGGCGCACTCCCTGTTATAGGGTAGCAGGGATTCGCCCGCCAGTGCACTAGACTCGGCTGGAGCCAGGTGCTTAGACGAGGCTTGGCGAATTAGTGTCAGTGCAGTTGAGCACGCTGATTAGACAGAAGGCTGCGCATGCGTCGTAGGACCAGGGAAAGGGGGGTTGTAGTGAGCGACCTGGGGGTTTCGCACAGCGGGGCATCCCGTATCAGGATGCCCAGAGGACAAGTACTTAAACCCAGGATAGTCAATATCCTGGGTTTTGGTTCACTTCAAGATAGACAACCATGTCTTGGTAGGTTTGCAGTTGCGCTATTTGCCTTCCATTTATGAATGACAGTGCTTGTGAGATGTTGAGAGCTTAGGCAATTGGGTGTCCGCATCCCCCCCTACACTCTAATAGGGAGCGTGCCCGCGCCAGGCATTTGTGAATGGCGTCCTGCTAAAGGGATAGCAGGGATGTGACCGTTGCTCACGCATGTGCCGTTGGACTGGGATCGAAGGTGAGTTTTTGGGCGACCTAGGGGGTTTCAGCGAGGCACCCCCAATCCAAGTGAGTATGTCTGCCTCATAGACTCCAGGGTGGATTTTGGTCCCCTTTAAGCAAATAAATCACCTGCTTTTCGGTCAGCTTTAATTTGATACTATATCAGGTCCCATAGAGAGGGACATTACAAATCAGAATTCCCCAGGAGTAGGTGTACCCCAGAGCTTTATTGTTAAAGAAGGAGATGTATAGACACTAAATGCAGCTAATCCCAGGCAACCCTGATCAAAATCCTGTCACCCCTGGCTTTTTCTTTCAGATTTAACCTCTTGATAGCTACATGTTTACCGTATATTCCCCATTTTTCCATAGACCCTCGTCTTAAAAAAAGTAAAAAAAGTAAAAAAGTGAAACCCTCACTTGTTACCTTAGATTATCTCTGACATATACTATAATATATATATATATATATATATATATATATATATATATATCAACATGCATTGCCAAAGAAAGTTTAAATGTAAACAAAGGACTATTTACACAGGCCAGTCCTGACCCTACAGTGATGCTTTGACTTTTTATTAAAAAAAAAAAAGAAAAAAAAAAAAAAAAAAGACACCTTCCCCACAGGCACTAAAGGCGGGAGTCCTCTCAGTTCATGTGAGCAAAAGGTGCACTAGCTTCTACAAGTCGCCAATGACAGCGGGGGACAAACACTGCTTCCAGCAATGGAAAATCCTTGTGCTGCACAAGATCTCTACATCCCTGAGAAGAGACTGACAGAAGAGCAGAGATAAGCAAACTTGTCGGGCCAGTACAGACATTCCTGGATGGGGGCCAGCAAGGTAGCACACACCCTGATCGCGCACATCAATCGCTCACTCCCTTCTGGAGAATGCGATCAAGAATGTGGAGAATCGGACTGCCGCACTAATCTGTTACCTGCAGCCAGGGGGGTTCCACATGCCGCGAGGGGAGCAGTCGCAGTCTGTTGCATGTTTGGGAGCCGGCTTACAGCTTGCAGGCCTGTCATTTATACACATTACATATGGCCAGGCCTTTAGCCATCGAAGTGCACCTGTCACCTTTAGCCACACTTCCTGTCTGTGGCGAGCCAACGGGAGGTTCATCAAACAGAAAAGCCACAAGTGTCACTGGAACCAGTTTTGTCTTACAGAGCTCCCAGAGTTGGAAAGGGTTAAATGCACTTTAACAGTCTTTCTGTGGTCTGTGAATGAATTGCGGAGATTGAACCCCACTTTGTGTCTTGATGACAGACATAAATATGACTGAGGGGCATCCCGAAGGCCCCCTCTCCCCCGGAAATCTGGAACTCCTCTCCCCCTTCCTTCTCTTGCCATCCCACATTTCCCAGATCTATTATACATCAAGGTCTTTCTGTCAGTGGGTTGATTGCCTGGTCCTGCAACTGGCCACAGATGGGTGCGCTCTGGGGACCAGTCTTGCAGGGGGAAGCATGGCCAATCAGGGGTGCTGCTGTGATTTTGTGGTCGTGAGTCTGCTTTAAAATGGACCTCCTGTCAAGAATAACTGAAGGTCTGCTCATTCAATCAACCCTGGGGCATCCCCCTTTGGGATGTCCTGTTGGTGAAATTGAGATAAATAATTTGCTGGGTTCCTCCCGGCGAACTCTATTGGGTGCTGCTGGAGTTGATAATGCAAAAGCAGCAGAGGTATGTCAACCAAATGTGGTTGCTGCCAGGAAAAAGTGAGCATTTGGGGCTTGCTTTTGAAGGGGATCTAAAGTCTAATAAGACTGTAAGGTCCACTTAGCTCTCTCCAGGATATCCTGATCTGGAATGCCCAAGAGCCTAAATCTAAAGATACTCCCTGCTTCCAGGATCCAGAGCAAGCTGTGGCACAGCTGCCTCAGCGTAATAGCTATTGGAGGTCAGGTACAGAGAGAAAAAAAGCATGTGCTTCTCTGTTGTGCTGGTATGCAGAAGCTGTCTTTTTTTTACTGGAGGTCGGCTTTAAATGTTTCTATGTCCCACAGTGCTGCAGGGGCCCATGAGTCCTGGCAGCCACTGAGGTGGCTGCCAGAAAATAGAAAGCTATAGTCCTCTTACTCCGGGGAGCACAGCAGGGGTTACTGACACGGTTCATCTGCCCACTTCACATTGATTGCAGGCAATGTTGAGCTAAGAGCACTCAGCAAGGTTGGTCAGGGTACAGACACCTCCCTGAACCTGCTGCCTTGTGACTGGAGATAGCCAGGACACATGTGAGGGTGAGTGGCCTGGTGATGGGCTTTTAAAAGACCAAGGAAGAGACAGGCAGTCATATTAGAGATATGGTGGCAGTGGGGGGTACAGGGTGTGGCCTACTTTTGGCTGAGGCAGGAGCATGCACTGGAGCTAGCAGGGGAGCACGTCAGAAGTCCAATTAAAAGGCAGAGGAATGGTCAGGAGCTGGGGCAAACGTGGTTCTCCAACACTATCTTTTTCTACACAAGGGGGTGTACCTTCACAAGCTATGTGCACCCTTTCCCTTCTATCTTTTTCTTATAGCGCATTCACATTCAGTAGTGCCGCACACCACGCTCAGCAGACGCCAAGATTGATTGCAATATGTCACTAGCACAGGGATACGGCTGCAAGGATTTCTCGTCAGCAGCCTCTGCTTATCCTCATCAGTGCAGCAGACATGTGGCCACAAGATCCAAAGATCACAGACACCTGGGATCTTAGTCACCAATCTGCTCACCTTACCCCACCCCAACGAACACCGACCCGCCTCTCCCTGCGGGTAGGAAACCACACAAGACAAAATCCGGGAATATCCCAGCATTTTACTTTCCCACATAAGAGTGCATGAGAAAAATTCCCAGGCCTGACAGTATGAGGAATACAATCCTGAACTGGATGGACAGGGGGAGATCAGGGCAGCCATTGGGGCACCAGCCAGCAGTGGTGTAACATGTAAGAAGTAACAGTTGCCCAGTATCAGACATGCCCGGTATGGGGGTCTATTTATTCTATGGAGTCCTGAAAATCAGGCAGCCATGGGGCTGAGAGCTGGCTCCGGCTGTATATCTACAGGTGACATGGCATACTAGGAAATGATCCTAGGGTGGGGGCTTGTGCCCAAGGTGTTCAGGGATAATTAAAGTGGACTGGTAAGTTACATATCCTATGAATTGTATGATTAGGTGGTTTTGTCTAAAGCACTGTTTCTATACCTGGGATTCCCCGTGGTGCTCAGGGACACACAAATGGGGGTGTCTGATTGGTCTGTGGCCTACCTATTTTGGATTTATTTATAGTTGATCAACCCCTTGGGGGTACTTGGTTAGAACTTCTTCATGCTTAGGGTATACTTGGTGTAAAAAAGTTGTGAACCACTGGTCTAGAGCACCGTTTCTCATCCTGTGGTATGTATACCCCCAGAAACGCACAGTAGTACGCAGTATGATCAGTGGCAGTCTGATGGCTCTGTATGTATAGAGGAGTGCTGAAGGTTCTTGGGGTCACAGTAAACCTATAGTCAATGGAAAAGTTTTGTCAGGAAGAGTGTAGGTCTGCTTTTAATACGGTTGCATTGACAGGCTGCAGTTCCTTTTTGACATCACTACAGATTGCAGTTAAACCAAATGGCTATTCCATCCTTGGCACCACTGTAGCTCTTCCCCTAGAGCATTATTTCCCTATGTGCACCCCCTTCCCATCCTCTGATCCCTCCTGGAATGATTTTAGGGGGGATATCCTCTTCTCTCATCCCAGCCACGTGTTTCCTGGTGGGGTGCTTCCGCTCATTAACGCCTCCCGGCATGGTCCCCGAGTCCGGCGGAAGGCAGCGAGTAAACACTTGGCTTTGGGCTCAGCTTGTGGGAAGGGAGCAGGGAGTGCTCGGAGCATTTCCTCCGCTTGTGAAGGCCAGCTTCCTGCCAGAGCTACGATCTCTCGCCCGGACACACACACTGTCACACGCCCGCACACACTCAAAACCACAAACACCATCTTAGACAAACACCGACACACTGCTGCATGTGATTACGCACATGGCTACCGACAGCACTAAAAAAGGGGAGCACGGCTCATTTCTATTATAAATAGAGTGAATGGAGCAGGGTTAGAACATTTCATTTCAATGTAGATTGGAGTCTGGGGCCCTATTGGAGAGATCTAGCCTGACTTCCTGTTTAGCCCAGAGGATTTAAAGCAGACCTAAACCCAAATCTTTAACTAGCATCCCCTGATTTGCTCCCCCCCCCCCCCCCCCCCCATGCTTCACTCCAATCCCAGATAATGGCCCTTGTTTTAGCTGTAAAGCTCCGCCTCCTTCATTCATTGCCATTGTTGTGTGTGGCGATGATGTCATTGCCACACTTATGCAATGCCTGATCTCCTGCCATCTTACAGAGAGGGGCAGCAAAAAAGGGAGTGTCGGCAGGGGCTTTGGCCAAATGTATTTCACAAGTTCAGGAACCTCCAGTAAAAAATGACAGATCCAGATTTGTGATCTCTAATCTGTTAAATTGGTCAAAATCACTCATCAGTTCCCAGGAGAAGGGTGAGTATTTTGCCAGGTGTGACATGGGGCTGTAAGTGGATCTTTTTAAACAGAAAATCTATAAGCATAATTGGGCATCACCAAAACAGCTAACAGGTGCAAATGCATGTTGAGTCCAATTCTTTTCTGCAATTCCCCCTCCATAAGAAATCAGAAGTATGCCCTCTGCTGTTTATGGCAGCATTAGCGATTAGAAGCTTGGCTACCAAAAAGCATGGGGGGGCCAGAAATTATTTTGTGAACAGCCACCCCACACACTCACTGCGTGCAGTCTCTAGCCAATATTTTTATTTAATAGAGTGGGGAAGGGTTCTAAACCTGTTCAGTGAAATTTGTATTGGCCAGTCACCCTCACCAATTACATCTTTGACAAAAAAAGTATCTTATCACTGCGTGACCATGGAAGCATAGCCCTCACAACTGCCACAAAGCCAGCTTGAGTGACATGTCAGTCATTTAATCCGTGCAACAGCAGCCGTTCCACTGTGCGGTGATTGGGTGACGCATCTGTCACTTATGGGCCACTACAGCGTCTTGCTCCCTATCTGATCTTCTAGTCCAAATTGGGCTCATCTTCCCTTCCACCCCTCCCTCGCTCCCAAAATGACGAAACAGACTGCATGCTGGTACTTTTTAAAGCACACTTAAAAGTAAAATATGACTTTGGGTCAATTTTAACCCCTAACCCCATGAGAATTCTATGGGATTTGCCTCTGCTTCAAGACCCCATACAACCACACCATGCATATCTTGCCACCCACATCCCTGCTGACAGTCAATGAGGTTTGTCCTAGCCAGATATGTGAACACTTGCTTTGAGAACTCAACTGGGGGCTCATGCAGATGTTGCCGCAGCCTGGTGGGAGAGGTTAAAGGGGACCTAAATCATGGACTCTCTCTCACAAAACAATAAAATAAAAACACTGGGGTGGTTCTAACCCTTTTTAACAAATGAAAACTAAAAATACCATTTTGTGATTACTCACCTGTAAAATGGGTATTATAAGTATGTCTCACACCCTGCTTCGGAAGTATTAATTGGGTTATGGTCCAGTAGAGGGCGAACTTCTGCAGAGATGACTAGAAAAAAGAAGCCCCTCCCGGTCCATAAATACCTGGGACCTCCCACACATTCCCCAGTATAAGAAAGCAGTAAGGGGACCAGGAAGAGCCAATAAAATCTATGAGAAAAACGTTTCACCATATAGAGGATCCAAGATATAACTCAGGGTGGGACAAAGCAGGGTGTGAGACATACTTATAATATCCATTTTACATCACAAAATGGTATTATTCCAAGTATGTCTCACACCCTGCTTCGGAAGTATTAATTACACGTGGGACATCCAATAGCAGTGTCCAAAAAGGGTGGGGATCCCAACAGGCAATAGTGCACAAATTAAACCACTGCAGCTTGCAGAACTTTGCAGCCAAAAACAGTATCCGCTGAGGCCCGCATATCAACCTTATAAAACTTGGAAAAAGTATGAACCGAAGACCAAGTAGCAGCCTTACAAACTTGTTCAACAGACGCCTGGAAGCCCCAACAGCACGGGTAGAATGAGCAGTGATCTGGAAAGGGGGATCCCTCCCCTTAACAGAATAGGCCCTAATAATAGCCTGATGAATCCATTTACTAATGGTAGACTTGGCAGGCGCCAAACCCTTCTTGGGCCCAGAGGGCATCACAAAAAATGCGTCAGTCTTCCGGAATGGTGAAGTAGCCACCAGATAGTACTTTACACATCTAACGACGTCCAGAGAGTGCAAGGCCCTCTCCTTGTCATTGCTAGGTTTAGGACACAATGAAGGAAGCACAATGTCCTGATTGAGATGAAAGGCAGAGACAACCTTTGGCAAGAAGTCTGGTTTGAAGCGGAAAACCACCTTGTCCTGATGTCTCTCAAAGTAGGGGGCCTGAATGGACAGAGCCGCCAACTCAGAAACACGTCAAACAGAGGTGATAGCCACCAAAAAGGCAACTTTTAAAGTGAAAATGGATAGTGCAAAATCTTAAATCCCAAACAGGTGACATGGGTTTGCGAGGAGGGCGCACATGAGTGACCCCCTGAAAAAAAGGTCTTAACCAAAGGATGAAAAGCGAAAGATCTCTGAAAGAAAACCGCCAGAGCGGACACATGCCCCTTAAAGTGGACCAACACCCTCGGGTGATCGGCCCGGGAATCTATAAGATTCCCGGGCCGATCACCTCCCTCCCCGCGGGACATCCCGATCTCGGATGTGAAACCCCCCCAAACACCCCGAACTCCTTACCCTATCTTCGGCGACGGCCGGCCGCCTCCCTCGCGCCCCTCTAGACGTGCACGCGCCCGCGCCGGCCGTCTGTGAATGGCCGGCACGGGCACGCGCGCGTCAAGAGTGACGCGCAGGAGGCGGCGGCGGAGGAGCCGCTTGTCCGTCGGCGCTGGGAGCCGGGAGAGGTGAGTTTTTCGGGTGGTTCGGGGGGGTTTCACACAGCGGGGCACCCCGATCGGGGGTGCCCCACCGAAGTGGACCAAGACCCAGGATAGTCAAAATCCTGGGTGTTGGTCCACTTTAAGAGTGCTAAGCTGAAAACCCATGTCCAGACCATGCTGAAGAAACTCCAAAATCCGAGGAATGGAAAACACCCGACAAGGAAAGGCCCTAGCCTCACACCACCAATGTAGGCCCGGCAGGTCCTGTAGTAGATATTAGAGGAAGATTTCTTCCTAGCCCTGACAAGAGTCTGGACAACGGCTTAAAGTGGACCAACACCCACAGGTGATCGGCCCGGGAATCTATAAGATTCCCGGGCCGATCACCTCCCTCCCCGCGGAACATCCGAGTTCGGGATGTCCCGCGGGGTGAAACCCCCCCAAACCCCTTACCTTATCTTCGGCGGCAGCCGGCCGCCGCCGCCTCCCTCGCGCCCCTCTAGACGTGCGCGCGCCCGCGCCGGCCATCTGTGAATGGCTGGCGCGGGCACGCGCGCGTCAAGAGTGACGCGCGGGAGGCAACGGCGGAGGAGCCGCTTGTCCGCGGCTTGTCCGTCGGCGCTGGGAGCGGGGAGAGGTGAGTTTTTCTTGGGGTTCGGGGGGGGGTTCAGACAGCGGGGCACCCCGATCGGGGGTGCCTCATCGAAGTGGACCAAGACCCAGGATAGTCAAAATCCTGGGTGTTGGTCCACTTTAAGACAAACCCCTTTCCTTTAAGATGAAGGTTTCAGCAGCCACGCCGTCAAAGCCAGCGTTTGTAAATTGGGGTAACAAAGCTGACCTTGTGTGATCAGATCCGGAACCAGAGGCAGCCTGAATTGATCGACCGCCAGCCGGACTACGTCTGCGAACCACACCTGTCTTGGCCACCTTGGGAGCACAAAGATTGCTGGCACCCCCTCTTGAACCAGCCTGCGCACCACCCTGCCTACCATGGAGAAGGGGGGAAACAAATACAGGAGACCCAGATCCCGCCAGGCAAGGGACATGGCATCCACTGCCAGAGCCAGAGGATCCTGGGACAGAGACACAAAAGCAGGGAGCTTGTGGTTGTGACGGGAGGCAAAGAGATCCACCTCCGGGAACCCCCACTTGTGACAAATGGATAGAAATACCTCGTAGTTGAGGGACCATTCCCCTCGGCGAGATGACCCCCTGCTCAGAAAGTCCACTTCCAGGTTCTCTACCCCTGCAATGTACACCGCCGAGATGCATGGAACATTGCTCTCGGCCCATGCAAGAATCAGAGACACTTCCCTGAGGGCACTCCTGCTGCGAGTCCCTCCTTGGTGATTGATGTAAGCAACCGCAGTCCGATTGTATGATCGAACCTGAACTGGTAAGCCTTGGAGATGATGCGTCAGGTGCGACAGCACCAACCGAATTGCCCTCAGCTCCAGGGCGTTGATGGGGATGTGTGCCTCCTGAGAACCCCACAGCCCCTGGAACTGATGTTCCTTCCAGAAACCCCCCCAGCCCGACAGGCTGGCGTCCGTGGTGACCGTCTCCCAACAAGGGGACAGAAAAGATCTGCCCCTCAGCAAATTCCCCGGTTCCAGCCACCACTGAAGAGACTGCCGAACCAGGGGAGACATCGCAAATGACTGATCCAAGGACAGAGGGCATCTGTCCCAAGCCGATAACAGATGGAGTTGAAGAGGCCTCATGTGAAACTGAGCAAAGGGAACCGCCTCGAAACAGGCCACCATCAATCCCACCAGCCTCATCCCTTGCCGGAAGGACGGATGAGGGTTGGACAAAAGGAGACGAATCAGAGCTTGAACAACATCCCCCTTTGACTGGGGTAGGAACACCCTGGTCTGAATGGTATCCAGATTCATGCCCAGAAACGAAGCCTCCTTTGACGGGGAGAGAGAAGACTTGGGGTAGTTGATCACCCAGCCGAACCTCTCCAACGTTGTCACCGCCGTACTGACGTCCAGCTCCACCTAGCTGAGAGAGGATGCCGTGATGAGAAGGTCGTCCAGATACGGCACAATGCGAATGCCCTCTGAGAAGGGCCATTACGCCAGCCAACACCTTGGTGAACACCCTTGGTGCCGAGGTCAGCCCGAAGGGAAGAGCCACAAACTGGTAGTGCTGATCGCCTACCGCGAATCTGAGAAACCGTTGACGTCCCAGAAAGACCGGCACATGAAGGTAAGCGTCCTTGATGTCTATTGAAGTCAAAGTCCCCTGGATGAAGGAAGCTGACGGCAGAGCTCAGAGTCGCCATGCGAAATTTCTTGGTTCTGATGAACCTGTTGAGAATCTTTAAGTCCAAAATGGATCTTATGGAGCCATCCTTTTTGGTCACCATAAAGAGGTTGGAGCAGAAACCCTGACCTCTCTCTATGGGGGGAACCGGACAAATGACCCCCATGTCCCGAAGGTTTTGCACAGCCATGAAAAAAAGCTGTATGGCTCGGGGGTCCGCAGGAACCCGAGACCTGAGGAATCTGGGAGGAGGCCTGTATGCGAACTCCAGCTTGTACCCAGACGAGACCATCTCCAGGATCCAGTTGTCTGTGACCTCCAGGGTCCAGACCTGGGTGAAGAGCCGCAGCCGTCCCCCCACCCATGAGGGTGAGGGCGCCTCCTCATTGCTGAGCGGGCTTGGCAGCAGCCTTGGGTTTGGCACCCCAGGCAGTCCCGGGACGGGCACGTCCTCCGCCCCTACCCCAGGAATCTCCTCTGAACGCAGGATAAGAGCTTCCCCTGCTGGCTCGAGAGCCACGAAAGGAGGGATTGAAAGAGCCTGAACCCCGAAAGGGTCGGCGCTGCTTTGTGCGCTGCGGCAACTTACCTCCTTTTGCCACCAAGTCCAATTTATCACAAAACAGGCGCATTCCCTGCGAAGGGTAGCCCTGTGAGCGCCTTCTTTGCAGCGATATCAGCCGCCCATTGGCGCAACCAAACCGATCGGCGTATAGCCACTAGCAATGCCGAGGCCCTACTACACATACATATAGTGTCATCCAAGGCCGATAAGACAAATGCAATGAAGATCTCACAACGCGACAATGCTGCAAATTCCTCTCTGGAAGGATTCAGATGGGGACCATCCAACAGTCCCCTGATTAAGGTTCTAGAAGCCACGCCCGTGAGAGCAGAGGCACAAACCGGGCATAAGGTCGAGACGCCGGTCCTCACTATTCTTCAAGGTAGTGGAATCTGGGGAGTGCACAACCGATGTATTGGACAATCCCAGAACCGGAGCGTCGACCTCTGGGGGTGACGACCAACGCTTAACCACATCCACAGGAAAGGGATACTACCTATCCCACCCCTGAGGGATACCAGGAAGCCGGCTGGGCTTTTCCCATTCCTTAAGGATCAGATTGTTGAAGTGTTTTTGATCCGGGAACTCCAAACGAGGCTTAGTGGTCCCAAAAAATTCCCCCCTTTGCGGAGGGGCCTCCGCAGGAGTGGAAATAGCAAGCACTTCAAAATATGAGCCAGTAAACTGGGGGTATCAACAGTATCCCCACGCTCCTTACCAGCATCAGCATCCAAGAACTGCTGATCATCAGAGCCTTCAGAGTCTGAAAACAATTCCCCTTCTTCAAGCGGGGAATAATCAGACCAAGCAAATGAGTCATAATCATTATAATCAAAAACCGGCGCCAAATGTCGTCTCTTAGCTGGGGCCTTCCTGGCCGCAGAGCTAGTAATCATCTTCTCAATGTTGGCCAATCTAGCACATACATCAGATTGCGACCTCTTACTAATGACAGCGTCACTTGGGGTCAAAGCCAGGCATGGGGGTGTAGGTGATGAGGCCAGGGGCATTGATCCAGACGCCAGGGGCCCGGATTGCCTTGCAATGGCCTGCTATGCACATGGTACGCAAATAAGCACATTATCCCCCGCAAGGGATACCCCACAAACCACACACTGCCGGGGTTGCCCCGAAGGGATCCCAAGCCCGGTATCCTGGGAAGCCTCCATATGGTGATTTTTTATGGTAGTCGCAATGACCAGTGGGAATTACGCTACGAAGCTACCCGGGATGCCCCTTAATGTCCGTTAGTGGGAGGATTTATGAATGACAAGGAAAAAAACCCCAATATGAGCAAGGGACCTAAGGACCGGGAGAACCCCCAGCCTCTAACCACGGCAGTGCGGGCCTGGCAACAGTATCTAAACGCACATAAACACACCATCACACACTCAACACACACACGCTGGCCCAGCCAGCAAGTGAAAGGCAAATTCAATAATAAGGTCACAAAATGTAGGGACGCCCCCCCCCTATAATCCAGGCACGGGGAGCAATGGGTGTGGGGTCCCAAGCTACCTAAAGTAGCACAGGGAATATAAAACGGACAGGGCATCCCATCCCAGGATCACGAACCTGGCATCCGCCTACCCCTTAGAGGGGGTCTCACGGAGGAGCATGGCTCCCAGTTAGTACACCACTAAGGTGTACCCTACCCCCGCCCGGACCTACAGCCAAGGTTGGGAGGCATAGGGACTAATTTATAAAAAGGTCAGAGCGGAAATAGGGACAAAAATTGGCCGGGTGTACACCTGGCTTACCTGCAAGGAAAGAGACAGGCCATCTTCTTACTTGCTCGCTGTCTGCAGAGACTAAGACTGGGGAATGTGTGGGAGGTCCTAGGTATTTATGGACCAGGGGGGGCTTCTTTTGTCTAGTCATCTCTGCAGAAGTTCGCCCTCTACTGGACCAAAACCCACGTGTAATTAATACTTCTGAAGCAGGGTGTGAGACATACTTGGAATATAAAACCAAATGGCTGCAGTTGAACTTACACTAGCTACTAGCTATATTGCCAATAGTGTGTGAGCTTTAGATTGTAATCTCCTGCGAAAAACCAGGAGCAATGCTTCAGCTGTATATATACAATAAACAAATATTAATTCATAATCAAGCACTTCCTTTCTAATAAGACATACTTTACCAAAGTTGATTAGCCAGGTGCTGCAACCTTATACGGGGTTTCCACATCCTGAACCCCAAATAAACACTATATATTACCAATAGAGGCGCGCACTCATATATCAATTTTAGAACTAAAATAACTACAATAATGTCAAAAAAAGATAAATTCATTTATTATACATTTCACCAAATAGTAAAGACAAGACAATCTTTAGACTAACACATAATTAAAAATCAAGTCCATGCATCGTGACAGTGTAGTTTAAGGTATGCTTTAAGGTTCAGCTATAGCAGCATATTTAATTCATAAACACTCTATATACATTACAATATAAAGCTAAAGTGCTTGTGTGCCAGAAATCAAACACTAGCAGCATCCTATCATTACAGTCCCAAGGTATAAAGATTGTAGCAACCGCTACCTAATATTGCACAAGCCCAGCAGCAATACATTGTATTAAAATTACTATTGCACTATGTCACATAAACCAGCAAATGGATACACTGACACATATATAGTATGCAATGGACTAACAGACTAACACACAATGTGATACATACTTATATACAAAGTCCATAGTACACAGACATCACCTGACGGCCGTTTCGGGCAACCCTCGCCCTTTCTCAAAGGTATGTTTACTAACTCTAACTGCGCGCTCTTTATACCATTACCCAGCCTCGCTCCCAGGCGCCACGTGACTCAGAGTGACGCGGCCACCAGGCCGCGCCTCTGTGACTCACCTCCAACCTACGTCAGTCCCGGCGAGCGCGCCAACCATGCAAGCAGGCTCAGAACGCCAACCACATCATGGAGGCGCGCACGCGCACGGGGCCGGCGCTGGCGGGAATCGTCAAACACAGAAATTTGTACATTTATCAAAACCAAAAGAATGGTATAGAGTGTTGCAAAATATGACGATCTTTAAAGGAAGCTTCAATCCACCATAAATGTTCTTGGGGAGCTGGCTGCTCAGTCTTGCATACCTGCATATCAAATACATATACATCATTAAAACACAAATAACTATGGATTCCAATTATATTCACATTAAATCTCCTACTAAGACATTGAGTCTTGCTCACAATATGGTTACACTCTCAAAATCACACTACAACCCTTCACACAATGCCCTCAAGTGGACCTAGATTGACATAATATGGAAATCAATACCAACTCATCTTATCCTGCATCAAATCAGACCAACACTCTGGTTGTATCAATACTATAGTGAAATTACCAGAAGGATCAACTACTGAAATCTAAGGGGTCCATCATATGATATTTATGATCAAGTTCTAATCTATCCTCCCAATTACTAATCCGGCCCCCCATTATAAAGAGGATTTACATTTCCATTCTCCCATCCAAATTCATAATATACCTTTACTTATCAACATATTTTACAAAAAAGGTGTGTGGTCACAGAGCCGACACAGAAATTGGGAACCAGGAGGATGAAACTACAATTTTTGGCTTACCTAAACCACAGGGCATGCACAATTGTGGACATTGTGCCCAGTGCAGTTTTGTAATGAAAGGTCGAGATTTCTATCATCCACGCACTGGTAAAAAATATACAGTGAATGAGTTTGTGACATGTTCGTCATTATTCGTGATTTATATGCTGAAATGTCCCTGTGGAATGGTCTATATAGGCCAGACCACTAGGGAGGTGAGACAAAGAATTTCTGAACATAGGAGTGCGATTAGGAGGGGTGATTTGAATTCACCGGTAGCACGGCACTTCTTATCGGCAGGTCATAATATATCCCAGCTTAGATTTATGGTTATAGAACAGGTTAAAGCTTCCAAAAGGGGTGGTGACATGAGGAGAAGACTGTCACAGAGAGAACTTTTTTGGTTATATGAACTCAACGCTCTAGCACCTCAGGGTATTAACGAAGAATGTGACCACACACCTTTTTTGTAAAATATGTTGATAAGTAAAGGTATATTATGAATTTGGATGGGAGAATGGAAATGTAAATCCTCTTTATAATGGGGGGCCGGATTAGTAATTGGGAGGATAGATTAGAACTTGATCATAAATATCATATGATGGACCCCTTAGATTTCAGTAGTTGATCCTTCTGGTAATTTCACTATAGTATTGATACAACCAGAGTGTTGGTCTGATTTGATGCAGGATAAGATGAGTTGGTATTGATTTCCATATTATGTCAATCTAGGTCCACTTGAGGGCATTGTGTGAAGGGTTGTAGTGTGATTTTGAGAGTGTAACCATATTGTGAGCAAGACTCAATGTCTTAGTAGGAGATTTAATGTGAATATAATTGGAATCCATAGTTATTTGTGTTTTAATGATGTATATGTATTTGATATGCAGGTATGCAAGACTGAGCAGCCAGCTCCCCAAGAACATTTATGGTGGATTGAAGCTTCCTTTAAAGATCGTCATATTTTGCAACACTCTATACCATTCTTTTGGTTTTGATAAATGTACAAATTTCTGTGTTTGACGATTCCCGCCAGCGCCGGCCCCGTGCGCGTGCGCGCCTCCATGATGTGGTTGGCGTTCTGAGCCTGCTTGCATGGTTGGCGCGCTCGCCGGGACTGACGTAGGTTGGAGGTGAGTCACAGAGGCGCGGCCTGGTGGCCGCGTCACTCTGAGTCACGTGGCGCCTGGGAGCGAGGCTGGGTAATGGTATAAAGAGCGCGCAGTTAGAGTTAGTAAACATACCTTTGAGAAAGGGCGAGGGTTGCCCGAAACGGCCGTCAGGTGATGTCTGTGTACTATGGACTTTGTATATAAGTATGTATCACATTGTGTGTTAGTCTGTTAGTCCATTGCATACTATATATGTGTCAGTGTATCCATTTGCTGGTTTATGTGACATAGTGCAATAGTAATTTTAATACAATGTATTGCTGCTGGGCTTGTGCAATATTAGGTAGCGGTTGCTACAATCTTTATACCTTGGGACTGTAATGATAGGATGCTGCTAGTGTTTGATTTCTGGCACACAAGCACTTTAGCTTTATATTGTAATGTATATAGAGTGTTTATGAATTAAATATGCTGCTATAGCTGAACCTTAAAGCATACCTTAAACTACACTGTCACGATGCATGGACTTGATTTTTAATTATGTGTTAGTCTAAAGATTGTCTTGTCTTTACTATTTGGTGAAATGTATAATAAATGAATTTATCTTTTTTTGACATTATTGTAGTTATTTTAGTTCTAAAATTGATATATGAGTGCGCGCCTCTATTGGTAATATATAGTATATACAATAAACAGAAATGAAATGGGGGGAAATGAAGTCTCACATTTTCCATAAAACCCACGTTTCTGCAGCATCTTGTGCTAATGACATCATCCTTTTTTGGCAGGAAGTGATGTCTGACCTCATGTTCGATTAAATCACACCACAAATACTAACCTGCAACAGCCATAACTTCTTTTTTAGGATTCTATAGAATGGTGAAAGAGTTAGAACCATTTAGTCAACATTTTTACGATCTGTCTGTGTAGGTAGCATTAATCTATCTTTCTATTTTGTAAGCATTAATAGAACGTGAGGCTGGATGTCCCCAACCGAGTTAGGGAAAGTAAAAGGGAGTATTTTGTTAATCAAACCATTTCCTAACTATATCCAAAACAAAAAAGGTTAGCATTGGGCTTTTCTCCCATACTGGCTGCCAGTGGCTGCCTCTTTCATTCACCAGCACATTGATTCCCTGATACACCCATTAGAAATCTCTTCCATCTGCTGGCTCATTTATTAGGGTCCCCTAATTGAAATGGCTTCTGAGGAAACTGAATCAACACTGCTGCCGAGGAGGCCTTGTAGAAGGGAGAAAAAGAAAGATGCAGCTCTTTACAGCCAGCAGATGGAGAGCAGAAAGCAGCCTTATTTAACCTTTTGCCTCTAGTGTCCCTTTAAAGTAGAACAAAATCTGGGAATATGATTTTCCCGGGTTTTGTTCCTTGCTCCCAGAATTGGGATGCCCCGGAGTGTGAAACCCCCCAGTTCGCCCATACAAACTCACCTGGTCTTGAAAAAGTATCTTCCTCCTTGAATAACTAACCATGAAAAAGTTGCTAATTTGTGTAAGCTTAAAGTGGACCTTTGTGCTGCTGCATATCCCTCTTTGATTTCAGATGTTCTGGCACATTGTGACTGACAGAATGCCAGAGGCCAGGCATCACTACTTACCCACTTCTGCATCCCCTTGATGTCTAGAAACCCACACGATGGACAGCAGTTAGTAAAGCGGTTCTATTTTTGAATAGTGGACAGGATCCAACAAAGCGTAGAACTCCCAAAATGGGCAGAAATTGGGCAAAATTGAAAGAGGCAGGGGATTTGTAGTAATACAGTGTAAGACATACATATAGCTCCCAGCATGTTATGACCAGCTACTCTGGAATCTGAATAATGCAAAAACTGATAAAGAGGGAGCAACAGGAGTATGTATATAAAACAAAAATCCAGTTTTATTAGGTTTTTCCAATAGCTGTCCTTTAAAACAACATGTAAAGGAGGAAGAGACGCTCATGGGGGGAAATGATAGAAGGACAGACGGGGAGAGCGGAAGTCTGGGTCCGTCTCAGACAGTTCTGTATATTTTCTCCCAATCATGGCTCACATCTCCCTATAACCCCGCAACCCGAGGGCTTCCTGACGGCCTGAACAGCTCCTCATCTCTCGGAGAGCCGCTCTCTCTGTACACAAAGAGCTCTCGGAACGCGAGAGGCCCCGGGAGGAAGCGCTTCCCTCGGCTGACGTATTTGTTATTGTGTCTGGCCTCGGCTGTTCTCACGGTTCTTGAACCTGCGCCAGGCTGCACAACAGGCTAACCTTGAGCTCAAGTTATTTCCCAGCAGCTCTCTGGGAGACTGGGCGTAGGGGTTGATGGGTGGCAGGGGCAGAAAGGTGCCCCCCCCCCCCCTCCACCCCCCCCCCCCCCCCCCCCCCCCCCCCCCCCCCCCCCCCCCCCCCCCCCCCCCCCCCCACACACACACACACACACACATACTACAATTTTGGGGAAAAAAGCACAGTAACAGAATTTCGACATGTCAAAAAGGAAGGTTTTAAACTAGATATTTTTTATTAGTTCTGATGAAAGTGAGAAAGAATTAGAAACACTAAAGCGATTCTAAAATGTCTCTAATAAATCGAAAACCTAAAAAGAAACATTTAACTGGAGTGGGCCTTTAGGCCCCCCATATACCTAGGGTTACATTAGACCCATGTCTGAGCTTCTGCTCCACTATTACTGGACCTTCAGCATGATTTAATGAAAAGCCTTAAAAGACTATTTCCCAGCATCTAAAATTAATATATTTTATTATGTTTTTAGTCACTTACTTATTATTCTTTCCCCCACACATACGGGGGAGATGAGAGCGGGATAAAGTACAGGGGGGGCGGGTAATAGTTGTGCTTTGCACAGACAAAACAGAGCTAGGGTCAGGGAAAGGACAGCAATACCAGAATGCAAAGCGACACAGTCAGAAGACACTTCCCGTTTGCAGCCTGATGCTCCATGAGCCGCCATCTTGGACGTTTAAAGGCTCATAACATGCAGTAGATGTAGGTAGGATGATTTTGTGAGCAATCTGTATGTACAGGGTGTAAGATAGACTCTTATTCAGGGTGAAGGTCCGCTTTTAGGAAGACCAAAACTAAAAAACGTTCTCAAGTCCACCCCCCCCCCCCCCCCCCAATCAAGCCATTTATAAGTGATATTGTATCCCAGATAACAAAGTGGATCTAATATCAAAACAGTTCATAGAGCAATTTCCACCACGGGTTTCCTATATCAGGTAAGATACTCACCCATCCAGATTCCCATAGCTGCATGAGTTTCATCCACACTTTCATCTCTCAGCTAACGACTATGGATAGAGCCATAAAAGTTTACCTGCTGAATCCCATTGGATGCTGGATGTCATATGGGGTATCTGAGCAGGAACTTGCATTTTCTGTCCATTCAATTATCAACTTGCTATAAAGCTGTCAGCAAACAGGGTGGGGGGCAAAGCAGCGCTGGGTGTAATGGTGGGATCACTTTAGGACTGCTTGGGTAAATTACAGCAACTAGATGGGCATCACTGGTACTGTGACCTTCAGACGCCATAATATGGGATGACCACCTTCTTGGTACTGTATTTCATTATTTCATTTTAATTTCTGTCTCCTTGGTTACAACCCTCTTTCACTCTGTATAAATTACAGGAAGAAGGATAAAGGAGAATGGAAAGTAAAGTAAAGGGGGGGAGGGGGTGATAAGGGAAAAAATTGAGAGAAGTAAAAGAAAAAAATGAAGCAGAAAAACTAAATTGAATGGTATAAAGGAGATGGTACTAATAAAGGGAGAGGAAGTAAAAGCAGTAAGGGAAAGAAAGGGAATGAAGGTGAGGGAAAGGAACATATATAAAATAAAGAAGTAAAGAGTGCAAATGAACGGAAAGCAAAGTAAAAGAAGTAAAAGAAAGTTATGGAGCTGATAAATAGAAGGAAAGGTATCTTAGTTAAGGCTATGGAAGTAAAATAATTAAGGGTAAAGAAGTGCATCAAAGAGCAGGAGAAATTAAAGCATTTTAAAAATAAGAAATAAACACGTGAAAGAAATAAAGCAAACAAAAAAAGAAAAGAAAATGAGAAAGGGATTATAAAAGAAAAGTTAGTGAAAGGAGAAAGGAAGGGAGAGGTGAAGAGGGAATGGACAGAATATGAGAGGGAAAAGAAAGGGGGACAATAGAAAGAAATGTGATATTAATGAGAAGAAGAAAAGCAGCCAAGAAAAGCAAATAAAGATAATCACATTGCATTAGCAAAATGTCCATAAATTTGGGCAAAGATCTGGGATGTTCCTTAAAATCCTGGCAGGCAGATTAAGTCTGGTCACCTGCTATTGCACTGTTCCCTCCTTATGCCTCATGGTGGTCCCTCATTTCCTATCCTCCTATCCCCCATCTCCTGCAGACCAGTGGAGTCAGTCAGCTACTTCCCAGCAGCCCCTGGGAACACGGATTCCTCTCTTAGTAGCTCCCGGAGGCTCTCAGGGGAACCTGGAAAAATAATGGTGTTCCAGTGGGGTCAGAGGGCTGACCTCTGGTGGAATGGGAAAACTCTGACTAAGTAGGAGAAAGAGAGACTGGTGGGAAAGGGGAGGGGGAGATGGAGATCCGAGTGGGGCTTTTGTGCTGTGCAGGGAATGGAGACCATGCTGCTCAATCCCTCGCTCACACTAGGTGCCCTGCCAGGCATTTCCTCTATTCCCAATGGAACTTCCGAGGATTACCCAGGGCAGCAGCAGAGTCAAGGCATCCTAGTTTTTTTGTCGCTACTTATATTAGTGCTTTACTCTGGTCACACACCTTACAATGTGATTGTATTATATCCAGTCTATCCTATTAAACCTTTGTAGATCTCTTATGAACAGTGTCTTCAGACTAATCAGTGAGGGCTTTTATGAAGGTAAAATGTTAAAGAGATAGTAAGGTGTGTGTGCAGGCGAGGACTAGCCATAGGGAGAACTCCCGGTGGGCTACGCTGCCTTGGGGCCAGGTGGGCTGATGCTTCCAATACCCCCATTCAATCCCTGCCTCCCTAGTGTCCTCCCCAGCCCCACTTTACCGACCCCCACTATATCTCCCAGCCGGCCAAGAGTTTTAGGGGCCATAACCCACCTCCCACTTCACTGTCTGCCCCTACAATACTAAAACTTCAGTACCATCAATAAAAGTGGCTATATCTACCCCTATATATTATCTGTCCTTGCAATGCCGCAGCTTCAGCCATGTAGTTCACTTGTTGGAGGACACATGTGGGGGGGAGCAAACATGGATGCATGTGCACAGTGGAATAACTAAATGTGATGGGGCCCTGGTGCGAACATGAAATAGGGCCCTTTCAGGGCTCATGCAGTAAACTTTTTTTCTTGCATTTAACTCAGTTGGATGCAGCCAGACAACTAAAAAGTGAAACCGCAGATATAAACGGTGCTTCATTTCTCTAAATGATGTCAATTGAGCACAAATAAGATAAAGGAGGTGAAGAAACAACAATGATGGGGCTCCCTTCACCTTCTGGGTCTCAGTGGGGTTGCACCACCTGCACCCTCTTAGCCGAATGACATAGGTGCAGTTGTGGCCTGCAGGTAAGAAAGCAGCGTTGTGACTGGATGGTTGCTGGTTCAATTTCTGGCCATGGGACATGACTGAAGTGCTTTTGCTCATAGAACGCACCATGCCCGATTTGGGTTTCCTAGGGATTTTTAAAAGGCAAACCAGGATGCCCTATGTCAACTATTTAAAGTGGACAAAACCTCAGCATTTTCATCTTGCAGGGTCCTTTGCTACTCTGTTGTAGGATTCTGCCCTGTGTGAAATCCTGTGGTTTGCCCATTAACTCCTTCTGATCAATGATCCTACAGCACAGTCACTTCTCAAATCAGCATGCGTTGCCATGCATATTAATGCCCAAGAATGAATGTTGACTGAATTCATTATCATGGCGCCTTACCTGGGGTAGCACCCTTCGGCTGGGAGTGTGCACAGTGGATAGAGGGGGTTGCAGGAGCCTGGGTATATGTCCTGAGTGTTGGGAAAACTAGGGGGTCTCCCACAGTGGTACATCCCAAATTGGCATGCCTTAAGTACACGCTGTAACCCCGGCCCTGAAATCTTTTAGACTAAAGAGGTTTTCGGCCTGCTTTAGAGGGGCATTTAATTTGTGACTATAAGTCCGCTTTGACCCTCTAATCCTAAACCTGAGCTAGTTGTAACAGCTCTAACACCTAATCTGTAACTCTGACACTGAACCAACACCCAAAAGTAAGTCAACCGCTTAGGCAGTTTAGATCTGGATCCAATAGACAGCACAGGGATGGCCATAGTGTTCCCACGTCCCTGTTTCCACTGAATGACCTCCAGCCATAGGCAGGCCCTTCATGCCTACCACTGCTGTCCCCACCCTGTCCCCATTGTGTCTGCCCATCCCCTGCTGGACCACTTTGTTAGGCCCGCTCTCCCAGGCGTCAGAAATGCTGCTATTGTTTTTGTGTGTTTAATATATGGACTGTACAGCGCTGGCGTTTCTATAATTACATCACAATGCCAGCCGCCCTTTAAATCTCTGCCTGAGAATAGGAATTAGCATGTCAATTATTCCTGGGGAGCGCGAGAAGCGTACAGTGCTCCAGGGGGGCTCTTGCTAACAGAGAGATGGGGAAATAAATGGCCACTAGCTAAAGCCTATCCTCACCTGGATCTGCTGATCAGCAAAAATCTCGCCTGGCTTATGGCATTATAAGCTATGGTTTGTATTGCATAGTTACAATTCCTAAAAATGAGATGAATAGAGGTGTTCCGCAACTCAGATGCAGTCAGTGGATCATTGGTGACAAATCGGGATGCCCGCTATGTGAAACCCCCCTTGGGCGGCCGCAAATACCTTTCCCCAGTCCAATGATACATGCGCGGACTCTTGTTCAATGAGAGCTGGCAAGGGCAGGGTTCTCTTTTCTATTGTATCTTGTATTCAGAATATCCATTGTTAACTCTGTAACACTGCATTTGAAATAGTCTATGTACTGTATGCTTCTACCCTGTCTGTAATTACTACTTTGTTCAGCGCTATGGAAGATGATGGCGCTATATAAATAAACAATAATAATAATAGCCATGGCAGAGAGCCTGTGTATGTGCCATTGGAACCAGGAAGTGGTGAGTGAATTGTGGCTTTCTGGGGGGTTTCACATAGCGGGTCATCCAAATTCGTGGTGTCATGGGGGAACGGAAAAGATCGGATCCTGATTTGGGATGCCCCAGGGAAGCAGGGCGAAAACCCAGGAAAGTAAACAAACCTGTGTTTTGTTCTGCTTTAACTGAATGGGCCACGCACAGAGTGGGGAAAGCTGCTCTGTGCTTTCTCTTCAAAGAGACGCCGAACCGTCACCTCATCAGTATCCTGAGTGTATAGGGCTTACTCCTCTCTCTTCGTGTAGATTTAAAACACACATTTTCTAACATAAGAAAAATAAAAAAAATACTTAAGGATATATTTTTGGCACAAAAAATACACTTTCAAAAATGTAATCGAAAGTGGACATCCCTGGTACTTTGTTTCCAGGGATGATTTATGTCTGCTTTAAAAAACGGAACAGACCCCACTGTGGCCAACCCTAGAATCTAAAAGAAGTAAACATCCCGCAGCCACATCTTCGAGCTGTAAGCACTCCCACCCACAGCCATTCAGATAGGCTGGGCCACTGCTGGGGATGCACCCATTGCGCCCCCAATTGCCGAAGCTCTGCATGTAAACAGAACTTTGCAGCGTGCATGTTATATGCACGGCAAACAGCTCTGAATGGACAATAGCTGTTGAATCGGGAAGGACTGAGTTTTCCTGGACGTTCTTGGGGGGTTTCACACAGTAGGGCATCCCAGTTTGTGATACCCCATGAGCACGGAACTAAATCTGAGATAGTCAAAATCCCGTGTTTTCGTCATTCCTGGCGTTTGACACTTAAGGGTACACTCCAGTGCCTACAATGTTTCTCTTTAATACTTTAATATTAGCCCATGAAGCCTAAATGCAGGATTCACATTTAGTCTCCCAATATCCCAACAGAAATGATTGGAGAAATGGGTACTGGGGAAAACTGCCAACAACCAAGTAAGCAGCTGTTTTGGGGGTCTTGGACACATCAGTCACATGACCAACAAGTCAGCCACATGGGCGTAAGGGTGCTTCAGTACTCATGCAGGGTACAGAAGCCGTGGGCACATGACGAAGCGCGCGGGTTAGCATTTTTACCCACCTGGACCTTCTCTCTTATCATTTGGCAGTAGCTATGCATTAGTTATAGGTTATGCCCCCCTTTTGCAAGCCTCCTTTCTATTTGATTGAATACAGTCGATTGCCTGGGATCGTTTTTGTTTCATTTCATATTTGTGGGTGATTTATTTTATATTGTAGGAGATTAATGAGAAAATATATATATATTTTTTTCTTATTTTGATGAGAATATTGACTTTGCACTTTAGGGGATTGTATTTAAATAGTATGTGCATTGAGCACTATTGGCACTTTATTATTGTTTACATTTGTAGGAAGGCATTATAGAGCACTTTAAAGGGGCCATTGGGGGGGTCGCCTTATTGATCATTATTTCATATTGGAAATCCGCCTAACTATATTTTGTGTGTATATATATCTTATGTATTAACATGGTCCAAGGAATGTAGTGTTTTTAATATCTTTCTTGTCTTGTGGAATTTGTCTTTTTTATCTTTTTGTTGCTAAATAATAAAATTGCTAAGAAATTAAGAGATTTTTGGGTGTAGTGCCCTAATTCTAGTCCCACATTTTTTGTTGCAGGGTGGATTTAGGGTTGGAAATAGGTGTGGGTAGTCTATAGGGTGGAATGAAGGCCATTGAGTACCATGTGATATGAGGGTGTTTGATGTTGGGCAGCTCCAGAGGTTGGGGTGAGCTCTCTGGCTGCCTCTCCCCTTCAGCTAAAGTCATCAGGTATGTAAGTCACTTTGCTCAAACCTAGAACTTCATGGCGACTGTTTTTAGGGCCAGAGCTTCTGCAAGGAGCTAGCAATTGTAAAGTCATGCAGAACCTTGTAACCCCAATGCCGGGAATATCTCGGCATAGATGCCAGATGTGCTGAAAGTACATGCAAGGCTGACTTCTCCTTCAGTTCATACACAGCCACATAGCAAGGGTTATGACACATAAAGCTGCAGATGTGGGTGACACTGTGGGTGAACTATGACTTTAGCCTGGGAGGTGGGGGGGGGGGGGGGTAGGGGGATACAATGTCAGTGCTAGAGGGGGAGCAGGACTGGAGAAGGGGATAGGATGAGAGGGCCAAGCTGCTCCAGCTGCTGTACAGACAGAAAAGCTCTGGCTAATATCACACATGAGGGGAAGAGACCAAGATTGCCCCTTAGATCAGGTATCTGATCCTTCCTCCTGACCCCAGATTCCCACTCATTTAATGGATCAGCATTGTTTCCTATACACCATGGGATATATAACCCATCTTGCAGACTCCTAATACTGTGACTTTTATTACTGTTTCATTTTTTCAAGCTGTTCCTGGTTGTAACACAGCACTGCATCGGTATTACTTCGTTCAATCTTTCTTTCATGATTTTCTTTTAGTGAAGACAGAAAGTGTGGTGCCATTTGGAACCCCATAGGAGTGACACATACACAAATGATGATCCACCATAATGCTATGAGAGAACCCAAAGGCAAATAGATACCTTCTCTACCCATAAGACCATACTTACGGCCCAAATACATACCTTCTCAAATCAAATTCATATGCTGCCCCTAGAATAAATACCCCACAAATGCATGGGATACCCAGACACCCAAATGAACACCCTCTAAGAGACCCCTTTTAGCCCAAATCCATACCCCTTAATTTATAATAAACCCCACCTTACAGTTCAAATAAATACCCCTTAACTCAGTACAGGCTCATTGTAGCCCAAATGAATGCTTCCCTAGTCCATAATACATCTCTTGACATCAAATGAATTCCCATAAACCCTTAAAACCCCCTTTACAGCCCAAATAACTTGACAATCAAGCCTTAAAAAGCCCCACTACAGCTCAAAATGAATGCTCATCAACTTAACAAAACCCTCTTACAGTCAAAATGAAAGCTCTTCGCCTCATAAGAAGACCCAAATGATTAGCTCTCAGCCATTTAAAAACCACTTACATCAGAAACTGCATACCCCTTAAACAGTAAGTGACCCATAATACCTCACAATCCATAAAATGGCTTCCCGGTTTTGTTCCAGTCCTGTGGTGCGTCCTGAATTGGCATGCCCAGCTGTGCAAAACTCGACAGAATGCTGCTATTCACTCACATATTCCTCATTTGGTCCATGCACGGGCTCTCGTCAAATGAGAGCTACCTGCTGTGACTACTATATGTCATTCAGCAAATGGCTCTCATTGACAAGAATGCGAAGTGCGCAGGCGCCTGCCCATTTAAATAGATAGGACAGGAGCACATGCACGCTGCCAGGGATACAGCAGCGCACGCTCCCTATTGACAACAATGAGAGCCATATGCCAAATTACATAGTCATGACGGATGGCTCTCATTGGACAAGAACCCATGCAGGAAAGGCCAATCAAGGAGTATTTTAGATTCCAGGGGTGTGCCGGTGGGTTTTGTTCTGCCTTAAACTATAAGAGACCTTGTGATTACCCCACAGAAGATTCATTACAACCCAAAACAGTACCCCTCAACTCATATAGGACCACTTACAACCTAAATAACCCCGACTGCTCAACCTGTTAAAACAGCAAGGGCCACTCAAGTATTTTTGTAAATGCTTGTAGGTCATGCTAAAATGAAATGGTTTCAGAATTTTGAAAATGTTTTTTTTAGAAAAGCATATTGAAGATCCTAAACAACAGGATACCCACCATAATTAAATAAACTGCCACTAATATTACCCGCTTATACACGCTCATACCACACAATCCTGCATGTTGCATTAAACACCAACAACCCCTGCAAACACACACTCACACCCTCTCCATTACACTGACATTTTATACTGTTGTGTCTTTCTACCACACCATGTAATACCACATTCATACCTTACTCTGCTTTGTCCTATGAACATACAGGTCCCATATTTATAGCCCTTCTCCCACCAGTCCCTTCTCTTAAACACACCTACAATTCCCAACTTGTCTGATCTCCCACCAAGGTATGCATACAATTCATATAGAATATCCATGGCCTTATTATTGTACCAGAGATTTAACCCAGGGGCTCTGGTGCTGGTTCCTTTTATTGCTATCTGGGCTTTGTGGGATACTGCCACCAATCTGTGTCCTCCAAGCCACTGCTGACACATCTTTTGACATTTAACATTGCACCCCTCCCATATCACTCTCCTTGCAACCTCCCACCCTCTTTTTAACTCTATTTGCACTATTTACCCTACTTTCCCCACAGCAGGTTGGGGGCCACATCAGATGGTTCAGAGAGCCACATGTAGCCCCCTGGCCACAGGTTGGGAATGTCTACCTTAACCATATGACCCCTCCCAACAACCTGAATGAATACCTCTCTACTCATAAAAAGACCCCATACAACTCAAATGAATACCATGCAATCTGTAAAAGTCCCTGTCAGCCAACAGAAAACTCAATTTAAGTCTCTGACGCCACGGTCTTCAAACTTTCTTAAAAATTTTAGCATGCAGAAAATACAATTCTGTGAAGTACTCACCTGTAGAATTGGTATTATTTGTATACAGTACGTCCTGCTCCAGATATAGTACTTACACTTGGGTTATCCTCCGCCAGATGGCGCTGCACTGCAGAGACATGGAAAAACAGGCTCCTCCCGGCCCCCCAAATACCCCGGGACCTCCCACAAATCCCCAGCATTGAAAAGCAGTGAACAAGAAGCCGGGAGAATTTAACCACCCAAAACAACTGTTAATGATAACAATGATAACAATCACCATACAGGGGATCCAGAAAAATGCAAAAACCAGGGCGGGGTGGAGCAGGACGTACTGTATACAAATAATACCAATTCTACAGGTGAGTACTTCACAGAATTGTATTATTCTTAGTATACAGTACGTCCTGCTCCAGATATAGTACTTACACTTGGGACATCCAATAGCAGTGTTCATAAAGTAGGGTGGGATCCCCAACAAAAGGTGGCAGCAGACAACCACTGCCGCCTGCAAAACCTTGCGACCAAAAACAGCATCAGCTGAGGCCTTAACATCAACCTTGTAGAACTTTGAAAAGGTATGAACAGAGGACCAAGTAGCGGCCTTGCAAACTTGTTCAACAGAAGCCTGGTGCTGGAAGGCCCAAGAGGCACCAATAGCACGAGTAGAATGAGCAGTAAGGCGGAAGGGAGGACACTTCCCCTTAGCAGAATAGGCCTGAATCACAGCCTGACAAATCCATTTGCTAATAGTAGACTTGGCAGGAGCCAAACCCTTCCTAGGACCCGAAGGGACCACAAAAAGAGCATCAGTCTTCCTGAAAGCCGCGGTGACTACCAGGTAATACTTCAGACACCTGACCACATCCAAGGAATGCAGAACCCTTTCCTTAGCGTTGCTAGGATTAGGACACAATGAAGGAAGAACAATATCCTGAAAAGACACCACCTTAGGCAGAAAATCTGGCTTAAAGCGGAACACCACCTTGTCCTGGTGTCTCTCATAGTATGGGGGCTGAATAGACAGAGGCACCAGCTCAGACACCCGCCTGACCGAAGTAATAGCCACCAGAAAAACAACCTTGAGGGTAAGCACAGCCAGAGCAGCATCCTGAATAGGCTCAAAGGGAGCACCCTGCAAGGCAGACAAAACCAAGTTCAAATCCCAAACAGGGACCATAGGTTTACGTGGGGGACGCACATGAGTGACCCCCTGGAAGAAGGTCTTAACCAAGGGATGCTGAGCAAAAGACTTCTGAAAGAAGACGGACAGGGCAGAAACCTGACCCTTCAGAGTACTGAGTTTTAGACCCAACTCCAATCCATGCTGTAAAAACTCCAGAACCCTGGGGACTAAGAACTCCCTACTGGGAAGAGACCTAGACTCACACCAATCAATGTAGGTACGCCATGCCCTATAATAGATGGCAGAAGAAGTTTTCTTCCTAGCCTGCACCATGGTATCCACCACCGAGGCAGACAAGCCTTTCTCCATCAAGATGTAGGTTTCAGCAGCCAGGCCGTCAAAGCCAGAGTATGTAAACTGGGATGGCATAAGGAGCCCTGAGTGAGCAGATCTGGCGCCCCTGGCAGGACGTACTGGTCTACTGCCATTTGTACCACGTCTGCGAACCACACTCTTCTGGGCCACCTTGGGGCCACCAGAATCACTGGCACCCTTTCCAGAGCAATCTTGCGCAGAACCCTGCCCAGCAGGGGGAACGGAGGAAAGACATACAGGAGCCGAAATTCTTTCCATGACATTGACAGGGCATCCGTGGCCAAGGCCAGAGGATCCTGAGACAGGGAGACAAAGGCCGGGAGCTTGTGATTGTGATGGGATGCGAACAGATCCACCTCCGGTAGACCCCAACGGTGACACAGGGACTGGAATACCCTGTTGCAGAGGGACCACTCTCCCTGACGAGAGGTCCCCCTGCTCAGAGAGTCTGCCAGTAGATTCTCTGCCCCCGGGATGTACACAGCCGAAATGCATTGAACATTGGCCTCCGCCCATGTCAGAATCTGCTCCGGGTCCCTCCCTGATGGTTGATGTAGGCAACTGCCGTCCTGTTGTCTGAACGCACCTGCACAGCCAGACCCTTCAGGTAGTTGGTCAACTGTTCCAGTACCAACCTGATCGCCCGTAGTTCCAGAATGTTGATGGGCAGGTGGGCCTCCTGAGGGCCCCACCTCCCCTGGAACCGCAGGGACTTCCAGAATCCCCCCCAACCTGACAGACTGGCATCCGTGGTGACCGTCTCCCAGGAGGGGGCCAGGAAGGACCTGCCCTGTAGCAAGTTCTTGTGGTCCAGCCACCACGAGAGGGACCCTAGGACCAAGGGAGGGACCCTCGGACCACAAACCCCGTCCAAAGACGTGGGGTCCTTGTCCCATACTGACAGAAGGTGAAGCTGCAGAGGCCTCAAATGGAACTGAGCAAAGGGCACTGCCTCGAAGCTCGCCACCATCAGGCCCACCAGCTGCATTCCCTGCCTGAGGGAGGGCTGGGGGCACGAGAGCAGGAACCTCACCTGCGCAGTCAGAGCTTCCACCTTCTGCTGAGGAAGGAATATCCTTGACTGAACCATATCCAGAATCATCCCCAGGAATGGTGTCACCGACGAAGGGGACAGAGAGGGGACCCAGCCGAAGGACTCCAAGGTGGACACCACCAGTTGAGTGTCCAGCTCCGCCTGCTGAAGGGACAGTGAAGAGATAAGAATGTCGTCCAGGTAGGGCAGCACGTGTATGCCCCCTGACCTTATCAGAGACATCACCCCCGCCAGCACCTTGGTGAACACTCTGGGAGCTGAAGTGAGGCCTAATGGTAGGGCCACAAACTGGTAATGTTGATCTTTCAACGCAAATCTGAGAAACCTTTGATGTCCCCGGGAACACAGGGATGTGAAGGTAAGCATCTTTGATGTTCACCGACGTCATGAGATCCCCTGGGCGCAGGGAGCCAATGGCCGAGCGCAGAGTTTCCATGCGAAAGCGTCTGTTCTTGACAAATCTGTTGAGGATCTTTAAATCGAGACTGGGCCTGACTGACCCATCTTTTTTGGGCACTGTGAAAAGGTTGGAATAGAACCCCTTGCCCAATCTCTTAAGGGGACCCTGCAAATGACCCCCAGATCCAGAAGACCTTGCACGGCCTGTAGCAAGACCTGAGCTGATACGGGGGATCCGGGACCTGATGAATATTGTGGGGGGCCACACAGCAAACTCTATCTTGTAACCAGAGACACTACCTCCTGAATCCACCGGTCTGAGACGTGGTGCCTCCAGACGTGCGCGAAGTGCTGTAGCCGTCCCCCCACCCTGGTGGGCGAGGGTGCCCCATCATGCCTGAGGGGTCTTGGGAGGTGCTTTGGGTTTGGACCCCCTAGGAGGAGCCCGGACGTCGTCCTCTGCTCCTATGCCAGGAATCTGCACGAGCCCCTGCGAAGGACACCCCCATCCCCTGCTTAGCGCCTCGGTAGGGGACTGAAGGGGGGCCCTGGCCCCGAAAGGGCAGAGGCTGCCGCCTGCGATGGGGTAATTTATCTCCTTTACCAAAGAGGTCTAGTCGGTCCCCAAATAGGCGTAGCCCCTTAAATGGAAGTCCAGTAAGGGCTTTCTTAGCAGCATTGTCAGCAGCCCACTGGCGCAGCCATACCACGCGGTGTATAGCTACCGCCAAGGCGGAAGATCTGGCACACATCCTAATTGCATCATCCGACACAGACAGGATAAAGTTAATAAACACATCATAGGTAGACAGTGCATTAATAATATCAGGTGGCAAATCGTCTGGGCCATCAAGTGCAATCCTGACCATGGCCCTGAGTGCCACCGCAGTAATAGCCAAAGCGCAAACCGGGCGCAGCGCCGCCCCCCCCCCAAATGTAAAGGCATGGCATGCCAATTGGTCAATGCGCCGGTCCTCAGAATCCCGCAGCGTAGTAGTGTCAGGGGAGTGCATAATAGAGGTGTTAGACAGCCCTAGAATAGGAGCATCGACCTCGGGGGGTGATGACCAGCACTTGACCATATCAGCAGGAAAAGGATACTTCCTGTCCAAACTCTTAGGAATCCCGGGAAGTCTACTGGGATGTTCCCACTCCTTAAGCACGAGGTTATTGAAATGGGTTTGCTCGGGAAATTCCAATCGAGCCTTAGCAGTATGAAATAGCTCACCCCTTTGCCTCGGAGCCGCAACAGGGGGAGAGATGGCCAAAACCTCAAAAATCTGAACCAGCAGTTTGTCAGTATCATCCGGGGTCCAGTGATCAGAGCCAGAATCATCATGACCCCTTGACTTCTCGTCAGATGACCCTGAGTCGGAGAAGAGCTCCCCTTCGTCCGAGGGGGTATGGCCATATAGATGCAAAAACTCATCAGACTCTGTAGGGAAAGAGCGGTATCAGGGGCCAAGTGCCGCTTTTTTGCGGTGGCCTTACGCGCTAAGGTATTAGCAAGCAATTTTTCAACACTGGCCAGTCTAGCAGCCACATCAGGATGAGAATCCCCGCTTGTATTGGGGGTTAGACTCAGACTTGGGGGAGTAGGTGAAGTGAGGCGAGGTGCAGGCCCAGCTACAGGAGGGGCGGGAAGTACCATTAGCACCTGCTGTGCACAAAGAACACAGACCCGTGCATTGTCACCGCTGATAGGTGAGACCCCACAAGCTACACACAGCCGGGCTTGTCCCGAAGGAACCCCGGTCACAATATCCTGGAATGCCTCCATATGGTGATTAATAGGCCCAATAGGCCAGTAGGGATTGACGCTGAAAGCTACCCTGGATGCCCCAATGACCCGCAGGGAAGTGGGAGTAATTATACTAGGCCCAACTGGAAATTACACCAGGCTGGGAGAAGCCACTGGATTCAACCGTCTGAAAGACATAAGGGGAATAAAGGGTGTCAGAACCATGCACAGAAAGCAAGGAGCATGAAAATCGCCCGCGAGGGCACTTACAGACCGCGGAAGGAGGGGGACCGATACCACGCGCGCGCGCGACTACCATCAAAATGGCGCCAAGCGAACCTCGAAGGGCGGGCCAGAGCGGCCCGTGACGCGGAGCGCGCCAAGCCAGGTCCCCGCCCCCTCGAACAGCGCGAAGCTCTAAGACAGTAGACAAGGTTGTCATGAGGAGCGAAGTGTATGACACACTTAGAATAGATGATTTGCCAATGATGACGCCTCGGCGTCTGAGGCGCCCGGCGCAGCACATCCAATGAAGCAAAGAGGCGCATGCGGCGGCAGATACACAAATAAGGCTGTGAATCAGCACGGCGTCTGACACCAAGTATACAAGTGTAATCCAATACACTGAGACCACACACCCCCTTTCTTTCCCCCCCGAGCTACGAGGGAGGATGGCGACCCTTTGTACAGGACCCACCGCTACACGGGGCATGGACAATAATGCGGGAGGGACATCCCCTAGAGGCTCACCATCAGCCTAAACCGCCTACCATTTGGTGGGGGACTGCGGTGGAGCATGGCCCCATAAGCACGCATGGTGCTGCCTACCTTCACCCGACCAGCGCAGCCCAGGCTGGGAGGCATATCACAAGGACGACGGGTGGGAATAGTCCAACAGGGCCGCAGGCTTTAATAGCCCCGCTCACCTGCGAGAGAGTTATACTTCATGTCTTCGCAGTCAGCACTGCAGAGAAATCTGGGGATTTGTGGGAGGTCCCCGGGTATTTGAGCCGGGAGGAGCCTGTTTTTGCATGTCTCTGCAGTGCAGCGCCATCTGGCGGAGGATAACCTAAGTGTAAGTACTATATCTGGAGCAGGACGTACTGTATACTAAGAATAAGTGACTAAACCAAGCTTCTAGTTAACACTACGGAGTTGATTCAGAGCCTGGTGAGAAAACCAACTTCTTTTATTGTCTACTGGGTGTACATTTTCACCTGGCTCTGAATCAGCCCCAAGGTAGACAATGATAGCCAATGGCAGTTTTCTTTCCTAAAAAAAGAGCGAGAATTCTCATCTGGCTCTGAATCAACCTCATATGATAAAGTGGCTTGTAAGGGCATTAGAATGTCACCTGTAAATGGTTGTCCTGCAGGATAACCCATGGCCCTTCCACTGTTTGTCTGATGATCAGTTAACACATGATGGATATTTCTCATGAATCATAAATGCATGCTAATCATCATTGCCGCTCCCAATAAAGACACAACGGCAGCCGACAAGCGCTCGGCACAGATGTTGTCTATCAGGGTTTATACGCAGACTGGGGACCGGGGCCTGGGATTTTCTTCCCCTGTTGAAAAGGTGAGACAGGTGGCTCTTGTCTGCCATCAGTCTGTAAATTCAGGCCCCGTGCAGCTATGTGAGCCTCTGCGTGGTGGCCTGTCATTTTTGCCAGGGAGAGAGTAAGAGACACACTATTGATTTCCCATACTAAATCTAAAGCCCCATAATTGTCTACATTGCTATGGGTTCAAAGAGCTCCCATGATGACAATTTAAACAGGACCTGAAGTGAGAGAAATATACAGTCAGTATTGTAGACTGGATTGTAGACTCCGCTAACCCTTACATGTTACCCCACAAAATGTCTGCTTGTTCTGGGGCACAGCAATGAGCATTTTAGACAATAAGCTCTCAAAAAATATTTTTAATGCAGACTTACAGAACTCCACAGCCTTTACAGGGGGGTGTATTTCAGTTTAAAACTGGGCCTAGTGGACCTGGTTCACAGGGACAATTGACTAACCTCAACTTTGCCATGAATTAAATGATCATCTTCTGGAAACAGCTGAAACATGTGCAGCAATCACGCTTCCTCTAATAGGAGGCATGCAGCACTGCGGTGTGCAGTTGTTTCCGGTCTTTTGTCATGCAGAACTCCATGAGAAAAAAGTAGGCTTAGGATTTGGGTCTCTACAGACCTTGAACCTACCTGGAATAGAGTATCCAGATAGAATTCAAGTGGATTCTCCTGGCAACTCTGTGCAAGGTAGGATCCAGATCAGCAGAGACCTCTCTTTCCTCAGGGAGCTTTGCATGTTTCCTGTACCCAATCAGATGGAATACTGCTAAAAAAATGGGCGTATCTCTCCCCTCGCAGAATGATGATGAGGCAATAGTATAGGTTAGGATAGTTTAGTTCCCCTGTGGACCAGGATAGGAACAGAATTGTCTTTTCGGTTTTAAACATGATGATGCACAATACGCATTTTAGAAGGGAACAGCCAATGGGAAGGTTATAGTTCCACTTCAACCATAAAGGCCCCCCTCATGCCACTCTTTAGTAAACCATACTCATGCTGTTCAGGCTTAGTCTCTGTTTGTAGGTGACCAGAAGCCACAGCACATGCACTGCAAGGAATGGCGCCTCCTCCAATAGGGAGGTGTGTGTGTGTGTGTGTGTGTGTGTGTGTGTGTGTGTGTGTGTGTTTAGCAGCCTCTATACCCTCATGCACAGGGATGCAGTAAGGTTAAAAGTTAAAATCAACTTTATTTAACCAAGTATATATCAAGCATACAGAAAATAATTTTAAGCTGATCCACCCTAAATAGATTTCTGTAGTCAAAAATGGATAACAGAAAAATATGCCTCCCCAAGATTCATCAGACATCTTTGCCACCCAGGTTAGGTCACTGAAATCTTCCCTTCAAATGAATCTCCGCAATCTATCAAGCTTTCCCCTGTGGTTGGTTAAGCCGGACCTTCACCATGATTTATTGAAAAGCACAAATCCTTAAAAAGTGATTCCCCAGCATCTAAAATTAATATATTTTAAGTTTTTAGTCACTTACTTATTATTCTTTCCCCCACTGGGCTGCAACTCTGTTAAAGTGGACCAACACCCAGGATTTTCACTATACTGGGTGTTGGTCTACTTCTGCGGGGCACCCGGCTGTGTGAAACCCCCCAGAAAGCCCCAAAAAACTTACCTCACCGCCGACGGACAAGCTGAGGCCACCGCCTCTCGCGCTTCCCTCTTACAGGGAGTGTGCCCGTGCTGGGCATTCACAAACGGCCGACGCGGGTGTGCGCCCTGCTAGAGGGACGCGCGAGAGGCGGCGGCCCGTGCAGCCGCCGTTGGAACGGGAGAAGGTAAGGTTTGTGGGCGTCCGGGGGGGTTTCACACAGCGGGGCATCCCGATTTCGGATGCCCTGCGGGGAGGGAGCTGATCGGCCCGGGAATCTTATAGATTCCTGGGCCGATCAGCGGTGGGTGTTGGTCCACTTTATGGAATTTAGGATATGGACGCCGCAATTTTGATTCAGAAGCATCACACTTACTGAGGACAGGAGAGTGGGATAAAGTACAGGGGGACGGGTTACAGCTGTGCTTTGCTCAGACAGAGCAGAGCTGGGGTCAGGAAAAGGTCAGCAGTCCCAGAATGCAGAGCAGCACAGTCAGAAGGCACTTCCTGTTTGCAGGCTGCTTGATGTCCCATAAGCCACCATCTTGGATGTTTAAAGGCTCATAGCATGCAGTAGATGCAGGTAGGATGATTTTTAATGTGAGCAATCTGTATGTACAGGGTGTGGGAAACACAAATATAAGATAGACTCTTATTCGTAGTGAAGGACTGCTTTAAAGTCGCTGTCAAAAGCACACAAACCAGCTTCCTTCCACATTTGGGTAAGATAAGCCATTCCAAAGCATCTCAAACTCTTTGATTATATGTAAATAGCTTATGTATTCTAAGCAAGGCAGCTGGCTTTGCTTTCATGTCTGAGCCTGCCCACTATGAGATGGAATAGAAAGGAGGGTAAACTTTGGCACTCTGGAGGAGAGGCCAGTGGGACAGACATAGGTGAGTTGCTTGCTGTCTTATCATTGCTGTTGCTTGGACTTTTCTCTTTATTACTGATGGAGATGATTAGGGCTGTTTCTAGGGGAAGGTGAGCATGGCGACCACCCTGGGTGCCAAGGCCATTGGAGGGCCTTTATCCCAGCCATACTGTTTTCTGCAGATCAGGGCCACTTTTAGTGGTGCATGCCCCTCATCCCCCCATATTGGGCTCTGCCAGAGGAAGGAGGCGCTGCCTGTTGCTAAAGTAGAGGCATAGCATGGCAGATACCGGTATGGGACAGCGGCCGCACCATAGGATGGGTGGTCTGGCTGGTTATCTAGCTGGAACCAGCTGCAGGGGGTCAATGTGCACAAAGAAGAACATTTTGGAGGATGAGTTCGGGAAAGAGAGAATGTTACTGTGCCCTTGCTGTATTTGAAACTATTACCTTGCTGGATAGCATACAGTCCAAGGCGAAGGGCAAAGAGTTATTGATGTGCCCCTCCTCATAAGGCCCAAACTAAGGGAGTAAGAACAGATTTAGCCAATATTCACCTGGGCTGAGGGGGTAAAGTATTTTATGGCTCGAGAAGTTACTAATATGGCTCAGAGACCTCTTCTCGATAGAATCATATGGATTTAAAGCAGACTTAAACCAAGCTGTCAGGAAGGGTCCTGGTTCACAGGGAAATAAAACTAAGCTAACCTACCCCTCATGCCATCAGTGAGCCCTGCAGAGAGATACATTTTCCCATTAGAGATGACCTTCACCATTATCAGTGGTCCTGACTCATCTACAGAAAACAAGATGGCTGAGATAAAGGCATTTGGTTATCTCAAAGGGAAGATGGAGGAGAAGGAGTTATTCTAAAGTTATTCTGGATCAGGGGAGCTTTGGCACCTCTGTCCTATGTCAGAGATATCACGATTTTTGGGAGGTGGCAGTTGGCTCTTCCCTCTGGTCTGGGTGGTTTTGTGACACCCCCAGCCAGACTCTGGGAAGTGGCTCTGTGCCTATTCCCTCCCTCTGATAGTTACATCAGTTTTATTCAAATCCAGCGCACAGCAGATCTACAAAAACAAGCCACCACAGTGATGAGGACACAAGGAGGACCCTGTGCTGAGAACACCCCGACCAGCATGAGCGCCGACTACATAATTGCAAGACCATTTGCCATCATAACTGAGACATTGGGGTTAATTCAGAGCCCCTTTCATACAATTTTGTTGCGTGAAAATTTCCGTTCTCATCCATTTTTTCTCCTCATCTGATTCATCAGAGCCTTTTTTTCTGCGAGAATTTTATTGTGAAATGTTTTCATTTTTGCATGGTTTTTTCGTCTGGCAGCAAGATCTCCAATAAAAAGCAAAGAAAGGGGCTCTGAATCAACCCTATTGTGTGTCGCACACTGAAAAAAGATAGACACACAATATTGAGCACTGACACCCAGTACACTGAGGAAGCTCAGAGAGCGAAACGCGTCTGTACCATATCACTTGCTACAAACAAGGGTACTGCACCTATGATAAACAGCACAGGACTACTTGCGACAAACCAGGGTACCAAACCAGAAAAATAGTGAAAAGGACTTTATGCATAAGTAACAGTGCCAATCGGCAACCACATAACTCCTCAAACCCCCAATTTGGGGCAATTGGAGAAAAACATTTAAACTAATTTTTTACCTTTGTATATAAACAAAGCATGAACTGTTGTTAAAAAATAAATCTTGTTAACAAATACTTGAATGGAACTGATGCACTTCCCAGGGTCATGCTGGGGGTATCACAAAACCACCCAGACCAGAGGGAAGGTCCAACCCCCACCTCCCAAAAATACACAGATAAAAGCCCCCCCAATGGCCTTGGCACCCAAGGCGATCACCCTCCCCTAAAAACAGCCCTGTATTCCAGTAGCAGACTTCATTGCAGTGAACATTGTTTTCATGTCCGCCATGATATAGATTTTCATACCTTATTTTGGCTTCCCAAGAAACTGTAGGGGCATCCGAAATCAGGATACCCCATGGGTCATTGTGAAACGTTAACTAAAGTAATTTGTGACTCTCTGACCTAAAGAGGACCAAAACACCCAAACATCCCCAATCTATTTTGCTCCCCCGCCCCAGGTACATTACCGTTTGGATGTTTTCTGCCCTTCATGCTTCTTGGTATTCCTGTTCTAGTAACTTCAATTTTCCCCAGCTATTCCATTGTATGGCGTTGGTTTCTGACAGGATACCACTGTTCTTAACTAGCTATTTAAGCCCCCTCCTCACAATCTCATGCTAGGAGCAATTAGTGGCTATTGAAAAAAGATTTAGCTTTTTTTCTATTTTGTAATTCATTGCCAGGACACTAAGGGAAGTTGATACATGTTTTTTTTTTTAAATGTAAGATTTCATAGGACAAAGTGGTTCCACTTTAAAGGAAAACTCCAATTTTTTTGTATTGTGTCGTATTGTTTTCTTCTTTTGTAAAGAAAGATAAACATTTGTGTTCGGATTGTGCCCCGTGCCTGAGATTTTCTTACCAGCATGCCATTTCCAAGTGTCCTATATTCCTGTGGCACTGTATTTCTGAGTTGAGAGCCTTTCCTTGCCAGACAAACCTGCATCGATAGGTGTAGTACAGTAATAAATCAATTCTGAGGTGTATTCATTTGGCTGTGGCGGGCCATGGGTTGAAGGGCATTATGGTTGAGGTGTTATTCTAGATTAGAGAGGAGTTATTTTAGCTGAGGTGGGCTGTGGATTGAGGAATATTGAGTTTAGAGAGGTTTGTTATGGATCAGGATGTATCCATTTGGCAAAGGGGTCTCTAAGGGGGTATTTATCTGAATAAAGGTGAAGGTCTTTTGATTTTGTTTTTATATGGCTACCGGGGTCTTCAGGGGTATTCATTTAGATTTACAAGGCATTATATGGTTTGAAGGAGAAAAAATAACCAAGTGGAGCACTCAATGGTAAAAGTAGGCTTTATTTGGGTTTAGAGGTCTCTTATGGATCCAGGGGGTATACATTTGGGTTATTTTATAGATTTAGCAGCTGCTGATTAGGTATGAGGAGGATGGCAAAAGGTAGCAATCCAGAACTGCTCTTGCTTCTGCCTAGTTCCTTGTACAGGCCACCAGGATTGGGAACAGGAGCAGCTTTTCTGGAAATCTAAGGTTACCTTTTAAGACCAGCTCTCCTGTTATTAATGAACTACAAGCTTCAGCATGCCCCAGATAATAGTTTCTACACTTTCCTAGCTTTCCGGCTCTAGTGGCGCAGGCATGGCAGGGGTTAAAGACGGGAGGCCTGAAGTTTAATTGGAAGGAGAGAATGAGGACACAAGGGAGCGAGAGATCGGAAGGGAAAGTGTCAGGGACAATCTTACAGCTGCACGTCATAAACTTAACAGCTGGATCTCCTCTCAGCAAGCCGAGCTTGCAGCGCAGCGGGAGGTTAGTGCGCCGTGCCAGCCATCAGCCTCGAGTTCTGCAACTTGCCTCATCTTGATTGTTTCAGGTATTTGTCTGCACTGTTAAAGCAGATCTACTACCTAGAAGGGAAGCCTGTCACATGGAACAGGTTTCAGCTAGCTAAACTCCCTCTTCCTAGGAGTAAAGTATACTCAAACTCTACCATTCGGGGTCTCTATGTGACAGTGGGACAGGCAGGAGAGAAGAGGGTCTGGGAAGCCCCCACAAGAGTAGGTCTGCTTTGAAGTACAATTTCTTTCTAAGGTGGAAATCCTCAGTCTCTTTGCTTACCATGGACTTACCCTAAACATGCAGTAGGACTCTCAATTTATTCTTCTAAATTTCAATATAAGGACCCGCCACTGCTATTTACAATACCTGTCAATGGGAGGCACCCCTGGGTGTTGGTAGACAATTATGTTTTACTATCAAGTCTCTCTCAATTGAATGCCAGCCTGCAGGTTTGATCCTACAGAGCTTATATGGTTTCAGTGTTGTTAACTCTTGCACTAACAGCATGATCACTGGCCTGCCTCAGTGTGGGCCCTGCTGCACCGTGTGACTACAATATACAGATGCCTGCGGGATGGAAGGAGCAGACATCAGTATATTGTAGTAGACGTACAACTATACCTCCCAACTGTCCCTGATTTGGGGGGACTGTTCCTTTTTTGAGTCCATGTCCCTTGTTATTCTTCTCTGTCCCTCTATTATGACTAATATGCAGAACTGCATGAATAAATGATTCATTGGCCTATTCAAAGTGTTAATATTCTTGTTACATTTCCTATCCATCAATCAATAAGGGGGTGTGGCTTAATTTAACAATTGACCCTCTTTCCCACCCTGAACAGTTAGAAGGTATAGTACAACCTCTACAGAATCTACTACATGGCAATAGTTTAGGTGCAGACACTGTATGGACCATGATTGCATACCTTCCAACTTTTCAGTTATGGAAAAAGGGGCAATTAATATGCAGATCGGCATATTAAAGCTCAAAGAAGGATAGAGAAAAACAACGAGGGACACAGGGAACATTGACTCAAAACAGGGGCAATCCCTCCAAATCAGGGACAGTTGGGGGGTATGTTTATTTTTGGATTTTTACAGCATGTCATCCTGGCCTAGCAGAGCAGTAGTGTACATGCAGTGTGACATGGGTGCCCCCTGTGGTGGGAGAGAGGTGCTACATGCTGACAGTGCTCTGGAATTCACAGTTCCCCCAGCTGATCGGATTGCTCGATAATGGGCAGCTGCACTCTCACTTGAATATAAAAACCCGTCTCGCATTATTTCCCAATTAAGCCGTTACTACTTGAGGTTCCTGAACGCAGCTACTGGAAAAAGGTTGGACACTCATACAAAAGGCAACTTTAGTCCTAAGAAAGGAAGCAGTCTATCGATTCACTAGGAGCAAGACACGTCCCTGTGGCACCTAAAATAAAAGAGATTACTTGCAGCATAGTCATTATATTTTCCTGCCACTGAACCCAATGAGTGGACTTTAATTTCACTTTGGATACTTGATACAGGAGACTTAATTATCAACACCAATTTAATAGACAATAATAGTAAGCTCTTCCTCCTTCTGTATCTTCCCTTATATGTTCACATACTGTAAGATCTTTTGTATCCACCCCATACTACAATAGCACTTCTGTATCCTCCCTTACACTCAAAAGATTGTAAGCTCTTCCTTCTCCAGTGGCTTCACTTCACTTATAACGGACTAGACGCTGTTTATTGTTCTGGAAGCTTCTCTTTTACCCCAATGGGGCATAATAAGGCTATAGAAGGAAGACGAGCTTACAATCTTATTAGGCTACATGGCAGGCTATAGAAGTTGCTTAAAAACTATAAATGTATTAGAGAGGCTACTGAAAGATGACAAGCTTACAGTCTCTTAGGGTATGAGGAGTCTACAGAAGGCGAAAGAGCTGCCGCTAATGGGCAGTAAGCTCTTCATCTTTTTTAGCCTCTCTTATACCTTAAAGGGGAAGTAAAGTCACAAGACTTCATTTGCTTCCACCCCTGCAGCACGGTGCTGTGTCTTCCCCTGCCAAAAACCAGTAGCCCTATACTTATCACTTCCATGTTCCGTCTGTGCAGAAGTCTGTCTCGCTATGTGACTGCTGCCGATCAATCAGTTTCACTGAATGGGCTTGGAGCTTAATAGGTCTCTGGCAGCCACTAGATAGTAATTCCAAGGGACCTCAAAGTGTAAGTATGAGGCTGCCTTGTGTTGCAATAAAGGGAAGATGCATTGGGTCATCCCAAACCTCATGCTGTGGTTGACATAGTCTTCCATTTAAATAGAAACTACTTTTTCCTTCTATAGCCATGTTTATAAGCTGAAATATTCAAAGATCTTCCACCTGTATGCTTGTTATACTTGCCTTCTGTCCCGCTCCCTCCATCACTCTTCCTCCTTCTGTATCCTCCATTATACCCAGATAGATTGTAAGCTCTTCCACCTTCTTTATCCTCCCTTTTCTCTAATAGATTGTAAGAGCTTCCTTCTTCTGTTTCCTCCATTATACCCTAATAGATTGTACGCTCTTCCATCTTCTGTATCCTCCCTCATACCCTAATAGATTGTAAGCTCTTCCACCTTCTAAATCCTCCCTTTTCTCTAATAGATTGTAAGTGATTCCTCCTTCTGTTTCCTCCATTATACCCTAATAGATTGTAAGCTCTTCCATCTTCTGTATCCTCCCTTATACCCTAATAGAGTGTAAGCTCTTCCTCTTCTGTATCCTCCCTTATACCCTAATAGAGTGTAAGCTCTTCCATCTTCTGTATCCTCCCTTTTCTCTAATAGATGTAAGTGTGTCCTCCTTTTGTAGCCTTTCTTAGGACCTAATCGACCACAAGTTCATCTCACATATACTTTAACAGAATTAATGCTCTTGTTATGTACCCCCTCTTATTCCATGAGTTTAGAAGTTATTCTTATTTTGTTAGGCTCCACTAAATCCTTGGCTTGGGTTCAGGCTCCACTATACCCTTGGCTTGGATTTAGGCTCCACTATATCCTTGGCTTGGATTTAAAGTGGACCAACACCCAGGATTTTGACTATCCTGGGTTTTGGTCCACTTCAGGGGGGCACCCCGATGTGTAAAACCCCCCAGAAAGCCCCCAATACTCACCTCAACACGCTCCCACGTGGCCACGGACAAGCGGGTGACAGCGGCGGACAAGACAGTGCGCCCGCCGCCGCCTCCCGCACGTCGCTCTGACAGGGCGCGCGCCCGCGCCGGCCATTCACAAACGGCCGGCGCGGGCACGTCTATTTGGGGTTTTGGGGGGGGCCCTCACCGCGGGACATCCCGATCTCGGATGTCCCGCGGTGAGGGAGGTGATCGGCCCGGGAATCTTATAGATTCCCGGGCCGATCACCCCTGGGTGATGGTCCACTTTAAGGAGGCTTTTGCTAGCACTTTTTCTTAAAGATTGGACATGTGGGGAAATTTCCATAAGACGTAGAAGTATAAGCTGCTGATTATCTCTTGGTCAATCTGTTTGGTTGCCACCAGCAGACAGATCAGACAGACATCATTTGGGAATCTTAATCTCTTCATGGAGTGGGGCTTTAAATACGATCATTGGCCCGATCTGTTAGGTAAAGGATTCCATGTGGGTGACCAGTTCAGCCTGCTGGTTAGCCACACTGTTTAATTTCAATAACCTCTGGCAATGTGCACAGAAGGGGGGGGGGAATAGCCCGGGGCACTAAATCCCTCTGTACAAATGAAAGGGAAGGGCAGAAAATGTTGCTTAAGGATGGAAATGAGGGGGGACTAAATCAGAGTGACCAGCACAGTGGAGGGTGAATGGAGGGACTGAAGGAGAAGGTGGCACTGGACTGAAAAGGCCTGGAATTTATAACCTTTATTCATTGAGGATACGTTGAAAGAGTGAAAAAACAATGGTGACTGGGGGAGGAGGCGCACAGTTAACTAAGCTGTCACCGCCTAATTATCACCTCTGGAATGTGAAAAAAGATGGACACTCCCATGCCAAGCCAGGCTTCCGATTCAGTGACAGAAGGATGACTGGTGACACCCACAGGTCCTGTAGAGAACTCCAGTACACAGTCAGAGCTACACCCATAGCAGTCTATGCGGTTGCTAAGGAAGCCAGGGAATATGAAGTCCCTGTAAGGGCAGTCATCAGCCCAGGGATTTTAATTTGTTGTATCTCCTGCACGATCACTCATATCCCAGTAGATAGTAATCCCCTCTTCTTTCTGTATTCTCCTTTATTCCCTAATAGATTGTAAGCTCACCCTCATTTTAGTATCCTAATAGATTGAAGTTCTACTACTATCTGCATCCAGTTTTTTAACCATAATAAATTCCAGCGTATTAAAGTGGAACCTAACCCACCCGAGTTAGCCGTTGGCCTTCTCCTGGATCTGGATACCCCGCTGCGTGAAACCCCCTGTGGTGACCATAAGCACTCCCTGGAGCATGTGCGGGCTCTCGTCCAATGAGAGCTGTCTGCCATGACTATGTCCTTCCGCATGGGGAGTGTGCATGCCGCCAATTATGCAGAGTATGTGGAATTGCACGCTCCCCATTGAAAACAGTGAAAGACCTTTGCCAAATGACAAAGTTATGGCAGAAGGCTCTTACTGGAGAAGCCTGCGCATGCACCATTGCAACAAGAAGGAGGTGAGTGAATAGCGGCTTTCTGGGGGGGTTCACACAGGTGCAAGCTTGAACCGGGGAGGGGGGGGGCTGCAGGTATCCACCTTGATTTCTGCAACCCAGCCTTGCAGTGAGCAATACTCCCCTTTAGAAGGCAGCACAAACGGCAACAGTCGGTACAGCCTATGGGGGCCCAGCCTGGAAGAGGTTAGTAAGGCTCATTGCTGCTTGGAGGAGGCAGAAGGGGGTTCTACTACTACTAGGACTAGAGAAAAATCTTCTGTCTTATGCCGATATCATTGTTTACAACCCTATTGTTCATGCTCTAGTTTCCAGTAATGGACCCTCTCCCATGTGAGGGTGGAGGGAGGGTCCTGTAGCAGGACACCTGAGCTTGCACTCAGACGTTGATGCAGGGCAGGCACACTAGGAGCACACCTGGGCTGGCCGCCCATATACAATAACTCTGCCCTAAAGCCAACGGGATTAAATAGCAGCGCAATGTGCTGGGAAGCCTTTCAGGCAAGATTTTAGTGAAACAGATCAGTGTGGAGGGGGCACAGTGGGGGAGCGGGTGTAATGGAAGATTATTTTCTACCCCTGGGGGCATCAACAAGAGTTTTTTTTTTACCTAGATGGTGAGGAAAAAACAGGTTTATTTCTTACCTAAATGGAAAGTAATTGACAACGAACAAGACCCCAACTCAGGGACATAGAAAAAAAAAGAGAGAGCTAGACTAGAGTGACGTGTCAATCCTCTAAAGAGACTATAATATGTAATTCAGAACAATCAGGCCTTCTTTTCTCCTTTGACCCTCTGTGCTAAATAAATACCTCCTCAATTTACAAGAGGCATCTTAGCCTAAATAAATACTGCCCTAAAGTTACTTTTGAGGCAAAAATTGATATTTTTCATCCTAAGATGCACCTGCCATAATAGGCAAGGTGCAGAATCACCCTATTACATGCAGAGTAGCACCCCCCTATTATGGGCAGTGTGGCATTCCCCCCTCCCAATCGGCAGTGTGGTATCCCCCCTCCCAATCCCCTCAGGCAGTGAGGCATTCCCTCCCATCCTATAGGCAGGGAGTCATTCACCCTATCGTATAGGCATTGAGGCATTCCCCATCCCATATAGACAGGGAGGCATGCCACATTCCCTAGGCAGTGAGGTACGCCCCATCCCATAGGCAGTAAGGCACTCCCCATCCCATAGGCAGTGAGGCATTCCTCATCCCATGGGCAGTGAGGCCTTCCCCATCCCATAGGCAGTGAGGCATTCCCCATCCCATAGGCAGTGAGGCATTCCCCATCCCATAGGCAGTGAGGCATTCCCCATCCCATAGGCAGCGAGGCATTCCCCATCCCATAGGCAGCGAGGCATTCCCCATCCCATAGGCAGCGAGACAGTCCACATCCCATAGGCAGTGAGACAGTCCCCATCCCATAGGCAGTGAGGCATTCCCCATCCCATAGGCAGTGAGGCATTCCCCATCCCATAGGCAGTGAGGCATTCCCCATCCCATAGGCAGTGAGGCATTCCCCATCCCATAGGCAGTGAGGCATTCCCCATCCCATAGGCAGTGAGGCATTCCCCATCCCATAGGCAGTGAGACAGTCCCCATCCCATAGGCAGTGAGGCATTCCCCATCCCATAGGCAGTGAGGCATTCCCCATCCCATAGGCAGTGAGGCATTCCCCATCCCATAGGCAGTGAGGCATTCCCCATCCCATAGGCAGTGAGGCATTCCCCATCCCATAGGCAGTGAGGCATTCCCCATCCCATAGGCAGTGAGACAGTCCCCATCCCATAGGCAGTGAGGCATTCCCCATCCCATAGGCAGTGAGGCATTCCCCATCCCATAGGCAATGAGGCATTCCCCATCCCATAGGCAGTGAGACAGTCCCCATCCCATAGGCAGTGAGGCATTCCCCATCCCATAGGCAGTGAGGCATTCCCCATCCCATAGGCAGTGAGCCAGTCCCCATCCCATAGGCAGTGAGACAGTCCCCATCCCATAGGCAGTGAGGCATTCCCCATCCCATAGGCAGTGAGGCATTCCCCATCCCATAGGCAATGAGACAGTCCCCATCCCATAGGCAGTGAGGCATTCCCCATCCCATAGGCAATGAGGCATCCCCCATTCCATAGGCAGTAAGTTACACTGACAGTCAGTCCCGTGCCACAGCCAGGTGATGGAGGAACGTCAGGAGGACGGCTCTGGTTGGCGCAGCCACTTTGCGGCCTGAGGCACTCGCACACACACACCCAGGGTTGTGTAGTGGGTGGGCGTGACCTGCGTTGCTGGCTAAAGCTACCTGCTGCAAGTAACAGAGTGATTGTGTGCGGTGCAGGAGTGACTGTTAAAGGAGCCTTATCGCAAAGTTGTGTAATATTAAAAACTCATCTAAAAATGTTGGCTAATTAGAGGAGGGGTCAGTTATACACCCAAACTGAATAAAACTGCTGACAAGCAGGAAAAAGATCCAGGGGCGAAAGGTTTAGTGTATCAGGGGTGACAAAGCCTGTCACCCCTTATTTCATCTACCTTCCATTAAAATAAAAAAAAACAAACCTGGCTGGATATTTCTTGTTGCCGCATGTTTAAGTGACCTCTCCTGCCGCCATCCAGCATTTTTATATGGATATGGATTTTTATAATTGGTCCATTATTCTCAATAGTGCTTCTTTAAATTAAGTTTTTTTTTGTTTTAAACGTTCGCATGATAAGACGCACTAACACCCCCTCCCCCCAACTGTTGGGGATAAAAAGACCATCTTATAGGGTGAAAATACAGTAATAATAAGGCAGCAATCAGCTCATCTGATGCATGTCCCATGTTTTACCTGCAGCATCGGGCAAGGCTCCAAAATTCCATTCTTTCAGGACCATGCAAAAAAAGTGTCTAACAACGGTCAGTGCAAGCAAGCACAGCAAGCCATAGTGATCCCGCAGCTGGCTCTGACCACAGCAGAGTACACACGACTCATCCTCAAATCGACAAGATACCTCCAGGTTAAATGCCCCCCCCCCAGGTTTAAAAAATAACCCCCTCAATCCATAAGAGACCCCCAGGTTAAGTGACTACTGGCTCAATCCATAGGATACCCTCTGGGTAAATATTAAATGCATTATAGATGCCCAGGTTAAATGAATACCCTCCCAATCCATTATAGATAACTTGGTTCAATGAACTGCCCCAATCAAAATCCGCTTGGGTTAAATTACCTGTTAAAAACTCACCCTAGACAGTTTTAAACTAGACGGCTGAGAACCAACACTTTAGTATATAACTTCCTAAATCTCAATGTGGCTGTCCGCTGTGGAGAATCACTGCATTGCAGGATAATCTTGAGAAATCAGCAACAGAGAGATCAGATTGTCAGAGCCTATAGGGTAACTTTTCCCAGCATGCATGATGGCAAGGCGCTGGGCTCAACATCTACATGGAGTTTGTATAGTCTGGTAAACATTTTTTTCTTGTTCACCTTTTGGCAAAGCCATCAGTGCTAATAATTTAGTTGACTATTAGTCTTTCTTAGGCTTTTATTAGGCTTTTCATTAAAGTGGACCAAAACCCAGGATTATGAATATCCTGGGCTTTTGCCCCAGGGCACCCTGATCGGGGGGTGCCCCGCTGTATGAAACCCCCTCCAGGTCGCCCGATCTCACTTAACCTTCCTCGGTCAACCAGCGCGCTTGTATCTGCTGGAGCCCCTTCGTCCAGGAGCTCGTCTAATGCGAGCTGATCCGATTACGCTGGCGGACTCATCCCCTGCTACCCTTTAACAGAGATTGTGCCCTAAAGGGTCAGTGGGGATGCGGCTGCTGCTCACACCGTTGGACCGGGAATGAACGTGAGTTTTTGGGTGACCTGGGGGGTTTCACACAGCAGGGTACCCCCTGATCGGGGTGTCCCGGGGGGAGTGAGTATACCTGCCATGGAGTCTCATAAACTCCAGGGTGGGTTTTGGTCCACTTTAATAAAAATAGTGGTTTGTATGGAATTACGGTATTATCTTAAATTCTCTGTCCGTGACGTTGATTATTTCCTCCCAAAAGGACTGCGTACATTTAGTGAGTGAATAATTCTGAACAGGGTCTGCCACTGGGATGGGTTTTTAAGTCCCCCTCTCACTTTCCCCTATAGGAAGAAGTTATCTTGCCTGTCTTTAGGATTACATTATAATGGTATGCAATAGAGTATCTTGTTTCTTCTTCTTGATCTGTAGACGGTTCTTTATTCCATAGGTGTTCTGGGAAATTCTAAAAGCCATGGTGACTGTTTCTCCGGAGCTGGACAGGCAGGAAACAGGAAGACGCGGCAAGATGATAGAAACAGAAGACAGAGCAGCACAAGCGAGAAGACAGACGTGTCACTGACGAGCAATGGAATCTGTAACTGACCTATAACCCCTCCAGTGTTTTCACGGGACAAATTAGATATGCAGGCTGTTATGATGGACAGATTCATGGTAATGTCCTGTCAATGGGACAGTAAATTATCAGGCCGCTGAGTGAATGCACACTACAGCAGCAACAGCCTTTTTTAAGCAGCGTGGGTCCCTGTTTCACATATTTTCCTCCTACCACTATGTCAGTGGTCTTTAATAAAGTAGAAGTGCAACCATTTGCAGGTTCCGACTGGCCATAGGGAGAGCCAGGAGGATTCCCAGTGGGGTGTACCATTTTGGTGCTTGCTGGGCTAAGTGTAGCCCCAGTATGCTATAGCCTCAGCATCATTGCTGTGGGGGGGGGGGGGGGGAGAGGAGCATACAGACCGCTGCTTAGATGTCAGTGACTGTGCATGCCCATGTTTACCCCGTGTACCAAGACCTTACTGACCAATCAGGAGAAACCTCTTGCAACAGGATTTCTCCACCCGCTGAAGGCATATTGTTGACAGATCTTGCTCCAACAGAATCAAGGAAGGATCAAGAGGATTAGCAGGATGGGTGCTAAAAACACTTCATCATGGCACATACTTTAGATTGTAAGTCCTATGTAAGTGTAAGGGCAGGGCCCTCTCTCCTAGTGTGTATGTATGTATTTTTGTCACATCTGACTATAAATGCTAATGTATTTACCCTGTTTGTAATTCCACATTATACAATGGAAGATGAAATAAATAAATAATAATAATAAAAAGCTACATTACCAACTTGAACCACCAGCCAGCGTAACTATTGATCTAGCCGTCCCATCCAATTGAAGAATAGGTGGCTTTCTAGACCCATTCTAAAGCAGACCGCAGATGACTGCAACCCTTTCTCAAGGTGAAGGTGGAAGTCCACTTTGAATTAATGAAACAGGAGCTATGGCTTCTCTTTGCTTAGCTTCAGTTTACTTGCCACTAAGTATACTTTTAATTTTCAGAGAGTGAATAGAAGCCTGCTTAAAAATAATACAATTCTCTGATTACTAACCTGTAGAATTGGTATTATGAGTATAAAGTACGTCCTGCTCCAGATAAGATTCATAACGCATGAGTATTACTCCGCCAGATGGCGCTGGACTGCAGAGACATCGAAAACAGGCTCCTCCCCGGCCCCTCAAATACCCAGGGACCTCCCACAATCCCCAGCATTGAAAATACAATTCTGTGAAATACTCACCTGTAGAATTGGTATTATAAGTATACAGTACGTCCTGCTCCAGATAGATTACTTACACTTGGGTTATCCTCCGCCAGATGGCGCTGCACTGCAGAGACATGTAAAACAGGCTCCTCCCGGCCCCTCAAATACCCGGGGACCTCCCACAAATCCCCAGCATTGAAAAGCAGTGAACAAGAAGCCAGGAGAATTTAACCACCCAAAAACTGGTAACTATAACAATGATAACAATCACCATACAGGGGATCCAGAATAATGCAAAAACCAGGGTGGGGTGGAGCAGGACGTACTGTATACTTATAATACCAATTCTACAGGTCAGTATTTCACAGAATTGTATTATTCTTAGTATACAGTACGTCCTGCTCCAGATAGATTACTTACACTTGGGACATCCAATAGCAGTGTCCATAAAGTAGGGTGGGATCCCCAACAAAAATGGTAACAGCAGACAGTTTAAACCACTGCCGCCTGCAAAAGATTGCGGCCAAAAACAGCATCAGCCGAGGCCCTAACATCAACCTTGTAAAACTTTGAAAAGGTATGAACAGAAGACCAAGTAGCAGCCTTTCAAACTTGTTCAACAGAAGCCTGGTGCTGGAAGGCCCAAGAGGCACCAATAGCACGAGTAGAATGAGCAGTAAGGCGGAAGGGAGGATTCTTCCCCTTAGCAGAATAGGCCTGAATCACAGCCTGACGGATCCATTTGCTGATAGTAGACTTGGCAGGAGCCAAACCCTTCCTAGGACCAGAAGGGATCACAAAAAGAGCATCAGCTTTCCTGAAGGACGCAGTGACTACTAGGTAATACTTCAGACACCTGACCACATCCAAGGAATGCAAAACCCTTTCCTTAGCATTGCTAGGATTAGGGCACAATGAAGGAAGAACAATATCTTGATTCAAATGAAAAGCAGACACCACCTTAGGCAGAAGATCCGGCTTAAAGCGGAACATCACCTTATCCCGGTGTCTCTCAAAGTATGGGGGCTGGATAGACAGGGCCGCCAGCTCAGACACATGCCTGACCGAAGTAATAGCCACCAGAAAGACAACCTTGAGGGTAAGTACAGCCAGAGCAGCATTCTGAATAGGTTCAAAGGGAGCACCCTGCAAGACAGACAAGACCAAGTTCAAATCCCAAACAGGGACCATAGGTTTTCGTGGGGGACGCATATGAGTAACCCCCTGAAAGAAAGTCTTAACCAAAGAATGCTGAGCAAAAGACTTCTGAAAGAAGACAGACAGGGCAGAAACCTGACCCTTCAGAGTACTGAGTTGGAGACCCGACTCCAACCCATGCTGTAAAAACTCCAGAACCCTGGGAACTGAGAACACCCGACAGGGAAGAGACCTAGACTCACACCAGTCAATGTAGGTACGCCATACCCTATAATAGATGGCAGAAGAAGTTTTCTTCCTAGCCTTCACCATGGTCTCAACCATCGAGGCAGACAAGCCTTTCTCCATCAAGATGGAGGTTTCAGCAGCCAGGCCGTCAAAGCCAGAGTTTGTAAACTGGGATGGCGTAAGGGGCCCTGAGTGAGCAGATCTGGCACTCCTGGCAGAACGTACTGGTCTACTGCCATCTGCACCACGTCTGCGAACCACACTCTTCTTGGCCACCTGGGGGCCACCAGAATCACTGGCACCCCTTCCAGAGCAATCTTGTGCAGGACCCTGCCCAGCAGGGGGAATGGAGGAAAGACATACAGGAGCCGAAATTCCTGCCATGACATGGACAGAGCATCTGTGGCCAAGGCCAGAGGATCCTGAGACAGGGAGACAAAAGCCTGGAGCTTGTGATTGTGATGGGATGCAAACAGATCCACATCCGGTAGACCCCAACGGTGACACAGGGACTGGAATACCCTGTTGCAGAGGGACCACTCTCCCTGACGAGAGGTCCCCCTGCTCAGAGAGTCTGCCAGTAGATTCTCTGCCCCCAGGATGTACACAGCCGAAATGCATTGAACATTGGCCTCTGCCCATATCAGAATCCGCGACATCTCCTGGAGGGCCCCCCTGCTCCGGGTCCCTCCCGGATGGTTGATGCAGGCAACCGCCGTCCTGTTGTCTGAGCGCACCTGCACAGGCAGACCCCTCAGGTGATTGGTCAACTGCTCCAGTACCAACCTGATTTCAGAATGTTGATGGGTAAGTGGGCCTCCTGAGGGCCCCACCTCCCTTGGAACCACAGGGACTTCCAGAATCCCCCCCATCCTGGCAGACTGGACAACCTTGAGGGTAAGTACAGCCAGAGCAGCATTCTGAATAGGTTCAAAGGGAGCACCCTGCAAGACAGACAAGACCAAGTTCAAATCCCAAACAGGGACCATAGGTTTTCGTGGGGGACGCATATGAGTAACCCCCTGAAAGAAAGTCTTAACCAAAGAATGCTGAGCAAAAGACTTCTGAAAGAAGACAGACAGGGCAGAAACCTGACCCTTCAGAGTACTGAGTTGGAGACCCGACTCCAACCCATGCTGTAAAAACTCCAGAACCCTGGGAACTGAGAACACCCGACAGGGAAGAGACCTAGACTCACACCAGTCAATGTAGGTACGCCATACCCTATAATAGATGGCAGAAGAAGTTTTCTTCCTAGCCTTCACCATGGTCTCAACCATCGAGGCAGACAAGCCTTTCTCCATCAAGATGGAGGTTTCAGCAGCCAGGCCGTCAAAGCCAGAGTTTGTAAACTGGGATGGCGTAAGGGGCCCTGAGTGAGCAGATCTGGCACTCCTGGCAGAACGTACTGGTCTACTGCCATCTGCACCACGTCTGCGAACCACACTCTTCTTGGCCACCTGGGGGCCACCAGAATCACTGGCACCCCTTCCAGAGCAATCTTGTGCAGGACCCTGCCCAGCAGGGGGAATGGAGGAAAGACATACAGGAGCCGAAATTCCTGCCATGACATGGACAGAGCATCTGTGGCCAAGGCCAGAGGATCCTGAGACAGGGAGACAAAAGCCTGGAGCTTGTGATTGTGATGGGATGCAAACAGATCCACATCCGGTAGACCCCAACGGTGACACAGGGACTGGAATACCCTGTTGCAGAGGGACCACTCTCCCTGACGAGAGGTCCCCCTGCTCAGAGAGTCTGCCAGTAGATTCTCTGCCCCCAGGATGTACACAGCCGAAATGCATTGAACATTGGCCTCTGCCCATATCAGAATCCGCGACATCTCCTGGAGGGCCCCCCTGCTCCGGGTCCCTCCCGGATGGTTGATGTAGGCAACCGCCGTCCTGTTGTCTGAGCGCACCTGCACAGGCAGACCCCTCAGGTGATTGGTCAACTGCTCCAGTACCAACCTGATTTCAGAATGTTGATGGGTAAGTGGGCCTCCTGAGGGCCCCACCTCCCCTGGAACCACAGGGACTTCCAGAATCCCCCCCATCCTGGCAGACTGGCATCCGTGGTGACCGTCTCCCAGGAGGGGGCCAGAAAGGACCTGTCCCCCAGCAAGTTCCTGGAGTCCAGCCACCACGAAAGGGACCGCCTGACCAAGGGGGGAAGCACACAGACCCCGTCCAAGGACGTTGGGTCCTTGTCCCATACTGACAGAAGGTGAAGTTGAAGAGGCCTCAAATGGAACTAAGCAAAAGGCACCGCCTCGAAGCACGCCACCATCAGGCCCACCAACTGCATTCCCTGCCTTAGGGAGGGCTGGGGACACGATAGCAGGAACCTCACCTGCGCAGTTAGAGCTTCCACCTTCTGTTGAGGAAGGAATATCCTTGACTGAACCGTATCCAGAATCATTCCCAGGAACAGGGTCACCGAGGAAGGGGACAGAGAGGACTTGGAGTGATTGATCACCCAGCCGAAGGACTCCAGGGTGGACACCACCAGCTGAGTGTCCAACTCTGCCTGCTGTAGAGACCGAGAGGTGATGAGTATGTCGTCCAGGTAGGGCAGCACGCATATGCCCCTTGACCTCACCAGAGACATCACCCCCGCCAGCACCTTGGTGAACACTCTGGGAACTGAGGTGAGGCCAAATGGCAAGGCCACAAATTGGTAATGTTGATCTTCCAACGCGAATCTGAGAAACCTTTGGTGTCCCGAGAACACAGGGATGTGAAGGTAAGTGTCTTTGATGTCCACAGACGTCATGAAATCCCCTGGGCGCAGGGAGCTGATGGCCGAGCGCAGAGTTTCCATGCAAAAGCGCCTGTTCTTGACAAATTTGTTGAGGATCTTTAAATCCAGAATGGGCCTGACTGACCCATCTTTTTTGGGAACTGTGAAAAGGTTGGAATAGAACCCCTTGCCTCTTTCTCTTAAGGGGACCCTGCAAATGACCCCCAGACCCAGAAGGCCTTGCACGGCCTGCATCAAAACCTGAGCTGAGACAGGGTCCTGGGGGATCCGGGACCTGATGAATCTTGGGAGGGGGGGGGGGGGGCGCACAGCAAACTCTATCTTGTAACCAGAGGACACTACCTCCTGAATCCACCGGTCTGAGGCGTGGTGCCTCCAGACGTGCGCAAAGTGCTGTAGCCGTCCCCCTAGCTTGACGGGCGAGGGCGCCCCATCATGCCTGAGGGGGCTTGGGAGAGGATTTGGGCTTAGACCCCCAGGAGGAGTCAGGACGTCGTCCTCTGCTCCTATGCCAGGAATCAGCACGAGCCCCCGCGAAGGACACCCCTTTTCCCTGCTTAGCACCGCGGTAAGGGGGTGAAAGGGGGCCCTGGCCCCGAAAGGGCCGAGACTGCCGCCTGCGCTGAGGTAACTTACCTCCTTTAGCAAAAAGGTCTAGGCGGTCCCCGAACAGGCGTAGCCCCTTAAATAGAAGCCCAGTAAGGGCCTTCTTTGCAGCATTGTCAGCAGCCCACTGGCGCAGCCAAACCGCGCGGCGTATAGCTACCACCAAGGCAGAAGTTCTCGCACTCATCCTAATGGCATCATCCAAGGCAGATAGGATAAAGTTTACAAACACATCAGAGTTAGACAGTGCATTAAACGTATCAGGTGGCAATTCATCAGGAGCACCTTCAAGTACACTTCTGATCAGGGCCCTGAGCGCTACAGACGTAATGGCCGAGGCGCAAACCGGGCGCAGCGCCGTCCCCACAAATGCAAAGGCATGTCCAATTGGTCAATGCGCCGGTCCTCAGCATCCCGCAGAGTAGTAGTGTCAGGGGAGTGCATAAAAGAGGTGTTAGACAGCCCAAGAATAGGAGCATCCACCTCGGGAGGCGATGACCAGCACTTGACCATATCAGCGGGAAAGGAATACTTTTTGTCCCAACTCTTAGGTATACCGGGAAGTCTACTGGGACGTTCCCACTCCTTAAGCACGAGGTTATTGAAATGGGTTTGCTCCGGAAATTCCAAACGAGCCTTAGCAGTATGAAAAAGCTCACCCCTTTGCCTGGGAGCCGCAACAGGGGGAGAGATGGACAGAACCTCAAAAATCTGAACCAGCAGTCTGTCAGTATCATCCGGGGTCCAGTGATCAGAGCCAGAATCATCATGACCCCTTGACTTCTCGTCAGATGACCCTGAGTTGGAGAAGAGCTCCCCTTCATCCGAGGGGGTATGGCCATATAGATGCTACAACTCATCAGACTCCATAGGGAAAAGAGTGGCATCAGGGGTTAAGTGACGCTTTTTAGCGGTGGCCTTACGCGCTAAGGTATTAGCAATCAATTTTTCAACACTGGCCAGTCTAGCAGACACATCAGGTTGAGAATCCCCGCTTGTATGCAATTCAATGGGGGTAAGACTCAAGCTTGGGGGAGTAGGTGAAGTGAGACGAGGTGCAGACCCAGCCACCGGAGGGGCGGGTTGCAACGTTAGCGCCTGCTGTGCGCAAGGAACACAGACCTGTGCGCTGTCACCGCTGATAGGTGAGACCCCACAAGCTACACACAGCCGGGCTTGTCCCGAAGGAACCCCGGTCACATTATCCTGGGATGCCTCCATATGGTGATTAATAGGCACAATAAGCCAGTAGGGATTGATGCTGTAAGCTACCCTGGATGCCCCAAAGACCCGCTAGGGAAGTGGGAGTAATTATACTAGGCCCAACTAACAATTACCCCGGGCCGGGAGAAGCCACTGGATTCACCCGTCTGAAAGACATAATGAGAAGAAGGGGCGTCAAAACCATGCACCGTAAGGAATGAGCATAAAAGCCGCCCGCGAGGGCACTTACAGACCGCGGAAGGAAGAAGCGTCACGCGCGCGCGACTGACAAAATGGCGCCGAGCAACCCTCGAAGAGCGGGCCGTGACGCGGAGCGCGCCAGGCCAGGCCCCCGCCCCCCCCCCCCCCGAAGAGCACGAAGTCCAGAGACAAGCAGCCAATGATAACGCAGAAGCGCCTGAGGTAACGCTGCCATCCGATGCGGACATCCAAATGAAGGAAAAGACGCGCGCGGCGGCGGCCATTGTAATAGTAAAACAGACAAGTCAGCGCGGCGGCTGACACCACATATCTAGTCAAAACAGACAAAACGCCATACACGAATCACTATACGCACTCACCCACACCCCTCCTTCTTTCCCCCCCGAAGGCTACAGGGAGAATGAGGGAGGATGGCGGCCCTCTGTACAGGACCCACCGCTACACGGGGCATGTGGCAATAAGGCGCGAGGGGCATCCCATAAAGGCTCACCATCAGCCTATACCGCCTACCCTTTGGTGGGGGACTGCGGTGGAGCAGCGCTCCATAAGCACGCATGGTGCCGCCTACCTTCACCCGACCAGCGCAGCCCAGGCTGGGAGGCACATCACACGAGGAACGGGTGGGAATAGTCCAACAGGGCCGCAGGCTAATAGCCCCGCTCACCTGCGAGAGAGTGATAATTTCATGTCTTCGCAGTAAGCACTGCAGAGAAATCTAGGGATTTGTGGGAGGTCCCCGGGTATCTGAGGGCCCGGGAGGAACCAGTTTTTACATGTCTCTGCAGTGCAGCGCCATCTGGCGAAGGATAACCCAAGTGTAAGTAATCTATCTGGAGCAGGACGTACTGTATACTAAGAATAAGCAGTTAACGAGAAGCCGGGAGAATTAAAACAGAACCAAACTGGTAACTATAACAATGATAACAATCACCATACAGGGGATCCAAGATAATGCAAAACCAAGGGTGGGGTGGAGCAGGACGTACTGTATACTCATAATACCAATTCTACAGGTGAGTAATCACAGAATTGTATTATTGTTAGTATACAGTACGTCCTGCTCCAGATAAGATTCATAACACATGGGACATCCAACAGCAGTGTCCATAAAGTAGGGTGGGATCCCCAAAGGTAACAACAGACAGGTCAGACCACTGCCGCCTGCAGAACCTTGCGGCCAAAAGCAGCATCAGCTGAGGCCCTAACATCAACCTTGTAAAACTTTGAAAAGGTATGAACAGAAGACCAAGTAGCAGCCTTGCAAACTTGTTCAACAGAAGCCTGGTGCTGAAAAGCCCAAGAGGCACCAATAGCACAAGTGCAATGAGCAGTAAGGTGGAAGGCAGGATTCTTCCCCTTAGCAGAATAGGCCTGAATCACAGCATGACGGATCAATTTGCTGATAGTAGACTTGGCAGGTGCCAAACCCTTCCTAGGACCAGAAGGGACCACAAAAAGAGCATCAGTTTTCCTGAAAGGTGCAGTAGCCACCAAATAGTACTTCAGACACCTAACCACATCCAAAGAATGCAAGACCCTCTCCTTAGGATTACTAGAATTAGAGCACAAGGAAGAAGAACTATGTCCTGATTCAAATGAAAGGCAGACACTACCTTAGGCAGAAAATCTGTCTTGAAGCGAAACACCACCTTGTCCTGGTGTCTCTCAAAGTAGGGGGGCTGGATGGAAAGCGCCGCCAACTCAGAAACATGCCTAACAGAGGTGATAGCCACCAAAAAGACAACCTTGAGAGTAAGAATGGCCAGGGCAGCCTCCTGCACAGGTTCAAAGGGAGCACCCTGCAAGGCAGACAAGACCAAGTTCAAATCCCAAACAGGCAACATGGGTTTACGTGGGGGACGCACATGAGAAACTCCCTGAAAAAAAGTCCTGATCAGAGAATACTGGGCAAAGGACTTGTGGAAGAAAACAGCCAGGGCAGAAACATGGCCCTTCAGAGTACTGAGTTGGAGCCCCATCTCCAACCCATGCTGCAGGAACTCCAGGATCCTGGGAATAGAAAACACACGACAGGGAAGAGACTTAGACTCACACCAGTCAATGTAGGCACGCCAAACCCTATAGTAAATGGAAGAAGAAGACTTCCTTCTAGCCTTTATCATGGTATCAACAACAGAGGCAGACAGCCCCTTCTCCATCAAGATGGAGGTTTCAGCACCCAGGCCGTCAAAGCCAGAGTTTGTAAATTGGGATGGCGTAAGTGACCCTGAGTGAGCAGGTCTGGCACTCTGGGAAGAGCATACTGATCTACTGCCAGCTGCACCACGTCTGCGAACCACACTTTTCTTGGCCACTTGGGGGCCACCAGTATTGCTGGCACCCCCTCCAGAACTATCTTACGCAGAACCCTGCCCAACAGGGGGAATGGAGGAAAGACATACAGTAGCTGAAAGTCCTGCCATGACATTGCTAGAGCATCCGTGGCCAAGGCCAGAGGATCCTGGGACAGGGAGACAAAGGCCGGGAGCTTGTGATTGTGACGGGACGCAAACAGATCCACATCTGGTTGTCCCCAACGGTGTTACAGAGATTGAAACACCCTGTTGCAGAGGAACTATCCTCCCAGGCGAGAGGTCCCCCTGCTCAGAGAGTCTGCCTGCAGATTCTCCACCCCCGGGATGTACACAACTTGTATGCAGGGAACATTGGCCTCCGCCCAGGCCAGAATCAGAGACACTTCCTGGAGGGCCCTCTTGCTCCGGGTCCCTCTCTGATGATTGATGTAGGCAACTGCCGTCTGGTTGTCCGAGCGTACCTGAACAGACAGGCCCCCGGAGGTGATGAGTCAGCTGAGTCAGAACCAACCTGATCGCCCGCAGTTCCAGAATGTTAATAGGTGTGTGGGCCTCCTGAGGGCCCCACCGTCCTTGGAACTGCAGGGACTTCCAGAACCCCCCCAACCTGTCAGACTGGCAACCGTGGCATCCCTCCCAGGAGGGGGCCAGAAAAGATCTGCCCCCCAACAGGTTCCTGGAGTCCAGCCACCACGAGAGGGACCGCCTGACCAGGGGAGAAAACACAAAGACCCGGTTCAGGGACGCAGGATCCTTGTCCCATACTGCCAAGAGGTGGAGTTGCAGAGGCCTCAAGTGGAACTGAGCATAAGGGACCGCCTCGAAGCACGCCACCATCAGGCCCGCCAGCTGCATTCCCTGCCTGATGGTGGGATGATGACAAGAGAGCAGGAACAGGACCTGCGCAATCAGACTGTCCACCTTCTGCTGAGGAAGAAAAATCCTTGCCTGAACTGTATCCAGAGTCATTCCCAGGAAGGGAGTCACCAAGGAGGGAGACAGAGAAGACTTGGGATGGTTGATCACCCAGCCAAATGACTCCAGAGTGGACACTACCAGCTGAGTATCCAACTCTGCCTGATGTAGGGACTGGGAAGTGATGAGAATGTCGTCCAGGTAGGGCAGCACGCGGATGCCCTGAGACCTGATCAGAGCCATCACTCCTGCCAGCACCTTGGTGAACACTCTGGGAGCTGAGGTGAGACCAAAGGGCAATGCCACAAATTGGTAGTGCTGATCCTCCAGCACGAACCTGAGGAACCTTTGATGACCTGGAAACACAGGAATATGAAGATAAGCATCTTTGATGTCCACAGACGTCATGAAGTCCCCTGGACACAGGGAACTGATGGCAGAGCGCAGAGTTTCCATGCGAAAGCGCCTGCACCTGACAAATTTGTTGAGGGTCTTCAAGTCCAGGATGGGCCTGACTGACCCATCTCTTTTGGGCAAGCTGAAGAGGTTGGAATAGAAACCCTTGCCCCTTTCTCGTAAAGGGACCCGGCAGATAACCCCCAGCTCCAGAAGGCTTTGCACTGCCTGCACTAGAGCCTGAGCTGACACAGGGTCCTGAGAAATCCGGGATCTGATGAATCTTGGGGGGGGGCAGGCAGCAAACTCTATCTTGTAACCGGAGGACACTACCTCCTGAATCCACCGGTCTGAGACATGAAGCCTCCAGACGTGAGCAAAGTGCTGAAGCCGTCCCCCCACCCGGATGGGTGAGGGCACCCCTTCATGCCTGAGGGGGCTTGGGAGAGGACTTAAGCTTGGAGCCCCAGGAGGAGCCAGGGAGTCCACATCCTCTGCCCCTACCCCAGAAGTCTCCTCGGGCTCCATTAAGGGAAACCCCCTCCCTTGTCTAGCACCACGGTAGGGGGAGGAAAAGAAGCCCTGACCCCGAAAGGGCCGAGACTGCCCCCTGCGCTGGGGTAACCTGCCTCCCTTAGCAAACAGGTCTAGGCGGTCCCCAAACAGGCATAGTCCTTTGAAGGGTAAACCAGTGAGGGCTTTCTTGGCAGCGTTGTCAGCAGCCCACTCGTGCAGCCAAACCGAGCGGCGTATAGCCACCATAAGGGCAGAGGTTCTGCCACACATTCTAATGGTATCATCCAAGGCAGAGAGGACATAAGTCACAAAAACATCACAACGCAGGGTCCTGATAGCCACAGCCGTATTGGCAGAGGCACAGACCGGGCGCAGCGCCGTCCCCACACATGCAAAGGCATGGGACGCCAGCTGATCAATGCGCCGGTCCTCAGCATCCCGCAGCGTAGTAGAGTCAGGGGAGTGCATGACAGAGGTGTTAGATAACCCTAGGACCGGGGCATCCACTTCAGGAGGGGATGACCAACACTTCACCACATCAGCAGGAAAGGGATACCTCTTATCCCAACTCTGAGGTACACCGGGAAGCCTGCTGGGGCGCTCCCATTCATTAAGCACAAGATTATTAAAATGGGCTTGCTCAGGAAATTCCAAACGTGGCTTAGCAGTATGAAACCATTCCCCCTGTTGCCTGGGAGCCGCAACCGGGGGAGAAATAGACAGAACCTCAAAAATCTGAGCCAACAACAGTATCAGTATCATCTGGGGCCCAGGAGTCAGAGCCAGAATCGTCATGACCCCTGGGCCTCTCATCAGATGACTCTGAGTCAGAGAATAACTCCCCTTCTTCCAAAGGGGTATAGCCAGACCAGTTCCAAAAACTCATCAGCTTCCATAGGGAAAAGAGTGACATCAGGCGTTAAGTGCCGCGTCTTTGCAGAGGCCTTACGCGCCAAGGTATTAGCAAGCAACTTCTCAACACTAGCCAGTCTGGAAGACACATCAGGCTGAGAATCCCCACTTGTATGCAACTCAATAGGAGTGAGATTTAAGCTTGGGGGAGTAGGTGAAGCCATACGAGGCGCAGGCCCAGCCACTGGTAAACCAGGCTGCAGCGCAAGCACCTGCTGGGCACAAGGTACACAGACCCGCACATTGTCAGCGCTAATAGGGGACACCCCACAAGCTACACACAGCCGGGCTTGTCCCGAAGGAACCCCAAGCACATTATCCTGAGACGCCTCCATATGGTGATTATAGCGGCACAATAGGCGATAGGGATTCACGCTATAAAAGCAACCCGGGATGCTCCAATAACCCGCTAGGGAAGAGTAAATTACACACTAGGCCTCACAAGTTAAATAACTAAATAGAGGGAGTAGGGCCGGGAGAAGTCATTAGGGTTTGGCCCGTCTGAAAGACATAAGCAAGGGGAACATGTGAATGACAAATGGTAAATAAAGCCACCCGCGATGGCACTCACGGACCGCGGTAGGTAGATGCCAGTCACGTAGCAGCCGGATTCAAGAGAAAATGGCGCCGGGTATACCTTGAGGGGCGGGCCGCAGGGACAGTGACGCGGAACGCACCAACTGCGGGCCCCCCCCCCCGAAGAGCGCGAAGCCGTACACGTGACAAGCAGCCAATAACGGCGCACCAGCACCTGAGGTAACGCTGCCGCCAAGCGCGGAACACAGTGGAAGCGCGCGCGGCGGCAATTTTAAAAAGGCAACCAGTGCAACCAAGTCAGCGCGGCGACTGACACCAACCATAAGTACATAATACAGTGAAACACCAAGGCAAATTCACATACACACACACCCCCCCCTTCCCCAAGGGCTACAAGGGAGAGCGAGGGAGGACAGCGGCCACTTAACAGGACCCACCGATAGACAGGGGCAAGGGGCAATAGGGCGGGAGGGGCATCCCATAGAGGCTCACCACATGCCTATACCGCCTACCTTTTGGTGGGGGATTGCGGTGGAGCAGCGCTCCTAAGCACCTGACAGCGGTGCTGCCTACCATCACCCGGACCAGCGCAGCCAAGGCAGGGAGGCACATTAATAATAGAACGGGTGGGAATAGTCCTACAGGGCCGCAGGCTGATAGCCCCAATCACTTGCGAGAAGAGAGAGCCATCTTCTTGTCCTTCGCAGTCCAGACTGCAGAGAAGATCTGGGGATTGTGGTAGGTCCCTGGGTATTTGAGGGGCTGGGAGGAGCCTGTTTTCGATGTCTCTGCAGTCCAGCGCCATCTGGCGGAGTAATACCCATGTGTTATGAATCTTATCTGGAGCAGGACATACTGTATACTAAGAATACAATGTATTTTTAAGCAGTCATAAAAAAGGACATTTTTAGCTAGTGACCAATCAGGACTTCCTGGCAAACCCCACTGACTGCTGGCAGTCACATAGGGTGTGAGAGCAGCATTGGAGAGAAAAACTAATGAACAATTCTACCCTCTTTTTAAGCTTCCTAGGTTAACTAACAGGGCACCCCCTACCAGGGATGGGTGGGGGGGGTTGTAAATGGAACAAAACCCAACACTGCCGGACCTGCCACTAGCCTTCCCCTGGGGATCCCCCCCCCCCCTCCAAGTGCCGCAAATCTCACCTTGCTGCATCCCCAGCATCTTTGAGCTGTGTGCATTCTCCCTCCACCGTGTATTCAGATCTTGTGAAGTGCATACTAGAGGTTCACTATAAGCAATTTGCTGGTTTTGGCGAGTCAATATTAAGCCCATCACTAAAGTAATTTAATGGACCCTGTGGACTTATGAGCAATCTAAGCCACCGTTCATCCTTGCATACAGAAAGAACATAGCTGGGCCCCTCACAGAACAATGCCTATATTGCGCATATCATGACCCCAGTGGTTCTCTCTCTGGTCTCAGTTTAGAAGCTGCTGGTGTATGACCAGTATACAAGCATCACCCGGAAGCCTGCTCTGCAGCTGAAGGATGTCACAGGACCAGGGTGCGCAATGTTCTATCCTCCAAAGTATTAAGAGAAGCAATTATTTTACTGAGTTTAAAGACCCCAAATCTGGCTGCATTCCCGATCTCTGACCTTAACGCTCTGCTGAATCTGTGGAGATACAGAGATCTTGGCAGGGAAAAAAAGACAGCCTGTGGGAAGGAGCCAGTGTGGCCGCGCAGTGCTGACCATGTCAGTCTGGAGTGAAATTAGGTAAATACTGCATCTAAAAAGAAAACGTTTTAAAGAGAACCTATCTTAAACTGACATCAATCAAATCACTCAACTCTTCACTGGTAGTACCCAAGTCAATCTTGCACAAGGTGACGGATTTCTCCTTATCAAAGTGCTGTGAGTGCTGTTCTTGTGTACCAGTTGTGTCCATCCCACCACTGATTTCACTTTCAGCTGCATAAACTATTAAAGGCAGACTTCCAGTCAAAAATGACATCAGAGATTTAAACTCCAGTCAAAACTGAATGGAGTCTCTCCCTCTCCCGATTTGGATTCCTTTCTGCCCATTCCCTCCTCTTCTGGGAAATATGAGCCGGGAAGCACATTCTGACAGCTTCTGCACGTCTTTGGCAGTTTGGTCCTCCGTGTAACTGTATCAGAAGCCCATTAGGTTTGCAGATTTCTGTGCAGCCGCTGAGCCAGCAAACCCGATTGGCACCCAGCAGTTGAATGAGTGGCACCTGTATTAGAGTATGTAGAAGAGGGGAGTATATACTGCCTGGTCTGCTTTCTGACAGGCAGAATGTACAGTGAGGTATCCAAATCGGGATGCCTCCATGCTATAAAGGAGTTCTAAGCTGGAGCCCTTCCTGAAGAGGAATCAAAATCAGGAAAAACTGCTTACTTCTGCCAGCCACTCTGGTTATATACGTTATATACAGCAACCAACTGGGTGGACACGTATGCACCCTGCGCACTCTTGAACCTTACTGATCGGCGGAGAAGATGAAGGTCACATGAGCAGTGCAAGGCTATGGACCCAGTATGTAGTATTATCAGATTCCAAGCTTCATTTTGATGTTCTTTGATCCCAGGTTGGGATGTCCCAGGGGTGAGGAGGTGAGTGGATCTGCAGTCATTTTTTACCATTGGTCTGCTCAAAAAGCACACTCAATTCAGTAAGCATGGAAAGCTTGATTAAAATAATTGAAAAGAAAATTTTCCTACATGGCACACATGTAAAATTAATAAATCATCAATTACATTTTATACACTACGCAATTTGCCCCTTATTACTTTTTTTGTATTTAATCTCTGCACCGCAAAATTCAATCAATCATAAAACAAATCAAATGAAAAACTAGATGTGCTTGAAGACACCATAAGTATTCAGTGTGGATATTGTGTATCTATTTTTTGGCGTAACTATGTAAATAAGGGTCACACAGAGGGATAGTCTTCCTCACCCTCAGGCACTGTGTACCAGGGGAGGGGGCTGCATGGGATCCGATCCACGCCCTTGGTAAATTCCACTTAGCACCACTGAGCATGCGGGTTACAGCCATGTTATTGATGCCTCATACCTGAACGCCAGATAACCATCACAAGCTATCTGTCCTTGTGAAAATAATTTTTAAAAAAAGGTTTAAATAAATAATAATCAGACAATGGCCGTCACAGCTTCCTGTAAGCACCTCTCGCTTTCATGTCGGCTTTTCAGTGTAAGGGGAACAATGCAGTTTGTATTACAAACCAGAAAAACGTGTTCTAGTAAATACATTTCGTGTCAGCCGGGCGTCTCAAAATGCTCCTGAAAGCGCAGCTTTCCCCTGTGTCGCGGTTAGTTTTCTATTTAACTCTTAAGGACATAAAAAGGAGCTAAAAGCCTAAAGTCCCCAGTGGCCCTGTTAAAGGGGATCTGTGGGGAGGAAAAAAAAATAAAATATAGTTACCTAGCCTAATCTTCAGATTCTACAGCAAGTGCTGTTCTGTGCCATGCTAAGCTAAGAGGACACTCTCAAGCTCCCTTGTAGCTTACTAGGAAAAGGAGCAAGCTCCTGGCCATGCTATATTCCTTTAGACTGGTTTGACCATTCTGGCCATTGGGCAGAGTATGCTGGAGGACCTTAAGATATAGTATAGTTTTTTTTTTATATTTTTTTTACAAGATGTCATTTAGTTAACACTGATTGGCTTAATGTAGGGACTGTCACTGCTATCCTATATCTGAAAAGTGGCATCAGTACTGAAGCTGGCTGTGTGCTTCCATCCACATCTCAGTTTGTATGAACACCCACTATATAATGCATGTAGGCATTGGACACTCAGACAAGGAGGAGGCCAGACAAGGAGTGCACTGAACTCTGATGGCTGCAGGACTCCATACGTTTACAGACCCTATAAACATGGCAAGCAAATCTGAAACTACTTTTAATGTTACCCCATTATTTAAAGTGATAGACCACCTATTTAAAATAACACATGGGTACCTTTTGTCCCCTGAAACTGATCGGTCCTACTCCTACGGTGATCAGAAACCAGACTGCACCAGGTCCAAACAGGTGCTGGAACTGATTGCATTTCGGGCATCCATCAGTGACAGCAGTGCTGCCACACCCTCTTGATTCATTGCAATGGAGGGGTGTTTGCCGAGGCCTGACATACCACCTCCATTGTAATGAATTGAGAGGGAGTGTTAGTGCTCCTGTGACTGATGTCGGAGGGTGAGAGCGACATACGGAAGTGTCACCGGCTGCTGTTCAGGCTCCAGGCACCGCGGGATGTGATCCAGCGTTCAGGTGAGTTGCTGATCTCTAGTAGGACCGATGAGCTGTGTGGGGCCAAAAGGTGAGTGTCCTTTTGTTTTATTTATCATGGGTGGTCAATAAAAATACAATTCTGTGATTACTCACCTGTAGAATTGGTATTATGAGTATACAGTATGTCCTGCTCCAGATAGAATACTTACATTCGGGTACTACCCTGCCAGATGGCGCTGGACTGCAGAGACATCGAAAATAGGCTCCTCCCGGCCCCTCAAATACCCAGGGACCTCCCACAAATCCCCAGCATTGAAAAGCAGTTAACGAGAAGCCGGGAGAATTAAAACAACCCAAACTGGTAACTATAACAATGATAACAATGATAACAATCACCATACAGGGGATCCAAGATAATGCAAAAACCAAGGGTGGGGTGGAGCAGAACGTACTGTATACTCATAATACCAATTCTACAGGTGAGTAATCACAGAATTGTATTATTCTTAGTATACAGTACGTCCTGCTCCAGATAGAATACTTACATTCGGGACATCCAATAGCAGTGTCCATAAAGTAGGGTGGGATCCCCAAAGGTAACAGCAGACAGTTTAAACCACTGCCGTCTGCAAAACCTTGCGGCCAAAAACAGCATCAGCTGAGGCCCTAACATCAACCTTGTAAAACTTTGAAAAGGTATGAACAGAAGACCAAGTAGCGGCCTTTCAAACTTGTTCAACAGAAGCCTGGTGCTGAAAAGCCCAAGAGGCACCAATAGCACGAGTAGAATGAGCAGTAAGGCGGAAGGGAGGATTCTTCCCCTTAGCAGAGTAGGCCTGAATCACAGCCTGACGGATCCATTTACTGATAGTAGACTTGGCAGGAGCCAAACCCTTCCTAGGACCAGAAGGGACCACAAAAAGAACATCAGTTTTCCTGAAAGGTGCAGTAGCCACCAGATAGTACTTCAGACACCTAACCATATCCAAAGAATGCAAAACCCTCTCCTTAGCATTACTAGGATTAGGGCACAATGAAGGAAAAACAATGTCCTGATTCAAATGAAAAGCAGACACTACCTTAGGCTAAAAATCTGGCTTGAAGCGGAACACCAACTTGTCCTAGTGTCTCTCATAGTATGGGGGCTGAATGGAAAGTGCCGCCAACTCAGACACACGCCTAACAGAGGTGATAGCCACCAGGAAGACAACTTTGAGAGTGAGAATGGCTAGGGAGGCATCCTGCACAGGTTCAAAGGGAGCCCCCTGCAAGGCTGTCAAAACCAAGTTCAAATCCCAAACAGGCACCATAGGCTTACGTGGGGGACGCACATGAGTAACCCCCTGGAAAAAAGTCCTGATCAGAGAATGTTGAGTAAAGGACTTGTGGAAGAAAACAGCCAGGGCAGAAACCTGACCCTTCAGAGTACTGAGTTGGAGCCCCATCTCCAACCCATGCTGCAGGAACTCAAGAATCCTAGGAATAGAGAACACACGACAGGGAAGAGACTTAGACTCACACCAGTCAATGTAGGCATGCCAAATCCTGTAATACATGGAAGAAGAAGACTTCTTCCTAGCCTTTATCATGGTATCAACAACCGAGGTTGACAGCCCCTTCTCCATCAAGATGGAGGTTTCAGCAGCCAGGCCGTCAAAGCCAGAGTTTGTAAATTGGGATGGCGTAAGGGGTCCTGAGTGAGCAGATCTGGCAACCTGGGCAGAACGTACTGATCTACTGCCAGCTGCACCACGTCTGCGAACCACACTCTTCTTGGCCACCTGGGGGCCACCAGAATTGCTGGCACCCCCTCCAGAGCAATCTTGCGCAGAACCCTGCCCAGCAGGGGGAATGGAGGAAAGACATACAGGAACTGAAAGTCCTGCTGTGACATTGCTAGCGCATCCGTGGTCAAGGCCAGAGGATCCTGGGACAGGGAGACAAAGGCAGGGAGCTTGTGATTGTGACGGGACGCAAACAGATCCACACCTGGTTGGCCCCAACGGTGACACAGAGATTGGAACACCCGGTTGCAGAGGGACCATTCTCCCTGGCGAGAGGCTCCCCTGCTCAGAGAGTCTGCCAGCAGATTTTCCAGCCCCAGAATGTACACTGCTGATATGCAGGGAACATTGGCCTCCTCCCAGGTCAGGATGAGAGACACTTCCTGGAGGGCCCTCTTGCTCCGGGTCCCTCCCTGATGATTGATGTAGGCAACTGCCGTCTGGTTGTCGGAGCACACCTGAACAGGCAGGCCCCGAAGGGGAGGAGTCAACTGAGCCAGAACTAACCTGATCGCCCGCAGCTCCAAGACGTTGATAGGTGTGTGGGCCTCCTGAGGGCCCCACTTCCCCTGGAACCGCAGGGACTTCCAGAAACCCCCCCAACCTGACAGACTGGCATCCGTGGTGACCGTCTCCCAGGAGGGGGCCAGAAAGGATCTGCCCCCCAACAGGTTCCTTGAGTCCAGCCACCACGAGAGGGACCGCCTGACCAGAGGGGAAAGCGCAAAGACCCGGTCCAGGGACATTGGGTCCTTGTCCCATACTGCCAAGTGGTGGAGTTGCAGAGGCCTCAAGTGGAAATGAGCATAAGGGACCGCTTCGAAGCACGACACCATCAGGCCCACCAGCTGCATTCCCTGCCTGATGGAGAGATGATGACAAGATAGCAGGAACTGGGCCTGCGCAATCAGACTGTCCACTTTCTGCTGAGGAAGAAAAATCCTTGCCTGAACTGTATCCAGATTCATTCCCAGGAATGAAGTCACCAAGGAGGGGGACAAAGAAGACTTGGGGTGGTTGATCACCCATCCAAATGACTCCAGGGTGGACACCACCAGCTGAGAATCCAATTCTGCCTGATGTAGAGACTGGGAGGTGATGAGAATGTCGTCCAGATAAGGCAGCACGCGAATGCCCTGAAACCTGAGCAGAGACATCACTCCTGCCAGCACCTTGGTGAACACCCTGGGAGCTGAAGTGAGACCAAAGGGCAAAGCCACAAATTGGTAGTGTTGATCCTCTAGAGCGAACCTGAGGAACCTTTGATGACCTGGAAATACAGGAATGTGAAGGTAAGCATCCTTGATGTCATGAAATCCCCTGGGCGCAGGGAACTGATGGCAGAGCACAGAGTTTCCATGCAAAAGCGCCAGCACCTGACAAATTTGTTGAGGATCTTCAAGTCCAGGATGGGCATGACTGACCCATCTTTTTTGGGCACTGTGAAGAGGTTGGAATAGAACCCCTTGCCTTTTTCTCTTAAAGGGACCTTGCAGATGACCCCCAGCTCCAGGAAGCTTTGCACTGTCTGCACTAGATCCTGAGCTGACACAGGGTCCTGAGGAATCCAAGAGCTGATGAACCTTGGGGGGGGGGGGGGCAGACAGCAAACTCTATTTTGTAACCGGAGGACACTACCTCCTGAATCCACCGGTCTGAGACATGAAGTCTCCAGATGTGAGCAAAGTGCTGAAGCCTGAGGGGGCTTGGGAGAGGGCTTAAGCTTGGTGCCCCAGGAGGAGCCAGGATGTCCACGTCCTCTGCCCCTATCCCAGAAGTCTCCTCGGGCCGCCCCAGTAAAGGAAACTCCCCTCCCTTGTCTAGCACCACGGTAGGGGGAGGAAAAGGAGCCCTGACCCCGAAAGGGCCGAGACTGCCGCCTGCGCTGGGGTAACCTGCCTCCCTTAGCAAATAGGTCCAGGTGGTCCCCAAACAGGCGTAGTCCTTTGAAGGGAAAACCAGTGAGGGCCTTCTTGGCAGCGTTGTCAGCAGCCCACAAGGGCAGAGGTTCTGCCACACATTCTAATGGTGTCATCCAAGGCAGTGAGGACAAAATTCACAAAAAAATCACAACTAGAGAGTGCATTAAACTCCTCACAAGACAAATCATCAGGGGCACCATCAAGAATACTTCTGAGCAGGGGTCTAATAGCCACAGCCGTAATGGCAGAGGCACAAACCGGGCGCAGCGCCGTCCCCACACATGCAAAGGCATGGGACGCCAGCTGGTCAATGCGCCGGTCCTCAGCATCCCGCAGGGTAGTAGAGTCAGGGGAGTGCATGACAAAGGTGTTAGATAACCCTAGAACCGGGGCATCCACTTCCGAAGGGGATGACCAACACTTCACCACATCAGCAGGAAAGGGATACTTCCTATCCCAACTCTTAGGTACACCGGGAAGTCTACTGGGACGCTCCCATTCCTTGAGCACAAGGTTATTGAAATGTGCTTGCTCAGGAAATTCCAGGCGCGACTTAGCAGTATGAAAAAGTCCCCCCCTTTGCCTGGGGGCAGCAACAGGGGGAGAGATAGACAGAACCTCAAAAATCTGAGCCAACAGTCTATCAGTATCATCCGGGGCCCAGGGATCAGAGCCAGAATCGTCATCACCCCTGGGCCTCTCATCACATGACCCTGAGTCGGAGAATAGCTCCCATTCCTCTAAGGGGGTATAGCCAGATAGTTGCAAAAACTCATCAGCTTCCATAGGGAAAGGGGTGACATCAGGCGTTAAGGGCCGCTTCTTAGCAGAGGCCTTACGCGCAAAGGTATTAGCAAGCAACTTTTCAACACTAGCCAGTCTGGAAGACACATCAGGCTGGGAATCCCCACTTGTATGCAACTCAATGGGAGTGAGATTTAAGCTTGGGGGAGTAGGTGAGGCAAAGCGAATCGTAGACTCGGCCACTGGAAGGCAGGATTGCAGTTCAAGCACCTGTTTGGCACAGGGTACACAGACCCGCGCCTTGTCAGCGTCAACATGAGACTCCCCACAAGCTACACACAGCCGGACTTGTCCCGAAAGAACCCCGGTCACATTATCCTGAGATGCCTCCATACGGTGATTATAGCGGCACAATAGGCCGATAGGGATTAACGCTATACAGCAACCCGGGATGCCCCAATAACCCGCTAGGGAAGTGGGAGTAATTAACACTAGGCCTCACAAGTTAACTAACTAATAGAGGGCCGGGAGAAGCCAAAGGGATTCGCCTGTCTGAAAGACATAATCAAAGGGTAGCCGTAAGAATACAATCAATAAAAGCGGTAATAAAGCCGCCCTCGAGGGCACTCACGGACCGCAGTAGGTAGAAGCCTGTCACGCAGAAGCCGGAACCAAGCAAACAAAATGACGTCGGTATACCTCGAGGGGCGGGCCCGCATGAGCAATGACGCGGAATGCGCCAAAGACAGGCCCCGCCCCCCCGAAGAGCGCGAAGCCAACACGTGACAAGCAGCCAATGACGGCGGACCGGCGCCTGAGGTAATGCCGCCACCAAGAACACGCGGCGGCGGTGGCAATTTCAAGTGTAATAAATGCAAAACAAGTCAGCGCGGGGGCTGACACCCAGCATAATGTAATGAAGCATAAAGCCAATACACGTACACACACACACCCCCCCTCTTTTCCCCCGAAGGCTACAAGGAGAATGAGGGAGGACAGTGGCCACTTAACATAGGGCCCACCGGTAGACAGGGGCAAGGTGCAATAGTGCAGGAGGGGCATCCCATAGAGGCTCACCATATGCCTGTACCGCCTACCCTTTGGTGGGGGATTGCGGTGGAGCAGCGCTCCTAAGCACCTAACAGCGGTGCTGCCTACCATCACCCGACCAGCGCAGCCAAGGCTGGGAGGCAATTACTGATGGAACGGGTGGGAATAGTCCTACAGGGCCGCAGGCTAATAGCTCCGCTCACCTGCGAGAAGAGAGCCATCTTCTTGTCCTTCGCAGTCCAGACTGCAGAGAAAATCTGGGGATTGGGAGAGGTCCCTGGGTATTTGAGGTGCCGGTAGGAGCCTATTTTCGATGTCTCTGCAGTCCAGCACCATCTGGCGGAGTAATACCCGAATGTAAGTATTCTATCTGGAGCAGGACGTACTGTATACTAAGAATATTAAAACCGGAAATGTACTAATATACCACCTGTGTTCCTGCTGCGCAGCTGGCAGCCATGCGACTACAGGAAACAAATGTGTTTTTTGCCGGCAGGATGTGTACAACAATCTGTGTGCCTGGGCACTGGCTGGTCTCGGAGACAGCAGTAGAGTTTATGGTTACCTACCTGACAAGCTTAATTTAGCCACTAAGTTTCCTTTTTTTTTGAGTTATAAACATGGTACTTACCCTAAAAATAAATCACCGGACACAATTCAAATTACTCAATTTCCTGGCAACTGACAAATACTGCATTGGTTAAGTTAAAACTGTATATTACAAGCTTGTTGTAAAACTAGTGCTGATCAGTCAGAGTAAAATTTGTTGTTCTGTGGTTAACATTACTATGTGAAATGGAGACCATGGACTGTACATAAATGTCAGAAACAGATTTAAACAGGCTCCCATAATGTATGGCAGGGATGAGTGTGCTAATATGGCTATACAAGATAACAATTATAATAAGTGTTCTCCTAGAAACAACTTACCTGGCAACGACTGAACACATCTGAGAGAGTGACATGGACATTGAAATGTTGTAGGACCTTGACCGCCTGATCCCGAGCTTTCTCAGAACAGTTAACAGAGAAACACCTTCCTTCCCCAACTTGTGAGCGGAGCTGTAAAGGTCAAAGAGAACCATGAATAAGAAGCAATTATCCCGAACATTTATGTGCACATAAGGTGTGTGGGTGGCCTTTCTAGATTAATATCTAAGAGAAGCTGACCATATACAGTACAGGACCAGAAATGGCTTCATTATGTACAAGAACTGCACTATAGCTGAAGATCACTGTCTAGACAGGATTCAGAAGGCCCCTTTCCCCTCTTTGTAGCCTTCTTCAAGCACTTTCCCCCTATTGCTCCCCCTCATCCTCCCCTTCAATCACCAATACGTGTTTCCCGGAACTTATTGTAAGCATGTGAGGTCAGAGTTGGGAAGTGGTGCTACCTGGAACCCCCCAACTTTACGGTCTACTCAACCTCAGCCCCCCTTCAAACTTGTCTCTTGTAGCCTAACAACCTACATATTTTTCTTTCATGTCAGAAGCTCCTTCAAGTGGCACCTTCAAAAGAGCTGCATGGGCAAGTATCTTCTAAAGGGTACTTTACCCTACCAATTACCCATTGAATCTAGCCTCTATGCAAAAATAATAACACAATAAATGAAATCCTGATTTTGGATAGCACTCATATGAATGCAGCATCAATCTATTTATCTCTCTATAGTACAGACATATTCTACTGCACTCTACTAACCACACATGAGCAAAAACCAGGGTACCCATTAGAAATTTCTGAATGGTCAAGGGGGGCTTTATTCCAAGACATACTGTAATGACTAGGTCATTCTGCAAACTTCAGCAGAGCTCCTGGCATACACTCTCTGCCAGCTCCAGCTAAGGGTGCGTAGGGTTGTCATTCTGGCCTCAATCAGTGACTTAAACTGGACCTTCAGCGTGATTTAATGAAAAGCCCAAACTCTTAAAAAACGGTTCCCCAGAATCTAAAATTAATATATTTTACGTTTTTAGTCACTAACTTATTATTCTTTCCCCCACTGGGCTGCAACTCTGTTCAGGAATTTGGATACGGGTGCCGCCATCTTGACTTGAAGCATCACACTTACTGAGGAGAGGAGAGTGGGATAAGGTACAGGGGGGCGGGTTATAGCTGTGCTTTGCTCAGACAGAGCAGAGCTGGGGTCAGGTAAAGGTCAGCAGTCCCAGAATGCAGAGCAGCACAGTCAGGAGGCACTTCCTGTTTGCAGGCTGCCTGATAAGATGGCGCCTTCCATAAGCCGCCATCTTGGATGTTTAAAGGCTCATAACATGCAGTAGATGCAGGTAGGATGATTTTTAATGTGGCCAATCTGTATGTACAGAGTGTGGGAAACATATAAGATAGACTCTTATTCAGAGTGAAGGTCCGCTTTAAGAAAGAAGAATGTGATGGATCCCAGCTCAAGAAGGCAAAAGAAAAACACTGTTTGAGGAGCTGGGGCCACAATGGGTGATCTCTCCTGGGGTTAGGTGAGAGATTTTTTTCTGTATCAACTCCAAATAAAAAATATGCTTCCTATGGTCAGAATCAACATTTATAACTTGATCAAGGCAGATTACCGTCTGAAAGGGTAGTCCACAGGTCAGGATGACCCTTCTATCTCGTCTTGCAATCTGTGACAATAAAATATGCAATTTTAGATAAATCAGTTTAATCTGGTTGGTCAGTCACAGTTCTGTTCAGGTCTGCACAGATACACAGATTTTCATTAAATGGACTTGTGAAAACGATGGAGCAAACAAGGCTATGGTTCACTTTTAAACATTTTTAGAGAATAAAAAGTCCGATTTAATAGACTGAACAGAACCAGACGATATGAAAATCATTGAGTGTATAATGACCTTACATCTTCTGTAACTCAGTGTACAATTTGTTATTAGGGAGTGGTCGGTGTAGGGACACCCCAATTTTCACAAATGCAGTAGCTTGACCAAACAACTCCCCAAACTCTGCTCACCTCCGCAGCTCTCCTGTGATCATCATCATTGTCCAGCATCATGACATCCACACCCAGACAGCGCAGGTAGCGTCCCAGCCCCTGCAGCATGTTGTCACAGATGACCTTGAACTCTCGAGGAGACAAAGGTGTTGTATTTGGAGATGGGGTTTCGTCTGGTGCCATTTTCAGCTTCTAAGGCGAGATAAAAGGAGGAGTTTAAATGACTGTTATCGGTATTGAATTAGGGGGATTTGACTTAAATATGACAAGCTCTTTATCTCATGTTGGAGGCTTTGTTACCTTATGTGGAAAGATAGCATTTGATGTGGAGAGTAAATACCCCATAGGAAGTCATTTTTGTTTGATTTTTGTAAAATGTCTACGCCTCACCTGGAGAAAGTTTTCACCTCAAATCCCAAACAGGCGAGTCTTCAAAATACAAAAGATGCTGTTTATACTTTATTGTGTGTTGAGGTGGAGAGCTCGCCAACTGAGATGGCAAGCTTAAAGTGAAAGTGATAGGGTCTCCTCCCTAGCGCTTGCCATATTTTTGTAAAAAAATTCACAATACTTCTCTTCAGTATTATACCTGCTTAGATAGAGCTGGGTCCTTTTTCTTTTGTGATTTTTTGAGCAGAGGTTGAGCCTGAGGTTTGCCTTTAGGCAATTCATGAAAATTTGTTTTGAGTCCAAACTTCTCGGGGTTGGCATGAAGAGCTTCAAACACCTCCAACAAGCAATAAGCATCAGCAGCTAAAAAAATAAATAATACATTACAAAAAGAAAAAAAAACAGGAAACAGCACATCATGTGTCGTAGAAAACACCTTTAATTAAAAAATTAAAAAAACAACTAAAATATAGAAACTGGCAAATATATATTATAGAAAAATGTATTTTTTGTATTTACTATGTACAATGGTTCCCTTAGTTGTCCATTCAATAACCTGTACCTGCCCAAGATGTTGCGACTGTGCCTATTTCCCTTGCCTTGATAAGGCTGTCTTAGGCAGTTGAGATTCTGCTTCCTTTTTTTTGCTAATCATTGTTTTTTATTTGGTCGTGCTCAGTAAATACCCGGTCTCAACTGCTTTTGTACTGGGAAATCTATATGCTTGCTAGTTCTTTGGATGGAGAGAATTCACAGCTCTCTTCCTGCTCTAGTCCCACCTGCCGGCTACTACCAAATCCCCATCGTAATGGCTCAGTGTCCCTGGTTGTAAAGCTAAGGGAAAAGCATTTCACAAGGTAAGTACAAGTATTTTCCTGTTAGCTTCTCTATACAAAGATACAGAACCATTACAATTGGAATGTCCAAAGCAGTCCTCAAAAGGGTGGAAACCTCCCCCACAATTGAAAATCATGACTATGCAAAAGTGCCATATTCATTCCAGACACGTTTTGGCGGAGAAATCAGACCCTGGTCGAGGGCTAAACCATTATCTGAAGCACTGATTTTTGGAACACTGCCCCCACTAATGAACGTTCACCTTATAAAAATGGTTACAAAATGAGCTCTACTCCTAGCAGAATAGGCTTGAGAAACAGTCTGACTAATAGTGGAAACAGCAGCCGCCAACCCTAGACGGAACCACAAACAGACCATCTGTTTTACGCACAGAAGCTATAGCTACTAAATAATACTTTAGTGCACAGATGACATCTAGAGCGTCCAGAATCTGTTCTCTCAAATAAACTGAATTCAGATATTGGGAAGGTAGGATAATATCCTCATTCATATGAAAGGTCGAAACAACCTTTGGTAGCAAATCTTCCAGAAAATGCCGGACTACTTAGTACTTAGGAAGGGTGGCTTGTAGGACAAGGCCACCAGCTCAGATACCCTCTGTACCAAAGTAATGGCCATAAGGAAAACCTTCTTGCCCCTGGTGCCTCCTTGAAGGTTAACATATGCAAAGGCCGAAACATTGTCCAATTGGATTCTGATCAGGAGACCCTGCAAACTGTTGGACCAATGGGACAGGCACAGGAAAATTGCCCTGAGTTCCAGGACATTGATTGGAAACAAGGATACAAACAATGACTACTGCCCTTGAACCGTCAGCTGGTTCCACATCTCCCCTCCTCCAACCAGTTAGACAGTTGTCTATTGTGATCACAGTCCACTGAAGTGGTAAGAAGGAGCGACCCTGGTTTAGGGATCAGGACTGGAGCCACCACTTCAAGGATAATCAAACCACTCCCCAAAAAGTGAAAAGTCTCTCCAGGCTCAAGGGAGACCAATCCCAATGAGACAAAATGGCAAACCGCAGAACCCTGGTATATGGGTGTAGGAAACCACCTCGACGGTTGCTTTCATCAGGCTCAGAAGTTACATACAATCGGATGGTAAACTGTGAGATGATTATTTCAGATGACTCATTAGCAAAGACAGCACAGCTGGGTAGCAAACATTTAAATTTCTGGGCTTTTATAACAACACTATAGTCAAGTCAACCAACTTCCTCATTAATTGCATGGCTGCTTGTCACATGACTGCCGTTACCCAATTTGCTCGGGCTTGCACATCAAACCTGAATGACTGTTGGTGGTCCCATGACTGGCCACCATTTGCTGCCATATATATGAATACGAACATAAGGGCACCATTGGAGCCAGTACTGCCAAATTGGCCTGCTACAGACAGCAGGATAAGAAAGGAATCGACCGTGCATGCTGGTGAGAGAAGGGTATTATTTTAGTTTGACTTTACAGGCCATTTAAAGAAGGTAAAGCTGTTACTTGCCCATTTTATGCAACCAGTCCCTCTGTCAAAGGCTCTGCTGTGTTGGAGGGGAAGAATCCTCTCACAATCAGGCCACTTGTCACCAGCAATCACCAGCAAAGCTTTTTCTTCTGCCCTCCACAATTGCCAGACACCAATGTCAAAAGTCATGGTGCCTTGTCCCAGTCCACAAGCGGGCGAGTGATGCTCTATTGGCGACTAACAATGGTACCCATCGGCCACCTATAAAAGGCAGAAGGAAATGTAGGAATCACCTGCAATAGGGCTGATCTGTCAGTGGTCAGATGGCTATTTGGAATCCGTAAGCCTTATTCCCCTTTATGCTGCTGCCTGTAGGACATATGCGTTCTAGAAGCCTTTGTAAATATAAAAAAGCTCTTCTCTGAAAAAAGCTCTACTCAGGTGTGATAATAAGAGGAGAAAGGAAAGACAAGAAGGAAACTGCATGTTTTAAAGTTATGTATGTACTAAATGTATACCAGTAGACTAGGCATGCTCAGCCTGTGGTCTGGAAGCAATCTGATGTGGCCCCTGATCTACTATGGAATAAGCGGCTTGTAAAAGTAGTTAAATAGGGGCAAAGTAATGCTGGGTTTACACGAGCAGATAAATTGGCTGTTCGCTCAATGAGCGACTGACCGTACAAATCCTCTGTGACTCTTGGTCAATTGGTCGCTGATGTGGTGGAAGTACATACTGTAAGAGAATAGAAAATCACTCTAATGGAGTTTGTGGATATCCTGATTGTTGTTGAAAATCCTCATGTCATTAAAAAATAAAATTCTGTGAGTACTCACCTGAAGAATTGTTTTTGTAGTACACAGCATGTCCTGTTTTACTAATTCCTTACGTCTGGGTAATCCGCCACAAGGTTGCGCAGTGGACTGCAGAAAGACTTGTGGCGTCTCCCGGCCCTATAAAAAGCCAGGAACCTCCCACAAATTCCCAGTGTTACAAAGCAGTTAGACAAGAAGCCGGGAGAACAATAATGAAGGAAAACCCAAAACAAGCATTTGAACAAATCACCATACAGAGGTGACCAAGAATAATAACAAGGGAGGGATGAAACAGGACATGCTGTATACTACAAAAACAATTCTACAGGTGAGTACTCACAGAATTGTATTTTTCCAAGTATACAGCACGTCCTGTTTCACTAATTCCTTACGTCTGGGACATCCAATAGCAGTGTCCGTAAGGTAGGGTGGGATCAAACCACTGCCCCATGAAGAACCTTGCGCCCAAAAGCAGCATCAGCTGAGGTCCTAACATCAACCTTGTAAAACTTGGAAAAAGTATGAACAGAAGACCAAGTTGCGGCCTTACAAACTTGTTCAACAGAAGCTTGGTGCTGAAAGGCCCAAGACGCCCCAATAGCACGAGTGGAATGAGCAGTAAGACGGAAGGGAGGCTCCTTCCCCTTAGCAGAATAGGCCTGCACCACCGCCTGACGGATCCACTTGTTGATAGTGGACTTAGCCGGAGACAAACCCTTCTTAGGTCCAGAAGGGAGAACAAAAAGAGCATCAGTCTTCCTGAAGGATTCAGTAGCAACCAAATAAAACTTCAAAGCCCTGAGCACATCCAAAGTATGTAAAGTCCACTCCTTAGGATTATTAGGATTAGGGCACAAAGAAGGCAAAACAATGTCCTGGTAGAAATGAAAGGCAAACACAACCTTAGGCAAGAAATCTGGCTTAAACCAAAACACCACCTTATCCTGGTGTCACTCAAAATAAGGAGGCTTGATGGGAAGCGCCACCAACTCAGAAACTCGCCTGATAGAAGTGATAGCCACCAAAAAGGCTACCTTAAGAGTCAGAATGGGCAAGGCAGCCCCACGGATAGTGTAACGATAACCCTTATCGCCGGAGGGCTTCACCGCCCGAGACGTCCTTTTCCCAATCGTAAGAGGTGCTGCTGGAATTCCAGAGTTGTCCGTGAGGAAACAGGAACAGCCCTTACAAGGGCTAGTGAATTGTAATATAGCGTTTCCCCAATAAGAGACAGAACTCAGTATTGAGGGTGAAGGTAAACTGTCTTTATTAGTGCCACTCTAGGCCTTATATACACAAGTCTCCATTGCATGACACACACACCGACCAATAGCAGCAGGGCACACAATCCCTCAACTCTGCCGGTGACGCAATCAGCAATACAATAGAGACGTCTGTAATACACTCAATCAGAACAATGCCATTGTCTGTGACGTAATCAATCAATACAATGGCAGTCAGAACAATGAATAACTTAATCAATCAATACAATGGCAGTCAGAACAATGAATAACGTAATCAATCAATACACTGGCAAGTCCAAAGGGGCAGAGAGTCTGTCACAATGCCCCCTTTTTGTGGAACACCTGGCAGACCCGGATTGACCCTGTTCGGGTTAACGTGGGGCTGTCCGGACTCTTGTTAAGGGCAGAGTTCTGTTTGCTGGGATAATCCATCTGCATTACCGTTTTGTCTACCGGGCCTGTATACACACACACACCCACACACATACAGTTGTACTCACAGGGTGCTGGTCTTGTCTTTTCCCCCCAATAAGAGACAGAACTCAGTATTGAGGGTGAAGATGATACACACACACACACACATACAGTTGTACTCACAGGGTGCTGGTCTTGTATACACACACAGTTGTACTCACAGGGTGCTGGTCTTGTCTTTTCCCCCCAATAAGAGACAGAACTCAGTATTGAGGGTGAAGATGATACACACACACACACACACACACACACACACACACACACACACACAGTTGAACTCACAGGGTGCTGGTCTTATACACACATACAGTTGTACTCACAGGGTGCTGGTCTTGTACACACACTCTCTTAGCTCTGGTTGCAAGGCATTGAGAAAATGTTCTAGTAAAAACAACTGTAGGCTTCCGGGGTGACAGCGTTCCGGGCTAACAAAGCCTCCTTTACCAGATGGTAGTGTGGTAAGTCCGCATCAGGGATGGCCCGGAAAGCATCGGAGCTTTCCCAGATAGTTTCCCTGATAATATGGTGACCCATTCCTCCGTGGGTACCCGGTGTAAAGCGCACTGCCGTTCAAAATCGGCCAAAAATCCATCACTCATCGTCACTTTCCTGGAAGGACTTAAATGCTGCAAATGGAATCTTTTTCCCCCCAGTGTAACTGAGGCTCGGAGACACAGGGGCGCTGAGAGGCTGCTGGGTTGCGAGTCGCCGATCTTCCCTTTGCTTACTGGCCTCTGCCTCCGCTGCGGCGAAGACTTGGTCGATCAGTTCTTGTAATGGATTCGGCCATAGACCGACAATCTGTTCCGAACCGCTTGAACGAGAGCAGCGTCTTCATCAGTCTCTATATTGGTTTCGATCCTCACTGCTGCACGATCCATTTCGATCAGCTTGGCTATCAGTTCCTGACGTGGACGGTTGCTAGCCGACCTTCCCCGGCTCTCGAGTAGATCCTTCAGGGTCAGCCTTTTCAACTTGTCATACTGACTCTCCATCAGGGTAGCACTCTCTCTGGGTACAAAGGACCATCCGACCGCTTGCCACCAATTGTAGCAATAACCCTTATCGCCGGAGGGCTTCACCGCCCGAGACGTCCTTTTCCCAATCGTAAGAGGTGCTGCTGGAATTCCAGAGTCGTCCGTGAGGAAACAGGAACAGCCCTTACAAGGGCTAGTGAATTGTAATATAGCGTTTCCCCCAATAAGAGACAGAACTCAGTATTGAGGGTGAAGGTGAACTGTCTTTATTAGTGCCACTCTAGGCCTTATATACACAAGTCTCCATTGCATGACACACACACCGACCAATAGCAGCAGGGCACACAATCCCTCAACTCTGCCAGTGACGCAATCAGCAATACAATAGAGACGTCTGTAATACACTCAATCAGAACAATGCCATTGTCTGTGACGTAATCAATCAATACAATGGCAGTCAGAACAATGAATAACGTAATCAATCAATACAATGGCAGTCAGAACAATGAATAACGTAATCAATCAATACACTGGCAGTCTGTAACATGCTTAAGAAAAAGTAATGAACTTGTGTAAAGTCCAAAGGGGCAGAGAGTCTGTCACAGATAGGCTCAAAGGGAGGACCCTGCAGAACAGACAATACCAGATTCAAATCCCAAACTGGCAACATAGGCTTACGCGGCGGACGCACGTGAGTAACCCCCTGGAAAAAAGTCTTAACCATCCGGTGATTGGCAAAAGATCTCTGGAAAAAAAATTGCTAGAGCTGAAACATGACCTTTGAGTGTACAAAGTTGAAGGCCCAGATCCAAACCATGTTGCAAGAATTCCATAATCCTGGTAATAGAAAACACCCTACAGGGAAGAGACTTGGACTCCAGGCAATGTAAGCATGCCAGATCCTGTAGTAGATAAGGGACGAGGACTTCTTCCTAGCCCGAATCATGGTATCCACCACAGAAGCTGTCAACCCTTTATCCATCAAGATGGAGGTTTCAGCAGCCAAGCCGTCAAAGCCAGCGTTTGTAAATTGGGATGGCACAGCTGTCCCTGAGTGAGCAGGTCTGGATCCTTGGGCAGGACGCATTGGTCTACTGCCAACTGCACGATGTTTGCGAACCACACCCTTCTTGGCCAACATGGGGCCATCAGGATGGTTGGCACCCCTTCCTGGGCTATCTTGCGCAGCACCCTGCCCAGCAGAGGAAACGGAGGGAACACATAGAGGAGCCGAAACCCCGTCCAAGGCATTGCTAGCACATACGTGGCGAAAGTCAGAGGGTCCTGTGACAGCGAGACAAAGAATGGAAGCTTGTGATTGTGACGGGACGCAAACAGGTCCACATCCGGCAGACCCCAGCGGTGGCACAGGGAGCGAAATACCATGTCGCTGAGGGACCATTCCCCCAGCCGAGACATCCCCCTGCTCAAGGAGTCTGCCTCCAGGTTCTCCACCCCCGGTATGTAAACTGCCGAGGTGCAGGGGACATTCTCCTCCGCTCAGGACAGAATCAGGGACACTTCCTTGAGGGCTCGCTTGCTCCGAGTCCCCCCCTGATGATTGATGTAGGCAACCGCCGTCTGGTTGTCCGAGCGGATCTGAACAGCCCGACCCCAAAGGTGTGGGGTCAACTGGGAGAGAACCAACCTTATCGCCCGTAGTTGTAGAATGTTGATAGGAGTATGGGCCTCCTGTGGGTCCCACCAACCCTGGAACTTCAGAGACTTCCTAAAGCCCCCCCCAACCAGTCAGACTGGCATCTGTGGTGACCGTGCTGCCCCCAGGTCCTGCCCACTAGAAGGTTTCTTGAGTCCAGCCACCACGAGAGGGACTGTCTGGCCAGTGAGGACAGAACAAATTCCTGATCCAGGGATACAGGGTCCCGATCCCACACTGACAAGAGGTGCAACTGAAGACGTCTCATGTGAAACTGAGCAAAGGGGACCGCCTCGAAGCAAGACATCATCAGACCCACTAACTGCATCCCCTCCTGAATGGAGGGATGAGGACAAGAAAGTAGAAACCGTGCCTGTAGGCTCTCCACCTTCTGCTGAGACAGGAACACCTTGACCTGAGATGTATCCAGAGTCATGCCCAGAAAGGACTTCGTCAAGGATGGAGACAGTGAAGACTTGGGATGGTTGATCACCCAGCCGAAGGACTCGAGGGTGGAAACCATCACCTGGGTATCTATCTCGGCCTGATGGAAGGACTGAGACACAATCAGAATGTTGTCCAGATAAGGCAGAATGCGTATGACCTGAGATCTCAACAGAGCCATCACACCCGCCAGCACCTTGGTGAACACCCGAGGAGATACCGAATGGTAAGGCCACAAATTGGTAGTGCTGATCCTCCAGAGCGAACCTGAGAAATCTCTGATGACCTGGAAAGATCGGAACATGAAGGTAAGCATCCTTGATGTCCACCGAAGTCATGAAGTTGCCCGGGAGCAGGGTACTGACCGCCGAGCGCAAAGTCTCCATTCGAAAATGCTTGAGCCTGACAAACTTGTTGAGGCGTTTCAAATCCAGGATGGGCCTTAGGGACCCATCCTGTTTGGGGACCGTGAACAGAGCGGAGTAGAAGCCTCGACCCCTTTCCAGGCACCGGGCAGATGACACCCAACTTCAAGAGGTTCAGGACCGCCAGGCGCAAGCCCTGAGCTGACAGAGGGTTTTGAGACATCTGGGATCTGATGAATCTTGGGGGCGGCCAGGCTGCAAACTCTATCTTGTACCCGGAGGACACCACCTCCTGGATCCACCGGTCTGAGACGCGTAGCCTCCAGACGTGAGCAAAGAGCCGAAGCCGCCCCCCCACCCGGAAGGGTGAGGGCGCCTCCTCATGCCTGAGGGGGTTTGGGGGAAGATTTGGACTTGGGACCCCATGAGAGACCGGGACGGCCTCTACCCCGGCCCAAAGAGTCTCTGCGTGCCCCCGCAAAAGGTGCACCCTGTCCAGCCCTGGGAGCATGAAAGGAAGTGAGGGAAGTACCAGCCCCTCGAAAGGGCCGCAGCTGCCTCCTGCGTTGAGGCAGCCTACCATCCCTGGCATATAGCTCCAGATGCTCACCGCAGACCCGTAAAGGGGAATCCAAGGAGAGCCTTCTTAGCAGCATTATCAGCCACCCACTGACGCAGCCAAACAGAATGGCGTATAGCCACCAAAAGGGCAGAAGTCCTACCACACATCCTGACCGCATCATCCATAGCAGAGAGAATAAATGCAACAAAATCATAGCAAAGCAGGAGGGATCTATAATCCTCCCCTCTATTGGCAGCCGAGGCATTATCCAGAAGACACTTGAGCAGCCCTTTAATAGCAATAGCCGTAATGGCAGAAGCGCACACAGGGCGCAGCGCAGTCCCCGCACAAGCAAATGCGTGACAGGCTAGCTGATCCACACGCCGCTCTTCACCATACCTCAGGGTAGAAGTGTCAGGGGAATGCATGACCGAGGTATTGGACAACCCGAGCACAGGAGCGTCCACCTCAGGGGGACACAACCAGCGCTTCACCACATCAGCAGGGAAGGGATACCTCCTGTCCCAACTCTTGGGTACCGTGGGCAATCTACTAGGGTGTTCCTTAAGCACCAAATTATTAAAGTGGTTCTGCTCAGGGAACTCTAAGAGTTGTTTAACAGTGTGAAAAAGCTCACCCTACTGTTTTTTAGCCGCCACAGGAGGGGTAATACATAATACTTCAAAAATGTGAGCCAACAGCCTATCAGTGTCCTCGGGAGACCATGGATCTTCTCCAGAAGGAGACCCAGTACCGCCATAAACCTCCTGCTGGTCCCCAGAGGATTCAGAATCAGAGAAAAGTTCCCCCTCTTCTAGGGGCTAATGGCCAGAAAGAGAATAATGTCCCTCATCCTCCTCAAGAAAAAGGGAAACAGCGGAGTTAGATGCCGCTTCTTGCCATAAGCCTTCCGGGGGGCAGGCCCAGTAATATGCCGTTCCAGGCTTGCCACCTGCATAGCCAAATCATAACGTGATTCTCCGCTAGCATGTCCCTCACTAGGGGTCAAATGCAGGCGCGGGGGAGTAGGTGATGTAGAAGGGGGCGCAGAACTGGGCAGAGTAGCAGGCAACCCAGACTGCAGCGCAAGTATCTTTTGAGCGCAGGGCAAACACACCCTGACACCATCACTCACAGGGGATACCCCACACGCGGCACACAGCTGGGCTTGTCCCTAAGGAACCCCAAGCACATTATCCCCGGAAGCCTCCATATGGTGATTGATATAGGCGCAAACGGCCAGTACAGGGTCAAGGCTAATCAGAGCCAACCCGGGATGCCCCCCCCCCAGGGATGCCCAGACGCCTGCTAGGGAAGGTGGGAGAGAACTAGGGCAGGGCCAGGAGAGCCACAGTCACGGTGTTCCGCCTGAAAGACACAATAAGGACACATAAATATCCCATGGCAGCAAAGTACTAATAAAAACACAACCCCACAGGGGACTCACGGACCAAGAGGGCTGATAGCACCAACCGCCAGACCACAAGATGCGCGCCGCAGCTCCGGAGAGACGAGGGCCCCAGAGCAACGAAGACTCAAAATGGCGCCGGAGCGGTCCTTGAGGGGCGGGCCGCGGCGGTATGACACGGAACACTTATCAGATAGGCTGACGGCTAGGACCCCGGCATCCCACAAAGGCTCACCATAAAGCCTGAAACGACTACCCTTGTAAAACGGGGTTTGCGGCTCGGAGCAACGCTCCTCAGGCACCTGACCCTGGCACTGTCCTACCTTCACCCGAACCGTCAGCCGAGGCTGGGAGGCAGTGGGTCCAGAACGGGTGGAAATAGTCTTGCAGGACCGCAGGCTGGTAAGCCCCGCTCACCTGCGCATATAGAGAGACATCTTCTATCTTCGCAGTCCGACTGCAGAAGGAAAACTGGGAATTTGTGGGAGGTTCCTGGCTTTTTATAGGGCCGGGAGACGCCACAAGTCTTTCTGCAGTCCACTGCGCCACCTTGTGGCGGATTACCCAGATGTAAGGAATTAGTGAAAAAGGACGTGCTATATACTTGGAAAATAAAAAAATAAAAAAATACAATTCTGTGAGATACTCACCTGTAGAATTGGTATTATATGCATACAGCACGTCCTGCTCCATCTATAATACTTATACATGGGTAATCCTCCGCCAGAGGGCGCTGTTCACTGCAGACATGCAAAAACAGGCTCCTCCCGGCCCTTCATATACCCAGGGACCTCCCACAAATCCCCAGTATTGAAAAGCAGTGAGAAAAGAAGCCGGGAGAAACCAACCACCAACTGGTAACAAAGGTAATGATAACGATCACCATACAGGGGATCCAGAAAAAAGTTCAACCAGGGTGGGGCGGAGCAGGACGTGCTGTATGCATATAATACCAATTCTGCAGGTGAGTATCTCCCAGAATTGTATTATTCTAAGCATACAGCACGTCCTGCTCCATCTATAATACTTACACATGGGACATCCAATAGCAGTGTCCATAAAGTAGGGTGGGATCCCCAAAAAACAAGGCACAGCAGACAGAAAAGGCGCTGTCACCTGCAAAACTTTGCAAAACGTCAATCTTATAACAAAACCTTAGAAAGGTATGAACAGAGACAAGCAACAGTCTAGTAACTTATTCAACAGAAAAAACCTGGTGCTGAAGGGCCAATGGTACCCAAACACTAATATAACGGAATAAAATGAAAAAGGGAAATTCTTCCCCCATAAAGGGAATAGGCCAGTGTAACGGCCCAACCAGCCCACAGGCAACAAAAGCCTCGTGGAAAACTTAGAACTCTCCCTAAGGGGAATGAGAACTGGTCTCCCGTCAGACAGGCGGGAATACTGACCCCTTCATTAGCAAGAAGCCGAAACCTTTACTCAGGACCAGGAAGGCATCCAAGTAAGATCAATCCAAAGGGTGCAGTGGCCCTGGAAGCAAGCGATATCAGGCGCATACATAAAAAGGCGCCCACAGACCCCAAGGGCATCAGTCCCCCTAAGGGACAAGAAACCACCAGGAAAAATTGCAACACCTGTTGAGGGAATATAGACCCTTTACTTCAGCATTATTAAGAATAAGGTCCGTAGTTAGACTAAAAGGACTTAAACAATGATCATAAAACACCACTTGGGCAAAGAGGTCCGGCATAAGACGGAATACTACCACGGCATGGTGTGCATATATATATATATATATATATATATATATATATATATATATATATCGAGCCAAGGCTAAGCAATCAGATCCACCTTCTCAGGCACACTTCTGACTGAGGCAGGAGCCCCCAGGGAAGCGACTTGGACTACAAGGCAGCTTAGACAGAATCCAGCATAAGTCCCAAGGGAAAAATCCGCAGGGCAAACAGAATGAAAATGGATCCCAACAGGAACCACAGAAACTACTTGGGAGATGCCCATGAGCAAAACCCCAAGGGAATTCCACACAAGGAAGACAGAACCAGACTCCTACAGGAAGACAGCCAGGACAGAACCTTGACCTTCAGAGTACCTAGATGGGGAGCCAACCCCAACCTATGCTGTAAAGACTCTAGAAACCAGGGAACCAAGAACGTCCAACAGGTAAGAGACCAAAACTCATGCCAATCAGTATGGGTACACCATGAACCACAATAGACGGAGGAAGAGGAAGCCAAAGAAGCCTGCTCCTAGCCCCCATATACCAAGTAACCCAGAAGATAAGCCCGTCTCCAAGGGGTGAATGAATCAGCTGTCAAGCCCCAGACAAGAGTCTGTAGAATGAGACGACAAAAGAAGGGGCCTGACAAGGGCAGAACCGCACTCCTGAGAGAGCGTACAGGTCAGCAGACCTCAGCAGAAGCATCTGCGAACCACAGTCCACAAGGCCACCCAGGCCATCAATCTCACGGGTCTCTCTATCAGCACAACTGTGCGCAGAACCCCACATAGTATGGTGAACGAAGAGAAGGCATATAAGATAGAAAGTCTAAGCATAATTTTACTAAGCCCCCATGACCAGAGTCAGAATATTCTGGGACAGTATAAACAAGGGTGGAGCCCCTGTGGTATAAGCGAGACCCAACAGAGCCACCCTAGTTGGCTCTCAGAGCGCCACCAGGATAGCATAACCTGCCACTGAAAGGCATCTATTGGAGCGAATACCGCTGAGGAGCAGGGGGCGTAGACCCCCGCCCAGATCGGGATCAGGAACCCTCCAGAGGGATCATCCTGCTTCAAGCTCCAGACCAATAATAAAACAGACCATTGTCTTCCAACGGACCAAGAGTCCCAAAATAGACAGGTCCTAAAAGAGGAGAAGTCCAGCCGTATAGAGTCAACGGAAGGCTCACTGTTGCAACAACCAGTAGGAAAGATGGACCCTCTAAGGGACCCTACCTAGGAACCACGGGGGGCTTTGGAAAAAAGTCCCTCCCCCCGCCTACCTGCGAGACTTGGTACCCAAGGTGACCATTCACAGGAAGATGCAAGCAAAGAAGGGGGTGCCCCCTGACAGGGCCCTTGAATATGATCAGCTCAAGAGGAACCACCTTACCAAGGGGGAATGAGCACAGACCAAGCCCCAGGGGTGCTGGAACCCCATGTAGAATCAATAACCTACTGTGCTGAAGAGCCAAAGGGCTCGGTATATAAGGGACATCATCTGATACGCCACCAACGGGCCCACCAGCTGCAATCCTGCCTGGTGAAAGTAAGAAGTCAGCAAAGGGGGGCAGAGCCCCCGTGACCAGGAGTCCACTTGTTGCCAAGGAAGAAGGCTCAAGCCTGAACCGAATCCAAGGAATGGAGATAGCAGATAAGGGACCAAGAGGGATTGAGGTGACTGAGCACCCATCCAGTAACTCCCAGGGGACACCGCCGGCCGACCAATCCACTCGGCCTGACGTAGAGACTGGGGAGTAAGGAAAGACGACCCGGTAGGTCCTAATGTGGACGCCCCTCCCCAGGCATCTCCGAGACATCACCTACATTCGCGCCATGGCGAGTAGCCTGGGAGCGAAAGAGAGGCCACCAACAATGCCTCAAGCCGCAGGGTTGGTCCTGCCACACCGCCTAGTAACGGTCTTGGTGTCCAGCAGACACAGGGGGAACTAAGAAGATCTAGAACACCACAGGAGGTCGGAAGCCCCCCTTGCACAGGGTGCCTGTGTCCCAAGACAGAGATGTCATATAGGGACTACCTGTGAGAGTAGAATTGCCAGGCCTACCATAGGCCAGCGTGGCCCAGACTGCCAAAAGGGCGAGGGCGTCCCTTCATGCTTGGGAGGTCTTGGCAGATTTGGACTTAGTCCTGCCAGAGGGCCCAGGGCGTTGCCTGCCCACCCCATGGTGGAAATCCACACCGAAGAGTTGGAAGCACACCTCAGGTTCGCGTTTGACACTAACATAGGGAGGTGGAGGGGTGGCCCTGCCCAGAGGAGGCCGGAGCGGCCTTCTGTGCAGGGGTGCCTTACCCTTTTTCCCAAAAAGGTCCAAACGGGCCCCAAATAGACGCCGTCCTCTGAAGGAAAGGCCAGTGAGAGCCTTTTTCGTAGCATCGTCAGCACCCCACTGTCGCAGCCAAACCAGGCGGCGAATAGCTACCACAAGGGCAGAGATTCTAGCACACATCTTAATGGTGTCATCCAGCGCTGAGAGGATGAACTTCACAAACACATCACAGTCTGATAGCGCATTAAACACCCCTCAGGGGAGGTCCTCAGGTCGGTGGTCAAGTACTTTTCTGACAAGAGTCCTGGCGGCCACTGCAGTCATGGCCGCGGCACAGACCGGGCGCAGAGCCGTCCCTGCACACGAAAAGGCGTGGGAAGCCAGTCTGTCAATGCGCCGGTCCTCAGCATCCCGAAGGGTACGTTAATAAGGAGCCGTCATGAAGGGGGGGTTAGTAACCCCTATAAATCGGTGCATCCACCACAAGAGGTGCTGACCAGAAATTAACCATGTCAGGAGGGAAAGGGTACTTCCAATCCCAGGCCCCTGGGACACCTTTAAGTTTGCAAGGTGATTCCCATTCTTGGGATATAAGATTCTGGAAATGATCCTGTTCCAGGAACTCCAAGCGCGGCGGCGCTGTGTGGAAACTCTCCTTCTTAGGCTTGGGAGCCTCTCCAGGAGGGGAGATTGACAAAACCCTCAAAGATCTTAATAAGAATTTCATCTGTGTCGCACAGGCCCCAAGAACCGGGCCCAGAATCATCACAGCTCCCGGGCAATTCATCCGAGGAGCCCGAATCTGAGAATAGCTCACCTTCCTCAGAAGGATCAAGGTCCTGCATATCAGCAGAGTCATCGGTATCGCTAGGAACCGGAGAGCCAGGAGTCGTCAGGGACCGCTTCTTTACAGGGCCCATACACTCCGCCAAGCCAGACAGCACCTGCTCCGCCGTAGGCAGCACGCGCGGCACGGTTTGCAGGTCATCCCCGCTCGAGTGAGACTCATCAGGAGTGAGGTTTAGGTCCGAGAGACGGGTGTATTGAAGGGAGGTGCAGCCACTGGCAAACCTGATTGCAGGGTCAGTGCCTGTTCAGCACACGGTCCGCAGACCCGTGCTCTGTCAGCATCAGCATGGGGCTGACCACACACCGCACACAGCCGGTCATGTCCCAGAGGGACCCCGGTTACATAATTCTGAGATGCCTCCATATGGTGATTATCTGAGCAGTATGCCCGCAGGGATTTACGCAATAGGCAACCCTGGATGCCCCAAGACCCACTAGGAAGTGGGAGAATTTGCTAAGTGGACCCGCTGTAATATATGTGAGTCCTGGCGTCTGATAATGGGACAAGAGGGGTGGTGTCAGTGCCATGCGCAGCCGGATAAACACATAGAACAATGCCGCCCTGGAGGGCACTTACATGACCAAGGGAGGAGGCGGATCGCACCACGCGTGCGAAGATTGTCAAAATGGCGGCAGGCGAACCTCGAGGGGCGGGCCTGACCAGGCTGTGACGCGGAGCGCGTCATGCCGAGTCCCCGCCTCTCCCAAAGAGCGCGAAGCTCTAACCAACAAAAAAGAAAGACAGTAGTGGATAGAAAGCGCATACATAAAGTTGCTGTCACGCTGGAAAATGATGCTGCCGTCTGGGCAGTAAGCTAATGTTAATGAAAGACAAACAGGCTTGCAACTGTGGAGCAAGGAGCGCGACACTGACACCCAAGTATAATACAAGATCAAGGCCTTAATGTGTTATATTGCACTAGGACTGCCACACATACCCCCCCCCCCCTTTCTTTTCCCCCTGAGCTATGGGAGGAAGCGAGGGGGAAGCGGACCAGCGTCCAGAGACTAACTCTGTGAGGGGCACGGGCAACAATGCGGGAGGGGCATCCACTAGAGGCTCACCATCGGCCTAACCGCCTACCCTATGGTGGGGGATTGCGGTGGAGCATGGCTCCGTTAAGCACACAAGGTGCTGCCTACCTTCACCCGACCCACGCAGCCCAGGCTGGGAGGCATATTCTTCATAAAGAGGACGGGTGGAAATAGTCCCACAGGCCCACGGGCTGTAAAGCCCCGCTCGCCTGCGAGAGCGTGATACTTCATGTCTTCGCAGTTCAGCACTGCAGAGAAATCTGGGGATTTGTGGGAGGTCCCTGGGTATATGAAGGGCCGGGAGGAGTCTGTTTTTGCATGTCTGCAGTGAACAGCGCCCTCTGGCGGAGGATTACCCATGTGTAAGTATTATAGATGGAGCAGGACGTGCTGTATGCTTAGAATACTAGACCTATTCATTGTGCCCCGCAACCAGTTTCCAAAGCATGTAAAGGGAGGTGTATCAAGAAATTGAGTAATGTTACAAAGCTATAAATACATCAGCTGATGAAAGGACCAGAACTAAATAAAACTCCCGCCAAGCTTGGGGGTTTCTTCTCCTGGTAGGGGTAAAATCTAGAGTTCACAGGCTTGAGAGTATTCGGGTAGACAGAGCCTGTCACCCCTGATTTCCTCGTCTTGTCAGTGACCTCTTTTCCTATTATTGGGACATTTTTTAGTGATAGACCTCCTTTACATGGCGCATGCACTTCACATGTTTAAGCACCCCTGCAATAGACAGTACGGATGATGATGTTACACCTCTTATAAACAAACATGCCCTAGATTCTGATCACAGGAATGTGGATCAGCGACATGATTGTGGACAGACTGCTCCCTTGATGTTCTCAGGGAATATATATTCCTGTTTGCACCTAGCATGAACACTTGCACTAACAAATATATATTTAAGGAAAAATGATTCTAACAGGGACACATTTTTAGATAATTTAGGGGAAATCAACAAGAAAGGAGAACACTCATCAAATCAATGAACCGCACCTGCATAGATGATCTGATCTTCTCTAAGAGGTCTCTTGTCCCAATTGGATAACTGCTCCGTCTTGTCCAGTGGTTTTCCCAAGACATCCTTCACCAGCAAACTTAACCCCTTCTCTGGCTGCCGCACTTCTTCACCCACCCTGTCTTCCAGGACCTCCACAGGCCCACCAGATGACCTGACTCGACTGCGGTGACGCTGAATCTAAACAGATAATATGATAACAATAAGCCATGTTAACCACATAAATGGCAGCACCAAATAGCCACACATGTGGTTGGGATGTGTTACCCTCAAACATTCACCCAAAGAGTATGCTTTTACTAAGCAACAAGCTCTCGGCAGACTTTGCTTTGAAGATTTTTGTAAGCCAGCCAAAGCTGATGAAATCTTTTTATAATCAGAGATGAACCCAGACCAGAAATGAATTATTTATTTTGTGTATTTATAGAGGGGACATGTTCCCCTGTACTTTACAGTGTACTGTACAAAGAAGCAGTCATGTTGAACCTTGTACCTGATAAAAGCTCACAATCTAATCCAGACAACTCCAAAAGTAAAACTATATGCATTTACTTTACCAAATAATTGTATAATACACAGTGCATGGAACTCCTGAAGACGTGGGTTGGATACCACAATATGCATAGAGATCTTGCTGTCCCTAGGGAATGGCTGTGATATTTATCATATTGTTATGATTTTTCATATTTGTGTATAATGTCATTATTAATTAGCAATTCTTTTTTACATTTATGGAATATATTATGTATAAACTATACAATGAGGAATGTATGAAACTGCACTTTATTGTTTACTTTACTTACCATACTCTAAGGAGGTGTCCAATCCTCTTGGTTTCTACTAGGGACTTGATGGATTCTGTTCTGGGGTGGTTTTGGTTTTTGACGCAAAGGTCGTCCAATAGGACTTTAGGTCCCCGGCACAACCTCCTCAATGGAAAACCCGATTTGACCGAGGAAGCACAAACCTAATCCAAGTCACTCCAGACAACTCCCAAATAAAACTAAATAAATGTATCGAAATACATTGCCAAAACCCTAGGAGATATGGAGTACCCCATATATAGCTTGGTATTCATGCAGCTTCCTCAAGAGTTGTATTGTTTGTCGAGTTGTATCCATTGTTTTATTGTGTATAAAATTAGATTGATTTAGTAAAAAAAAAAAAAACACAAAAAATAAAATTTAAAGCGGAACAAAACTCAGCAGCAGCCAGCCTGAAATCAAAAAGATTCCAGGGCTAGCTGCTGGCTTTTCCCCAGGGCATCCCAAATCGGGATGCACAGCTATGTGAAATCCCCCAGGGTGCCCATATTCTCTTACCTTTTCCTGGTCTAATGGCACATGTGCCGGCTCTCGTCCAATGGGAGCTACCCACAGTACCTATGTAATTCGGCAGACGGGTCTCATTGTTTACTACAGAGAGAGCACTTCCACATCCCCTGCATTGTGTGCGCACTTCCACCCCAGCCAGTCAGATAGACTGGGGCAGGAGCACATTTAAGGCAATGAGAACTGTTGCCAAAAGACATACACAGCAAGCAGCTTTCATTGGCTGAGCACCCGCGCATTTGCCGCGCATGCGTCTGGCAGTGTGCAGAGCTGAATGGAGCTGAGCAAAATTGAGAATGCTCGATTCTGGCTAAGCTTGCGCTGTGGTGCGTTTCCTGGGCGAACTGTGGGGATACACACAGCAGGGCACCTGAACTATCCTCTTTAAAGGGACAACACCCAGGAGAGTGAAATTATTGTGTGTTGTTCCTCTTTAATGTCTGTCTGCTCACCCCTTCGCACATCCCCATGTGATCTGTAGGTCACCAATCAAGGAACACAGCGGAGCATTCTGAATCGGCTGTCCCTAGAATCGTTTAGGCTCCAGGGCCCCGTGCATGGTGGTTGGTTCACTTGTAGGCCCTCTGTATACAGCAAGTTGACCACCAGGTGAACTAGTGTGCAAATGGTAGGCCAGTGAAGTCGGCTAGTTGGTAATGCAGGGAAGTCGCACCCAAACACATCTTGCTTCCAGTCTTTTTGAACATTGGGCAACTGACAAATTCAGTACCTGCTTATGGATTTCACAGAGGTCAACCACTTTGTGCATCTGAAGTCCTTTAAATGCAGGGAATGTAGCGTCCAGACTTTGGAAATCCCCAAGCATTCCATAACCTGTAGATAACACAATTTTGTGCAAATTAACACAATCAGATAACAATCCAATGAAAATACTAGCGTTGCCCAACCAGTGGAAGGCATAGCACCTGTGGTATGTAAGAACCAGAAGATCAGGTGGTACGCAGTGAGCCTACACATTCCCCAATCTCTGATTTGCTTAAAAAATACAAATCTGCTTCAAATGTGATGACAAATATTTATGGCAGCTTTGTATGTTTCATGCATTTTAGATTTTGTGTATTTTAACACAGTTGCAAGAGTCTGACAACCCATAGATACAACCCAGGTGGTACTTCAGATGTTTAGAAAATGGGAAGTGGAAACATGGCAGTCTTAATATAAAAGTCTGGAGCTGTGTTTCAATTAGAAAGTTTCATCATTTCTTACCCAGTTTTGTGACATTAGGAGAGGAAAACAGCTCTTTGATGAAGATGACAAGTTGTGGCTCGGAATCACCGCCCTTAAGCAGATCATCCTGGAGTAAATCCAACATGAAGACCTCCTCCTTCACCGCAATTTGAATAAGAGACACGTTCGGCTTTGCAAGTCCCCCGAAGGACGGTCTCCATTCCATGTCCACCCCCACAACCTGTCCATCCTGGAAAACAATCCAATTCTGAATATTCACATACATTTTCGCAAACCTTCTCCAGCCCACTTCCTGCAAATAGTGGCAATTATTTTTTTAAATTGTACCGCTAAAAGACAAAGTGGATCTAATACCCACTAACAACTCTATGCTATGCTATGTAGGTTACAGGTCTGCAAAAACCCTAACTAATCTACTTATGCTGCCTGCGAGCCCTGAATTTAGGAGATACAGGTTTGTTGGCGAGATCTGTAAGACAGGGTTTTAAAAAAAAAAGCTGCACACTATAGTATTGCATGTTCTAATTATTTGTAATAAATAAAGGGAAAGTCCACTTTCAATGGCAGTTTTAAAGGTGTAGATTTTCGTGTGCCAAAATGTCCTCAAGTTGCTGACCTGATTCTGTGTGTACAAGGCTCACTTCTCTCTTCTTGGTGCACATGCTTGGTGTACATTGCCAATGGCAACAGACTGCAGATAGCGAAAACTGCTTCCATAAAATACACATTTATTAACATGAGAAAAATGTAAAAAATATCAGCTCAGCACCTTGAAGGCATCATTTTGGCACACAAAAAACACAATTCTGTGAAACTCACCTGTAGAATTGTTTTTGTATACATCCAGTCCAGGTCATCCCAATATCTTCACGATTGGGTGTTCGCCTCTAGAGGGCGCTTGACTACAAGATCAAAGATGTAGCTCCTCCCGGCCCCCTATAAAGGCAGCTGCCCCTCTATCATTCCCCAGTGGTTTAAAAGCAGTACTCAACAAAGGAGGGCAGGCTGGGAGTCCTAAGAAACCATGTTACTTCACATAGCTTCAGCTTGTACTCTCTCTTAGCAAAAAAATAGAAAAAGCAGTGTCCTATGAACCGAAATGGTTGATCACCTTAACAGGCATACAGGACATAATGAACACAAGGGCGGGGTGGGACAGCCTGGACTGGATGGATACAAAAACAATTCTACAGGTGAGTTTCACAGAATTGTATTTTTCCCTACATCCAGTCCAGGCCGTCCTAATATCTTCACGATTGGGACATCCAGAAGCAGTGTCCATATGAGCGGGATCCCCAGTGCGGAACAGCATGTAGTTCATTTCACTACCGCCTGAAGCACCTTTCGGCTTGTACCACCGCCTGTCTGATCCACTTACTGAGAGTGGACTTGGCTGGTGGCAATCCTTTCCTGAAGGATTCAGTCACAGCCAGGTAATACTTTACGGCTCTGACCACATCCAAAGCATGGAGGGTCCGTTCTTTGGAATTAGCCGGTGCTGGACACAAGGAAGGTAAGACAACTTCCTCATTAAGGAGAAAGGGAGAAACGACCTTAGGCAAAAAGTCTGGTTTAAAGCGAAAAACCACCTTATCCCTGTTAACTCAAAATAGGGTGGTTTCATACAAAGCGAGGCCAGCTCTGATACACAACGCACCGAGGTGATCGCTACCAGAAAGACCACTTTGAGAGTCAACATAGACAATGCAGCATCGCTCAATGGCTCGAAGGGAGGACCCTGAAGAGCAGATAGTACTAAATTCAAGTCCCACACCGGTAATACTGACTTACGCGGTGGCCGGACATGGGTAACTCCCTGGAAAAAAAGTCCTGATCAACCTATGGTTGGCTATGTCTGCAAACCAACTCCTTCTCAGCCAGTGAGGAGCCACCAGGATGGTTGGTACCCCTACCTGGGCTATCTTGCGCAGCACTCGCAGCCCAGGAGCAGAAACGGAGGGAATGCATACAGAAATTTGAACTCCGTCCAAGGAATCGCCAGAGCGTCTGTTGCAATGGCCAGAAGATCTCTTGAGAGGGAGACAAACCTTGTGATTGTGTCTGGATGCAAACAGATCCACGTCCGGCTGACCCCAGCGGAGACACAGAGCCTGAAAGGTCTCGCTGCTGAGGAACCATTCCCCCAGGCGCAAGGAACTCCTGCTCAGGGAGTCTGTCTCCTGGTTTTCCATCCAGGGGATGTAAACCTCCGAGATACAGGGAACATTCTCCTCTGCCCAAGTCATAATCTGGGTTATCTTCTTGAGGGATCTCTTGCTCCGAGTCCCGCCCTGGTGGTTGATGTAGGCCACAGCAGTCTGATTGTCCCAGCGAACCTGGATCGCACAGCGTCTTAAATGGGGAATCAAACGTAGAAGAACCAACCGGATTGCTCTCAGCTCCAAGAGATTTATGGGTAAACGGTTCTCCTGCGGACCCCACTGACCCTGGATCTTCTGCTGTGGCAGAAAAACCTTGACCTGAGCGGTGTCAATCGTCATTCCCAGGAAGGATCTCACTATTGAGGGAGTGATAAACGACTTGGGGTAATTGATTACCCAACCGAAGGCTTATAGGGTTGACAACACCGTCCGAGTATCGCTCTCGGCCTGCTGAAGGGACCGGGCCGAAATCAGCAAGTCTTCCAGATAGGGTAACACACGAATACCCTGACTCCTCAGGATAGCCACGATGCCCGCCAGCACCTTGGTGAGCACACGGGGGGCTGAGGATATCCCGAATGGAAGTGCTACAAACTGGTAATGTTGATCCTTCAGAGCAAACCTCAGGAACTTCTGATGTCCCTGGAAAATTGGGATGTGCAGATAAGCGTCCCTGATGTCCACTGTGGTCATGAAGTCGCCGGGCCGAAGCGATCTCACCGCCGACCGCCAGGTCCTGGATCGGCCGTAGCGTTCCGTCCAGGTTGGAATAGAATCCCTGACCCTGTTCCTGCTGGGATACAGGGCAAATCACACCTATCCGCAGGAGGTGTTGAACAGCCGCTCTCAAAGCTTGAGCCTTTAGCGGGTTTAGGGATATCTTTGAACGGAGGAATTTTGTGGGTGGCCTGGCTGCCAGCTCTATCTTGTAACCGGAGGACACTACCTCCTGAATCCACCGATCCAAGAGGTGACACCTCCAGATCTGAGCAAACAGCAGAAGCCACCGCCCCACCCGGATGGGTGAGGGCGCCCCCTCATGCCTGTGAGGGCTTGGCAGGGGGTTTGGACTTAGCTCCCCAGGAGGTGTTGGGTCGGCCATGGGACCTACCTCTGCCCCAGGTATCTCTGTGGCCACCTGGAAACGAATATTCTCTTACTCCTCAAAGGAACGATAGGAAGAGGAGTTCCGAAAGGACCGAGCAGGCTTCCTTCTCTGAGGGAGTCTACCACCCGTGACCAGAAGGTCCAGGCGCTACCCAAACAGCCGGCTTCCCACAAAAGGTAGACTTGTGAGGGACTTCTTGGCAGCCGCACGAGTGAGCGGCGTAGGGCAACAAGCAAGAAGGTCCAGGCGCTCCCCAAACAGACGGCTTCCCACAAAAGGTAGACTTGTGAGGGACTTCTTGGCAGCCGCACGAGTGAGCGGCGTAGAGCAACAGGCGCCAAGCCTGACCACATCATCCATGGCAGTAACATCAAAGCCAATGAAATCCAAGCAAGCCTTGAGTTCCTTATACTCCTCAGCCCGCTTGCGAGCCTTAGCTCTAGCCACAAGGTGTCTCACCTTTCTCCTGTTGGCTAGTGAGACAATTGCCGAGGCACACGCAGGGAGAAAGAGGGCACCAGCAAAGGTGAACGCATGGCAGACCAGCTGATCCATGTGCTTGTCTGCAGGATGAGGCAACGGCATGACAGTGGTATTGGACAAGCCTGTCCACCTCGGGACGGTGACACCATAACCGAACCAAATCAGCAGGAAAGGGGTACCGCCTATCCAGGCCCGACAGTAACTTGTTTGGCCTTTCCCATTCCTTAAGGATCATGTTAGAAAAATACCGTTTTGTGAGTACTCACCTTTAAAACGGGTATTATGAGTGTGTCATACACTCCACTTCGATCTTCATGACATGTGGGTAATCTCCAGGAGAGGGCGAACTTCTGCAGAGATGAATATGCAAAAAAGAAAGCCCCTCCCGGTCCATATATACCTGGGACTTCCCATCAATTTCCCAGTGTAAAAAAGCAGTAAGGGGAGCAGGAAGAACCAATTATAACCTAACAATCGAAACCAATGGTTCACCATATAAAAGCCCCAGAATACCTGAAAAAAAGGGGTGGGGCGAAGTGGAGTGTATGGCACACTCATAATATATGCCATACACCCACTTCGATCTTCATGACATGTGGGATATCCAATAGCAGTGTCCATCATGGGTGGGAACCAGAAACAGTAAAGAATGTACCAACTCAAACCACTGCAGCTTGCAGAACCTTGCGGCCAAAAACAGCATCCACTGAAGCCCGCACATCAACCTTGTAATACTTGGAAAAAGTATGAACGGAAGACCAAGTAGCAGCCTTACAAACTTGTTCAACAGAAGCCTGGTGCTGAAAAGCCCAGGACGCACCAACCGCATGAGTAGAGTGCGCAGTGACCCTAAAAGGAGGAGTCCTCCCCTTAGCAGAATAGGCCCAAACAATGGCCTGACGAATCCATTTGCTAATCGTAGACTTAGCAGGCGCCAAACCTTTCCTGGGCCCGCAGGGCACCACGAAAAAAGCGCCCGTCTTGCGGAAGGAAGAAGTAGTCACCAAATAGTACTTCACACAGCGAACAACATCCAAATTGTGCAGAACCCTCTCCTTGTCATTGTTAGGCTTAGGACACAAGGAAGGGAGAACAATATCCTGATTGAGGTGGAAAGCAGACACCACCTTAGGAAGGAAATCCGGCTTAAAACGAAAAAACACCTTATCCTGGTGTCTCTCAAAGTAAGGGGCCTGAATCGACAGAGACGCCAACTCAGAGACACGCCAGAGGTACAGAACAGAGAACAGAACAGAGGTAATAGCCACCAAGAAGGCAACCTTCTGAGTGAGAACCGAAAGAGCAATATCCTGTAAGGGCTCAAAAGGAGGACCCTGCAGAGCCGAAAGAACCAAATTCAAATCCCAAACAGAAACCACAGCCTTCCGAGGGGGCCGCACATGCGTGACCCCTTGGAAAAAGGTCTTAACCAGCGGGTGTAAAGCAAAAGACCTCTGGAAGAAAACCAACAGAGCAGAAACCTGTCCTTTCAAAGTACTAAGCTGGAACCCAAGATCCAGATTATGCTGAAGAAACTCCAAAATCCTGGGTATCGAAAAACACCCTGCAAGGCAAGGCCCTAGCCTCACACCAATCAATATAGGACCTCCAAGTCCTATAGTAAATGCCAGAAGAGGACCGCTTCCTATCCCTAATCAAGGTCTGAACAACAGCCTCAGACAAACCTTCCTCTTTCAAGATGAAGGTTTCAGCAGCCAAGCCGTCAAAGCCAGCGTTTGTAAATTGGGGTAAAGTAGATGACCCTGAAATAGCAGATCCGGCAACAAGGGAAGCCGGTACTGATCTACGGCCATCCTTACCACGTCTGCGTACCAAACCCTTCTTGGCCACCTTGGAGCCACCAGAATCGCTGGTGCCCCTTCTAGAACCAGTTTGCGAACTACCTTGCCCAGCATGGAGACGGGCGGAAACAGGTACAGAAAACCCAGATCCTTCCAAGCCAGTGACAAGGCATCCACTGCCAGAGACAGAGGATCCTGAGAAAGAGACACAAAGGCTGGAAGTTTGTGATTGTGCCTCGAGGCAAAGAGATCCACCTCTGGAGTCCCCCACTTGCGGCAAAGATCCAGAAAAACCTCGGGTTGAGAGACCACTCTCCTTGGCGAGAGGATCCCCTGCTCAGGGAATCCGCCTCCGTGTTCTCCACTCCCGGAATGTAGACTGCCGAAATGCAAGGAACATTGCTTTCCGCCCAGTGCAGGATCAGAGAGACTTCCCTGAGGGCACTCCTGCTGCGAGTCCCTCCTTGGTGATTGATGTAAGCTACCGCCGTTCGGTTGTCTGAACGAACCTGAACTGGTAGACCCTGTAAATGTGAGGTCAGCCGAGCCAGAACCAGTCGGATGGCTCTGAGCTCCAAGACATTGATGGGGGTGTGAGCCTCCTGAGGACTCCACACCCCGCTGAACTGATGACTTTTCCAATAACCTCCCCAGCCCGAGAGGCTGGCATCCGTGGTCACCGTATCCCAACAAGGGACCAGAAAGGATCTGCCCTTCAACAGGTTGCTCGATTCCAGCCACCACCGAAGGGACTGCCGAACCCTGGGAGACATCCTGAAAGGTTGATCCAATGACTGCGGACACCTGTCCCAATGCGTCAATAGGTGAAGTTGAAGAGATCTCATGTAAAACTGTGCAAACGGTACCGCCTCGAAGGAGGATACCATCAAGCCCACCAGTTTCATCCCCTGTCGGATAGAGGGACAAGGATTGGCCAAAAGAAGGCGGATCAGACCCTGAATCCCCTGCACCTTGATCTGGGGCAGAAACACTCTGGCCAGACTGGTATCCAGATTCATGCCCAGAAATGAAATCACACGAGACGGGGAGAGAGAAGACTTGGTGCGGTTGATCACCCACCCGAACCTCTCCAGGGTCGACACCACCTGGTGGGTGTCCAGCTCCGCCTGACGGAGGGAAGAAGCTGAGATCAACAGGTCATCCAGATATGGCACAATGCGAATGCCCTGAGCTCTGAACAGAGCCATTATTCCCGCCAAGACCTTGGTGAAGACCCTCGGCGCCGAGGTCAGACCGAAGGGATGAGCTACAAACTGATAATGTTGATCCTCCACCGCAAACTGGAGGAATCTCTGATGTGCCTGAAAAATAGGAACATGCAGATACGCATCCTTGATGTCTATGGATGTCATAAAATCCCCTTTGCGCTCGGCTATCAATTCCCTTCGCCGAGTCTCCATGCGGAACTTTTTGGCTCTGATAAACCTGTTGAGAACCTTGAGATCTAGAACGGGTCTCACCGAACCCTCCTTTTAGGGAACCGTGAAAAGGTTGGAGTAGTAACCCCTGCCTCTCTCCGACGGAGGCACCGGGCATATAACCCCCATGTCCAGAAGGTTTTTCACTGCTAACAGGAGCCCCTGTGCTGCCTGAGGGTCCGAGGGCACCCGAGACCTTAAGAATCTTGGGGGCGGCCAGTACTCGAACTCCAGTTTGTAGCCGGAGGAGACCACTTCCAAGATCCAATTGTCTGTGACCTCCCGGGCCCAGACCTGGAAGAAAAGCCGCAGCCGTCCCCCCACCCTGGCGGGTGAGGGCGCCCCTTCATTGCTGAGCCGGTTTAATGGCAGGCTTGGGCTTGGAACCCCAGGCAGCCGCGGGACGTGCCCGACCTCTGCCCCGTTCCAGGACAAGCCCCTGACACCCGAGAAGGCCAAACCCCTAGCCGCTCTGGCCCCTCGAAAGGAAGGAGTGAACGAGCCGGCCCCCGAAAGGGGCGGCGCTGTTTCCTCCGCTGAGTTAACTTACCTCCTTTAGCAACAGCATCCAATTTATCTCCAAACAGCCACGTACCCAAGAAGGGAAGAGCTGTGAGCGACTTCTTGGCCCCAATGTCCGCTGTCCACTGGCGGAGCCAGACCAATCTGCGCATAGCCACCAGTAAGGCTGAAGTCCTACTACACACGACAATAGAATCTTCCATCGCAGCCATGACAAAATCCATGAACAATTCGCATCTCTTAAGGATAGCGAACTCAGCGCAAGCTGGACCAAACTGAGCGTTATTCAGCCAGTCCCTGATAAGAGACCTGGTAGCAAGCGACACCAGGGCAGATGCACAAACAGGCCGCAAATGCGTGGCACGCCATCTGATCAAGGCACTTATCCTCGCCATCCTTAAGGGAAGTGGCGTCAGGGGTGTTCAGCACAGAAGAGTTGGTCAAACCTAAAACAGGCGCGTCGACCTCGGGAGGAGAAGACCAGCGCTTAACCGCCTCCACCGGAAAAGGATACTTCTTATCCCATCCCTGAGGAACACCAGGAAGCCGACTGGGCCTCTCCCATTCTCTAAGGATCAACGCATCAAAGTGACCCTGGGTAGGGAATTCCAGACGGGGCTTGCGGACCCCAAAAAATTCCCCCTTCTTGAGAGGGGGCGCCTCAGGCGGTTCTATATCCAACACCTCCAATAGATGTGACAAAACAGTGGCCGTATCTACGGCATCCCCCAGCGCCTGCCCGACATCAGCATCCCCAGACTGAACATAGTCAGCCTCTGTTTCCTGATACAATTCCCCCTCCTCTAACGGGGAATCTGACAAATCAACGGAATCGTCATCAACATCCCACAAGGGCTGGGCCGACGACAAATGTCTCTTTTAGCCTGGGCCTCCTTGCCCACCGTGCTAGCAATAATTTTCTCGATGCTGGCCAACCTCGCAAGGGAATTTACGCCTAAGAAACCCGGGATGCCCCTTAAAAGTCCTGATGGGAGGATTTGAGGTGAACAAATTTACACTAGGGACCCCAGGACCAGGAGGAACCCCTTAATATGCACAAATACAATGCAATCTGTAACACACAAACAGGCAACATAAGTGCAATCCTACATATATAACGGAATAACACATACCTAATTGTATATGCATATATATATATATATATATATATATATATATATATATATATATATCTATATCCCAAGCCAGACATGCGTAACCAAAACAAAAATACACACACACACATGCCCGCAATCAGTGGGGACCCCCGCTAGAGAGGGGTCCCCACATAAGCTAAGGAAGTGGCCATCCGGCCCTTACCACCAGGAGCGCAGCTCAGCACCAGCATCAAAATGGCCCCCGAGAAGTGCCTCATGTAGAAACAGGAAGAGAAGCAACGCGGATCCCCTAGGAGAGTGCCACAGAATCGTGCCAAAGAAGGGGGCGGGGCTACCACAGCCACGCCGAGAGTCCGGCCCCGCCCCCCTCCCTGAACACAGCCTGAGGGGGAGAAGCTCCCCCAGGCTAATCACAGCACCAGATATGGTTCCAGAAGTGAAAAACACCCTGAGTCACATACACACACAATGAAACTCACACACCCACACACACAGGGGCATAGGAGAACGAAACCGAATTAACGGCCAGGTCAGGCAACTCCCCCCCCCCCCCTGAAGGGGAGTAAGGGACCCAGAAGGGGGGGGGAACCCTGCCAGAATTCCACACCAGGATTCCAAAACCTGGATAACCGCCTACCCCATAGTGAGGTCTCACGGTGGAGCAGTGCTCCTTCCGCACACATAGGGTGCTGCCTACCTTCACCAGGACCCGCAGCCTAAGCTGGGAGGCTCAAATAGGGGCAATTTAGAAAGGGTCCTGGCAGCAATAGGGACAATAAACGGCCGGGCGCGGCTTATCTGTAAGTAAGAGAAGTCTTCATCTTCTGTCTTGTCGCCTTCCCTGCAGAGAAGGAACTGGGAAATTGGTGGGAGGTCCCAGGTATATATGGACCGGGAGGGGCTTTCTTTTTTGCATATTCATCTCTGCAGAAGTTCGCCTCTACTGGAGATTACCCACATGTCATGAAGATCGAAGTGGAGTGTATGGCACACTTAGAATAGTGAGGCTGCTCCGGGAAGACCCGTCTTTGCCTCTCAGGCCGAAATAAATCACCCTGCTTCCTCTTAGCCGCTCTGGGAGGAACAATGTGTAGGGTATCAAACACGGGGGGGAGGGCTAATTCTCAGTATCATCTGGGAGACAGGAATCCTCGTCCGAGGACGAACCAGAGATACTGTCATCGCCAGCGGAATATTCCACCGTTGAGCGTGACTCATCTGGCAACTCACCTTCCTCCGCAGAACCCAAGCAATCAAAAAGATCGTCATCCAAGTAAATCGGCTCCAGATGCCGCTTCTTACTCGAGGCCTTCTTAGGGGCTGTCAATGAGATCTGCTTCTCGAGACTAGCCAGCCTATGCGCAAAATCAGTATGAGACCCCTTGCTGGCTCCCCCTTCACTAGGGGCAGAATGCAGCAGAGGAGGGTCCGGAGAGGCCCATGGTAATACAGGGCTAGGGTCAGGGACGACCGCCCTCTCACGGTCCAAAACAATGCCTCTGGCGCAAGTGGAACAAATAGTGCTGAATCCGCCCAGAGGATTCCTTCTGCACAAGGGGCAGAGCCTGTCCTGCTCAAATGGGGCCCCCAGCTCACTATCCCCTGATGCCTCTATTATGGTGATTAAGAATAGTAAAATTCAATAAGGCTACTCCCCAAGCTCGGTGCCTGGGAGTCATTTTGGACTCTTGCCCTCTCTTTCAAACCACATATTCACTCCCTGGCCACCTCCTGTCGCCTCCAACTTAAAAACATCTCCCGCATTCGTCCTTTCCTCTCACCTGACACCACTAAAATGCTAGTGCATGCCCTGGTCATATCCCGTCTGGATTACTGCAACATCCATCTTTGTGGCTTACCAACTAACAGACTGGCACCCCTCCAATCTATCCTGAACTCTGCTGCTCGCCTCATCCATCTCTCCTCTCGCTCCTCCAGTTCTGCGCCTCTCTGCCAATCCCTACACTGGCTGCCAGTGCCACAGCGAATCCTGTTCAAAACTCTATCTCTCGCATACAAAGCTCTCTCCAACCAGGCCCCTCCCTACATCTCATCTCTAATCCAACAATATCAACCTAGACGCAGCCTCCGCTCTGCTACCGACCTCCTCCTGTCCTCCTCCCTGGTCACCTCCTCTCACGCCCGCCTCCAGGACTTCTCACGTGCAACTCCAATCTTCTGGAATGCCCTCCCCCACCCAATCCGCCACTCCACAACACTCAAAACCTTCAAAGGAGCACTCAAAACTCACTTATTCAGACAATCATATAATCTGGCTTAACCAATCTTCTAAAAGGGCATATGCCACAAAGCTCAATACGGACTGTTTGTGATCCTTTCCCCTCGTCTTCACCCCTCATCCTTTAGACTGTAAGCTCGCAAGGGCAGGGCTTTCTCTCCTATTGTGTCTTGTACTCAGAATATCCATTGTCAACTCTGTAAAACTGCATTTGATATATTATATGTACCGTATGTTTCTACCCTGTCTGTAACTACTACTTTGTAAAGCGCTACGGAAGATGATGGCGCTATATAAATAAACAATAATAATAATAATAGACGCTAATGGCCTAAGCCTATAATCGATCCCTCTAATTAAAAAAGGGGACCGGGAGGAACCACAACCCTCAACCTTAGCCCACGATCTAAACAAAAAGAAAGAGAGCCCCATGTCAGCCTTAACATAAAAAACATATGGCAAAGTGCAACAATAATCAAAAGAGGGACTCACGACACCACAAACAGACAGGAGGGATCACCGCAGCAAGGAAGGCTGAGCCTGGCTCCCAGCGCAGCAGCAACAGCAGCGCGTCTGGCCCAGTCGCGCCTTCTAGAAGGATCCTCGGGGGGTGGGGCGGCACCGGGGCGACGTCAGCTGCACGCCGACGCCGGGTCCAGCCCCCCCCGCGCGGCGCGTCAGGGAAGAACCTTGTAAAACTTGGAAAAAGTATGAACAGAAGATCAAGTAGCCGCCTTGCAAACTTGTTCAACAGAAGCCTGGTGCTGAAAGGCCCAAGAGGCCCCAATAGCACGAGTAGAATGAGCAGTAAGGCGGAAGGGAGGATTCTTCCCCTTAGCAGAGTAGGCCTGAATCACAGCCTGACGGATCCATTTGCTGATAGTAGACTTAGCAGGAGCCAAACCCTTCCTAGGACCAGAAAGGACCAGAACAAGAGCATCAGTTTTGCTGAAAGGTGCAGTAGTCACCAGATAGTACTTCAGATTCCTAACCACATCCAAGGAATGCAAAACCCTCTCCTTAGCGTTACTAGGATTAGGGCACAAGGAAGGTAGAACAATGTCCTGATTTAGATGAAAGGCAGATACAACCTTAGGCAGAAAATCTGGCTTGAAGCGAAACATCACCTTGTCCTGGTGTCTCTCAAAGTAGGGGGGCTGGATGGAAAGCACCGCCAACTCAGAAACACGCCTAACAGTAGTGATGGCCACCAAAAAGACAACCTTGAGAGTAAAAATGGCCAAGGCAGCCTCCTGCACAGGTTCAAAGGGAGCACCCTGCAGGGCAGACAGGACCAAGTTCAAATCCCAGACAGGCAACATAGGCTTACGTGGAGGATGCACATGAGTAACCCCCTGGAAAAAAGTCCTGATCAGAGAATGCTGAGCAAAAGATCTCTGGAGAAAACAGCCAGGGCAGAGACATGCCCCTTCAGACTACTGAGTTGAAGCCCCAGATCCAAACCATGTTGGAGGAACTCCAGAATCCTGGGAATAGAGAACACACGACAGGGAAGAGACCTAGACTCACACCAGGCAATGTAGGCACGCCAAACCCTATAGTAAATGGAAGAAGAAGACTTCCTCCTAGCCCTAATCATGGTGTTAACGACATAGGCAGACAGCCCCTTTTCCATCAAGCTGGAGGTTTCAGCAGCCAGGCCGTCAAAGCCAGTGTTTGTAAATTGGGATGGCGTAAATGTCCCAGAGTGAGCAGGTTTGGAACCTTGGGCAGATCGTACTGATCTACTGCCAGCTGTACTATGTCTGTGAACCACACTCTTCTTGGCCACCTGGGAGCCACCAGGATTGCTGGCACCCCCTCCTGAGCTATCTTGCGCAGAACCCTGCCCAACAGGGGGAATGGAGGAAAGACATACAGAAGCTGAAAATCCTGCCATGACATTGTCAGAGCATCTGTGGCCAAGGCCAGAGGATCCTGGGACAGGGAGACAAAGGCTGGGAGCTTGTGATTGTGACGCAAACAGATCCACATTTGGCTGACCCCAACGGTGACACAGGGAGTGAAACACCCTGTCGCAGAGGGACCATTCTCCCAGGCGAGAGGTCCCCCTGCTCAGAGAGTCTGCCTGCAGATTCTCCACCCCCGGAATGTACACAGCTGAAATGCAGGTAACATTGTCCTCCATCCAGGACAGGATCAGAGACACTTCCTCGAGGGCCCCCTTGCTCCGGGTCCCTTCCTGTTGATTGATGTAGGGTCAAGTGAGCCAGAACCAACATAATCGCCCTCAATTCCAGAATGCTGATGGGTGTGTGGGCCTCCTGAGGGCCCCACCGCCCTTGGAACTGTAGGGACTTCCAGAAGCCCCCCCCAACCTGTCAGACTGGCATCCGTGGTGACAGTCTCCCAGCAGGGGGCCAGAAAGGATTTGCCCGCCAACAGGTTCCTGGAGTCCAGCCACCATGAGAGGGACTGCCTGGCTAGAGGGGACAGAACAAGGACCTGGTCCAGGGACGCAGGATCCTTGTCCCACACTGACAAGAGGTGGAGTTGCAGAGGCTCATGTGAAACTGGGCATAAGGGACTGCCTCGAAGCAGGACACCATCAGGCCCACCAGCTGCATCCCCTGCCTGATGGAGGGATGGGTGCAAGAGAGCAGGAACTGAACCTGCGCTAGCAGACTGTCCACCTTCTGTTGAGGAAGAAAGATCCTTGCCTGAACTGTATCCAGATTCATTCCCAGGAATGGCGTCACCAAGGATGGAGACAGGGAAGACTTAGGATGGTTGATCACCCAGCCAAATGACTCCAGTGTGGACACTACTTGCTGAGTATCCAGCTCCGCCTGCTGGAGGGACTGAGAAGTGATGAGAATGTCGTCCAAATAGGGCAGAACGCGAATGCCCTGGGACCTGAGCAGAGCCATCACTCCTGCCAGCACCTTGGTGAACACTCTGGGAGCTGAAGTGAGACTGAAGGGCAATGCCACAAATTGGTAGTGCTGATCCTCCAGAGCGAATCTGAGGAATCTTTGATGACCTGGAAAGACAGGAATATGAAGGTAAGTATCTTTGATGTCCACAGAAGTCATGAAGTCCCCTGGACGCAGGGTACTGATAGCAGAGCACAGAGTTTCCATGCGAAAGCGCCTGCATCTGACAAATTTGTTGAGGATCTTCAAGTCCAGGGTGGGCCTGACTGACGCATCTCTTTTGGGCATGGTGAAAAGGTTGGAATAAAAGCCCTTTCCCCTTTCTCGAAAGGGGACCTGACAGATGACCCCCAGCTCCAGAAGACTTTGCACAGCCAGAATCAGAGCCTGAGCTGACATAGGGCCCTGAGACATCCGGGATCTGATAAATCTTGGGGGGGGGGGGGGGGGGGGGGGAGGGGCAGACAGCAAACTATCTTGTAACCGGAGGACACTACCTCCTGAATCCACCGGTCTGAGACATGAAGCCTCCAGACGTGAGCAAAGTGCTGAAGCCGCCCCCCCCCCCATCCGGATGGGTGAGGACGCCCCTTCATGCCTGAGGGGGCCTGGAGGAAGGCTTAGGCTTGGAGCCCCAGGAAGAGCCAGGGCATTCACGTCCTCTGATCCTTCCCCAGAAATCTCCTCGGGCCACGGTAGGAGCCCCCCTTCCCCGGTCTGGATCCACGGTAGGGGAAAGAAAAGGAGCCCGGCCCCCGAAAGGGCCGAGACTGCCTCCTGCGCTGGGGTAACCTGCCTCCCTTAGCAAACAGGTCCAGGCGGTCCCCAAATAGGCGTAGTCCTTTGAAGGGAAACCCAGTAAGAGTCTTCTTGGCAGCATTGTCAGCTGCCCACTGGCGCAGCCAAACCGAGCGGCGTATAGCCACCACCAAGGCAGAGGCTCTGCCACACATCCTAATGGTATCATCCAAGGCATAAGCAGCAAATACCTCACAGCGCGAGAGTGCATTATACTCTTCACTAGACACACCATCAGGAGCACCATCTAGGACCCTTTTAAGCAAGGTCCTAATAGCCACAGCTGTAATGGCATAGGCAAAAACCGGGCGCAGCCTTTGTCTACACAGACAAAGGCATGGGACGCCAGCTGATCAATACGCCTGTCCTCACTATCCCTCAGAGTAGTAGAGTCAGGGGAATGCATGATAGAGGTGTGAGATAAACCCAAGATTGGGGCATCCACTTCTGGAGGGGATAACCAACGCTTTACCACATCAGCAGGAAAGGGATATCTCTTATCCCAACTCTTAGGGACTCTCCGGGAAGCCTGCTAGGAAGCTCCCATTCCTTGAGCATGAGATTATTGAAATGAGATTGTTCAGGGAACTCTAAACGTGGCTTGGCACTATGAAACAATTCCCCCTGCTACTTAGGAGCAGGGGACCGGGGGAGAGATAGCAAGCACTTCAAAGATCTGAGCCAAAAGCCTATCAGTATCACCTGGGGCCCAGGGATCAGAGCCAGAATCATCATAACCCTTGGGCCGCTCATCAGATGACTCTGAGTCAGAGAACAATTCCCTTTCTTCCAGGGGAGTATAACCAGACAGTTCAAAGAACTCTTCAGCCTCCATAGGGAAAAGGGGCGTCAAATGCCGCCTCTTAGCAGAGGCCTTACGCGTCATGGTATTAGCAAGCAACTTTTCAACACTAGCCAGTCTAGTAGACACATCAGGCTGAGATTCCCCATGATATGCAGCTCACAGGGAGTTAAATTTAAGATTGGGGGAGTAGGCAAAGCCATTCGTGGCGCAGGCCCAGCTGCTGGTAAACCAGTCTGCAGCGCAAGCACCTGCTGGGCACAAGGTACACAAACCCGCACATTGTCAACACTTGTAGGGGACACCCCACACGCCACACACAGCCGGGCTTGTCCCGAAGGAACCCCCGAGCACATTATCCTGAGACGCCTCCATATGGTGATTATAGCGGCACAATCGGCCGATAGGGATTCACACTATAAAAGCAACCCGAGATGCCCCAATAGCCCGCTAGGGAAGTGGGAGGAATTAGCACATTAGGCCTCAATAAGTTTAAAAAACTAATAGAGGGGGTAGGGCCAGGAGAAACCAATTGAGTTTGACCCGCCTGTAAGACATAAGCAAAAGGGCACCGTAAGCGACATGCAGACATCACAGAAAAAATACTATTTTGTGAGTACTCACCTTTAAAATGGGTATTATGAGTGTGTCATACACCCCGCTTCCACCATTCATGACATCTGGGTAGTCTCCAGTAGAGGGCGAACTTCTGCAGAGATGAATGCAAAAAAGAAGCTCCTCCCGGTCCATAAATACCTGGGACCTCCCACACATTCCCCAGTATATGACAGCAGTAAGAGGACCAGGAAGAACCAATATAACAACAAAAATAAAAAAGATTCACCATATAAAGGATCCGGAATACAACAAGGGTGGGGTGAAGAGGGGTGTATGACACACTCATAATACCCATTTTAAAGGTGAGTACTCACAAAATGGTATTATTCTAAGTGTGTCATACACCCCGCTTCCACCATTCATGACATCTGGGACATCCAATAGCAGTGTCCGTCATGGGTGGGAACAGACAAAAAAACAGGAAAAAAAAATGCACCAACTTAAACCACTGCAGCTTGCAGAACCTTGCGGCCAAAAACAGCATCCGCTGAGGCTCTTGTAAAACTTTGAAAAAGTATGAACGGAAGACCAAGTAGCAGCCTTACAAACTTGTTCAACAGAAGCCTGGTGCTGAAAAGCCCAGGACGCACCAACAGCACGAGTAGAATGCGCAGTGATCTTAAAAGGGGGAGTCCTCCCCTTAGCAGAATAGGCCCCAACAATGGCCTGACTAATCAATTTACTAATGGTAGACTTGGCGGGCGCCAAACCCTTTCTGGGCCCGCAAGGCACCACGAAAAAAGCGTCCGTCTTGCGGAAGGGAGAAGTAGCCACCAAATAGTACTTCACACAACGAACCACATCCAAAGAATGCAAAACCCTCTCCTTGTCATTGCTAGGTTTAGGACACAAGGAAGGGAGAACAACATCCTGATTGAGGTGAAAAGAAGAAACCACCTTTGGAAGAAAATCTGGTTTAAAACGGAAAACCACCTTGTCCTGGTGTCTCTCAAAGTAAGGCGCCTGAATAGACAAGGCCGTCAACTCCGAAACACGCCGTACAGAGGTAATGGCCACCAAAAAGGCAACCTTTTGAGTGAAAACAGAAAGAGCAATAACCTGAAGCAGCTCAAAAGGAGGCCCCTGGAGAGCCGAAAGAACCAGATTCAAATCCTAAACAGGAACCAGAGCGTTCCTAGGAGGCCGAATATGAGTAACCCCCCCTGGAAAAAAGTCTTAACCAGAGGGTGCAAAGCAAAAGACCTTTGGAAGAAAACAGCCAGGGCAGAGACCTGCCCTTTCAAGGTACTAAGCTGGAACCCCAGATCCAGACCATGTTGAAGAAACTCCAAAATCCTAGGGATAGAAAACACCCTACAAGGTAAGGCCCTAGCCTCACACCAGTCAATATAGGACCGCCAAGACCTATAGTGAATACCAGAGGAAGACCTCTTCCTAGCTCTAATCAAAGTCTGAACGACAGCCTCAGACAAACCTTCCTCCTTCAGAATGAAGGTTTCAGCAGCCAAGCCGTCAAAGCCAGCGTTTGTAAATTGGGGTAACGTAGTTGACCCTGAGAGATCAGATCCGGAAACAGGGGCAGCCTGTACTGATCTACCGCCAGTCTTACGACGTCTGCGTACCAAACCTGTCTTGGCCACATTGGGGCCACCAGAATTGCTGGCGTCCCTTCCAGAACCAGCTTGCGAACTACCTTGCCCACCATGGAGAAGGGGGGAAACAGATACAGGAACCCCAGATCTCTCCAGGCTAGAGACAAGGCATCCACCGCCAGAGCCAGAGGATCCTGAGATAGAGACACAAAGGATGGAAGCTTGTGATTGTGCCGTGAGGCAAAGAGATCCACCTCCGGAGTCCTCCACTTGTGACACAGGGACCGAAAAATCCCGAGATTGAGAGACCACTCCCCTCGGCGAGAGAAGCCCCTGCTCAGGGCATCCGCCTCCGTGTTCTCCACTCCCGGAATGTAAACTGCCGAAATGCAAGGGACATTGCTCTCCGCCCAAGTCAAGATCAGAGAAACTTCCCTGAGGGCACTCCTGCTGCGAGTCCCTCCTTGGTGATTGATGTAGGCCACCGCCATTCGATTGTCTGATCGAACCTGAACCGGCAAGCCCTGTAAGTGAGGTGTCAGCCTTGAAAGAACAAGCCGGATGGCTCTGAGCTCTAGGACATTGATGGGGGTGTGAGCCTCTTGAGCACCCCACAACCCCCTGAACTGATGACTCTTCCAGAAGCCTCCCCAGCCCGAAAGGCTGGCATCCGTGGTCACCGATTCCCAACAAGGGGCCAGAAAAGACCTGCCCCTCAACAGATTGCTTGGCTCCAGCCACCACTGAAGTGACTGCCGAACCCTGGGAGACATCCGGAAGGACTGATCCAAGGACTGCGGACATCTGTCCCAATGCAACAACAGGTGAAGCTGGAGCGACCTCATGTGGAACTGGGCAAAGGGGACTGCCTCGAAGGAAGCCACCATCAAACATACCAGTCTCATCCCCATCCGGATAGAGGGGCAACGAATGGCCAAAAGAAGGCGAATCAGATCCTGAACCCCCTGCACCTTGGGTCGAGGTAGAAATACTCTGGCCTGAGTGGTATCCAGATTCATGCCCAGGAATGAAATCTCCCTGGAAGGAGAAAGAGAGGATTTCCCATCAGAACCTCTCCAGAGTCGACACCACAGTCTTGGTGTCCGCCTGACGGAAGGAAGAAGCTGAAATCAGCAGGTCGTCCAGATACGGCACAATGCGAATGCCCTGGGCCCTGAACAGGGCCATTATGCCCGCCAGAACCTTGGTGAAAACCCTTGGTGCTGAGGGCAGCCCGAATGGGAGGGCCACAAACTGAAAATGAAGATCCTCCACCGCAAACCTGAGAAATCTCTGGTGCGCTGGGAAGATTGGAACATGCAGGTAAGCATCCTTGATGTCTATGGACGTCATAAAATCCCCTTGACGAAGGGAATGGATGGCAGAGCGCAGAGTCTCCATGCGAATCTGTTGAGAACCTTTAGATCCAGAATGGGTCTTATGGATCCATCCTTTTTGGGGACTGTGAAAAGATTGTAGTAGCCCCTGCCTCTCTCCGAGGGAGGCACAGGACATATGACTCCCATGTCCCGAAGATTTTGGACTGTCAACAGGAGCCCCTGTGCAGCCTGAGAGTCCGTGGGCACCTGAGACCTTAAGAATCTTGGAGGGGGCCAGTACTCGAACTCCAGTTTGTACCCGGACGAGACCACTTCCAGAATCCATCTGTCTGTGACCTCCTGGGCCCAGACCTGGAAGAAGAGCCGCAGCCGTCCCCCCACCCGTACGGGTGAGGGCACCCCCTCATTGCCGAGTTGGTTTGGCAGGGGGCTTAGGTTTGGAGCCCCAGGCAGATGCTGGACGGGCCCATCCTCTGCCTCTGCCCCAGGAGGAACCTCTGACGCCTGAGTAGGCGAAACCTCTGACGGCTCTGGCACCTCGAAAGGAAGGGTTGAAGGAGCTCGCTCCCCGAAGCTCGAACCGACTCGGTTTCTCCCATTCCCTAAGGATTAATGCATCAAAATGACTTTGCGTAGGAAAATCCAAGCGGGGCTTAGAGGACCCAAAAAATTCCCCTTTTTTGAGAGGGACCGCCTCTGGTGGGGCAATGTCCAAAACCCCAGGATTTGGGCCAGAAAGTGTCAACGGCATCCCCCAGCGCCTGCCCAACACCATTATCACACAACTGCACATCGTCAGATTCTGATTCCTTAAACAACTCCCCCTCCTCTAACGGGGAATAATCTGACCACTCATCCTCATCAAAATCCAAAGCCGGCCATAACGCTGATAAATGTCTCTTCTTGGCATGGGCCTTTTTGGCCACTGAGCCAGAAAGAAATCTCTCAATGCTGGCCAGGCGAGCACAAACATCAGAGTACGACTCCCCACTAGTGACAATGTCACTTGGGGTACGGATAGGATGGGGAGGGGTAGGCGATGAAGCGGGCGGTGCTGACCCAGAAGCCTGGGAAGCAGACTGCCGCGATATGGCCTTTTTTGCACATGGAATACAAATTAGCACATTCTCCCCCATAAGGGATACCCCACAACCCACACATGGCTGGGATTGTCCCGAAGGAAGCCCAAGCCCAGTATCCTGCGGAGCCTCCATATGGTGATATTTTGGGGTAGTCGCAATGACCCTAGGGAATTAAGCTGGTAAGCAACCCTGGGATGCCCCTTTAAAGTCCCAGTGGGAGGATTTGGAAAAGGTGTAATTTAAAGCTAGGGACCTTAGGACCGGGAGAACCCCCTAACATGCAAACACAGGGAGTCCTCCTGAAAGACACAAATGAAAGGGGACCCATCAGCCAACACTCATACATTACCTAATACTATAATATATATATCTATATAGATACATCTAAATACACAATAAGTACAAAAAGGACAGCGCAGCCCCCTGCGGAGAGGGGTGCTGCCATAACAGGAAGATAGGGGGCCCACAGGGCACTCACAAAACAGCGGAGTCCGCAGCAGCAACAGGAACAAGATGGCCACCGGAGCCCAGCACAGCCTTGCCTGGAAGGAGTGAAAAGAAGAAGAGGGGCAGGTCAGCGCAGAACGCGCGCTTGTTAGGCCACGCCCCCCTCCCGCAAGTCCAGCAACGCGGAACCAGGCCGTGGGCTGAGCCTCAGCAAGGCGCCAAAACGAGGGGGAGGGACAGGCCGCGCCCCCCAACCCGTAGCCTGAGGGGGAGAAGCTCCCTCTGCTAAACGCTGCACAGCATGGTGCAGACCCACAGCAAAGTGACAGTACACCACAACATGCGCACACACACACTGTAAGCACCCACACAATAAAAAAATGTGAGGGACAAGCCTGCCCCCCCCCCCCTCCAGCTGGAGGGTTAAGGAAGGGACCCGGAAGGTGGGGGATCCGGAACCAGAGTCAGGTGGACGGATACGGCAGAAGGGACAGGGCATCCCAAACCGGTGTCACCAGCCCGGACACCGCCTACCCCTTGCAATGGGGTCTCACGGAGGAGCAATGCTCCTTAAACACCTACAAAGGTGTTGCCTACCCTCACCGGGACCTACAGCCAAGGCTGGGAGGCTCATACGGGACAATGGAATAAGGTCCAGGCAGAAATAGGGGCAAGAATGGCCGGGCATGAGCCCGGCTTACCTGCAAGGAATAGAAGCCTTCATCTTCTGACTTGCTCATCGCTCTTGCAGAGAAGGAACTGGGGGATTAGTGGGAGGTCCCAGGTATTTATGGACTGGGAGGAGCTTCTTTTTTGCATTCATCTCTGTAGAAGTTCGCCCTCTACTGGAGACTACCCAGATGTCATGAATGGTGGAAGCGGGGTGCATGACACACTTAGAATATATAGCAAAAGCCCGCAGGGGCACTCACGGACCGCGGTAGGTAGGTGCCAGCCACGCAGCACGAGGAAGCACAATGGCGCCGAGTATACCTCGAGGGGCGGGCCGCGGAGACAGTGATGCGGTGAACAGTGAACACGCCAGCCGCCAGTCCCGCCCCCCCCTCGAAGAGAATGAAGATGCGCACGTGACAAAAGGGGACCAATGATGGCGCAGCAGCGCCAGAGGTAATGCCGTCGTCGCCGGCGGCATATTTAAAAAAGGGAACCAGAGCCACCAAGGCGCACGGTGATATCAGGAATGTAAAACCACCCTGCACAAGGAGAATGTACAAGACACACACTCACGCCCCCCCCCCCCCAAGAACTACAAGGGAGAGCGAGGGAGGGCAGCGGTCACCTAACGTAAAACCCACCGATAGACAGGGGCAAGGGGCAATAGAGCGGGAGGGGCATCCCATAAGGCTCACCATGTGCCTATACCGCCTACCCTTTGGTGGGGGATTGCGGTGGAGCAGCGATCATAAGCACCTGACAGCGGCGCTGTCTACCATCACCCGAACCAGCGCAGCCAAGGCTGGGAGGCAAATTAGAATTGGAACGGGTGGGAATAGTCCTACAGGGCCGCAGGCTAATAGCCCCGCTCACCTGTGAGAAGAGAGAGCCATCTTCTTGTCCTTCCCAGTCCAGACTGCAGAGAAAATCTGGGGATTTGTGGGAGGTCCCGGGTATTTGAGGGGCTGGGAGGAGCCAATTTCGCAGTCTCTGCAGTCCAGCGCCATCTGGCGGAGTAATACCCAAGAGTAAAGAATCTTATCTGGAGCAGGACGTATTGTATACTAAGAATATATACTAGTGGTTCCCCCTCAGGCTCACCATAAGCCTGTGGCCGGCTACCTTTTAGAATAAGGTCTGCGCCCCAGAGCATGTGCTCTGCCGAACGCCACAGACCCCGGCGTTCACCCTACCATCACGGATCCCGTAGCAGCCAAAGGCTGGGAGGCAGGAATCGGTCAGAAGAGATCCATGGAAATAGAGTTCGCAGCAGCCGACGGGCTAGGTGGCCCCGCTCTGCTGCCAAAATCTGAGAGAGAGTGCCAACGATCTTATGCAGCCAAACTGCAAGATGAACAACTGGGGAATGATAGAGGGGCAGCTGCCTTTATAGGGGGCCGGGAGGAGCTACACCTTTGATCTTGCAGTCAAGCGCCCTCTAGAGGTGAACACCCAATCGTGAAGATATTGGGACGGCCTGGACTGGATGTAGGGAAAATCTACACTTTCAAGAGTTCCATCAAATTTGGACATTCTCTTATCATTAATTGTTATTACATGTGCCATTGCAGTGTGCAGCTCCCATAGCTGCCATAGCTCCCTAAGAAAAAGGTGAATATCTCCTAAATTAATGGATCATAGGCAGTAGGAGCAGGTCAGTTAGGGTCCAAAAACAGCTGCACACTACAGTGCCGCATGTCTCCTATAGTGCTGGCTACCAAAGCCCTTTCATTCCCCCTGGGCTTCCGCTATGAAAAGTTGCGTATCTCTCCAACACAGGGTTTACGGATGATGAGGGGTGGATTAGCTTCATATATTTTCCCCTGAAAACCAGGATCCAACCTGGCTCAGTGTTACCTGCTGATAACAGAAAAGGATCAACTGGGTGTGTTCAGTGCATGCTTTGACATGTGATGTTGCCCTAAACCCTGTAACTGTGCTCAGTAGGGTCCAGATTTGCAAGTACCCCAACACTCATCCCCCCTGCTGCCCATAAGTTGCAAATTGCGAGATGCTCACCATTTCCTCACAGATGGAGCTCTGCTATACTGTATACGGGTAGGCCAGGTTAAATTAGTGTCCCTCACTGGCACATTAGTAGCACTAGTAGCATTTAGGTGTTCTTAATGCCATTTTGCATATCATCTGCATTAATTCCTTTGGCAGCTACAACCATATTTTATATTATCTTTGCTTTTTGCTGTCTGGCTAAGATATTTAGCACAAGTACAAAGGAAGAGGAAATGAGTGAGGAGCCTGACATATGTCATCATCGGATGTTGCTGGGATGATTCCCATTACCTTGAGGACAGCATCACGGCAGCAGGACAGCTCTGTGCAGCTCTGGAGGAAATGAACTTTGCTCCTGGGAATCGGAAGCTGGTAGAAGTGGTTCTTCCTCACTTGTGAATGGTTAGGGTTTGTTTCACTCTCTGACAGCCTGTAACATTGAACAGAGCAGGTATGAGGAGGGGGTACATCATTAATAAAAGCTATGGGAACGAAGGGGGGGGGTGAAAGAAAGGCGGGAAGTCAAAAGAACAAAGCAAAACATTTGATGTGTGTCTAAAAAGGGACAACTGTGCGGACAGAGAGCAAAAGGGTGCAAGGTAATAGCAATGCTGTTATACTTAAATTAGCCAGGCTAGGCATACAAATAACTTTGTGGTCAATATTAAACCGGACCTTCAGCGTGATTTAATGAAAAGCCCACACTCTTAAAAAACGGTTCCCCAGCATCTAAAATTAATATATTTTAAATTTTTAGTCACTAACTTATTATTCTTTCCCCCACTGGTCTGCAACTCTGTTCAGGAATTTAGGATACGGGCGTCGCCATCTTGACTCAGAAGCATCACACTTACTGAGGAGAGGAGAGTGGCATAAGGTACAGGGGGGCGGGTTATAGCTGTGCTTTTGCAGATATAAAAACACAGAGCATAAAATATTTACACTAAGACCAATCAAAATATAAAGTGGTCAATTGTTTTTTCAAGTGGCACTGGCCCTTTAAATAGTTCTCACTTGTAAGCTCATAAAATTACAGTTCTTCCTTTACTATTCAGAATTTAAATCAGATGGTGAAAAGATTTATTTCCCGTGCTCCGCTGTGGCTGCTAGACTGTAGTGCAGTGTTCTTAGTAATCATGCACTTATGCCGTCACCGCAGTGCCCATCACCCATATTAGGTACTCTTACCAGCTGGGAAGTTGTAGTAAGGCTTTAGGTTTAACTCCTCTTAAGGTCTCTCCTTTCTGTTGTTACCCCAATAAGGCTTGCGTATGCTGGTTACAGTAGGTTTCAACTCACCAGGATGATAGAAATATGTAATGAAGGAAGGGGGAGAAAATCTAGTGTAATCCCGCTTTTTATTATTTTTAAAAGTATAAAATAGCTTAAAAATGCGCACTCACATTTAGAAAAATGACATAACGCTTGTTTTTAAATAGGTGAGACTCTCACCCTGCTCCTGTCACCACGGCCGTTGGTTTTGCTGTTTAGGGGGTCAGGGTGGTTCTCGCAGCTAAGTCCTCCTGTGAGCCAAAAGCCAATCGCCGTCCCGACGATTGGCGATTGGCTTTTGGCTCACAGGAGGACTTAGCTGCGAGAACCACCCTGACCCCCTAAACAGCAAAACCAACGGCCGTGGTGACAGGAGCAGGGTGAGAGTCTCACCTATTTAAAAACAAGCGTTATGTCATTTTTCTAAATGTGAGTGCGCATTTTTAAGCTATTTTATACTTTTAAAAATAATAAAAAGCGGGATTACACTAGATTTTCTCCCCCTTCCTTCATTACATATTTCTATCATCCTGGTGAGTTGAAACCTACTGTAACCAGCATACGCAAGCCTTATTGGGGTAACAACAGAAAGGAGAGACCTTAAGAGGAGTTAAACCTAAAGCCTTACTACAACTTCCCAGCTGGTAAGAGTACCTAATATGGGTGATGGGCACTGCGGTGACGGCATAAGTGCATGATTACTAAGAACACTGCACTACAGTCTAGCAGCCACAGCGGAGCACGGGAAATAAATCTTTTCACCATCTGATTTAAATTCTGAATAGTAAAGGAAGAACTGTAATTTTATGAGCTTACAAGTGAGAACTATTTAAAGGGCCAGTGCCACTTGAAAAAACAATTGACCACTTTATATTTTGATTGGTCTTAGTGTAAATATTTTATGCTCTGTGTTTTTATATCTGCAACTGTGTATATTCTCTGCTTTGGGATAAGAGGTTTAACACGTTGAGCAGCCTAAAACTGTGTGACTAATGATTTAATTAGAGGAGACATAATAAGCAGCGCGGGTTCCTCACTATACTGTAATATAGCTGTGCTTTGCTCAGACAGAGCAGAGCTGGGGTCAGGTAAAGGTCAGCAGTCCCAAAATGCAGAGCAGCACAGTCAGGAGGCACTTCCTGTTTGCAGGCTGCCTGATAAGATGGCGGCTTCCATAAGCCGCCATCTTGGATGTTTAAAGGCTCATAACATGCAGTAGATGCAGGTAGGATGATTTTTAATGTGAGAAATCTGTATGTACAGGGTGTGGGAAACATATAAGATAGACTCTTATTCAGAGTGAAGGTCCGCTTTAAGCAAGCAGGCCAGAAGATGTAATAATATATAAAAAATCCCCATTAGGCTTAGTGGTAACAGTATTTCTATGAGTTCTTCAGGATGGCCACAGAGAGAGGCTACTCCCCCAGAGAGGAAACATAGAAAAGCTCCACCCCTTCTTCCCAGACCTCAGTATTAAGTAACCGCTGTACTAATTGGGAGGGCCGCATGGGCCGTCCTGAAGAACTCGTAGAAACACCATTAAAGTGGACCAACACCCTGGGGTGATCGGCCCGGGAATCTATAAGATTCCCGGGCCGATCACCCCCCCTCACCGCGGGACATCCGAGATCGGGATGTCCCGCGGTGAGGAACCCCCCGAAAACCCCCCAAAAACTCACCTCCCGCGCGCCCCTCTAGCCGTGCGCGCGCCCGCGCCGGCCGTTTGTGAATGGCCGGCGCGGGCGCGCGCGCTGTCAGAGGGACGTCGCTGTCAGCGCTTGTCCGTCGCTGTCACCCGGCCACGTGGGAGCGTTTTGAGGTGAGTATTGGGGTGTTTCTGGGGGGTTTTACACAGCGGGGCACCCCTAATCGGGGTGCCCCCCTGAAGTGGACCAAAACCCAGGATAGTCAAAATCCTGGGTGTTGGTCCACTTTAACGGTAAGCCTAACAGGGCAGCCACAGAGAGGACAAACAAGAAATGCATTCCTAAGGGTGGGATGCTGCCTTTAGAACTTTTCTACCAAAGTATTGTGGCTTATCAGATAATTAGTTTATACGGTAAGGTTTTAAAAATGTGTGGGGTGAAGACCATGTGGCAGCTTTACAAATGTCATCAATAGATGCCTCCTTTTCTTCCCAGGATGTTGAGACCACTCTCGTGGAATGCGCTGAGATATAAGGGGGTGGAGTATCCATATAAGTGTAGGACAAGGAGATGACCAGTCTAAGCCATTTAGCAATGGTGTTCTTAGAGCCCGGGAGACCTCTATTCTTACCACCAAAGGAAACAAATAAATTACCTGTTTTACAGAAATCATGAGTATCTAAGAAGGAAATAAAACTTCTACGGATGTCTGGAGATTCAGCATTTTCCACGTGCAACTCTGAATTGAGTGTAAATGAAGGTAAAATATTATCTTGAGGATATCTTGGGCAGATATAAGGGGTCTGGCTTAAGAATAACTCTGTCTGGAAGAACCATACAGTTAGGTTCCAGCATGGAGATCCTTCTTCAGACTGATAACTTCACAGAATGAAGAGAATCTTTTCCAAACCTGTAAATAAATGCGTCTAGTCTCCAACTTTCTGCTACTAATTAATGGTTCAATAACTCAATGGGACAGACCCTTAGCCTTCAGGATCTTTCATTCACAATCCAGGCCGACAGCTTCAGACTGTTTTGGTAGTAAGCTGGGCCCAGGGAAAGCAAGTCCAGAATCAGAGGAAGCTCCCAGTACTCTTTCGCTGACAGACTTCTGAGGATGGAAAACCAGCTTCTTCTAGGCCAGGCGGGAGCTAGGAGGATGACTCTGGTCTTCTCTGATGCAATCTTCCTTACCACCTGCGGATTAGCGTGAATGGGGGAAAGGCATATGCTAGAATGGAAGTGTCAAGGATAGGCTAAGGCATCTATCCCCAGGGCTCCATCCCCCATCCTTAGTGAGAAATCTGAGAATCTGAAGAAGTGTCACATACTCACGAATGGTGATCTCTTAACTGGCTGCCAATAAGAGATCAGCTAGGTAGGGAATAAAGGTAATCCTCCTGGACCTTAAATGGCATATTGCCTCAGCTAGGATCTTGGTGAATATCCTGGGAGCCATGGAGGTTCCAAATGGAAGTGCCCTGTATTGGAAATGACAGATTCCTGAGTCTGAGAGAACCGCAAACCTCAGGAATCTACGATGGGCCTGCCAGATGGTAACATGTAGATAGGCATCTTGTAGGTCAATGCTTACCATAAAATCCCCTGGCATCAATAGATTCCTGACTGAAAAGATTGATTCCAAGTGAAATCTTTTGTAAATTAAACCGGACCAACACCCGTTTTTACCTTAACGGGTGTTGGTCCCGGTGTCTGTGCTTTAGAATAACCTCGGGGCGGGCATCCAGAATGCTGGAGCCCCCTTGCAGGTAACCTAAAAGAACGCTCGTAAAACTCACCTGCATTCCGAGCCAGCGCCGGGAAAGGAGTCCCGCAGTCGCGTCCTCTGCGCCAGCCACCGGCAGGACCTGCCCACGTGACCGCCCGCCGGCCAATCGCGGCACTCCTTTCCCGGCGCTGGCTCAGGATGCAGGTGAGTTTTACGAGCGTTCTTTTAGGTTACCTGCGAGGGGGCTCCAGCATTCTGGATGCCCGCCCCGAGGTTTTTGTAAAGCATAGACACCGGGACCAACACCCGTTTTTACCTTAAGTATGGCTTGGGTCTAGAGATTTATTCCCCACTAAATCTTTTGTACATTAAACCGGACATTCAGCATAATTTAATGAAAAGCCCAAACCCTTAAGAAACTATTCCCCAGCATCTAAAATTAATACATTTTACATTTTTAGTCACTTCCTGTTTGCAGGCAGCCTGAGACTCCATATGCCACCATCTTGGATGTTTAAAGGCTCAGAAAATACAATTCTGTGATTACTCACCTGTAGAATTGGTATTATACGTATACAGCACGTCCTGTTCCAGAATATTCCTTACACTTGGGTAATACATCCACAAGATGGCGCTGGACTGCAGAAAACAGCTTGTGGCTCCTCCCAGCCCCCTACAAGTCAGGGACCTCCCAAAAATTCCCCAGTATTGACAAGCAGTTAACAAGAAGCCGGGAGAACAATAATAACCAGAATTCAAAAATTAACATATGGACAATCACCATACAGAGGTAACTAAGAATAATGATAACAAGGGTGGGATGGAACAGGACATGCTGTATTCATATAATACCAATTCTACAGGTGAGTAATCACAGAATTGTATTATTCTAAGTATACAGCACGTCCTGTTCCAGAATATTCCTTACACTTGGGACATCCAATAGCAGAATCCATAAGGTAGGGTGGGATCCCCAAAAAGTAACAGCGGGCAGTTTAAACCACTGCCGCCTGCAGCATCAGCAGCATTAGCTGAGGCCCTAACATCAACCTTGTAAAACTTGAAAAAGTATGAACAGAAGACCAAGTAGCGGCCTTGCAAACTTGTTCAACAGAAGCTTGGTGCTGAAAAGCCCAAGAGGCACCAATAGCACGAGTAGAATGAGCAGTAAGGCAGAAGGGAGGCTCCTTCCCCTTAGCAGAATAGGCCTGTACCACAGCCTGACGGATCCACTTGCTGATAGTAGACTTAGCTGGAGCCAAACCCTTCTTAGGTCCAGACGGGAGCACAAAGAGAGCATCAGTCTTCCTGAAGGATTCAGTAGCCACCAAATAGAACTTCAGAGTCCTGACCACATCTAGAGAGTGTAAAACCAGCTCCTTAGGGTTACTAGGATTAGGGCACAGAGAAGGCAAAACAATGTCCTGATTGAGATGAAAGGCAGACAAAACCTTAGGAAGAAAATCTGGCTTAAAGCGAAACCCCACCTTGTCCTGGTGTCTCTCAAAATAAGGGGCCTTGATGGAAAGCACCACCAACTCAGAAACACACCTAACAGAAGTGATAGCCACCAAGAAGACTACCTTAAGGGTCAAAATGGACAAAGGGGCCTCACGCAAAGGCTCAAAAGGAGACCCCTGCAAAGCAGATAAGACCAAGTTCAAATCCCAGACTGGTAACATAGGCTTACGTGGAGGACGCATGTGAGTAACCCCCTGGAAGAAGGTCTTGACCAGATGATGGTGAGCAAAGGATCTTTGGAAGAAAATAGCCAAAGCAGAAACATGACCTTTGAGGGTGCTAAGTTGAAGACCCAAATCCAAACCATGTTGCAGGAATTCCAGTATCCTAGGGATAGAAAACACCCTACAGGGAAGCGACTTAGACCCACACCAGTCAATGTAAGCATGCCATACCCTATAGTAAATGAATGACGAGGACTTCTTCCTAGCCCGAATTATGGTATTAACAACAGAGGCAGGCAGCCCCTTTTCCATCAAGATGGAGGTTTCAGCAGCCAGGCCGTTAAAGCCAGCGTTTGTAAATTGGGATGGCGTAGCTGCCCATGCGTGAGCAGGTCTGGATCCTTGGGCAGAGCATACTGATCTACTGCCAACTGCACGATGTCTGCAAACCACACCCTTCTTGGCCAACAGGGGGCCACCAGAATGGTTGGCACCCTTTCCTGGGCAATCTTGCGCAACACCCTGCTCAGCAGAGGAAAAGGAGGGAACACATAGAGAAGCTGAAAGCTCTTCCAAGACATTGCTAGTGCATCCATGGCCAAGGCAAGATGTCCTGGGACAGAGAGACAAAGACTGGAAGCTTGTAATTGTGACGGGACGCAAACAGATCCACATCTGGCTGACCCCAGCGGTGGCACAGGGAGCGAAACACCCTGCTGCTGAGGGACCATTCTCCCAGACGAGAAGTCCCCCTGCTGAGGGAGTCTGCCTCCAGATTCTCCACCCCCGGGATGTACACAGTTGAGATGCAGGGAACATTCTCCTCCGCCCAAGACAGTATCAGGGACACTTCCTTAAGAGCCCTCTTGCTCCGGGTCCCTCCCTGATGATTGATGTAGGCAATCGCCATTTGGTTGTCCGAGCGGACCTGAACTGCCCGTCCCTGAAGGTGTGGAGTCAATTGGGCGAGAACCAACCTTATCGCCCTCAATTCCAGAATGTTGATAGGGGTGTGGGCCTCCTGAGAGCCCCCCTGACCCTGGAATTTCAGGGATTTCCAGAAGCCCCCCCCAACCTGTCAGACTGGCATCTGTGGTGTCTGTCTCCCAGCACGGGGCAGAAAGGATCTACCCACCAACAGGTTTCTTGAGTCCAGTCACCACCAGAGAGACAGTCTGGCCAGAGGTGACAGGACCAACACCTGATCCAAGGACCGAGGGTCCCGATCCCATACTGACAAGAGGTGAAGTTGAAGAGGTCTCATGTGAAACTGAGCGTATGGAACCGCCTCGAAGCAAGACACCATCACGCCCACCAGCTGCATCCCCTGCCGGATGGAGGGATGAGGGCAAGACATAAGGAGCCTGGCTTGGGCCTGAAGACTCTCCACCTTCTGCTGAGGGAGAAAAATCTTGACCTGAGATATTCAGAGTCATGCCCAGAAAGGACCTCACCATTGACGGTGACTGAAAAGACTTGGGATGGTTGATCACCAAGCCGAAGGAATCCAGTGTGGACACCACCAGCTGGGTATCCCTCTCGGCCTGCTGGAGGGACTGAGACGTGATGAGAATGTCGTCTAAGTAAGGAAGGCTGCGAATGCCCTGAGACCTCAGCAGAGCCAATACGCCCGCCAGCACCTTAGTGAATACCCTGGGAGCCGAGGTGATATCGAAGGGCAAGGCCACAAATTGGTAGTGCTGATCCTCCAGAGCGAACCTGAGGAACCTCTGATGACCTGGAAATATTGGTACATGAAGGTAAGCGTCCTTGATGTCTACAGAGGTCCTGAAGTCGCCCGGGCGTAGTGAATTGACAGCTGAGCGCAGAGTCTCCATGCGAAAGTGCTTAATTATAACAAATTTGTTGAGGCACTTTAAATCCAGGATAGGTCTGATGGACCCGTCTTTTTCGGCACGGTGAAAAGATTGAAATAGTAGCCTCTGCCCCTTTCCCTCCAAGGCACCTGGCAGATGTCCCCCAACTCCAGAAGGTTTTGGACAGCAAGGTACAGACCCTGAGCTGAAAGGGGGTTTTGAGCCATCCGGGATTTGATGAATCTTGGGGGGGGGGTCCAGGCTGCAAACTCTATCTTGTAACCGGAGGACACTACCTCCTGAATCCACCGGTCTGAGACGTGAAGCCTCCAGACGTGAGCAAAGAGCCGGAGCCGTCCCCCCACCCGGATGGGTGAGGACGCCCCTTCATTGCTTAGGGGGCTTGGGGGAGGACTTTAGCTTAGGACCCCAGGAGAGGCCGGGGCGGCCACGTCTCCTGCCCCTGCCCCAATAGTCTCTGCGAGCCCCAGCAAAGGAGACTCCTCGACCAATTCTGGAACCACGGAAGGAAGGGAGAAGGGCACCCGTCCCCCGAAAGGACCGAGACGGCCTCCTACGTTGAGGTAACCTACCGCCCCTGGCAAACAAGTCCAAGCGTTCACCAAAGAGGCGCAGTCCCTTAAAGGGAAAGACAATGAGAACCTTCTTAGCAGCGTTATCAGCTGACGCAGCCAAACAGAACAGCGTATAGCCACCAACAGGGCAGAAGTCCTACCACACATTCTAATGGTATCATCCATGGCAGACAGAACATATGTCACAAATTCATAGCAAAGCAGGAGAGATCTATACTCTTCTCCTCCCGCGTCATCAGAGGCCCCATCTAAGAGACTCTTAAGCAAACCCTTAATAGCAATAGCTGTAATGGCAGAGGCACAAACCGGGCGTAGCACGGTCCCCACACAGGCAAAAGCATGGCAAGCCAGCTGGTCCATGCGCCGGTCCTCACCATCCCTCAGGGTAGTAGTGTCAAGGGAATGCATGACAGATGTATTGGACAGCCCCAGAACGGGCGTGTCCACCTCGGGAGGACATGACCAACGCTTAATCACCTCAACAGGAAAGAGATACCTCTTGTCCCAACTCTTGGGCACCCCAGGGAGCTTGCTAGGCCGCTCCCATTCTTTGAGCACCAGATTATTAAAGTGAGTCTGCTCCGGGAATTCCAAACGTGGTTTAACTGTATGAAAAAGCTCACCCTGCTGCTGCGGAGCCACGGCAGGAGGGGAGATACAGAGCACTATAAAAATATGAGCCAAAAGCCTGTCAGTGTCATCTGAGGACCATGGATCTTCCCCAAAGGGAGACCCAGTACCACCATAAACCTTAGGCTGCTCCTCAGATGATTCTGAATCAGAGAACAATTCCCCCTCCTCCAGGGGGGAATAACCCGTAGTGTCAAAAAAATTAATCAGCTTCCATAGGAAAGAGGGGAAACGGCGGGAGATAAATGCCGCTTCTTAGCAGAAGCCTTATGCGAGGCAGACCCAGCAATATGTTATTCAATGCTGGTCACCCATGCAGCCAAATCAGGCTGAGACTCCCTGCTGGTATGCCCCTCACTGGGGGTCAGATGTAAGCGTGGGGAGGTAGGCGAAGCCCGAAGGGGCGCAGGCCCAGCAACAGGTAACCCAGACTGCAGTGCAAGTACCTGCTGGGCGCAGGATACACATACCCTGACATCATCACCGATTGGGGATACCCCACACGCAACACATAGCCAGGCTTGTCCCGAAGGAACCCCAGGCCCATTATCCCCAGAAGCCTCCATATGGTGATTTGAATGGCACAGTAGGCCAGTAAGGGTTAACGCTAAGGAGCTACACGGGATGCCCCAATAACCCGCTAGGGAAGTGGGAGATAATGAGGGGAGATGGCCGGAAGAAACCACAGTGCTGAAGTTTTAACCTGCCTGAAAGACATAACAAACATTCCCATGAGAATACAGCAAGGAATCCAGAAAAAAAATGTTTACCCCACCAGGGTTACTCACGGACCGCTTTGAGAGCCAGGCAGCACATACAGCAATGGCAAAAAAATGGCGTCCGAAGAACCTCTAGGGGCGGGCTCCGTGGAGATGTGACGTCAAAATCGTCATTCCCGGAGAGCGCCTGCCCCCCCCCTCGAAGAGCCTGAAACGCGCACAGGTGACCCTGCCGGCCAATAGCGGCCCGGCAGCTCTGAAGTGTATGACGCCGCCGTCCGCGGAGCGCAGTACAAGCGCGTGGCGGCGCAGTACAAGCGCGTGGCGGCGTATACAGTAACAAACACCAAGAATAAAGACACAGCTTTAAACAATTGGACACTCCCCCCACCCCGAGATCACCCAGAGGGAGAACGAGAGGGGTTAAAGACAGGATTCCCGGGGAGCCATGGGCGCCCAGGGGACAAAGGGAGCAGAGGGAGGAGGGGAACCTATGGGAAGGATTAAGGCCCAGGTGGAGCCTGGCCAACCCGAGAAGCAGTGGGGGCATCCCAAAAGGCTCACCATCAGCCTAGACCGCCTACCCTGTCGGAGCAGGGACTGCGGTAGGAGCATAGCTCCTCAGCCCCTTTTTTACTGGTGCTTACTAACCTACCATCACCCGAACCTTGTCAGCCGAGGCTGGGAGGCAGTGTATAGAAAGGAACGGGTGGGAATAGTCCTGCAGGGCCGCAGGCAATAAGCCCCGCTCACCTGTGCCACAAGAGGGCTATCTTCTATCTTCTCAGCGCAGACTGCAGAAATGAACTGGGGAATTTGTAGGAGGTCCCTGACTTGTAGGGGGCCGAGCCACAAGCTGTTTTCTGCAGTCCAGCACCATCTTGTGGATGTATTACCCAAGTGTAAGTAATATTTTGGAACAGGACGTGCTGTATACTTAGAATAATGCAGTAGATGCAGGTAGGATAATTTTTAATGTAGGCAATCTGTATCTACAGGGTGGGGGAAACATATAGGATGTGCTAATATTTAGGGTGAAGGTTCGGTTTAAGTATGGATTAAGGGCCTTGAGATTCAGAATCATGCGGATGGCCCCTGACGGTTTCTGTACTAGAAACACATGCAAGTAAAACCCCCGTCCCTGGATTTCTAAAGGAACTGGTTCTATAACCCTCTTTCTGAACAAATATGAGATTACCAGGGGAAAGGCCTTCCTCTTCTCTTGATCCAAGAGAGGCCTGGGGAGGGGGGTGTGCGGCATCAGGGCCAAGGTTCGTCCATAGGAGGGGGGGGGGGGCTGGGGGGAGTACAAACCAAACTGGGATCTACAGGCTCCCCTGCAAGGCCCCCATTGTCTTCTGGGCTCCACCAGCTTGGACTGAATAGGAGCTGTCCAGATTTTGAGGGAAAATGTTTTGCTTTTTAGAACCATGTCTAACTTAGATCCAAACATGACGGTTCCTTCAAAGGGGAGGCAGCACAACCTTGCTTTAGAGGCCAGATCCCCCTTGCCAGGTCACTTCAGTTTAAAAGACCAGTGGTCTTTGCTGCAGCTCTAACTGCCTCAGCCGTGGCATCCTCTTAAAAGGAAACTGCTCTAAACATGGATGGTAGAGTGTCTAGCAAGGGGAGGGGCTTTTAAAAAGTCCCAGTTTGTGTTTCCTCTTTAGGGGGAGGAGCCACTCTCTCCATGGCCGTCCTGAAGGACTAGGGAAGAAAACAAGAATCATGTATTTGGCTGCTCACACTGTAATAAACATAAACCCAACTAAGAAGTGCTGCCTATCCATTCACTAGATACTAGTGACATCACTGAGTATGCTGCCTATTCATTCACCAGAGACCAGTGACAACACTGCGAATGAAATTGATGACTGGAGACTGAGGAATCAATCTACCCATTTACTAAAGACCAGTGAAATCGCCAAGAATGCTCCATATACATTCACTAGAGACCAGTGACATCACTGCAAGTGAACTTGCTGATCAGAGACGGAGGAAGCCTTCTACAGATCAGTGATATCACAAAGAATGCTGTCTATCCATTCACTAGAGACCAGTGACATCCCGTAGAATGTTGCTAATTCATTCACTAGAGACCAGTGACAACATTGAGAATGCTGCCTATACATTCACTAGAGACCAGTGACATCACTGAGGATACGAACTATCCATTTGCTAGCGACCAGTGACATCACTGAGAGTGCCGCCTATCCATTCACTAGAGACCAGTGACATCACTGAGAATGCCGCCTATCCATTCACTAGAGACCAGTGACAACATTGAGAATGCTGCCTACACATTCACTAGAGACCAGTAACATCACTGAGGATGCAAACTATCCATTTGCTAGCAACCAGTAACATCACTGACAATGCTGCCTATCCATTCACTAGAGACCAGTGACATCACTGAGAATGCTGCCTATCCATTCACTAGAGACCAGTGATATCACTAAGAATGCTGCCTGTCCATTCACTAGAGACCAGTGACATCACTGAGAATGCCACCTATCCATTCACTAGGGACCAGTGACATTGCTTAGAATGCCTATTGCCTTAGAATCTATTCACTAGAGACCAGTGCTATCACAGAGATTGCTGCCTATCCATTCACTAGAATCCAATGACATCAATGAGAATGCTGCCTATCCGGTCACTAGAGACCAGTGACATCAATGAGAATGCCACCTATTCAGTCACTAGAGACAAGTTACATCACTGAGAGTGACCCTTTGCCCATTCCCTAAGGCAGGGGTCCCCAACCTGTAGTTTGAGAGCCACATGTGGCTCACCCCAAGATTCATGGACTGTCTGTGTTTAAAGGGTCAGGCCAACAAAGCTGTACTTGGTTTCCCACCCCTCCAGTGTGATATCATGTGATGTTCATGTCACATTCCTGGACCATATTGGAAAACCAGGTGTGGTTTTGGAAACTGCAAAGACAGGTAAGTTTTCACATGCTCAGCCATTTAACCCTCTCTCAACTAGAGACAAGTAACATTTTTCGAGAATGCATATACAGGAAACTGATGATGTCACTAACATTGCTCACACTGGAGATATGGTGAAGAATGCTACCTATATAGTGACTAGAAACTGCCAAGATTACATTCAAGACTGAATCTTTTAAACCTTGGAAAGAAAAGGAGAGCACCAAGCATAAAGCAAAGTATAAAGAAAATCATTATTGTTTTACAAGCTGAAATGTGATCAGTTGCTTGGAACTGCTCTATGGGCTCCCAGCTAGAGTACTGAACAGAGAGCCTTTTTGTCTACACTTGCCATTTGTAGCTGTCATCACTCTGGAGCCCTACAGATGGCCACTGACAGATTTTCCTCTTGTCCCCCTGTGTTTGTGTTGGGCATACTGATCTGTATAGAGGCCGATCACAGCAAGGTTTCTGTCTACCCAGGATTTAGGTTCTCACACTTTTTTATTACGCAGAAATCTGTTTTGAGCAATTACTGAAGGTAATTGGACAATTAGAGGTCAGACAAGCCCTTAGATAACTGACCTAGAGATAACCTAAAGACGACCGCACATCAGCGTAATCAAGGGAGTCATCTAATTAGAGACAGTAACACCATGTAGGCAAGGATTTATTTTTCCAGATGTATTCAAAACAGAATGTGGAATTAGCAAATTACATAGAAAAGCTTTGGATTATCTATTTTAGAGATGCAGACATAGTAAAGCTAACCACAGGCATTAATCGCGCTCCAGTGATGCTCTCGCACCTCACGTGACCAAGGCTGGCCTTACATTGTAAATGGACTATACCAAAATATGCAATCTGGCAGAGCCTGAGCCGAGTAGATGCTGCCCCTTGACCCCACCCCAAAAAGGGGGGTCCAGTGAAACAAAAAAAAAAACAACTTGCTCAAAGAGCAAGGGGCCTCATAGACATGTCTAATACAGTACTGATGCCAATAAGAAAAATGTCTGCCAACATAACTTGCAGATCTCTATTTTTATGGCCATTAGATTGTTTTACACAGCCCAAGGCAAAATTCTTCTCCACAACAGAGCACTAGTGCAGACGAGAAGTCACTGGGATGCCATTAGGGCCAGGAACCAGTCTCCCCTGAGTGACTGTGCTTCATTTAGGAATCTTACCTGTAATGGTCTGATAGCGGCTCTAATGAGGGGCTCATTCACTTAAAACTGCTCTGCAGGATACGTCTACAAGTGGTGTTCAATAAGCTATCATCCTGAATATAATAACATAACTACAAAGAGAAACTGAACTTTTTACGTTTCAGTGTAATCCTCTTCAACTTCAACACACATATTCCACTTCACCTCCAGTGATTGGGTTCCCTCAGACTAGAAGAAGACTTTTTACTGCTGAAGGAGCCCTGTTACTGCTTCTTTGACTACATTATCATCAGGAAATCGCTGCCCACGCAGAAGTGTCTTTAAGTTGCAAGAGAGACAGTAATCACTAGTTGCCAGGTCTAAGGTGGATGGTTAAGCTCCATGCAGCCACATTCCCGGATAGCCGCTTATGTTTTCTGAGACTTGTAAGCTTGTTAATTGTTGTGAATACACCTGCTGACAACTTTCCACAGTGGGCAACCCTCATTTTTAATAAAAGGGGGATATCATGATTGCCTGTTGACCGCATAACAACAATGGCCAAACACCAGGCTCCATTTCACTTGGGGAGCATTTCGAAAAATAAGATATAATTATTGAATTGTATAAATAATTTTACTGGGTATTGCAGCACAGGGGGGCACTGTCAATTGGGATGCCCCCCTTTCGCAGGGAACAACACCTATTTTGGCAAAAATAGGGGTTGTCCTGGTTAAATAAGCAGCAACTCATTGGCAGTTTACAATACATACAGTTTTGAAGGCATAACAAATTGTGTCTCTTTTTTGAGGAGTTTATGGACACAGAAGCAGAATGCACATTACTATTGCCTGACTTTGCCCAAGCCTAGGATTTGCCTAGGATTACAGACTTCTGACTCTGTACCATTTGACCTGTTTCAAACTTTGAACTCCGCAGACTTGTCCCGACTTGAGCAGTCTACCTAGCCAGATACAGGCTTTGAACTTGAGGCACCCAAGAAATTTGGCCCTGTCTATGTTCATTCCACCCCTTTTTGTCAGGCTTTTGTTGATCTGCCTTATTGTTTTCCTCTTATGGAGAGTAAAATAAACATTCATGTTAGGATTGTGCCCTCATATCTGTGATTTAATAATCAACATGCTGGTCCAAGTTTCTTATATTCCTGAATATCTGTGATCCTAAAGTAGGAGCGGCTTTCCTGACCTTGAGTGAAAGGTTAGGACTACAAGTCCCAGCATCCCTCTACTGTAACAGGTGAGCTAAGCAGCAGCTTTGGCTAAATCACACAGCAGTTATTACCTCCCCAGTTGTGAACGCTGCCAGTAACACAAGACTGTGCTCCCTTTATCTGAATGAGAGCACATGGGGCTAAACCTGTGGTGGTGTGTGCCTTAACCAATCAGATGATTAGCAATATAGAGTCAGGAAGTCTCTGATAAGATCACTTTAGTGTATGTTGCTAAAATAAAACATACTGGGATCGGTTCAAAGCCAGGTGAGAATTCTCACCAGGTCTTTAGGAGAGAAAACTGCTATTCACTTTCATTGTCTACTGAGTGTAGGCTCTGAATCAGCCACAAAGTAGACAATGAAAGTTAATATCAGTCTTCTCTCCTAAAAAAGGAGTGAGAATTCTCACCTAGCTCTGAATCGACCCAATTGTTGCTACAGAAAACTGGTTTCTTGTGCAAGTTTGAGTTGCAAACCGATAAAAAAGAAAAAAAAAACAGAAGTTGAGCACATTAGGGTCAATTAACAGCCTTCTACATTTGTTCCCGTTTTTATCTCTCCGTGTGAACATTACACATGGCTTTCTTCAGTATCGGAGCTTTCACATGATTCAGAGCCTCCATCGGGAGCATCCCGTATTGTTCCTGGTGATGTGAGAGCCATTGAGAACGCTGTGAAAATCTCTCTCAAAGCCAATTTCACAGATGAGGCTCTTGTGTATGTTGATGTGAAATTCTCACTCGTAACGTTTTTAGAGCGTTTTTTTACGTATTTTGTGTGAATGTCAGGTGAGATGTGTGAATGTCAGGTGAGATTCTTCTAGTTTACATCGGAAAAATACAATTCTGTGATTACTCACCTGTAGAATTGGTATTATGAGTATACAGTACATCCTGCTCCGGATAAGATTCATAACACATGGGTATTACTCCCCCAGATGGCGCTGGACTGCAGAGACATCGAAAACAGAACCAAACTGGTAACTATAACAATGATAACAATCGCCATACAGGGGATCCAAGATAATGCAAAACCAAGGGTGGGGTGGAGCAGGACGTACTGTATACTCATAATACCAATTCTACAGGTGAGTAATCACAGAATTGTATTATTCTTAGTATACAGTACATCCTGCTCCAGATAAAATTCATAACACATGGGACATCCAATAGCAGTGTCCATAAAGTAGGGTGGGATCCCCAAAGGTAACAACAGACAGACAACAGCCCCAGGCACACAGGTGCCTAATAAAAGCGCCATTCAGCCGGCACAAACACGAGCTGCTTAAAGTGGACCAACACCCACGGGTGATCGGCCCGGGAATCTATAAGATTCCCGGGCCGATCACCTCCCTCCCCGCGGGACATCCGAGATCGGGATGTCCCGCGGGGTGAAACCCCCCCCCAAACACCCCAAACTCCTTACCTTACCTTCGGCGGTGGCAGGCCGCCGCCGCCTCCCTCGCGCCCCTCTAGACGTGCGCGCGCCCGCGCCGGCCGTCTGTGAATGGCTGGCGCGGGCACGCGCGCGTCAAGAGGGATGCGCGGGAGGCGGCGGCGGAGGAGCCGCTTGTCCGCGGCTTGTCCGTCAGCGCTGGGAGCGGGGAGAGGTGAGTTGTTCGGGGGGGTTTCACACAGCGGGGCACCCCGATCGGGGGTGCCCCACCGAAGTGGCCAAGACCCAGGATAGTCAAAATCCTGGGTGTTGGTCCACTTTAAACGAAATGGAGGCAAGCCACGCCACAACCATAAGAGACCAGACCTGAAACGTGCACCCACCACCTCCCCCGCGGCAGAGGGGACAGGAGGGTATCCCAGGCAGCACAGGCAAATCACATAAGGTACGAACCCTTTCCATTTCAAATACCACCACACATAGGAATCCAGAATCGCTAATGCACATATCACTTTAACTACAGACCATACAACCAAGACAGCACTCCGCAATTGCAGCAGACAACACTCCGCATTTTGCAGCAGCAGCAGACATCACCATACCAACCTGTAAGTACCTATTTTGTGTAGAATATTATATTATATATAATTTGCATGTAATCACATGACTGTGGTGAACCACCGTACATGTAACAATACCCTTTTGTGAGTACTCACCTTTAAAACGGGTATTATGGGTGTGCCATACACTCCACTTCGATCTTCATGACATATGGGTAATCTCCAGTAGAGGGCGAACTTCTGCAGAGATAAATATGCAAAAAAAGAAAGCCCCTCCCGGTCCATATATACCTGGGAACTCCCACCAATTCCCCAGTGTATAAAAGCAGTAAGGGGACCAGGAAGAACCTCTCGTGACTTTAAAATTGCATCTTTCATCAATTGCAGGACCAGGGCTGTCATCTATCAATTACGCTGTGGCTGTCCCAAAAGTTATGTTGGTGAAACACAGAACGCCTGAAGGACCAGAATACAGGGCCATGTATCGAACATCAGGCTTGCCAGGAGGGACACTGCTTTAGGTAAGACTATCTCCCCAGTGGCCCGCCACTTCTTAGAGGTGCATGAGGGAGACTATTCTTCTCTGCGGGTCTCAGGTATTGAGAGGGTCCGATTAGGACCACGGGGGGGGGGGGGGGACCTGAAGCAACGTTTGCTGCAACGTGAGTTACGTTGGATTTTCCAACTGAACACCAGATCCCCCACGGGGCTTAATGAGGACTGGTCCTTTAGTCCGTTTCTATGACATATCAGACCTGATCCTGTGACACCATCGGACCAGGAGGTACTGTATATATTGGTGATATTCACAACCTTTTGGTAATTGGGTCCACAGGGGACCAACTCGTGTATTTCAGGTAGAATTCTGGTCCAAGGCACCATCATTCAGTCCATCTTTCAGGGGCATAGATACAGAATTAGCACATATTAAATAAGATATTTCATTTTCACATGCTGGTGGGAGGGTGGCACGTGCAGCTGTTTGGTGTACACAATTGTTATGTATTTGGGGTTGTGCACAACCCTTGACTGGTAGGATTGGGGCCACTCACGGGGCCACACTACAGTCGAGATGTAGCACATTCACAAACACAGTGTGGTTATTTAGTTATATAGACTGGTTTGGTGACACTGGTTTGGTCTCACTTATTAAGGGGTCAATTTTTGATCCATGTACTTTCTTCATGCACATGGCATATGTTTACTGGTTTCAATGTTAGGTGTGCAAGTGTGGTTCCACACTTGCACACATTTTATTCACTTTTTGATGCAACAGAGTTTGATTAAAAATTTTTTTTTTATAATTTTATATTTCCACAATTTTTTATATTTTTCACATGAACAAGTTGATTTGTTCACACATGTACATACACACATATAAGTATATTTATAATAATATATATACTTTTGCACACAGGTATTTGGGTGCACTGTGGTTATATAAGGCTAGCACGTTGACTGTATAATGTCCTGGTTGATGGGAAGAATATCAGCAGAGCAACCCATGGACCCACTGGAAACAACTCCTGCGATATAACAAACCGTGATGATGTATGTGGATTTGTGCAGTGCAAGTTTGGCAATGACAACAACTTTGCTTACAGCTATATACTCAGTGATTCTTTGTCTCTTTGACAGTAGAGACAAACAGAGTACCATAGATGTTAAGAGTGGTGGCTGCTGACAGTATACAATGTTTGTGTTTTCTTAAGTGTATATACTGAGATCATTAATAATTATGTTTATACATGCATTTAGTATGGTAAAATATGTATTGGCACTGTAGATTATAATTGGGACAGTAATAGTGGATAGTCAGTTGTTAATTCCCCTGATCCACTCTGTTAGTGCAACCGCTGTATGGCCATGTTTATGCAGTAGATACTTTACGGATTTACAGATTGATTATATAAATATGCTTAGTAGCAAGAGTACAATTTTATATTTTTTATGTTTTGAAACACTAAGCCTACTTAGGTGGGGAGTGACTCACTGAAGCTGATCTGCGTTCCGCTTCCCTCTCTCTTTCCCTCCCTCCCCCCCCTTGTGGGGATTGGGATGGGGATGACAGCCATCCTCAGTGTGTGCTGTGTATTCTCCAGCACGATGGGGATGACTGCGGTGTCAGGTGTGATGTATTGACATCAATTAAGGTATGGGGCGTGCGGGGGCGGGGTGGCTATTTCAGAGTAGAGATTGAGGGCATGATTTGGCCAATTACTGTGCTTGGATGTATTTGGAGGGCGGGACAAATTAGTGGGTGTTCTCTATTTAAGGGAGAGCTGCCTCCACACACATTACCCTTGTCCTTGAAGCAGCATGGGGGCTGCGTGCGCAGACATTTTTCATTAAGGTTGGCCTGACTATTGCCCTGGGTGTTATCTTATGACGTGAGATTTAACCATTTATTTTCTTTCTGCTGGCACTTGCATTTATATCATAGATTGTTATTGTCTGCACTTTAAAGTCTTATTGGTATGGGTTTCCCTGTGCAATATTAGGTAGTGTTCTAGGTTTATGTGTTTTTCATGCATTTGCACTTTATATATTGATATTTTTGTTTATTGTATATTCACTTTTTTTGCACATATTTTTGCCATATATATTATTAATATTTTTGTAGTATTGGTTTTATGAAATTTGCACATATATTTACATGTGGTTAGGATTTTTTGTGCCGGCACAAAAAGGATGGGTTATGACTAGTCTAGGATAATTAATATTATTCACCCATAGGGCAGTTATTTAAGAGGCCCTTAGGGGACATACACATTGATATAGATACATTTGGCCATACTGGTTGTTTTTAAATTTGTCTTGTGGTGTATGTATTTTAATTCTTTGGTTTTTTTGTACTAATAAAATCATTAATATATACTGTTGTTTGTAGTGGTGCTTCCTTTGGGAGATTGGTGTGTTCTTTGCACGCCCACTCCAAATTATTGTGGACCAGGAAGAACCAATTATAACCTTATCAAAACCAATGGTTCACCATATAAAAGCCCCAGAATACCTGAAAAAAGGGGTGGGGCGAAGTGGAGTGTATGGCACACTCATTAACGTTTTAAAGGTGAGTACTCACAAAACGGTATTATTCTAAGTGTGCCATACACTCCACTTCCTTCTTCATGACATATGGCACATCCAATAGCAGTGTCCGTCATGGGTGGGAAACAGTAAAGAATGTACCAACTCAAACCACTGCAGCTTGCAGAACCTTGCGGCCAAAAACAGCATCCGCTGAAGCCCGCACATCAACCTTGTAAAACTTGGAAAATGTATGAACGGAAGACCAAGTAGCAGCCTTACAAGCTTGTTCAACAGAAGCCTGGTGCTGAAAAGCCCAGGATGCACCAACAGCATGAGTAGAGTGTGCAGTGACCCTAAAAGGGGGAGTCCTCCCCTTAGCAGCATAGGCCCCAACAATGGCCTGACGAATCCATTTGCTAATCGTAGACTTAGCAGGCGCCAAACCTTTCCTGGGCCCGCAGGGCACCACGAAAAAAGCGTCCGTCTTGCGGAAGGAAGAAGAAGTCACCAAATAGTACACAGCGAACAACATCCAAATTGTGCAGAAGCCTCTCCCTGTCATTTTTAGGCTTAGGACACAAGGAAGGGAGAACAATATCCTGATTGAGGTGGAAAGCAGACACCACCTTAAAACGAAAAACCACCTTATCCTGGTGTCTCTCAAAGGAAGTTTGTGATTGTGCCTCGAGGCAAAGAGATCCACCTCCAGAGTCCCCCGGAGATCCAGAAAAAACTCGGGGCTGAGAGACCACTCTCCGTGGCGAGAGGATCCCCTGCTCAGGGAATCCGCCTCCGTGTTCTCCACTCCCGGAATGTAGACTGCCGAAAGGCAAGGAACATTGCGCTCCGCCCAGTGCAGGATCAGAGAGACTTCCCTGAGGGTACTCCTGCTGCGAGTCCCTCCTTGGTGATTGATGTAAGCTACCGCCGTTCGATTGTCCAAACGAACCTGAACCGGTAGACCCCGTAAATGTGAGGTCAGCCGAGCCAGAACCAGTCGGATGGCTCTGAGCTCCAAGACATTGATGGGGGTGTGAGCCTCCTGGGGACCCCACACCCCGCTGAACTGATGACTTTTCCAATAACCTCCCCAGCCCGACAGGCTGGCATCCGTGGTAACCGTCTCCCAACAAGGGACCAGAAAGGATCTGCCCTTCAACAGATTGCTCGAGTCCAGTCACCACCGAAAGGACTGCCGAACCCTGGGAGACATCCTGAAAGGTTGATCCAATGACTGCGGGCACCTGTCCCAATGCGTCAATAGGTGAAGTTGAATAGATCTCATGTGAAACTGTGCAAACGGTACCGCCTCGAAGGAGGATACCATCAAACCCACCAGTTTCATCCCCTGTCGGATAGAGGGACAAGGACTGGCCAGAAGAAGGCGGATCAGGCCCTGAATCCCCTGCACCTTGGTCTGGGGCAGAAACACTCTGGCCCGAATGGTATCAAGATTCATGCCCAGAAATGAAATCACACGAGACAGGGAGAGAGACTTGGTGCGGTTGATCACCCACCCGAACCTCTCCAGGGTCGACACCACCTGGTGGGTGTCCAGCTCCGCCTGACGGAGGGAAGAAGCTGAGATCAATAGGTCGTCCAGATAAGGCACAATGCGAATGCCCTGAGCTCTGAGCAGAGCCATTATTCCCGCCAAGACCTTGGTGAAGACCCTCGGCGCCGAGGTCAGAGCGAAGGGAAGAGCTACAAACTGATAATGTTGATCCTCCACCGCAAACCGGAGGAATCTCTCATGTGCCTGAAAAATCGGAACACGCAGATACGCATCCTTGATGTCTATGGATGTCATAAAATCCCCTTGGCGGAGGGAATTGATAGCCGAGCGCAGAGTCTCCATGCGGAACTTTTTGGCCCTGATAAACCTGTTGAGAATGTTGAGATCTAGAATGGGTCTCACCGAACCCTCCTTTTTGGGAACCGTGAAAAGGTTGGAGTAGTAACCCCTGCCTCTCTCCGACAGAGGCACCGGGCATATAACCCCCATGTCCAGAAGGTTTTTTACTGCTAACAGGAGCCCCTGTATAGCCTGAGGGTCCGAGGGCACCCAAGACCTTAAGAATCTTGGGGGGCGGCCAGTACTCGAACTCCAGTTTGTACCCGGAGGAGACCACTTCCAAGATCCAATTGTCTGTGACCTCCTGGGCCCAGACCTGGAAGAAGAGCCGCAGCCGTCCCCCCACCCTTGCGGTGAGGGCGCCCCTTCATTGCTGGGCCGGTTTAACGGCAGGCATGGGCTTGGAACCCCAGGCAGGCGCAGGACGTGCACGACCTCTGCCTCTGTTCCAGGACGAGCCCCTGACACCCGAGAAGGCCAAACCCCTAGCCGCTCTGGCCCCTCGAAAGGAAGGAGTGAACGAGCCAGCCCCCCGAAAGGGGCGGCGCTGTTTCCTCCGCTGAGGTAACTTACCTCCTTTAGCAACAGCATCCAATTTATCTCCAAACAGCTGCGAACCCAAGAAGGGAAGAGCTGTGAGCGACTTCTTGGCCCCAACGTCCGCTGTCCACTGGCGGAGCCAGACCAATCTGCGCATAGCCACCAGTAAGGCTGAAGTCCTACTACACACAACAATAGAATGTTCCATTGCAGCCATGACAAAATCCATAAACAATTCGCATTTCTTAAGGATAGCGAACTCAGCGCCAGCTGGATCAAACTGAGCGTTATTCAGCCAGTCCCTGATAAGAGACCTGGTAGCAAGCGACACCAGGGCAGATGCACTAACAGGCCGCAGGGCCGAGCCCACGTTGGCAAATGTGTGGCACGCCATCTAATCAAGGCGCTTATCCTCACCATTAAGGGAAGTGGCGTCAGGGGTGTTCAGCACAGAAGAGTTGGTCAAACCTAAAACTGGCGCGTCGACCTCGGGAGGAGAAGACCAGCGCTTAACCGCCTCCACCGAAAAACGATACTTCTTATCCCATCCCTGAGGAACACCTGGAAGCCCCCAAAAATTTCCCCTTCTTGAGAGGGGGTGCCTCAGGCAATATCCAACACCTCCAATAAATATGACAAAACAGTGGCCGTATCTACGGCATCCCCCAGCGCCTGCCCGACATTGGCATTCCCAGACTGAACATAGTCAGCCTCTGTTTCCTGATACAATCCCCCCTCCTCTAACGGGGAATAATCTGACAAATCAGCGGAATCGTCGTCAACATCCCACAAGGGCTGGGCCGACGACAAATGTCTCTTTTTAGCCTGGGCCTTCTTGCCCACCGTGCTAGCAATAATTTTCTCGATGCTGGCCAACCTAGCCCAAACATCAGAGAGCGACTCCCCGCTGGTACCAATGTCACTTGGGGTACGGATAAGGTGGGGAGGGGAAGGCGATGAAGAGGGAGGAGCCGACCCAGAAGGCTGGGTACCAGACTGCCGCGTTATGACCTTTTGTGAGCATGGTGTACAGATCAGCACATTCTCCCCCGTAAGGGATACCCCACACCCCACACATGGCCCGGATTGTCCCAGAGGGAGCCCGAGCCCAGTATCCTGCGGAGCCTCCATATGGTGAATTTTTGTGGTCAGTCGCAAGACCGCAGGGAATTTACGCCTAAGCAACCCGGGATGCCCCTTAAAAGTCCCGGTGGGAGGATTTGAGGTGAACAATTTTACACTAGGGACCCCAGGACCAGGAGGAACCCCTTAATATGCACATATACAAGGCAATCTGTAACACACAAACAGGCAACATAAGTGCAATCCTACATAAATATGGCAATGACATAAAACCTAATTGTATATATAAAAAAAAAAAAAAAAAAAATAAAAATATATATATATATATATATATATATATATATACATAACTGTATCCCAGCCAGACATGCGTAACCAACACACACATGCCCGCAATCAGTGGTGGCCCCCCGCTAGAGAGGGGCCCCCATACAAGCTAAGGAAGTGCGCGCCAAGAGCCCGGCCCCCTCCCCGAACACAGCCTGAGGGGGAGAAGCTCCCCCAGGCTAATCAGAGCCCCTGACATGGCCCAAAGTAAAACACTCACTGTCAGCCACACACACACAGTGAATCACAAACCAACACACACACAGGGGCATATGGGAGAACGAAAAACGAAATAACGGCCAGGCTAGGCAACCCCCCCGGAAGGGGGGGAACCCTGCCAGAATCCGGCCATAAGCATAGAGGGACGGGGCATACCACACCAGGATCACCAAAAAACCTGGATAACCGCCTACCCCATAGTGAGGTCTCACGGTGGAGCAGTGCTCCTTCCGCACCCATAGGGTGCTGCCTACCTTCACCAGGACCCGCAGCCTAAGCTGGGAGGCTCAAATAGGGGCAATTTAGAAAGGGTCCTGGCAGTAATAGGCACAATAGACGGCCGGGCGCGAGCCCGGCTTACCTGTAAGTAAAGAAGTCTTCATCTTCTGTCTTGTCGCCTTCCCTGCAGAGAAGGAACTGGGAAATTGGTAGGAGGTCCCAGGTATATATGGACCGGGAGGGGCTTTATTTTTTGCATATTCATCTCTGCAGAAGTTCGCCCTCTACTGGAGATTACCCACATGTCATGAAGATCGAAGTGGAGTGTATGGCACACTTAGAATAAAAAAAAAAATCTAACTCTCTGACCTGTTGCACCAGGCCCGAGTTTCCCCCTACTCCCCAGAAAAAAAAAAACATTCCTACTTCCATGCAAGTCACCTAAGCAGTGTCACCAAAATTTTAAATAAACAAATAGGGATAATTTGATAACATTCAAGCAGACCTTAAGAGTTGTATAAAAACATAAATATATATAAAACTATGAAATTATTATTCTCAATGTATTTTCATTTTTAATATTTCTAATATTTTTTTTTTGGGGGGGGGGTGATTAATGTTTTTGAAAATATAATTTTAAAAAATGTAAAAGTAAAAAAATATATACCTTATCAAAAAATAGGTCACATTGACTATGCTCGGCTCCTGGCAGGGGCAGGGGATTTCATGGATAGGAAGGATAAATGCGGTGAAAATGACCTTACTACCTAAAATGCTTTATCATTTTAGGACACTCCCCGTTCAGGTCCCCTTGTATCAAATAAGAAGCATGCAAAATAGCATAATGAGGTTTGTCTGGGGGGGCACCAGACCGAGGGTGGCCAAAACCACTATGTTTAGACATAGGAGGGAAGGGGGGCTGGGGGTGCCATGCGTGAACAGGTACTATTTGGCCGCGCAAATTGCGCAACTTCATGGTTTGCATCTCGAAATGGAAAGCCCTCTCTGGGTGTCCTTGGAAGCCATGGCATGTGACCCCATCCCTATTGACAGCCTGGTCTGGATGCCACCGCAGTATAGGCCCCGCATCATGTGTCCGATCCTAAACCACTCCCTGACTGTGTGGGATGGAGTGAAGTACTCTGGGAAGTTGATTTTACCGCATCTCCCTGCAATGCGACTGTTCAGAAACCCCTGGTTCCCTCCGGGGATGGAGAATTCAGAGGCATTTGCATGGTGGAGGCGGGCGGGAATTACTAAAGTCCACCATTTAATAGAGGGGGAGGAATTGATTGCTTGGCCCACCTTAGTATCTAGGGTAAAAGCACCGCCCTCTGAATGTTTCAGGTATATCCAGCTCCGTCACTGGTTAGCACCCTTAATTAAGAACAAAGCCGCGGGGATAGATTACACAAACTTTGAAAAAGCTTGCCTTAGAGGGACACCGAAATCAGGCCTAGTTTCGATGGTTTATGCACATCTTACGGCATTACCAGTCACTCAGAAACATGGTTATATGATCAAGTGGGAAACAGACTTAAATTCAACTCTAGATAGGAACGAATGGATGGATATCTGGGCAGGGATTAATAAATGTTCAATAAACATTACTACATTGGAGGCGGCATATAAGATTTTGACGAGATGGTATCTGGTACCGTCCCGCATAGCAAAGGCGGTCCCAGGGTACCCGGCAACGTGCTTCCGAGGTTGCCCTTCAGAGGGGACGGTCCTCCACATTTGGTGGGAGTGCCCTAGGGTCAAGAGGTTTTGGTCTCGGGTCTTTGGCTTACTGTATACCCTTCTGCACATTAACCTACGACGAGACCCTTGGGTCGCCCTGTTACATGTGAAGCCGGATGGCATTTCTAAGTCCCAGCATGCCTTACTGTCCCAAGTTATGTTAGCGGCAAAACTAGCCATCGCTAGCTCATGGAAAAAAGGAAACGTTCCTTTCCAGATGGTGAAAGAGAGGCTGAACGGCATCTTTATTAATGAAAAACTAACCAGCATTCTGAATGATTCCCATGAGAAATTCATGAAGATTTGGGGTCCCTGGGTTGGGTACTCGTTTCCAGAACTAAGAGAGGTTTTGATGCAGTGATGTATGACCTGCAAATTTCCTCTCGTAAAAAGGCATGGATATATATATATATATATATATATATATATATATATATATACACCGTATGCACCTTCCTTCCCTTCCCCCCCCCCTTTTTTTTTTTTTTTCTTCCCTTTCTCCCTTCTCCTCTCCCAGCCCCCCCCCCCCTCTATTATCCATCGCCCTCCTGCTCAAATCCTTTACCCCCTCCCTTGGCGTTGGAGGGGTGGCAGCTCAGGGAGCTCGGAGCGGGATGAGATAACCCTCCCATCTGCCAAATTGAGTAAGGATATACATGTGTTTCTAGGCGCCAGTTTCGAGATACTCAAGGGTATGCGCCATTTCTCCCTGGAAGTCACATATTATCCTAGATATGCCTTAACGGTTTATTATTGATGACTTATGCATGTGAAGGTGTATTAAGAACGACAACTTGTATTCTGTGTTCTCTTTATTTGTAAAAGAACAACATGTCATATTGTCTAAACTTTTATACCCAAAAAATTACAATAAAAAAGATTGAAACAGAAAAAATAGGTCACATTGTATTCAAAAATATTTAAAAATGTTTATTTTGGGGGGTGTTTAAAAGAAGGTGACAGCCTCCCAGTGCCTTAAAGCGGACCTTCACTCTAAATAAGAGTCTATCTTATATGTTTCCCACACCCTGTACATACAGATTGCTCACATTAAAAATCATCCTACCTGCATCTACTGCATTTTATAAGCCTTTAAACATCCAAGATGGCGGCTTATGGAAGCTGCCATTTTTGCAGGCAGCCTGCAAACAGGAAGTGCCTGCAAACAGGAAGTGACTGTGCTGCTCTGCATTCTGGGATTGTTGACCTTTCCCTGACCCCAGCTCTGCTCTGTCTGAGCAAAGCACAGCTATAACCCGCCCCCCTGTACCTTATCCCACTCTCCTCTCCTCAGAAAGTGTGATGCTTCTTAGTCAAGATGGCGGCGCCCGTATCCTAAATTCCCGAACAGAGTTGCAGCCCAGTGGGGGAAAGTATAATAAATTAGTGACTAAACATGTAAAATATATTAATTTTAGATGCTGAGGAATTGTTTTTTAAGAGTTTGGGCTTTTCATTAAATCATGGTGAAGGTCCGGTTTAAGAACTCAATTCTGTCTTTTCAGACACCGCGAAAGCACAATCTCACCAACAAATAGTACCCGGAAGTGCTGTCGGAAATTTCCCGTTGTAAAGCCTCCTCTCACATGCTAAATCTGGGCTCTGAATCACGTGGAAGTCTCACTCATCACGAGTTTTACACATGAATGTGAAAAAAATGCAACGCAATTACACACAACGGAAAAGACTTTCACACACAACGAAAACACTAATACGATGGAAAAAGCGAACGAGAAACTCACAAATGGGCCAAACCCAATGGAAAAAATACACATACACAGGCTTTTTCATGTGAAAGTGCATGTGAAAGAGGCTTTGAATCACCCCTGAGTACATTATTTTGACATACACTAATGGAAACTTTTAATGCCATTGAAAGTGAAATTTCACTTTAAATATACCATTTTTCTTTATTGCATGGCACGGCCCGCTTCGGCATTCATAACAGTTGGGTTATTCCGCCACAGGTGGTACTGCAGAAAGCTGTGGCATCCCCCGGCTCCCTATTAAAACGGGACTAACCATAGAGTTCCCAGTGTTTCCTCTGCAGTGATACTGCAAAGTTAGAAGATGGCTCTCTCTCTTGCGCAGGTAAGCGGGACAACCAAGCCTGCGGCCCTGCAAGTTCATTTCCATCCGTTTCTGGACCCTCACTGCCTCCCAGCCTAAGCTGACAGATCGGGTGAAGGTAGAAGAGTACTAGGGTCAAGTGCTCCAGGAGCGCAGCTCCAGCCGCAGACCCTGTACCACAAAGGGTAGCCGGCCATAGGCTTTAGGGTGAGCCTAATAGGGATGTGGAGTTCATGTTCTGGCTTCTGAGGGGGTGAGTGTTTTTGTGGACTATGTCTCCTTTTCCTTCAGGGCCCCCCCCCCCCCTTCCTGGCCTGAATACTCGCCAATGGCCTCTCGTCTCTCTCTTGCACCCCCCCCCCCCCTGGCTTCGTTCGGGGGCGCGGGTGGCATCGGCGAGTGGTATTCCATGCGGTGTTTTGGCGTTTATTGTGTGTTTTTTGGTGTTTTTTTAGCCGCCGCGCGCTTTGTACTGCGCTCCGCGGCGACTGGCGTTATAACCTGGGGGCTTGAGATGACGCATATCGTGTCGCCCCTGCCATTTTGGAATTTTGGACTAGCTGCGCGTCTGGATTTCTCCCTTCCTGGCAGCAGCGCTGCTTCCTCTGGTGTGTCGCTTCATCCTACGGTCTGTGCCTTGGTGACCCTGCAGTGTCTTTGGTCTGTGAGTCCCCCTTGGGGGTTTTTTATTTGACCTTGGGAGGTGTGTGCTGTGGGATGCTCATGTGTCTTTTTCATGTATGTCTTTGAGGCGGGACACCATTGGGTTGTGGTTTCTCCCGGCTCTACTCCTTCCTCCCCCTCATCCCCCCCTTTCACCGATTTCTGGGGGCATCCCGTGGAAGGGCATCCCGGGTGGCTTCTGTATTAGCCTTTACCCACCGCTGGCCTATTGCGCCTGTGTTAATCACCATATGGAGGCTTCTGGGGATAGCATGCTTAGGGGTCCTTCAGGACAAGCTCGGCTGTGTTCCATGTGTGGGGTATCCCCTGTGAGTAACAATGTCACGGTGTGCGTGCCGTGCGCTGAGAGTGTACTTGCGCTCCAAGCTGGTTTGCCTGCTTCGCTTCCCAGCTCTGCGTCTCACTCGGCTTCACCTACTCCCCCACTCCTGCAATTGGGCCCTAGTGAAGGGGATATTAGCAGGGAGTCACACTCTGATTTGGCTCTGCGGGTGGCCAGCATTGAGAGGCAGCTTGCCAGGACTGTTCCTAGGAAGGCCTCTGGCAAGAAGTGGCACCTGATTTCCACTCCCTCACGCTCTACAGAGGAGTATGAGGAATTTGATGTCACTACTGGACGTTATTCCCTAGAGGAAGGGGAACTGCTCCAGTACTCTGACTCCTCTGGGGACCAGCAGGAGGGTTGTAATCGTGACCCTGAATCTGGGGAGGATTCATGGTATCCTGAGGACACTGATAATTTGCTGTCTCACATTTTCGAAATTTTACACATTGCTGCCCCTGTGGCGGCTAAAAGGAAACAAGGTGAGCTGTTTCATCCTAGTAAACAGCGTCTGGAGTTCCCTGAGCAGGGACATTTCACCACTATGGCGCTTAAAGAATGGGAACGTCCTAACAGGCTGTCTGCTGTGCCCAAGGGTTTGGATAAGAGGTATCCCTTTCCTGCTGATCTTGTTAAGAGTTGGTCATTTCCCCCTGAAGTGGACGCTCCCGTGCTAGGCTTGTCCAATACTTCGGTCATGCCTTCACCTGACACTACCACTCTGAGGGACAGTGAGGACCGGCACATGGATCAGTTGGCCTGCCATGCCTTTACCTGTGTGGGGGCTGGATTGCGCCCAGCCTGTGCGGCTGCCATTACAGCTATTGCCCTTAAGAAACTGCTCAAGCGTCTCCTTGATGGCGCTACGGATCGTAGCAGGGGTGGAGGAGTATAGGACTCTCTTGGTTTGCTCTGATTTTGTGGCCTTTATCCTTACTGCTATGGATGATGCTGTGCGGCTGAGCGGTAGGGCCTCTGCGCTCTTGGTGGCTATGCGCCGCTTTGTTTGGTTACGTCAGTGGGCAGCTGATGCCGCTGCTAAGAAAGCTCTCACTGGACTCCCCTTCGCGGGGCTGCGGCTATTTGGGGAGCGTCTTGATGTTCTAGCCAAGGATGGCAGACTACCTCAGCGTAGGAGGCAGTCTCGGCCCTTTCGGGGGTCCTCCATCCCCCTCCCTTCCTTTCGTGCTCCCAGAGGAGGCCGTGGCTCCCTCCTCTCTAGTGGCCGCAGGGATTCTTGGGGCCGTGGCAGATCCTGTGGTCGTCCCGGTCTCTCCTGGAGTTCCAAGCCCAAACCCTCTCCCAAGCCCCCTCAGGCATGAAGGGGCGCCCTCACCCATCCGGGTGGGGGGGGCGGCTTCGGCTCTTTGCTCACGTCTGGAGGCTTCACGTCTCAGACCGGTGGATTCAGGAAGTAGTGTCCTCCGGTTACAAGATAGAGTTTGCAGCCTGGCCGCCCCCAAGATTCATCAGATCCCAGATGTCTTTAAACCTCCTGTCTGCTCAAGGGTTGCTTCTGGCGGTTCAATACCTGTTAGAGTCAGGAGTCATTTGTCAGGTGCCCCATGAAGAACGGAGTCAGGGGTACTATTCCAATCTTTTCACGGTCCCCAAAAAGGACGGCTATCTGGACCTGAAGGGCCTCAACAAGTTTGTCAACTTTTTCGTATGGAGACACTACGCTCTGCTGTCATTACCCTTTGCCCGGGCGACTTCATGACCACTGTGGACATCAAGGATGCGTATCTTCATGTGCTTATCTTCCCAGGTCATCAGAGATTTCTAAGGCTCGAGCTGCAGGATCAGCATTACCAGTTTGTGGCTCTAGCCTTCGGTATCACCTCGGCGCCTCGGGTGTTCACCAAGGTACTGGCGGGGGTGATGGCTCTGCTAAGGAACCAGGGCATACGCATCATTCCTTACCTGGACGACATCCTGATTGTGGCCAAGTCCTTTCCTCAGGCCGAGCAGTGACATCCACTATAGAGTCTTTCGGCTGGGTGATCAACTATCCCAAGTCTTCTCTGTCCCCGTCCTTGGTGAGGTCCTTTCTGGGCATGACTCTGGATACCTCTCAAGTCAAGGTGTTCCTTCCTCAGCAGAAGGTGGGGGGTCTTCAGATGCAGGCTCGGGCTCTGCTATCGTGTCCTCATCCCGCCATCCGTCAGGGGATGCAGTTGGTGGGCCTGATGGTGTCCTGCTTCGAGGCAGTCCTCTTTGCTCAGGTTCACATGAGACCTCTTCAGTTGTCCCTTTGCTCTGTCTCCTCTGGCCAGACAGTCCCTCTCATGGTGGCTGGACTCAAAGAACCTTCTGGGGGGCAGGACCTTCCTGCCCCCGTGCTGGGAGATGGTCACCACAGATGCCAGTCTGACCGGTTGGGGAGGCTTCTGGAAGTCCCTGACGTTCCAGGGTCGGTGGGGCCCACAAGAGGCCCATGCTTCCATCAACTTCCTGGAACTGAGGGCGATCAAGTTGGTTCTTTCTCACCTAACTACTCACCTTCAGGGTCGGGCTGTTCAGATCTGCTCAGACAACAAGACGACGGTTGCCTACATCAATCATCAGGGAGGGACACAAAGCAAGCAAGCCTTCAAGGAAGTGTCCCTGATTCTGTCTTGGGCGGAACGGCATGTTCTCTGCATCTTAGCGGTCTACATTCCGGGAGTGGAGAACCAGGTGGCGGACTCCCTGAGCAGGGGGACGTCTCGTCTGGGGGAATGGTCCCTCAACAATCGGGTGTTTCTCTCCCTGTGTCACCGCTGGGGTCAGCCGGACGTGGACTTGTTTGCATCCCGTCACAATCACAAACTTCCCCGATTTGTCTCTCGTGCCTTCGCCACGGATGCCCTGGCAATACCGTGGACGGAGTTTTGGCTTCTCTATGTGTTCCCTCGTTTTCTCTCCTGGGCAGGGTCATGCGCAAGATAGCCCAGGAGTGGGTACCAGCTTGGCTGCTGAAACCTCCATCATGATGGAAAAGGGGTTGCCTGCTTCTGTTGTTGATACCATGATTAGGGCTAGGAAGAAGTCTTCGTCCTTTACCTATTACAGGGTCTGGCATGCTTACATTGCCTGGTGTGAGTCCAAGTCTCTTCCCTGTCGGGTTTTTTCTATTCCCAGGATTCCGGAATTCTTGCAACATGGTTTGGATCTAGGCCTTCAACTTATTACCCTAAAAGGCCATGTTTCAGCTCTGGCAATTTTTTTCCAAAGATCCTGGTTGGTTAAAACCTTTTTCCAGGGTGTTTCTCATGTGCGTCCACCCTGTAAGCCTTTGCTACCAGTCTGGGATTTGAGTCTGGTGTTGTCTGCTCTGCAAGGGCCTCCCTTTGAGCCTATCCGTGAGGCTGCCTTGCCCATTCTGACTCTTAAGGTAGCCTTTTTGGTGGCTATCACTTCTGTAAGGCGAGTTTCTGAGCTGGCGGTGCATTCCATCAAACCTCCTTATTTCGAGTGGCATCAGGATAAGGTGGTGTTCCGGCTTAAGCCGGATTTCTTGCCTATGGTGGTGTCTGCCTTTCATCTCAATCAGGACATTGTTTTGCCTTCATTGTGTCCTAATGCGGATACTGCATTCTCTGGATGTGGTCAGGGCTCTGAACTTTTATTTGGTCGCTACAGAGACTTTCAGGAAGTCTGATGCTCTTTTTGTTCTCACTTCTGGACCTAGGTAGGGTTTGCCTCCGGCTAAGTCCACTATCAGCAAGTGGATCCGTCGGGCAGTGATTCAAGCCTATTCTGCTAAGGGAAAGGAACCTCCCTTTAGGGTGACTGCTCATTCCACTTGTGCTATTGGTGCCTCTTGGGCTTTTCAGCACCAAGCTTCTGTTGAACAAGTTTGCAAGGCCGCTACTTGGTCTTCTGTTCATACCTTTTCCAAGTTTTACAAGGTTGATGTTAAGGCCTCAGCGGATGCTGCTTTTGGCCGCAAGGTGCTTCAGGCGGTAGTGACTTGAACTACTGGCCGTTACTCTTTCGGGATCCCACCCTACTTTTGGACACTGCTTTTGGATGTCCCAACTGTTATGAATACCGAAGCGGGCCGTGCCATGCAATAAAGAAAAAAGCAATTCTGTGAGTACTCACCTGTAGAATTGTTTTTGTTCTTGCATGGCACGGCCCGCTTCGCCCCACCCTTGTTATTGTTATTCTTGGTTGCCTCTTTATGGTGATTGTTCCAAGTTAATTGGGGTTTTTTTTATAGGGAGCCGGGGGATGCCACAGCTTTCCGCAGTACCACTGCGCCACCTTGTGGCGGAATAACCCAACTGTTTTGAATACCGAAGTGGGCCGTGCAAGAACAAAAACAATTCTACAGGTGAGTACTCACAAAATTGCTTTTTTTGAGCTTCCATACTGGTTAAATTGCAAGTGAACTAAGAGCTCCCGCTTTCCAACGTTCTTGTTATACCGTTTTGCTTTGCCTCTGCTTTGTTACTTGGCTACTACTGATTACAGTCTGACTACCAACCTTTCACTGTTTGGCATCTGAATTGACTCCAGCCTCCCCCAAACTTTGAGCCTGAGACACATGGCTCAACCTTGGCCTTTCACTGACTTGAAGCCAAGTTACTTACCTTGACAAAATTCTGCCTCATAATTTGAAATTATTTAATTGATACTGCGGGTAATGGCAATTGTTACACCATTGCGTCAGGCTACATTTGGTACTATCCTAAACGGTTTTCTGTCTTTAAACTGAATCAGAAATGGTGGTGATATTGGGGTTTATAGGTGTAGCCAATGACATTCGCTTTTTTATCCCGTCCTCCAATGAGCAGGACAGGATTGCTGGTCCCTCCCTCCGCCTGCCCCTTCCCTCCGCCTCCTCCACCTACAGATTCATCACATTGCTGATTATTATGCAGCATCACAGATCCAAGGGCCACGTCCAAGTTTTCAGAAGAGAAATCATGAGGTGAAATGGTAAACCCCAATATCTCGGCCATTTCTCCAATTTAGAAACAGAAAACAGTTTGGAGAGTGGCAAACGTAGGCCGATACAATGGTGTAACAATTACCTTTGCCTGCAGTAGCACTTTAACACTGAGACAGGGTGGAACAGGACTTGCACTACTCAAATTTAATAAAGCGGTTATGGGTACTTCTTTGTTCAATAGTGTTCTTTGCTTTACAGCAGAACAAAATCACTGCTTCATACCTTAAAGCGAACCAAAACCCACATTTTTAGCTAGCATCCCCTGAATTGCTCCCCCCATGAAGATCACCTTTTGACAATATTCACTGCTCCCGCTTTACTCTAATCATAGATAATGGCATCTGTTTTAGCTGTAAAGCTCCACCTCGTCCATTCATTGCCACTGTTGTGTGTGGCAATGATGTCATTGTCACATATATACAATGACTGATCACCTAGCATCTCACACCAAGGGACAGCAAAAAAAAATCAGTGTTCCAGGATGAAGAGCGAAATATCCATTTCTAGTTCTACACCCTAAGAAGGGAGTAATAGCAGGGGTTTTGGCCAAATGGATTTTACAAGTTCAGTGGGTTTGGGTCCGCTTTAAGTCATTAAGCAGGGGGACCGGCTAACATGGCCTCTACTGCTCAGGGCTGGTGAATGATGTGGTCTGTTGTGGGTATGACCCTTCAGGGAACAACATATCAGTTGCTATGTGGATAGCCTGTCTGTGCTTTCTAGCTACTGAGGAATGGCCAAAGATCTGAGCTTACAAAGCTCTCCAGAGCGCCTGGATCCTTCCATAGACTACAGGGCTCATCTGAGCACTTTTGTTTGTTAAGAGGGGAAGGAAAGGGTGGGTATAAACTGCAGACACCCATGACGTTATGGGAGAAAATCAACTATTTGGAAAAGGATTTTAAGTAACAGTCAAATATTTATTTGTAGTTTTAGACTTGGTGTGGTGAAGGCTTAGATTTTTCCCGGTCTATAATCTTGCTGGGGAGATTTCCCCATTGCTTCTTTATGCAGTGACTCAAAACAGGAAGTTTAGCTTACTGGCAAGATTTAAACCGGACCAACAGACTGGTACAGTTGGAAAAGAAAGGTAGCGGACATTTCTTCTTCGTCCAAATGACATAACTGACAACGCACAGTAACAGAAAGCCTAGCAGCACTTCATGTTTGCAGGTGGCCTGCAGATGCATGAGCAGCCATATTGTTTATAAAATTTACCACAGCAAGAGTTAGAAAAGAGTAAATTAATGTTTATGTGCAGCAATCTAAATTGTCCGGGGAAGGGATGCATATAAGCACTGTTTGTTGTGCTGGTCTGGTTTAAGTCATTTTTGACTGTTGGTCCACTTTAAGTGTCACTGTGGCAGGGGGATGACAGAACCAGGTTCCCTGAGCTATGTGACAGTTAAGTCTTCTCTTCAGATAATGGAGATTGGCTACTGGATCTCTGCAGACTTTTTAATTGCCCAACACACTATTTAAACACCAACAAATGAAACCCCATTGAAATGTATGGCAGAGCGACACTGAACGAAAGGTAATATGTGGCGCTCCTGAACCTGCTGCCTGTAGTAATACATGTGACGCTACATGGAGCTGTTGGAGGCGCTCACCAGATTCGCTTTATTAAATGTGGTTTTACGCACAGCGCCCAGCATTCACCAGATGCTACGTGCCACTAGGTAGCATTATCTCAGTAATTTTTACATTATATCCATGTGGGCATCCCAAATATTCAACTAGGAAGAAGTAGAGAAGAATGCATGGCAAGCATTAAACTGGTTAAGTTATGCTTTATGAATTAAAAAGAAGAATGCATTAACATGGTTAAGGTAAGCTTTATGAATTAAAAAGAAGAATGCATTAAAGTGATTAAGGTATGCTTTATGAATTAAAAAGAAGAATGCATTAAAGTGGTTAAGGTATGCTTTAGGAGAAGAAGAATGCATGGTATGCATGGCATACTAAGTAGTTTGGAACAGAAAAGAGTTGGCACAGCAATAAGTAAGTAATAGATTAGCAGGACCAGGGTATGTGAAACAGTTAAAAACAAATAGGCTTGCATATGTGTAGAATCCACCAAAAAAAACAATTCTGTGAGTACTCACCTGTAGAATTGTTTTTGTTCTTGCATGGCACGGCCTGCTTCGGTATTCATAACAGTTGGGTTATTCCGCCACAAGGTGGCGCAGTGTACTTCAGAAGAGCTGTGGCATCTCCCAGCCCCCTATAAAAACGGGATTAACCATAGAGTTCCCAGTGTAGACAAGCAGTGAGACAAGAAGCCAGGAGAGAATAAAGGTAAAAAATGTAAAAAAGGTAAAGAACCCCAATTAACTTGGAACAATCACCATAAAGAGGCAACCAAGAATAACGATAACAAGGGTGGGTCGAAGCAGGCCGTGCCATGCAAGAACAAAAACAATTCTACAAGTGAGTACTCACAGAATTGCTTTTTTCTTTATTGCATGGCACGGCCTGCTTCGGTATTCATAACAGTTGGGACATCCAAAAGCAGTGTCCAAAAGAAGGGTGGGATCCCCAATGAGTAACGGCCAGCAGTTCAAGTCACTACCGCCTGAAGCACATTGCGGCCAAAAGCAGCATCCGCTGAGACCTTAACATCAACCTTGTAAAACTTAGAAAAAGTAGGAACAGAAGACCAAGTAGCGGCCTTGCAAACTTGTTCAACAGAAGCTTGGTGCTGAAAAGCCCAAAAGGCACCAATAGCACGAGTGGAATGAGCAGTAATTCTAAAGGGAGGTTCCTTCCCCTTAGCAGAATAGGCTTGTACCACTGCCTGACGGATCCACTTGCTGATAGTGGATTTAGCCGGAGGCAAACCCTTCCTAGGTCCAGAAGTGAGAACAAAAAGAGCATCAGATTTCCTGAAAGGCTCAGTAGCGACCAAATAAAACTTCAGAGCCCTGACCACATCCAAAGAATGCAGGGTCCGCTCCTTGAAATTAGCAGGATTAGGACCCAATGAAGGCAAAACAATGTCCTGATTGAGATTAAAGGCAGACACGACCTTAGGCAAGAAATCCGGCTTAAGCCGAAACACCCACTTATCCTGATGCCGCTCAAAATAAGGAGGTTTGATGGAAAGCGCCGCCAGTTCAGAAACTCGCCAGAAGTGATAGCCACCAAAAAGGCTACTTTAAGAGTCAGAATGGGCAAGGCAGCCCCACGAATAGGCTCAAAGAGAGGACCCTGCAGAGCAGACAACACCAGATTCAAGTCCCAGACTGGTAGCATAGGCTCACGAGGTGGACGAGTAACACCCTGGAAAAAGGTTTTAACCATCCAGTGACTGGCAAAGGATCTTTGGAAAAAAATTGCCAGAGCTGAGACATGGCCCTTGAGTTGAAGGCCGGAATCCAAACCATGTTGCAAAAATTCCAGAATCCAGGGGATGGAAAAAACCCGACAGGGAAGAGACCTGGACTCACACCAGGCAATGTAAGCATGCCAGACCCTGTAATAGATGAAGGACGAGGACTTCTTCCTAGCCCGAATCATGGTATCCACAATAGGGGCAGGCAACCCCTTTTCCAGCAAGATGGAGGTTTCAGCAGCCAAGCCGTTAAAGCCAGCATTTATAAATTGGGATGGCGTAGCTGCCCCTGAGTGAGAAGATCTGGATCCTTGGGCAAGACGTACTGATCTACTGGCAACTGCAAGACGTCTGTGAACCACTCCCTTCTTGGCCAACAGGGGGCCACCAGGATGGCTGGCACCGACTCCTGGGCTATCTTGCGCATGACCCTGCCCAGTAGAGGGAACAGAGGGAATACATAGAGAAGCCGAAACTCCGTCCAAGACATAGCCAGTGCATCCGTGGCGAAGGCCAGAGGATCCTGTGACAGGGAGACAAACTTGGGAAGTTTGTGATTGTGACGGGACGCAAACAGGTCCACATCCGGCTGACCCCAGTGGTGACACAGGGAGAGAAACACCTGGTTGTTGAGGGACCATTCCCCCAGATGAGATGTCCACCTGCTCAGCGAGTCCGCCACCTGGTTCTCCACCCCTGGAATGTATACCGCTGAGATGCAGGGAACATTCTATTCCACCCAAGACAGTATCAGGGACACTTCCTTGAAGACTTGCTTGCTCCGAGTCCCTCCCTGATGGTTGATGTAGGCAACCGCCGTCTGGTTGTCTGAGCGAATCTGAACAGCCCGACCCCGAAGGTGTGTGGTCAGCTGAGAAAGAACCAACCTGATCGCCCTCAGTTCCAGTACATTGATGGGAGCATGGGCCTCCTGGGGGCCCATCGACCCTGGAACTTTAGAGACTTCCAAAAGCCCCCCCCCCCCCCCAGCCTGTCAGACTGGCATCTGTGGTGACCCTCTCCCAGCACGGGGGCAGGAAGGTCCTGCCCACCAGAAGGTTCCTTGAGTCCAGCCACCACGAAAGGGACTGTCTGGCCAGAGGAGACAGATCAAATTCCTGATCCAGGGACACAGGGTTCCGATCCCAGACTGACAAGAGGTGCAACTGAAGAGGTCTCATGTGAAACTGAGCAAAGGGGACCGCCTCGAAGCAGGACACCATCAGGCCCACCAACTGCATCCCCAGACGGATGGAGAGATGAGCACACAAGAGCAGAGCCCGTGCCTGCTTCTGAAGGCCCTCCACCTTCTGCTGAGGAAGGAACACCTTGACCTGAGATGTATCTAGTGTCATGCCCAGAAAGGACCTCACCAAGGACGGGGACAGTGAAGACTTGGGAAAGGTGATCACCCAGCCGAAGGACTGCAGAGTGGAGGTCACCACCCGGGTGTCCTGCTCGGCCTGATGAAAGGACTGGGCCACAATAAGGATGTCGTCCAGGTAAGGAAGGACGCTAATGCCCTGGTTCTGTAGCAGAGCCATCACCCCCGTCAGCACCCAGCATCCTTGATGTTCACGGTGGTCATGAAGTCGCCCGGGCAAAGGGTACTGACAGCCGAGTGTAGCGTCACCATGCGAAAATGCTTGAATCTGACAAACTTGTTGAGGCCCTTCAAGTCCAGGATTGGCCTCAGAGAGCCGTCCTTTTGGGGAACGTGAAAAGATTGGAATAGTACCCCTGACCCTGTTCTTGAGGGGGCACCGGACAAATGACCCCTGACTCCAGCAGGCATTGAACCGCCGAAGGCAACCCTTGAGCTGACAGGGGGCTTAAAGACATCTGGGATCTGATGAATCTTGGGGGCGGCCAGGCTGTAAACTCTATCTTGTAACCGGAGGATACCACCTCTTGAATCCACCGGTCTGAGACATGGACCCTCCAGACATGAGCAAAGAGCCGAAGCCGTCCCCCCACCCGTATGGGTGAGGGCGCCCCCTCATGCCTGAGGGGCCTTGGGAGGGGGTTTGGGCTTGGAACCCCAGGAGAGACCGGGACGACCACAGGATCTGCCCCGGCCCCAAGAATCTCTGCGGCTACCTGAGAAGAGGGAGCTACGACCTCCCCTGGCAGTACCAAGGGAGGGGAGGGAGACACAGGTCCCCCGAAAGGGCCGGGACTGCCTCCTACGCTGAGGCAGTCTACCATCCTTGGCTAAAACATCAAGACGCACACCGAAGAGCCGCAGCCCCGCAAAAGGGAGTCCAGTGAGAGCCTTCTTAGCAGCAGCGTCAGCTGCCCACTGGGGCAACCAAACAGAGCGGCGCATAGCCACCAAAAGTGCAGAGGCCATACCGCCCAGCCTCACAGCATCATACATGGCAGTAAGGATAAATGCAACAAAATCAGAGCAAAGCAAGAGGGCCCTATAATCCTTCCTCCTCCTATCAGACATAGCGCCATTACATAGACGCTTGAGCAGTTTCTTAAGGGTAATAGCTGTAATGGCAGCCACACAGGCCGGGCGCAGTCCAGCCCCCACACAAGTAAAAGCATGGCAGGCCAGCGGATCCATGCGCCGGTCCTCGCTGTCCCTCAGAGTGGTAGTGTCAGGGGAAGGCATGACCAAAGTATTGGACAGACCTAGCACGGGAGCGTCCACCTCAGGGGGACATGACCACCGCTTCACTAAATCAGCAGGAAAGGGATACCTCTTATCCAATCCCTTGGGCACAGCGGGCAGCCTGTTAGGACGTTCCCACTCCTTAAGCATCATAGTAGTGAAATGTCCCTGCTCAGGGAACTCAAGATGCTGTTTATCAGGGCGAAAGAGCTCACCCTGCTTTTTCTTAGCCACCTCAGGGGGAGCAATGTGCAAAATTTCAAAAATGTGAGACAGCAGATTATCAGCGTCCTCAGGGTACCATGATTACTCCCCGGACGCAGACCCAGGATCACTATCGCAACCCCCCTGCTGGTCCCCAGAGGAGTCAGAGTCCTGGATCAGTTCCCCTTCCTCTAGGGAATAACGTCCACCAGTGGCATCAAACTCCTCATACTCCTCTATGGAGCGTGAGGGAGTGGAAGTCAGGTGCCCCTTCTTGCCAGAGGCCTTCCTAGGAACAGGAACCCATGAAGAAAAAAACACTCACCCCCTCAGAAGCCAGGACAGGAACTCCGCATCCCTAGCAGGCTCATTATAAAGCCTATGGCCGGCTAACCTTTGTGGAACAGGGTCTGCGGCTTGGAGCAGCGCTCCCGGAGCACTTGACCCTAGTGCTCATCTACCCTCACCCGGTCTGTCAGCCGAGGCTGGGAGGCAGAGAGGCTCCAGAAACAGGTGGAAAGGCTTGGTTGCCCCGCTCACCTGCGCACAGAGAGAGAGCCATCTTCTATCTTTGCAGTTTCACTGCAGAGGAAACACTGGGAACTCTATGGTTAATCCCATTTTTATAGGGGGCCGGGAGATGCCACAGCTCTTCTGCAGTACACTGCGCCACCTTGTGGCGGAATAACCCAACTGTTATGAATACCGAAGCAGGCCGTGCCATGCAATAAAGAAAAAAGCCAGTGTCTGTGTATAAATCTCACAAAAACAAAATGTTAACGGAAATTAGGGGCTAAACGAAAGTAAAAACTGGGATTTTCCGATGGAAACTAGAAGAATCTCACCTGACATTCACACATCTCATCTGACATTCACACAAAATATGTAAAAAAAATGCTCTAAAACGATACGAGTGAGAATTACACATCAACATACACAAGAGCCTCGTCTGTGAAATTGGCTTTGAGAGAAATTCTTATAGCATTCTCAATGGCTCTCACATCATCAGGAACAATACGAGATGCTCCCGATGGAGGCTCTGAATTATGTGAAAGCTCCGATACTGAAGAAAGCCATGTGTAATGTTCACACGGAGAGAGAAAAACTGGAAAGAATGTAGAAGGCTGTGAATCGACCCGAATGAGGATCTTTTCAGAAGTCGATTCCTTTCAGGTACCTTGAAAAATGAGTCAGCAGGAGGAAGCAAGTTCTATAGAGTTTATCAGGAAATACAAAGTGCTAGGGAATGAAAGATGCCACCCCTGACAGCCAGTATGGGGGATAGCAGAAAGCAGTCTAATTTAAACCTTTACCTGGAATGTCTCTTTTACGACTGAAATGGTCAAAACGCAGTTGCAGTAGCCCCACACTTCAGCTCTGTGGCAGCTCTGCTTCACGGATGTTGAATGTAGCGTTTTGCAGAGCACTCTTCAGCTGGATCCCTGTCCCCTCTATTCCCAGTGCAGAGATACTGTGACAGAGGTGCTCTCTATCTCATTCGACCACTGTGGGATCCTGAAAATAAGGAAGTGTGCAGCATGGACTGGCTTGTTCTTTACTCAACGGGAACATTTTAAGTTGGCCAAATGTCTATTTAGACTTTCGGTCCACTTTAAAGTGCATGTGCAGAAGCTCAAATGTGCACATAAGGACAAAATTGCAAATCCGCCCAATCAGCACACTGAACTTCATTTTGGCACATGTCCGGGTCCGTGCACTTAGTCACTTTATTTCATTGGTAGTTCAGCCTCTACACCAACTGGTTAGTCTATGCCCATTCTTATCAAATGCATCAGATGTATTAGCATTGTGTACAGTAGAGGTGTTGTTTTTAATGGTGCTGTGTGTCTGATTGTTGTTTTTTTTGTGTCTGATCAATACATTATGTAAATTTTGCAAACATTACTGAGGTGAGTACCCCATTTTTAGACTTACTTTGTTGTCTTTCTGTATTGTGTGCCTGAAAACAACATAAATGCACAAGGTGTGCCAAGCAAAGCCCAGCTTCTAGATTTTAAAAGAAACCTACAAGAAAAATACTGGTTTGTTCTTTGGATTTGATCAGCTCCTGGACCAAGTGAACCCTGTTTGCACGTTTTTGACCCAGCTTGTTCTTCAACCTCAGATACCGGATATCCCCTTTGGACCACTTCTTTGGGTCTGGCCTTGGCTTCCTAAGAGATATTGCCCCACTGTCAACCTCCCTCTGTCAGACCAGCTATAAACTGAACTAAGATGGTGATAAGGTGATTTATTATGCAACTGAAAGTGATGCACAGCATATCCCACTACACAATAATAACAAAGCTTCCCCACTATCAACACATACCTAAACCCAACAGCACACACACACACACACACACACACACACACAACACTACAAACAAGAACTTGCAATGTATACAATGGGTAATATATACAAGGATAAAAGACACTGGCTAGTAGCAGGAGGGTGCAGACAGGGGTGAACCTAGACTCTCTGCTGCCTGAGGTGAATTATACAAGGGTGCCCCCCCCCAGAATGTGCGCTCCACTTGGAAGCGGTTCCAACTTACTGGGGGGATAGGGCCGGGCATACAACAGCTTCCCCCCAAACTCACTAAACCACCAAGGAAATAAACACTCAAAATATGAGTAAAAAAAAAAAGGGCCAGCACTTGCCTCAACTAGGATGTATAGGTGTTGGATGGGTATCTGGCGGAGCAGGAAGCTAGGAAGGATATGAAAAGCTGGAGGATCAATATTTAGATTTTGAACATTTTCAATTTTTCATCCACATTTAACTTATTCATGCAGTCAGACTAACACAAGCATTGAGTGCACACATGCATTAGCAATGGCGCCCGGGGGCTTGGTAGGTGCCTTGCTCAAGAGCACTTAAACCGGACCTTCAGCATGATTTAATGAAAAGCCCAAACCCTTAAAAAAACTATTCCTCAGCATCTAAAGTTAATATATTTTAGGTTTTTAGTCACTTACTTATTATTCTTTCCCTCACTGGGCTGCAACTCTGTTAAGGACTTTGGGTGCCGCCATCTTGACTCAGTAAGCATCACACTTACTGAGGAGAGTAGGATAAAGTACAGGGGGGCAGGTTATAGCTGTGCTTTGCTCAGACAGAGCAGAGCTGGGGTCAGGAAAAGGTCAGCAATCCCAGAATGCAGAGCAGCACAGTCAGAAGGCACTTCCTGTTTGCAGGCTGCCTGATGTTCCATGAGCTGCCATCTCGGATGTTTAAAGGCTCATAACATGCAGTAGATGCAGGTAGGATGATTTTTAATGTGAGCAATCTGTATGTACAGGGTGTGGGGAACATATAAGATATCTTATTCAGAGTAAAGGACCGCTTTAAGTCATGCCCCAGACAGGAACTGAATGAAGTAGGATGGGCTGCAGAAAAAAAAGTAAAAAGGATAACTACCTTGAGAATGGAAGAGTAGACAGTGAATCTGGCAAAACCGGAAGCTAGAGTATGGGTATAAGGAAGCTGGAGGATGGATAGTGCAGCAGGTTCAGAATGGACTGGCTGGCTAGAACTGGAACCAGATGAATACCTGAACAGCGGGGTGTGGATGGTGGATATGGCAGAGCAGGATGACAGACAGGTACTGAAGGACGCTAGACAATGTTCAAGGGCAGAGATGAGCATCTCTGGTCCCAAGTCATGATGCCCCTGGGACAGGAACCAACCACCAGAATAGTGAAAATACTGGTGATTGCTTCACTTTAATTAATGAATCAGGAAAAACAAATTTACTGTAGTAAATTGCTAACAACTGGCATTTTCTCACCATTATATAGAGCCACTTTGAGAGAACATAAAGCATATTTATTCAAATACAACTTCACAACTACACAACTACACAAATAGGTTGAAGTGCCTGTCCAGTCAAAGTCTCTATCTACCTTGCAGCTTCTCCATGCAGTGTCAGAATCTTTGTACTTACAGATGATGGGTTTGAGCGATGCTATTCTCTATCATTGGGAAGACATGGCGGCATGGAAATTGCAGAACCTATTACCTATCACCAAAGAACACACTGCTGCTGCTGTTGCTTATCATTGTTTTTCTTTCATAAATAATGGCCTTAGATTGAGAGAACATAAAATATATTTATGATTAATTCAACAATAATAGTAAGAGATTTTTTTTATATGCTGGAATCTGAATCGCAACTCTGACTCCAGCCAAAACTAGCTTCAACTATGACTCCACAGCCCTGCTTGTAATCAGTCCTTCTTGGGCCAAAGAATATCTACCTCTACCCTCAGCCATGGGAAATAAACCTGAGTCCCTGAGCCAGGCATGGGCGCAGACTTGTTAAGACGGATGTTCCCAGGACTCGGGAAGAAAAGTGTCTGTCAGGGTTTCTCATGGGAATTGGACGACTTCCAAGTACACACAGACTCTTCTCTCTGTGTACTCATGCGTGGTAGTGAATGTGTTAAATCATGGAAAGCCGGTTCTAGGCTAGACAGGTAAACTTGTAAAAAAAAAAAGGAAGAAAAAGAATCTCTTTTTTCTCTGTCTCATCCCTCAAGCTGCGGATTCTAACCTTCCCACGCTGTATTAAGAGATCCAGGTCTGTCCTGGGCTCGGGGCTGCTAGCTGGTCTGCTGTGCAAACAACACAGGGCATTTTGTGTGTATGTGTGTGCCTGGGGAAGTCAATATTTGAGCTTGCTATTTAGCCATGGTGTGCATCTTCCTTCAGCACAAGGAGGACTGTGAGCCGGACCAGCCCTGAGTGCCAAGCAGGGGTGAGGGTATGTGTTTACACTGCGGCTTCTGGGCCTGGGAATGGCCATTTATACACACCCTGACCCAGCCACCCTGGCACCTGAGCACTGGGGATTTCTTCTGGGACACAAAAACTAAAATGAAGGCGGTAGGTGCACAGGACATCTATTCTTTCACACAATTTCCTAAACAAAACCTCCAGTGGCATAATACATGCATCCAAATACATCAGAGCGCACACATGAGACCAGTCTGGCTCCCAAAGCAGCAGCAGGGCTAGATGGTCAAATAACCAACAAGCCAGCCATGTGACAACAGAGGAAACCATTTTATTTTTAGTTCTGTTCATATCACATAGTTAGGCTGCTGTCAGAACTATCCTGGCTTGAAAAATTGGGTTGTTCATGGGCTCTGCGGAAAGACAATCAAGTAACAAGTTGTCCACCCACTACCTCATGGTAGCACAGCCAATGAGAATACCAATTAATGCCAACTAATTAACATGGCAGGTTTGGAACTGGTACCAGTATAAATTCTTTTACAGACCAGGTCCCAAATGAATGCCCAGGGTCAGAAATACTCAACCTTCCTATGTCTGCGTGTGCTGGCAACTGATAAAGTTGTCCCGCAGTGGTCACACAGGCAAAAAAATGTACCCGTGGCTAGCTGGGTCGTGTTCTCGGGGTCACAGGAGTACAGGGCGATTATGGAAGCTACCTTGTAAACAGTACCATGTCCCCCTTCCCTTCCCTTGTATTCCTAACCAAAACTCTAACCTTGTTCCCTTTTTCTTTCCTTTCTCTCTACACTTTTGTCTTCCTTGGTATGCACTCGTTCGGCCTTGTGAGCTGCCAAGAGGGGGAAGCGGGGTCACGTGGGAGGGTGGGGGGGGGGGGGTTGGGGGGAGATATCTCCCCGGGGCCCGGCCGCCAAGGATGGTCCCGGGAGGTTTCTTTCGGAGTGGATGGGGTTCCGCCCGCGTCCCCCCCACCCCCCCCCCACAATATAGATCGGCCCAGGTGGCCATGGACCCAGATGTTTTCTCTGAGACTGTAAGACACGGTATTCAAGCCGTTATGTAATGACTGTATATGTATTCTTTCTTGTACTTTTACTGTGCTGTCTGTAAAAATTGAAAACCAAAGTAAAGAATATATAAAAAAATGTTACCCGATTTGGGGCTTTCATTTAATTTCTACCTTGCAGAGGCAGGAGGATGAGTGGACTGAAGCCAGCCGGACAACCTTTCACAAGAGAGAAGGTTAAAAAAGGACAGTTTCTAGAGGTGACAGCTGCAGCAATATGTGCTGTTGCTTTTGGTTCTTGAGACTTGTCTTGCATGATGTAAATAAACCGAACAGTGAGGACTGCAAGAGAGGGCTTGCGGTAGCTTAAAGAAAGTCTTTTCTGTAGGGGAAGCTGCCACAGGTGGGCTGAACCTGTCAATCCTCCACAGGTTTTGCCTGCACTCGTTGTTGTCCAAATGCAGGATTGCTGCATTGTGCAGTGAGGATGTGGCATCCATCAGAAGTGACTGAGAAGTTGGTCACACTAAAGGCTGAATGTACTTCACCTTTTTCTTCACACGTTAAACCAATGGAGGTGGGGGGTGAGGAAGGCAATGGTTGACACAAATTTAGAGGCAAACTCTTATAGAGTTAACACCTACATTCAATTAGATTAAATATACACACATATGTATATGGTAAGTGGGCATCTCACTTACTTCTCCTGAATACAGAGGTCCTGAAGAATTTCTGCCACATCTTTTGGTAGGTTCTCTCGGGGCAGTTTGAACGTCAGAGCCCAGAGTCCGGCTGTCTCTCGGTCACAGTAACGGCACAGCAGGGTGATACACTGCTCCTGCAGCCAGCGATTGTCTCCAACTGTGCTCTGCAACATGGAGAGGAATATTCAATATATACGAGGAAAAACACCAATTTGGCCAGCCCTGGAGTCTAAAAATTCAAGTAAATTAGAGCACAAGTAAGAAATGCAGTCTCATTCTAACTTTACCTGGAACTATACCTATTTTTTACATTAAGCCCTGTTAAATCTGTGAAATCTTACTTTTATCCATGTCCCTCAGCCAAATTACCTGCTGCAATTGGCTGCAGCAGTCACATGGCGCTCAATTTCACCGGGTGGAGGAGGAAATCGCTAAGATTTCTTGCGTTCAAGGGGGGTTGATGCACAAGGGGCACCAGGGGGGTGTTGTTTGGGTTTAAGCTTCCCAACGAGCCACCACAGTGTCCAACAACCCTAAGGAGATCCTTAAAAGGGAATGTCCACTTCCAGTGGAATTTTTGAAAGTGTATATTATTTAGCACCAAAATCATTCTCTCAAGGTGCTGAACTTATCTAGAATTTTTTGTTAGCAAATGTGTGTTTCACTACATGTAATCTGTTGCTATTGGCAACTGTACACCAAGTATTACAAGGAGAAAGAAGTGAGCCGTGTACACACAGAACACTGCTGATGACATGTGTAAGTGTGAGTGACTTCTCTCACTACAACAGCGGCCATAGCAGCAGTGTTCTGTGTTATGTGCCTGTGTTCATTTTTTTTTCACTGAGCAGCAGTCTTCCAGTTCCATAACTTATGAGGACCCAACAGTGGAATAGGGAAGTATGCCTCACTTCGGGTGTTTATAGTGTGCAGAGGGGAGGCTTCATGGTCCAAGCCAATAAGAGATCATCAGATAGGTAAAGGGGACGGATTTACCTGCACATGGTCACACCAGTTCTCTTGGGTCATTGTTTTCTGGAAGGCAAAAATTAAAAACATCTTTTAGTTTAAACTGATCTATAGTTATTGTAGTAACTCTACAGTCGGGTTGTGTTTGTCAGCCCGACAGTCAAGTATTTAAAGCTGAAAGCCAGTTATGGGATAACTCAACCGCAGTCCAGCGCTGGCTTAGGCTCCTGGGCGCTGTCATCTTTGAAGGAAGTATAGACCAGACTCCCCCGGCTCCGTGCACGCTCCTGTCTGCCTATTCAAGTTAATGGGCAGAAGAGAGCGTGCACAGCGCGTGTCGCTTTGTGTCTAGACCACAGGAGCTGGAACGACTACAGGTGAGGTAAGGGTTGTCTTTCTAAGTAATCCACCATCATGCCTCAGCATGGGGAGGGTAGCAGGTTTGGGGGGGGGGGGGGGGTTATCCCCTGACTGGACTTTGACTTTAAAGAGGACTAACAGTCAAAAATTACTTAAACCAGACCAACACAACAAACAGTGCTCATATGTATTCCCCACCCCGGGGCAATTTAGACTGCTGCACATAACAATTCATTTACCTCTTTCTAACTCCTGCACAGGAAGTGCTGCTGGGCTTCCTGTTACTGTGCATTGTCAGTTATGTCAGTCGAATCCAGGGAGCAGCATGGCTGAGATTCTGGGTGAAGAAGCTCCAAAATAGCTGCTACCATGTGTTGGTCCGGTTTAATACCCATTCCTGCAGTGCCACATGGTTGTATTTGCAGCATACAGTTGCCATAGCAGCACTACTTTTTCAAAAATAGTTTGCTGACTGACTATACTGTATTCCCTTATATTCTGATTTTTGTTCAACTTGAAAAATCTGCACAAAAAAATAAAATGTAAAATAACATATAAAACAGAGAGGCCCATATGACAAGATGGGCATCCAATTTCAGCCAGGAGCTGGAGCGAGTGAGGAGGATGGAGGTTGAAGCAAAGACATGCAGTGGTGCATGCTTCCTGCCAGAGCTGCCATCAGGACAGTACAGGCAGGATTCAAGTATGGGGCCCCAATGCCAAACCTTTTATCTGACCTATTTGGGGGCTCTCATCTCATTCAACGTTCCTGCCACCACCACTCACCACTCTCCTCACCCTGCTCTTCTCTCAACTATCCCACGTCCACCTAATTCCATACATTCAACCCCACCACAAGCTCTACTCCACTATGTTGTATTGGAACCAGAAGTTTCATACTAAAGATAAAATCCTATTAGAACCTCAATGGACAACCCAAGAACCCACAAACGTGGCCTTAATACACTTGATAACTACAGGCACAAGACATTATATTTGTAGCTGCTGGGGTAACCCAAATCCTCCAATATTCACAGCATGGGAGCATAGGATGAAAAATACATTAGAAACTGAACTTCTACACTTAAAGCCTGGAAACATTACAAGGAAATATCAAGCCCTTCTCGAGGCCTTCTTAAATACGTGAGACTACATAAAGCCTTTATTGGCTAGATATAAATTAGCTTTCGCTTACCTACCTTCCCGACAATCAATAGTTTAGCTGACATTAGGGGAGGGGGGGAGTGATTTTCTTATCATTTGCCTTTTCTCTTTTTTTTTTCTCTGTTTCTCTACTCTTTCCTTTTCTATCTCCTTTCTTGCTTTTCTTTCTTTTCTTCCACATGCTTTGCTTTTCTCTCCATTTTTTCTCTCTCTCTTTTCTTCCGCATGCTTTGTTCCCATAATGCAAAAAAAAAGGGAAGGGAAGGGAAGGCGTGTACACTTAAGATAAATCTGCTCTTAGCTTGTCTTCTCTCCATAATAATGTACCTCATAAGGGATCTTAAAGCTCTTTGATAAGAAATGATTACTGAGCAACTAAATTAAGATCTATACTGAATGGGAAAAAAAAAAAAAAAAGTTTCTTATGGTGGCTTCACTGTCAATGATAGTTCTGTCCACTTTAAAGCCCAAATCTTTTGGGCAACAGAGCATAGGAGCGTTAGATGCAATTCAGTGTTTTTTTGTTCATGTAACAGAATAGCTCTGCATGTAACTGGCACAAGGACCCCAAATTCCTCATCATCCTCCAGTGCCAATCACACCCAGAGAATCTCTGTTTTTCAGACCTTCTGTCCCAAGTCTCTGCCCGAGCACACACAAACTTCCTTCCACCATAACCCTCTTGGGTAAAATCAGCCGTTTCAAGGCATGTTAAAATTGCTGATAATATATCAATACCTTATATATCTAAGTAATACTGCTTTCTTTGCTTCAATTCCTAGGTCTTGGCTGAGCTGGAAGGGTCATGTCATGACATGACATGGCTTTATGAGTCATGAGCATGCCCTGCTGTGGTCGCTCATGCTGAGAGCACCAAGGGAGTGGCTATTAGACCACTTATTCATGTGGTCCTGCAGAAATAGTAATAAAAGGGGGGCAAATATTGGAGCCCTGCTATGGCTTCTACGCTGCACGGTATGAAATGGAGAAGAGACACATGGGACACGCATCAGGTAATCAGCTTGCTGCCTTATTATTGCAGTTGGGTTACTAGTTCCTTTGAGTAAGAAAAATACAATTCTGTGATTACTCACCTGTAGAATTGTTATTATGAGTATACAGTACGTCCTGCTCCAGATAAGATTCTTTACATCTGGGTATTACTCCGCCAGATGGCGCTGGACTGCAGAGACCGCGAAATTGGCTCCTCCCGGCCCCTCAAATACCCGGGGACCTCCCACAAATCCCCAGAATTGAAAAGCAGTAAACAAGAAGCCGGGAGAATGATAACATAACCAACCAGTAACTATCAACAATGATAACAATCACCATACAGGGGATCCAAGGATAATGAAACTAAGGGTGGCTTGAAGCAGGACGTACTGTATACTCATAATAACAATTCTACAGGTGAGTAATCACAGAATTGTTTTATTCTTAGTATACAGTACGTCCTGCTCCAGATAAGATTCTTTATGTCTGGGACATCCAATAGCAGTGTCCATAAAGTAGGGTGGGATCCCCAAAGGTAACAGCAGACAGGTCAGACCACTGCCACCTGCAGAACCTTGCGGCCAAAAGGAGCTGAAGCCCTAACATCAACCTTGTAAAACTTGGAAAAAGTATGAACAGACCAAGTAGCGGCCTTGCAAACTTGTTCAACAGAAGCATGGTGCTGACAAGCCCAAGAGGCACCAATAGCACGAGTGGAATGAGCAGTAAGGCGGAAGGGAGGATTCTTCCCCTTAGCAGAGTAGGCCTGAATCACAGCCTGACAAATCCACTTGCTGATAGTAGACTTGGCAGGAGCCAAACCCTTCCTAGGACCAGAAGGGACCACAAAAAGAGCATCAGTTTTCCTGAAAGGTGCAGTAGCTACCAGATAGTACTTCAGACACCTAACCACATCCAAAGAGTGCAAAACTCTCTCCTTAGCATTGCTAGGATTAGGGCACAAAGAAGGAAGGACAATATCCTGATTCAAATGAAAAGCAGACACTACCTTAGGCAGAAAGTCAGGTTTGAAACGAAACACCAACTTGTCCTGGTGTCTCTCATAGTAGGGGGGCTGAATGGACAGCGCCACCAACTCAGACACATGCCTGACAGAAGTGATAGCCACCAGAAATACAACCTTGAGCGTAAGAATGGCCAAGGCAGCATCCTGCACAGGTTCAAGAGGAGGCCAGAGGATCCCTGGACAGAGAGACAAAAACTGGGAGCTTGTGATTGTGGCGGGACGCAAACAGATCCACATCTGGTTGGCCCCAACGGTGACACAGATATTGAAACACCCTGCTGCATAGGGACCATTCTCCCTGGCGAGAGGTGCTCAGAGAGTCCGCCAGGTGATTTTCCACCCCCGGGATGTACACAGCTGAAATGCAGGGGACATTGGCCTCCACCCAAGTCAGGATCAGAGACGCTTCCTGGAAGGCCCCCTTGCTGCGGGTCCCTCCCTGATGATTGATGTAGGCAACTGCCGTCTGATTGTCCGAGCGCACCTGAACAGGCAGGCCCCGAAGAGGAGTAGTCAAGCGAGCCAGAACTAACCTGATCGCCCGCAGCTCCAAGACATTGATAGGTGTGTGGGTCTCCTGAGGGCCCCACCTCCCCTGGAACCGCAGGGACTTCCAGAAACACCCCCAACCTGACAGACTGGCATTCGTGGTGACCGTCTCCCAGGAATGGGCAGGAAAGGATCTGCCCCCCAACAGAGTCCATCCACCACAAGAGGGACCTCCTGACCAGGGGGGAGAGCACACAGACCCTGTCCAGGGACGCTGGGTCCTTGTCCCATACAGACAATAGGTGAAGTTGCAGAGGCCTCAAGTGGAACTGAGCATAAGGGACCGCTTCCAAGCACGCCACCATCAGTCCCACCAGCTGCATCCCCTGCCTGATGGAGGGATGGGGACAAGCTAGGAGCCTGTGCAATCAGACTGTCCACCTTCTGCTGAGGAAGGAAGATCCTTGCCTGAACTGTACCCATATTCATTCCTAGGAATGGAGTTACCAAGGAAGGGGACAGTGAGGACTGTCCAAATGACTCCAGAATGGACACCACCAGCTGAGTATCCAACTCTGCCTGATGTAGAGACTGGGAAGTGATGAGGATGTCGTCCAGATAGGGAAGCACGGTGACGCCCTGACATCTGAGCAGAGGCATCACGCCAGCCAGCACCTTGGTGAACACCCTGGGAGCTGAAGTGAGGCCGAAGGGCAAGGCCACAAATTGGTAGTGTTGATCCATCAGAGCGAACCTGAGGAACCTTTGATGACCTGGGAACACAGGAATATGAAGGTAAGCATCTTTGATGTCCACATAAGTCATGAAATCCCCTTGGCGCAGGGAACTGATGGCAGAGCGCAGAGTCTCCATGCGAAAGCGCCTGCCCCTGACAAACTTGTTGAGAATCTTTAAGTCAAGGATGGGCCTGACAGAACCATCCTTTTTGGGAGGGCACTTACGGACTGCGGTAGGTAGGAGTCCGTCGCGCATAGGCCAACCAAGCAGAAAAGATGGCGTCGGTATACCTCGAGGGGCGGGCCAGTAATAGACGGGCCCCGCCCCCCAAAGAGCACGAACCTAGAACGGCCAACAGCCAATGATGGCGCACAAGCGGAACCAAGCCAGCGCGCGCCGGCGGCGGCGGCAAATTTAAACAGCAGTAAAGACAAGTCAGCGCGGCGGCTGACACAAGAATAAAGGCATGTGAAAAGAGAAAAGCACAGACTGCATAACATACATATCTATACACATACACACACCCCCCCCTCATTTCCCCCGAAGACTACAAGGAGGATGAGGGAGGACGGCGGCCACTTAAATAGGGCCCACCGATAGGCAGAGGGGCATCCCATAAAGGCTCACCATAAGCCTACCCTTTGGTGGGGGATTGCGGTGGAGCAGCGCTCCTAAGCACCAACAGCGGTGCTGCCTACCTTCACCCGACCAGCGCAGCCAAGGCTGGGAGGCATATTAAAAGTGGAACGGGTGGGAATAGTCCTACAGGGCCGCAGGTTAATAACCCCGCTCACCTGCGAGGAGAGAGCCAATTTCTCGTCCTTCGCAGCCAGACTGCAGAGAAATTCTGGGGATTTGTGGGAGGTCCCTGGGTATTTGAGGGGCCGGGAGGAGCCTATTTTCGATGTCTCTGCAGTCCAGCGCCATCTGGCGGAGTATATCCCAACTGTAAGTATTAGATTTGGAGCAGGACGTACTGTATACTAAGAATAACCTGCAATGACATTGTCAGAGCATCTGTGGCAAAGGCCAGAGGATCCTGGGACAGGGAGACAAAGGCTGGGAGCTTGTGATTGTGACGGGACGCAAACAGATCCACATCTGGCTGACCCCAACGGTGACACAGGGAGTGAAACACCCTGTCGCAGAGGGACCATTCTCCCAGGCGAGAGGTCCCCCTGCTCAGAGAGTCTGCCTGCAGATTCTACATACCCGGAATGTACACAGCTGAGATGCAGGGAACATTGTCCTCCTCCCAGGACAGGATCAGAGACGCTTCCTTGAGGGCCCCCTTGCTCCGGGTCCCTCCCTGATGATTGATGTAGGCAACCACCGTCTGGTTGTCCGAGCGTACCTGAACAGGGTCAAGTGAGCCAGAACCAGCCTGATCGCCCTCAATTCCAGAATGTTGATAGGTGTGTGGGCCTCCTGAGGGCCCCACCGCCCTTGGAACTGTAGGGACTTCCAGAAGCCCCCCCAACCTGTCAGGCTGGCATCCATGGTGACCGTCTCCCAGCAGGGGGCCAGAAAGGATCTGCCCGCCAACAGGTTCCTGGAGTCCAGCCACCACGAGAGGGACTGCCTGGCCAGGGGGGTCAGAACAAGGATCTGGTCCAGGGACGCAGGATCCTTGTCCCACACTGACAAGAGGTGGAGTTGCAGAGGCCTCATGTGAAACTGCACATAAGGGACCGCCTCGAAGCACGACACCATCAGGCCCACCAACTGCATTCCCTGCCTGATGGAGGGGTGAGGGCAAGAGAGCAGGGACTGAACCTGCGCTAGCAGACTGTCCACCTTCTGCTGAGGAAAAAAAATCCTTGCCTGAACTGTATCCAGATTCATTCCCAGGAATGGCCTCACCAAGGAGGGAGACAGGGAAGAATTGGGATGGTTGATCACCCAGCCAAATGACTCCAGAGTGGACACTACTTGCTGAGTATCCAGCTCTGCCTGTTGGAGGGACTGAGAAGTGATGAGAATGTTGTCCAAATAGGGCAGAACACGAATGCCCTGAGACCTGAGCAGAGCCATCACTCCTGCCAGCGCCTTGGTGAACACTCTGGGAGCTGAAGTGAGACCGAAGGGTAATGCCACAAATGGGTAGTGCTGATCCTCCAGAGCGAATCTGAGGAATCTTTGATGACCTGGAAAGACAGGAATATGAAAGTAAGCATCCTTGATGTCCACGTCAAGTCATGAAGTCCCCTGGACGCAGGGAACTGATAGCAGAGCGCAGAGTTTCCATACGAAAGCACCTGCATCTGACAAATTTGTTGAGGATCAAGTCCAGGATGGGCCTGACTGACCCATCTCTTTTGGGTACGGTGAAAAGGTTGAATTAAAAACCCTTGCCCCTTTCTCGTAAGGGGACCTGACAGATGACCCCCAGCTCCAGAAGGCTTTGCACCGCCAGAACCAGAGCCTGAGCTGACATAGGGTCCTGAGACATCCGGAATCTGATGAATCTTGGGGGCAGCCAGGCAGCAAACTCTATCTTGTAACCGGAGGACACTACCTCCTGAATCCACCGGTCTGAGACATGAAGCCTCCAGATGTGAGCAAAGCCCTGAAGCCATCCCCCCACCCGGATGGGTGAGGGCGCCCCTTCATGCCTGAGGGGGCTTGGGGGAAGGCTTAGGCTTGGACCCCCAGGATGAGCCAGGGCGTCCACGTCCTCTGCCCCTTCCTCAGAAATCTCCTCGGGCCCCCGTAAAGGAGACCCCCCTCCCCGGTCTGGATCCACAGTAGGGGGAAGAAAAGGAGCCCGATCCCCGAAAGGGCCGAGACTGCCTCCTGCGCTGGGGTAACCTGCCTCCCTTAGCAAACAGGTACAGGCGGTCCCCAAATAGGCGTAGTCCTTTGAAGGGAAAACCAGTGAGAGCCTTCTAGGCAGCGTTGTCAGCTGCCCACTGGCGCAGCCAAACCGAACGGCGTATAGCCACCACCAAGGCAGAGGCTCTGCCACACATCCTAATGGTATCATCCAAAGCAGAGCGGACATAAGCAACAAATACCTCACAGCGCGAGAGTGCATTATACTCTTCACTAGACACATCATCAGGAGCACCATCCAGGACACTCTTAAGCAGGGTCCTAATAGCCACAGCTGTAATGGCAGAGGCACAAACCGGGCGCAGCGCAGTCCCCACACAGGCAAAGGCATGGGACGCCAGCTGATCAATACGCCGGTCCTCACTATCCCTCAGAGTAGCAGAGTCAGGGGAATGCATGACAGAGGTGTTAGACAAACCCAGGATTGGAGCATCCACTTCTGGAGGGGATGACCAATGCTTTACCACATCAGCAGGAAAGGGATATCTCTTATCCCAACTCTTAGGGACCCCAGGGAGCCTGCTAGGATGCTCCCATTCCTTGAGCACGAGATTATTGAAATGAGATTGTTCAGGGAACTCTAAACGTGGCTTAGCAATATGGAACAATTCCCCCTGCTGCCTAGGAGCCGCGACCGGGGGAGAGATAGCAAGCACCTCAAATATCTTAGCCAAAAGCCTATCAGTATCATCTGGGGCCCAGGGATCAGAGCCAAAATCATCATAACCCTTGGGACGCTCATCAGATGACTCTGAGTCAGAGAACAATTCCCCTTCTTCCAGGGGAGTATAACCAGACAGATCAAAGAACTCTTCACCCTCCATAGGGAAAAGAGTGACATCAGGCGTCAAATGCCGCCTCTTAGCAGAGGCCTTACGCGCCATGGTATTAGCAAGCAACTTTTCAACACTAGCCAGTCTAGTAGACACATCAGGCTGAGATTCCCCACTGGTATGCAGCTCACTGGGAGTCAAATTTAAGCTTGGGGGAGTAGGCAAAGCCATACGTGGTGCAGGCCCAGCTGCTGGTGAACCAGGCTGCAGCGCAAGCACCTGCTGGGCACAAGGTACACAAACCCGCACATTGTCAACACTTGTAGGGGACACCCCACACGCTACACACAGCCGGGCTTGTCCCAAAGGAACCCCGAGCACATTATCCTGAGACGCCTCCATATGGTGATTATAGCGGCACAATAGGCCGACAGGGATTCACACTATAAAAGCAACCCGAGATGCCCCAAAAGCCCGCTAGGGAAGTGGGAGGAATTTGCACACTAGGCCTCAAAAAGTTTAATAACTAAATAGAGGGGTAGGGTCGGGAGAAACCAATTGTGTTTGACTCGCTTGTAAGACATAAGCGAAAAAAACCCCGTAAGCGACATGCATACATGCCATTAAAAGTAAAAACAGACCGCCCGCGAGGGCACTTACGGACCGCAGTAGGTAGGCGCCAGCCATGCAGAAGCAAGAAAAAATGGCGGCGAGTATACCTCGAGGGGCGGGCGGCAGAGACAGTGATGCGGAACGCGCCATCCGCAGGCCCCGCCCCCAGAAGAGTGCGAAGCCGCACACGTGACAAGCAACCAATGATGGCGCAGCAGCGCCTGAGGTAATGTCACCACCAACCACGGAACGCCGTAGAAGCGCGTGCGGCGGCATATTCAAACAAGCAACCAGTGCAATCAAAGTCTGTGCGGTGACAGAACTAAAGGCAAACAAAGCACAAATAATAAAGTGAATGTACAAAGCACACACTCACCCCACCCCACCCCCCCCCCCGAGAACTACAAGGGAGAGCGAGGGAGGGCAGGTCCACCTAATGTAGGGCCCACCCATAAACAGGGGCAACAACGCGGGAGGGGCATCCCATAAGGCTCACCATATGCCTATACCGCCTACCCTTTGGTGGGGGATTGCGGTGGAGCGGCGCTCCTAAGCACCTGACAGCGGTACTGCCTACCATCACCCGCACCAGCGCAGCCAAAGCTGGGAGGCACATTAACAATGGAACGGGTGGGAATAGTCCTACAGGGCCGCAGGCTAATAGCCCCGCTCACCTGCGAGAAGAGAGAGCCATCTTCTTGTCCTTCGCAGTACAGACTGCAGAGAAAATCTGGGGATTTGTGGGAGGTCCCAGGCATTTGAGGGGCCAGGAGGAGCCAATTTTGCGGTCTCTGCAGTCCAGCGCCATCTGGCGGAGTAATACCCAGACGTAAAGAATCTTATCTGGAGCAGGACGTACTGTATACTAAGAATATATAAAAATGCTTCGCATACAAGGCTAACAAGCAGATGTGGCACTCCAGCACAAACCCAAAAAGGATGTATTTATAAGGAAGGTCCACTTTTAATGGCATTTTTGAAAGTATATATTTTTGGTCAAAAAGATGTCCTCAAGGTGTTGAGCGGATCTATTTAATTGTTAGCAAATGTGTGTTTTATGGGAGCAGTTTTCACTATCTGCCATCTGTTGCTACTGGCAACTGTACACCAAGATCTAGAAGAAGAGAGAAGAGAGTCCTGTACACACAGAACACTTCTGCTATGGCCCCTGAGGTGAGGGAGCTCATTCAACCTTACACATGGCCAGCAACAGTGTTCTGTGTACTATGCTCGCATTTCTCGTGTAGACCTTGGCAACAGCTCCCTAGCAACAGCTTGCAGGGAGTGAAAACTGCTTCCATAAAAAATGTATGAAACACCCCCGGGGAATGACAAAACTGGTGGCTCTCTCGGCATGGTAAACAATGGAGCCAGAGCGGGCACATCCCCAGCATCTCTGGGCTCAGGTGCGCTCTGACAGACTGGGGGCAGGAGCGTGTCCATGTCGCTCCTGATTGCCGAGTGCAGAGCCCAGCATTCATTTTGGATTGGGAACTGGGGAAAGGTGAGAATTTTTGGGCGATCTGGGGGGTTTCACACAACAGGGCATCTAAAATTGGAACAAGGCATAGTCAAAATAGGAACAAAAGATAGTCATAGTCAAAATCCCGGGTTTTGTTCCGCTTTAAGCCACTGCCTGGCTTATATGGATACAGAGTTCCTTTCTAAATGCTCAGTTGCTGGGGACACAGGCTTAGCCAATGAACGGCCTTACAGATCACCAACATAAGTGCACCTACCTCCACGAAGCGCTTGTACATGAGGTACTTCAGGGTGCCCAGGTGACGCTGGTTTATCATATTCGAGCAGAGAGCTGAGGATAAAGAATGCAGCCTCTTAGTCACAGTGACACATTAACAGAAGCAATATGTTCTGGCTTTCAAACCCCTGTCTAAGTACCAAGATTAAAGATACCAAGATATCCAGGTTTACACTTCCTCCTCATGATTTCTCTTCTGAAAAAAATGGGCATGGCACTTGGATCTGTGTATCCCGATATGTAAACCCTGATATCTCGGCCATTTCTGCTTCAAATTTAGGACAGTGCCAAATGTAGCCCGACGCAATAGTGAAACAATTACCTTTGCCTGCAGTATCACTTTAAACGGCTGTGAGGTATTCAGAAGACGAATATTTCAAAAGCCAGAAGTAATTTTTTACTTTAAACCGGACAAACAGCCTGGCACAGTTGGAAAAGAAAGGTAGCGGCCATTTTGGAGCTTCCTCTCCCAACTGACATAACTGACAATGTACAGTAACAGGAAGCCCAGCAGCACTTCCTGTTTGCAAGTGGCCTGCAAGTCCAGGAACCACCATCATGTTTTTAAAATTGACCCCAGTAGGAGTTAGAAAAAGTTTAATTTTTATTTCCTGCAATCTAAATTGCCATGGGGAGGGGTGCATATGAGCACTGTTTGTTGTGTTAGTCTGGTTTAAGTCATTTTTGACTGTTGGTTCACTTTAAATCCAATTAAATTAGCTCTGCTTCAAGTGTTATTGTAGAATGAAAAAAACACATTTACCTCAAGAGAGGTAAAGGGCAAATCTCTAAAAATGAAAGGGATTTTTTTATGCAAAAGGTTAAACCCAAACAGCAGCTTACCTGGCCAGGCGTTCCTCCAGTGTTGTGCCTCCTCATAGTTCAGTGCCGTGAATGAGGAAATACACTTCCTCATATGCCCCTCCTGCACCTCCTTGCTGATGTGGACCACCAATACTATCTCAAGGAGCTAGTCCAAAACCTGTATTGATGGCCCCTGAGAAAGCCGGCTGAACTTCAAGTGGGGAAAAAAGTGGGGGAAGATTTCTTTTTATTTAAAATGAAGTAGATTAGTAAGATATTTCTTTTTCTGTAGCCTATCATATAATAGCATTTTATTTTCACATGTGTTTTTTTAGGGCCGATCAGCCCAATATTTATCTCCTGTGCTATAAATGAATAAGCCCAGGGCATATAAGGGCAGTTTAAAGATTAAAGTGGACCAACACCCAGGATTTTGACTATCCTGGGTCTTGGTCCACTTCGGTGGGGCACCCCCGATCGGGGTGCCCCGCTGTGTGAAACCCCCCCCGAACCCCCCGAACTCACCTCTGTCAGCGGCGACGGACAAGCCGCGGACAAGCGGCTCCTCCGCCGCCGCCTCCCGCGCGTCCCTGTTGACGCGCGCGTGCCCGCGCCGGCCATTCACAGACGGCCGGCGCGGGCGCGCGCACGACTAGAGGTGCGCGAGGGAGGCGGCGGCGGCCGGCCGCCGCCGAAACTAAGGTAAGGAGTTTGGGGGGTTTGGGGGGGTTTCACCCCGCGGGACATCCCGATCACGGGTGGGTGTTGGTCCACTTTAATGGCTAAAAGTATCAAATCAGAAGAAAACCTGTTGTTCCCTGTCCAGGCCCTCCTGTCCGAGTACCTAAAACGATGCAGCCAGCTCGGCGGCGGCCTGTTTTTTTGCGAATTGCTTAATATCAAGAATGGTGGCTTACGTGACCATCCTGCTGGCCGTATCCCCGGTTTCCCTGTAATGTGTGGAGCGCTCGCGCCCCCAGCCTACCCGAATGGATGGATGAGGGAGAGAACCACAGCTATGGGGAAGCCGGGGATACTGGAGGTGGCAGCTACATCGTCATGGGACCTGCCAGGAAATATAAGATTTCAGGTGACCCCGTGGGTTTCACACAGCAATGCATCCGGATTTCGCTTAAAGTGGACCAACACCCAGGATTTTGACTATCCTGGGTATTGGTCCACTTCCGCGGGGCACCCCGATCGTGGGTGCCCCGCTGTGTGAAACCCCCCAGAAAGCCCCGAAAACTCACCTGACGCCGCTCCCACGTGACTCGCTCGTCCAATCGTTGCCGCCGGACAAGCAGAGGCAGCGCCGGACAAGCTGATGTTTGAAGCTGAAATTCACAAACGGCCGGCGCGGGTGCGCGCCCTGCTAGAGGGACGCACGGGAGGTGGCGGCGGCCCGCGCATGCGCCGCTGGAACGAGGATCAGGTAGGATTTTCGGGGATCTGGGGGGGTTTCACAGAGCGGGGCACCCCCCGATCGGCTTGACCTGATCTGCTTTAAAATGGACCAATAATTGCTCGGTCCGGCCCTGGAGTCTAAAAATACCATTTTGTGATTACTCACCTGTAAAATGGGTATTATAAGTATGTCACACAACCCGCTTCCAATATTCATGACATATGGGTTATGTCCAGTAGAGGGCGAACTTCTGCAGAGATGACAGGAAGAAAAGAAGCCCCTCCCGGTCCATAAATACCTGGGACCTCCCACACATTCCCCAGTATAGGACAGCAGTAAGGGGACCAGGAAGAGCAAATTATAACAAACTTAACAATAAAAGGTTCACCATATAAAGGATCCAGAATACAAAAGGGCGGGATAAAGCGGGGTGTGTGACATACTTATAATACCCATTTTACAGGTGAGTTATCACAAAATGGTATTATTCTAAGTATGTCACACACCCCGCTTCCAATATTCATGACATATGGGACATCCAATAGCAGTGTCCGTCATGGGTGGGGGTCCCGAAACTGCAAGAAATGCACAAATTTTAAACCACTGCAGCTTGCAGAACCCTGCGGCCAAAAACAGCATCAGCCTAGGCCCGCACATCAACCTTATAAAACTTGGAAAAAGTATGAACGGAAGACCAAGTAGCAGCCTTACAAACTTGTTCAACGGAAGCCTGGTGCTGAAAAGCCCAAGAAGCCCCAACAGCACGAGAAGAATGAGCAGTGATCTGAAAAGGAGGAACCTTCCCCTTGGCAGCATAGGCCCCAACAATGGCCAGGCGTATCCATTTACTAATGGTAGACTTGGCTGGCGCCAAACCTTTCCTGGGCCCGGAGGGCACCACGAACAAGGCATCCGTCTTACGAAAGGGGAAAGTAGTCACCAAATAGTACTTCACACAACGAACCACATCCAAAGAGTGCAAAAGCCTCTCCTTGTCATTGCTAGGCTTAGGACACAAGGAAGGGAGAACTACAACCTGATTGAGGTGGAAGACAGAAACCACTTTAGGAAGGAAATCTGGCTTAAAGCGAAATACCACCCTGTCCTGGTGTCTCTCAAAGTAAGGGGCCTGAATAGACAGAGCCGCCAACTCAGAGACACGCCGAACAGAGATAATAGCAACCAAAAAGGCAACCCTTTGAGTGAGTACAGGAAGTGCAACATCCTGCACCGGCTCAAAAGGAGGCCCCTGGAGGGCGGACAGAACCAAATTCAAATCCCAAACGGGCACCAAAAGCTTTTTTAGGGGTGCCGCACATGAGTGACCCCCTGGAAAAAGGTCTTAACCAGAGGATGCAGAGCAAAAGACATTTGAAAAAAGACCGCCAGGGCAGAGACCTGTCCTTTCAAGGTACTAAGCTGGAACCCCAGGTCCAGACCGTGTTGAAGAAACTTCAAGATCCTAGGAATCGAAAACACCCTGCAAGGCAAAGCCCTAGCCTCACACCAGTCAATATAGGACCTCCAAGTCCTGTAGTATATGTTAGAGGAAGATCTCTTCCTAGCCCTAACAAGAGTCTGAATTACAGCCTCAGACAAACCTTCCTCCCTTAAGATGGAGGTTTCAGCAGCCACGCCGTCAAAGCCAGCGTTTGTAAATTGGGGTAACGTAGTTGACCTTGAGTGATCAGATCCGGAAACAGGGGCAGCCTGTACTGATCTACCGCCAGCGGTACGACGTCTGCGAACCAAACCTGTCTTGGCCACCTTGGGGGGCACCAGAATTGCTGGCGCACCCTCTAGAGCCAGCTTGCACACCACCGTGCCCACCATGGAGAAGGGGGGAAACAGGTAGAGGAACCCTAGATCCCTCCAGGCAAGAGACATGGCGTCCACTGGCAGGGCCAGAGGATCCTGAGACAGAGACACAAACTTTGAGAGCTTGTGATTGTGACGCGAGGCAAAAAGATCCACCTCTGGAAACCCCCACTTGTGACAGAGGGACTGGAATACCTTGTGGTTGAGAGACCATTTCCTCGGCGAGAGAATCCCCTGCTCAGGGAGTCCGCCTCCGTGTTTTCCACTCCCGGAATGTACACTGCTGAGATGCAAGGAACATTGCTCTCCGCCCATGCAAGAAACAGAGAAACTTCCCTGAGGGCACTCCTGCTGCGAGTCCCTTCTTGGTGATTGATGTAAGCTACCGCAGTTCGATTGTCTGATCGAACCTGAACCGGTAAGCCCCGTAGGTGATGCGTCAAGCATGACAGAACCAACCGAACAGCTCTCAGCTCCAAGACATTCATGGGGGTGTAAGCCTCCTGAGGAGCCCACAGCCCCTGGAACTGATGTGTCTTACAAAAACCTCCCCAGCCCGACAGGCTGGCATCCGTGGTAACCGTCTCCCAACAAGGGGCCAGAAAGGATCTGCCCCTCATCAGATTGCCTGGTTCCAGCCACCACTGAAGGGACTGCCGAACCCGGGGAGACATCAGGAATAACAGATCCAATGACTGCGGACGTCTGTCCCAGGCCAACAATAGGTGGAGCTGGAGCGACCTCATGTGGAAATGAGCAAAGGGAACTGCCTCGAAGGAAGCCACCATCAATCCCACCAGTCTCATCCCTAGCCGGATAGAAGGACGAGGTTTGGACAGGAGAAGACGTATCAGATCCTGAACCATCTGTACCTTGGTTTGAGGTGGTAACACCCTGGTCCGAATGGTATCCAGATTCATGCCCAGAAACGAGGTCTCCCTTGAAGGGGAGAGAGAAGACTTGGGATGGTTGATCACCTTACCGAACCTCTCCAGCGTCGCCACCACCAGCCTGGTGTCCAGCTCCGCCTGACTGAGAGAGGATGCCGTAATGAGGAGGTCGTCCACATACGGCACAATGCGAATGCCCTGGGCTCTGAGAAGGACCATTATGCCCACCAGCACCTTGGTGAACACACTTGGTTCCGAGGTCAGCCCGAAAGGGAGGGCAACAAACTGAAAATGCTGATCTCCCACCACAACCTGAGAAATCTCTGGTGTGCTGGGAAGATTGGTACATGAAAGTAAGCATCCTTGATGTCTATGGACGTCATGAAGTCCCCCTGAAGAAGAGAAAGGATGGCTGAGCGCAACGTCTCCATGCGGAACTTCTTGGTTCAAATGAACCTGTTGAGGAGCTTCAGATCCAGAATGGGTCTTATGGATCCATCCTTTTTGGGAACCGTGAAGAGGTTGGAATAATAGCCCCGGCCTCTCTCCGAGAAAGGCACCAGGCATATGACCTCCATGTCCAGAAGATTTTTTACTGCCCACAGAAGCCCCATGCGCAGCCCCGGGATCCAAGGGCACCCGAGATCTGAGGAATCTGTGAGGAGGCCGGTACTCAAACTCCAGTTTGTACCCGGAAGAGACCACTTCCAAGATCCATTTGTCTGTGACCTCCCGGGCCCAAACCTGGAAGAAGTGTTGCAGCTGTCCCCCCACCCGCAAGGGTGAGGGCGCCCCCTCATTGCTGAGCTGGCTTGGCAGCGGGCTTGGGACCCCAGGCAGGTCCAGGATGAGCACGTCCTCTGCCTCTGTTCCAGGAATCACCTCTGAAGGTAGAGTAGGCAAAACCTCTGCCTGCTCTGGCACCGCGAAAGGAGGGATTAAAGGAGCCTGCCCCCAGAAAGGAGCAACGCTGCTTCTTACGTTGTGGTAACTTTCCCCCTTTCACCACCGAATCCAACTTATCTCCAAACAGCTGCATACCCAGGAAGGGTAGCTCTGTAAGTGATTTCTTAGCCGCAATGTCAGCCGCCCATTGGCGCAACCAGACCGATCGGCGAATAGCCACTGGCAACGCCGAGGTTCTACTACACATGCATATTGTGTCATCCAAGGCGGATAATACCATTTTGTGAGTACTCACCTGTAAAATGGTTATTACCAGTATGTCACACACCCCACTTCCAAATATTCATGACACTTGGGAACCCGGCCTGTAGAGGGCGATCTTGCAGAGATGACATGGAAAAAGGAGCCCCTCCTGGTCCATAAGTACTGGGTTCCTCCCACTATTCCTCAGTCTTTTTAAAAAGCAGTGAAGAACCAGGAAGAGCAAATTATATTCGAAAATAATAATCACCATATAAAAAATACCTTAGAACAAAAAAGGGCGGGGGAAGTGGGGTGTGTGACATACTCGTAATAACCATTTTACAGGTGAGTATTCACAAAATGGTATTATTCCAAGTATGTCACACACCCCACTTCCAAATATTCATGACACTTGGGACATCCAATAGCAGTGTCTATAATGGGTGGGGATCCCAAGGAATAATGCATAACTTAAATTACTGCAGCTTGCTGAATTTTGCGGCCAAAAGCAGCATCTGCTGAGGCCCGCACATCAACCTTGTAAAACTTAGAAAAAGTATGCACAGAAGACCAAGTCGCAGCCTTACAAACCTGTTCAACAGAAGCCTGGTGCTGAAAAGCCCAGGAAGCTCCAATAGCACGAGTAGAATGAGCGGTGACATGAAAAGGGGGAACCTTCCCCTTAGCCATATAGGCCCCAATGATGGCCTGATGTATCCACTTACTAAGGGAAGATTTGGCAGGAGCAAAACCCTTCTTGGCCCAGAAGGCACAACAAAAAAACATCCGTCTTGCGGAAGGCCGAAGTAGTAACTAAATAATACTTAACACAACGAACTACATCCAAAGAATGTAAGACCCTTTCCTTGTCGTTACTAGGTTTAGGACACAAGGAAAGAAGAACTATATCCTGATTTAGGTGGAAAGCAGACACCACCTTAGGAAGGAAATCCGGTTTAAAACGGAAAACAACCTTATCTTGATGCCTCTCAAAATAAGGGGCTAGACTAGACAAAGCCACCAGTTCAGAAACTCGGCGGACAGAAGTAATAGCAACCAAAAAGGCAACCTTCTGAGTAAGAATAGGAAGAGGAATATCCTGCAAAGGCTCAAAGGGAGCGGCCTGCATAGCTGAAAGCACTAGGTTAAGGTCCCAAACAGGAAGTATAGGCTTTCTGGGAGGCCGCACATGCGTGACTCCTTGGAAAAAAGACTTAACCAAAGGATGAAGAGCAAACGACCAAGGCTTGCCCTTTCAAAGTACTAATCTGGAATCCAATATCCAGACCTCGTTGCAGATATTCCAGAAATCTAGGAATAGAAAATACTCTACAGGGCAAAGCCCTGGATTCACACCAATCAATATAGGACCTCCAAGTCCTGTAATAAATGACAGAGGAAGACTTCCTAGCTCTAATAAGAGTCTGAATAACCACATCAGAAAAACCTTCCTCTTTCAAGATGGAGAATTCAGCAGCCATGCCGTCAAAGCCAGAGTTTGTAAATTGGGGTAACAAAGTTGACCCTGAGTGATGAGATCTGGAAGAAGAGGCAGATGGAAACGATCCACTGCCAGCCTTACGACGTCTGCGTACCACAGACGTCTTGGCCACCTTGGCGCCACCAGAATTGCTGGCGCCTTCTCCAGTGCTAACTTGCGCACCACCTTGCTGATCATGGAGAATGGGGGAAACAGATATAGGAACCCCAGATCCTTCCAGGCCAGAGACATGGCATCCGCTGCCACTGCCAGAGGATCCTGGGATAGAGACACAAAAGCTGGCAGCTTGTGATTGTGGCGAGAAGCAAGCAGGTCCAACTGTGGAGTCCCCCACTTGTGACAGAGGAACTGACCCTTGGATTGAGAGACCATTCTCCCTGGCGAGAACATCCCCTGCTCAGGGAGTCTGCCTCCACATTCTCTATCCCCGGAATGTAAACTGCTGATATGCAGGGAACATTGATCTCTGCCCACTGAAGGATCAGAGACACTTCCCGGAGGGCACCCTGTAGCGATAACCCTTATCGCCGGAGGGCTTCACCGCCCGAGACGTCCTTTTCCCAATCGTAAGAGGTGCTGCTGGAATTCCAGAGTCGTCCGTGAGGAAACAGCCCTTACAAGGGCTAGTGAATTGTAATATAGCGTTTCCCCCAATAAGAGACAGAACTCAGTATTGAGGGTGAAGATGAACTGAACTTTATTAGTGCCACACTGGGCCTTATATACACAAGTCTCCATTGCATGACACACACACCGACCAATAGCAGCAGGGCACACAATCCCTCAACTCTGCCGGTGACGCAATCAGCAATACAATAGACGTCTGTAATACACTCAATCCGAACAATGCCATTGTCTGTGACGTAATCAATCAATACAATGGCAGTCAGAACAATGAATAATGTAATCAATCAATACAATGGCAGTCAGAACAATGAATAACGTAATCAATCACTACAATGGCAGTCAGAACAATGAATAATGTAATTAATCAATACACTGGCAGTCTGTAACATGCTTAAGAAAAGGAAAGTAATGAACCTGTGTAAAGTCCAAAGGGTATAGAGTCTGTCACAATGCCCCCTTTTTGTGGAACACCCGGCAGACCCGGATTGACCCTGTTCGGGTTAACGTGGGGCTGTCCGGACTCTTGTTATGGGCAGAGTTCTGTGTAAGGACAAGTCTGCAAATAGTGAGTAACCGGACTAAACATTGACGTGGGCTGTACATAGGAATCTTCTCGAAGGACTTAACCTGATGGCTGATCCTCTTCTTGGCTTCTTGTAACAGACATGACGTGATGCAGACGAAACCCCTGGGTCTCCCCGACCAGTGGGCTGGAGTCGGCAGCTCGGGCTGGAGCCTGGGTTGTAACAGGGTTGACGCTGGCTGGCCCAGAGGTAGCGTAGGCAGAAGTCATTGGTCCTAGATCATTTCCCAATAGTACTTCTGCTGGTAAGTTGTCCATAAGTCCCACCTGTACCCTGCCGGATCCAGCGCCCCAGTCAAGATGTACTCGGGCGGTGGGGAGTCGAAACACAGCTCCTACCGCCACCCTTACTGCAACGGTGTGTCCAGTGCGGTCTTTGTTCTTGACCAAATGAGGTTGGAGCAAGGTAAGTGTGGCTCCGGTGTCGCGTAATCCTTGCGCGGTGCGCCCATTGACTCGTACCTCCTGGCAATGGTGCTGTCGGTTGTCTTGGATGGCCGCTTGTACGGGATCAGCTTCATACAGTACCCCCAGACACTCTTCCAAACTGCTCTCTGCTTCCAAACAGTGTGCCACAGGAGTACGGGAGGTGGAAGGTTGCCTTTGCCCCCACGTGTTTCGGGGAGGCTCTAGGGCGCAATCACTGCGATAATGTCCCCATTGTTTGCAACGATGGCACTGAACTGTGGAGAGGTTCGGTTGCTGCGCTGGCCTATGTGGCCCAGAGTCACGAGTTGGCGCAATCAATACACTGGCAGTCTGTAACATGCTTAAGAAAAGGAAAGTAATGAACCTGTGTAAAGTCCAAAGGGTATAGAGTCTGTCACACACCCCAACTGCGAGTCCCTCCCTGGTGATTGATGTATGCAACAGCTGTTCGGTTGTCTGACCGAATCTCAACTGGCAGACCCTGTAAGAAATGGGTCAGTCGAAGTAGAACAAGACGTATGGCCCGAAGCTCTAATACATTGATTGGAGAATGAGCCTCCTGAGGCCCCCACAATCCTTGGAACTGATGCTTCTTCCAGAAGCCCCCCCAGCCCACCAGGCTGGCATCTGTGGTAACCAGTTCCCAACACGGAGTCAGAAATGACTTGCCCTTCTGGAGGTTGAGCGATATTAACCACCACTGAAGGGACTGCAAAACATGGGGAGACAATAGACAAGTCTGATTCAATGATAGTGGGCACCTGTCCCACTTTGCCAAGAGGAAGAGCTGAAGCGTCCTTATGTGAAACTGGGCAAACGGGACTACCTCGAATGCAGCTACCATCAATCCCACTAGTCTCATCCCTAGACGGATAGACTGACGAGGGTTGGACAAGATTAGACGAATCAAGTCCTGAATCAGAACCATTTTGGACTGAGGAAGAAAAACCTTGGCCTGAAATGTATCCAGAATCAGGCCCAGGAAGGGAATTTCCCTGGACGGACAGAGAGAGGATTTGGGGTAACCTATTACCCATCCGAACCTCTCTAGCGTAGAGACCACCGTCCTGGTGTCCAACTCTGATTGTTCGAGAGAGGAGGCCGCGATAAGAAGATCGTCCAGAAAAGGCACAATGCGGATGCCCTGGACCCTGAATATAGCCATCACTCCTGCCAGCATCTTGGTAAAGACTCTTGGGGCAGAGGTAAGGCCGAATGGCAGGGCCACAAATTGATAATGCTGGTCTTCTATCGAGAACCTGAGAAATCTCTGGTGACCCGGAAAAATAGAAATGTGCAAATAAGCATCCTTGATGTCTATGGATGTCATGAAGTCGGATAAATTGATTGAGTCTCCTTAGGTCTAGGATAGGCCGAACAGAGCCGTCCTTTTTGGGTACCGTGAATAGGTTGGAGTAAAACCCCAAACCCCTTTCCACTGGAGGCACTAGGCAGATGACAGCCATGTTTAACAGATTCGCTACTGCTGCCCGCAGTCCCTGCGCAATTGCCGGATCTGACGGCATCCGGGACATGAAAAATCTGGGAGGAGGCCGGAACTCGAATTCCAGTTTGTAACCGGAAGAGACTACTTCCAGAACCCAATTGTCTGATACCTCCTGACCCCAGACCTGGAAGAAGAACCGCAGCCGTCCCCCCACCCGTAAGGGTGAGGGCGCCCCCTCATTGTGGAGCAGGCTTAGTGGCAGATTTGGTTTTGGACCCCCAATTCTGACTTGGACGGCCACGTCCCTTTCCTCTATTCCATGCATTCCCTCTAGGGGCTGAAAAGGCCGATCCTCTACAGGATCTAGACCCCCGAAAAGGAAGGGTTAAAAGAGGCCACTCCACGAAAGGAACGACATGGTTTCTTACGCTGAGGTAATTTACCTCCTTTAGTGACAGAATCCAATTTTTCTCCAAAGAGGCGCAATCCCACAAAAGGGAGCGCTGTAAGGGATTTCTTGGCTACAATATCAGCTGCCCACTGCCACAACCATACTGACCGCCGAATGGCGATTAACAAGGCAGAGGTTCTGCTGCACATGAGCAGAGTATCATCTAAGGCAGAAAGTACAAAAGATGCAAACACCACACTGGAAAAAGCGTGGCAAGCCATTTGATCAATACGCTTATCCTCTTCATCTTTAAGTGTAGTGGAGTTAGGAGAATGCAACACAGAAGAATTGGATAAATTAAGCACAGGGGCATCCACCACAGGTGGTGATGACCAACGCTTAACAGTATCAGCTGGGAAGGGATATTTCTTGTCCCAGCCCAAGGGAATGCAAGGAAGCCACGCAGGCTTCTCCCATTCTTTAAGAATAATTTCATCAAAATGCTTTTGATTTGGAAATTCTAAACGAGGTTTAAAGACTCCAAAGAATTCCCCTTTTTGAGGAGGGACTACTTCAGGAGGAGTGATAACCAAAACCTCAAATAACTGAGCAAGAGCCTTTGGGGTATCCACAACACTGGCTTCACCCTGCTCAATCACAGTACCAACAAATTGCTGTTCATCAGAAACATCTGAATCCTCATAGAATTCTCCTTCTTCTAACTGAGAAGGATCAGACCAATAAAGCATTTCACAATTATCTAACTCACTTACCGGAGCGGCCTGAGTCAAATGTTTCCTTTTAGCTGAGGCCTTCTTGGCCACAGAGCTAGACATTAATTTTTCAAGATGAGCCAATCTGGCACATAAATCAGAATGCGACTCACCACCCATGACAATATCACTGGGGGTACGGACAAGACATGGCGGAGTAGGAGATAAGGCAGAAGCCGCAGACGCCGAAGCCTGGGCCCCAGTTTGCTGCATAATAGTTAATTGAGCACAAGGGACGCAAAGAATTGCGTTATCCCCAACAGCTCTTGGATGCTGACTCTGTAAGTGGCTGCTTGGAAGTGGTGAGTTAAAGTAGGATCTCTTGTGGTAAGCTTTGGGAAACTGAGCTCATTTGGTAAGTAAAATATAGCAAACTGTGTTTGTTTTATTTTTGTGAATCAGTGTGTTAATGCTGGCGCAAATTTAAAGAAAAAAAAAAGGGGGGGGGGGGTTCTTCACTTTCTCTCTCTTGGATTCCTGCTGAGGCCTAATTGAGGCCTAATTGAAGCAGGTGTGTTATAAGGCAGCACTCAACTCGTGTGGAGCTTGCTCTTGGATGCTGACTCTGTAAGTGGCTGCTTGGAAGTGGTGAGTTAAAGCAGGAGTTAAAAGCAGAAGTGCTGAAGCTGTAAGTATCTACCTTGATTTCTTATTGTTATTTTAAGTGTTGTAAATTCTACACTTGGTGTTCCCACAAATTGATACAATGGGTGCCATGCCTAACAATGCTGTCCAGTGTACATCTTGTGCTATGTATGCACTTCTTGATCAGTCGATGGTGGATATATATGCCCCGGATGTATGCGAATCGCTGATTTGGAAGCCGTGATTCACGATCTACATAAGCAATTGGCAACACTGAGAGACATTGTTATCATGCAAAAGAGTCTGGATCTCACTAATCTGGCACTCCATGGGTCAGGGGAGGGGGAGGGTGGTAGTATGGGGGGAGAGGAAAAGCAGGAAAATGAGGCAGCTAGCTGGATAACAGTTAGAAGGCAGGGTAGGGGTAAAAGTTACAGGGAGGCTAGCCCTGAACAGGCACCTCCAAACAAGTTTGCCCGGTTGGCAGATGAGGAGGATGTTAGCTCAGGGATGGCAAGGGAGGGGAAATGGAAACAGGGCAGGCAAGGAAATGGAAATGGAAACAGGGCTGGCAAGACAAGTGCTGTAGTGGGTGACTCTATTATTAGGGGAACAGACAGGGCAATCTGTCACAAAGACAGGGATTGCCAAACAGTGTGTTGCCTTCCTGGGGCAAGAGTACGGCATGTAGTGGAGCGGGCTGACAGATTGTTGGGAGGGGCTGGCGTGAACCCAGCGGTCATGGTGCATATTGGCACAAATGACATAGGAAGAAGTAGGTCGAAGGTCCTTAAAAATGATTTCAGGGACTTAGGCTGTAAGCTTAAGGCAAGGACCTCAACTGTAGTATTCTCAGAAATACTACCAGTACCAAGAGCAACATCAGAGAGGCAGCGGGAGATTAGAGATGTAAACAGGTGGCTCAAAATTGGGGTAAAAAGGAGGGGTTTGGGTTCTTAGAGAACTGGGCCGACTTCACAGTGGGCTACAGGTTCTTTGGCAGGGATGGGTTGCACCTCAATGGGGAGGGTGCATTTGTTCTGGGGGAGAGGATGGCTAAAAGGTTAGAGGAGTGTTTAAACTGTGCACTGGGGGGGAGGGTAAAAGCAGTTACAAAGGGGAAGTTAGGAAAGAAAGTGACAGTGGGTGTAGACATGAAACTGGGGGTGGAGAGGGGGGAGGGGTTAGCACATCTAGCAGGAATAAGGGCAATATACAAAATTATCAAAATTGTCATAAGCATTTGAAATGCATGCTTACAAATGCTAGAAGCTTGACTAATAAAATGGATGAACTAGAACTGATAATAACAGAAGAGCAATATGACATAGTGGGGGTAACAGAGACCTGGCTGGATGAAAGCTATGACTGGGCAGTACATTTACAGAGATACTGTGTGTTTAGGAGGGACCGTAACAAACGCAAAGGGGGTGTAGTCTGCTTAATTGTAAAATCCTCTCTACAGCCTGCTCTGCGGGGATATATGTGAGGAGAATGACCATGAGGAGTCTGTATGGGTAGAAATACATGGAGGGAGAAACAAAAATAAAATACTGATGGGGGTTTGCTATAAACCTCCAGATATATCCGAATCCATAGAAAATATGATGCTAAGGCAAATAGATATAGCCGCTAAACTAAATGAGGTAGTGATTATGGGGGACTTTAACTACCCAGATATAGACTGGGATGCTGAAACATGTGTTTTGCATAAAATTAATAGTTTTTTATCTAAAACAAAAGATGGCTAACTTTCCCAACAAGTACAAGCTCCAATAAGGGGGGAAGCCATATTGGACCTAATACTAACCAATGTACCAGACAAAGTATTAAAGGTACAGGTTGGGGGACACCTTGGAAGCAGTGATCATAATATCATTCATTTCCAATTAGCAGTCACTAGGGTGCCTTATCAAGGAGCCACAAAAATGCGGGACTTCAAAAAGGCAAAGTTTGACCAACTTAGAGATGCCCTACACTGCATTGACTGGGCAGTTAAATGGCAAATGAAGTTTAACACAGATAAATGTAAGGTTATGCACATGGGAAGGAGAAATCTGTGTCATGATTACACATTAAATAAAGAAACACTTGGTAAAACAACAATGGAAAAGGACCTAGGGGTTTTACTTGACAATAAGCTCAACTGTAGTAATCAATGCCAGGCAGCTGCTGCCAAGGTAAATAGGATCATGGGGTGCATCAGGAGGGGCATAGGTGCTCATGACCAGAGCATCATTTTAACCCTGTACAAGTCACTGGTCAGACCCCATATGGAATAATACTGTGCTTAAGAAGGACATATCAGAACTGGAGCACGTTCAAAGAAGGGCAACAAAGTGAATAAAAGGAGTGAGGGGGCTAGAGTACCTGGAAAGATTGTCCAAGTCAGGTTTATTTAGTCTGGAAAAAAGACGATTGAGGGGGTGATCTAATAACTATGTATAAATATATTCGGGGTCAATACAAAGATCTGTCCCACAATCTATTTATACCCCGGAGTGTAACCATAACCCGGGGGCATCCACTAAGGTTAGAGGAAAGGTGCTTTCTCCACCGACATAGGAGGGGATTCTTCTCTGTAAGAGCAGTGAGACTATGGAACTCGCTGCCAGAGGAGGTAGTAATGATGGATACAGTAAAAACGTTCAAAAGTGACCTTGATGCCTTCCTGGCATGTAATAACATTTCCAGCTATGGCTACTAGACCACTGGAAGGAATTAAACAGGCTGAACTGGATGGACTAAAGTCTTTATTCAGCCTTACATACTATGTTACTATATAAGGGATGCCCCACATCCAAAACATTGCCGAGTCTGTGAAGAGGGAACTGCATGCCTGTTGTCCTGAGATGCCTCCATATGGTGTTTAGTATTATACTATAATTGATTATAGTCGCCAAGTATATATGGGATTTACGCAATTGCTACCCGGGATACCCCTTTAAATAGTCCCAAGTGGGAGGATATTAACACAAATGGACCCCCAAATAAGGCTTTAAGGGCTAAAGACCAGGAGAAACCCCTTTTAAAATAAAGAGTTTCCACCACAAAGAAAACAGTCACCAATGCACACAATACAATAAATGACAAAGCATGAAAAAAAATGGCAGAAACACCCTTCAGCAAGGTGAGGGGTACTCACAGCACCTTTAAATATGGAACGCTTCACGAATATGCGTGTCATCCTTGCGCAGGGGCCATGCTAATCTTCTCTGTATCGTTCCAATTTTAGTATATGTGCTGCCTAAGCAAGCACAATGACGGAAGACCATAGGGAAACAGCAGGAGCCAGGCAGACAAGGAGAGCACACCAGATCTGATAATGAAATGATGCTGTGTGCCTAAGCCCCACCCACCCCCAGAATTACATGACCAAGAATGGAGGGAAATTCAAATCTGAACATAGCAGAAACAAAGAGCTTTGAAAGGTAAGCAAAAGAATGCTGCCTAGACAGAAATAGGAAAATCTAAATAAAACATAGCCTATTAAATAGTATAGTAAACATACATAATAATATATATATATATGTAATAAAGATTTATTTTATATATCTTTTTTTTTTTCTTTTCATTATTTGTGTGCATGGTGACAAATAACCCCAGATAACGCCCCCCCCCCCCCCCTCCTTTTTACCCCAGCAGGGTAAAGGAGAACTAAAAGGGGAGATGATAGAAATGCACCCATAAGGCACAAGGGGATTATAAAGGGACAGGGGCACCCCATGCCGAGAACACCAACCCGGAAACCGCCTACCCACATTTGGGTCTCACGGAGGAGTATAACTCCTGTATACACCAGAAGGTGTATGTATCTACCTTTGCCTGAACCATACAGCCAGGGCTAGGAGGCATCCAATATAACCAAACCGGTTTAAAGAGTATCAGACAGAAATAGAGAAAAAAAGGGGCCGGGAGCAAACCCAGCTACCTGCAGCTTGAAGGAGAGTCATCTTCTGAATGCTTTGCCGACTGCAGAGACGAAAAGACTGAGGAATAGTGGGAGGAGCCCAGTACTTATGGACCAGGAGGGGCTCCATTTTCCATGTCATCTCTGCAAGATCGCCCTCTACAGGCCGGGTTCCCAAGTGTCATGAATATTTGGAAGTGGGGTGTGTGACATACTAGGAATAAAACAAAAGACATGAACAATTTGCACCGCTTAAGGGCTGCGAATTCATTACTGGCCGGGTTAAGCTGGGAACCACTCAACAAGGTCCCTAACCACATCACTGGTAGCCACAGCCGTGAGCGCAGACGCACAAACAGGCCGCAAGTCTGAACCCACACTAGCGAAGGCATGGAAGGCCATTTGGTCAAGGCGCTTGTCCTCACCATCTCTTAGAGTGGTGGCGTCTGGAGAATGTACAACAGAGGTGTTGGACAATCCCAGAACGGGCACATCGACCTCAGAAGGGGACGACCAGCGCTTCACCGCGTCCACCGGAAAGGGATACTTCCTATCCCATCCCTGAGGAACACCGGGGAGCCGGCTAGGTCTCTCCCATTCCTTAAGAATCATGCTTTCAAAATGATTCTGATTTGGAAACTCCAAGCGAGGCTTAGAAGTCCCAAAGAATTCCCCCTTCAGCGGAGGGGACTCCGCTGGAGGAGAAATATCCAGCACCTCAAATGAATGAGCCAGGACCCTGGGGGTATCAACGGCATCCCCCTGCGCCTGCCCCAAACAATTCCCCCTCCTTAAGCGGGGAACAATCAGACCAGTCAAGGGAAACAGTCATCAACATCCAGAACCGGTGCGGCAGGTGACAAATGTCTTCTCTTAGCTGGGGCCTCTCTGGCCACAGAGCTAGAAATCAATTTCTCGATGTTGGCCAATCTAGCACATACATCAGATTGCGACTCCCCGCTAATGACAGTGTCACTTGGGGTACGGATAAGGTGGGGTGGGGTAGGAGATGAGGCCGGAGGCACGGACCCAGACGTCTGGGACCCGACTACCGCGTTATGGCCTGCTGAGCACATGGTATGCAAATCAGTACATTATCCCCCGTAAGGGATACCCCACAACCCACACACTGCCGGGATTGCCCCGAAGGGAGCCCAAGCCCGGTATCCTGGGAAGCCTCCATATGGTGATTTTATGGTAGTCGCAATGACCAGTGGGAATTACACTAATAAGCTACCCGGGATGCCCCTTAAAAGTCCGTTAGTGGGAGGATTTGAAAGAGGACCCCAAATTTAGAGTGAGGGAACCTAATGACCGGGAGAACCCCCTTTTTAATTAAAACAAGGGCGATCCTCCTGAAAGGCACAAGAGGGGGGCCATAAGTAAGAAGCTTGAAGGTTACACAACCATACAAAACACAGTAATAAAGCTTATTATAAGAACAAGCATGCAAAAGTAATATGTGTAGACAGAAAAAACGCCATAGATAAGGAAGAAAGGGGGGCTCCGCAGGGCACTCACGCAATCAGCAAAATGGCGACGAGGTAGAAGGGCAGCCTCCAGCATAAGCATCAGGAAGATAGAGAAGGTGGGCGGGCCGGCACAGATTGCGCGCCGCTCTTGGCCCCACCCCCTCCTGTACATGAGAACCGTGGTTCCCGGCAATAGGCTGGGGACCTCCACCGGCGCCATGAGAAGGGGGCAGGCCGCAGAAGCGCGTCGAGCTCGCGGCCCCGCCCCCTCCCCTCCTTGAGGAGAAGAAAGAATGGCCGAACCCCGGCAAAGTAGCGGGCCCGCCCGAACAATAAGCCTCCTACCTCCCAAGAGGCGCCATACAGTTTAAACACACACACTCACATGCCAGTAAAAACACAAATATTAATAAGGATGAGAAAAAAGGGGATAGACGCCCCCCCCACCCCCCATAATCCGGGGACAGAGGGCAACGGATGTGGAAGGGAATCCCAGGCACATAGCGCGGCGAAGGGGACATGGACAGGGCATCCCAAACCAGGATCCTGAACCTGGTAACCGCCTACCCCTTTGAATGGGGTCTCACGGGTGAGCATAGCTCCTACTGAACACCCCTAGGGTGTTACCTATCCTCATCCGGACCTACAACCGAGGCTGGGAGGCATAGGTACTTTTTAAAAAACTAAAGTCCGGTCAGAAATAGGGCCAAAAAAATTGCCGGGTGTGACCCCGGCCTACCTGTAAGTAAGGAGACAGCCATCTTCTGACTTGCTCGCCGTCTTGCAGAGACGATTACTGGGGAATGTGTGGGAGGTCCCAGGTATTTGTGGACCGGGAGGGGCTTCTTTTTTTCCTGTCATCTCTGCAGAAGTTCACCCTCTACTGGACATAACCCATATGTCATGAATATTGGAAGCGGGGTGTGTGACATACTTAGAATAGACCCCAGAGATGGCCAACTAAGTGTCCCCCAAGAGAGCTTGCAATTGCTTACCCTTCTGCCTTTCCCTTGCAGTGATTGTGGGCCGCTGCCATATCCCTGCAGCTGTGCGCGCTCTTGTGCCCAGCCATGCACTTTGCAGGGAAACCAGGAATGCGGCTGCCTCAGCTTCCTATACCGATGCTCTGTCTAAACCAACACGTTGTGCCATGCATTAGTAAGGTTGATTGGACCGCTGTGGGAAGAACTGGAAGTTGAGAGGTGTGGGCGATCTGGCGCGGTTCACACAGTGGGGCATTCCCCAGGTAAAAGAAACAATAACCGGGATAGTCAAATATGTCCCATTTGTGGAAAAAGGGCATCAATGAACACTATGGGTGGTGCCAGGGGGAGTATGGGGGGCTCAAGGTTGTAAAAAGGTGCCCTTTGATATACAGACCCTTGGACAAAGTGGGTGGGTCCCAGGCAGCCCAAGCATTGTATGACGGGACCACGAGGTAGAATGTGGAACCTTTGTATGGTAAGGTAATGCAGTACTATTGTGTTTGGAAATGTAATGTAGAGGGTTCTGAAATGTTAGCAGTACAATGCTGCAATTTACGGTTTGTAGTCCAGGACTAGCTTTATGCTCCATGGCACAGGTTTAAGGGGGCCTAATGTGTGTTTGGAGGAGAATGTCATGTGGCTCCAAGCAATTAGACACTTTGCTTGTTGCGTACGTTGCTGTCTTGTCACTTCACTGATACATCTTGAGTGAAGCTTCATGCTCTGTTGTCACTAAGTAGCAGAGTACAGGGTTGTGTATGCAGGTTGTGTCAACAGGTGAGCACGGTGACATACAGGTGTGTTACCAGCATATCGACACACACACACAGGTATGTGAAGGGTCTGCAGCGGCCATGCTGGTAGTCTCACCACTGATAAATAAGGCTGTCATGTTAACGATTATAGAGGTGCCCTTTGAGGTAAATGAAGGACGCTAAGGAAATAGGAAAGGTGAGCAGAGCATGGTCGGCAGTGTTACAAACTAAGGCAAGTCAAAATGTTTAATTTAGTTTAACCCAGGAGTAAGGAGTGCCTGGAATGGATTGGAAGAAAAATAGGAAAGGTGAGCAGAGCATGGTCGGCAGTGTTACAAACTAAGGCAAGTCAAAATGTTTAATTTAGTTTTGGATAAAGTAGAAAAAAGGGTTAGAATAAACTCTAAAGTGAATGTCCAACGTTAATTAAATAAAACAGCACGCACCCCAATTCTGGACCTCCCCTGGCACATATCCCAATTTGGCATTTTACTCATCTTCAAGACGATCCTATGGCAATCCTCGGCGGTACTTGCCAAGGAAGCTGCTGTCCCAACCATGATTCACTGCTTAGACAGCCAATCACTGTGCAGCAGCGCTACCGAAACATTCCTGTACTGCCGCACTCCTGGTGGAGGACTGGGCGCCTTTAGCTACAAAGGTATTTTTTTTATTTTTAAATGCTAAATCGTACTGAGAGCCAGGGTAGGGGTTATAGGGAGATTGCTTGCGGTTTAATTTATTCCAGGCTGGATGTTCGGTTGGTGTTACTGGAGCACCATATTTTGTATTGGTCACTGCATTTCAGGATCAATAATGCCCAGTAATTAAAGTGGAATAAAACCCCTCCTAGGTCCCCAGTGGCCCAAATCGCTTGCTCCTTTCCGATTTCTTGCAGCACTGATGTCCGTTTGACACAGGAATTTTAAACGAGTGCTTCTAATTGCCTGAGCAGCCTCCAGGGGAACCAGGAAGATGTACGTTTTTTGGCGTTACCAGGGAATAATATTGGGATACCCCTTCAGGAAGGAGCAAAACCCAGCAAAGTGAAATTCTTGGATTTGTTTCCTCTTTAATAAGAGATTGTGTGTGCATGTAAGCAGCCATTTTGCTATACCAAGGTCATTAAAACATATTACACTCACTTACCTGGATCTAGCTTGAAGAGGTCCAGCAGCCGGAATGCCAGTTTGCTTATGGTCTTGGGGTTCATTTTGTCTGGCTTTACAGGGGGAAGTCCCTTGTATTCTCTGTAGGGTGAGAGATAATAACATTTTTGATATATGTATCAGAAATTTGTGGCGCTTTCCAAAGTAACGATTTAAATTTGATACTTACCACTATTACAGCAGAACATTAATTAGGGAAGCCCACCGCTCTGGGCATGTCTGCACTCACTGCACTGATGGGATAAATGCGGAGGAGGAATTCCTATGTGTGTGCAAGCATACAATGGCCATCTATGCCCCCCCCCCCCCCCCCAAAAAAAAAAGAAATATTACAGAACCCTGCCCTTATAAGCTTACAACAAAATAAAAAAGAATCCCAAGATGCACATTAAGGTCCTTGTCATGGCAAAGTGAAAAAAAATAAACATCACTTACATGTCAGCCCACAATCTATCTGAGCCTTACTCGCCTGGCCTCTTGTCCCTGCAGCCAGTCACATGGGAGCAGGATCACTTTTTGATTGGCAGCATGTGATGCCTCTCGTGCTTTTGATTTTAGCCGCGGACACTCGTACACATGCCAGGCCAGTCAGGATTGTGCTCTCCATTAAGGAGAATGCTGCCACCAGACCAGCTCAGGTTCCAGGACGATAACAAGAGTGTGGGTGCAGGTTGGCATTTGCCTAGACTGTCCCTTTAAGCCACTTGATTGTGTTAGAATTTATTTTTATATAGATTTACATTTCCTAAATGTAACCATTATCCTGATCTGCCACACAGAAGCTAAAAGTAACAATTCAGATGCAGTTAACGTCCAGACTTAATTCAGTGGGTTGAACAAAATGATTGCATAAAAATGTGAGAAACTAAAGCATTTTTTGAACACAGTACCTTAAACCGGACCTTCACCATGATTTAATGAAAAGCCCAAACTCTTAAAAAACGGTTCCCCAGCATCTAAAATTAATATATTTTAAGTTTTAGTCACTAAGTTATTATTCTTTCCCCCACTGGGCTGCAACTCTGTTCAGGAATTTAGAAGCATCACACTTACTGAGGAGAGGAGAGTGGGATAAGGTACAGGGGGGCAGGTTATAGCTGAGTTTTGCTCAGACAGAGCAGAGCTGGGGTCAGGTAAAGGTCAGCAGTCCCAGAATGCAAAGCAGAAAGTCAGGAGGCACTTCCTGTTTGCAGGCTGCCTGATAAGATGGCGGCTTCCATAAGCCGCCATCTTGGATGTTTAAAGGCTCAAAACATGCAGTAGATGCAGGTAGGATGATTTTTAATGTGGACAATCTGTATGTACAGGTTGTGGGAAACATATAAGATAGACTCTTATTCAGAGTGAAGGTCCGCTTTAATTTCAGGGGCTTAAAAGTAATTGGAAAATTTTAATAATTGTAAAAAAAATGTTAATTTCTAATACTTGGTTGAAAACTCTTTGCTGGCAATGACAAAGTCTTGAACTTGTGGACATCACCAGACATTGCTGTGTTTCCTTCTTTCCAGTGCTCGGCCAGGCCTTTACTGCAGCGGTTTTCAGTTGCTGTTTGTTTTTTGTGAGTGAAATGCATGATCATTGGGTTGGGATCAGGTGACTGACTTGGCCATTCAATAATATTAAACTCCTTTGCTTTAGTAAATTCTTGGGTAGCTTTGAGAGTTACAAAGGAGGGGTGGTAGCTGCTCAGACCAATTTATAACTAACCTGGTAGGTGCACATGAGCAGGGCAATTAGAATACACAAAAGGGGCCACAACACATTAAAGCATTGGTTGCGAGCTAACAGGGCTGAGTGGCCCCTTTAAGACTAGTGATTAGGACTGCAACTACACAGAGGCACCTTGGCGTTTGGTGGTGCAGCTATAGCATACTTCTGCAGATGTGTGCCAACCAAGTCCTTCGTTTTTAACCAGATTTAGAGACAGATTATAGGATTGTTTGCGAGCTAACAAGGCCGAGTGCTGCTGCCCCTTTAAGTCCTGGGTAGCTTTGGCTTTATGTTCTGGGCCATTGTCCATCTATATGAAATGCCAACCAATCAGTCTGGTGGCATTTGGCTGCATTTTAGCACCAAGTATGTCTCTGAATAGCTCAGAATTTATCCGGCTGCTTCTGTCCTGTGTCACATAATCAATAAACACTAGTGACCCAGTGCCACTAGCAGCCAGGCATGCCCAAGCTATCACACTGACTCCACAGTGTTTTAGATGAGCTGTAACACGCCTTCGCCATACATTTTTTTTCCCCCATTCTGTGAGAGGCTGCCCATTTTTTCCTCTGTCCAAATAATGGCTTTCCAGAAATGTGCTGGCTTTTTTGCGACCATCCACCACTTCTGTGGGTCTCCAGGTCTTTTTGCATTGATGACTTCACTGGTGCTTTCTTTCTTTTTCAGAATGTACCAACCTGTAGATTTTTCCACTCCTAATAGTGTAGCAATTTCTTTTTTTCTCAGTTTTTTTTTTATTTCCACAGCTTAAAGGAGAAACATCAGAGGCAGTTGGGGAGTTAATAAATACTCCCCAGACTTGGCTTACCTGCCCCCCCTCCAGTTTTTAATTTGGGGTCACGCCTCCTCCATTCACTACAATAGAGGGGGGAGTGTAGGGTTGTGCACGCTACCTCCATTGCAATGAATGGAGAGGGCACAGCCACACCCCGTGATTGATGCGAGTCGCGATTGTGACCTGCCGTGAATCCCATACCCGGGGTCTGGCCCCAGGAGGTGGCAGCTGCAGCGGTGCCCCGATAAAGCGATCGGGTGAGTTCTGGAGCACCAGACCAGTGACCAGCGACACAGGACAAAAATACAATTCTGTGATTACACGCCTGTAGAATTGGTATTATAAGTATACAGCACGTCCTGCTCCAGAATATTCCTTACACATGGGTAATACATCCACAAGATGGTGCTGGACTGCAGAAAACAGCTTGTGGCTCCTCCCGGCCCTATATAAGTCAGGGACCTCCCACAAATTCCCCAGTATTGACAAGCAGTAAACAAGAAGCCGGGAGAACAATAACAACAGGAATTCAAAAAAGAACATATGAACAATCACCATACAGAGGTAACTAAGAATAATGATAACAAGTGTGGGATGGAACAGGACGTGCTGTATATGTATAATACCAATTGTATTATTCTAAGGTCCAGACGGGAGCACAAAAAATACAATTCTGTGAGTACTCACCTGTAGAATTGTTTTCGTAGTATACAGCACGTTCTGTTTCACTTATTCCTTACATCTGGGTTATCTGCCACAAGGTGGCAGAAAGACTGCAGAAAGACTTGTGCCATCTCCCGGCCCTATAAAAAGCCCGGAACCTCACACAAATTCCCAGTGTTACAAAGCAGTTAGACAAGAAGCCGGGAGAACAACAATGAATGAAATCCCAAAATGAACATTTGAACAAATCACCATACAGAGGTGACCAAGAATAATAATAATAACAAGGGAGGGATGAAACAGGACGTGCGGTATACTACAAAAACAATTTTACAGGTGAGCACTCACAGAATTGTATTTTTCCAAGTATACAGCACGTCCTGTTTCACTAATACCTTACGTCTGGGACATCCAAAAGCAGTGTCCGTAAAGTAGGGTGGGATCCCCAAAAAGCAACGGCGGGCAGTTCAAACCACTGCCGCCTGAAGAACCTTGCGGCCAAAAGCAGCATCAGCTGAGGCCCTAACATCAACCTTTTAAAACTTGGAAAAAGTATGAACAGAAGACCAAGTTGTGGCCTTACAAACTTGTTCAACAGAAGCTTGGTGCTGAAAGGCCCAAGACGCACCAATAGCACGAGTGGAATGAGCAGTAAGACGGAAGGGAGGATCCTTCCCTTTAGCAGAATAGGCCTGCACCACCGCCTGATGGATCCACTTGCTGATAGTGGATTTAGCCGGAGGCAAACCCTTCCTAGACCCAGAAGTGAGAACAAACAGAGCATCAGACTTCCTAAAAGTCTCAGTAGCAACCAAAGAGAACTTTAGAGCCATGACCACATCCAGATAATACAGAGTCCGCTCCTTGGAATTAGCAGGATTAGGACACAATGAAGGCAAGACTATGTCCTGATTGAGATGAAAGGTAGACACAACCTTAGGCAAGAAATCTGGCTTAAGCCAAAACACCACCTTATCCTGATGCCGCTCAAAATAAGGAGGTTTGAAGGAAAGCGCCGCTAGCTCAGAAACTCACCTTACAGAAGTGATAGCCACCAAAAAGGCTACCTTAAGAATCAAAATGGGCAAGGCGGCCTTACGGATAGGCTCAAAGGGGGGCGCTTGCATAGCAGACAACACCAGATTCAGATCTCAGACTGGTAGCAAAGGCTTACGGGGTGGACGCACGTGAGAAACACCCTGGAAAAAAGTTTTAACCAGCCGGTGATTGGCAAAAAATCTTTGGAAAAAAATTGCCAGAGCTGAAACATGGCCTTTGAGGGTACTAAGTTGAAGGCCCAAATCCAAACCATGTTACAAGAATTCCAGAATTCAGGGAAAAGAAAACACCCTACAGGGAAGAGACTTGGACTCACACCAGGCAATGTAAGCATGCCAGACCCTGTAATAGATAAAAGACGAGACTTCTTCCTAGTCCTAATCATGGTATCAACAACAGAAGCAAGTAACTCCTTTTCCATCAAGATGGAAGTTTCAGCAGCCAAGCCGTTAAAGCCAGCGTTTGTAAACTGCCAACTGCACGACGTCTGCGAACCAAACCCTTCTTGGCCAACAAGGGGTCACCAGGATGGCAGGTACCTGCTCCTGGACTATCTTGCGCATGACCCTGCCCAGGAGAGGAAACAGAGGGAACACATAGAGAAGCCGAAACTCCTTCCAAGGAATAGCCAATGCATCCGTGGCGAAGGCCAGAGGAACCTGAGACAGAGAGACAAATCTGGGAAGTTTGTGATTGTGACAAAACGCAAACAGGTCCACGTCCGGCTGCCCCCAGCGATGACACAGGGAGAGAACACCAGGTTGTTGAGGGACCATTCCCCCATACAAGACGTCCCCCTGCTCAGGGAGTCTCCACCCCCGGAATGTAGATCGCGGAGATGCCGGGAACATGCTGTTCCGCGCAAGACAGGATCAGGGACACTTCCTTGAAGGCTCACTTGCTTCGAGTTCCTCCCTGATGAATGATGTAGGCAACCGCCATCTGGTTGACTGAGCGGATCTGAACAACGCAACCCCGAAGGTGAGTGGTCATGCGAGAAAGAACCAATCTGATCGCCCTCAGTTCCAATACTTTGATGGAAGCATGGGCTCCACCGACCCTGGAACCTCAGGGACTTCCAGAAGCCTCCACAACCGGTCAGACCGGCATCTGTGGTGACCTTCTCCCAGCACGGGGGCAGGAAGGTCCTGCCCACTAGAAGGTTCCTTGAGTCCAGCCACGACGAGAGGGACCGTCTGGCCAGAGGGAACAGAGCAAACTCTTGATCCAAGGACACAGGGTCCTGATCCCAAACTGACAAGAGGAGTAACTAAAGATGTCTCATGTGAAACTGAACAAAGGGGACTGCCTCGAAGCAGGGCACCATCAGGCCCACCAACTATATCCCCTGCTGAGGAAGGAACAACCCGACCTGATAGGTATCCACAGTCATGCCCAGAAAGGACCTCACCAAGGACGGGGACAGGGAAGACTTGGGAAAGTTGAACACCCAGCCGAAGGACTCCAGAGTGGAGGTCACTATCTGAGTGTCCTGCTCGGCCCGAGGAAAGGACTGGGCCACAATCAGGATGTCGTCCAGGTAAGGAATGCGGATGCCCTGGGTCCATAGCAGAGCCATCACTCCCGCCAGTATCTTGGCGAACACCCGAGGTGATACCGAAGGGCAGAGCTGCAGACTGGTAATGCTGATCCTCCAGCGCGAACCTTAGAAATCTATGATGACCTGCAAATATAGGCACATGAAGATAAGCATCCTTGATGTCCACAGTGGTCATGAAGTCGCCCGGGCGAAGGGTACTGACAGCAGAGCGTAGCGTCTCCATACAAAAATGCTTGAATCTGACAATTTGTTAAGTCCCTTCAGATCTTGTAACCGGAGAACAATACCTCCTGTATCCACCGGTCTGAGACGTGAAGCCTCCAGACGTGAGCAAAGAGCCGAAACCGTCCCTCCACCCGGATGGGTGAGGGCGCCCCTTCATGCCTGAGGGGGCTTGTGAGAGAGGGTTTGGGCTTAGTATCCAGGAGAGACCGGGACGACCACGGGATCTGCCACGGCCCCAAGAATCTCTGCGGCCACTAGAGAAGAGGGAGCCACGACCTCCTCTGGGAGCCGAAAGGAAGGGAGGAGGATGGAGGACCCCCGAAATGGCCTCAAAATCAGAACAAAGTAAGAGAGTACTATAGTTCCCCCCCCTCCGCTACCAGCTGTAGCACCATCAAGGAGACGCTTGAGCAGCCTCTTGAGGGCAATAGCAGTAATGGCAATCCAGCCCCCACACAGGTAAAAGCATGGCAGGCCAATTGATCCATGCGCCGGACCTCACCATCCCTCAGAGAGGTAGTGTCAGGGGAAGGCATGACCGATGTATTGGACAAGCCTTCTTAACAAGATCAGCAGGAAAGGGATACCTTTTATCCAACCCTTGGGCACAGCAGGCAGCCTGCTAGGACGTTCCCATTCTTTAAGTACCAAAATGGTAAAATGTTACTGCTCAGGGAACTCTGGACGCTGATTACCAGGGCGAACAAGCTCCCCCTGCTTTCTCTTAGCCACCTCCAGGGCAGCAATGTGCATTATATCAAAAATATGTGCTTTCCCATTTAGGTTTCTGCGCCATCCCATTGGTGGTGAGCCAGAGGGATTTGCGTGATGTTGAGGGCTACGGCCCTCTTAGTTCTTAATTGCCCCCCTCTTTAAGGAGGGCTTTGTTAGTTTGTTAGTCTTGTTAGTTCTGTCTCTTTTTTATGTCTTTCCTTTTTTCCCTCTTTGTCTTTTTGCTCTATTTCTCTGATCGTCCGCTTGCCTCTCTCTCTAGGTGAAATTCTCCTGACCATCGGGGCCTGGGAAGTGTAACGTGAACTAGACTCTGTGACATCATTTAGCCGGGTGTGTGCCCTTTACCTGTAATTTGGCTGCACTGATGAGTGTTAAACTCTGTACGTTTAACGCTAAAGGGTTGAACATCCCAGAGAAAAGGGTCAAAATTTTGTATGGGCTTCATAAGGAAAGAGTGGACATAGCCCTTCTACAAGAAACGCATTTTTGTCAAGGGAAAATCCCAGAAATCAGAAAAAGATACTAAGATAAGTGGTATCACAGCCCCAATCCCGAGAATAAATCTAAGGGTGTATCTATTGCCATACATAAAAACGTTCCCATAGAGAACGTACAGGTTACGGAGGACCCTGGGGACAGATACCTGTTCCTCAAATTTACCTTGTGTAGGGCGAGATACACCCTGGCCAACCTGTACCTACCCAATCAGGGACAGGTGGAGGCGGGATTGGGTATGTTACGTTTGCTGGAAGACTTTAGAGAAGGAAAGCCAATTATAGCGGGAGATCTCAATCTAGTCCTAGACCCAAGGATTGATTCTTCTCAGGGGAAATCTGCAATCTACCACTCTAGACTTAACAGATTCCGCAAAGCTCTTCAGTCCCTACAGGTGGTGGACATATGGAGGATCCTCCATGGGGGGGAGAGGGACTATACATACTTTTCCCACACTCACAATATGTATAGCAGGCTGAACCATTTCCTCCTGAGCCACCACACCCTTGCAATGGACCCTGAGTCCTCGATTGGTCAAATACTCTGGTCGGATCACGCCCCTGTATTCTTGAGCCTCCCGGTATGGGACGCGACCCCCAGGCGGTGCACTTGGCGTTTGAATGATAATCTGTTGAAAGACATGCTATGCATGACTGAGATCAAGGCTGTGGTGGCCAATTTTCAGGTTGACCACAGCAATGACAGTACTTCACTACCAATACAGTGGGAGGCGCTCAAGTGTATGCTGCGGGGAGTTTTTATCAAACATGGAGCGAGGTTCAAGAAGGAAAGGGCTCGACAGATTGCAGAAACACTGGGGCGCATACAGGAGTTAGAGAAAACTCATAAGACCCTCTCATCTCCTGGGGACCTACGAGTTGTTGGAGGCTAGGCAGAAGTTAAAGGAGGGAAGTTAAATGATCAATGCTACCTCAGATTTAGAGATCGTTGTAGGGCACGCCTGTACGAGCACTCGGATAAGTGTGGTAGGTTGTTGGCTCGGTTGCTCCACCCAAGGCAGGGCTGTACATATATCCCCAGAATGAAAACGGTAGATGGTGGGGAGGTGCATAAGACACCCCAAATAGCGGGTGAATTCCAATCTTATTATTCAAACCTCTATAACATTAACAACGCTTCAGTCCGGGGTGCACAAGGGGGGATAGTGGGAGACTTAGATGATTATATCACAGAGACCGCTCTACCGGTCATCCCCCCGGAGGAAAGTGAGGCGTTGGAGGATTCGATACAGCAAGAGGAGGTCATGCGGGCCATACAGGGGACCCCCACCGAGGAAGAGCCCGGGGCCGGATGGGTTTACCCCCCGGTTCTATAAGTCAATGGTATCCCTGATAGCCCCTTTCTTGACAAAGGTGTTTAACTCCGTGTCGGGTCGGTGCCCCTTCCCGAGACAGACCCTAGAGGCCCACATTACGGTCATTCCGAAACCTGGGAAAGACGGTACCTCTCCGGGTAATTACAGACCGATCTCGTTGACCAATGTGGATGTCAAACTGTTTGCCAAAATTATGGAGAGAATATAAACTCTCCCTCTTTGCCGATGACCTCCTTGTACCTCCCCGCATACCTCTCTGCCTTCCATCATCCGGGAGTTTGAAAGATTTAGCAAGCTAAGCAACTTTAAAGTTAATATGACTAAAACAGAGATCTTGAATATCTCCTTAGACAAATGGGCCCAAGATTTCATTCGGACGAATTTCCCATTTAAGTGGCAAAAGGAGTCGATAAAATATCTCGGAGTGCAGGTATCCACTGATCTGGGGAAACTCTATAAACTAAACTATATGCCTCTCCTTAACAGCACGATGATGAGTCTGGGAACATATGCTAAAAAACAGTACTCCTGGCTACGGAGAACAAACATCCTAAAAATGGATGTGTTGCCTAGGTTCTTATATGTTTTTCAGACTCTGCCGCTGCTGCCGGAAAGGGGGTTCTTTAAGCAGCTACAGGCTGCTTTCTTTAATTTCGTATGGGATAGCAAGAAGCCCAGGGTGAGTAGGGGGACGCTGTGTAGACCTAAGAACGCAGGAGGGCTAGGAGTCCCTGACATGAAGTCGTATCATGCGCCCGCGGTCCTAGTGAGGCTGGTTGACTGGTTCCACCACAAGAGGAGTAAACAATGGGTCGCGCTCGAAAGCGATATTTCACCAGTTAGTCTGACTGCCCTGCCTTGGGTGGACCCCGAATGCCGCCCAAAGAGGCGGGAACTTCCATACTTAGTGAATCCTTTGCTGACCCTCTGGGATAGATCCCTGAAGCGAAGGGGCTTATCGCATAGACCCGGTCCTCTCACCCCGCTCTTCAATAACCCTGCTTTCACCCCAGGGCTGGACGCCAAGTCATTCCTCGTGTGGGATGCAACCCAGGACACCAGACTGGGTGAGGTTACCTCTGGATCTGGCCTGCCATCCCTTTCTGAGTTGAGAGAGCGGGGTGGGGGTGGGAGGAAACTGTCTTGGTTCCTATATGCCCAGTTGAGCTCCTTCATTGGATCCTTCACTCCTGGAACTGCCTTGTCCCGGCCCTTAACGACCCTGGAGATGATCCTCAAAGCCCAGGACCCCCCCCCCTCACGAGCATGATTTCAACTTTATATAGGATTTATCTAACTGGGGGTATGAAGGAGGGGCTTCCACAATTTTTCAGGAGATGGAAAGAATAATTGGGTCAGACGTTTGAGAAGGAGGAGTGGGAAAAATTTGCTCTGACACACAAATTCTTAATGGCTTGCAGGGCCCAGGAGAGGAATTACAAAATCCTGACCAGGTGGTACAGGAGCCCTGCGGACTTAGTGAGGTTCGGGGGAGCGGAGACAGGTAATTGCTGGAGATGTAACGGGGCCCATGGGACCTTGACCCACATATGGTGGGAATGCCCTGCTATAAAAGCTGTTTGGGAGGGAGTGTTGAGGGTGTTTGAGTATACGACCCTTGAGAATATCCCCAACTCCCTTCAGGTGGCCCTTTTGTCTATGACTCCGGGTTCAGTGGCAGAAGGGGGGAGGGGCCTGCTGAGGCATATGCTTACAGCTGCCAGGTCAGTAATTCCCCGACATTGGCGCTCCAACACTGTACCCACCCTGATGGAATGGTTTGGGGAGTTGGAAAATATCAAAAGGATGGAGGAACTAGCTCTTGATGGAGTTGAGGGTGGGGCCGAAAAACACTCCAGGGCATGGACATAGGGGAGGTCTCCAAGAGTTCCCCGGAGATCCGGAGTATACTAGAGAGAGATGGGTAATGTAGGCGTTCATTCTTTCTTCTCTCTTTTCCTTCCTTTCTTCTTTCTTCATTTATATTTCTTGTGTTCTCTATTTCTTCTTTTCTTCGCCTTCCCTGGGTTTACTCCAGGGGCGGACGGAGCTGTCCACAGTAATGCCGGTGAGATCACAGTTGGAGGGGTTGATGGTTGTTTAAGGGGCAGTGTCCCCTAGCACCGGGCAGTCACTCACAAGCCCCCAACCCGGTCGGATCCTCCCCTCTTTTCTGTCTCTCCGGAAATTGGCGATGGAGGTACCCCTCGGGTCCCCCATTTTAGTAAAACGGGGAGACCAATAAACGTGGTAGCCTTACAGGTTCGAGGTGAGGTGGTTACTGTTATTGATATTGTTGTAACGTCTGATACTGTCACCTTTGGCATTTGATTATAACTGAAGGGGGTTGTAGACCTTATTGGATAACTAGTTTTATTACTATCTGTGTAAACCCTTCAACAATCCTGTTATTTTGATGCTTGTACTGGTTATCTTCATTGTATGCTCGTGGCGCTGAGGTTCTGTATTATTATTGCGCTGTTCTTTCTGTCTGTATGTTTATACATCTCTATATAAAACTTAATAAAGATATATTGCACAAAAAATATGTGACAGCAGATTATCAGTGTCCTCAGGGTACCATGAATCCCCTCCAGAAACCGACCCAGGGTCACTATCGCAACCCTCCTGCTGGTTCCCAGAGGAGTCAGAATCCTGGGAAAGTCCCCCCATCTCAAGGGGGTGACAGCCACCAAACTCATCAATCCCCACATACACCTTAGCAAGGGGGGAGGGCCTGGGATCCAGGTGCCACTTCTTGCTAGAGGCCTTCCTAGGAACAGGCCTGGCAAGCTGCCTCTCAATGTTAGCCACCCGCAGAGCCAAATCAGAATGAGACTCCCTGCTAACAGTGCCCTCACAAGGGCCTAGTTGCAGGAGCGGGGAGTAGGGGAAGCAGAGGGAGGCACAGAGCTGGGAAGCGAAGCAGGCAAACCAGCTTGTAGTGCTATGACACTGTCAACACACAGCATTCTCACACCGTGACACTGTTAATCACAGGGGATACTCACACAAGGAACATAGCCGGGCTTGCCCCACAGGGCCTCCAAGTACGCTATCCCCTGAAGCCTCCATATGGTGATTAACACAGGTGCAATAGACCAGTAGTGGGTAAAGGCTTAAGACAGAAGCCACCCGGGATGCCCTCCCATGGGATGCCCCCAGAAGTCTATTTTGTGAAGGGGGAGGAAGGAGTAAGCCGGGAGAACCACAACCCAATGGTATCCCGCCTGAAAGACATAAGTAAAAATACACATGAGAATCCCGCAGCACATGAAAATCCCAGGGTCAATAAACCCCCCCCCCCCCCCCCCCCCCCCCAAGGGGAACTCACGGACCAAAGACACCGCGGGGTCACTCAGGCACAGACCGCTAGGTAAAGCGATACACCAGGGAAAGCAGCGCTGCAGCCGGGAATGAACAAAACCAGATACGCAGGTTGTACAAAATGGCGCCGGCTGAGGTACCTCGAGGGGCGGGCCGCAGGGGAACAGCGCGATCACCAGGCCCCGCCCCCCCCTTGAAGAGCGTGAAAACAGCGCTCACGTGACCCGGCCGGGGCCATGACAAAGCAAAATTACCTCAGGTTATAGCGCCCACAGCCGCGGAGCGTAGTACAAAGCTGCGCAGCAGCTAAAAACACCAAAAAACACACCAAAATCGCCAAATTACCTCAGAAAATACCAGAAAACACCACTCACCACCACTTAACCCCCCTCCCCCCGGATGGAGTCAGAGAGGGGGGAGAAGAGAGGGAGACGAGGGAAGGCAGCTGCGAGTATCCATGGCCAGGGAGGGGGGGGGAGCCCCAGAAGTAAAAGAAGAGGACATAGTCCCCAAATAACTCACTCCCTCAGAAGGCAGTGCATGAACTCCGCATCCCAATCAGGCTCACCATAAAGCCTATGGCTGGCTCCCCTTTGTAGTACAGGGTCTGCGGCTTGGAGCAGCGCTCCTGGAGCACTTGACCCTAGTGCTCTTCTACCTTCACCCGATCTGTCAGCCGAGGCTGGGAGGCAGTGGGGGTCCAGAATCGGATGGGAATAGACTTGCAGGGCCGCAGGCTTGGTTGCCTCGCTCACCTGCGCAAGAGAGAGAGAGAGAACCATCTTCTATCTTCGCAATCCGACTGCAGAAGGAAACTGGGAATTTGTGGGAGGTTCCTGGCTTTTTATAGGGTCAGGAGATGCCAAAAGTCTTTCTGCAGTCCACTGCACCACCTTGTGGCGGATAACCCAGACGTAAGGAATAAGTGAAATAGGACGTGCTGTATACTTGGAAAAGAGCATCAGTCTTCCTGAAGGATTCAGTAGCCACCAAATAGAACTTCAGAGTCCTGACTAGGGATGAACGAATCGATCTGGACGAACCCGGATTCGTTCCGAATTTCATGGAAAATGTGATTCTGAACGAATCCGAATTTCCCCGCGATTCGATCGATCGAAGTTTTCCTTTAAACTCCATTTATTTCAATTACAGGCATTCTAAAATGGTGGATGAACATGTCCAGACATACCCCCTGGTGCAAGGTATCATGGGTAAGTCACATGCAGCCTATCAGCAGCCAGGAAGCCCGGTGACGTCACCGTGCTATATAAACCGGCGGCCATTTTCCTTTTGCGAATTTCAGCCTTGCATTGCAGACAGAACGGAGGTTGCTGCAGACAGGGAGAGACTTACAGACAGGCAGGCAGAATCAGAGAGGCAGACAGAGAGGTAGATAGAGCCAGGGAAAGATAGGGAAAAACCGGAACCATCCAGCCAGGGACAGCTTAGAAGTGACAGTGAAAAAATTTTTCATTAGCCAGATCAGTTTTCAATTCAATTTCAGTTCTTTGTGCTGTAAATCTGCCTTGCCACTGTGCATACCATCTATGCAGTGGCTTATTTAACCCTATCTGTTACACACAAGTATTTATCATAATATAACTGGATTAGTTTAAATATTTTTTGGTCTGCCTTTAACAAAAAAAACACCAGCCCACCTGGGTATCCCAAACCTGCACTTAGCAACCTATCTGTTATACTAAATACGCTTGTTGATCCTCCTCAGCTTAATCAAAGTATTTCATTTTGAATTGGTTTTTGGTCTGCCTTTAACAAAAAACACCAGGCCGCAGGGCATCCCAAACCTGCATTTAGCAGCCTGTTATACTAAATACGCTTGTTGATCCTCCTCAGCTTAATCAAAGTATTGCATTTTGAATTGTTTTTTGGTCTGCCTTTAACAAAAAAAACACCAGGCCGCAGGGCATCCCAAACCTGCACTTAGCAGCCTATCTGTTATACTAAATACGCTTGTTCATCCTTCCTCAGCTTAATCAAAGTATTTCATTTTGAATTGGTTTTTGGTCTGCTGCCAAAACACTAGGCCGCAGGGTATCTCATATTACCAGTTTTCATAGTATCTGGTGCAGAGAAGCAATCCCTCACTTTATTTAGCTTCTTCTTTTTAAAGTAAACACATTTTTTATCATACCTATTGCGCATTTCAAATACATAAAAATGTCAGGCAGACAAGTGCAAGGATGTTCAAAGAGGAGTGGCAGAGGCCAAGATGACTAGGAGCGAGTGGCATCAGGAGTCACGGTGAGAGACCTGATCTGCCAGTATCTGCTAGCGTTCGTGTCTCCACCAGTAACGCATCTGCCGTGGTAGATTGGTTAACGCGCTCATCAACATCATCACAAGTTACATCTGAGATCCCCAGTCTAGGGTCGGTAGGTTCCTCTGACACAACCCTGAGTTGGCATGCCCCGAGAGCAGTGCCTGTCCTCCCATTACCTCTGTCCTACGCCGTTCCCTCCCCCAGCGACGTATACTATGCTTTGGGTTCAGCTCCACTCTTTAGTGAGGACGACGATCAGATAGAGGACAGTCAGCAGCTACTGCCCAGCCAAGAAATGGAGGTGGCTTCTTTAGCTAGGCAGACAAATAGTGATGTGGACAGTGTCGTGGGTGTTGCGAGCGTTCCAGCTCCTGCGCCAGACACTGTTGAGGAAACCGAGAACATCAGTGACGTGCAGCCACTACTCGGTGATGATGATGAAGCCGATCGCACTTGGGAGCCGGGTGATGAAGGGGCTTCATCGTCATCATCAGGAGAAGAGGGGCGCAGGTTGCCCCGGAGTCAGCAGCTGAGGCAGTAAGGTGTTAGCAGCATGGTTGGCAGTCAGCATGGGGGCACAATTGTAAAGCCTGGAGCCAAACGGGGCCGGGGCCAGGGGAAGAGCACCTGCTGCATGGCAGTCTACCTTATCGGGAGGTAGTGGAGCAGGGGTTCCTGGAGTTGGCGACAGTAGCAGTGAATCAGTGAGGCCTGTTGGTGGGAAAAGTAGCTACTCGGCAGTGTGGCAGTTTTTCCTGAAGCATCCGCAGGAGGGTAACATGGCCACATGCAAGATATGTAGGCAGAAGGTGAAGCGTGGCCAGGGCCCAAATGTTGGCACCACGGCCCTGCGTCAACATATGATGCGTCACCATAAAGCGGCCTGGGAGAACCGAGGCTCCGAAGAGGTGGTCCAGCCTGCTTCCTCACCAAGTGGCACGCCGCTCCCAATTTCTGCCAGCCAAGGCTCCAGCACCTCAGCCGAAGGCAGCTGTGCGTCATACCCATCCTCTGTCACTCCTGCTCCTCCTCCTCCTCCAAGTCATGCATCCCGCCAGCAATCCATCAGCGATGCCATGTCCAAGAGACAGCAGTATGCGCCCACTCATCCTACGGTGCAGAAGCTGAATGTGCTCCTGTCCAAGTTGCTGGTGCTGCAGTCGCTCCCTTTTCAGGTGGTGGACTCTGCACCTTTCAGAGAACTGATGGCTTGTGCCGAGCCGAGGTGGAGAGTCCCAAGCCGTCATTTCTTTGCCAAGAAGGCAGTACCAGCGCTGCACACTTTTGTTGAGCAGAAGGTGGGCCAGTCCTTGAGCCTGTCCCGGTGTAGCAAAGTGCATGGCAGCGCCGACGTCTGGAGCTGTAATTACGGTCAGGGACAGTACATGTCGTTTACGGCCCACTGGGTGAATGTGGTCCCTTTGCAGCAGCAACTTGGACAGGTCACGCCGCTTCGGCCTCCGCGCTCCCTGCCCGTTGGGCCTGTGACACCGTGCGACTCGGCCTCCTCATCCTCCGCCATCTCCTCACCCTCCACTGTAGGCTCAAGTTTCAGTGCCCCTCCAGTCTACCATGTGTGCAGGGCACGGAGGTGTCACGCTGTGCTTCACATGGTTTGTCTTGGCGAATGGAGTCACACAGGGGAGGAACTGCTTAAATTTATTCATCAGGAAATCCGAACATGGCTTACCCCAAGAAAATTTAAAATGGGAATCATGGTTACCGACAATGGAAAGAACATTTTGTCTGCGCTGCGCCAAGGAAGCCTGACCCATGTCCCCTGCATGGCTCACGTCTTCAATCTGGTTGTCAAGCGGTTTCTGAAGTGTTCCCCCCATCTGCAAGACATCCTAACAACTTCAAGGAAACTTTGCATGCACTTCAGCCACTCATACACCGTCAAACACACCCTTCTTGAGCTACAGCGTCAGAACGGTAGCCCCCAACATAGTCTGATTTGCGATGTTTCCACCCATTGGAATTCCACCCTTCACATGTTGGACCGATTATATGAACAGAGAAAAGCCATCACGGATTTCCTGATGATCCAAGCGGATAGGGGGACTCCCCTGTGTAACTTCAATGTCAACCAGTGGCAGCTCATACGTGACACCTGCCGTTTGCTCAAGCCCTTTGAGGAAGGCACTATATTTGTCAGTCGGCAGGATTACGGGATGAACAATGTGATTCCACTGCTTCATGTACATAGAAACATAGAAGGTTGACGGCAGAAGGAGACCATACAGTCCATCTAGTCTGCCCTTATGTGTATACTGTATGTACTCTTTATCTTAGGATAGATGTGTGCTTATCCCAGGCATGTTTAAATTCAGTGACTGTTGATTTTTCAACTACCTCTGCTGGAAGTTTGTTCCAAGCATCTACTACTCTTTCTGTAAAATAATATTTTCTAACATTGCTCCTGGTCTTCCCCCCGACTAGCTTCAGGTATAATTAAGCTTCTTCTTAAAAACACTTCCCTCCTGAACCTTATTCAATCCTTTCACATATTTAATGTACTACAGCACATGTTGGAAACCATGGCTGGTCAGGGCACTGGAGACATGGCCTCTACATCTTACGGCCACATGAACCCCGTTGGAGCTGAACTGGAGGAGAAGGAGGAAGAGGAGGAGGAGTGGCCCAGTGAAGCACAGTTTAGGCTTGGCAAGTGGCTGGTTTATCTAGTCAGCGGACAGGAGAGGAGGAGCAGGAGCAGCCAGAGGAGCTAGAGGGTTTTGAGGAAGGCGAGACAGAGGACCCGGACACACCAGTATGGCAGTATGCAGTGGAGATGGAGACAGGTAGTCCCTCCGAGTCACTTGCGCAAATGGCAGGAAGCATGCTCACGTGCTTGCGTAGTGACCCCAGAATTGTTTCCATTTGTCGCCGGGATGACTTCTGGCTGTCCACCTTAATGGACCCTCGCTTCCGGCACAAAATGGGGGCATTTTTTAAATCCCCCCGAGAGGGAGGACAAACTTAACTACTACAAAGACATTCTACGTAGTCAGTTGGCCGATGCCTATCTGCGCCATGGTCCATACTCTCGCAGTACTGACTCGGGGGGACCTCTGCGCTCACCTTCCACTGCCATGGCTGCTGGGGGGGTTGGCAGGAGCAGCAGCAGCAGCTCCATCAGCAGCAGCCTCATTCTTCAGTCGCTAATGAATAGCTTTCTACACCCGCATAGTGAGGCTACTCATGAGCAGCAGGAAGACCTGGAGCAGGACCTCAACCAGCAGGTCATGTCATACCTTGACATGACCATGCCAACACACCTTGAGGATCCGCTGGACTTCTGGGCAGCCAAACTTGGCTTGTGGCCGCAACTAGTAGCAGAGTTTGCCCTGGAAAAGCTGTCCTGCCCGGCAAGTAGCGTGCCATCTGAGCGGGTGTTTAGTGCGGCGGGGGCCATAGTTACGGCGAGGAGAACTCGTCTGTCAACTAAAAATGTGGAGAGACTAACCTTTGTCAAAATGAATCAGGGATGGATCAGCCAGGATTTCCACCCACCAATGCCTGATGCATGCGACTAGATTCAGCATGGTGCCACGTTTTACACTTTCCAAATGGTGCAAAACATATTTATGTCTTTAGGCTAATTTTTGGGCTCCTGCTGATGCCAACTTCAGGGAGTGCCTTCCAACCAATTTTTGGCCTCCTGCTGATGCCAACTTCAGGGTGTGCCTTTCAGCCAATTTTTGGCCTCCTGTTGCTGCCAACTCCAGGGTGTCTTTCAAGCAATGTTTGGGCTCCTGCATATGCTGCTGCCAACTCCAGGGTGTGCCTTCCAGCTAATGTATGTGCTCCTGCTGCTGCCAACTTCAGGGTGCCTTCCAGCCAATTTCTAGGTTCCTGCTGCTGCCAACTCCAGGGTGTGTCAGTCAATTTTTGGGCTCCTGCTGTAGCTGCTGCCAACTTCAGTGTCTCTTTAAAGCAATGTTTGGGCTCCTGCTGCTGCTTGCAACTCCAGGGTGTGATTCAACCAATTTTTAGGCTCCTGCTGCCAACGCCAGTGTCTCTTTCAAGCTATGTTTGGGCTGCTGCTGCTGCGTGTAACTCCAGGGTGTGATCCATCCAATTTTTGGGCTCCTGAAGTCAACTCCAGTGTCTCTTTAAAGCAATGTTTGGGCTGCTGCTGCTGCTTGCAACTCCAGGGTGTGATTCATCCAATTTTTGGGCTCCTGCTGCCAACTCCAGTGTCTCTTTAAAGCAATGTTTGGGCTCCTGCTGCTGCTTGCAACTCCAGGGTGTGATTCATCCAATTTTTGGGCTCCTGCTGCCAACTCCAGTGTCTCTTTCAAGCTATGTTTGGGCTGCTGCTGCTTGCAACTCCAGGGTGTGATTCATCCAATTTCTGGGCTCCTGCTGCCAACTCCAGTGTCTCTTTAAAGCAATGTTTGGGCTCCTGCACCTGCTTGCAACTCCAGGATGTGATTCATCCAATTTTTGGGCTCCTGCTGCCAACTCCACTGTCTCTTTAAAGCAATGTTTGGGCTCCTGCTGCTGCTTGCAACTCCAGGGTGTGATTCATCCAATTTTTGGGCTCCTGCTGCCAACTCCAGTGTCTCTTTCAAGCTATGTTTGGGCTCCTGCTGCTGCTTGCGACTACAGGGTGTCATTCAACCAATTTTTGGGCTCCTGCTGCCAACTCCAGTGTCTCTTTCAAGCTATGTTTGGGCTGCTGCTGCTGCTTGCAACTCCAGGGTGTGATTCATCCAAGTTTTGGGCTCCTGCTGCCAACTCCAGTGTCTCTTTCAAGCTATGTTTGGGCTGCTGCTGCTTGCAACTCCAGGGTGTGATTCATCCAATTTTTGGGCTCCTGCTGCCAACTCCAGTGTCTCTTTAAAGCAATGTTTGGGCTCCTGCTGCTGCTTGCAACTCCAGGGTGCGATTCATCCACTTTTTGGGCTCCTGCTGCCAACTCCAGTGTCTCTTTAAAGCAATGTTTGGGCTCCTGCTGCTGCTTGCAACTCCAGGGTGTGATTCATCCAATTTTTGGGCTCCTGCTGCCAACTCCACTGTCTCTTTAAAGCAATGTTTGGGCTCCTGCTGCTGCTTGCAACTCCAGGGTGTGATTCATCCAATTTTTGGGCTCCTGCTGCCAACTCCAGTGTCTCTTTAAAGCAATGTTTGGGCTCCTGCTGCTGCTTGCAACTCCAGGGTGTGATTCATCCAATTTTTGGGCTCCTGCTGCCAACTCCAGTGTCTCTTTCAAGCTATGTTTGGGCTGCTGCTGCTGCTTGCAACTCCAGGGTGTGATTCATCCAATTTTTGGGCTCCTGCTGCCAACTCCAGTGTCTCTTTAAAGCAATGTTTGGGCTCCTGCTGCTGCTTGCAACTCCAGGGTGTGATTCATCCAATTTTTGGGCTCCTGCTGCCAACTCCAGTGTCTCTTTCAAGCAATGTTTGGGCTCCTGCTGCTGCTTGCAACTCCAGGGTGTGATTCATCCAATGTTTGGGCTCCTGCTGCCAACTCCAGTGTCTCTTTAAAGCAATGTTTGGGCTCCTGCAGCTGCTTGCAACTCCAGGGTGTGATTCATCCAATTTTTGGGCTCCTGCTGCCAACTCCAGTGTCTCTTTCAAACTATGTTTTGGGCTCCTGCTGCTTGCAACTCCAGGGTGTCATTCAGTCAATTTTTGGGATCCTGCTGCTCCTGCTGCCAACTCCAGGATGTCTTTCAGCCAATATTTGGGCTCCTGCTGCTGCCAGCTCCAGGGTGTGTTTTTCAGGCAATATAGGGGCCCCTCATAGTGATGCCACCTCAACTCTCTGCAATTGTGCCGCTCTGTGATTCTAATAGCGATGCCTCTGATCTGCATGTCATAATTATTTACAGTATTATTTCACTAACCCAGCACGCATCCTATGCGTGTTACAGCAAGGCAGAATGGTTTACAACCCTATTGAGGCTCTAGGAAGCTCAGAAATAGCCGTTTTTAATAGCGATTCGTCACAAATAAATTCCGACCGAAACAAATTTTGTCGGAAAATTCGGCGAATCAGCCGAATCAAATTTTTCAAAAGTTTGCTCATCTCTAGTCCTGACCACATCCAGAGAGTGTAACACCCGCTCCTTAGGATTACTAGGATTAGGGTATAGAGAAGGCAAAACAATGTCTTGATTGAGATGAAAAGCAGACACAACCTTAGGCAGAGTATCTGGCTTAAAACAAAACACCACCTTGTCCTGGTGTCTCTCAAAGTAAGGGGGTTTGATGGAAAGCGCCGCCAACTCAGAAACACGCCTAACAGAAGTGATAGCCACCAAAAAGACTACCTTAAGAGTCAAAATGGACAAAGGGGCCTACGCAAAGGCTCAAAGGGAGACCCCTGCAAGGCAGATAAAACCAAGTTCAAATCCCAGACTGGTAACATAGGCTTACGTGGAGGACGCACATGAGTAACCCCCTGGAAGAAAGTCTTAACCAGGCGATGGTGAGCAAAGGATCTTTGGAAGAAAATGGCCAAAGCAGAAACATGACCTTTGAGGGTGCTAAGTTGAAGACCCATATCCAAACCATGTTGCAGGAATTCCAGAATCCTAGGGATAGAAAACACCTGACAGGGAAGCGACTTAGACTTACACCAGTCAATGTAAGCATGCCAGGCACTATAGTAGATGGATGACGAGGACTTCTTCCTAGCCCGAATCATGGTATTAACAACAGAGGCAGGCAGCCCCTTTTCCATCAAGATGGAGGTTTCAGCAGCCAGGCCGTTAATGCCAGCGTTTGTAAATTGGGATGGCGTAGCTGCCCATGCGTGAGCAGGTCTGGATCCTTGGGCAGAACATACTGATCTACTGCCAACTGCACGACGTCTGCAAACAACACCCTTCTTGGCCAACAGGGGGCCACCAGAATGGTTGGCACCCCTTCCTGAGCAATCTTGCGCAGCACCTTGCCCAGCAGGGGAAAAGGAGGGAACACATAGAGAAGCTGAAAGCTCTTCCAAGACATTGCTAGTGCATCCATGGCCAAGGCCAGAGGGTCCTGGGACAGAGAGACAAAGACTGGAAGCTTGTGATTGTGACGGGACGCAAACAGATCCACATCTGGCTGACCCCAGCAGTGGCACAGGGAGCGAAACACCCTGCTGCTGAGGGACTATTCTCCCAGGCGAGAGATCCCCCTGCTGAGGGAGTCTGCCTCCAGATTCTCTACCCCCCCGGATGTACACAGCTGATATGCAGGGAACATTCTCCTCCGCCCAAGACAGTATTAGGGACACTTCCCTGAGGGCCCTCTTGCTCCGGGTCCCTCCCTGATGATTGATGTAGGCAGTTGCTGTCTGGTTGTCCGAGCGGACCTGAACCGCCCGACCCCGAAGGTGTGGAGTCAATTGGGCGAGAACCAACCTTGTCGCCCTCAATTCCAGAATGTTGATAGCGGTGTGGACCTCCTGACCCTGGAATTTCAGGGATTTCCAGAAGCCCCCCCAACCTGTCAGACTGGCATCTGTCTCCCAGCATGGGGTCAGAAAGGATCTGCCCACCAACAGGTTTCTTGAGTCCAGAAACTACGAGAGAAACCGTCTGGCCAGAGGAGACAGAGCTAACACCTGATCCAGGGACCAAGGGTCCCGATCCCAAACTGACAAGAGGTGAAGTTGAAGAGGTCTCATGTGAAACTGAGCGTATGGAACCGCCTCGAAGCAAGACACCATCAGGCCCACCAGCTGCACCCCCTGCCGGATAGAGGGACGAGGGCAAGACATAAGGAACCTGGCTTGGGCCTCCACCTTCTGCTGAGGGAGAAAAATCTTGACCTGAGATGTATCCAGAGTCAAGCCCAGAAAGGACCTCACCATTGACGGTGACAGGAAAGACTTGGGGTGGTTGATCACCCAGCCGAAGGACTCCAGTGTGGACACCACCAGCTGAGTATCCAGCTCGGCCTGCTGGAGGGACTGAGACGTGATGAGAATGTCGTCTAAGTAAGGAAGGATGCGAATGCCCTGAGATCTCAGCAGAGCCAGTATGCCCTCCAGCACCTTGGTGAATACCCTGGGAGCCGAGTTGATACCGAAAGGCAAGGCCACAAATTGATAGTGCTGATGACCTGGAAAGATTGGTACATGAAGGTAAGCATCCTTGAAGTCTACAGAGGTCATGAAGTCGCCCGGGCGAAGTGAATTGACAGCTGAGCGAAAATGTTTGAATCTGTCAAATTTGTTGAGGCACTTTAAATACAGGATTGGTCTGATGGACCCGTCTTTTTTGGGAACAGTGAAAAGATTGGAATAGTAGCCTCTTCCCCTTTCCCTCAAAGGCACCTGGCAGATGACCCCCAACTCCAGAAGGTTTTGGACAGCAAGGCACAGACCCTGAGCTGACAGGGGGTTTCGAGCCATCCGGGATTTGATGAATCTTGGGGGCGGCCAGGCTGCAAACTCTATCTCATTTGCTCCTGAATCCACCGTTCTGAGACGTGAAGCCTCCAGACATGAGCAAAGAGCCGAAACTGCCCTCCCCACCCGGATGGGTGAGGGTGCCCCTTCATGCCTGAGGGGGCTTGGGTGAGGATTTTGTCTTGGGACCCCAGGAGAGGCCAGGATGGCCACATCCTCTGCCTCTTCCCCAGTGATCCCCGCGGGCCCCAGTAAAGGAAACTTCTTGGCCAGTTCTGGAACCACGGAAGGATGGGAGAAAGGCACCCATCAACCGAAAGGACTGGGACGGCCTCCTAAGTTGAGGTAACCTACCACCCCTGGCAAACAAATCCAAGCGTTCACCAAAGAGGCGCAGGCCCTTGAAAGGGAAACCAGTGAGAGCCTTCTTAACAGCATTATCAGCTACCCACTGACGTAGCCAGACAGAGCGGCGTATAGCCACCAACAGGGCAGAAGTCCTACCACACATTCTAATGGCATCATGCATGGCAGCCAGAACATATGCAACAAATTCATAGCAAAGCAGGAGAGATCTATACTCTTCTCCTCCTGCGTCATCAGAGGTCCCATCTAAGAGACTCTTAAGAAAACCCTTAATAGCAATAGCTGTAATGGTAGAGACACAAACCGGGCGTAGCCCGGTCCCCACACAGGCAAAAGCATGGCAAGCCAGTTGGTCCATGCACCGGTCCTCACCATCCCTCAGGGTAGTAGTGCCAGGAGAATGCATGACAGATGTATTGGACAGCCCCAGAACGGGCTCGTCCACCTCGGGAGGACATGACCAACGCTTAATCACATCAGAAAGGGATACCTCTGGTCCCCCCTGGTCTGGTCTTGGGCACCCCTGGCAGCTTGCTGGGCCGCTCCCATTCTTTGAGCACCAGATTATTAAAGTGAGACTGCTCTGGGAATTCCAAACGTGGTTTAACCTTATGAAAAAGCTCACCCTGCTGCTGCGGAGTCACGGCAGGAGGAGAGATACAGATCACTTCAAAAAATACAATTCTGTGATTACTCACCTGTAGAATTTGTATTATATGTATACAGCACGTCCTGTTCCAGAAGATATTCCTTACACTTGGGATATACTCCAGTAGATGGCGCTGGACTGCAGAGACAGAAAAGTGGCTCCTCCCAGACCCATATATACCAGGGACCTCCCACAAAATCCCCAGTATTGAAAAGCAGTTAAAATGAGACCGGGAGAACTATAACCATTATATGAAAATTTTAACATAAGAACAATCACCATAAAGAGGTAACTAAAGATAATGATAACAAGGGTGGGGTGGAACAGGACGTGCTGTATACATATAATACCAATTCTACACGTGAGTAATCACAGAATTGTATTATTCTAAGTATACAGCAGGTCCTGTTCCAGAAGATATTCCTTACACTTGGGACATCCAATAGCAGTGTCCGTAAGGTAGGGTGGGATCCCCAAAAGTAACAGCAGACAGTTTAAACCATTGCCGCCTGCAGAACCTTGCGGCCAAAAGCAGCATCAGCTGAGGCCCTAACATCAACCTTGTAAAACTTTGAAAAATTATGAACAGAAGACCAAGTAGCGCCTTGCAAACTTGTTCAACAGAAGCTTGGTGCTGAAAAGCCCAAGAGGCACCAATAGCACGAGTAGAATGAGCAGTAAGGCGGAAGGGAGGCTCCTTCCCCTTAGCAGAATAGGCCTGTACCACAGCCTGACGGATCCACTTGCTGATAGTGGACTTAGCCGGAGCCAGGCCTTTCTTAGGTCCAGACGGAAGCACAAAAAGAGCATCAGTCTTCCTGAAGGGTTCAGTAGCCACCAAATAGAACTTCAGAGTTCTGACTACGTCCAAAGAATGCAAAACCCTTTCCTTAGGGTTACTAGGATTAGGACACAGAGAAGGCAAAACAATGTCCTGATTGAGATGAAAAGCAGAAACAACCTTAGGCAGAAAATCTGGCTTAAAACGAAACACCACCTTGTCCTGGTGCCTCTCAAAATAAGGAGGCTGGATGAAAAGCTCCGCCAACTCAGAAACACGCCTAACAGAAGTGATATGACAAACACTGTGAGACCGCACTGAACTTATTTGTTAATGTAAATGGTGTGCACACTACTGGGACGAGGTAATGGCCAATATACAAATTCAAAGAGAGGGGGTCCCACAACCCCATACCTCCCCGAGAGAGAAAAACGTGGCACTACCAACTATCTCCAAAATGAATTTTATTTTTTAATACCTGATGATACATGGACATATTAAAAACAATTAAAAAAAAAAACATATAATACACATATCCTCACAAAGGAAAAAAGGGGAGGGGGGGGGACACCCAGATGGAAAATGATTGTTGAGAGGCACTAATATCCACAAAATATCCAATGATAATACACCTTTAGGTCAGCTTTGACCTAGCTGGAAACTATATAATAATAAAGAATGTGCATACAACCTATATAACTAAGAATTGTGTCCTATACATCAAATATACCAAATATCTATATTAAAGTGCAAAGTGCCTAGTGCAAAAAAATATTCTATGTGCAAAATTGCAGATAAATGATCAAGAGGACAAGCCAGGTAGGAACAAAGTAGACATATACATATATAACAAAAATGGCAGCAAAACCTCACGTGTCCAGAGTAGCAGCCTCACAACCAGGGGGCCCCACCCCCCCACCGCCAGCAGCCTCACAACCAGGCCCCCCCCCCCCGCCCACTGCCTAGCCTCACAACCAGGGGGGGGCGGGGGCCCCCCCTGGTTGTGAGGCTGCTACTCTGGACACGTGAGGTTTTGCTGCCATTTTTGTTATATATGTATATGTCTACTTTGTTCCTACCTGGCTGGTCCTCTTGATCATTTATCTGCAATTTTGCACATAGAAGATTTTTTTGCACTTTAATATAGATATTTAGTATATTTGATGTATAGGACACAATTCTTAGTTATATAGGTTGTATGCACATTCTTTATTATTATATAGTTTCCAGCTAGGTCAAAGCTGACCTAAAGGTGTATTATTATTGGATATTTTGTGGATATTAGTGCCTCTCAACAATCATTTTCCATCTGGGTGTCCCCCCCTCCCCTTTTTCCCTTTGTGAGGATATGTGTATTATATGTTTTTTAACTGTTTTTAATATGTCCATGTATCATCAGGTATTAAAAAATAAAATTCATTTTGGAGATAGTTGGTAGTGCCACGTTTTTCTCTCTGGGGGAGGTAGGGGGTTGTGGGACCCCCTCTCTTTGAATTTGTATAACAGAAGTGATAGCCACCAAAAAGACCACCTTAAGTGTGAGAATGGACAAAGGAGCCCCTTGCAAGGGCTCAAAGGGAGACCCCTGCAGGGCAGATAAGACCAAGTTCAAGTCCCAGACTGGTAACACAGGCTTACGTGGGGGACGCACGTGAGAAACTCCCTGGAAAAAGGTCTTGACCAGGGGATGCTGAGCAAAGGATCTTTGGAAAAAAAATAGCCAAAGCAGACACATGGCCTTTCAGAGTACTGAGCTGAAGACCCATATCCAAACCATGTTGGAGAAACTCAAGAATCCTAAGAATAGAAAACACACGACAGGGAAGCGAGTGGGACTCGCACCATCAATGTAAGTACGCCAAACCCTGTAATAGATGGAAGAAGAGAACCTCTTCCTAGCTCTGATCATGGTATTCACCACCGAGGCAGGCAGCCCTTTTTCCATCAAGATGGAGGTTTCAACAGCCAGGCCGTCAAAGCCAGCGTGAAAATTGGGGTGGCGTAGGTGCCCCTGAGTGAGCAGATCTGGAACCCGTGGCAGGGCGTACTGATCTAATGCCAACTGCACGATGTCTGCGAACCACACTCTTCTCGGCCAACAGGGGGCCACCAGGATGGTTGGCACCCGTTCCTGAACTATCTTGCGCAGCACCCTGCCAAGCAGTGGAAACACATACAGAAGCTGGAACCTCATCCAAGACATTGCCAGGGCATCCGTGGCCAAGGCCAGATGATCCTGAGACAGAGAGACAAAGACTGGAAGCTTGTGATTGTGACGGGATGCAAACAGATCCACATCTGGCTGACCCCAGCGGTGGCACAGTGAGCGAAACACCCTGCTGCTGAGGGTCCATTCTCCCAGATGAGAGTTCCCCCTGCTGAAGGAGTCTGCCTCCAGATTCTCCACCCCCGTAATGTACACAGCTGAGATGCAGGGAACATTTTCCTCCGCCCAGGACAGTATCAGGGACACTTCCTTGAGGGCCCTCTTGCTCTGGGTCCCTCCCTGATGATTGATGTAGGCAACCGCCGTCTGGTTATCCGAGCGGACCTGAACCGCCCGAACCCCTCAGGTGTAGGGTTAAGTGGGCGAGAACCAACCTGATTGCCCTCAATTCCAGAATGTTAATAGGAGCATGGGCCTCCTGAGGGCCCCACTGACCCTGGAATTTCAGGGACTTCCAGAATCCCCCCCAACCTGTCAGACTGGCATCCGTGGTGACAGTCTCCCAGCAGGTTCCTTGAGTCCAGCCACCACACTAGAGACCGCCTGACCCGAGGGGACAAGACAAACACCTGATCCAGGGACACAGGGTCCTGATCCCATACTGACAAGAGGTGAAGCTGAAGAGGCCTCATTTGGAACTGAGCATATGGAACCGCCTCAAAGCAGGACACCATCAGGCCCACCAGCTGCATTCCCTGCCTGATGGATGGATGAGGACAAGACAGCAGGAGCTGAGATTTCTCCTGAAGGACCTCCACCTTCTGCTGAGGAAGAAAGATCTTGACCTGAGATGAATCCAGAATCATGCCCAGAAAAGACTTCACCATGGAAGGAGACAGGGAAAATTTGGGGTGATTGATCACCCAGACGAATGATTCCAGTGTGGACACCACCCGCTGTGTGTCCAGCACTGCCTGATGGAAGGACTGAGAAGCGATAAGCATGTCACACAGGTAGGGAAGAATGCGAATGCCCTGAGACCACATCTGAGCGCAGAGTTTCCATGCGAAAGTGTCTGAATCTGACAAACTTGTTGAGAAGCTTTAAATCCAGGATAGGCCTGATGGACCCATCCTTTTTGGGCACAATGAAAAGATTGGAATAATAGCCTTTGCCCCTTTCCTTCAAGGGCACCCTGCAGATGACACCTAGGTCCAGAAGGCCTTGGACAGCCAGGGAGACTGAGCTGACAAGGGGTTTTGAGCTAACCGAGATTTGATGAATCTTGGGGGCGGCCAGGCTGCAAACTCTATTTTGTAACCGGAGGATACTACCTCCTGAATCCACCGGTCTGAGACATGAAGCCTCCAGACGTGAGCCAAGAGCCAAAGCCGTCCCCCCACCCGGATGGGTGAGGGCGCCCCTTCATGCCTGAGGGGGCTTGGGGGAGGACTTAGTCTTGGGACCCCAGGTGAGGCCAGGGCGGCCACGTCCTCTGCCCCTGCCCCAAAAGTCTCCACGGGCTCCAGCAAAGGTAGATCCCCGTCCAATTCTGGAGCCCCTGAAGGAAGGAGAAAAGGCACCTGAACCCCAAAAGGGCCGGGGCTGCCTTCTACACTGAGGAGCCTTGCCTCCCTTAGCAAACAAGTCCAAACGTTCACCAAAGAGACGCAGCCCCTTGAAGGGAAACCCAGAGAGAGCCTTTTTGGCAGCGTTGTTAGCCGCCCACTGGCGCAGCCAGACCAAGCGGCATATCGCCACCAACAAGGCAGATGCCCTGCCACACATTCTAATGGTATCATCCAAGGCAGAGAGAACATATGCAACAAATTCCTCACAACGCAGAAGAGCTCTATACTCTTCACTACCAGCATCATCAGGGGCCCCATCTAAGAGACCCCTGAGCAGGCTTTTAATAGCAACAGCCATGATAGCAGAGGCACAGACCGGATGGAGCGCGGTCCTAACACAGGCAAAGGCATGGCAAGCCAGCTGATCCATGCGCCTGTCCTCCCCATCTCTCAGTGTAGTCGAGTCAGGGGAATGCATGACAGATGTGTTTGACAACCCCAGACCTGGTGCATCCACCTCTGGAGGACATGACCAACGTTTAACCATCTCAGCAGGAAAGGGATACCTCTTATCCCCACTCTTTGGTACCCCGGGAAGCCGGCTAGGCCATTCCCACACCTTGAGAATCAGATTATTAGAGTGAGTGTGTTCAGGAAACTCCAAACGTGGCTTAACAGTATGAAACAGCTCCCCCTGCTGCCGCGGGGCCACGGCAGGAGGAGAGATACAGAGCACTTCAAAAATGTGAGCCAAAAGTCTGTCAGTATCATCTGAAGCCCATGGGTCAGACCCAGACTCAGCATAACCCCTAGGCTGGTCCTCAGATGATTCTGAATCAGAGAATAATTCCCCTTCTTCCAGGGGGTATAACCAGTAATATCAAAAAACTCCTCAGCTTCTACAGGAAAGAGAGTAACACCGGGTGCCAGATGCCGCTGCTTAGCAGGAGCCTTACGTGGACCAGACCCAGCAATATGCCTTTCAATACTGGCTACCCGGGCAGCCAAATCAGGTTGAGACTCTCCACTGGTATGCACCTCACTGGGAGTCAGATGTAAGCGTGGGGGGTAGGCGAAGCCAGAGGGGGCGTAGCACTAGGCCCAACCGCATGTAACCCAGACTGCAACGCAAGTACCTGCTGGGCGCAGGGTACACACACCCTGACATCATCACTTATAGGGGACACCCCACACGCAGCCGGGCTTGTCCCGAAGGAACCTCGAGCACATTATCCTGAGAAGCCTCCATATGGTGATTATCACGGCACAACAGGCGAATAGGGATTGACGCTAATAATAGCAACCCGGGATGCCCCAATAGCCCGCTAGGGAAGTGGGAGTAATGAAATATAATAGCCCTCCAATAAGAGTTAACACTAAATAGAGGGGATAGGACCAGGAGAAACCACAGTTTGACCCGCCTGCAAGACATAAGCAAAAGATCCCATAAGCGATATGCAATACAGATAATTTATATAAAATAAATCAGCCCAGAGGGGCACTTACGGACCGCGATAGGGAGACGCCAGGCACACGCAGAAGAGAACTAAAATGGTTCCTGCATATACCTGGATGGGCGGGACGCGGAGACAGTGATGCAGAACGCATGCGCCGCAAGGTCCGCCCCCCCCGAAGAGCGCGAAAACGCGCCCACCTGACAGGGCCAGCCAATGATGGTGCAGCAGTGCCTGAGGCGATGTCGACCGACCGCGGAGCGTAGAACAAACGTGCGGCGGCAGCAAAAGAAACCAGTGCAACCAATACAAAAGGGATCAAAACGCAACACACAACATGTGGCAAATACATGCACAACCCCTCCCACCCCCCCCCCCCCCCGAGATCTACAAGGGAGAGCGACTGGGGAAGCGGCGGCCAGCCTAAAGGAAGCCAACAGCGGGGACAGGGGGCGAGGGGCAAAAAATGCGGGAGGGGCATCCCATAAGGCTCACTATGGGCCTTTACCGCCTACCCTTTGGTGGGGGACTACGGTTGGAGCAGCGTTCCTTAGAACCTGACAGCGGTGCTGCCTACCTTAACCCGAACCAGTGCAGCCTAAGCTGGGAGGCAGTAAAAGGAAACGGGTGGGAATAGTCCTACAGGGCCGCAGGCTAATAGCCCCGCTCACCTGCGAGTAGAGAGAGCCATCTTCTAGTCATCGCAGCCAGGACTGCAGAGAAGAACTGGGGATTTTGTGGGAGGTCCCTGGTATATATGTGGCCGGGAGGAGCCATTTTCTGTCTCTGCAGTCCAGCGCCGTCTACTGGAGTATATCCCAAGTGTAAGGAATATCTTCTGGAACAGGACAAGCTGTATACTTAGAATATATGAGCCAAAAGCCTGTCAGTGTCATCTGAGGACCATGGATCTTCCTCAAAGGGAGACCCTGTCCAACCATAAACCCTAGGCTGCTCCTCAGATGATTCTGAATCAGAGAACAATTCCCCCTCCTCCAGGGGGGAATAACCAGTAGTGTCAAAAATGTCCTCAGCTTCCACAGGAAAGAGGGAGACGGCGGGAGATAAATGCCGCTTCTTAGCAGGGAGAAACGGCGCCCAGGGACCAAGATGAGGAGTGAAGGTGGAGGGGGAAAATGGGAATAGGGTTTAACTGCACAGGATAAACCTGGCAAAACCCATGAGGCAGTGGGGGCATCCCAAAAGGCTCACCATTAGCCTAAAGCGCCTACCCTGTTAGAGCAGGGACTGCGGTAGGAGCCTAGCTCCTCAGCACCATAGTGCTTCAATAGCCTACCTTCACCCGAAACTTATCAGCCGAGGCTGGGAGGCAGTAACTGGGACGGAATGGGTGGGAATAGTCCTGCAGGGCCGCAGGCAATAAGCCCTGCTCACTTGCGCCACAAGAGAGCTGTCTTCTATCTTCTGAGCGCAGACTGCAGAAAAGAACTGGGGAATTTGTGGGAGGTCCCTGACTTATATAGGGCCGGGAGGAGCCACAAGCTGTTTTCTGCAGTCCAGCGTCATCTTGTGGATGTATTGCCCATGTGTAAGGAATATTCTGGAACAGGACGTGCTGTATACTTAGAATAGGTAAGTACCCTTTTGTTTTTTCCCCCTGCAGTATAACTATAAAGGAGCTGAAACTTTTAAACCCTTTAGTTTTGAATTTTAATGTGGATACCCTCAAATGAAGTCCGGACTTTATGTTCATGTCCATTATATAACTATAACTTGAATATGTTTCAGTAAACGGGTAGAAAAAAAAACAAATTGGCATCAGTATCCAAATATTTATGGACCTAACAGTAGTATTAGCAGAGCTGTCATCAGTGCTGTACACCCATCGACCAGGGTGATTTGAAACAGCAGACATGAAGTGTCCATTAGCTTTGATTTTTTCGGAAAGTACCTGCTAAGTTTCCTGGCATTAAAGTTGGTTTCACTCCATCGATCCAACATCTGCAGCAGCTTGCTCTGTAATTCAGGGTACTCAGCCACATACGCCTCCACCAAATTAAACCGCTCTAGCAACAGCAGTGGGGTGCACATCTGCAAAGACAAGAGGGTCAGAGAGGGCTACAGTGAGCCAGCTAATGAAGCTCCAAGTAGATATAAAAAAAAGTCAGTTTTCCAAAAATACAACTCTGCGATTACTCACTTGTAGAATTGGTATTATGAGTATACAGTACGTCCTGCTCCAGATACAATACTAACTATCGGGCATTGCTCCGTCAGATGGCGCTGGACTGCAGAGACATCGAAAATAGGCTCCTCACGGCCCCCCAAATACCCAGGGACCTCCCACAAATCCCCAGCATTGAAAAGCAGTTAACGAGAAGCCGGGAGACTTAAAACAACCCAAACTAGGAACTACAACAATGATAACAATCACCATACAGGGGATCCAAGATAATGCAAAACCAAGGGTGGGGTGGAGCAGGACGTACTGTATACTCATAATACCAATTCTACAGGTGAGTAATCACAGAATTGTATTATTATTAGTATACAGTACGTCCTGCTCCAGATACAATACTTACTATCGGGACATCCAATAGCAGTGTCCATAAAGTAGGGTGGGATCCCCCCAAAAAAGTAACAGCAGACAGTTTAAACCACTGCCGCCTGCAAAACCTTGCGGCCAAAACAGCGTCAGCTGAGGCCCTAACATCAACCTTGTAAAACTTTGAAAAGGTATGAACAGAAGAAGAAGTAGCGGCCTTGCAAACCTGTTCAACAGAAGCCTGGTGCTGAAAAGCCCAAGAGGCACCAATAGCATGTGTAGAATGAGCAGTAAGGCGGAAGGGAGGATTCTTCCCCTTAGCAGAGTAGGCCTGAATCACAGCCTGACGGATCCATTTGCTGATAGTAGACTTGGCAGGCGCCAAACCCTTCCTAGGACCAGAAGGGACCACAAAAAGAGCATCAGTTTTTCTGAACGGTGCAGTAGCCACCAGATAGTACTTCAGACACCTAACCACATCCAAAGAATGCATTACTAGGATTAGGGCACAATGAAGGAAGAACAATGCCCTGATTCAAATGAAAGGCAGACACAACTTTAGGCAGAAAATCTGGCTTGAATCGAAACACCACCTTGTCCTGGTGTCTCTCATAGTAGGGGGGCTGAATGGAAACCCCCTGCCAACTCAGACACACGCCTAACAGAGGTGATAGCCACCAGAAGGACAACCTTGAGAGTAAGAATGGCCAGGGTAGCATCCTGCACAGGTTCAAAGGGAGCACCCTGCAAGGCAGACAAGACCAAGTTCAAATCCCAAACAGGTACCATAGGCTTACGTGGGGGAAGTACATGAGTCACCCCATGGAAAAATACCATTTTGTGATTACTCACCTTTAAAACGGATATTATAAGTGTGACATACACTCCGCTTCAATTCTTCATGATATTTGGGTTATTCTCCAGTAGAGGGCGAACTTCTGCAGAGATGAATGCAAAAAAGGAGCACCTCCCAGTCCATAAATACCTGGGACCTCACACCAATTCCCCAATGTAAGATAGCAGTAAAGGGACCAGGAAGAACCAAATATAACAATACTAACAACCAAGAAACAATGGTTCACCATATAAAGGATCCAGAATACCAAACAGGGTGGGTGAAGCGGAGTGTATGTCACACTTATAATATCCGTTTTAAAGGTGAGTAATCACAAAACGGTATTATTCCAAGGGTGACATACACTCCGCTTCAATTCTTCATGACATTTGGGACATCCAATAGCAGTGCCCGTCATGAGAGGGAACCATAAACAGTAAAGAATGCACCAACTTAAACCACTGCAGCTTGCAGAACCTTGCGGCCAAAAACAGCATCCGCTGAAGCCCGCACATCAACCTTGTAAAACTTAGAAAAAAGTATGAACGGAAGACCAAGTAGCAGCCTTACAAACTTGTTCAACAGAAGCCTGGTGCTGAAAAGCCCAGGACGCACCAACAGCATGAGTAGAATGCGCAGTGACCCTAAAAGGGGGAGTCCTCCCCTTAGCAGAATAGGCCCCAACAATGGCCTGACGAATCCATTTGCTAATGGTAGACTTGGCGGGCGACAAACCTTTTCTGGGCCCACAGGGCACCACGAAAAAGGCATCCGTCTTGCGGAAAGAAGAAGTAGTCACCAAATAGTACTTAACACAGCGAACCACATCCAAATTGTGCAAAACCCTCTCCTTGTCATTGCTAGGCTTAGGACACAAGGAAGGGAGAACAATATCCTGATTGAGATGGAAAGCAGAAACCACCTTAGGAAGGAAATCTGGCTTAAAGCAAAAGACCACCTTGTCCTGGTGTCTTTCAAAGTAAGGGGCCTGAATCGACAGAGCCGCCAACTCAGAAACACGCCGAACAGAGGTGATAGCCACCAAGAAAGCAACCTTTTGAGTGAAAACAGAAAGAGCAATATCCTGTAACGGCTCAAAAGGAGGACCCTGGAAAGCCGAAAGAACCAAATTCAAATCCCAAACAGGAACCATAACCTTCCGAGGGGGTCGAACATGAGTGACCCCCTGGAAAAAAGTCTTAACCAGCGGGTGTAAGGCAAAAGATCTTTGGAAGAAAACAGACAGAGCATAGACCTGCCCTTTCAAGGTACTAAGCTGGAGCCCAAGATCCAGACCGTGCTGAAGAAACTCCAAAATCCTAGGGATCGAAAACACCCTGCAAGGCAAGGCCCTAGCCTCACACCAGTCAATATAGGACCGCCAAGCCCTATAGTAAATGCCAGAAGAGGACCGCTTCCTAGCTCTAATCAAGGTCTGAACCACAGACTCAGACAAACCTTCCTCCTTTAAACTGAAGGTTTCAGCAGCCAAGCCGTCACAGCCAGCGTTTGTAAATTGGGGTAACGTAGTTGACCCTGAGATAACAGATCCGGAAACATGGGAAGCCGGCACTGATCTACAGCCAGCCTTACAACGTCTGCGTACCAAACCCTTCTTGGCCATCTTGGAGCCACCAGAATTGCTGGTGCCCCTTCCAGAGCCAGTTTGCAAACTACCTTGCCCAGCATGGAGAAGGGAGGAGACAGGTACAGAAACCCCAGATCCTTCCAAGCAAGGGACAAGGCATCCACTTCCAAAGCTAGAGGATCCTGAGATAGAGACACAAAGGCCGGGAGTTTGTAATTGTGCCGTGAGGCAAAGAGATCCACCTCTGGAGTCCCCCACTTGCGACAAAGAACCCGAAAAATCCCGGGGTTGAGGGACCACTCTCCTTGGCGAGAGAACCCCCTGCTCAGGAAGTCCGCCTCCGTGTTTTCCACTCCCGGAATGTAGATTGCCGAAATGCAAGGAACATTGCTCTCCGCCCAATGCAGGATCAGAGAGACTTCCCTGAGGGCACTCCTGCTGCGAGTCCCCCCTTGGTGATTGATGTAGGCTACCGCCGTCCGATTGTCTGAACGAATCTGAACCGGAACACCCTGTAAGTGCGACGTCAGCCGTGACAGAACAAGCTGGATGGCTCTGAGCTCCAAAACATTGATGGGGTTGTGAGCCTCCTGAGGACCCCACACCCCGCTGAACTGATGACTTTTGCAGAAAGCTCCCCAGCCCGACAGGCTGGCATCCGTGGTAACCGTCTCCCAGCGAGGAACCAGAAAGGATCTGCCCCTCAACAGGTTGCTCGACTCCAGCCACCACCGAAGAGACTGCCGAACCCCGGGAGACATCCTGAACGGTTGATCCAATGACAGCGGACACCTGTCCTAATGCGTCAATAGATAAAGTTGAAGAGATCTCATGTGAAACTGCCCAAACGGGACCGCCTCAAAGGAGGCCACCATCAATCCCACCAGTTTCATCCCCTGCCGGATAGAGGGGCAAGGATCGGCCAGAAGAAGGCGGATCACTCTGGCCTGAATGGTATCCAGATTCATGCCCAGAAATGAAATCTCCCGTGATGGCGAGAGAGAGGACTTGGGGCGGTTGATCACCCACCCGAACCTCTCCAGGGTCGACACCACCAGGTGGGTGTCCAGCTCCGCCTGACACAGGGAAGACGCTGAAATCAATAGGTCGTCCAGATACGGCACAATGGGAATTCCCTGGGCTCTGAATAGGGCCATTATGCCCGCCAGAACCTTGGTGAAGACCCTCGGCGCTGAGGTCAACCCGAAGGGAAGGGCTACAAACTGAAAATGTTGATCGTCCACCTCGAACCTGAGGAATCTCTGATGCGCTGGAAAAATTGGAACATGCAAATACGCATCTTTGATGTCTATGGATGTCATGAAATCCCCTTGACGAAGGATACTGATGGACGAGCGCAGAGTCTCCATACGGAACTTCTTGAATCTGATGAATCTGTTGAGGACCTTGAGGTCCAAAATGGGTCTTACAGAACCTTCCTTCTTGGGAACCGTGAAAAGGTTGGAGTAGAAACCCCTGCATCTCTCCGACGGAGGCACCGGGCATACAACTCCCATGTCCAGAAGGTTTTTCACTGCTAACAGGAGCCCCTGTGCCGCCTGAGGGTCCGCGGGCACCCGAGATCTTAAAAATCTTGGAGGAGGCCAGTACTCGAACTCCAGTTTGTACCCGGAGGAGACCACTTCCAAGATCCAATTCTCTGTGACCTCCCGAGCCCAGACCTGAAAGAAGAGCCGCAGCCGACCCCCCACCCGAGTGGGTGAGGGCGCCCCTTCATTGCTGAGCTGGTTTACCCGCAGGTTTGGGTTTGGAACCCCAGGAAGAAGCGGGATGGGCCCGACCTCTGCCTCTGTTCCAGGAAGAGCCTCTGACACCCGAGAAGGCCAAACCTCTACCAGCTCTGGCACCTTGAAAGGAAGGATTGAAAGAGCCTGCCCCCCGAAAGGGACGGCGCAGTTTCCTCCACTGAGGTAACTTACCACCCTTTGCCACAGCATCCAACTTATCTCCAAACAGCCACATACCCAAAAAGGGAAGAGCTGTGAGCGATGTCTTGGCCGCAAAGTCCGCCCGTCCACTGACGGAGCAATACCGAGCAGCGCATGGCCACCAATAAGGCTGAAGTCCTACTACACATAACAATAGTGTCTTCCATAGCAGCCAAGACAAAATCCATGAACAATTCAAATCTTTTAAGCGTAGTGAACTCAGCGCTGGCCGGATCAAGGTGAGCGTCATTTAACCTAATCAGAGACCTAGCACCGCCACTAGCGCAGATGCACAAACAGGCCGCAAGGCCGAACCAACACTGGCAAAGGCATGGCATGCCATGCCATCTGATCAAGGCGCCTATCCTCACCATCCTTTAGGGAAATGGCGTCTGGGGTATGAAGCACGAAAGAGTTGGTCAACCCCAAAACTGGCACATCGACCTCGGGAGGAGAAGCCCAGCGCTGAACCGCTTCCACCGGGAAAGGATACTTCTTATCCCATCCCTGAGGAACACCCGGAAACCGACTAGGTTTCTCCCATTCCCTAAGAATCAGTGCGTCAAAATGACCCTGGGTAGGGAACTCCAAACAAGGATTGTGGGCCCCAAAAAATTCCCCCTTCTTGAGAGGACGCGCCTCAGGTGGCGCAATATCCAAAACCTCCAAGAGATGTGACAAAACCGTGGCCGTGTCCACAGCATCCCCCAGTGCCTGCCCAACATCAGTCTCGCCAAACCGTACATCGTCAGCCTCTGACTCCTCATACAATTCCCCCTCCTCTAGCGGGGAATAATCTGACATATCAAAAGAATCATCATCAATATCCCAAGTCGCCTGGACCGACGACAAATGTCTCTTTTTAGCCTGAGCTTTTTGCCCACCGCGCTAACCATAAATTTCTCGATGCTGGCCAACCTAGCACAAACATCGGAATGCGACTCCCCGCTAGCACCAATGTCACTTGGGGTACGGGTAAGGTGGGGAGGGGAAGGCGATGAAGCGGGGGGCAGCGACCAGAAGGCTGGGCACCCGACTGCCGCGATATGGCCTTTTGTGCACATGGTATACAAATAAGCACATTCTCACCCATAAGGGATGCCCCACAACCCACACATGGCCGGGATTGTCCCAGAGGGAGCCCGAGCCCGGTATCCTGCAGAGCCTCCATATGTTGATTTTTGTGGTCAGTCGGAAGACCGCAGGGAGTTTAAGCAATAAGCAACCCGGGATGCCCCTTAAAATACCATTTTGTGAATACTCACCTTGTAAAATGGGTATTATAAGTATGTCACACACCCCGCTTCAAGATATTCATAACGTGTGGGTATATACTGACCTGAAGAGGGCGATCTGCAGAGATGATTGGAGGAAAGAAAGCCCCTCCCAGTCCATAAATACCTGGGACCTCCCACTCATTACCCAGTATAAAGAAAGCAGTAAGGTAAGGGACCAGGAAGAGCCAAATATAAGTCATAACAACGCAAAGTTCACAAAATGAAGGATCCAGAATACAAAAGGGCGGGTTGAAGCGGGGTGTGTGACATACTTATAATAGCCATTTTACAAGGTGAGTATTCACAAAATGGTATTATTCTAAGTATGTCACACACCCCGCTTCAAGATATTCATAACGTGTGGGACATCCAATAGCAGTGTCCATAAAGGGTGGGGATCCAAAACAAGGCATAAAGCACAACTTAAACTACTGCAGCCTGCAGAACTTTGCGGCCAAAAACAGCATCCGCTGAGGCCCGAACATCAACCTTGTAAAACTTTGAAAAAGTGTGAACAGAAGACCAGGTAGCAGCCTTGCAAACTTGCTCAACCGAGGCCTGGTGCTGAAAAGCCCCAACTGCACGAGTAGAATGAGCTGTAACACGAAAAGGAGGATCTCTCCCCTTAGCAGAATAGGCCCCGACAATGGCCTGACGAATCCACCTGCTGATGGTAGACTTTGTGGGTGCTAGACCCTTCTTGGGCCCAAATGGCACCACGAAAAATGCATCAGTCTTGCGAAAGGCAGAAGTTACCACCAAATAGTACTTCACAACACGAACCACGTCCAAAGAATGCAGGGCCCTCTCCTTGTCATTGCTGGGATTAGGACACAGAGAGGGCAGAACAATATCCTGATTTAAATGAAAGGACGAAACCACCTTAGGAAGGAAATCCGTCTTAAAACGGAAAACCACTTTGTCCTGATGTCTTTCAAAATACGGAGCATGAATAGATAGAGCCGCCAATTCAGAAACACGTCTAACAGAAGTGATAGCTACCAAAAAGGCTACCTTCTGTGTAGGAGGGAAGACAAAGGGAAGACAAAGGAATATCATGCAAAGGCTCAAAGGGGGGACCCTGGAGAGGAGAAAGAACCAAATTCAAATCCCAAACTGGAATCATAGGCTTCCTAGGAGGCCGCACATGTGTAACCCCCTGGAAAAAAGTCTTAACAAAAGACTTTTGGAAAAACACCGCCAGGGCAGACACCTGTCCCTTCAGAGTACTGAGCTGGAGCCCCAGGTCCAGACCATGTTGCAAAAACTCCAAAATTCTAGAAATAGAGAATTCCCTACAAGGGAAAGACCTAGATTCACACCAGTCAATATAAGACCTCCAAGTCCTATAATACACAGACGATGAGGACCTTTTCCTAGCACTAATAAGAGTCCGAATCACAGCATCCGAAAGACCTTCCTCCTTCAAGATGGAGGTTTCAGCAGCCACGCCGTCAAAGCCAGCGTTGGTAAATTGGGGTAACGAAGAAGACCCTGTGTAAGTAGATCTGGCAGCAGGGGCAGAACGAACTGATCTTCTGCCAACCTTACCACGTCTGCGAACCAGACCTGTCTTGGCCACCTTGGAGCCACCAGGATTGCTGTTGCTCTCTCCAGAACAAGCTTGCGCACTACTCTGGCCACCATGGGAAACGGAGGGAACAGGTACAGAAAACCCAGATCCCTCCAGTTCAGAGACATGGCATCCGTTGCGAGAGCCAGAGGGTCCTTCGCCAGAGACACAAATGCCGGAAGTTTGTGATTGTGACGGGAGGCAAATAGATCCACTGCCGGTGACCCCCATCTGTGACAAATTGAGTGAAAGACCTTGGGATTGAGAGACCATTCCCCCTTGCGGACTGACATTCTGCTCAGAGAGTCCGCCTCCATGTTCTCCACTCCCGGGATGTAAACTGCCGAGATGCACGGGACATGGCTCTCCGCCCAGTCCAGAATCAGAGACACTTCCTTGAGAGCATTCATGCTGCGGGTCCCTCCCTGGTGATTGATGTAGGCCACCGCCGTCCGATTGTCCGACCTGACCTGGACCGGCAAGCCTCGCAGTTGATGAGTCAAATGACAAAGAACCAACCTGATGGCCCTTAATTCCAGAACATTGATATGCTCGTGAGCTTCCAGGGGACCCCACAAACCCTGAACTTGCAGATCCTTCCAAAAGCCCCCCCATCCTGAGAGGCTGGCATCCGTGGTGACTATCTCCCACTGAGGAGTCCGAAAGGATCTGCCCCTCAGCAGGTTGGTTGAGTTCAGCCACCACCGAAGCGAGCGGCGGACCCGGGGGGACATTTGAAAGGATTGATCCAGCGACTGAGGAGACCTGTTCCAGACCGACAACAGATGGAGCTGTAGTGTCCTTGTGTGAAACTGAGCAAAGGGGACTGCCTCGAAGGAGGCCACCATCAAACCCACCAGTCTCATCCCTAGTCGGATGGACGGTCGAGGAATAGACATGAGTGACCGAACCAACTCCTGAATCAGAAGAACCTTGGACTGAGGAAGAAACACTCTGGCCTGATCTGCATCCAGAGACATTCCCAGAAAAGATACTGTCCTGGACGGGTGGAGTGAGGACTTGGGGTAGTTGATCACCCAGCCGAACCTCTCCAGAGTGGATATCACCGTCCTGGTGTCCAATTCTGCCTGGCTGAATGACGGTGCCATGATGAGAAGGTAGTCCAGATACAGCACTATGCGAATCCCCTGCGCTCTGAGGAGAGCCATCATCCCAGCAAGCACCTTGGTGAGAACTCTTGGAGCTGTGGTGAGACCGAAGGGAAGAGCCACAAACTGAAAGTGCCGATCCTCCACCGCGAACCTGAGAAACTTCTGGTGCGCGGGAAAAATGGGAACATGGAGGTAAGCATCCTGGATGTCTATGGACGTCATGAAGTCCCCCCTGACGAAGAGATTGAATAGCCGAACGTAACGTTTCCATGCGAAATTTTCGCAGCCTTACAAACCTGTTGAGAATCTTTAGGTCCAGTATGGGCCGGACGGAGCCATCCTTCTTGGGGACCGTGAACAGATTTGAGTAAAAACCCTGACCCCGGTCTAATGGGGATACTGGGCAAATGACTGCCATTTCCAGAAGACTTGATACCGCCGCCCGGAGCTGCTGCGCAGCCGGTGCATCCGGAGACACCCGAGTCCTGAAGAAACGCGGGGGGGGGGCGGGACTCGAACTCCAGCTTGTGGCCGGAAGACACCACTTCCCGGATCCATTTGTCCGAAACCTCCTGATTCCAGACCTGGGAGAAGTGTTGCAGCCGTCCCCCCACCCGCACGGGTGAGGGCGCCCCCTCATTGTTGAGCGGGCTTGGCCGCGGGTTTGGGTTTTGAGCCCCAATTGTATCCTGAACGGGCACGTCCTCTGCCCCTATTCCAGGAATCTCCTCTTGTAGAAGGGAAAGCGAAACCTCTTCCCGCTCTAGATCCCCGAAATGAAGGGGTGAAGGAAACCGCTCCTCGAAAGGGGCGTCGTTGCTTCTTGCGTTGAGGTAGCCTTCCGCCCTTGGCCACAGCGTCCAATTTGTCTCCAGAGAGCCGTAACCCAACAAAGGGCAGAGCCGTAAGTGACTTCTTTGACCCAAAATCGGCCGCCCACTGGCGTAACCAAATTGAACGCCTGATAGTAACCATTAGAGCAGAGGCTCTACTACTCATAATCAAAGAATCATCCAAAGCGGCTACTATGAAGGACAAAAATACCTCACATTGTTTTAGATCACGAAATTCATCACTGTCCGGATTCAAACCGGAGGAGGATAACAAATTCCTGACCCCCTTTCTGGTAGCCACCGCCAACAGCGATGAGGCACAAACAGGCCGTATGGCTGCCCCAATACTGGCAAAACCATGACAAGCCATCTGGTCAATGCGTCTATCCTCACCATCTTTAAGAGAGGAACAAATCAGGGCTATTCAACACGGCTGAGTTCGATAACCCTAAAATTGGGGCGTCCACCTCGGGGGGGGGACACCCAGCGCTTAACCGTATCCACTGGGAAAGGATATCTTTTATCCCAACTCTGAGGAATGCCTGGGAGCCGGGCAGCCCGATCCCATTCCTTAGAAATAATATTATCAAAATGCTGATTAGGAAATTCCAAGCGCGGCCTGGATTCGTCATAAAACTCACCTTGCTGTTGAGGAACCTCCGCCGGAGGCGAGATAGCCAGAACCTCAAACATCTGAGTCAGAACATTAGGAGTGTCCAAGGAAATCCCTGACCTCCGATCGGAATCAGCGCCAACAATTTGCTGATCATCAGAAATATCTGAATCCTCGCATAACTCCCCTTCTTCAAGAGGGGAATAATCTGACCAATCCAGGCCATCCGCATCATCATCATATTCAAAATGATTAGCCGGCGATAAATGCTTCCTCTTAGCCGGTGCTTTCTTGGCAACCGCAGAAGAAATAAACTTTTCAATACTGGCCAATCTGGCACATACATCAGATTGCGACTGCCCCCCCGTGACAACATCACACGGGGCACGGGTCAAAAAGGGAGGGGGAGAGGATGAGGCCGGCGGCGCTGACCCAGAAGCCTGGGGTCCTGACTGCCGTGTAATAGTCTGCTGTGCACATGATATACATAGGAAAAAATCATCCCCTGTTAGGGATACCCCACAGCCCGTGCACTTGCGGAATTGTCCCGAGGGAAGCCCGGAATCCAGTGATGCCTCCATAAGGTGAACTTGAGTAAGTCGCTATGAGTGAGGGAATTACGCTATTAAGCAACCCGGGATGCCCTTATAGTGTCCAAGTGGGAGGATTTGTAAAAATAATAGTAAAAGTACCCAGGTACCCTAGGACCGGGAGAAGCCTAAAAACCCCTGAAGATTCAGCCTAAAAGACACAGAAAGATAGTATGAGTCTCAAATCCTTATATATATTGTATATATATGTATAAGTATAATCAAGTGTGTAAATAAAAAAGGGCCCTCAGGGCCACTCACGGAACCTGCAGGTGTCAGAAGCGCTGCGTCCTCTGCCTGAGGTAACTCAGAGCAGAGCGGGAGACTAAGTAGGGGGGGGCGTGGTCAGCGCGGACCGCGCGCTGAAAGGCTCCGCCCCCCCCTCGCAAACGGGCATGAGGAACAAGTTCCTCAGCAGTGCCAGTGACTAGACGCGCCGCGAGTCCGGTCCCGCCCCCACAGCTAAATCATGAGGGAAAGCTCCCCTCCATTGTGTAAACGCGCGCGCCGGTGCCGCAGGGACCCGTGGCACCGGGCGCATAATAAAGAACAGCCGGTAGCGGCCCGCAATGCATGCGGAGCCGCTCACCGCTCGAGCCACGCTACAATATTTCAAAACATAAAGGGCGCGGGCCGCGGCCTCATGCAGAAGGCCCGGCCCCGCCCCCACACGGAAGAGCGTGAGGGGAGAAACCTCCCCTCAGCTCTTCTGAGGTAAAAACCAGCACAGGTGTCTGGCAAGGAAAAAAAGTATGACAGAAAAGTGACAGAAAAATGACTCATTCATACCACAGACAACATTAAACAATGCACACATAAATAGAAGGATTACTTCTAGACGCCCTACGTCATGTAAAACACCAACATCAGAAGATAGGGCCCCCAAACAAGATAATAAGGTGGGGAAAGGCCAATTAGGGGAGAACATTTTTCTCATGGACAGGGCATCCATCAACCCGGAATAACCGCCTACCCTCTTAATAGGGTCTCGCGGCGGAGCATAGCTCCTGAGCACCTGTGGTGCTAATATACCCTCGCTCGGACAGCAGTCAAGACTGGGAGGCATTCAAATATATATATATATAGTATTCATAGGAAATAAAGAGTCCGAACGGAAATAAAAAGTATTGGCCGGGAGTAGACCCGGCTACCTTAAAATCCCCCTGTGCAAGGAGGAGACATCATCTGCTGCTTGCTCGCCGTCTGCAGAGATGAAGACTGGGTAATGAGTGGGAGGTCCCAGGTATTTATGGACTGGGAGGGGCTTTCTTTCCTCCAATCATCTCTGCAGATCGCCCTCTTCAGGTCAGTATATACCCACACGTTATGAATATCTTGAAGCGGGGTGTGTGACATACTTAGAATAAGTCCCAGTGGGAGGATTTGTGGTGATCTATATTAAGGCTAGGGACCCCAGGACCAGGAGGAACCCCTTAACATGCACATAAACGATGCAATCTGAAACACACAATGAAGCATCCAAGTCAAAAATAGCCTCACAAAACATTATATATATATATATATATATATATATATATATATATATTTTAACATATATAATAAAATATCCATGCACACACAAGCGAAAAAACAGGAGGCCCTCCTGCTGAAGAGGGGCCACCGCATAAGCTAAGGAAGTGGCCAACAGGCCCTTACCGGCCAGGAGCACCCAGGATCCCGCAGCAGCATCAAGATGGCCCCCCGGAGAAGAGCCTCGTGAGAAGAGGAGGAGGGGCGGGCCAGCGCAGAACTTGCGCCGCCAGTCCACGCCCCCCTCCAAACAATGCGGATCCCAGCCATGGGCTGGCCCGCAGCATCGTGCCAAACGAGGGGGCGGGGCTACCCCTCCCCGAACAAGCCTGAGGGGGAGAAGCTCCCCAGGCTTAAGTGAAGGAGGCCAACATCGTTATGGCCCTGAGTATAATGCAAACATCCTGTCAGCACCCAACACAAGTAAAAACATTCACACACACACACACAGTGTCATACACACATATAAACCAACAGGGTATATAGGCCGACCCCCCCCACCCTAGAGGGACGTAAGGGACCCGGAAGGGGGGAATCCCAGCCAGAATCTGGCCAAAGGAATGACAGGGACAGGGCATTCCACACCGGGATCACCAAACCCGGGCAACCGCCTAACCCATGAAATGAGGTCTCACGGCGGAGCAATGCTCCTTGCGCACCCATAAGGTGCTACCTACCCTTACCAGGACCTGCAGCCAATGCTGGGAGGCTCGCATAGGAATAATATAGGAAAGGTCCTGGCAGCAATAGGGACAAAAAATGGCCGGGCGCGAACCCGACTTACCTGCAAGTAAGAGAAGTCTTCATCTTCTATCTTGCTCGCCTTCCTGCAGAGAAGAAACTGGGGAATTGGTGGGAGGTCCCAGGTATTTATGGACTGGGAGGAGCTCCTTTTTTGCATTCATCTCTGCAGAAGTTCGCCCTCTACTGGAGAATAACCCAAATGTCATAAAGAATTGAAGCGGAGTGTATGTCACACTTGGAATAAAGTCCTGATCAGAGGATGCTGAGCAAAGGACTTCTGTAAGAAATCTGACCTTTCAGAGTACTAAGTGGGAGCCCCATCTCCAACCCATGCTGTAGGAACTCCAGAATCCTGGGAATAGAGAACACACGACAGGGAAGAGACTTAGACTCACACCAGTCAATATGGGCACGCCAAACCCTGTAAAAAATGGAAGAAGAAAACTTCTTCCTAGCCTTTATCATGGTATCAACAACCGAGGAAGACAGCCCCTTCTCCATCAAGATGGAGGTTTCAGCAGCCAGGCCGTCAAAGCCAGAGTTTGTAAATTGGGATGGCGTAAGGGATCCTGAGTGAGTAGATCTGGCACCACGGGCAGAGCGTACTGATCTACTGCCAGCTGCACCATGTCTGCAAAGCCACCAGAATTGCTGGCACCTCCTCCAGAGCAATCTTGCGTAGAACCCTGGAGGGAAGACATACAGAAACTGAAAGTCCTGCCATAACATTGCTAGAGCATCCGTGGTCAGGTAAGAGGATCCTGGGACAGGGAGACAAAGGCCGGTAGCTTGTGATTGTGACAGGACACAAACAGATCCACATCTGGTTGGCCCCACCGGTGACAAAGAGATTGGAACACCCTGCTGCGTAGGGACCATTCTCCCCGACGAGAGGTCTCCCTGCTCAGAGAGTCTGCCAGGAAATTTTCCACCCCCGGGATGTACACAGCTGATATGCAGGGAACATTGGTCTCCGCCCAGGTCAGGATCAGAGACACTTCCTGGAGGGCCCTCTTGCTCCGGGTCCCTCGATGATTGATGTAGGCAACTGCCGTCTGGTTGTCCGAGCGCACCTGAACAGGCAGGTCCCGAAGGTGGGGAGTCAACTGAACCAGAACTAACCTGATTGCCCGCAGCTCCAAGACGTTGATAAGTATGTGGGCCCCCTGAGGGCCCCACCTCCCCTGGAACCGCAGGGACTTCCAGAAACCCCTCAACCTGACAGACTGGCATCCGTGGTGACTGTCTCCCAGGAAGGGGTCAGAAAGGATCTGCCCCCCAACAGGTTCCTTGAGTCCATCCACCACGAGAGGGACCTCCTGACCAGGGGGGAGAGCACACAGACCCTGTCCAGGGACGCTGGATCCTTGCCCCATACTGACCAGAGGTGGAGTTGCAGAGCCCTCAAGTGGAACTGAGCATAAGGGACCACCTCGAAGCACGCAACCATCAGGCCCACCAGCTGCTTTCCCTGCCTGATGGAGGGATGATGACAAGATAGCAGGAACTGGACCTGTGCAATCAGACTGTCCACCTTCTGTTGAGGAAGGAAAATCCTTGCCTGAACTGTATCCAGATTCATTCCTAGGAATGGATTCACCAAGGAGGGGGACAGCGAAGACTTGGGATGGTTGATCACCCATCCAAATGACTCCAGTGTGGACACCACCAACTGGGTATCCAATTCTGCCTGATGTAGAGATTGGGAGGTGATGAGAATGTCGTCCAGATAAGGCAGCACGCGGACGCCCTGAGCAGAGACATCACGCCAGCCAGCACCTTGGTGAACACCCTGGGAGCTGAGGTGAGACCAAAGGACAATGCCACAAACTGGTAGTGTTGATCCCCCAGAGCGAACCTGAGGAAACTTTGATGACCTGGAAATACAGGAATATGAAGATAAGCATCTTTGATGTCCACAGAAGTCATGAAATCCCCTGGGCGCAGGGAACTGATGGCAGAGCGCAAAGTTTCCATGCGAAAGCGTCTGCTCCTGACAAATTTGTTGAGGATCTTCAAGTCCAGAATGGACCTGAGTGACCCATCTTTTTTGGGTACTGTGAATAGGTTGGAATAGAAGCCCCTGCCTTTTTCTCTTAAAGGGACCTTGCAGATGACCCCCAGCTCCAGGAGGCCTTGCACTGCCTGCACTAGCTCCTGAGCTGACACAGGGTCCTGAGAAATCCGGGATCTGATGAATCTTGGGGGCGGCCAGGCAGCAAACTCTATCTTGTAACAGGACACTACCTCCTGAATCCACCGGTCTGAGACATGAAGCCTCCAGACGTGAGCAAAGTGCTGAAGCCGTCCCCCCACCCGGATGGGTGAGGGCGCCCCATCATGCCTGAGGGGGCTTGGGAGAGGACTTAATCTTGGGGCCCCAGGAGGAGCCAGGACGTCCACGTCCCCCGCCAGTACCCCAGAAGTCTCCCCGGGCCCCAGTAAAGGAAACCCCCCTCCCTTGTCTAGCACCACGGTAGGGGGAGGAGAAGGAGCCCTGACCCCGAAAGGGCCGAGACTGCCGCCTGCGCTGGGGTAACCTGCCTCCCTTAGCAAAAAGGTCCAGGTGGTCCCCAAACAGGCATAGTCCTTTGAAGGGAAAACCAGTGAGGGCTTCTTGGCAGCGTTGTCAGCAGCCCACTGGCGTAGCCAAACCCGAGCGGCGTATAGCCACCACAAGGGCAGATGTCCTGGCACACATTCTAATGGTGTCATCCAAGGCAGAGAAGGCAAAATTTACAAAAACATCACAACTGGAGAGTGCATTAAACACCTCACAAGGCAAATCATCAAGTATGCTTCTTAGCAGGGTCCAAATGGCCACAGCAGTAATGGCCGAGGCACAGACCGGGCACAGCGCCGTCCCCACACATGCAAAGGTATGGGACGCCAGCTGGTCAATGTGCCGGTCCTCAGCATCCCGCAGGGTAGTAGAGTCAGGGGAGTGCATGACAGAGGTTGGGAGCCGCAACAGGGGGAGAAATGGACAGAATCTCAAAAATCTGGGTCAGCAATCTATCAGTATCATCCGGGGGCCCAGGGGTCAGAGCCAGAATTGTCATGACCCCTGGGCCTCTCATCAGATGACCCTGAGTCGGAAAATAGCTCCCCTTCGTCCGAGGGGGTATAGCCACAAAGATACCAAAACTCATCAGTTTCCATAGGGTAAAGAGTGACATTAGGCGTTTAGTGCCGCTTTTTAGCAGGGGCCTTACGCGCCAAGGTATTAGCAATTAACTTCTCAACACTAGCCGTCTAGAAGATACATCAGGCTGAGAATCCCCACTTGTATGCAACTCAGTAGGAGTGAGATTTAAGCTTGGGGGGGTAGGTGAAGTGAAAAGGGGTGCAGGCCCAGCAACTGGAAGGCCAGATTGCAGCGCGAGCACCTGTTCAGCACAGGGTACACAGACCCGTGCCTTGTCAGCGTCAACATGAGAGACTCCCCACACGCTACACACAGCGGGGCTTGTCCCGAAGGAACCCCGGTCACATTATCCTGAGATGCCTCCATATGGTGATTATAGCGGCACAATAGGCTGATAGGGATTAACGCTATAAAGCAACCCGGGATGCCCCAATAACCCGCTAGGGAAGTGGGAGTAATTACACTAGGCCTCACAAGTTAACCAACTAATAGAGGGCCGGGAGAAGCCAATGGATTCGCCCGTCTGAAAGACACAATCAAATGAGCCGTAAGCAGACAGTAATAAAAAAGGTGAAATAAAGTCGCCCGCTAGGGCACTTACGGACCGCGATAGGTAGAGGTCCGTCACACAGAAGCCGACCAAGCATACAAAATGGCGTCGGGATACCTCGAGGGGCGGGCCCGCACTAGCAATGACGCTGAACGCGCCAGAGACAGGCCCCGCCCCCCCCCCGAAGAGCGTGAAGCCAACACGTGACAAGCAGCCAATAACGGCGCACCGGCGCCTGAGGTAACGTCCTCGCCAAGCGCGGAACATAGTGACAAAAGGCGCACAGCGGCAATTTTAAGTATAGAAATAGTAAAAAAAGTCAGTGCGGCGGCTGACACAAAACATAATGTAATAAAGCACAAAGTCAATACACGAAAATACACACACACACACACACACACACACACACACACACACACACACACCCTCTTTCCCCCCGAAGGCTACAAGGAGAGTGAGGGAGGACAGCGGCCACATAATATAGGGCCCACCAATAGACAGGGGCAAGGGGCAATAGTGCGGGAGGGGCATCCCATAGAGGCTCACCATAAGCCTAAACCGCCTACCCTTTGGTGGGGGATTGCGGTGGAGCAGCGCTCCTAAGCACCTAACAGCAGTGCTGCCTACCATCACCCGACCAGCGCAGCCAAGGCTGGGAGGCATATTACTAATGGAACGGGTGGGAATAGTCCTACAGGGCCGCAGGCTAATAGCCCCGCTCACCTGCGAGTAGAGAGAGCCATTTCTTGTCCTTCGCAGTCCAGACTGCAGAGAAAATCTGGGGATTTGTGGGAGGTCCCTGGGTATTTGAGGGGCCGGGAGGAGCCTATTTTCGATGTCTCTGCAGTCCAGTAGTGCAGTCGAGTAATACCCGATAGTAAGTATTGTATCTGGAGCAGGACGCACTGTATACTAAGAATATATAAACCCTGTTTCCCCAAAAATAAGACCTAACCTGAAAATAAGCCCTAGTAAGATCTTTCAGTATTTATTTTTCCTAATGCTTGAAATATAAGCCCTACCCCAAAAATAAGCCCCAGTTACAATTCATAATCCAGCTGCAAGGCTTCAGCAGAGGGACGAGAGCAGCTGAAAAGCATGGTGATGCCCATAATGGCTGTAAAGGAGGGTGAGGAAATATCAAGTCACACAGGTAAGCGTGTCTGTCGGGAGTGAAAGGTCCTTTCTTGCTGGCACTACCACAGCCTGCCACCATCCTGGGCACATGGCCGAATCCCCCCGCTGCCAGCTGGCTCTGTATATGTACTGTACTGGAGTTGCTGTACTGTTGCCACCATCTTGCCAGATGGCTATAAGACATACCCTGAAAAATACCATTTTGTGAATACTCACCTGTAAAATGGTTATTACGAGTATGTCACACACCCCACTTCCAAAGATCCATGACACTTGGGAAACCGGCTGTAGAGGGCGATCTTGCAGAGATGACATGGAAAAAGGAGCCCCTCCTGGTCCATAAGTACCGGGTTCCTCCCACTATTCCCCAGTCTTTTTAGAAAGCAGTGAGAACCAGGAAGAGCCAATTATATTCAATAAATGAAAAATAATTTGAAAATAATAATCACCATATAAAGGATCCCTAGAACAAAAAAAGGGCGGGGGAAGTGGGGTGTGTGACATACTCTTAATAACCATTTTACAGGTGAGTATTCACAAAATGGTATTATTCCTAGTATGTCACACACCCCACTTCCAAAGATCCATGACACTTGGGACATCCAATAGCAGTGTCTATAATGGGTGGGGATCCCCAAGGAATAATGTATAACTTAAATTACTGCAGCTTGCAGAATTTTTCGGCCAAAAGCAGCATCCGCTGAGGCCCGCACATCAACCTTGTAAAACTTAGAAAAAGTATGCACAGAAGACCAAGTCGCAGCCTTGCAAACCTGTTCAACAGAAGCCTGGTGCTGAAAAGCCCAAGAAGCTCCAATAGCACGAGTAGAATGAGCGGTGACACGAAAAGGGGGAAGGCCCCAATGATGGCCTGACGTATCCACTTACTAAGGGAAGATTTGGCAGGAGCAAAACCCTTCTTGGGCCCAGAAGGCACAACAAAAAGGGAATACGTCTTGCGGAAGGCTGAGGTAGTAACTAAATAATACTTAAAACACCAAACTACATCCAAAGAATGTAAGACCCTTGTCGTTACTAGGTTTGGGACACAAGGAAGGAAGAACTATATTCTGATTTAGGTGGAAAGCTGACACCACCTTAGGAAGGAAATCCGGTTTAAAATGGAAAACAACCTTATCTTGATGCCTCTCAAAATAAGGGGCTTGAATAGTCAAAGCCGCCAGTTCAGAAACTCGGCGGACAGAAGTAATAGCAACCAAAAATGCAACCTTCTGAGTAAGAATAGGAAGAGGAATATCCTGCAAAGGCTCAAAGAGAGCGGCCTGCATAGCTGAAAGCACCAGGTTAAGGTCCCAAACAGGAAGTATAGGCTTTCTGGGAGGCCGCACATGCACATGTGCAACTCCTTGGAAAAAGGTCTTAACCAAAGGATGAAGAGCAAACGAAAGAAAATAGCCAAGGCAGAGACTTGCCCTTTCAAAGTACTAATCTGGAATCCCATATCCAGACCTCGTTGCAGATATTCCAGAATTCTAGGATTAGAAAATACTCTACAAGGCAAAGCCCTGGATTCACACCAATCAATATAGGACCTCCAAGTCCTATAATAAATGACAGAGGAAGACTTCTTCCTAGCTCTAATAAAAATACAATTCTGTTAAATACTCACCTGTAGAATTGGTATTATACGCATACAGCACGTCCTGTTCCATCTATAATACTTACACATGGGTAATCCTCCGCCAGAGAAGAAATGTAAAACCAGGGTGGGGTGGAGCAGGACGTGCTGTATGCGTATAATACCAATTCTACAGGTGAGTATCTCACAGAATTGTATTATTCTAAGCATACAGCACGTCCTGCTCCATCTATAATACTTACACATGGGACATCCAATAGCAGTGTCCATAAAGTAGGGTGGGATCCCCAAAAACAAGGCACAGCAGCCAGTAAAGGCGCTGTCACCTGCAAAACTTGCAACCAGGTACAACATGAGCAGAGGCTCTAACGTCAATCTCATAACAAAACCTTTGAAGGGTATGAACAGAGACAAGCAACAGTCTAGTAACTTATTCAACAGAAAAACCTGGTGCTGAAGGGCCAAAAGGTACCCAAACACCAATATAACGGAATAAAATGAGAAAGGGAGACTCTTCCCCCTTAAAGGAAAAGGCCAGTTTAACGGCCCAACTAGCCCACAGGCAACAGAAGCCTCGTGGAAAACTTAGAACTCTCCCCAAGGGGAATGAGAACTGGTCTCCCGTCAGACAGGCGGGAATACTGACCCCTTCGTTAGCAAGAAGCCGAAACCTTTACTCAGGACCAGGAAGGCATCCAAGTAAGATCAATCCAAAGGGTGCAGTGGCCCTGGAAGCAAGCGATATCAGGATATAAGGAGGCGCTCGCAGACCCCAAGGGCATCAGTCCCCCTAGGGGACAAGAAACTACCAGGAAAAATTGCAACACCTGTTGAGGGAATGTAGACCCTTTACTCCAGCATTATTAAGAATAAGGTCCATAGTTAGACTAAAAGGACTTAAACAACGATCATAAAACACCACTTGGACAAAGAGGTCCGGCGTAAAACGGAATACCACCACGTCATGGTATATATATATATATATATATATATATATATATATATATATATATGTAACGAGCTAAGGCTAAGTAATCAGATCCACCTTCTCAGGCACACGTCTGACTGAAGCAGGAGCCCCCAGAGAAGCGACTTGGACTACAAGACAGCTCAGACAGCATCCAGCATAAGTCCCAAGGGAACAATCCGCAGGGCCAACAGAATGAAAATGGATCCCAGGAAGCTTGCTCCTAGCCCCCCATATACCAGGTCACCCAGAAGATAAGCCCGTCTCCAAGGGGTGAATGAATCAGCTGTCAAGCCCCAGACTAGAGTCTGTGGATTCGGACGACAAAGAAGGGGCCTGACAAGGGCAGAACCGCACTCCTGAGAGAGAGAACAGGTCAGCTGTCCTTAGCAGAAGCATCTGCGAACCACAGTTCACTAGGTCACCCGGGGGTCAACAAACTCACGGGTCTCTTAATCGGCACAACCGTGCACAGAACCCCACATAGTAGGGTGAATGAAGAGAAGGCATATAAGATAGAAAATCCATGCATAATTTTACTAAACCCCCATGACCAGAGTCAGAATATTCTGAGACAGTAAACACAAGGGCGGAGCCCCTGTGGTATAAGCGAGACCCAACAGAGCCACCCTAGTTGGCTCTCAGAGTGACACCAGGATAGCAAAACCTGCCACTGAGAAACCTCCATTGAAGCGAATACCGTTGAGGAGCAGGGGGCATAGACCCCCGCCCAGATCAGGATCAGGAACCCTCCAGAGGGATCATCCTGCTTCAAGCTCCAGACCAGTAATAAAACAGGCCATTGTCTTCCAACAAGCCAAGATTCCCCAAATAGACAGGTCCTAAAATAGGAGAAGTCCAGCCATATAGAGTAAACGGAAGGCTCATGTTTTAACAAACCAGTAGGTAAGATGGACCCTCTAAGGGAGCCTACCCAGGAGCTACAGGGGGTTTTTGGAAGAAATTCAGCCCCCCCCCCCCCCCCCCCGGCCAACCTGCGAGACTTGGTACCCAAGGCGACCATTCACAGGAAGATGCAAGCAAGGAAGGGGGTGCCCCCTGACAGGGTCCTTGGATATAATCAGCTCAAAAGGAACCACCGTACCAAGGGGGAATGAGCGCAGACCTAGTTGCAGGGGTGCTGGAACCCCAAGTAGGATCAGTAACCTACTGTGTAAAAGAGCCCAAGGGCTCTGTATATAAGGGACATCATCTGATATGCCACCAACGGGCCCACTAGCTGCAATCCTGCCTGGTGAAAGTAAGATGTCAGCAAAGGGGGGACAGAGCCCCCGTGACCAGAAGTCCACTTGTTGCCAAGGGAGAAGGCTCAAGCCTGAACCGAATCCAAGGAATGGAGATAGCGGATGGGAAGGGACCATGAGGGATTGAGGTGACTGAGCACCCATCCAGTAACTCCCAGGGGACACCGCCTGCCAACTAATCCACTCGGCCTGACGTAGAGATTGAGGAGTAAGGAAAGACGACCCGGTAGGTCCTAGTGCGGACGCCCCCCAGGCATGTCCGAGACATCTCCCCCCTTTGCACCATGGCGAGCAGCTTGGGAGCGAAAGAGAGGCCAAAAACAAAGCCTCCATCCGCAGGGTTGGTCCTGCAACACCGACTAGTAACGGTCTTGGTGTCCAGCAGACACAGGGGGAGCTAATAAGATCTAGAACTGCACAGGAGGCCGGAGGCCCCCCTTGCACAGGGCGCCTGTGTCCCAAGACAGAGATGTCATATAGGGACTACCTGTGAGAGTAGAATTGCCAGGCCTACCATAGGCCAGCGTGGCCCAGACTGCCTCATACTGTTGAGGAAAGGAGGAAGGTCAATATAGAGGCCATAGCCCCATTTTGTTAAGGGCAACCTGTAAGTAAGCCTAAACTCCGTAGGCCTAGCACGGCCTGCACAAAATCCTGAGGGGAAAACAGGGGCTAGAGGCACCCTGACAACATCTGAGAGGGACCGCCCAGCAAATGCTATCCTGTGTCCAGGGGAACTACCTCCTGGAACCACCAGAAGGAGAAGGTACATTCCTAGATGGGAGAAGGCTGCTACAGCAGTACCCTCGCCCAGAAGGGCGAGGGCGTCCCTTCATGCTTGGGAGGTCTTGGCAGATTTGGACTTGGCGTTGCCTGCCCACCCCATGGTGGAAATCCACACCGAACAGTTGGAAGCACACCTCAGGTTTGCGTCTGACACTAACGTAGGGAGGTGGAGGGGTGGCCCTGCCCCGAGGAGGCCGGGACGGCCTTCTGCGTAGGGGTGCCTTACCCTTTTCCAAACGGGCCCCAAATAGTCGCCATCCTCTGAAGGGAAGGCCAGTGAGCGCCATTTTTGTAGCATTGTCAGCACCCCACTGTCGCAGCCAGACCAGGCGGCGAATAGCTACCACAAGGGCAGAGGTTCTAGCACACATCTTAATGGTGTCATCCAGCGCTGAGAGGATGAACCTCACAAACACATCACAGTCTGATAGCGCATTAAACACCCTACAGGGGAGGTCCTCAGGCCGGTGGTCAAGTACTTTTCTAACGAGAGTCCTGGCGGCCGCCGCCGTGATGGCCGCGGCACAGACCGGGCGCAGAGCCGTCCCTGCACACGAAAAGGCGTGGGAAGCCAGTCTGTCAATGCGCCGGTCCTCAGCATCCCGAAGGGTACAGTAATAAGCAGTCATGAAGGGGGGGTTAGTAACCCCTATAATCGGTGCATCCACCAAGAGGTGCTGACCAAAAGTTAACCACATCAGGAAAGAAAGGGTACTTCCAATCCCAGACCCCTGGGACCCCTTTAAGTTTACAAGGCGATTCCCATTCTTGGGATATAAGATTCTGGAAATGATCCTGTTTCAGGAACTCCAAGCGCGGCGGCGCTGTGTGGAAACTCTCCTTCTTAGGCTTGGGAGTCTCTCCAGGAGGGGAAATTGACAAAACCTCAAAGATCTTAATAAGAAGTTCATCTGTGTCGCACAGGCCCCAAGAACCAGGCCCAGAATCATCACGGCTCCCAGGCATCTCATCCGAGGAGCCCGAATCTGAGAATAGCTCACCTTCCTCAGAAGATTCAAGGTCCTGCATATCAGCAGAGTCATCGGTATCGTTAGGAACCGGAGAGACAGGAGGCGTCAGGGACCGCTTCTTTCCAGGGCCCGTACGCTCCGCCAAACCAGACAGCACCTGCTCCGCCGTAGGCAGCCTGCGCGGCACGGCTTGCTGGTCATCCCTGCTCGAGTGAGACTCTTCCGGAGTGAGATTTAGGTCCAGGGAGACGTGTGTATTGAAGGGAGGTGCAGCCACTTGCAGGGGTCAGTGCCTGCAGGGTCAATGCCTGTTCAGCACACGGTCCGCAGACCCGTGCTCTGTCAGCATCAGCATGGGGCTGACCACACACTGCACACAGCCGGTCATGTCCCAGAGGGACCCCGGGTACATAATTCTGAGATGCCTCCATATGGGGATTATCTGAGCAGTATGCCCACAGGGATTTACGCAATGGGCAACCCTGGAAGCCCCAAGACCCGCTAGGAAGTGGGAGAATTTGTTATGTGGACCCACTATAATATATGTTAGGCCGGGAGAAGCCACCGAAGTCCTGGCATCTGAAAGACATAATGGGATAAGAGGGGGGGGGGTGTCAGTGCCATGCGCAGCCAAATAAAACACATAGAAACAAATACCGCCCCAGAGGGCACTTACATGACCAAGGGAGGAGGCAGATCGCACCACGCGCGCAAAGATTGTCAAAATAGTGCCAAGCGAACCTCGAGGGGCGGGCCTGATCTGGCTGTGACGCGGAGCGCGTCATGCCGAGTCCCTGCCTCCCCCAAAGAGCGCGAAGCTCTAACCAACGAAAAGTGAAAAACTGTAGTGGATAGTACGCACATACATAATGTTGCTGTCACGCTAGAAAATGATGCTGCCGTCTGGGCAATACACTCATGTAATGAAAGGACAAACAGGCTCGCAACCAAAAACTTATGTGGAGCAAGGAGCGCAACACTGACACCCAAGTACAATGAAAGATCAAAGGTCTTAAACGTGTTACATTACACTAGGACTACCACACATACCCCCCCTTTCTTTTCCCCCGAGCTACGGGAGGAAGCGAGGGAGAAGCGGACCTGCATCCAGGGATTAACTCTGTGAGGGGCATGGGCAACAATGTGGGAGGGGCATCTACTAGAGGCTCACCATCAGCCTAACCGCCTACCCTATGGTGGGGGATTGCGGTGGAGCATGGCTCCGTTAAGCACACAAGGTGCTGCCTACCTTCACCCGACCAACGCAGCCCAGGCTGGGAGGCATATTCTTCATAAAGAGGACGGGTGGAAATAGTCCCACAGGGCCACGGGCTGTAAAGCCCCGCTCGCCTGCGAGAGCGTGATACTTCATGTCTTCGCAGTTCAGCACTGCAGAGAAATCTGGGGATTTGTGGGAGGTCCCTGGGTATATGAAGGGCCGGGAGGAGCCTGTTTTTGCATGTCTGCAGTGAACAGCGCCCTCTGGCGGAGGATTACCCATGTGTAAGTATTATAGATGGAGCAGGACGTGCTGTATGCTTAGAATAGTCTGAATAACCGCATCAGAAAGACCTTCTTCTTTCAAGATGGAGACTTCAGCAGCCATGCCGTCAAAGCCAGCGTTTGTAAATTGGGGTAACAAAGTTGACCCTGAGTGATGAGATCTGGAAGAAGAGGCAGATGGAACCGATCCACTGCCAGCCTTACGACGTCTGCGTACCACAGACGTCTTGGCGCCACCAGAATTGCTGGTGCCTCCTCCAGTGCTAACTTGCGCACCACCTTGCTGATCATGGAGAATGGGGGAAACAGATATAGGAACCCCAGATCCTTCCAGGCCAGAGACATGGCATCCGCTGCCACTGCCAGAGGATCCTGGGATAGAGACACAAAAGCAGGCAGCTTGTGATTGTGACGAGAAGCAAACAGGTCCAACCGTGGAGTCCCCCACTTGTGACAGAGGAACTGAAAGACCCTTGGATTGAGAGACCATTCTCCCTGGCGAGAACATCCCCTGCTCAGGGAGTCTGCCTCCACATTCTCTATCCCCGGAATGTAAACTGCTGATATGCAGGGAACATTGATCTCTGCCCACTGAAGGATCAGAGACACTTCCCGGAGGGCACCCCAACTGCGAGTCCCTCCCTTGTGATTGATGTATGCAACAGCTGTTCGGTTGTCTGACCGAATCTGAACTGGCAGACCCTGTAAGAAATGGGTCAGTCGAAGTAGAACAAGACGTATGGCCCGAAGCTCTACTACATTGATTGGAGAATGAGCCTCCTGAGGCCCCCACAATCCTTGGAACTGATGCTTCTTCCAGAAGCCCCCCCCAGCCCACCAGGCTGGCATCCGTGGTAGCCAGTTTCCAACGCTGAGTCAGAAATGACTTGCCCTTCTGGAGGTTGTGCGATATTAACCACCACTGAAGGGACTGCAAAACGTGGAATAGACAAGTCTGTCCCACTTTGCCAAGAGGAAGAGCTGAAGCGTACTTATGTGAAACTGGGCAAACGGGACTGCCTCGAATGCAGCTACCATCAATCCCACTAGTCTCATCCCTAGACGGATAGACTGACGAGGGTTGGACAAGAAAAGACGAATCAAGCCCTGAATCAGAATCATTTTGGACTGAGGAAGAAAAACCTTGGCCTGAAATGTATCCAGAATCAGGCCCAGGAAGGGAATTTCCCTGGACGGACAGAGAGAGGATTTGGGGTAACTTATTACCCATCCGAACCTCTCTAGAGTAGAGACCACCGTCCTGGTGTCTAACTCTGATTGTTCGAGGGAGGAGGCCGCGATAAGAAGATCGTCCAGAAAAGGCACAATGCAGATGCCCTGGACCCTGAATATAGCCATCACTCCTGCCAGCATCTTGGTAAAGACTCTTGGGGCCGAGGTAAGGCCAAATTGCAGGGCCACAAACTGATAATGCTGGTCTTCTATCAAGAATCTGAGAAATCTCTGGTGACCCGGAAAAATAGGAATGTGCAAATAAGCATCCTTGATGTTTATGGATGTCATGAAGTCCCTCTGACGAAGAGCATCGATCGTTGATCGCAGAGACTCCATGCGGAATCCTCTGAAACAGATAAATTGATTGAGTCTCCTTAGATCTAGGATAGGCCGAACAGAGCCGTCCTTTTTGGGTACCGTGAATAGGTTGTAGTAAAACCCCAAACCCCTTTCCGCTGGAGGCACTAGGCAGATGACAGCCATGTTTAACAGATTCGCTACTGCTGCCCGCAGTCCCTGCGCAATTGCCGGATCTAACGGTATCCGGGACATAAAAAAATCTGGGAGGAGGCCGGGACTCGAATTCCAGTTTGTAACCGGAAGAGACTACTTCCAGAACCCAATTGTCTGATACCTCCTGAACCCAGACCTGGAAGAAGAACCGCAGCCGTCCCCCCACCAGTAAGGGTGAGGGCGTCCCCTCATTGTTGAGCAGGCTTAGGGGCAGATTTGGTTTTGGACCCCCAATTCTGAATTGGATGGCCACGTCCTCTTCCTCTATTCCATGCATTCCCTCTAGAGGCTGAAAAGGCCGATCCTCTACCGGATCTGGACCCCCGAAAATAAGGGCTAAAGGAAGCCACTCCACGAAAGGAACGACGTTGTCTCTTACGCTGAGGTAATTTACCTCCTTTAGTGACAGAATCCAATTTTTCTCCAAATAGGCGCAATCCCACAAACGGAAGCGCTGTAAGCGATTTCTTGGCAACAACATCCGCCGCCCACTGCCGCAACCATACTGCCGAATGGCGATTAACAAGGCAGAGGTTCTGCTGCACATGAGCAGAGTATCATCTAAAGCAGAAAGTACAAAAGATGCAAACATCTCACATCGCTTAAGAGTGGCGTACTCATCAGAGGCCGGATCAAGCCCTGAGTTATTCATTAGGTCTCTCACAACAGACCTAATAGCCACCGACATAAGCGCCGAAGCGCCAACAGGCCGCAAGGCCGAGCCTACACTGGAAAAAGCGTGGCACGCCATTTGATCAATAAGTTTGTCCTCTCCATCTTTAAGCGTAGTGGAGTCAGGAGAATGCAACACAGAAGAATTGGATAAATTAAGTACAGGGGCATCCACCTCAGGAGGTGATGACCAACGTTTAACCGTATCAGCTGGAAAGGGATATTTTTTGTCCCAGCCCAAGGGAATGCCAGGAAGCCGCGCAGGCTTCTCCTATTCTTTAAGAATAATATCATCAAAATGCTTTTGATTAGGAAATTCTAAACGAGGTTTAGAGGCTCCAAAGAATTCCCCTCTTTTAAGAGCGACTACTTCAGGAGGAGTAATAACCAAAACCTCAAATAACTTGGCAAGAGTTTTTGGGGTATCCACAACACTCTCTTCATCCTGCTCAATTTCAGTGCCAACAAATTGCTGTTCGTCAGAAACATCTGAATCCTCATATAATTTCCCTTCTTCTAACTGAGAAGGGTCAGACCAATCAAGCAATTTGCAATTGTCCAACTCACTTGCCGAGACGGCATGAGTCAAATGCTTTCTTGTAGCTGAGGCCTTCTTAGCCACAGAGGTAGACATACATTTTTCAAGATGAGCCAATCTGGCACATAAATCAGAATGCGACTCACCACCCATGACAATATCACTGGGGGTACGGACAAGACACGGCGGAGTAGGAGAAGAGGCAGTAGCCGCAGAACCTAAAGCTTGGGCCCCAGTTTGCTGCATAATGGTTAATTGTGCACAAGGGACGCAAAGAATTGCGTTATCCCCAACAAGGGATGCCCCACATCCAAAACATTGCCGAGTCTGTGCCGAGGAAATTGCATGCCCATTATCCTGAGATGCCTCCATATGGTGTTAAGTATTATACTAAAATTGATTATAGTCGGCAAGTATATATAGGTTTTATGCATATGCTACCCAGGATGCCCCTTTAAATAGTCCCAAGTGGGAGGATTGAAACACAAATGGACCCCCAATAAGGCTTAAGGGCTAAGGACCAGGAGAAACCCCCTTTTTAATAAGGAGTTTCCTAAAGAAAAAAGAGAAAAAACAAACAGTCACCAATGCACAAATACACACTAATAAATGAACAAAACATAAAAAATGGCAGAAACTCCCTTCAGGCAAGCTAAAGGGTACTCACAGGACCAGGCGACCAGCTCACCACACGAGAGAAACCGCAGGGAAAACAGCCGGAAACGGCGGCTAAGTGAAGGACGCGCCGACAAGCCCCGCCCACCTGATGTCAGCAGGAAGCCAGGACGGACATACAGAGCACATCAGCGTGCTCTATGAGCAAAATGATGCTGCGCGCTGAAGCCCCGCCCACCTGATGTCAGCAGGAAGCCAGGACGGACATACAGAGCACATCAGTGTGCTCTATGAGCAAAATGATGCTGCGTGCCGAAGCCCAAGAAAATGGAGGGAAATTTAGATACAAACATTTCCAATTAAATTGTCTTTTTAAAAATACATAATATATATGTAATACTATATTAATATATGATTTTATATTAAGTGCATGGTGACCCAAATAACGCCCCCCCCCCCCCCCTTTTTACCCCAGCAGGGTTAAAGGAGAACTAAAGGGGAGAGGATAGAAATGCATCCATCAGGCACAAGGGACAGGGGGCATCCCATGCCGGAAAACACCAACCCGGAAGCCGCCTACCCACGGAGTCTCACGGAGGAGTAAAAACTCCTGTATACACCAGAAGGTGTATCTACCTTTGCCTGAAACATACAGCCAAGGCTGGGAGGCATACAATATACCTCAACAGGTTAAAAAGATTCAGACATCCGAGCAGCGGCGAAGGATCTTGGCGTTGCCGCACAGGTCCTCAATTTGTACCCGGATTCAAGAATGTGGGTACAAATTGCTATCAAGATGGTACAGAGTTCCATCGGACCTGAACAGGTGGTATCCCGACGTCTCCCCAAACTGCTGGAGGTGTGACGCTGAGAGGGGGGATCTCTTGCACATTTTCTGGTCCTGCCCCTTGCTTAGGGAGTTCTGGAATCAGGTCAGAAAGGTCACGGAGGAGGTTTCGGGAGCAATAACACCTGATGACCCTGCCCTCTGCCTCCTTCATGCTTCAGAGATTCCTCTGAAACGTTACAGAAACTCCATAACCTGTCACCTGCTGAATGCAGCAAAATGCTGCATCCCACAGTTGTGGAAGAACAGGGAGCCTCCCTCTATAAGCATGTGGTGCAACAAGGTGAACGACGTCATGAGGTTTGAGAGCCTTATGTCTTCTCGCGACGGCACACATGAGAAATTTGCTGTCACCTGGTATGGTTGGATGGTGTTCATGGAATCCCCGGAAGGCAAGGAACTCCTTTGCCCACAACAAGTCCTCCGCCCCATGGGCCTGCTCCCTCTGCCTGATGAGTAGGTTGTGGTGGGCGGATCTGGACACAGACTTGGGCTGACTACCGCAGATGCCTGGGCCATGTTGAGCCACTAGAGATTCCGGGTTCATATGGATAAAATCAGGGAGCTTTTTCTCCTCGTCTCCTCCCCCCTCGTCCTGACCCGCCCCTACCCATTTCCCTCCCCTTGCCTTCCCTCCCCCCCCCCCCCCTTTTTTTTTTTTTTTTTTTCCCCTTCTTACCTCTCGGTTTCTCTCTTCCACTTGTTCCCTTTTAGAACAGTGTCGATACTAGTTAGATCACAGACAGCCGCTAGCCTGTCTGTCTGGATCTTGTTTAGAAGGACTTACTGTTTGGTTTCTGTGGTTGTTTTATGATGTCCTTTGCAATGCTTTAATCGATACATACCGTGTTAGCATAGACTGACATTATACACTCTTTGACTATACATGCTTGTACTGTTCGAAAAATGTGTCCTTTGTTCCTTTACTTTTTGGAAAACTTTCAATAAACACAGAATTATTAAAAAAAAAGATTCAGACAGAAACAGAAAAAAAAAAAAGGGCCTGGAGCAACCCGGCTACCTGCAGCTTGAAGGAGAGCCATCTTCTGATTGCTTCGCCGACTGCAGAGACGAAAAGACTGGGGAATAGTGGGAGGAACCTGGTACTTATGGACCAGGAGGGGCTCCTTTTTCCATGTCATCTCTGCAAGATCGCCCTCTACAGGCCGGTTTCCCAAGTGTCATCGATCTTTGGAAGTGGGGTGTGTGACATACTAGGAATATAAGCCCTATCATAAGACCTGTCTTCTTTTCATGGAAACACGATGTTATGTGAGGAGCAAGAGTGCAGACAGGGCAAATATTTAAGCTTTTTTTGGCTTCCTGTGGGTCCTTAAGTGGCAGAACTTGTTTTAAGTCACCCTATCTTAGCTAAAAACTTCTGGTGCCTTTGCGCAAGCCCAACTGTATCAATCCCACAATAGTATCCTCTACTAAGTCATGAAATCACATGGGCAGGCTACAACCAGATTTGCATGTTACTCACTCACTTGTTCCAAGTCGAGATCCTGCTGCAGGTTGAGTCTAGTACTCAAAATGGCTGCCTATAAAGAGAAAAATATAAATAAACAATGTTACAAAAATGCCATTTTGTGAGTACTCACCTGAAAAATGGATATTGTTGGTGTGCCACACACCCCGCTTCACTTCTTAAATATTCATCCATTAATGGGTTAATCCACTGCCAGGTGACGTAGTGCAGAGAGGAAATCTTGTAACGAGCCCCCTTCCGGCCTATATATACCTGGTACCTCCCTTCAATCACCAGTATATTAAAAAGCAGAAAGACAAGGTACCAGTATTCCACCGGTAACCTCAAAATCAATTTAGATATAAATAAAAAAGGGCTTCACCATATAAAGGCTTCGGCAATGCCGAAAAGGGTGGGGGTGAAGCGGGGTGTGTAGCACACCAACAATATCCATTTTTCAGGTGAGTACTCACAAAATGGCATTATTCTTGGTGTGCCACACACCCCGCTTCACTTCTTAAATATTCATCCATTAATGGGACATCCAAAAGCAGTGTCCACAAGGGAAGGGCATCTCAAGGCCAGGTGAAGCATAACTTAAATGACTGCAGTCTGCAGAACTTTGCGGCCAAAAACAGCATCCGCTGAGGCCCGCACATCAACTTTGTAAAACTTAGAAAAAGTGTGAACAGAAGACCAAGTGGCGGCCTTACAAACCTGTTCAACAGAAGCTTGGTGCTGAAAAGCCCAAGACGCCCCAACAGCGCGAGTGGAATGAGCAGTGATACGAAAAGGGGGAACTCTTCCCTTAGCAGAATAGGCCGCAGTAACGGCCTGACGTATCCACTTGCTAATGGCAGATTAGGCTGGTGCCAAACCCTTCTTAGGCCCATGGGGCACAACAAAAAAGGAATCCGTCCTACGAAAAGGAGACGTGATAATCAAGTAGTACTTAACACAGCGTACTACATCCAAACAATGCAAAACCCTCTCTTTGTCATTCTTAGGATTAGGACACAAGGAGGGAAGAACAATATCTTGGTTCAAATGAAAAGCAGAAACAACCTTAGGAAGAAAGTCTGGCTTGAACCGAAAGACCACTTTATCCTGATGCCTCTCAAAGTGAGGCGCCTGGATAGACAAGGCCGCCAACTCTGAGACACGCCGGACCGAAGTGATCGCTACCAAGAAGACAATCTTCTGAGTCAGGGTAGACAAAGCAATATCTTGCAAAGGCTCAAAAGGAGGAGCCTGAGAAGCATAAAGAACCAAATTCAAATCCCAAACAGGGAGTAATGGTTTCCTGGGAGGCCGCACATGCGTAACCCCCTGGAAAAAAGTTTTAACTAAAGGTTTAAGCGCAACACGCTTCTGAAAAAAGATAGATAAGGCAGAGACCTGCCCTTTCAACGTACTTAGCTGGAGACCAGAGTCCAGCCCTGATTGTAAAAACTCCAGAATCCTGGAGACCGAAAAGACCCTACAAGGAAAAGATCTTATCTCACACCAAGCGATATAGGCTTTCCAAGTCCTATAGTAGGTGATGGAAGAAGACCTCTTCCGGGCACTGATCAGAGTCTTAATGACAGAATCAGAAAGACCCTCCTCCTTCAGGATGGAGGTTTCAGCAGCCAGGCCATCAAACCCAGCGCTGGTAAATTGGGGTAACACAATTGACCCTGAGTGAGCAGATCGGGCCGAAGAGGCAGAACGAACTAGTCCACTGCCAGCCGAACGATGTCTGCGAACCTCACTCGTCTTGGCCACCTTGGGGCCACGAGAATGGCGTACACCTTTTCCAGAGCCAACTTCTGCAGAACCCTGCCCAGCATGGGCATCGGAGGAAACAGGTATAGAAATCCCAGAGCTCCCCAGTTCAGGGACATGGCGTCCACTGCCAGAGCCAGAGGATCCTGGGAGAGCGACACGAAGTTCGGGAGCCTGTGATAGTGATGAGGGGCCAACAGGTCCACCTCCGGGGTCCCCCATTGGAGACACAGTGAGCGAACCACCCGAGGATGGAGAGCCTAATCTTCCAGACGGGGAGAGCCCTTGCTCAACCGGTCCGCTACCTGTTTCATCACCTCTGGAATGTAAACCGCCGAGAGACAGGGAACATGGAACACTGCCCAGGTCCGGATCAGGGACACTTCTCTGAGAGTACTCAGACTGCGCGTCCTTCCCTGAAGACCGACGAAGGCAACCACTGATCGATTGTCTGAACACATCTGGACCAGAAGGCCCAGAACGTGCTGAGTCAGGAGAGCAAGCACCTGACGGATGGTTCTCAGATTCAGAATATTGATGGGTAAGTGGGGCCTTTAAGGTCTCCACTGCCCCTGAAACCACAGCTCCTTCCAGAATCTGCCCCATCCCGACAGACTGGCGTCCGTGGTGACAATTTTCCAAAGGGGGGTCAGGAAAGGCCTGCCCTACACAAGATTGGTCGAGACCAACCACCACAGGAGGGACTGCCGTACACGGGAGGACAACTGGAAGGACTGATCCAGCGACTGAGGTTGCTGGTCCTAACACGCTAGCAGAAATAGCTGAAGCGTTCTCGTGTGAATTTGGGCAAAAGAAAGCCACACTCCGTTTTGATGAGAGTTCAGGCCGGGATGAACCGACCCATGAACGGACCGTGAAGGAGGGTGAGACTCGAATTCCAGGTCGTAACTGGGCGACACTACCTCCTGGATCCATCTGCCTGGAACCACTTGGTTCCAAACCTGGTAGAAGTGTCGCAATAGTCCCCCCACCCGCACGGGTGAGGGCAGCCCCTCATTGCTGAGTGAGCTTATCAGCAGGTTTGGGCTTGGTGCCCCAGGACTAAGTGGGCCGGCCACGGCCCCTCCCCCGAGTCCAACCTGCGCCACTGGTAGCGGGAAAGGAAGCACCCCTGCCCGCTCTGAATCCTCGAAAGGAAGGCCTACCGGAACCTGCCCCCCCAAAGGGGACACGAGGCCTCTTGCGTTGTGGCATCTTACCACCCTTTGCGACTGAATCAATTTTCTCCCCGAACAGACGCAACCCCAAAAAGGGGAGAGCTGTGAGCACCTTTTTGGAAGCCGTGTCCGCTGACCACTGACGCAGCCATACTGACCTGTGAATAGCCACCAGCATAGCTGCTGCCTTGCTACTCATAGTCAGCGCATCGTCCTGAGCGGCCAGGACATAAGCCACAAAAGATTCACACTGCTTAAGCGCAGTGAACTGTTTGCAAGCGGGATTAAGATCCTCATATAGCCCCTGAATTAAGGACTTAATTGCCAATAGAAGAAGGGCTGAAGCACATACCGGGCGCAGCGCTGACCCGGGATAGATAAAACCATGTTGAGCGTATTGGTCAATCCGACGATCTTCCCCATCTTTAGGGACAGTGGTCTCAGCAGACTGTACCATAGCCGTGCTGGAGAGCCCTAGTACAGGTGTATCGACGTCAGGAGGGACAGACCAAAGCTTCACCAATTCTGGTGGAAAAGGATAACGCTTTTCCCAACTGGAAGGAATTCCAGATAACCGCGTGGGATGTTCCCATTCCTTAAGAACCACCCTCTCAAAGTGGTGTTGTCTGGGAAAAACCAAACGCGGCTGAGGCTCCTTAAACAACTGACCCTTTGGCGGGGCGGCCGCCTCAGGCGTATCTAAACTCAAAATTTTACACATTTGAGCCAGAATAGAGGGGGTGTCAAAAACAACCCCCTCTGACCAATCGCCAATCTCATCAGCCACAAGCTGACCTGTCGGCTCATCTGACTCCGACGGGAATTCATCCTCGTCCGGGGATCCATCGGACCATTCCACAGGTTCACAAAACTCGTCCTGTGGAGCCGAAGGTACCGGAGTCAGGTGCCTTCGTTTTGCAGCAGCCTTTTGTGCCGCCGCCTCGGAATGCGAATCCCCACTTTTGACAGTGTCATGCGGGGTCCGGAACAAGGAGGGAGAGGTAGGAGATGATGAAGGATGCGATGGACCCGCAGCCGAAGCAACGGACTGGCGCGCAATAGTCTGTTTTGCACAAGGGATGCAAATAAAGATATCATCAGCTGGGAGTGGAACCCCACAACCTACGCACCCCCCGAACGGCTCAGCAGAACCGTTTCCGGAAATTACGGAAGCCTCCATATGGTGATTTATGGTATTCGCAATACTTGGGACTTTTAAGGCATAAGCCAACCCGGGATGCCCCTTTATTAGTAATGTCCCGGAAGGGAGGATTTTTCATTTATATATTATTTTATTTTTTTTTTTTTAAGTTAAGGTCCCCTTTAATAAACTATATATATATATATATATTTATATATAGTCTATATATATATATATATATATATATATATATATATATATATATATATATACATTTAATAGATATCCCAATAATTAGCCAGGCACATAGAGCCGGAGGGCCACCATAAGCAGGGATCCCAGGATCTGCAAGGAAAAGAAAACCATCAGATCCTCACATGTGTATAAGAAAACATATAAGCATGGCACCAAAGCGCCCTTAAATAAGAGCAAAATCATGCCCCTTAATAAAAAGTGACTCCCCACTATATCACTATAAAGAAATATGCATTCCCCACTTAACGGCCCCAACGGGTGGGGCCGCTTACCTGGTCAGTGAAGGCAGCAGCCGGAGCAAGACTGCAGCCAGCAGCCAGCACAGAGACTAAGTGCGGCCGCGTGCCCACGCGACTTCCTGCTTTTGAAAGGAAGTAAACGCTGGGCCCGCCGCAAGACGCCGCATGACGTCGGCGCCGCGCCCCCGATGCCGCGTCAACGGGACCCACCCACCCCTACGCCAATCAGCTGGAAATCACTCTCAGATGGGCCACTACACGTGCGCCCAGGCGGCGGAGGGGGGAGGATAAAGACCGCATGGCGCAGCCTAAAGAGTACACAAAAAATGCCAGGCGGGGAAGAGGGGAGGGGGTAGGGGGCCACAAAGCAATAGTCTGCCAAGGAAAGTGGCCAGCCCCTACCCAACGCAGTCTGCCCTTCAAGCAGACCAAAACCAAAAGTATACACATGCTGAACAACAGTGAATGCATAATCATGAACACACACACATGTTGAAATGAAGTGATACAAGTGAAACACACATACTTAAAGCACACCCTCACACCCCCCCCCCCCCCATAGTGAAGGGAGAAGGGACCGTAACGGGAGAGAAAGGGGCTACGGGGACCCTCGGGACAGGGGCATCCCATTTCCGGATCACCATGCCGGATAGCCGCATTGCCCCACGCATGAGGTCGAGCGGTAGGAGATAAGCTCCTAGGCACTTAAAGTGCCATCTACCATTTGCCCGGTGAGCAGCCTAGGCTGGGAGGCTTCCATTCCACCATAAAGGTATACAAACTCAAAACCGGGCAGAAATAGACCAAAAGGGGGGTGGCGGGGTAAGAATACCCCGGCCTACCTGTAAGCAGGAGACTTCCATCTTCTGACTTGTCAGCAAGCAGAGAGAAAAATACTGGTGATTGAAGGGAGGTACCAGGTATTTATAGGCCGGAAGGGGGCTCGTTACAAGACTTCCTCTCTGCACTACGTCACCTGGCGGTGGATTAACCCATTAATGGATGAATATTTAAGAAGTGAAGCGGGGTGTGTGGCACACCAAGAATATGTTATTTTTAACTAAATAAGGTCCATTGGTGACCCCAGACCAGCCCTTTGGCCATCATAACAGTTCAATGTCCCGGTTTGCCTTTAATTTGAAGGCACAGTAAATGCTCAACAACAGGACAGCATCAGCCATGAGTTGAGATGCGCCATACCAAAAATACCATATTTTTCGCCCTATAAGACACACCTAGGATTTGGAGGAGGAAAATAAAAAAAATATATTCTAAACCAAATGTTGTGCTAAAACACCCTATTACAGGCAGTGTGGCATCCCCCATCTCATTCCCCATATGCAGTGTGGCATCCCCCATCCCATTCCCCACGGGCAGTGTGGCATCCCCCCATCTCATTCCCCATAGGCAGTGTGGCATTCCCTCATACCATTCTCATATAGGAAGTGTGACATGCCCCCATCCCATTCCCCATAGAGGCAGTGTGGCATTCCCTTTCACATTCCCATAGGCAGTGTGGGATGCCCCCCATCCCATTCCCATAGGCAGTGTGGCATTCCCCCCTCCCATTCCCCATAGGCAGCGTGGTATTCCCCCCTCCCATTCCCCATAGGCAGTGTAGCATTCCCCCATCCCCTTAATCAGTGTGCCATTCCCCCCACCCCCCAGAAAAAAAAAAAAAAGTATACTTGAGCCCCGTCCATGCTCTGGCTTCCTGGGCCGATGCGTGTTGACGGGTGTTTGTGTCAGTGCGCACTGAATGGGGTGCAATGGTGGAGCCTGGAGCCAGAGCAGAGACAGAGCACTGCATCTCATTCCGTGTGTGCTGACGGAGCACGGAGCGGGGACAGCGGGCGCGAGTTCCAGGTAAGTATGTTTTTTTTCACTTTTTTCTTTTACATTCGCCCAATAAGACGCACTGAGATTTCCCCCAATTTTAGGGGAAAAATAGTGCCTCTTATAGGGTGAAAATGCAGCATGGCTGTCATAGGTATGCCCCCCTCTTCATTTGAGTATTTAAAGGCTGATCGCATAACTGCAGACATGGCAACATAAGGATATTTTACTTTCAAGACCCAACTACATGCTGGAACTACTAACAAGATCGATCAGCAGAAGAACCATAGGTGTCATTGGCCCCAAAACCCCCATATGCTTTGCTGCTCCTGAAGACACACATTTTCACTATATCCAGTCCAGGTCATCCCAGAAGTAATGACAGTTGGGTAATCCACCGCTAGATGGCGCCTGACTGCAGGATCAAAAGCTGTCGCTCCTCCCGGCCTCCTATAAAACAGGTTTCTCTCTATGAATCCCCAGTGTTCTTCCTGCAGTCTGCTGCATAAGGATCATATGGATATTCTCTCCTTGATACTGCAGCTGAGTGGGGCCTCCTAGCCCGTCGGCCGCTGCATCCTTATTGCCACCGTTCCCGTTGGACCCACTACTGCCTCCCAGCTTCGGCTGACCGGGACGGTGAAGGTAGGGTGAACGCCGGGGTCAGGCGTTGGCAGAGCTAGGCTCTGGGCCGCAGACCCTACCCAAAGGGTAGCCGGCCATAGGCTGATGGTGAGCCTATTTGGGGGGGGGGGGAACCACTATATGCCCACAGGGCTTATGCCCTCCCTGCCCCACAAGCTTTATTGTTGTATTGTGCTGGTGTTTATTGACTGGACTTGCCGTCCCTTGCGTGCTGGTGTGTTTTTCACTGACGTCGGCGCTGCACGAACGGAGTATGTCTGGGGCTGTGGGCCCGGCCGCCGGGTGCGTGAGTGCGTGCTGCCAGCCGGCCCGGGCTGCGCGAGGGCGCCGGGCTGGCGATTCTGCTGGGCTCCTCTGTGGGCCGCCTGATGTTGCTCCTCTGTGGGCCGCCCCTCGAGGAACGTGTGCTGCTGGCTGATCCGTGCCATCTTCACCTCCTGCATGCTGCTGTCGTCTCTGTCGTCCCTTTGAGCGGTGTCGTGGGTCCCTCTTGACACATTGTCTTTTATGCGCTGGGCATGTAGTGTGGTATACTTATGTTGTTCACTTTGTGTCTTCCCGGTGGGCCCCTTGATATTAAGGGTTGTGGTTCCTCTCGGCCTCCGGCCATCCCCCCACCCCCCGCCCCCCCTCTCTCTCCAAGCCCTCTCCCTGTAAAGAGGGATCACTTAAGAGGGATCATTTCTTGTGGGCTGGCCAGGTTGGGTCGTTAGTGCCTTGTACCTGTTAACATAACTCAAATCACCATAATGGAGGCATCTGGGGATAGTGAGCTTGGGACCCCATCTGCCCCATGTGCGGTGCTATCCCTCTGGGCGGACTCAGCACGGTTTCACGGTGTCACTTGCGCCAGGAGTGTTATCTCGGAGCATGATCGGGCGGGCGTATCTGCCCCTAGCCCGTTATTGCCTGCGGCCTCTCCAGAACCCCCGCGCTTGCTCTCAGCCCCCAGCGAGGGGGAAGTCAGTCAGGGGTCCCAATCAGATTTGGCGTATCGCGTGGCCAGCCTTGAGAGACAGATCTCTCGCTCGGCTCCTAAGAAGGCCACAAGTAAGAGGCAGCATTCTATCTATTCTGATAATGATGGAGATTATGATCTCTTTGGAGGTGTTGGCCTTGATAGTGGGCCCGGTTCTTCCTCGGATGAGGATACATGGCTCCCTGATGATACGGAGCGGTTGCTGACTGAGATCTTTGAGATGCTGCACATTGTCCCTCCTAGAGTGGCTAAAAGGAAGCAGGGTGGATTGTTTCGGCCTGAGAGACAGAGACGAGTCTTTTCTGAGCAGGCCCTTTTTTTCTAACATGATTTTCAAGGAATGGGAAAGGCCTAACAAGTTACCGTCGGTGCCTAAGCGCCTGGACAGGCGGTATTCCTTTCCCGAGCAGCTGGTCCGGCTATGGTCCCGTCCTCCCGAGGTGGATGTCCCCATGTCGGGTCTGTCCAACACTACGGTCATGCCTTCACCAGAAACTGCTTCCCTACGTGATCTAGCTGACAAGCGCATAGATCAGTTGGTCTGTCATGCCTTCACCTTGCCGGCCAAGAAGGCACTCACTAGTATCCCCTTTGTGGGTCACAGGTGGTTTGGGGAGCGTCTGGACCTCCTGGTCAAGAACGGACGACTCCCTCAGCGACGAAAGTCTGCGCGGCCCTTTCGGGTTTCATCTGCCTATTGCTCCTTCGAGGAGTAAGAGGCTCTTCATTTTCAGGTGCTCGCAGAGATTCCTGGTGACGAGGCACGTATCGCGGCCGACCCAATCCCTCCTGGGGATCCAGGCCCAAGCCCCCTACCAAGGCCCTATGGCATGAGGGGGCGCCCTCACCCATCCGGGTGGGGGGCGGCTTCTGCCATTTGATCACGTCTGGAGACAGCGCGTCTTGGATTGGTGGATTCAGGAGGTGGTTTCCTCCGGTTACAAAATAGAGCTGGCAGTCTTGCCGCCCTCAAGATTTCTTCAGTTTCTTCGGATTTCCCAGAACCCATTGACAGCACAAGGCCTGCGGTTGGCCGTCCAACACCTTCTGCTGTCAGGTGTGATTTGTCCCGTGCCTCGGCAGGAATGGGGTCAGGGCTTTTACTCCAATCTGTTCATGGTGCCCAGGAAGGACGGAACGCTGAGACCCATCCTGGACGTAAAGGGTCTCAACAGGTTTGTTAGAGTTAGACATTTTCCGCATGGAGACCTTACGGTCCGCAGTGAGCTCGCTTTGACCTGGCGACTCCTTGACCATGGTGGACATCAAGGATGCTTATCTGCACATCCCTATATTCCAGGGGCATCAGAAGTTCCTGAGGTTTGCGCTGGAGGATCAGCACTACCAGTTTGTGGCGTTGCCATTCGGGATATCCTCAGCCCCCCGTGTGTTCACCAAGGTGCTGGCGGGCGTCAGGCTATCCTGAGTATCCAGGGCATTTGCGTGCTGCCTTATCTGGACGATTTACTGATTGCGGCTCAGTCTCTTCTTCAGGCCGAGAGCGACACCCCGACCGTGTTTTCCACTCTCGAGGATTTTGATTGGGTAGTCAATTATCCCAAGTCTTCAATCACTCCCTCGATGGTGGGGTCTTTTCTGGGCATGACGTTGGACACCTCTCTGGCCAGGATATTCCTGCCACAGCAGAAGGTGGTGGGGCTTCAGAAGCAGGTGCAGGCCTTGCTGTCTTGTCAGAAACCATCTGTCCGTCTGGGGATGAAACTGTGGGCCTGATGGTGTCATGCTTCGAGGCAGTGCCCTTTGCTCAGTTCCACTTGAGACCTCTTCAGTTGAATCTGTTGACCGGTTGGGATCGGACGCAGGAGTCACTGGAACGGGAGTTTTCATTGTCAGGCCACTGTCACGGCCAGGCAGTCCCTTTTGTGGTGGCTGGACTCCAGAAATCTGCTGGTAGGCAAGTCATTTCTGCCTCCACGGTTGGAGATTGTCACCACGGACGCCAGCCTGACCGGCTGGGGAGGCTTTTGGCTGACTCAGAAGATCCAGTGGGGGCCACAGGAGGCCCACTTACCTATAAATATCTTGGAGTTGAGAGCGATCCGGTGGTGCTTCTTCCCTTGACTCCCCATCTAAGGGGTCGTGCGATTCAGGTTCGCTCGGACAATCAGACGGTGGTTGCCTACATAAATCACCGAGGCGGGACTCTGAGCAAGCGAGCCCTCAAGGAGGTGACTCAGATTCTGACTTGGGCAGTGGAGAATGTTCCCTGCATCTCGGCGGTTTATATTCCTGGGATAGAGACCCAGGAGGCAGACTCCCTGAGCAGGAGCGCCGCGCACCTGGGGGAATGGTCTCTCAGCAACAAGATTTTTCACTCTCTTGTCTCAGCTGGGGTCAGCCGGGTGTGGACCTATTTGCGTCCAGACACAATCATAAGCTCCCGAGATTCGTCTCCCTGTCGAGAGATCCTCTGGCCTTTGCCACAGACACTCTGGCAATTCCTTGGACGGAGTTCAGGCTCCTTTATGCATTCCCTTTGTTTCTACTCCTGTGCCGAGTGCTGCGCAAGATAGCCCAGGAGTGAGTACCAACCACCCTGGTGGCTCCTCGCTGGCCGAGTTGGAGTTCGCGGACATAATTCAGATGTCAGCCGTTCGCTACGTCTTGCCCGACGATCCAGGGCTTCTCACGCAGGGGTCGCTGCAGCACCCCAATTTACAGACACTGGCTTGACGGCCTGGCTATTGAAACCTCAATCCTGGCGGACAAGGGACTGTCAGCCACTGTTGTTCATACCATGATGCAGACGCGGAAGAAGTTTTCTTCCATGATATATTACAAAGTTTGGCATGCCTACATTGCATGTTGTGAATCCAAGAGCCTTCCTTGTCGCACTTTCCCTATCTCTAGGATTTTGAAGTTTTTAACAACACGGCTTAGACTTGGGTCTCCAGCTGAGCACCCTCAAGGGCCAGGTCTCGGCCTTAGCCATATTCTTCCAGAGATCTATTGCCAATCATAGACTGATCAAGACCTTCTTCCAAGGGGGTACCCATGTACGCCCTCCGCGTAAGCCTGTATTACCAGTGTGGGACTTGAATCTGGTGCTTTCTGCTCTCCAGGGTCCCCCCTTTGAGCCCTTGTGCGATGCTGCATTGACTATTTTTGCCCTAAAGGTGGTATTTTTGGTACCTATCACCTCGGTGCGTCGCGTGTCAGAGCTGCCCACGATTGGTGTGAAGCCTCCTTACTTTGGACGGCATAGGGATAAGGTGGTGTTTCGCTTAAACCTGATTTTTTGCTTAAGGCCGTGTCTCCTTTTCACCTTAATGAGGAAATTGTCTTGCCTTCCTTGTGTTGAGCTCCGACTTACTCTAAGGAAAGGACCCGCCATTCCCTGGATGTGGTCTGAGCCATTAAGTACTCCTGGTTGAGACTGAGTCCAGGAAGTCGGATTGTCTTTTTGTCCTCTCCGAGGGGTCTAGGAAGGGAAGTCCACTCTCAGTAAGTGGATCAGACAGGCGGTGGTGCAAGCATATTCTGCCAAGGGGAAGGAACCCACTTTTTCATGTTACAGCTCATTCTACTAGAGCTATTGGTGCTTCCTGGGCTTCTTAGCACCAGGTCTCTGTTGAACAAGTTTGTAAGGCCGCCACTTGGTCTTCAGTTCATGCCTTTACAAAGTTTTTACAAGGTTGATGTTAGGGCCTCAGCTGATGCTGTCTTTGGCCGAAAAGTGCTTCAGGCGGTAGTGAAATGAACTACATGCTGTTTCGGACTGGGGATCCCACCCTAATGGACACTGCTTTTGGATGTCCCAACTGTCTTTACTTCTGGGACGACCTGGACTGGATATAGTGAAAAAATACAATTCTGTTATTGCTCACCTGTTCCAGATTAGATTACTTACACTTGGGTATTACTCCGCCAGATGGCGCTGGACTGCAGAGACATCGAAAACAGGCTCCTCCCGGCCCCTCAATACCAGAGACCTCCCACAAAATCCCCAGCACTGAAAAGCAGTTAACAAGAAGCTGGGAGAATTAAACAGAACCAAAATGGTAACTATAACAACAATAACAATCACCATACAGGGGATCCAGAATAATGCAAAACCAAGGGTGGGGTGGAGCAGGACGTACTGTATACTCATAATACCAATTTTACAGGCGAGTAATCACAGAATTGTATTATTCTTAGTATACAGTACGTCCTGCTTCAGATTAAATTACTTACACTTGGGACATCCAATAGCAGTGTCCATAAAGTAGGGTGGGATCCCCAAAGGTAACAGCAGACAGGTAATACCACTGCCGCCTGCAGAACCTTACGGCCAAAAGCAGCATCAGCTGAGGCCCTAACATCAACCTTGTAAAACTTTGAAAAGGTATGAACAGAAGACCAAGTAGGGGCCTTGCAAACTTGTTCAACAGAAGCCTGGTGCTGAAAAGCCCAAGAGGCACCAATAGCACGAGTGGAATGAGCAGTAAGGTGGAAGGGAGGATTCTTCCCCTTAGCAGAGTAGGCCTGAATCACAGCCTGACAAATCCACTTGCTGATAGTAGACTTGGCAGGAGCCAAACCCTTCCTAGGACCAGAAGGGACCACAAAAAGAGCATCAGTTTTCCTGAAAGGTGCAGTAGCCACCAGATAGTACTTCAGACACCTAACCACATCCAAAGAGTGCAAACCCCTCTCCTTAGCATTGCTAGGATTAGGGCACAAAGAAGGAAGAACAATATCCTGATTCAAATGAAAGGCAGACACTACCTTAGGCAGAAAGTCAGGTATGAAACGGAACACCGCCTTGTCCTGGTGTCTCTCATAGTAGGGGGGCTGAATGGAAAGCGCCGCCAACTCAGACACGCGCCTGACAGAAGTGATAGCTACCAGAAATACAACCTTGAGCGTAAGAATGGCCAAGGCAGCATCCTGCACAGGTTCAAAGTGAGCACCCTGCAAGGCTGACAGAACCAAGTTCAGATCCCAAACAGGCACCATAGGCTTACGTGGGGGGCGCACATGAGTGACCCCTGGAAAAAAGTCCTGATCAGAGGGTGCTGAGCAAAGGACTTCTGGAAGAAAATAGCCAGGGCAGAAACCTGACCCTTCAGAGTACTGAGCTGGAGTCCCATCTCCAACCCATGCTGCAGGAACTCCAGAATCCTGGGAATAGAGAACACACGACAGGGAAGAGACTTAGACTCACACCAGTCAATGTAGGCATACCAAACCCTGTAATAAATGGAAGAGGAAGACTTCTTCCTAGCTTTAATCAAAGTATCCACAACTGAGGAAGACAGCCCCTTCTCCATCAAGATGGAGGTTTCAGCAGCCAAGCCGTCAAAGCCAGAGTTTGTAAATTGGGATGACGTAGTGAGCCCTGAGTGAGCAGATCTGACACCAAGGGCAGAGCGTACTGATCTACTGCCAGCTGCACCACGTCTGCGAACCACACTCTTCTTGGCCACCTGGGGGCCACCAGAATTGCTGGCACCCCTTCCAGAGCAATCTTGCGCAGAACCCTGCCCAGCAGAGGGATTGGAGGGAAGACATACAGGAACAAAGTCCTGCCATGACATTGCTAGCGCATCCGAGGTCAAGGCCAGAGGATCCTGGGACAGAGAGACAAAAGCTGGGAGCTTGTGATTGTGGCGGGACACAAACAGATCCAAATCTGGTTGGCCCCAACGGTGACACAGAGATTGAAACACCCTGCTGCATAGGGACCATTCTCCCTGGCGAGAGGTCCCCCTGCTCTGAGAGTCCGCCAGGCGATTTTCCACCCCCGGGATGTACACGGCTGATATGCAGGGGACATTGGCCTCCGCCCAAGTCAGGATCAGAGATGCTTCCTGGAGGGCCCCCTTGCTCCGGGTCCCTCCCTGATGATTGATGTAGGCAACTGCCGTCCGGTTGTCCGAGTGCACCTGAACAGGCAGGCCCCGAAGGTGAGGAGACAAGTGAGCCAGAACTAGCCTGATCGCCCGCAGTTCCAAGACATTGATAGGTGTGTGGGCCTCCTGAGGGCCCCACCTCCCCTGGAACAACAGGGACGTCCAGAAACACCCCCCAACCAGTCTCCCAGGAAGGGGCAAGAAAGGATCTGCCCCCCAACAGGTTCCTTGAGTCCATCCACCACGAGAGGGACCTCCTGACCAGGGGGGAGAGCACACAGACCCTGTCCAGGGACGCTGGGTCCCTGTCCCATACTGACAATAGGTGAAGTTGCCGAGGCCTCAAGTGGAACTGAGCATAAGGGACTGCTTCAAAGCATGCCACCATCAGGCCCACCAGCTGCATCCGCTGCCTGATGGAGGGATGGGGACAAGCTAGGAGGGACTGAGCCTGTGCAATCAGACTGTTCACCTTCTGTTGAGGAAGGAAGATCCTTGCCTGAACTGTATCCAGATTCATTCCTAGGAATGGAGTTACCAAGGAAGGGGACAGTGAGGACTTGGGGTGGTTGATCACCCATCCAAATGACTCCAGAGTGGACACCACCAGCTGAGTATCCAGCTCTGCCTGATGTAGAGACTGGGAAGTGATGAGAATGTCATCCAGATAGGGAAGCACGTGGACGCCCTGACATCTGAGCAGAGACATCACACCAGCCAGCACCTTGGTGAACACCCTGGGAGCTGAAGTGAGGCCGAAGGGCAAGGCCACAAACTGGTAGTGTTGATCCATCAGAGCAAACCTGAGGAACCTTTGATGACCTGGGAACACAGGAATATGAAGATAAGCATCTTTGATGTCCACAGAAGTCATGAAATCCCCTTGGCGCAGGGAACTGATGGCAGAGCGCAGAGTTTCCATGCGAAAGCGCCTGCCCCTGACAAACATGTTGAGGATCTTCGAGTCCAGGATGGGCCTGACAGAACCATCTTTTTTGGGTACTGTGAATAGGTTGGAATAAAAGCCCTTGCCTTTTTCTCTTAAGAGGACCTGGCAGATGACCCCCAGCTCCAGGAGGCCTTGCACTGCTTGCACTAGCTCCTGAGCTGACACAGGGTCCTGAGGAATCTGGGATCTGATGAATCTTGGAGGGGGACAGGCAGCTAACTCCAACTTGTAACCGGAGGACACTACCTCCTGAATCCACCGGTCTGAGACATGAAGCCTCCAGCCGTGAGCGAAGTGCTGCAGCCGTCCCCCCACCCGGATGGGTGAGGGCGCCCCATCATACCTGAGGGGGCTTGGGAGAGGATTTTGCTTTGGAACCCCAGGAGGAGACATGACGTCCACGTCCTCTGAAATCTCCCCGGGCCCCAGGAAAGGAAACCCCCCTTCCCTGTCTGGCACCACGGTAAGGGGAGGAGAAGGAACCCTGACCCCGAAAGGGACGAGATTGCCGCCTGCGCTGGGATAACCCGCCTCCCTTAGCAAAAAGGTCCAGGCGGTCCCCAAACAGGCGCAGTCCTTTAAGGGAAACCCAGTGAGGGCCTTCTTGGCAGCGTTGTCAGCAGCCCACTGGCGCAGCCAAAACGAGCGGCGTATAGCCACCACGAGGGTAGACGTTCTGGCACACATTCTGATGGTGTCATCCAATGCTGAGAGGACAAAATTTACAAAAACATCAAAACTGGAGAGTGCATTAAACACCTCACAGGGCAAATCATCAGGGGCACTATGAAGCATATTTCTGATAAGGGTTCTAGTGGCCACAGCAGTAATGGAAGAGGCACAGACCGGGCGCAGCGCCGTCCCCGCACATGCAAAGGCGTGGGATGCCAGCTGGTCAATGCACCGGTCCTCAGCATCCCGCAGGGTAGTGGAGTCAGGGGAATGCATGACAGAGGTGTTAGATAGCCCTAGGATCGGGGCATCCACCTCGGGGGGGGGGGGGGGGGGATGACCAACATTTAACCACCTCAGCAGGAAAGGGATACTTCCTATCCCAACCTTTTGGAACCCCGGGAAGTTTACTGGGGCGCTCCCATTCCTTGAGCACAAGGTTATGGAAATGTGCCTGCTCGGGAAATTCCAAACGTGATTTTGCTGTATGGAAAAGCTCCCCTCTTTGCCTGGGAGCCGCAACAGGGAGAGAGATGGACAGAACCTCAAAAATCTGGGTCAATAATCTGTCAGTGTCATCCGGGGCCCAGGGTTCAGAGCCAGAATCGTCATGACCCCTTGGTCTCTCATCAGATGAGCCTGAGTCAGAAAAGAGTTCCCCTTCATCAGACTGGGTATAGCCACAAAGATTCCAAAACTCCTCAGTTCCCATAGGGAAAACAGTGACATTAGGCGTCAAGTGCCGCTTCTTAGCAGGGGCCTTACGCGCTAAGGTATTAGCAATTAACTTCTCAACAGTAGCCAGTCTAGAAGACACATCAGGCTGAGAATCCTCACTAGTATGCAACTCAGTAGGAGTGAGGTTTAAGCTTGGGGGAGTAGGCGAAGTGAAACGAGGTGCAGCCACTGGCAGGCCAGATTGCAATGCAAGCACCTGCTCAGCACAGGGTACACAGACCCGCGCCTTGTCAGTGTCAGCATGAGGCTGCCCACACGCTACACACAGCCGGTCTTGTCCCGAAGGGACCCTGGTCACATTATCCTGGGATGCCTCCATATGGTGATTATAGCGGCGCTATACGCCGATAGGGAATAACGCTATATAGCAACCCCGGATGCCCCAATAACCCCCTAGGGAAGTGGTAGTATTATTTTTACAAGGCCTACAAGTTATTTACTAACTATGTACTTCTATGTAATACAGGGCCGGGAGAAGCCAAAAGGGTTCGCCCCGCCTGAAAGACATAAGCAGACAAGACCTGTAAGCACACAGTAACAAAAGTGAAAGATATAAAGCCGCCCGCGAGGGCACTTACGGACCGTGGTAGGTAGGGCTCAGTCGCGCATGGGCCAACCAAGCAGGTTAAAGATGGTGTCGGTATACCTCGAGGGGCGGGCCGGTATCAGCGATGACACAGAGCGCGCCATAGACGGGCCCTGCCCCCCCCCCCCGAAGAGCGCGAAGCCAGAACATGCAAGCAGCCAATGACGGCGCACTAGCGCCTGAGGTAATGCCGCCGCCAAGCGGCCACTTAAACAGGGCCCACCGATGGGCAGGGGCAAGGGGGCACTAGTGCGGGAGGGGCATCCCATAGAGGCTCACCATAAGCCTGAACCGCCTACCCTTTGGTGGGGGATTGCGGTGGAGCATCGCTCCTAAGCGCCTAACAGCGGTGCTACCTACCTTCACTCGACCAGCGCAGCCAAGGCTGGGAGGCATATTACTAGTGGAACAGGTGGGAATAGTCCTACAGGGCCGCAGGCAAATAGCCCCGCTCACCTGCGAGTAGAGAGCCATTTCTCGTCCTTCGCAGCCAGACTGCAGAGAAATTCTGGGGATTTGTGGGAGGTCCCCGGGTATTTGAGGGGCCGGGAGGAGCCTAGTTTCGATGTTTCTGCAGTCCAGCGCCATCTGGCGGGGGGGAATCCCAAGTGTAAGTATTAGATTTGGAGCAGGACGTACTGTACACTAAGAGTATCCTTGCCTGAACTGTATCCAGAGTCATTCCCAGGAAGGGAGTCACCAAGGAGGGAGACAGAGAAGACTTGGGATGGTTGATCACCCAGCCAAATGACTCCAGAGTGGGCACTACCAGCTGAGTATCCAACTCTGCCTGATGTAGGGACTGGGAAGTGATGAGAATGTCATCCAGGTAGGGCAGCACGTGGATGCCCTGAGACCTGAGCAGAGACATAACTCCTGCCAGCACCTTGGTGAACACTCTGGGAGCTGAAGTGAGACCGAAGGGCAATGCCACAAATTGGTAGTGCTGATCCTCCAGCGCGAACCTGAGGAACCTTTGATGACCTGGAAACACAGGAACATGAAGATAAGCATCTTTGATGTCCACAGACGTCATGAAGTCCCCTGGACGCAGGGAACTGATGGCAGAGCGCAGAGTTTCCATGCAAAAGCGCCTGCACCTGACAAATTTGTTGAGAATCTTTAAGTCCAGGATGGCCCTGACTGACCCATCTCTTTTGGGCACGATGAAGAGGTTGGAATAGAAGCCCTTGCCCCTTTCTCGTAAAGGGACCTGGCAGATGACCCCCAGCTCCAGAAGGCTTTACACAGCCTGCACTAGAGCCTGAGCTGACACAGGGTCCTGAGAAATCCGGGATCTGATGAATCTTGGGGGGGGGGGGGGGGGGGGGGGCAGGCAGCAAACTCTATCTTGTAACCGGAGGACACTACCTCCTGAATCCACCGGTCTGAGACATGAAGCCTCCAGACGTGAGCAAAGTGCTGAAGCCGTCCCCCCACCCGGATGGGTGAGGGCGCCCCTTCATGCCTGAGGGGGCTTGGGAGAGGACTTAAGCTTGGAGCCCCAGGAGGAGCCAGGGTGACCACGTCCTCTGCCCCTACCCCAGAAGTCTCCTCGGGCCCCAGTAAGGGAAACCCCTCTCCCTTGTCTAGCACCACGGTACGGGGAGGAAAAGGAGCCCTGACCCCAAAAGGGCCGAGACTGCCGCCTGCGCTGGGGTAACCTGCCTCCCTTAGCAAACAGGTCCAGGCGGTCCCCAAACAGGCATAGTCCTTTGAAGGGAAAACCAGTGAGGGCTTTCTTGGCAGTGTTGTCAGCAGCCCACTGGAGCAGCCAAACCGAGCGGCGTATAGCCACCACAATGGCAGAGGTTCTGCCACACATTCTAATGGTCCAAGGCAGAGAAGACATAAGTCACAAAAACATCACAACGAGAGAGTGCATTAAACTCCTCACTAGACGATGGGGCGTGGCCAAGATGGCGACCTAGGTGGACGTGCCTGATCGGGGCTCTGAGATAACATTCTGACTTACCTCCTTGTATGGTGCTTGGGTAGCAAGAAATCCCCCTTCGGTTGCTCTCCCTGGCCGAGGGAGAGATCAAGTCTACTGAGTGGCGGCAGTGACCCTTGTAGGAGGCAGTGTGCGGAGCCCGAGGGACTGAGGAGACAGAAGCTTATCTCTGACCACGTGCAGCTTGTGTGAGAAGAGAGGAGAGGCACCGTCTTTTGATCTGTCGGGGATGCTGCGGTGGTGAGGGGGAGAGGTGCCTAGAGATCAAGTGGCACATCCCCGCAGAGTGAGAGACGCTCGACAGTGTGAGGAGGGGACAGGAGAGCAGCCAGACGCCATATCAGCTCTGAAGGTGGGGGGGGGGGAGGCAATTTAACTATGTCCGCCATGATTTGGATAAAATCCGGGACTGCACCGGCGAGACGGAGAGGAGAATCGGAGAAACAAAGGACCGGTTATCTGCTCAGGCGGGAGATCTCGCAACCCTGAGGAGGCAAGTGACCGCTCTGATGGGAAGGGCCGAGGACGCTGAAAATAGGAACCAGAGAAATAACGTCAGAATACTGGGTCTGCCCGAAAAAGCGGAGGGGTCCTCCCCAGAGCAATTTGCTGAGAATCTTATAAGGGAAACTTTAGCGCCGGTGAACCTGACAAAGTTCTTCACGGTGGAAAGAGCGCATAGGATCCCCATGAGGCTGCTTCCCCCCGGGGCTCCGCCAAGACCCTTCATACTCAAGGTCCTTCACTATAAGGACAGGGACGCTACTCTGGCTGCAGCTAGAATGAAGCGTACGGTGATCTTTGATAACGCCCGGATATCTTTTTTCCCGGACTTCACCTCAGAGGTTCAAAAGATGCGGCGATCCTTTAATGGAATCAGAGAGAGGCTCAGAAAGAAGAGAATTAAATATTCTATGATGTTCCCGGCACGTCTGCGGGTGCAAGATGGAGAAACCATCAGATTTTTCACCTCTGCTGAGGAAGCCAGTGCCTGGCTGGACTCTCTGCCTGGAGCCTGATGGACTGGGCCCCGGTCGGAGAGAACCCTGTTTGTGTGCCTGATGGGGCGCTCTGTGGGTCGAGTGCCGCTGCCGCTGGGCATCCTGATGCCGCCCAGAAGGGGGGGTTGTTCGATTAGTTTTGTTTGTTTGAAAGTTAGTGAAGCCGCTGTGCTTTGTCTTTGATACCCAAGTTACCAATGTATCCTGATTTGAATGCTACAGGGAGCTGCGGCTCTAGTTCCCATGGTGGGAAGGTTATCCTGCCTCTCCCCCTTAAACCTTCCTCCTACCCTTTACTCCTGCTGGCCCTCCCCCCCCCGTGCCTTTCTCTCCTCCCTCCTTTCTCCGCCCCCTTTTACCTGATACCTCCATGCTGACCTGTAAATTATATTAGTGTGTTCACATTGCAGGCCCCTTAGGCGGTGGGTCCCTGCTCCCCGGTTACAACTAGTTACACCTGTGTTGTATTGTTTTGTTTGGGAGGGTATGATGCTCGCCAAAGTTTGCGGGTGGTGGAGCGGGGTGGGGGTGGTTGGGATTGGGAAATGTGTGTATTGTTTAGAGTATAGTGTTATTTGTTTAGTCTTTGCGTTGGGTTGTGTGTGTTGTATGGTATTCAGACCCCAGGTGCGGGAAGATTATTGATGGAGAGAATGGAGTACACGGGCACTGACTGCCCTGATCCTATGGTCTATACTCATAGCTATGATAATGGGTAAATGTAAATTTCTTTCTTGGAACGTCCGAGGGCTCAATGATAAAATCAAGCGAGCTACGGTTCTTCAGTTCGTTAAGAGGTATAAACCTAATGTGGTGATCCTCCAGGAGACTCACATGGTGGGACAGAGAAGCCTGGCGCTTAAGAAACCATGGATCCAAAGCTCCTTCCATGCTCTCTTCTCGTCCTACTCTAGGGGGGTCTCCGCGCTGATCTCCAAGGGAACCCCGTTTGCCCTATACTCTGTGCAGACGGACCGGGAGGGTCGCTACGTGATCCTACATGCCAAACTTATGGATACTGATGTCATCATAGTTGGTGTGTATGTCCCCCCGCCTTTTTGTATTCAGGTGTTGCAACAGGTTATGGAAAAAGTGGTCAACTATCCCCCTTCCCCGATATTAATAATGGGGGATTTCAATATGGTTCTGGAATCTGCGCTGGATCGGCTGGACAGAAATCCGGGCCCGAGGCGTCTTGGGCTGAGGCACTAGGTCTGCAGGAGTTATGGAGGTGGAAACACCCCACTGACAGAGTTGCCACTCAGCCACTCACAGATCCCTGTCCAGGATCGATCTTGCGTTCTCGTCACCCGATTTATTAGCCAGGGTGGCGTCTTGCAACTACCTCCCGAGAGGCATCTCGGACCACTCTCCCCTGCTAACGGTTGATAGGACTATCTCAAGCTCGGGAGAGTCGGGTGGGTTGGGCTCTTAACCCCCTATGGCTGGAGACCCCTGAAGTCAAAAGCAGCCTGCCATCCTCTGCTGAGATGTTTTAGGAGGTGAACGCGGATGAGACCTCTGCCGAGGTAAGGTGGGTTGCTTTTAAGGCAGTCATTAGAGGGTGTGCCATAAGTGCCAGTGCTGCGGTTAGGGAGAAGAAGGGGAGAGAGAGGGTAGAGCTTGAAAGCAAACTTGCCACAGCGGAAGAGCAATTTGTTGCCTCAGCCGATAGTCGGGACCACTCGACACTGATGACTTTGAAACAGGAATATAACTTGCTGCTTACTGACTCTGCTAGGAAATTGCTGCTATACAAGCAAGCTACGATTTTTGATAAAGGGGACAAAAAACGGGAAGACCCTGGCCTACTTAGCGAGAGCCGAAACCAAAACCAATAGCATTGCCACGATATCTGATGGGAGGGAGACAGTAACGGAAGGGGGTGAAATTGCCCAGTGGTTCCTTGAGTATTACTCGGCATTGCACTCCTCTAAGGCTAGCTATGATGTTGAAGAACTGGAGAATTACTTAGACCAGATCAACTTCCCAGTGTTGGCCCCGGAGGGTCAGGAGACGTTAGATGCCCCCGTCTCGGTGGAGGAGGTCATGGGTGCAATAGGGGCGCTCCCTGGAAGGCATCGGGTCCCGATGGGATTTCGGCCGAATGGTATAAGCAAGAATCAGAACTGGTAGCGCCTAGACTCTTAGAGGTTCTGAAGCAAGCACTAGAAAGTGAGTGTCTCCCGGCCTCCTTTCATGAAGCGCACATCGTCCTTATTTATAAAGAGGGGAGGCCCCCTGATGCCTGCGCGTCATATAGGCCCATTTCCTTACTAAATCATGATGCTAAAATACCAGCCAAAATACTAGCTAATAGGTTAAACAGGGTTATACTACAACTGGTGGGACGGACCAGTCTGGCTTTATGCCCGGGCTCACTTCAGGGATAAACCTGTGTAGGCTCTTCTCAAACCTTCAGATTGTCCATGATAATTACGGAAGCCGGGCAATTGCCTCGCTTGATAACGAGAAGGCCTTTGATTCAACTGAATGGAACTATTTGTGGGCAGTGCTGGCTAGATTTGGGCTCCCTGCCAATTTCATAAACTATATCAAGCTCCAATATGGTTGTCCGACGGCCAGAGTACGAGCCAATGGATGCTATTCAAATCCATTTGCACTAAGCAGGGGGACCAGACAGGGTTGCCCACTCTCGCCATTACTCTTTGCACTAGGGGAGGTTGAGGAAAAGATTTCCCTCTATGCGGATGATACCCTGCTGTATCTAGCGGACTGTAACAAATCCCTGGAAGCGGCATTAGATATCATAGGAACATTTGGGAGATTTTCTGGTTTGAAAATCAACTGGGATAAGTCCAGTTTAATGCCAGTCGACGAGCCTGACCATCCAGACATCTCTCTGAAATCTCAGCTGAAAGTTGTTCAACAATTTAAGTACTTAGGAATTATGATTAGCAAGCAGTGATGTTGAAACTGAAGCAGCGAGTCTCTCAATGGGCAAGGCTCCAGCTATCGGTCATGGGCAGGATAAATATATACAAGATGATCTTTCTTCCGAAGTTCTTGTACATATATCAGGCCTTGCTGGTATTCCTGCCTCTCATTTCAAGGCATTGGATGTGATTATCTTTGGCTTCATATGGAGGCAGTCTCCGCCGTGGTTAAACAGGCAAATTATGAAGGCTCCATCAGATGTGGGGGGTCTTTCGGTGCCATATATGCTGATGTATTTCTATGCTACCCAACTCCAGTATGCCCATTGGTGGGTCAGTCAATCGAGGGAAAATCCAGTGGTGAGTCTAGAAACAGCTGTTCTGGGCTCCCCTGGGCGACTGGCCACCTTGATATATAGAGGTATGAAAGGGATCCGGGAGGCAACTGGGTGTATGAGAATGGTATGTAACATTTGGGAAAGGGTAGGTAAGTTGAGTGCAAACCCGAATGAGAGCAGGGCCTGGTCCCCCTTTACCCCCCTTTGGGATAACCCCAGCTGCTGGAGCTTGGATCTATGCAAGACCCGCAGTTCTGGATAAGGAAAGGGGTGCACCAGATAGGTCAGATATACAAAGACGGGGTACTTATGTCCTTTGCGCAGGTTAAAGAGGAGTTTCTTCTATCCCACCGGGATTTCTTCCGCTACTTGCAGATTAGACACGCTCTGAACGCCCAGTTTCATAGGGTGGGTCCGATAATACTGATGTCACGTATGGAAAAGGAGATTAGAGGAATGGAGCTAACAAAACCCGTCTCCACACTGTATCAGTGCCTGACGGGTACGCTGGATTCTCCCAGGGATAGGGTGGAAATGAAGTGGCAGGCCTTAGACCAAAACCTGGATCAAGATGACTGGGAGGAGATAATTGATAATCTGCACACGTCAGTGGTGGAGGCAAGGTATAGGTTCATTGAGACTAAGTGGATTCACCAGGCGTATATCACCCCGGTCCATCTGCACAGAATGGGTCTATTAGATAGGGACATGTGCCCTAGGTGCGAGAGAGATAGCGGCACGTGGGTACACGTAACTTGGTCGTGTGAGATCTTGGTGAATTTCTGGGAGGGTGTCATGGATCTGATCAGCAAAGTAGTGGGAATTCGGATCAGGGGTTCAATCTCACTATGTCTTCCGGGGGTGGTCGAGTCAATATCGGAACTCAGAGCATTAAAATCATTGCTTTGGCTGCTGCTCTTTTATGCTCGATAATGCATATTGCTAAATTGGAGACACCCGGCTAAACCTTCAGTACAAGCATGGAAAAGATTAGTCAACCAGAAACTCACTATGTATAAATTGACATACGCTGTGAGGGGGGTGCCGGATAAGTTTGAGAAGATCTGGGATCCGTGGCTACAGTGTCAGGAGTTGGCATCTGATGATGAGTGAACCAGGGAGGGGGGAACACTGTCAGCGCTGTGGTTATTGCTGAGTCAGGAGTCGGCAAGATGGAGCCGAGGTCGATATCTGTCCTGTGGAGTGAGGGGAGGGCATGTCCTGGAGCATGACTGGATAGGCCTCAATGGGTGGCCAATGGTTGCCACCCTCTCAGGTACTCCACCTGAGATCTGCTTCTTTCTAGCACAACCTGGTGTGAATGGTTGTTGTTGTTGTCTGATAGGATGCCATTTTGATGTTGGGTGCCTGCGGCACCTAAAATACAGAACAATTTGACGTGTATATGTATGTTGTTTATACGTTACAACGCAAAATAAAAACTTTCAAAAAAAAAAACTCCTCACTAGACACATCATCAGGGGCACAATCAAGGACACTTATGAGCAGGGTCCTGATAGCCACAGCCGTAATGGCAGAGGCACAGACCGGGCGCAGCGCCATCCCCACACATGCAAAGGCATGGGACGCCAGCTGATCAATGCGCCGGTCCTCAGCATCCCGCAGAGTAGTAGAGTCAGGGGAGTGCATGACAAAGGTGTTAGATAACCCTAGGACCGGGGCATCCACTTCAGGAGGGGATGACCAACACTTCACCACATCAGCAGGAAAGAGATACCACCACATCAGCAGGAAAGGGATACCTCTTATCCCAACTCTTAGATACACCGGGAAGCCTGCTGGGGCGCTCCCATTCCTTGAGCACAAGATTATTAAAATGGGCTTGCTCAGGAAATTCCAAACGTGGCTTAGCAGTATGAAACAATTCCCCCTGTTGCCTGGGAGCCACAACTGGGGGAGAAATAGACAGAACCTCAAAAATCTGAGCCAACAACCTATCAGTATCATCTGGGGCCCAGGGGTCAGAGCTAGATTCGTCATGACCCATGGGCCTCTCATCAGATGACTCAGAGTCAGAGAATAACTCCCCTTCTTCCAAAGGGGTATAGCCAGACAGTTCCAAAAACTCATCAGCTTCCATAGGGAAAAGAGAGACATCAGGCATTAAGTGCCGCTATTTTTGCAGAGGCCTTACGTGCCAAGGTATTAGCAAGCAACTTCTCAACACTAGCCAGTCTGGAAGACACATCAGGCTAGAATCCCCACTTGTATGCAACTCAATGGGAGTGAGATTTAAGCTTGGGGGAGTAGGTGAAGCCACACGAGGCGCAGGCCAGCCACTGGTAAACCAGGCTGCAGCGCAAGCACCTGCTGGGCACAAGGTACACAGACCCGCACATTGTCAGCGCTAATAGGGGACACCCCACAAGCTACACACAGCCGGGCTTGTCCCGAAGGAACCCCAAGCACATTATCCTGAGACGCCTCAATATGGGGATTATAGCGGCACAATAGGCCGATAGGGATTCACGCTATAAAAGCAACTTGGGATGCCCCAATAACCCGCTAGGGAAGTGGGAGTAAATTACACACTAGGCCTCACAAGTTAAATAACTAAATAAAGGGAGTAGGGCCGGGAGAAGCCAATAGGGTTCGGCCCGTCTGAAAGGCATAAGCAAAGGGGAACCGTAAGTGACATGTGAATGACAAATGGTAAATAAAGCCGCCCGCGAGGGCACTCACGGACCATGGTAGGTAGATGCCAGTCACGTAGCAGCCGGAGCCAAAAGAAAATGGCGCCGGGTATACCTCGAGGGGCGGGCCGCAGGGACAGTGACGCGGAACGCGCCAACCGCGGGCCCCGCCCCCCAGAAGAGCGCGAAGCCGTACACGTGACAAACAGCCAATAACGGCGCACTAGCGCCTGAGGTAACGCCGCCGCCAAGCGCGGAACACAGTGGAAGCGCGTGCGGCGGCAATTTTAAAAAAGGCAACCAGTGCAACCAAGTCAGCGCGGCGACTGACACAAACCATAAGTACATAATACAGTGAAGCACCAAGGCAAATTCACATACACAAACACCCTTCCCCAGCCCCCGCCCCCGAGAGCGACAAGGGAGAGCGAGGGAGGACAGCAGCCACTTAACAGGACCCACCGATAGACAGGGGCATGGGGCAATAGGGCGGGAGGGGGATCCCATAGAGGCTCACCATATGCCTATACCGCCTACCCTTTGGTGGGGGATTGCGGTGGAGCAGCGCTCCTAAGCACCTGACAGCGGTGCTGCCTACCATCACCCGACCAGCGCAGCCAAGGCTGGGAGGCACATTAATAATGGAACGGGTGGGAATAGTCCTACAGGGCCACAGGCTAATAGCCCCGCTCACCTGCGAGAAGAGAGAGCAATCTTCTTGTCCTTCGCAGTCCAGACTGCAGAGAAGATCTGGGGATTTTCTGGGAGGACCCTGGTATTTGAGGGGCCGGGAGGAGCCTGTTTTCGATGTCTCTGCAGCCCAGCGCCATCTGGCGGAGTAATACCCAAGTGTAAGTAATCTAATCTGCAGCAGGACGTACTGTATACTAAGACTATACAATTCTGTGAAACTCACCTGTAGAATTGTTTTTGAATATATCCAGTCCAGGTCATCCCACCCCACCCCACCCTTATTCATTATATCTGGATTGCCTGTTATGGTGATTACCATTTTTATATTGGACCGTTATCCTTAGTTCTGTTGGAGAGAGTACATGCTGAAGCTATGTGAAGTAACATGGTTTCTTGGACTCCCGGCCTGTCTCTTTTCTTACTGCTGTTTAACCACTGGGGAATCATAGACACCTGTTTTATAGGAGGCTGGGAGGAGCGACAGCTTTTGATCCTGCAGTCAGGCCCCACCTAGTGGTGGATTACCCAACTGTCATTACTTCTGGGACAAACTGGACTGGATATATTCAAAAACAATTCTACAGGTGAGTTTCAAAGAATTGTATTTTTGTTTGTTACATAATTTCTTGTCTCTTCTGACCAGTAAGGCTCCTTCCAAGTATTGTGGACTCAAACAACAGAATGGAGACTAAACTGGTTCTAAGGCTATCTCTCTCTGCTCAAATGTAAATGCGATGTCCTGTTTAACCACTGGGGAATCATAGACACCTGTTTTATAGGAGGCTGGGAGGAGCGACAGCTTTTGATCCTGCAGTCAGGCCCCACCTAGTGGTGGATTACCCAACTGTCATTACTTCTGGGACAAACTGGACTGGATATATTCAAAAACAATTCTACAGGTGAGTTTCAAAGAATTGTATTTTTGTTTGTTACATAATTTCTTGTCTCTTCTGACCAGTAAGGCTCCTTCCAAGTATTGTGGACTCAAACAACAGAATGGAGACTAAACTGGTTCTAAGGCTATCTCTCTCTGCTCAAATGTAAATACGATGTAGGTTGCATATTAAATATGATTTCTGAAAATATATTCTTTTTCTATAGGTTTGAATTGAACAGAAACTGAAAATTAGAATTGTTTAACTTTTTCATAATGATCTTTAAATATAATCATTAATCCATATCTGGGACCAGACTTGTGCCACGGTGTGAAACAGGGACCTTAATGATGTCAGGGATTGTAACAGTAACAAAACTGGTGCTGCAGGGACCAGACTGGTGCCAGAGGGTGTAAATCGAAGGAAACTGACTAGGGAGTGAAACAGAGACAAGATGGGCACCAGGGATGTGGCAGGGATCAGTTTGGTGTCAGGGGGCTTAACATGAACCACATTAGTGTCAGGGGGTGTAGCAAGGGCAGACTGGTGCCAGGGGGCTTAACAGGGATAAGACAGTTGACAGGGGCTATAACCGGGTCCAAACTTTTTTTTTTATTTGGGGGGTTACAGGAATGAACAGTAAAACCCATGGGGTGTAACAGAGACCAGTTTGGCATCAAAGGACCAACACTCTTACTAGAAACAGTGCTCATATGCATTCCTTCCCAGGGCAATTCGGATTGCTGCAGATAAAAATACAATTCTGTGAAATACTCACCTGTAGAATTGGTATTAAAAGTATACAGTACGTCCTGCTCCAGATAGATTACTTACACTTGGGTTATCCTCTGCCAGATGGCGCTGCACTGCAGAGACATGTAAAACAGGCTCCTCCCGGCCCCTCAAATACCCAGGGACCTCCCACAAATCCCCAGCATTGAAAAGCAGTGAACAAGAAACCGGGAGAATTTAACCACACAAAACAAAACTGGTAACTATAACAATGATGATAATCACCATACAGGGGATCCAGAATAATGCAACAACAGGGTGGGGTGGAGCAGGACGTACTGTATACTTATAATACCAATTCTACAGGTGAGTATTTCACAGAATTGTATTATTCTTAGTATACAGTACGTCCTGCTCCAGATAAATTACTTACACTTGGGACATCCAATAGCAGTGTCCATAAAGTAGAGTGGGATCCCCAATAAGAAAAGGTAACAGCAGGCAGTTTAAACCACTGCCGCCTGTAAAACCTTGTGGCCAAAAATAGCATCAGCTGAGGCCCTAACGTCAACCTTGTAAAACTTTGAAAAGGTATGAACAGAAGACCAAGTAGGGGCCTTGCAAACTTGTTCAACAGAAGCCTGGTGCTGGAAGGCCCAAGAGGCACCAATAGCACGAGTAGAATGAGCAGTAAGGCGGAAGGGAGGACTCTTCCCCTTAGCAGAATAGGCCTGAATCACAGCCTGACGGATCCATTTGCTGATAGTAGACTTGGCAGGAGCCAAACCCTTCCTAGGACCAGAAGGGACCACAAAAAGAGCATCAGTCTTCCTGAAGGACGCAGTGACTACTAGGACTTCAGAGACCTGACCACATCCAAGGAGTGCAAAACCCTTTCCTTAGCAATACTAGGATTAGGGCACAAGGAAGGAAGAACAATATCCTGGTTTAAATGAAAAATACAATTTTGTGAGTACTCACCTGTAAAATGGATATTGTCAGTGTGTCACACACCCCGCTTCCCCTTTAATTCTTACGATCGGGTTACTCCACCAGCAGGTGGCAACGTTGCAGAAAGAAGTCTTGAAAACGAGCCCCTTCCGACCTACATATACCTGGGACCTCCCACTTAAAACCCAGTGAATTCAAACAGCAGTAAGACAAGGTACCAGGAAATCCAACGGTAACCTCAAAATAAAACAAAGGAAAAGCTTCACCATATAGAGGATCCAGGATACCAAAAAAGGGCGGGTGAAGCGGGGTGTGTGACACACTGACAATATCCATTTTACAGGTGAGTACTCACAAAATGGTATTATTCTCAGTGTGTCACACACCCCGCTACCCCTTTAATTCTTACAATCGGGACATCCAAAAGCAGTGTCCACAAGGGATGGGTATCCGAAGGCAAAATGAAGCATAACTTAAACGACTGCAGTCTGCAGAACCTTGCGGCCAAACACAGCATCCGCTGAGGCCCGCACATCAACCTTGTAAAACTTAGAAAAAGTATGAACAGAAGACCAAGTAGCAGCCTTACAAACTTGTTCAACAGAAGCTTGGTGCTGAAAAGCCCAAGATGCTCCAACGGCACGAGTAGAATGAGCAGTGATACGAAAAGGGGGAACCTTCCCCTTGGCCGAATAGGCCCCAACAATCGCCTGACGAATCCATTTGCGAATGGAAGACTTGGCCGGAGCCAAACCCTTCCTAGGCCCACAGGGCACAACAAAAAAGGCATCAGTCTTACGAAAAGGAGAAGTAGTAATCAAATAGTACTTAACACAGCGTACTACATCCAAACAATGCAAAATCCTCTCCTTGTCATGCTTAGGACACAAGGAGGGAAGAACAATATTTTGATTCAAATGAAAAGCAGAAACAACCTTAGGAAGAAAGTCCGGTTTGAAACGAAAGACCACCTTGTCCTGATGCCTCTCAAAGTAGGGCGCCTGGATCGACAAGGCCGCCAACTCCGAGACACGCCGAACCAAAGTGATAGCCACCAAGAAGACAATCTTCTGAGTCAAGGTAGACAGAGCAATATCCTGCAAGGGCTCAAAGGGAGGAGCCCGAAGAGCAGAAAGAACCAAGTTCAAGTCCCAAACAGGGAAAAGGATGAAGCGCAAAAGGCTTCTGAAAAAAGATAGACAAGGCAGAAACCTGCCCTTTCAGAGTACTCAGTTGGAGACCAGAGTCCAGCCCTGATTGCAAAAAATCCAGAATCCTGGAAACCGAAAAGACCCTACAAGGCAAAGATCTAACCTCACACCAAGCGATATAGGCTCTCCAAGTCCTATAGTAGAAGGTAGAAGAAGACCTCTTCCGGGCACAGATCAGAGTCTTAACAACCGAGTCAGAAAGACCCTCCTCCTTCAAGATGAAGGTTTCAGCAGCCAAGCCGTCAAACCCAGCGTTGGTAAATTGGGGTAACGCAGCCGACCCTGAGTGAGCAGATCGGGGCGAAGAGGCAGAACGATCTGATCCACCGCCAGCCAAACGATGTCTGCGAACCATACTCGCCTTGGCCACCTTGGAGCCACGATAATGGCGGACACCCTTTCCAGAGCCAGCTTCCGTACCACCTTGCCTAGCATGGGTATCGGTGGAAAAAGGTACAGGAACCCCAGAACCCCCCCAGCTCAGGGACATGGCGTCCACCGCCAGAGCCAGAGGATCCTGGGAGAGCGACACGAAGGTCGGAAGCCTGCAATTGTGACGAGAGGCAAACAGGTCCACCTCCGGTGTCCCCCACCGGAGACACAGCGACCGAAAAACTTGAGGATGGAGAGCCCATTCTCCCAGACGGGAAGAGCCCCTGCTCAACAGATCCGCTTCCCTGTTTTCCACACCCAGAATGTAAACTGCCGAGAGACAAGGGACATGGGCCTCCGCCCAGGTCAGGATCAGGGACACCTCTCTGAGGGCACCCAGACTGCGAGTCCCTCCCTGATGATTGATGTAAGCAACCGCTGTCCGATTGGCCGGAACGAACCTGAACCGGAAGGCCCAGAACATGCTGAGTCAAACGAACAAGAACCAGACGGATGGCTCTCAGTTCCAGAACATTGATGGGCAAGTGGGCCTCTCGAGGTCCCCACTGCCCCCGAAACTGAAGATCCTTCCAGAATCCCCCCCATCCCGAAAGACTGGCGTCCGTGGTGACAATTTCCCAGAGAGGAGTCAGGAAAGAACTGCCCCTCAAGAGATTGGTTGAGACCAACCACCATTGAAGGGACTGCCGGACCCGGGAGGACAACTGGAAGGGCCGATCCAACGACCGTGGTCGCCGGTCCCAAGATGCCAACAGATGAAGCTGAAGCGTCCTTGTGTGAAATTGAGCAAAAGGAACAGCCTCGAAAGAGGCAACCATCAACCCTACCAGTCTCATCCCCAGACGGATGGACGGTCGAGGATTGGAAAGAAGGAACCAAGCCAATTCCTGAATCAGACAAATCTTGGATTGAGGCAGAAACACCCTGTGTTGACAAGAATCCAACCGCATTCCCAGAAAGGACACCACCCTGGCCGGGGCGAGGGAGGACTTGGGAAAGTTGATCACCCAACCGAAGCTTTCCAGCGTGGAGACCACCATCCTGGTGTCCGTCTCCGATTGATTGAGAGAAGGAGCCATGATGAGAAGGTGGTCCAGATAAGGCACGACGCGAATGCCTTGAGATCTGAGAATGGCCATCACCCTTGCCAGCACCTTGGTGAACACTCTTGGAGCCGAGGTAAGGCCAAACGGAAGTGCCACGAATTGAAAATGCCGATCCTTCATCACGAACCGAAGAAAACGTTGATGAGCCAGGCAGATGGGAACATGAATGTAAGCATCCTTGATGTCTATGGACGTCATGAAGTCCCCCTGCCGAAGAGAACCGATGGCCGATCGCAGAGTTTCCATGCGAAACTTCCGAGTACGGATGAACCTGTTGAGGAACTTCAGATCCAGAACAGGGCGAACCGACCCGTCTTTCTTGGGGACTGTGAAAAGATTGGAGTAAAACCCGAGGCCCACCTCCAAGTGCGGCACCGGCCGGATGACCGCCATTTCCAGAAGATTCTTTACCGATGCCAGGAGCCCCTGCGCGGCCAAAGGATCGGTGGGCACCCGAGACCGGAAAAACCGTGAAGGAGGGCGAGACTCGAACTCCAGCTTGTAACCGGACGACACCACCTCCCGGATCCATCTGTCCGGAACCTCCTGGTCCCAAACCAGGGAGAAGTGTCGCAATCGTCCCCCCACCCGCACGGGTGAGGGCACCCCATCATTGCTGAGCGGGCTTACCAGCAGGCTTGGGGCCCCAGGACTGACTGGGACGGCCACGGCCCCTCCCCCGGGTCCAACCTGCACCCCTGGTAGCGGGAAAGGAGGCCCCTCTGCCCGCTCTGACGCCCCGAAAGGAGGGACTAAAGGAAGTCGCTCCCCGAAAGGAACGACGAGGCCTCTTGCGTTGAGGCAACTTACCACCCTTGGTAACTGAATCCAATTTATCACCAAACAGGCGCAAACCTACAAACGGAAGAGCTGTAAGCGACTTCTTAGAGTTAAGGTCCGGCGTCCACTGGCGCAGCCACACTGACCGACGAATAGCAACCAACAGGGCCGTGGTCCTGCTACACATTGCAAGCGCATCGTCCTGGGCGGACATGACAAAGGAAATAAACGATTCACACTGCTTGAGAGAAGCGAACTCATCACAAGTGGGATCAAGATCTGCGTACAAATCTCTAACAATGGACCTAACCACCATCAGAAGAAGCGCCGAAGCACACACCAGCCGCAGTGCCGATCCAGCACTGATAAAACCATGGCGAGCCAACTGATCAATCCGATGATCCTCACCATCCTTAATGGTAGTAGTGTCAGGGGAGTGCAACACAGCAGTGTTAGACAGCCCCAACACAGGGGCATCGACGTCGGGGGAACAGACCAAAGCTTCACCAAATCCTCCTGTAAGGGATAACGCTTATCCCAACTAGGAGGAATTCCAACAAGGCGTGTGGGTTGTTCCCATTCCTTAAGGACAACCCTCACAAAGTGTTGTTGCCTGGGAAACACCAAACGCGGCTGGGGCACATCAAACAACTCACCCTTTGGCGGGGGGACCGCCTCGGGCGGATCCAAAGCCAAAATTTCAAACATTTGAGCCAAAATGGAAGGAGTGTCAAGGAACAACCCCCCGCAGCCTGATCGCCAGTGGTACCAACCAATTGCTGGTCTGCAGGCTAGTCCGACTCCTCAAGGAGTTCCCCCTCCTCAGCAGGGGGACAATCGGACCAATCCAATACTTCAAACACCTCATCCTCCAGAACAGGCGATGCTGGAGAAAGGTGCTTCCGCTTAGCCGTAGCCTTCTGAGCCACCGTGGCGGAAACTATTTTCTCGAGGTTGGCCAATCGTGTACACACCTCGGATTGCGAATCCCCACCCTTGACAACGTCACGCGGGGTCCGGAATAGGTTGGGGGGGTAGGAGATGACGGAAGTTGCGAGGAGCCAGGTACCGGAATGCCGGACTGGCACGCAATATTCTGCTGTGCACATGAAATACATATTATGACATCATCGCCTGGAAGCAGAGCCCCACAACCCCCACACAGCCTGGATAGCCCCGAAGAGCCATTTCCGGTAATGTCGGAAGCCTCCATATGGTGAAATTAAGGTATTCGCAATAACCCAGGGATTTACGCATTAAGCAACCCGGGATGCCCCTTTTATAATTAAAGTCCCGGGAGTGGGAGGATTTTTAAAGCCTAGGAGAATCCCAATTTGGAAAATAAGACTAGCCAGGTATATCAGACCGGGAGACCCACTGCAGTGAGGGGATCCCAGGATCTGTAAGGGAAAAGAGACCACAATCAGTCCCAAAGAAAGTTAGCCAGAATGCCCACACACATACACCAAACAGACACCAATGATAAAATATATAAACAATATATATATCCGGCCCATGAAAGAAATATAAACGTATACATGCATAACTAATATGTGTCTCCAGGAGGGGGAAGTTAACCAAAGTGAAATTTACAAGTGACTGCCATCACAACACTAATGCAGACAAACAAACAACAAAACCAAATCTGATTGAAAGACAGTGCCTCCTCAGCCGAGCCAGGGACAGCTGGCCTGATGCCGAGCGCCTCTATGTAGTGAGGCTGCGGGTGAGGGAGAGGCAGGAAGGCGGACCAGGCTCAGCGAGCGACGCGTTCCAGCCCCGCCCCCCGCCGGCGACCATACCACGTGGGCCGAGAGGGAGCGCGGCCCCGCCCCTAAGATACGAGCAGCGCGGCCCACCAGCAGGCGCCCTCAGTCCACAAACACATCCAGCAGGGAAAGTTTTTAAAAACTGTTCCAAGGAGCCCCAGCAGCTCGGGAAACGCGCATGCCGCGGTGCTGACCCTGCGGCTGCCAGTGCTCCTCAAACACAAGAATCACACAAGTGAAAAGCACCCCATACACACCCCCCCCCCACGTGAAGGGAGAAGGGACCAAGCGGGAGAAGGTGGCCAAGGGGAACATCGGGACAGGGGCATCCCAAATCCGGATCACCAAGCCGGATAGCCGCATTGCCCCACGCATGGGGACGAGCGGAGGAGATAAGCTCCTAGGCACCATATAGTGCCATCTACCTTTGCCCAGCCAGCAGCCTAGGCTGGGAGGCTTCCGTTATCTATCTAGGCAAAAACAGAATTTTGACTGGGCAGAAATAGACCAAAAGGGGATGCCGGGGTCTGACCCCGGCTACCTGCAAGCAGGAGACTTCTTTCTTCTGTCTTGTCGCATCTTGCAGAGAGAAAACACTGGGTGTTAAGTGGGAGGTCCCAGGTATATGTAGGCCGGAAGGGGCTCGTTTTCAAGACTTCTCTCTGCAACATCGCCACCTGCTGGTGGAGTAACCCGATCGTAAGAATTAAAGGGGAAGTGGGGTGTGTGACACACTGAGAATAGCAGACACCACCTTAGGCAGGAAATCCGGCTTAAAGCGGAACACCACCTTATCCTGGTGTCTCTCAAAGTATGGAGGCTGGATAGACAGAGCCGCCAGCTCAGCCACCAGAAAGACAACCTTGAGGGTAAGTACAGCCAGAGCAGCATCCTGAATAGGCTCAAAGGGAGCACCCTGCAAGGCAGACAAGACCAAATTCAAATCCCAAACAGGGACCACAGGTTTTCGTGGGGACGTACATGAGTAACCTCCTGAAAGAAAGTCTTGACCAAGGAATGTTGATCAAAGGACTTCTGAAAGAAAACAGACAGGGCAGAAACTTGACCCTTCAAAGTACTGAGTTGGAGACCAGACTCCAAGCCTTGCTGTAAGAACTCTAGAACCCTGGGAACTGAGAACACCCGACAGGGAAGAGACCTAGACTCACACCAGTCAATGTAAGCACGCCAAACCCTATAATAGATGGAAGATGAAGACTTCTTCCTAGCCTTCACCATGGTCTCAACCACGGAGGCAGACAAGCCCTTCTCCATCAAGATGGAGGTTTCAGCAGCCAGGCCGTCAAAGCCAGAGTTTGTAAATTGGGATGGCATAGAAAGCCGTGAGTGAGCAGATCTGGCACTGCTGGCAGGACGTACTGATCTACTGCCATCTGCACCACGTCTGCGAACCACACTCTTCTTGGCCACCTGGGGGCCACCAGAATCACTGGCACCCTTTCCAGAGCAATCTTGCGCAGTGCAGGGCCCAGCAGGGGGAATGGAGGAAAGACATACGGGAGCCGAAATTCCTGCCATGACATGGACAGAGCATCTGTGGCCAAGGCCAGAGGATCCTGAGACAGGGAGACAAAAGCCTGGAGCTTGTGATTGTGACGAGATGCAAACAGATCCACATCCGGTAGACCCCAACGGTGACACAGGGACTGGAATACCCTGTTGCAGAGGGACCACTCTCCCTGACAAGAGGTCCCCCTGCTCAGAGAGTCTGCCAGTAGATTCTCTGCCCTCGGGATGTACACAGCCGAAATGCATTGAACATTGGCCTCTGCCCATGTCAGAATCCGCGATACCTCCTGGAGGGCCCTCCTGCTCCGGGTCCCTCCCTGATGGTTGATGTAGGCAACCGCCGTCCTGTTGTCTGAGCGCACCTGCACAGACAGACCTCTCAGGTGATTGGTCAACTGCTCCAGTACCAACCTGATTGCCGGCAGTTCCAGAATGTTGATGGGTAAGTGGGCATCCTGAGGGCCCCACCTCCCCTGGAACCGCAGGGACTTCCAGAATCCCCCCCATCCTGACAGACTGGCATCCGTGGTGACTGTCTCCCAGGAGGTGGCCAGGAAGGATCTGCCTCCCATCAAGTTCCTGTGGTCCAGCCACCAGGAAAGGGACCGTCGGACCGAGGGGGGAAGCACACAGATCCCGTCCAAGGACGTTGGATCCTTGTCCCATACTGACAGAAGGTGAAGTTGAAGAGGCCTCAAATGGAACCGAGCAAAGGGCACCGCCTCGAAGCACGCCAGCATCAGGCCCACCAACTGCATTCCCTGCCTGAGGGAGGGCCGGGGGCATGATAGCAGGAACCTCACCTGCGCAGTTAGAGCTTCCACCTTCTGCTGAGGAAGGAATATCCTTGACTGAATCGTATCCAGAATCATTCCCAGGAATGGGGTCACCGAGGAAGGGGACAGGGAGGACTTGGGGTGATTGATCACCCAGCCGAAGGACTCCAGGGTGGACACCAGCAGCTGAGTGTCCAACTCTGCCTGTTGCAGAGACCAAGAGGTGATGAGTATGTCGTCCAGGTAGGGTAGCAAGCGTATGCCCCTTGACCGCACCAGAGACATCACCCCTGCCAGCACTTTGGTGAACAATCTGGGAGGTGAGGTGAGACCAAAGGGCAGGGCCACAAATTGGTAATGTTGGTCTTCCAACGCGAATCTGAGAAACCTTTGGTGTCCAGGGAACACAGGAATGTGAAGGTAAGCATCTTTGATGTTCACCGACGTCATGAGATCCCCTGGGCGCAGGGAGCCAATGGCCGAGCGCAGAGTTTCCATGCGAAAACGCTTGTTTCTGACAAATTTGTTGAGGATCTTTAAATCCAGAATGGGCCTGACTGACCCATCTCTTTTGGGGACTGTGAAAAGGGTGGAATAGAACCCCTTGCCTCTTTCTCTTAAGGGGACACTGCAAATGACCCCCATATCCAGAAGGCCTTGCACGGCCTGCATCAAGACCTGAGCTGAGGCAGAGTCCTGGGGGATCCTGGACTTGACGAATCTTAGGGGGGGCGCACAGCAAACTCTATCTTGTAGCCAGAGGACACTACCTCCTGAATCCACCTGTCTGAGACGTGATGCCTCCAGACGTGCGCAAAGTGCTGTAGCCGTCCCCCCACCCCGATGGGCGAGGGCGCCCCATCATGCCTGGGGAGGCTTGGGAGAAGGTTTTGGTTTAGAGCCCCAGGAGGGGCCGGGGCGTCGTCCACTGTTCCTGCGCCAGGGGTCTGTACGAGCCCCCGCGAAGGATATCCCTTTGCCCTGCTTAGCACCGCGGTAGGGGAGTGACGGGGGCCCCTGGCCCCGAAAGGGTCGAGACTGCCGCCTGCGCTGGGGTAACTTACCTCCTTTAGCAAAAAGATCTAGGCGATCTCCAAACAGGCGTAGCCCCTTAAATGGAAGCCCAGTAAGGGCCCTTTTAGCAGCATTGTCAGCAGCCCACTGGCGCAGCCAGACCGCGCGGCGTATAGCTACCGCCAAGGCAGAGGTTCTGGCACACATCCTAATGGCATCATCCAAGGCAGATAGGATAAAGTTCACAAACATATCACAGTTAGACAGTGCATTGCATGTATCAGGTTGCCCTTCATCAGACCCATCAAGTACACTTCTGATCAGGGTCTTGAGCGCCACAGACGTAATGGCCGAGGCGCAAACCGGGCACAGCGCCGCCCCCACAAACGCAAAGGCATGACATGCTAATTGGTCAATGCGCCGATCCTCAGCGTCCTGCAGCGTAGTGGTGTCGGGGGAGTGCATAATAGAGGTGTTAGACAACCCTAGAATAGGAGCATCGACCTCAGGGGGCGATGACCAGCACTTAACCATGTCAGCAGGAAAGGGATACTTTCTGTCCCAACTCTTAGGTATGCCGGGAAGTCTACTGGGACGTTCCCACTCCTTAAAGTGGACCAACACCCAGGATTTTGGTCCACTTCGGTGGGGCACCCCCGATCGGGGTGCCCCGCTGTGTGAAACCCCCCCGAAAAACTCACCTCTCCCCGCGCCGACGGACAAGCGGCTCCTCCGCCGCGTCCCTCTTGACGCGCGCGCGCCATTCGCAGACAGCCGGCGCGCGCACGCCTAGAGGGGTGCGAGGGAGGCGGCGGCGGCCGGCCGCCGCCCAAGATAAGGTAAGGAGTTTGGGGTGTTTGGGGGGGTTTCACCCCGCAGGACATCCCGATCTCGGATGTCCCGCGGGGAGGGAGGTGATCGGCCTGGGAATCTTATAGATTCCCGGGCCGATCACCCGTGGGTGTTGGTCCACTTTAAGCACAAGGCTATTGAAATGGGTTTGCTCAGGAAATTCCAGACGAGCTTTAGCAATATGGAAAAGCTCCCCCCTTTGCCTGGGAGCCGCAACCGGGGGAGAGATAGACAAAACCTCAAATATTTGGAGCAGCAGTCTGTCAGTATCATCCGTGGTCCAAGGGTCAGAGCCAGAATCGTCATGACCCCTTAGTCTCTCATCAGATGACCCTGAGTCATAAAGCAGCTCCCCTTCATCTGATGGGGCGTAGCCATACAGATGCAACAACTCCTCAGATTCCATAGGAGACGGAGTGGCATCAGGAGTTAATTGACGCTTTTTAGCGGAGGCCTTACGCGCTAAGGTATTAGCGATCAATCTTTCAACACTGGCCAGTCTAGCAGACACATCAGGTTGAGAATCCCCGCTTGTATGTAATTCAATGGGGGTGAGACTCAAGCTTGGGGGAGTAGGTGAAGTGAGACGAGGTGCAGGCCCAGCCACCAGAGGGGCGGGTTGCAACGTTAGAGCCTGCTGTGCGCAAGGGACACAGACCCGCGCATTGTCACCGCTGATAGGTGAGACCCCACAAGCTACACACCGCCGGGATTGTCCCGAAGGAAGCCCCGTCCAAATATCCTGGGATGCCTCCATATGGTGATTATTAGGCACAATATGCCAGTAGGGATTGACGCTATAAAGCAACCCTGGATGCCCCAATGACCCGCTAGGGAAGTGGGAGTACTTATACTAGGCCCAACTACAAATACACCAGGCCGTGAGAAGCCACTGGATTCACCGGTCTGAAAGACACAAGGAGAAGAAGGGGTGTCAGAGTCATACACAGAAAATTATGAGTATTAAAGTCGCCCGCGAGGGCACTTACAGACCGCGGGAGGGGGGACCATTACACACATGCGCACGGGACTGTACAGGGAAAGGCGCCAAAAGAACCCCGAAGGGCGGGCCAGAGCGGGCCGTGACGCAGGGCGCGCCAAGCCAGGCCCCGCCCCCCCCGAAGAGCGCGAAGTCCACAGACAAGCGGCCAATGAGGACGCAGGAGCGTCTGAGGCAACGAGGCCTGGCGCGGGGCATCCAATGAAGGAAAGGGCGCGCACAGCGGCGGCGGCGTTCGCAATAGTAAAAAGCAAGTCAGCGCGGCGATTGACACACATATACTAGTCCCAACACACATACCAACAGGCGATATACACGAATCACGGTACACGCTCTACCACATTCCCCCCCCCCTTCTTTTTCTCCCGAAGGCTACGGGGAGAATGAGGGAGGATGGCGGCCCTTTGTACAGGGCCCACCGCTACCGGGGCATCCCATAAAGGCTTACCATCAGCCTATACCGCCTACCCTTTGGTGGGGGACTGCGGTGGAGCAGCGCTCCTTAAGCACACATGGTGCTGCCTACCTTCACCCGACCAGCGCAGCCCAGGCTGGGAGGCACATCACATCAAGGATGGGTGGGAATAGTCCAACCGGGCCGCAGGCTTTAATAGCCCCGCTCACCTGCGACAGAGTGATAATTTCATGTCTTCGCAATAAGCACTGCAGAGAAATCTGGGGATTTGTGGGAGGTCCCCGGGTATTTGAGGGGCCGGGAGGAGCCTGTTTTACATGTCTCTGCAGTGCAGCGCCATCTGGTGGAGGATAACCCAAGTGTAAGTAATCTATCTGGAGCAGGACGTACTGTATACTAAGAATAATTCATTTAGCTTTAAGTAACTTCTGCTGTGGTCAATTAAAAAAACAAAATGGCATCTCATGAAGCTGCAGGTCACCTGAGATCGAGGATGTTTCCTGCTGCTGTGCATTGTGGGGCTATGTCAGTTTAATTCATGAAGCCGTACAGCTGGAAAAATGGCCACTACCAGGAGGAAATCTGTGAGATGCCATTTAAATGTTGCATGCGGGTGCATGAGCAAGTCTAAGCGCTGACAATGATCCAGTATCATGCATACAGATGGGGCAAGTGAGTTTATTTTTCCTAATGTGCCAGTCTGTTGGTCTGGTTTAACACAGACCAGATTGGTGTCAGGAGAGCACCACGGACCAGAATGTTATGAGGAGGCTTAATATAGACCAAAATGGTGGCAGGGGTGTGGCAGGGACCCGACTGGTGTTGAGGAATGTGACAGGGACCTGGTAGTGGCCATTTTGGAGCTTCTTTTTCCAGCTGTACGGCTGCATGAATTAAACTGACATAGCCCCACAATACACAGGAGTTCTACCTTAAAGTGGACCAACATCCAGGGGTGATCGGCCCGGAAATCTATAAGATTCCCGGGCCGATCACCTCCCACCCCGCGGGACATCCGAGATCAGGATGTCCCGCGGGGTGAAACCCCCCAGAAACCCCAAAAAGACCTTACCTGATCCGCCGCCTCTTCCGCCGCCGCCGCCTCCCGCGCGCCCCTCCAGACGTGCGCGCGCCCGCGCGGGCCCTCTGTGAATGGCCGGCGAGGGCGTGCGGGCGCCGAGAGTGACGCGCGGGAGGCGGCGGCGGCGGAAGAGGCTTGTACGTTCCTGTCCCCCGCCTGGACGTTGGCGGGGATTGGCTGCGGCGTTCACGTGGGAGCGGGGAGAGGTGAGTTTTTTGGGGTTTCTGGGGGGTTTCACACAGCGGGGCACCCCCGATCGGGGTGCCCCACCGAAGTGGACCAAAACCCAGGATAGTCAAAATCCTGGGTGTTGGTCCACTTTAAGCTGACTTGGTGTAATGAGGAAGCACTATGGAGTCAGGAAATCACCTTTGAGGCTTTCCAGGCAGGCATTTAGCTTTGTGACGGATTTGATTACAGTCCCGAAGTCTCTGAACAAGTGTCACTCTGCGTCAGAGGGGCAGGAGGGAGCCCCGCAGGATGGTATTGCAGCGCCCCACACTTGGGCTGTACAGACAGAGGCCACCCTGAGACCTGGAATCCATTATGGCCTATTCATTGCAGGGGCCCCACTGGCTAATCCAAGCTGACAAGGGCCTGAATGCATTTGTTGCACTATCAGAAAGCAATGAAGCATGCACAGACTGCCAGACTGGCTCTCTGTTTGTGTGACAATGGATGTCCTCAGCAGGAGGAGGGGGCTGCCTGTCACAAGAGGCACCTTTGTCTTCCCCTCTCTGCTTTTTGGAGTGCAGGAAAGGCTCATTGGGCCTTCCACAGTCACCCTTTCAAAAGGCTGAAGTGTAACATGAGACAGCCATGAAACACTAGCCAGCCTTCTGCCTACCCCTTATTATTCCCCGGCACCGCCTGCTCCATTCAGGGGGGGTCTTCAGAGAATAGCAGCACAGTAGATGAACCTCTGCTGGCACTCTGAATTCCACCATTGTCTGCTAATAACCAACAGAGAGGGGGAAAAGGGGGAATGGAGGGCATAGGCATTAGCAAAGCCATGTTGAAAGGCCACTAAGCCATTTAACTGGATAAGGAAGAAACTATATTGTGTATTTATATAGTGTCGACACATGCCATAGTGCCTTTTAGAATGCATCGGCCTCATGTGGAGGATACCCATGACTGCTGCCCATCTGACTTCATAGCATTCTCTGTCTCCTTGGCAGTAGGCAGGAGGATCCTTCAACATGCCATCGCTTTTTAAAGCAGACTAATCCCTCCCTCTCAGCTCTGGGCTGAGGTTGGTCCAGTGGCCATGTAAGTTAGATATAGGACTGGGTCACCTTGATTATAAATAAGCGCACCTGAGGTTATTCTGACTTTGACTGACATTACCTCTTTATATTTACCCATCTGGTGAAGGTGGGTGGCGAAACCCAGCAGAAAGGAACGGTCAGCTTCCTGCAGTCGATAAATAGATAGGAGGACGTCTAAGAGCTGGCCTTCGGTGACCAAGTTGAACACACGGGCCTGCAGCTTTTTCAGCCTCAACCCAGACTAAAAAAAAAAAATATATAACAATCATCCTATACAAATATACACATGTCTATTAAAGGGCAACAGCAGGCAACAAAACTAAAGCTTCCCACAGAAGCTTGTTACAGCTGACAGCTTCAAAAAAAACAATTAGATAATTATTTAGAAGAAAATATAATTTATAGCAGGATTTTGACTTTGCTGAGTTCTGTTCTTTGCCCCATCCTGATTTGGGATGTCCCGCTGTGTGAAACCCCCGGATCGCCACATGTGCGGGCTCTCGGCATTCATATGTCTTTTGGCAAACTGCTCTGCCTTTCGACAATCATGAGGCCAGCGGCCGCCCAATGTTTCCATCAATGAGAATCGACTTCTGCTATGGCTCGCAGGGGAGGGGGGAGGAGGCGGGTCTGTTTCATACAGTGGAGCATTCCGACTTGGGTTGCCTCGGACGAAGGCCATAGGCCGGCCTTGTGATCTTTACAGTTTTGTTCTGCTTTAAAGAGGAACATCGGAGGCCCTGGAGTCTAAAAGACCCGCTTTGTGAATCCCCCAAGAACCACCCGGAACACTCACCCTCTCCTGGAGCCCTCGCTGCATCTGTGCGCTCCAGCCGCAACCCCCCTGAACTCTAGCCATGTGCGCGCCCGGCCTTCCTGAATTGCTGGCACGGGCACGCCACTGCTGCAGGTGCACCGCTCAGCCAATCAGCAAACTCGCACTCACGCAAGTCTGCGCACCGGGGGAGCAGAGAGAAGGCGAGTGAATTGGGGCGATGCCACCGCAGAGAGGAACAACACACAGGAAAGTGAAGTGTTATATGTAAATGACAAAAAAATACAATTCTGTGATTACTCACCTGTAGAATTGGTATTATGAGTATACAGTACATCCTGCTCCAAATCTAATACTTACAGTTGGGATATACTCCGCCAGATGGCGCTGGACTGCAGAGACATCGAAAATAGTCTCCTCCCAGCCCCTCAAATACCCAGGGAACTCCAACAAATCCCCCAATTATAACAATGATAACAATCACCATACAGGGGATCCAAGAAAATGCAAACCAAGGGTGGGTTGGAGCAGGACGTACTGTATACTCATAATACCAATTCTACAGGTGAGTAATCACAGAATTGTATTATTCTTAGTATACAGTACGTCCTGCTCCAAATCTAATACTTACAGTTGGGACATCCAATAGCAGTGTCCATAAAGTAGGGTGGGATCCCCAAGAAAAATCAGCAGCAGGCAGTTTAAACTACTGCCGCCTGCAGAACCTTTCGGCCAAAAACTGCATCAGCTGAGGCCCTAACATCAACCTTGTAAAACTTTGAAAAGGTATGAACAGAAGACCAAGTAGCGGCCTTGCAAACTTGTTCAACAGAAGCCTGGTGCTGAAAAGCCCAAGAGGCACCAATAGCACGAGTGGAATGAGCAGTAAGGCGGAAAGGGAGGATTCTTCCCCTTAGCAGAGTAGGCCTGAATCACAGACTGACGAATCCACTTGCTGATAGTAGACTTGGCAGGAGCCAAACCCTTCCTAGGACCAGAAGGGACCACAAAAAGAGCATCAGTTTTCCTGAAAGGTGCAGTAGCCACCAGATAGTACTTCAGACACCTAACCACATCCAAAGAGTGCAAAACCTTCTCCTTAGCATTGCTAGGATTAGGGCACAAAGAAGGAAGAACAATATCCTGATTCAAATGAAAAGCAGACACTACCTTAGGTAGAAAGTCAGGTTTGAAACGAAACACCACCTTGTCCTGGTGTCTCTCATAGTAGGGGGGCTGAATGGACAGCGCCGCCAACTCAGACACACGCCTGACAGAAGTGATAGCCACCAGAAATACAACCTTGAGCGTAAGAATGGCCAAGGCAGCATCCTGCACAAGTTCAAAGGGAGCAACCTGCAAGACTGACAGAACCAAGTTCAGATCCCAAACAGGCACCATAGGCTTATGTGGGGGACGCACATGAGTGACCCCCTGGAAAAAAGTCCTGATCAGAGGGTGCTGAGCAAAGGACTTCTGGAAGAAAATAGCCAGGGCAGAAACCTGACCCTTCAGAGTACTGAGTTGGAGCTCCATCTCCAACCCATGCTGCAGGAACTTCAGAATCCTGGGAATAGAGAACACACGACAGGGAAGAGACTTAGACTCACACCAGTCAATGTAGGCATGCCAAACCCTGTAATAAATGGAAGAGGAAGACTTCTTCCTAGCTTTAATCAAAGTATCCACAACCGAGGAAGACAGCCCCTTCTCCATCAAGATGGAGGTTTCAGCAGCCAAGCCGCCAAAGCCAGAGTTTGTAAATTGGGATGGCGTAGTGAGCAGATCTGACACCAAGGGCAGAGCGTACTGATATACTGCCAGCTGCACCATGTCTGCGAACCACACTCTTCTTGGCCACCTGGGGGCCACCAGAATTGCTGGCACCCCTTTCAGAGTAATCTTGCGCAGAACCCTGCCCAGCAGGGGGATTGGAGGGAAGACATACAGGAACAAAGTCCTGCCATGACATTGCTAGCGCATCCGAGGTCAAGGCCAGAGGATCCTGGGACAAAGAGACAAAAGCTGGGAACTTGTGATTGTGGCGGGACGCAAACAGATCCACATCTGGTTGGCCCCAACGGTGAGACAGAGATTGAAACACCCTGCTGCATAGGGACCATTCTCCCTGGCGAGAGGTCCCCCTGCTCAGAGAGTCCGCCAGGTGATTTTCCACCCCCGGGATGTACACCACTGAAATGCAGGGGACATTGGCTCCGCCCGAGTCAGGATCAGAGACGCTTCCTGGAGGGCCCCCTTGCTCCGGGACCCTCCCTGATGATTGATATAGGCAACTGCCGTCTGGTTGTCCGAGCACACCTGAACAGGCAGGCCCCGAAGAGGAGTAGTCAAGCGAGCCAGAACTAACCTGATCGCCCGCAGCTCCAAGACATTGATAGGTGTGTGGGCCTCCTGAGGGCCCCACCTCCCCTGGAACCGCAGGGACTTCCAGAAACCCCCCCAACCTGACAGACTGGCATCCGTGGTGACCGTCTCCCAGGAAGGGGCAAGAAAGGATCTGCCCCACCAACAGGTTCCTTGAGTCCATCCACCACAAGAGGGATCTCCTGACCAGGGGGGAGAGCACACAGACCCTGTCCAGGGACGCTGGGTCCTTGTCCCATACAGACAATAGGTGAAGTTGCAGAGGCCTCAAGTGGAACCGAGCATAAGGGACCGCTTCGAAGCACCCCACCATCAGGCCCACCAGCTGCATCCCCTGCCTGATGGAAGGATGGGGACAAGCTAGGAGGGACTGAGCCTGTGCAATCAGACTGTCCACCTTCTGTTGAGGAAGGAAGAGCCTTGCCTGAACTGTATCCAGATTCATTCCTAGGAATGGAGTTACCAAGGAAGGGGACAGTGAGGACTTGGGGTGGTTGATCACCCATCCAAATGACTCCAGAGTGGACACCACCAGCTGAGTATCCAACTCTGCATGATGTAGAGACTGGGAAGTGATGAGGATGTCATCCAGATAGGGAAGCACGCGGACGCCCTGAGCAGAGACATCACGCCAGCCAGCACCTTGGTGAACACCCTGGGAGCTGAAGTGAGGCCGAAGGGCAAGGCCACAAATTGGTAGTGTTGATCCATCAGAGCGAACCTGAGGAACCTTTGATGACCTGGGAACACAGGAATATGAAGGTAAGCATCTTTGATGTCCACAGAAATCATGAAATCCCCTTGGCGCAGAGAACTGATGGCAGAGCGCAGAGTCTCCATGCGAAAGCGCCTGCACCTGACAAACATGTTGAGAATCTTTAAGTCCAGGATGGGCATTACAGAATCATCCCTTTTTGGGAACTGTGAATAGGTTGGAATAAAAGCCCTTGCCTTTTTCTCTAAAGGGGACCTGGCAGATGACCCCCCCAGCTGCAGGAGGCCTTGCACTGCTTGCCCTAGCTCCTGAGCTGACACAGGGTCCTGAGGAATCCGGGATCTGATGAATCTTGGAGGGGGATCAGCAGCAAACTCCAACTTGTAACCGGAGGACACTACCTCCTGAATCCACCGGTCTGAGACATGAAGCCTCCAGACGTGAGAGAAGTGCTGCAGCCGTCCCCCCACCCGGATGGGTGTGGGCGCCCCATCATGCCTGAGGGGGCTTGGGAGAGGATTTAGCTTTGGGACCCCAGGAGGAGCCAGGATGTCCACGTCCTCTGCCTCTACCCCAGAAATCTCCCCGGTCCCCAGGGAAAGAAACCCCCCTTCCCTGTCTTGCACCACGGTAAGGGAAGGAGAAGGAACCCTGACCCCGAAAGGGCCGAGGTTGCCGCCTGCGCTGGGGTAACCTGCCTCCCTTAGCAAAAAGGTCCAGGCGGTCTCCAAACAGACGCAGTCCTTAAAAGGGAAAACCAGTGAGGGCCTTCTTGGCAGCGTTGTCAGCAGCCCACTGGCGCAGCCAAACCGAGCGGTGTATAGCCACCACGAGGGCAGAAGTTCTGGCACACATTCTGATGGTGTCATCCAATGCTGATTGGACAAAATTTACAAAAACATCACAACTGGAGAGTGCATTAAACACCTCACGAGGCAAATCATCAGGGCACTATCAAGCATATTTCTGATAAGGGTTCTAGTGGCCACAGCAGTAATGGCAGAGGCACAGACCGGGCACAGCGCCGTCCCCGCACATGCAAAGGCGTGGAATGCCAGCTGATCAATACGCCGGCCTTCGGCATCCCGCAGGGTAGTAGAATCAGGGGAATGCATGACAGAGGTGTTAGATAGCCCTAGGATCGGGGCATACACCTCGGGGGGGGAATGACCAACATTTAACCACCTCAGCAGGAAAGGGATACTTCCTATCCCAACTCTTTGGAACCCCGGGAAGTTTACTGGGGCGCTCCCATTCCTTGAGCACAAGGTTATGGAAATGTGCCTGCTCTGGAAATTTCAAACGTGATCTTGCTGTATGGAAAAGCTCCCCTCTTTGCCTGGGAGCCTCAACAGGGAGAGAGATAGACAGAACCTCGAAAATCTGGGTCAATAATCTGTCAGTGTCATCCGGGGCCCAGGGGTCAGAGCCAGAATCGTCATGACCCCTTGGTCTCTCATCAGATGAGCCTGAATCAGAAAAGAGCTCCCCTTCATCAGACGGGGTATAGCCACACAGATTCAAAAACTCCTCAGTTCCCATAGGGAAAACAGTAACATTAGGCGTCAAGTGCCGCTTCTTAGCAGGGGCCTTACGCGCTAAAGACTTTGCAATAATCTGTTCAACAGTAGCCAGTCTAGAAGACACATCAGGCTGAGAATCTCCACTAGTATGCAACTCAGCAGGAGTGAGATTTAAGCTTGGGGGAGTAGGTGAAGTGAAACGAGGTGCAGCCACTGGCAGGCCAGATTGCAATGCAAGCACCTGCTCAGCACAGGGTACACAGACCCGCGCCTTGTCAGCATCAGCATGAGGCTGCCCACATGCTACACACAGCCGGTCTTGTCCCAAAGGGACCCTGGTAACATTATCCTGGGATGCCTCCATATGGTGATTATAGCGGCGCTATACGCCGATAGGGAATAACGCTATAAAGCAACCCTGGATGCCCCAATAATCCGCTAGGGACGTGGGAGTACAATTTCTACAAGGCCTACAAGTAATATACTAAAAAGAGGGCCGGGAGAAGAAGGGTTCGTCCCGCCTGAAAGACATAAGCAGACAAGACCTTAAGTACATCGTAACAAAAGTGAAGGAGATAAAGCCGCCCGCGAGGGCACTTACGGACCGTGGTAGGTAGGAGTCCATCGCGCATAGGCCAACCAAGCAGAAAATATGGCGTCGGTATACCTCGAGGGGCGGGCCAGTAATAGCGATGACTCGGAACGCGCCAAAGACGGGCCCGCCCCCCCCGAAGAGCTCGAAGCCAGAAAGACCAACAGCCAATGATGGCGCACCAGCGCCTGAGGTAATGCCGCCGCCAAGCGCGGAACCAAGTCAGCGCGCGGCGGTAAATTTAAACAGGCAATAAAGACAAGTCAGCGCGGCGGCTGACACAAGAATAAAGGCATGTGAAAAGGGAAAGCACAGACATGCATAACATACATATCTATACACATACACCCCCCCCCCTCTTTTCCCCCAAAGACTACAAGGAGGATGAGGGAGGACGGCGGCCACTTAAATGGGGCCCACGGTAGGCAGGGGCAATAGTGCGGGAGGGGCATCCCATAGAGGCTCACCATAAGCCTGAACCGCCTACCCTTTGGAGGGGATTGTGGTGGAGCAGCGCTCCTAAGCACCAATGGCGGTGCTGCCTACCTTCACCCGACCAGCGCAGCCAAGGCTGGGAGGCATATTACTAGTGGAATGGGTGGGAATAGTCCTAAAGGGCCGCAGGTTAATAACCCCGCTCACCTGCGAGTAGAGAGCCAATTTCTCGTACTTCGCAGCCAGGCTGCAGAGAAATTCTGGGGATTTGTGGGAGGTCCCTGGGCAGTCCCTCTGCAGTCCAGCGCCATCTGGCGGAGTATATCCCAACTGTAAGTATTAGATTTGGAGCAGGACGTACTGTATACTAAGAATATACTTTCCCCCAACACTAGGGTTGACCATCAGCCAGTTTTGACCGGCGGTAACAGTAAAAAACAGCCTATAAGTAGTTCTTTCCCAATTCCAGGCAAATGGATAAATGATAGTGCTCCCTGCTTTCCCCATGCATGCGCCTGCTTTTTATTTCTCAATAACTCCCAGTTAACGCTGCATGTTCTGCAAGGCTTTCTCAGTAGCAGATGCAGACTCATCTATTCATGTTTTTATGAGAGGATCCCTTCAGGGACCCCGAAAAATGAGTCAGCAGAAAAAAGCAAGTTCTACAGGGCTCATTAGAAAATGCAAAGTGCATGTGAATGAAAGCCACAGCCTCTGACAGCCAGCACGGGGCAAGCAGAAAGCAGGCCAATATAACCCTTTGTCAGGAATGTCCCTTTAAAGGTGCCCATTTCCTTGCACCCCTTTATAAAGTACGAAACTGGGAAATAGTTACCGATCCGCATTTCCATAGCAGCTGTATTCACATGTTCCCTTCTCCATGGCCACAAATCTAGTACTCGGGGTGGGCCTGCACATCCTGTGCACCCCCCCCCACCCCTAATGATGGTAAAGGAAACAGAGATGCATCCAGTAAGTGATATTCTTCTGGCTGCTCACCTGGTGTGTCTGACTAGCCACAACACATAACCAAGCTATTTGCCCTGCAAGTCTGTTGCTCTCCTGATAATAAACGAACCCACCCCACAGAAGGGAAGTCTGTATTTAAAGAGACGCTTTGGGTAAGAGGTTAATTTACCCTGTTTTCTGCTCTCCGCATCTTTCATTCAAAACTTTTTATTTTCCTAGTCAAATCAGCGCTTTATGCTGTGCATACTAATGCAGAGAAGAAAGCTGTAGTTTTGGACATAGAATCGGCTTAGGGAGCATCATGTTTCCCTGTGAAGTACATGGAGAGCATGCACAGCTGCAGGGATGTGGCCGAGGCCCATGATCGCATTAAGGGACTGGCGAAGAGGTGAGAAATTTGTGATCTGCAGGGGGTAACATTGTGGGGCACATAGTTGGCCAGGCCAATGATAGCCCACACACACACACACACACACACTGTTCAGCACACGCCCTGCTTCCAGTGTTGGTACACATGGTTCAAGTGAATTCTATTAGGCCAACTCTTGAGGACCCAGTGGACACAATGATTTATGCCTCAGGTAGCTCTTGCAGGTTTTTTACCAGCTGGTATTCCGGGTGTTCCAGGAGCCATTTCTGTGCTTCAATAGCAATTAAATGTGCCAGTGAATTTCCTTTTCCCTTTGACAGATTAACATTTTCCAGCAGGTCGAGGAGAGCGGTCTGTGGATCCTCTGAGTTATCCAAGAATGTCTTCACATTGAGCTGGGCCTGTCAACAAAAGAAGCAATGTCAGTGGCAATAATCAGGCAACTGCTCAATCATAGCGTCTTTTAGGCACACTGCACTCTCCCATTACCTTTGCTGAAGGCACCTTATCCATACCTCCCAACTGTCCCTCATTTGGAGGGACTGTCTCTCTTTTGAGTCCATGTCCCCGTGTCCCTCGCTGTTCTCATTTGTCCCTCTTTCATGTATAACATGCAGATCTGCATCAAAAAGTCATTCATTATCTATCCCTCTATGAGGGGTGTGGCTTAATAAAAAAACTGTCCCACTTTGCCACCCTAAAAAGTTGGAAGGCGTGTCTAACAAATCACATGCAGCCTTAGAAAAAAAATACTTAGTCTGGTGGCACCCTGGAAAGATTCTCTTGTAGCTTTTCCAATTTGTGCCTGAGGTTAGTCCCATTTTTCCCCGGGAAATTGGATCTCTATTCTCACTATTTTTTGTACAATATGCCATATTCCATTAGGGCTGGATTACAAAGGATGACAAGGGAGCACTTCCTCCAGGCCCCAGCAGCTTAGGGGGGCCTCAGCATTTTATCACCTTGGGTACAATACATAATAAGTACATAGACCCCTTTGTAACTGAAGGCTGTTAAAGCAGCCCAGCATCATTAAATGAGAACTATCGCGAAAAAATGGCCCAATGATAAGAATACATAGAAATACAGCTGGAATCAAGAAATACGCAGCCTTCTTTAAATAAATGTAGGCGTAAATCAAGGCGGGTTTATATTCTTGAAGAGGTTTAGTTAGTCATCTGACAAACTTTCTCATACAGCCATTCTGAGATCGAAACACTAGGCCGCAAAAAGTCCACAAGTAGTAAGTGATGAATGAGTAAATTTAAGATATACTTAAAGTGATACAGAGGGGAAAGGCAATTGTTAGACCATTGCGTCGGACTACTTCTGCCACTGTCCCAAATGTTTTTTCTATTTTAAAATGAAGAAGAAATGACCGAGATATCATGGATTACAGTAACACCTTATGATTTATCTTTTGAAATATTTGGGAGTGGGCCTTAGCTCTGCCGCATAATATTGAGCATTATGGGTGGGGTCTAAAACACCGGCATTCTCATCACCCTTGCTGTTCTCCCTCTCTCACAGTGTCCATAGTCTGATGATGTGGAGCTTTAGACCACCAGCTTAGCCCTATTATTGGTGGTCTATGGCAAAGGTATTCAGGGGGCGTGCCACTACTCTTTGGAGCAGCTGTGTTGCTTTAAAGCGGACTAAAACCCACCAAACTTGTGAAATAAATTTGGCCATAGCCCCTGCCAATATTCCCGTCTTGCGGTGTAGAACTAGAAATGTTTTTTTGCATTGTCCTGGAATACAGTTTTTTTGCTTTCCCTCTCTGTAAGATGGCAAAACCCATATTTTTGACTAGCATCCTCTGTATTGCTCCCCCTGTCAAGAGCACACCTACACTTACACCCTAAGAAATGAATATTGGCAGGGGCTATGGTCAAATGTATTTCACATGTTTGGTAGGTTTTGGTCTGCTTTAAGCAGGTGACCAATGAAAACCGTTCAGATTTGATGCGCAAGCTCACTGGGAAATATAGATTGGTCCTCGACAGTCATGTTGAAAGCCAGCCACTCGTGAATGTGGTAAACACTAGAAGATAGGATCACTTTAAAGAGGAACAAAAGCTGGGATTTTGACTTTCCGGGGTTTTGTTCCAAATGCCTGGGGCATCCCGAGTTGGGGTGCCCCGCTGTGCGAACCCCCAAGATCGTCATTTCAAACTTACCTCTTTCTGGTCCAATGGCTCATGCATGGGCTTTCGTCCAAACAGAGCAGTTTGACAAACATGCTCAGTTTACACACACAACCCGGCAATGCAGTGAGAGCAGCTGTGTGCCCTGCAGTGTGCGCGCGCACAGCCCAAAAGGAGCGGGGATGCGGCTGTCCTTGTTTACATCAGTGAGGGATTGCCAAGAAGAGGTAAGTGCTGTGATGCTCCTGGGGGGTTGCACACAATGGGGAATCCCAATCTGGGATGCCCGGGGGGGGGGGGGGGGGGGAGATGAGTGGCCATCCCTGGAATTTTTTGGTTTCCAGGGTCAGCTCAGCTGGACTTTGTTCCCGCTTTAAGCATTGCACACTCAGCCGGCTCCTTCGGGATGCTTGAGATATCACAAAAGTAATACATGAGGATTTGCAATGGCTCTGTCCACTGCAAAGAATCATGGGTAAATCATAATCATTTTGGTGTATATGCACCATATAAAAATATTTAAAGGGATACAAAGCAAAGGCAATTGTTAGACCATTGTGTCGGGCTACGTTTGGCACTGTCCTAAGCGGTTTCTATTTTTTAAATTGAAAAAGAAATGGCCGAGATATCGAGGTTTACCGTTTCAACTTATGAAAAATTAGGGCTTGGGCCTTGGCTCTGTGATCCACATAATAATCAGCATAATGGGCAGGGTCTGTAATAATACAATTCTGTGAAATACTCACCTGTAGAATTGGTATTATACGCATACAGCACGTCCTGCTCCATCTATAATAATTACACATGGGTAATCCTCCGCCAGAGGGCGCTGTTCACTGCAGACATGCAAAAACAGGCTCCTCCCGGCCCTTCATATACCCAGGGACCTCCCACAAATCCCCAGTATTGAAAAGCAGTGAGAAAAAGAAGCCGGGAGAAACCAACCACCAACTGGTAACAATAGTAATGATAACAATCACCATACAGGGGATCCAGAAAAATGTAAAACCAGGGTGGGGTGGAGCAGGACGTGCTGTATGCGTATAATACCAATTCTACAGGTGAGTATTTCACAGAATTGTATTATTCTAAGCATACCGCATGTCCTACTCCATCTATAATAATTACACATGGGACATCCAATAGCAGTGTCCATAAAGTAGGGTGGGATCCCCAAAAACAAAGGCACAGCAAACAGTAAAGGCGGTGTCACCTGCAAAACTTTGCTACCAAGCACGACATGAGCAAAGGCTCTAACGTCAATCCCATAACAAAACCTTTGAAAAGGTATGAACAGAGAAGAGCAGCGGTCTAGCAACCTATTCAACAGAAAACCTGGTGCTGAAGGGCCAATGGTACCCAAACACCAATATAACAGAATAAAATGAGAAAGGGAGATTCTTCCCCCTTAAAGGAATAGGCCAGTGTAACGGCCCAACCAGCCCACAGGCAACAGAAGCCTGGTGTAAAACTCAGAACTCTCCCCAAGGGGAAATGAGAACTGGTCTCCCGTCAGACAGGCAGGAATACTGACCCCTTCATTAACAAGGATCAGCAAGAAGCCGAAACCTTTACTCAAGACCAGTAAGGCAACCATCCAAGTACGATTAGTCCAAAGGGCGCAGTGGCCCTGGAAGCAAGCGAGATCAGGCGCATACATAAGGAGGCGCCCGCAGACCCCAAGGGCATCCGTCCCCCTAAGGGACAAGAAACAACCAGGAAAAATTGCAACACCTGTTGAGGGAATGTAGACCCTATACTTCAGCATTATTAAGAATAAGGCCCATAGTCAGACTAAAAGGACTTAAATAATGATCATAAAACACCACTTGGACAAAGGGGTCCGGCGTAAGTCGGAATACCACCACGTCATGGTGTGTATATAGATATAGGTATAGGTATATATGCCCTTGAGCAATCCCCAAGAGAGCTCCTCACAAGGAAGACTGAACCAGACTTCGACCGGAAGACAGACAGGACAGAACCTGAACCGTCAGAGTACCTAGATGGGGAGCCAACCCCAACCTATGCTGTAACGACTCTAGAACCCTGGGAACCGAGAACGTCCAACAGGGAAGAGACCAAGACTCGTGCCAATCAATAAGGGTACACAATAACCCACAATAGACGGAGGAAGAGGAAGCCAAGGAAGCTTGCTCCTAGCCCCCCAAATACCAAGTCACCCAGAAGATAAGCCCGTCTCCAAGGGGTGAATGAATCAGCTGTCCAGCCCCAGACTAGAGTCTGTAGATTGGGACGACAAAAGAAGGGGCCTGACAAGGGCAGAACCGCACTCCTGAGGGAGCGTACAGGTCAGCTGACCTCAGCAGAAGCATCTGTGAACCACAGTTCACTAGGCCACCCAGGGGCCATCAATCTCACTGGTCTCTTTATCAGCACGACCGTGCGCAGAACCCCACATAGTAGGGTGAATGAAGAGAAGGCATATAAGATAGAAAGTCCATGCATAATTTTACTAAGCCCCCATGACCAGAGTCAGAATATTCTGGGACAGTAAAAACAAGGGCAGAGCCCCTGTGGTATAAGCGAGACCCAACAGAGCCACCCTAATTGGCTCTCAGAGTGACACCAGGATAGCATAACCTGCCACTGAAAAACATCCATTGGAGCGAATACCGCTGAGGAGCAGGGGCGTAGACCCCCGCCCAGATCAGGATCAGGAACCCTCCAGAGGGATCATCCTGCTTCAAGCTCCAGACCAATAATAAAACAGGCCATAGTCTTCCAACAGGCCAAGATTCCCCAAATAGACAGGTCCTAAAAGAGGAGAAGTCCAGCCGTATAGAGTCAACGGAAGGCTCATTGTTTTAACAAACCAGTAGGTAATATGGACCCTCTAAGGAACCCTACCCAGGAACCACAGGGGGTTTGGAAGAAATTCCCAAGGCGACAATTCACAGGAAGATGCAAGCAAGGAAGGGGGTGCCCGCTGACAGGGTCCTTGAATATAATCAGCTCAAGAGGAACCACCGTACCAAGGGGGAATGAGCACAGACCTAGCTCCAGGGGTGCTGGAACCCCAGGTAGGATCAATAACCTACTGTGCCGAAGAGCCCAAGGGCTCGGTATATAAGGGACATCATCTAATACGCCACCAACAGGCCCACCAGCTGCAATCCTGCTTGGTGAAAGTAAGATGTCAGCAAAGGGGGACAGAGCCCCCGTGACCAGGAGTCCACCTGTTGCCAAGGAAGAAGGCTGAAGCCTGAACCGAATCCAAGGAATGGAGATAGCGGATAAGGGACCATGAGGGATTGAGGTGACTGAGCACCCATCCAGTAATTCCCAGGGGACACCGCTGGCCGACTAATCCACTCGGCCTGACGTAGAGATCGGGGAGTAAGGAAAGACGACCCGGTAGGACCTAATGCGGACGCCCCCCAGGCATGTCTGAGACATAACCCCCATTCGCGCCATGGCGAGCAGCTTGGGAGCGAAAGAGAGGCCAAAAACAAAGCCTCAATCCGCAGGGTTGATCCTGCAACACCGACTAGTAATGGTCTTGGTGTCCAGAAGACACAGGGGGAACTAATAAGATCTAGAACCCCACAGGGGGCCGGAAGCCCCCCTTGCACAGGGCGCCTGTGTCCCAAGACAGAGATGTCATATAGGGACTACCTGTGAGAGTAGAATTGCCTACCATAGGCCAGCATGGCCCTGACTGCCTCATACTGTTGAGCGAAGGGGGAAGGTTAATATAGAGGCCATAGCCCCATTCTGTTAAGGGCAACCTGTAAGTAAGCCCAAACTCTGTAGGCCTAGTACGGCCTGCACCAATTCCTGAGGGGAAAACAGGGGCTAGAAGCACCCTAACAACATCTGAGAGGGACCACCCAGCAGGGCGAGGGCGTCCCTTCATGCTTGGGAAGTCTTGGCAGATTTGGACTTAGTCCTGCCAGAGGGCCCAGGGCGTTGCCTGCCCACCCCATGGTGGAAATCCACACCGAACAGTTGGAAGCACACCTCAGGTTCGTGTTTGAGACTAACGTAGGGAGGGGGAGGGGTGTCCCTGCCCCGAGGAGGCCGGGACGGCCTTCTGCGTAGGGGTGCCTTACCCCTTTTTTCCAAAAAGGTCCAAATGGGCCCCAAATAGCCGCCATCCTCTGAAGGGAAGGCCAGTGAGAGCCTTTTTCGTAGCATCGTCAGCACCTCACTGTCGCAGCCAGACCAGGCGGCGAATAGCTACCACAAGGGCAGAGGTTCTAGCACACATCTTAATGGTGTTGTCAGGAATCACCTACCTGACCCCCGTTCCAGCGCTGTCTCCAGGCGTCCGGCCGCGGCTGTTGGTGTGCGGCGGCCGCGCCGGGCGGCGGCGGATCCGGCGGCGTCGGCTCGAGCAGCGCTCAGCTCGGCCACGCCCCCCGCTTCCTCGTCCTCTGGACGTGCTCGCGCACAGGCACGAGCACGTAGTAGCTATGCCCTCCGGCGGCGCTGTGGTGTGCCCGCCCGCCGGAGGATCAGGAACCATTGAATTAAAGGGCCAATGAGCCCTAGGAGTTAGGGAGGTCCTCTCAGCCCTGCAGACCAATCCTAGGTGTTATCCTAAAGTGCACCAATCACCTACACTTCCCCTCCCCTGTCTGTCCCTATAAAAGCAATTCCCCCTCAGTTGGGAATTGCCTGTGATAGCGCCTAGAACCTTGCTTAGACTTGTGTTATTCATTGATCTGATTCCTGTTGCCGACCTTTTGCCAGTTTTGACCATCCTCGATCTTGATTCCTGTTGCCGACCTTTTGCCAGTTTTGACCATCCTTGATCTTGATTCCTGTTGCCGACCTTTTGCCAGTTTTGACCATCCTCGATCTTGAATCCTGTTGCCGACCTTTTGCCAGTTTTGACCATCCTCGATCTTGATTCCTGTTGCCGACCTTTTGCCTGTCCTTGGACTTCCACCTTACGCTCATACGGGCAACCCAATTCCACTTCCAGCCGCGGGCTCTCCAGTCCTCTGTTCCGTAAGGTTTCATCCTTTGAGCCATAAAGTCCTGGGGGCAACCGATCCCGAGCAGGCGTGTTCTGCGTCTCGGCAAGCGGGGGCTCCTATAGGTGAAGCTGGCTGTGGAGATTGGGGGTTGAGGTCCTTACCAAGAGAGCTGGAGTTGCCCAAGTGGTTAATTGTGGTACCCGGAGCGTGACATTATCACAGGCCCCAACATGGATGACCTGGTACAGCAGGTGCAAGCTATGGCCACAGCGATCAACCAACTCGCTCAAAGGGTGGCCACCCAGGAGTCTCGTCAAGTGCCGACTTCCTCTGTACCACCTCATTTCTCTGAACCAAAGATTCCTCTGCCTGAAAATTTTTTTGGAGAGCGAACCAAGTTTTCTAACTTCAAGAATTCATGTGAACTGTATTTCAAGCTGAGGCCTGTCTCCTCTGGCACTGAGACCCAACGAGTAGGCTTAGTCATTTCTCTACTTCAAGGAGACCCGCAGTCCTGGGCTTTTAGTTTGCCGAGTCAAGATATTGCCTTACAATCTGTAACTGCATTTTTCAACGCTATGAGCATCCTATACGCGGACCCTGATTCACAGTCTACAGCAGAGAACAGGCTTCGGGCCTTAAAACAAGGGCGAAATTCGGCTGAAGATTATAGTACTGAATTCCGCCGCTGGGCTATCGAAGCTAGATGGAACGACCCCGCTCTGTGTAGTCAGTTCAGGGTGGGGCTGTGGGAAAGCATCAAGGATGCTTTAGTCAATTTTCCTCCGCCAGTGGATCTAGATCAATTAATGCAGGTCTCCATTAAAATAGACCGACGCCTTAGAGAAAGGGCCAGGGAGAGAGTCAGGGCTCCCACGTCTTTCAGGCCAGTCCAAGGTCATAGGTCTCCGATTCCCCGTGGTGAGAGTACCTCGTCATCTCCCCAGGAAGAACCTATGCAATTAGGGAGAACCCGCTTATCCCAAGAAGAGAAACAGCGAAGGCGATCCGAGGGGTTATGCCTGTATTGCGGGAATGCTGGTCATTTTGCTGGGTCCTGTCCCAACAAGGGGAGACCGGCGGAAAACTTCCGCACCCAGACCAGGTAGAGAGTACTGATCTGGGTGAGTCAGTTTGCAACTCTCGCCAAAATAAGATGTTAGTGCCCATTGACCTGTTTTGGGGTTCTTCCAAGCAAACCGTTTCCGCCTTTATCGACAGCGGTGCGGCGGGAAACTTCCTGGACAGGAGTATGATCTCCCTTTTAGGTATCCCTTTAGTTCCTCTTGAAAGATCCCTACAAGTTTTGGATATCAATGGGAAGGCCATCCAGGGGGGACCCATAAACACCAAGACCCCACCTCTTCGGTTAATTGTTGGCTCTTCCCACTCTGAGTTCTTAGAATTTTTTATCTTCGACTGTCCAGAGACTCCGGTGGTTTTGGGATACCCCTGGTTACAACTCCACAACCCGGTGTTAGATTGGCGGGTTGGAGAGTTGATCAAGTGGAGTGACCATTGTAAAAATCACTGCTTTACTACAGGCCTTAGAAGTGTGCAAGTTTTACCTCAGGGATTACCTCAGCCATACGCAGATTGGGTTGATGTCTTCTCTGAACGTTCTGCGGATACCCTCCCTCCGCATCGGTCTTATGACTGCCCTATTGACTTGCTTCCTGGCACGATTCCCCCGAGGGGAAAAATTTATAATCTTACTCTGCCCGAAGAGCAAGCAATGAGGGAGTACATCACCGAAAATTTAAGGAAGGGATTTATTCGCCCCTCTACCTCGCCTGCCGGGGCTGGATTCTTTTTTGTAGAGAAAAAAGATGGCGGCCTGAGACCATGCATTGATTATCGAGCCTTGAATAAGATCACTGTTAAGAACCGATACCCCTTGCCCTTGATCGGGGATCTGTTCAATCAAGTCACAGGGTCCCAAATTTTTTCCAAGTTGGATTTAAGAGGGGCTTACAATCTGATTCGCATCCGACAGGGGGATGAGTGGAAAACCGCATTTAATGTGAAAGACGGCCATTACGAGTACCTGGTCATGCCTTTTGGTCTTTGTAACGCGCCAGCCGTTTTTCAAGATTTTGTTAATGATATATTCAGAGAGTATCTCGGTAGATTTGTGGTCATATACTTAGACGATATTCTCATTTTTTCTAATTCCTTGTTGGAGCACAGACGTCATGTTAAGTTGGTACTACAAAAATTAAGAGAGAACAATTTGTTTGCTAAACTTTCTAAATGCGTGTTTGAAGTCACCACAGTTCCCTTTTTAGGGTATATTATTACCAACCAGGGTTTAGAGATGGACGCGGGGAAAGTTTCAGCGGTTCAGGATTGGGTTCAACCCAAGACCTTAAAAGAATTGCAGCGTTTTCTAGGTTTTGCTAATTTTTATCGGCGGTTCATCAAAGGCTTCTCTCATGTTGTTGCACCTCTTACCAATCTTACCCGCAAGGGGGCCTTTACTGCTAACTGGCCTCCCTCTGTCTGTGAGGCCTTCCTGACCTTGAAACGGGCCTTCACTTCGGCACCAGTGTTAATTCACCCAGATATTCGTAATGCCTTCATTGTTGAAGTGGACGCTTCTGAGCTGGGAGGATCCATGCGCTTATTTTTCACGTAAATTCAGTACCGCGGAGCAAAATTATGATGTCGGTAATAGGGAGCTATTAGCTATTAAACTGGCTTTTGATGAATGGCGACACTGGCTGGAGGGTTCCTTACATCCTATAACTGTGTATACCGATCACAAAAATCTTGAATACATTGGGTCTGCCAAGAGATTGAACTCTCGTCAAGCACGTTGGGCATTATTCTTCTCGCGTTTTAATTTTATTATTACTTTCAAGCCGGGTGTAAAAAATACTAAAGCGGATGCTCTATCTCGCATGTTCGGTGAATGTAAGGATCGGGGCGATACTGGTGACCCGATTGTACCTATGGGTTGTGTGGTCGGGGCATTACTTCCTGATCTCTCTAACACCTTGGCGCTGTTTCAAGACCAGTCTCCTAGTGATGTTCCCTTGGGATGCCAGTTTGTACCGCCACATTTGCGTTCAGATGTAATTCGCGAATTTCACGATGCTAAAACTTCGGGTCATGTGGGTAACCGAAAAACCTTTATGCTTGCCCGTCGCCATGTATGGTGGCCAACCATGAGACGCGATATTACTGCCTTTATCGACGCTTGTGCTGTTTGTGCTCGAAGTAAAGGGGTTCACAAGGCTCCCAGTGGCGGTTTGGTTCCTCTTGAAATCCCTGCTGAACCTTGGACTCATATTTCTATGGATTTTATTGTAGATTTGCCTTTATCACACGGGAATACTGTTATTTGGGTGGTCGTAGATCGTTTCAGTAAGATGGCACACTTCATTCCTTTGGCTAAGCTTCCTTCTGCACCAGAGCTTTCTCGACTATTTACTTCACACATTTTCCGTATTCATGGTATTCCGTCCAATATAGTCTCTGATCGGGGCGTCCAATTTACTTCCCGTTTTTGGAAACATTTCTGTTCGCGGCTGGGTATACAGATCTCTCTTTCGTCTGCCTACCATCCCCAGTCCAATGGGCAGACGGAAAGAACTAATCAAACTTTGGAACAGTACTTAAGGTGTTATGTCTCTGATGCCCAAGAGCAATGGGCAGAATTTATTGATTTCGCTGAATTTGCTTACAATAACGCGCCTAGTGAGAGTACCAAGATATCGCCTTTTTTTTGTAACTTAGGGAAAAATCCTAGAGCTTCTTCCCTTTCAGGGTCGCCTTCCAACTTGCCGGCGTTGGAGGAGTGGCTTCAAGAACGGAAGAATATCTGGACACATGTTCAGGAAATTCTTAAAACCACTAGTTTAAGATATAAGAAATTTGCTGATCGCCGTAGATCACGGGAACCTACTCTTCAAGTGGGCGATCTAGTTTGGGTCTCCACTAAAAATATTGCGCTCCGTCAACCTTCTAGCAAATTGGGTCCAAAATTCATTGGCCCTTTTCCTATAATCAAGTTGAATAATGTGTCGTTTAAAGTTCAACTACCGCCGACTATGAAAATACCTAACTCTTTCCATGTTTCGTTGTTAAAACCGGCTAAGAACACTCCTCTTGCTGGTCCTTCGCCGATTCTCATTGATAATGAGCCCGAGTATGAAGTGAATAAGATCTTGGATTCACGTAAGGTGCGTAATTCTTTACAGTATTTGGTGGACTGGGTTGGCTATGGTCCAGAGGAAAGGTGCTGGGTGGCAGCAAGAGATGTTCATGCCAAAGCTCTTGTAAGGAGGTTCCATCGGGACAATCCAGGGAAGCCGGATAAGGGTCCGGAGGCCCCTCATGAAGGGGGGTGTAGTGTCAGGAATCACCTACCTGACCCCCGTTCCAGCGCCGTCTCCAGGCGTCCGGCCGCGGCTGTTGGTGTGCGGCGGCCGCGCTGGGCGGCGGCGGATCCGGCGGCGTCGGCTCGAGCAGCGCTCAGCTCGGCCACGCCCCCCGCTTCCTCGTCCTCTGGACGTGCTCGCGCGCAGGCACGAGCACGTAGTAGCTATGCCCTCCGGCGGCGCTGTGGGGTGCGCGCCCGCCGGAGGATCAGGAACCATTGAATTAAAGGGCCAATGAGCCCTAGGAGTTAGGGAGGTCCTCTCAGCCCTGCAGACCAATCCTAGGTGTTATCCTAAAGTGCACCAATCACCTACACTTCCCCTCCCCTGTCTGTCCCTATAAAAGCAATTCCCCCTCAGTTGGGAATTGCCTGTGATAGCGCCTAGAACCTTGCTTAGACTTGTGTTATTCATTGATCTGATTCCTGTTGCCGACGTTTTGCCAGTTTTGACCATCCTCGATCTTGATTCCTGTTGCCGACCTTTTGCCTGTCCTTGGACTTCCACCTTACGCTCATACGGGCAACCCAATTCCACTTCCAGCCGCGGGCTCTCCAGTCCTCTGTTCCGTAAGGTTTCATCCTTTGAGCCATAAAGTCCTGGGGGCAACCGATCCCGAGCAGGCGTGTTCTGCGTCTCGGCAAGCGGGGGCTCCTATAGGTGAAGCTGGCTGCGGAGATTGGGGGTTGAGGTCCTTACCAAGAGTGCTGGAGTTGCCCAAGTGGTTAATTGTGGTACCCGGAGCGTGACAGGTGTCATCCAGCGCTGAGAGGATGAACCTCACAAACACATCACAGTCTGAGAGCGCATTAAACACCCCCTAGGGGAGGTCCTCAGGACGGTGGTCAAGTACTTTTCTAATGAGAGTGCTGGCGGCCACCGTAGTGATCAGCATCCCGAAGGGTACGGTAATAAGGAGCTGTCATGAAGGGGGGGTTAGTAACCCCTATAATCGGTGCATCCACCACAAGAGGTGCTGACCAAAAGTTAACCACATCAGGAGGGAAAGGGTACTTCCAATCCCAGACCCCTGGGACCCCTTTAAGTTTACAAGGCGATTCCCGTACTTGGCATACAAGATTCTGGAAATGCTCCTGTTCCAGGAATTCCAAGCGTGGCGGCGCTGTGTGGAAACTCTCCTTCTTAGGCTTGGAAGCCTCTCCAGGAGGGGAGATTGACAAAACCTCAAAGATCTTAACAAGTAGTTCATCTGTCGCACAGGCCCCAATAACTGGGCCCAGAATCATCACGGCTCCCGGGCATCTCATCCGAGGAGCCCGAATCGGAGAAAAGCTCACCTTCCTCAGAAGGATCAAGGTCCTGCATAGCAGCATCAGTCTCGTTAGGAACCGGAGAGCCAGGAGGCGTCAGGGACCGCTTCTTTCCAGGACCCAAGCGCTCCGCCAAACTAGACATCACCTGCTCAGCCGTAGATAGCCCGCGCGGCACTACCTGCTGGTCAACCCCACTCGAGTGCGAATCATCAGGAGTGAGATTTAAGCACTGGGAGACAGGAGTATTGAAGCGAGGTGCAGCCACTGGTAACCTGATTGCAGGGCCAGTACTTGTTCAGCACACGGTCCGCAGACCCGTGCTCTGTCAGCATCAGCATGGGGCTGTCCATACGCTGTACACAGCCGGCCTTGTCCCCGCGGGACCCCGGACACATAATTCTGAGATGCCTCCATATGGTGATTTATCTAAGCAATATGCCAGCAGGGATTTAAGCTATGAGCAACCCTGGATGCCCCAAGACCCGCTAGGAATGTGGGAGAATTTAAATTGTGAACCCGCTAGGATATATATCAGGCTGGGAGATGCCATCGGGATCTAGGCGTCTGAAAGACATAAGGAGAAGAATGGGTGTCAGAGCCATGTGCGGCCAGAAAAACATATAATAAGGAGTCACCCGCGAGGGCACTTACAGACCAAGGGAGGAGAGGAACCGCCACCACGCGCGTGAAGATCAACAAAATGGCGCCCAGCGAACCTCGAAGGGCGGGCTTGATGCTCGGCCGTGACGCGGAGCGCGCCAAGTCAAGTCCCCGCCCACCCCGAAGCTCTGAGGTATTAGTCAAAAAGGCAAGGATACAATCACAACGTATTTTGTAAGGAAAAGGCGCCTCAGCATCTAGACGACGCAGCAAACTATGTAGAAGAGACAGATACGGCGGCACCCAAAACAGAATAAAGAGCAAGCAGCGCGGCTCTGAGACCCAAATGTTAATGAAGGGCAGAAATAAGGCCATAAGCGTGACATAATAGTACACTGGGACCGCCACACACATACCCCTCCCCCCCTTTCTTTTCCCCCTAACTAGCTGGGGAAATGAGGGAGGATGGCGACCCTTTACACAGGGTCCACCGCTACACGGGGTACAGGGCAATAATGCGGGAGGGGCATCCACTAGAGGCTCACCATCAGCCTAACCGCCTACCCTATGGTGGGGGATTGCGGTGGATCATGGCTCCATAAGCACACAAGGTGCTGCCTACCTTCATCCGACCAACGCAGCCCAGGCTGGGAGGCATATACTTCACAAAGAGGACGGGTGGAAATAGTCCCACAGGGCCACGGGCTGTAAAGCCCCACTCACCTGCGAGAGCGTGATACTTCATGTCTTCGCAGTTCAGCACTGCAGAGAAATCTGGGGATTTGTGGGAGGTCCCTGGGTATATGAAGGGCCGGGAGGAGCCTGTTTTTGCATGTCTGCAGTGAACAGCGCCCTCTGGCGGAGGATTACCCATGTGTAATTATTATAGATGGAGCAGGACATGCTGTATGCTTAGAATACAGGCATTCTGTTTCCACAGTCTGATGATGTGGAGCTTTAGACCACCAGCTTAGCCCTTTTATCGGTGGTCTATGGCAAAGGAATTCAGGGGGTGTGCCATTACTCTTTGCCTTGTTTCTACTTTCAGAAGCATCTGACAGTAACGGAGAGGGCAGCCATGATGAGGTGAGCTGCTGAATGACAGTTTAAGCACTTTGCCTACAGAGTCCCTTTACATCCTCCTTACCCTGTATAATTGAGACTGAGAAAGCCAGATGACTAATTAAATATCTTCAGGAAAGTAAACCAGCAAGCCCAGTTTCATTGATGTATTCCTACAAATATACTATGTACTGGAAGATTGAAAACTTTCACAAATATATGCCAAAAAATGACCCAATTATGAAAATCCTTATAAATATGCTGAATGGCGGGAGGCATCACCTGGCATCAATAAATATCCAGCCAGGCTTGTTTCTTTATTTTAATGGAAGGAAGAGAGGTTTTGTTACCCTGATTATTCCTAACAGGAGAAGAAAACCACAAGCTGGGCTGTAGTTTTATTCAGTTGGAGTGTATAAGTGACCCATCCTCTCATTAGCCAACATGTTTATATGGATCTTTATTATTATTATACAATTTTGCAATACACCTCTTTTAAATCTGATCATGTTAAGAAGCATAACAGACATAAAAGCAGAACGTTTTGCTGTTCGTGAGGAGCCTTTATATTTCAGGCTCTGATACATCCGAACTGAAGGAGACGTAATAAAGTCTACCTGTTCCACATTCTTCTGAGCCCAGGCTATATTCAGCGTAGCGAGGACCAAAGAGTAATCTTTTCCTAAAATAAAGGAGATGAAATTGTAAAAAAAAAAAATCATGGACCAGATGGCTATGGCCATGTTGAAACAGCAAGATTCACAAACTATAAAAATTGCCTGCAGAGAACACATGTCCACTTCTATAGGTTCCATTGATAGTGTGCTTTGTGTCACTCCAGACAGCATTAGGTACATGATGATTTGTTGCAGCTGACACAGAAAACCACCATTAGACTTACCGGTAATGTTTTTTCGGGAATCCTTCAGCCTGACCGACCCCCAGTGGGTGGAGCACAAACTTTCCATTTGGTCGGTGAAGCTGAAGGATGACTTGGAAAACACGGGTTATGGAGTTCCCAATGAACACGTCTTGAGCACTTTAGCAAGCAATACTGCCTTTGCAAGCTTATGTGGCCTGAATTACTTCTAGACATTTACACCTTACAATAACACAGCTAACAGGTCATTTGGTCGAGTCTGAAACACACAAACACATTTAATGGCATCCTATAGATTAGAAACCATATGAGTGGAACATGACTTGGTCTACTTGGTAATCACACCACGCAGAGTATTAAGAATGCTAGAATTTCCATTTTATTATTAAAAAGACATACAAGTCATAATAATTGTACATTTATAATTACACCGTATTATTAGCATCTCATACGCCGGTATACAAAAAATACAATTCTGTGATTACTCACCTGTGGAATTGGTATAATGAGTATACAGTACGTCCTGCTCCAAATAGAATACTTACATTCGGGTATTACTCCGCCAGATGGCGCTGGACTGCAGAGACATCGAAAATAGGCTCCTCCCGGCCCCTCAAATACCCAGGGACCTCCCACAATCCCCAGCATTGAAAAGCAGTTAACGAGAAGCCGGGAGAATTAAAACAACCCAAACTGGTAACTAACAAGGATAACAATCACCATACAGGGGATCCAAGATAATGCAAAAACCAAGGGTGGGGTGGAGCAGGACGTACTGTATACTCATAATACCAATTCTACAGGTGAGTAATCACAGAATTGTATTATTCTTAGTATACAGTACGTCCTGCTCCAGATAGAATACTTACATTCGAGACATCCAAAAGCAGTAGGGTCGGATCCCCAAAGGTAACAGCAGACAGTTCAAACCACTGCCGTCTGCAGAACCTTGCGGCCAAAAGCAGCATCGGCTGAGGCCCTAACATCAACTTTGTAAAACCTTGAAAAGGTATGAACAGAAGACCAAGTAGCGGCCTTGCAAACTTGTTTAACAGAAGCCTGGTGCTGATAGTAGACTTGGCAGGAGCCAAACCCTTCCTAGGACCAGAAGGGATCACAAAAAGAGCGTCAGTTTTTCTGAAAGGCGCAGTAGCCACCAGATAGTACTTCAGACACCTAACCACATCCAAGAGTGCAAAACTCTCTCCTTAGCATTACTAGGATTAGGGCACAATGAAGGAAGAACAATGTCCTGATTCAAATGAAAGGCAGACACCATCTTAGGCAGAAAATCTGGCTTGATGCGAAACACCACCTTGCCCTGGTGTCTCTCATAGTAGGGGGGCTGAATGGAAAGCGCCGCCAACTCAGACACACGCCTAACAGAAGTGATAGCCACCAAAAAGACAACCTTGAGAGTAAGAATGGCCAGGGCAGCATCCTGCACAGGTTCAAAGGGAGCACCCTGCAAGGCAGACAAGACCAAGTTCAAATCCCAAACAGGCACCATAGGCTTACGCGGGGGACGCACATGAATAACCCCCTGGAAAAAAGTCCTGATCAGAGAATGCTGGGCAAAGGACCTCTGGAAGAAAACAGCCAGGGCAGAGACATGACCCTTCAGAGTACTGAGTTGGAGCCCCATCTCCAACCCATGCTGCAGGAACTCCAGAATCCTGGGAATAGAGAACACACGACAGGGAAGAGACTTAGACTCACGCCAGTCAATGTAGGCACGCCAAATCCTGTAATAAATGGAAGAAGAAGACTTCTTTCTAGCCCTTATCATGGTATCAACAACCGAGGTAGACAGCCCCATCTCCATCAAGGTGGAGGTTTCAGCAGCCAGGCCGTCAAAGCAAGAGTTTGTAAATTGGGATGGTGTAAGGGGTCCTGAGTGAGCAGATCTGGCACCCTGGGCAGAACGTACTGATCTACTGCCAGCTGCACCACGTCTGTGAACCACACTCTTCTTGGCCACCTGGGGGCCACCAGAATTGCTGGCACCCCCTTCAGAGCAATCTTGCGCAGAACCCTGCCCAGCAGGGGGAATGGAGAAAAGACATACAGGAACTGAAAGTCCTGCCATGACATTGCTAGAGCATCCGTGGTCAAGGCCAGAGGATCCTGGGACAGGGAGACAAAGGCCGGGAGCTTGTGATTGTGACGGGACGCAAACAGATCCACATCTGGTTAGCCCCAATGGTGACACAGAGATTGGAACACCCTGTTGCAGAGGGGCCATTCTCTCTCCTGGCACTGCAGGGACTTCCAGAAACCCCCCCAACCTGACAGACTGGCATCCATGGTGACCGTCTCCCAGGAGGGGGTCAGAAAGGATCTGCCCCCCAACAGGTTCCTGGAGTCCAGCCACCACGAGAGGGACCGCCTGACCGGGGGGAAAGCGCAGAAACCCGGTCCAGGGACGCGGGGTCCTTGTCCCACACTGACAAGAGGTGGAGTTGCAGAGGCCTCAAGTGGAACTGAGCATAAGGGACCGCCTCGAAACACGCCACCATCAGGCCCACCAGCTGCATTCACTGCCTGATGGAGGGATGATGACAAGATAGCAGGAACTGGACCTGCGCAATCAGACTGTCCACCTTCTGCTGAGGAAAAAAAAATACCATTTTGTGAGTACTCACCTGAAAAATGGATATTGTTGGTGTGCCACACACCCCGCTTCACTTCTTAAATATTCATTACTTCATGGGTTAATCACCTGCAGGTGACGTAGTGCAGAGAGGAAGTCTTGTAACGAGCCCCACCTTCCGGCCTATATATACCTGGTACCTCCCTTCAATCACCAGTATAATCAACAAAGCAGTAATACAAGGTACCAGTATTCCACCAGTAACCTCAAAATCAAATTTGATATAAAAAAGGCTTCACCATATAAAGGCTTCGGTAATACCGAAAAGGGCGGGTGTGAAGCGGGGTGTGTGGCACACCAACAATATCCATTTTTCAGGTGAGTACTCACAAAATGGTATTATTCTTGGTGTGCCACACACCCCGCTTCACTTCTTAAATATTCATTACTTCATGGGACATCCAAAAGCAGTGTCCACAAGGGCTGGGCAACTCAAGGCCAGGTGAAGCATAACTTAAACGACTGCAGTCTGCAGAACTTTGCGGCCGAAAACAGCATCCGCTGAGGCCCGCACATCAACTTTGTAAAATTTAGAAAAAGTGTGAACAGAAGACCAAGTGGCGGCCTTACAAACCTGTTCAACCGAAGCTTGGTGCTGAAAAGCCCAAGACGCCCCAACAGCGCGAGTGGAATGAGCAGTGATACGAAAAGGGGGAACTCTTCCCTTGGCAGAATAGGCCGCAGTAACGGCCTGACGTATCCACTTGCTAATGGCAGATTTGGCTGGTGCCAAACCCTTCCTAGGCCCATGGGGCACAACAAAAAAGGAATCCGTCCTACGGAAAGGAGACGTGATAACCAAGTAGCATTTAACACAGCGTACTACATCCAAACAATGCAAACCCCTCTCTTTGTCATTCTTAGGATTAGGACATAAGGAGGGAAGAACAATATCTTGGTTCAAATGAAAAGCAGAAACAACCTTAGGAAGAAAGTCTGGCTTGAATCGAAAGACCACCTTATCCCGATGCTTCTCGAAGTAGGGCGCCTGAATAGACAAGGCCGCCAATTCCGAGACACGCCGGATCGAAGTGATCGCTACCAAGAAGACAATCTTCTGAGTCAGGGTAGATAAAGCAATCCCTTGCAAAGGCTCAAAAGGAGGAGCCTGAAGAGCAGAAAGAACCAAATTCAAATCCCAAACCGGGAGTAATGGTTTCCTGGGAGGCCGCACATGCGTAACCCCCTGGAAAAAGGTTTTAACTAAAGACTTAAGCGCAACACGCTTCTGAAAAAAGATAGATAAGGCAGAAACTTGCCCTTTCAACGTACTTAGCTGAAGACCAGAGTCCAGCCCAGATTGTAAAAACTCCAGAACCCTGGGGACCGAAAATACCCTACAAGAAAAAGATCTCATCTCGCACCAAGCGATATAGGCTTTCCAGGTCCTATAGTAGATGACAGAAGAAGACCTCTTTCGGGCACTGATCAAAGTCTTAACGACAGAATCAGAAAGACCCTCTTCCTTTAGGATGGAGGTCTCAGCAGCCAGGCCGTCAAAGCTAGCGCTGGTAAATTGGGGTAACACAATTGACCCTGAGTGAGCAAATCGGGCCGAAGGGGCAGAACGACCTGGTCCACTGCCAGCCGAACGATGTCTGCGAACCACACTCGCCTCGGCCACCTTGGGGCCACGAGGACGGCGGACACCCCTTCCAGAGCCAACTTCCGAAGCACTCTGCCTAGCATGGGTGTCGGAGGAAACAGGTACAGAAACCCCAGATCCCCCCAGCTCAGGGACATGGCGTCCACTGCCAGAGCCAGAGGATCCTGGGAGAGCGATACGAAGCTCGGGAGCCTGTGATTGTGACGAGAGGCAAACAGGTCCACCTCTGGAGTCCCCCATTGGCGACACAGTGAGCGAAATACCCGAGGATGGAGGGCCCATTCTCCCCGACGGGGAGAGCCCCTGCTCAAGCGGTCCGCTTTCAGGTTCTCCACTCCTGGGATGTATACCGCCGAGAGACGAGGAACATGGGCTTCTGCCCAGGTCAGGATCAGGGACACCTCCCTGAGAGCACTCAGGCTGCGAGTCCCTCCCTGATGATTGATGTAAGCAACCGCTGTTCGATTGTCTGAACGCACCTGGACCGGAAGGCCCAGAACGTGCTGAGTCAGGAGAGTAAGCACCCGACGGATGGCTCTCAGTTCCAGAATATTGATGGGTAAGAGGGCCTCCCGAGGTCCCCACTGCCCCTGGAACTGCAGCTCCTTCCAGAATCCGCCCCATCCCGACAGACTGGCGTCCGTGGTGACAATTTCCCAAAGGGGGGCCAGGAAAGACCTGCCCTTCACGAGATTGGTCGAGACCAACCACCACTGGAGGGACTGCCGGACCCGGGAGGACAACTGGAAGGGCTGATCCAGCGACCGAGGCTGGCGGTCCCAAGACGCCAACAGATAAAGCTGAAGCGTCCTCGTGTGGAATTGAGCAAAAGGAACTGCCTCGAAGGAGGCAACCATCAACCCTACCAGCCTCATCCCCAGACGGATGGACGGCCGAGGATTGGAGAGTAGGACCCGAGCCAACTCCTGAATTAAAAGAATTTTGGACTGAGGGAGAAACACTCTGTGTTGATAAGAGTCTAACCGCATCCCCAGAAAGGACACCACCCTGGCCGGAGCGAGGGAGGACTTGGAGAGGTTGATCACCCAACCGAAACTTTCCAGCGTGGAGAGCACCACCCTGGTGTCTTTCTCCGATTGATCGGGTGACGGAGCCATGATAAGAAGGTCGTCCAAATAAGGTACGACACGAATGCCCCGAGCTCTGAAAATGGCCATGACCCCTGCCAGCACCTTGGTGAACACTCTTGGAGCTGAGGTAAGGCCAAACGGAAGTGCCACGAACTGATAATGCCGATCCTTCATCATGAATCGAAGAAAGCGTTGATGAGGGAGGCAGATGGGAACATGCAGATAAGCATCCTTGATGTCTATAGACGTCATGAAGTCCCCTTGCCGAAGAGAGCCGACGGCAGTGCGCAAGGCTTCCATGTGAAACTTCCGAAAACGGATGAACCTGTTGAGCAACTTCAGGTCCAGGACGGGACGAACCGACCCATCCCTCTTGGGGACAGCGAACAGATTGGAGTAGAAACCGAGGCCCATCTCTAAACGCGGTACCGGCCGGATGACCGCCATCTCTAACAGATTCTCTACCGACGCCAGGAGCCCCTGTGCAGCCGAAGGATCGATGGGCACCCGAGACCGAAAGAACCGTGAAGGAGGGCGAGACTCGAACTCCAGTTTGTAACCGGACGACACTATCTCCTGAATCCACCTGTCCGGAACCTCCCGGTTCCAAACCTGGGAGAAGTGTCGCAATCGTCCCCCCACCCGCACGGGTGAGGGCGGCCCCTCATTGCTGAGTGGGCTTACCCGCAGGTTTGGGCTTGGAGCCCCAGGACTGGGCGGGACGGCCACGGCCCCTTCCCCGCGTCCAACCTGTACGACTGGTAGAGGGAAGGGAAGTCCCCCTACCCGCTCTGTATCCTCGAAAGGACGGCCTACCAGAAACAGCCCCTCTAAAGGGGCGTCGAGGCCTCCTGCGTTGTGGCATCTTGCCACCCTTTGCGACTGAATCAATTTTCTCCCCGAACAGCCGCAGCCCCAAAAAGGGGAGAGCTGTGAGCACCCTTTTAGAAGCTGAGTCCGCCGACCACTGTCGCAGCCATACTGACCGACGAATAGCGACCAGCATTGCCGCTGTCCTGCTACTCATAGCCAGCGCATCGTCCTGAGCGGATAGAACGTAAGACACAAAAGAATCGCACTGCTTAAGCGCAGCGAACTCATCACAGGCGGGATTGAGATCCTCGCATAGCCCCTGGATAACAGATCTTACCGCTAAAAGAAGAAGGGCCGAAGCGCACAAGGGGCGCATTGTTGACCCAGCATAAACAAAGCCATAGCGAGCATACTGGTCAATTCTACGATCCTCCCCATCTTTAGGGACAGAGGTCTCAGCAGACTGTACCATAGCGGAGCTAGATAACCCTAGCACAGGGGTATCGACTTCAGGAGGGACGGACCAAAGCTTCAGCAATTCTGGCGGAAAAGGATAACGCTTTTCCCAACTGGGAGGGATTCCAGATAACCGTGTGGGATGTTCCCATTCTTTCAGGACCACCCTCTCAAAGTGGTGCTGTCTGGGAAAAACCAAACGCGGCTGAGGCTCTTCAAACAACTGACCCTTTGGCCGGGTGACAGCCTCAGGCGGATCTAAATTCAAAATTTCAAACATTTGTGCCAGAACGGAGGGGGTGTCAAGGGCAACCCCCGCCGACCAATCGCCAAACGCATCAGCCTTAAGCTGACCTGCCGGCTCATCTGACTCCAAGAGGAATTCACCCTCATCCGGGGAGCCATCGGACCATTCCACAGGCTCACATAATTCGTCCTGAGGAGCCGAAGAAACCGGAGTCAGGCGCTTCCGTTTTGCAGAGGCCTTTAGCCCCGCTTTAACGGGCAATACTTCCCGAAGATCGGCTGATTTTACCACCACCTCGGATTGCGAATCCCCACCCTTGACAATGTCATGCGGGGTCCGGAACAGGGAGGGAGAGGCAGGAGAAGATAGAGGTTGCGACGGGTCAGCCGCCGGATCAACAGACTGACGCGCAACAATCTGCCTTGCACAAGAAATGCAAATAAAGATATCATCAGCAGGGAGCGCAGCCCCACATTTTACACACCCCCTGGGCGGCTCTGACGAGTCGTTTCCGGTAGTAACAGAAGCCTCCATATTGGTGATTTATGGTATCGCAAATACTGGGACTTTTAAGGCATAAGCCAACCCGGGATGCCCCCTTATAAGAATGTCCCGGAAGGGAGGGTTTTTATTTTTATATTTTTTTTTTTTTTTTAAGAGAAAAAGGTCCCCCTTAACAGTCTCAAAATAAATATATATACATATATATATGTATATATGTATCCAAAATGTGCAATTTCATATCAAGAAAGACTAGCCAGGCAATATAGAGCCGGAGGCCGCAGTAAAAGAGGGATCCCAGGATCTGAAAGGAAAGAAAAAACAAACCATCAGATCCCTTGTGAGAGTAACAAGCAGCATGTTCACAATAGTACAACAAAGAGAGTGCCTCCTTAAAAGTCAGCCCCATGAGTAAAACTCATTCTGGCCCCACAAAAGCGAGGCCGCTTACCTGTTACCGACGCCAGGAGCCAGACCGGAGGGACATGTAGCAGCCGCAGCACACAAACTCATGTGTTGCTGCAGCGCGCGCCCCCCCCCACGTGACCTCTTTTCACCGCAACATGAAGGAAGCGAGGCTGAGGCCGCCGAGCGCCGCTTCCGCCGGCGCCGCTTCCGCCGGCGCCACGCCCCCCCGCGTCACAGGGAGCCTGCCCTGCTCTAATCAACGGGGGAATGCCACCAGCTGCGCTGGCTGACACCGAGCCGGCGGAGGAGGAGGAGGGGAAAAAGAGACACAAGCGCAGCCACACAGGCTGCCGCACGGAGCAGCGGGGAAGGAAGGGAGGCGGGAGGGAACCAACTGAGGCCAGCTGAGCGCGGTCCGCTGCCCCACCCCCATAAAGCAGACCAAATACACTGGCCATGCCTAAAGCATCTGCCCGGAGCCCCAGGTTAAAAAACAGTTACTATGTAAAAGTGAACACACAGAAATAACACACAGTGAAAACATCATACAAGATACACAACCCTCTGTACCCCCCCCCCCCCCCCCCCCAAGTGAAGGGAGAAAGGACCGGAGCGGGGGAGAAAGGGCTACGGGGACCCTCGGGACAGGGGCATCCCATTTCCGGATCACCATGCCGGATTGCCGCATTGCCCCCAAAAGAGGGGGATGAGCGGAGGAGATAAGCTCCTAGGCACCAATAGTGCCATCTACCAATTACCCGGTGAGCAGCCTAAGCTGGGAGGCTTCCTATCCACCATAGAGGTATACAACTCAAACCGGGCAGAAATAGACCAAAAGGGGGGTGGCGGGGTAAGCCCCGACCTACCTGTAAGCAGGAAACTTCCAACCTCTGCTTGTCACGCAGAGAGAAAAATACTGGTGATTGAAGGGAGGTACCAGGTATATATAGGCCGGAAGGTGGGGCTCGTTACAAGACTTCCTCTCTGCACTACGTCACCTGCAGGTGATTAACCCATGAAGTAATGAATATTTAAGAAGTGAAGCGGGGTGTGTGGCACACCAAGAATAATCCTTGCCTGAACTGTCTCCAGATTCATTCCCAGGAATGAAGTCTCCAAGGAGGGGGACAGGGAAGACTTGGGGTGGTTGATCACCCAGCCAAATGACTCCAGGGTGAACACCACCAGCTGAGTGTCCAACTCTGCCTGATGTAGAGACTGGGAAGTGATGAGAATGTCGTCCAGATAGGGCAGCAAGCGGATGCCCTGAAACCTGAGCAGAGACATCACTCCTGCCAGCACCTTGGTGAACACCCTGGGAGCTGAAGTGAGACCAAAGGGCAATGCTACAAATTGGTAGTGTTGATCCTCGAGAGCGAATCTGAGGAACCTTTGATGACCTGGAAACAGAGGAATATGAAGGTAAGCATCTTTGATGTCCACAGACGTCATGAAATCCCCTGGACGCAGGGAACTGATGGCAGAGCGCAGAGTTTCCATGCAAAAGCACCTGCACCTGACAAATTTGTTGAGGATCTTCAAGTCTAGGATGGGCCTGACTGACCCATCTTTTTTGGGCACTGTGAAGAGATTGGAATAGAAGCCGTTGGCCCTTTCTCTTAAAGGGACCTTGCAGATTACCCCCAGCTCCAGAAGGCTTTGCACCGCCTGCACTAGATACTGAGCTGACACAGGGTCCTGAGGAATCCGGGATCTGATGAACCTTGGGGGAGGGCAGACAGCAAACTCCATCTTGTAACCGGAGGACACTACCTCCTTAATCCACCGGTCTGAGACATGAAGCCTCCAGACGTGAGCAAAGTGCTGATGCCGTCCCCCCACCCGGATGGGTGAGGGCGCCCCATCATGCCTGAGGGGGCTTGGGAGAGGACTTAAGCTTGGAGCCCCAGGAGGAGCCAGGAGGTCCACGTCCTCTGCCCCTACCCCAGAAGTCTCCTCGGACCCCAGTAAAGGAAGCCCCCTCCCTTGTCTAGCACCATAGTAGGGGCAGGAAAATAAATAAAGGAAAATAATAAAGCACAAGGGCACTCATGGACCGCGTTAGGTTGAAGCCCGTCACACAGCAGCCGGAACCATGCAAACAAAATGGCGTCGGTATACCTCGAGGGGCGGGCCCGCATGAGCAATGACACGGAACACGCCAAAGAAGAGCGCAAAGCCAACACGTGACAAGCAGCCAATGACGGCGCACAGGAGCCTGAGGTGACGCCGCCGCCAAGCGCGGAATACATGGAAAAAAACGCGCGCGGCGGCAATTTTAAGCACAATTCAGCACGCGGTTGACAGCAAGCAAAATGTAGTGAAGCATAAAGGCCAATACACGTATATACATACACACACACACACCCCCTCTTTCCCCCGAAGGCTACAAGGAGAGTGAGGGAGGACAGCGGCCACTTAACATAGAGCCCACCGATAGACAGGGGCAAGGGGCATCCCATAGAGGCTCACCATATGCCTGTACCGCCTACCCTTTGGTGGGGGATTGCAGTGGAGCAGCGCTCCTAAGCACCTAACAGCGGTGCTGCCTACCATCACCCGACCAGCGCAGCCAAGGCTGGGAGGCAATTACTGATGGAACGGGTGGGAACAGTCCTACAGGGCCGCAGGCTAATAGCCCCGCTCACCTGCGAGTAGAGAGAGCCATCTTCTTGTCCTTCGCAGTCCAGACTGCAGAGAATATCTGGGGATTGTGGGAGGTCCCTGGGTATTTGAGGGGCCGGGAGGAGCCTATTTTCGATGTCTCTGCAGTCCAGCGCCATCTGGCAGAATAATACCCGAATGTAAGTATTCTATGTTGAGCAGGACGTACTTAAAGTGGACCAAAACCCACAGAGAGTGGCCCAGGAATCTATATGATTCCCGAGGCGATTGATTTCCCCACTGTATGAAACCCCCCAGGTCATCCATAATCTAGCAAGGCACGTGCCCATGCCAGGAATTTGTGAATGGCCATCCCGGCATGCTCCCTGTTAGAGGGTAGCGGAGGATGCGCCCACCAGTGTGCTGAGATCCGCTCGTATTAGACGATCCGAGCTCGCTGATTGGACGAGGGAAGAGGTGAGGACCGGGAAGAGGTGAGTTTGTGCGGATTACCTAGGTGGTTTCACACAGTGGGGCAAGGACCAAAACCCCAAAAATTCAGACTATCCTGGGTTTTGGTCCTTGCCCCACTGTGTGAAGCCACCCAGGTCCTCCGCACAACATGGGTGTTGGCCCGCTGCGGGGATGGGGGGGAGTTTGGGGAGGGGCGCGATTACCGTGTCCCCACAAACATTAACTTAAAACTCAGTCCCACAGGGAAACGCAGTCCTGCGATTGGCCGGTGGCTGTCACATCTCCTGTGCTCAGGCTTCCGGGATCTGGCCAATCACGAGGCTGTATTTCCCCAAGAGAGCGAGTTGTCAAGTAAAGTTTTATGGACTTTACAGTGCTCGATCGAAGGGGGGGGGCGCCATTATGGGCCCCCCCCCCCCCCGCGCAGCGGGCTAACACCCATGTTTTGTAAAATGGGTGTTGCTCCAGTTTGAATGAAAAGGATTTGAGCATTCTGTTTTCTACTATCATTATCACAAGAAATGGCAGATACATTTCGCCCCACCAAGGGCTTTTTCAAGCGTTGTACCCACTGTGGGATAGAGGAAGAAAAAACATATAACACATATGTACTTCCTGTTGGTCATAAAGTTATATATCAGAAAAAGTTTTTTGTTATTCAGTTAAAGTTGTGCTTTAGCGCGAAAAGGAAAGGGCAGGGCGGGAGTATGTTAATATTTAACATAGGGTCGGGAGTGGCCCTTCAACCTGCACCGTTATCGGCACTCCTGCAGCAGGCGCACAGACTCTTGTACCTCGCCATTCAACTTAAATGCCAGTATGATTATGGACGTTAAAATAATAAAATTACTCACCTGATCATCACAATCCTCCCCTGATTCTGGTGGAGGAGGTTCTCTGAATGGCAGCCGTAGACCTACATAAATGACCAGGACAGTCACAATGCACAGGATTGGATAACAGACCTGCCACTCTGTGCGTTCTCTCCAAAATGACTGCCCCCAGGACCCGAGCATACCTAGAGACTGTACTTCCAGTTAAAAATTCTACAGCAGCAAAGGTAATTGTTACACCATTGCATTGGGCTACATTTGGCTCTGTCCTAAACGGTTTTCCATTTTTTAAAATGGCCGAGATATCGATGTTTACAATTTCACCTCATGATTTTTCTTCTGATAAAAGTGGGCGTGGCCTGTTGATCTGTGATGCTGCATAATAATCAGCTCTCTGAAGAATCTAGAGGAGGAGGAGGGGCAGGAGGGACCAGCAATCCTGTCCCACTCTGCTGAGCTGATTGGGGAACGGGATGAAAAAGAGAATGTCATTGGCTGAACCTGTAAACTTCAATATCTCTGCCATTTTTGCCTCAATTTAAAAACAGAAAACAGTTTAGGAAAATGCTAAATGTAGTCTGACACAATGGTGTTACAATTACCTTTGCCTGCAGTATCACTTTAAAGTGGGCCAACAACCAGGGGTGATCGGCCCGGGAATCTATAAGATTCCCGGGCCGATCACCTCACACACCGCGGGACATCCGACATCGGGATGTCCCGCGGGGTGTAACCCCCCAAAACCCCGAAAAATCCTTACCTCTCCAGCCGCTGCTTCCGCCGCCGCCGCCTCTCTCGCGCTCCTCTAGACGTGCGCGCGCCCGCGCCGGCCGTCTCTGAATGGCCGGCGCGGGCGCGCACACGTCAAGAGTGACGCGCGGGAGGCGGCGGCGGGCGCGATCCCTTGTCCGTCGACGGACGTCACTTGTCCGTCAGCGGGCATTGGACAGCGCACTCACGTGGGAGCGTGGAGAGGTGAGTTTTCGGGGTGTTTGGGGGGGTTTCAGGTAGCGGGGTGCCCCGGGGAAGTGGACCAATACCCAGGATAGTCAAAATCCTGGGTGTTGGTCCACTTTAAGTCTGAACTACCGATTCATACAACTGCCTCAGTCTAGGAGCTGACTGAGCACTGCAAAAATACAGTTTTCTGAGTACTCACCTTTAAAACGGGTATTATGAGTGTGCCATACACTCCACTTCGATCTTCGTGACATGTGGGTAATCTCCAGTAGAGGGTGAACTTCTGCAGAGATGAATATGCAAAAAAGAAAACCCCTCCCGGTCCATATGTACCTGGGACCTCCCACTAATTTCCCAGTGTAAAAAAGCAGTAAGGGGACCAGGAAGAACCAATTATAACCTTAATCAAACCAATGGTTCACCATATAAAAGCCCCAGAATACCTGAAAAAAAGGGATGGGGCGAAGTGGAGTGTATGGCACACTCATAATACCCGTTTTAAAGGTGAGTACTCACAAAACGGTATTATTCTAAGTGTGCCATACACTCCACTTCGATCTTCATGACATGTGGGACATCCAATAGCAGTGTCCGTCATGGGTGGGAACCAGAAACAGTAAAGAATGTACCAACTCAAACCACTGCAGCTTGCAGAACCTTGCGGCCAAAAAAAGCATCCACTGAAGCCCGCACATCAACCTTGTAAAACTTGGAAAAAGTATGAACGGAAGACCAAGTAGCAGCCTTACAAACTTGTTCAACAGAAGCCTGGTGCTGAAAAGCCCAGGACGCACCAACCGCACGAGTAGAGTGCGCAGTGACCCTAAAAGGAGGAGTCCTCCCCTTAGCAGAATAGGCCCCAACAATGGCCTGACGAATCCATTTGCTAATCGTAGACTTAGCAGGCGCCAAACCTTTCCTGGGCCCGCAGGGCACCATGATAAAAGCGTCCGTCCTGCGGAAGAAAGAAGTAGTCACCAAATAGTACTTCACACAGCGAACAACATCCAAAAATTGTGCAGAACCCTCTCCTTGTCATTGTTAGGCTTAGGACACAAGGAAGGGAGAACAATATCCTGATTGAGGTGGAAAGCAGACACCACCTTAGGAAGGAAATCCGGCTTAAAATGAAAAACCACCTTATCCTGGTGTCTCTCAAAGTAAGGGGCTCAGAGACACGCCGAACAGAGGTAATAGCCACCAAGAAAGCAACCTTCTGAGTGATAACCGACAGAGCAATATCCGGTAACGGCTCAAAAGGAGGAACCTGCAGAGCCGAAAGAACCAAATTCAAATCCCAAACAGGAACCACAGCCTTCCGAGGGGGCCGCGCATGCGCGACCCCTTGGAAAAAAGTCTTAACTAGCGGGTGTAAGGCAAAAGACCTCTGGAAGAAAACCGACAGAGCAGAAACTTGTCCTTTCAAAGTACTAAGCTGGAACCCAAGATCCAGATTATACTGAAGAAACTCCAAAATCCTGGGTATCGAAAACACCCTGCAAGGCAAGGCCCTAGCCTCACACCAATCAATATAGGACCTCCAAGTTCTATAGTAAATGCCAGAAGAGGACAGCTTCCTAGCCCTAATTAAGGTCTGAACAACAGCTTCAGACAAATCTTCTTCTTTCAAGATGAAGGTTTCAGCAGCCAAGCAGTCAAAGCCAGCGTTTGTAAATTGGGGTAAAGTAGATGACCCTGAGATAGCAGATCCGGCAACAAGGGAAGCCGGTACTGATCTACGGCCATCCTTACGACGTCTGCGTACAAAACCCTTCTTGACCACCTTGGAGCCACCAGAATCGTTGGTGCCCCTTCTAGAACCAGTTTGCGAACTACCTTGCCCGGGCGGAAACAGGTACAGAAAACCCAACTTCTTCCAAGCCAGTGACAAAGCATCCACTGCCAGAGACAGCGGATCCTGAGAAAGAGACACGAAGGCCGGAAGTTTGTGATTGTGCCTCAAGGCAAAGAGATCCACCTCCGGAGTCTCCCACTTGCGGCAAAGATCCAGAAAAACCTCGGGGTTGAGAGACCACCCTCCTTGGCAAGAGGATCCCCTGCTCAGGAAATCCGCCTCCGTGTTTTCCACTCCCGGAATGTAGACTACCGAAATGCAAGGAACATTGCTCTCCGCCCAGTGCAGGATCAGAGAGACTTCCCTGAGGGCACTCCTGCTGCGAGTCCCTCCTTGGTGATTGATGTAAGCTACCGCCGTTCGGTTGTCGAACCTGAACCGTTAGACCCCGTAAATGTGATGTCAGCCGAGCCAGAACCAGTCGGATGGCTCTGAGCTCCAAGACATTGATGGGGGTGTGAGCCTCCTGAGGACCCCACACCCTGCTGAACTGATGACTTTTCCAATAACCTCCCCAGCCCAACAGGCTGGCATCCGTGGTAACCGTCTCCCAACAAGGGACCAGAAAGGATCTGCTCTTCAACAGATTGCTCGATTGCAGCCACCACCGAAGGGACTGCCGAACCCTGAGAGACATCCTGAAAGGTTGATCCAATGACTGCGGACACCTGTCCCAATACGTCAATAGGTGAAGTTGAAGAGATCTCATGTGAAACTGTGCAAACGGTACCGTCAAGCCCACCAGTTTCATCCCCTGTCGGATAGAGGGACAAGGATTGTCCAGAAGAAGGCGGATCAGACCCTGAATCCCCTGCACATTGGACTGGGGCAGAAACACTCTGGCCCGAATGGTATCCAGATTCATGCCCAGAAATGAAATCACACGAGATGGGGAGAGAGAGAAGACTTGGTGCGGTTGATCACCCACCCGAACCTCTCCAGGGTCGACACCACCTGGTGGGTGTCCAGCTCCGCCTGACGGAGGGAAGAAGCTGAGATCAACAGGTCGTCCAGATAAGGCACAATGCGAATGCCCTGAGCTCTAAGCAGAGCCATTATTCCCGCCAAGACCTTGGTGAAGACCCTCGGCGCCGAGGTCAGACCGAAGGGAAGAGCTACAAACTGATAATGTTGAACCTCCACCGCAAACCGGAGGAATCTCTGATGTGCCTGAAAAATTGGAACATGCAGATACGCATCCTTGATGTCTATGGATGTCAAAATTCCCTTGGCGAAGGGAATTGATAGCCGAGCGCAGAGTCTCCATACGGAACTTTTTGGTTCTGATAAACCTGTTGAGAACCTTGAGATCTAGAATGGGTCTCACCGAACCCTCCTTTTTGGAAACCGTGAAAAGGTTGGAGTAGTAACCCCTGCCTCTCTCAGACGGAGGCACCGGGCATAAAACCCCCATGTCCAGAAAGTTTTTCACTGCTAACAGGAGCCCCTGTGCAGCCTGAGGGTCCGGGGGCACCTGAGACCTTAAGAATCTTGGGGGGCGGCCAGTACTCGAACTCCAGTTTGTACCCGGAGGAGACCACTTCCAAGATCCATTTGTCTGTGACCTCCCGGGCCCAGACCTGGAAGAAGAGCCGCAGCCGTCCCCCCACCCTTGCGGGTGAGGGCACCCCTTCATTGCTGAGCCGGTTTAACGGCAGGCTTGGGCTTGGAACCCCAGGCAGCAGCGGGACGTGCCTGACCTCTGCCTCTGCTCCAGGATGAGCCCCTGACACCCGAGAAGGCCAAACCCCTAGCCGCTCTAGCCCCTGGAAAGGAAGGAGTGAACGAGCCAGCCCCCCGAAAGGGGCGGCGCTGTTTCCTCCGCTGAGGTAACTTACCTCCTTTAGCAACAGCATCCAATTTATCTCCAAACAGCCGCGAACCCAAGAAGGGAAGAGCTGTGAGCGACTTCTTGGCCCCAACGTCCGCTGTCCACTGGCGAAGCCAGACCAATCTGCGCATAGCCACCAGTAAGGCTGAAGTCCTACTACACACGACAATAGAATCTTCCATCGCAGCCATGACAAAATCTATGAACAATTCACATCTCTTAAGGATAGCGAACTCAGCGCAAGCTGGACCAAACTGAGCGTTATTCAGCCAGTCCCTGATAAGAGACCTGGTAGCAAGCGACACCATGGCAGATGCACTAACAGGCCGCAGGGCCGAGCCCACGCTGGCAAATGCGTGGCATGCCATCTGATCAAGGCGCTTATCCTCACCATCCTTAAGGGAAGTGGCGTCAGGGGTGTTCAGCACAGAAGAGTTGGTCAAACCTAAAACTGGCGCGTCGACCTCGGGAGGAGAAGACCAGCACTTAACCGCCTCCAATGGAAAAGGATACTTCTTATCCCATCCCTGAGGAACACCAGGAAGCCGACTGGGCCTCTCCCATTCTCTAAGGATCAGCGCATCAAAGTGACCCTGGGTAGGGAAATCCAGACGGGGCTTGCAGACCCCAAAAAATTCCCCCTTCTTGAGAGGGGGCGCATCAGGCGGTTCAGTATCCAAACCTCCAATAAATGTGACAAAACAGTGGCCGTATCTACGGCATCCCCCAGCGCCTGCCCGACATCGGCATCCCCAGACTGAACATAGTCAGCCTCTGTTTCCTGATACAATTCCCCCTCCTCTAACGGTGGAATAATCTGACAATTCAACGGAATCGTCGTCAACATCCCATAAGGGCTGGGCCGACGACAAATGTCTCTTTTTAGCCTGGGCCTTCTTGCCCACCGTGCTAGCAATAATTTTCTCGATGCTGGCCAACCTAGCCCAAAGAGAACGACTCCCCGCTGGCACCAATGTCACTTGGGGTACGGATAAGGTGGGGAGGGGAATGTAATGAAGCGGGAGGAGCCGACCAAGAAGGCTGGGTACCAGACTGCCGCGTTATGGCCTTTTGTGCGCATGGTATACAGATCAGCACATTCTCCCTCGTAAGGGATACCCCAAACATGGCACGGATTGTCCCAGAGGGAGCCCGAGCCCAGTATCCTGCGGAGCCTCCATATGGTGAATTTTTGTGGTCAGTCGCAAGACCACAGGGAATTTACGCCTAAGCAACCCGGGATGCTCCTTAAAAGTCCCGGTGGGAGGATTTGAGGTGAACAAATTTACACTAGGACCGCAGGACCAGGAGGAACCCCTTAATATGCACATATACAATGCAATCTGTAACACACAAAACAGGCAACATAAGTGAAATCCTACATATATAAGGCAATAACACATACCTAATTGTATATGTATATATCTGTATCCCAGCCAGACATGCGTAACCAACACAAAAAAAAAACACACACACATGCCCGCAATCAGTGGGGGCCCCCCCGCTAGAGAGGGGCCCCCACACACATAATCTAAGGAAGTGGCCATCCGGCACCCGGAGCGCAGCTCAGAACCAGCATCAAAATGGCCCCCGAGAAGTGCCTCATGCAGAAAGAGGAAGAGAAGGAGGAGGGAGGGCCAGCGCAGAACGCGCGTTTGCCAGGCCACGCCCCCTCCCAGCAACGCGGACCCCTAGGAACGAGCCACAGAATCGCGCCAAAGAAGGGGGCGGGGCTACCGTGGCCGCGCCGAGAGCTCGGCCACGCCCCCTCCCTGAACACAGCCTGAGGGGGAGAAGCTCCCCCAGGCTAATCACAGCACCAGACACGGTCCCAGAAGTAAAACACACACTGTCAGTCACACACACACACGCACAGTGAAATCACACACCCACACACACAGGGGCATGGGAGAACGAAAACGAATTAACGGCCAGGCCAGGCAACCCCCCCCCCCCCCCGGAGGGGAGTAAGGGACCCAGAAGGGGGGAACCCTGCCAGAATCTGGCCATAAGCATAGAGGGTCGGGGCATACCACACCAGGATCACCAAAAACCTGGATAACCGCCTACCCCATAGTGAGGTCTCACGGTGGAGCAGTGCTCCTTCCGCACCCATAGGGTGCTGCCTACCTTCACCAGGACCCGCAGCCTAAGCTGGGAGGCTCAAATAGGGGAAATTTAGAAAGGGTCCTGGCAGTAATAGGGACAATAAACAGCCGGGCGAGGGCCCGGCTTACCAGTAAGTAAAGAAGTCTTCATCTTCTGTCTTGTCGCCTTCCCTGCAGAGAAGGAACTGGGAAATTGGTGGGAGGTCCCAGGTATATATGGACCGGGAGGGGCTTTCTTTTTTGCATATTCATCTCTGCAGAAGTTCGCCCTCTACTGGAGATTACCCACATGTCATGAAGATCGAAGTGGAGTGTATGGCACACTTAGAATAATGGAGCAGAACGTTATTTCATTATGAATAACCGCCTCCCATTTCTTTTCTTCTAGCCAAGCCAGGGCCATGATGTCACTCTCCTGCCATTCAGGTCACCCTAAGAGGAACAACGAGTGAAAACCCTGCACCGTGCAACCTAAGGCCCATAGCTGGCAGTAGAGGTGCTGTATCGCTAGACAATCAACTACCTCCTTTCGGAAGACTGGGAAGCAGACGTGTCCTGATCATGTAAAGTGCCGTTAGCTTGACACATATAAATAACAAATAAGGACTTTGGCGGGAGGATGTGCAGGAAGAACCTATAAAGCGGAGTTAGGAGGCATTACACAACAGCCTAAATTCCACTAATCCGGCAGACGGCGGGGTCAGTAAACACGTCTCTTCGCATTCATCCATTAGCGCAGATAAATAATCGATCTGCCGGCTGCGGGTTATGCTCCAGACTTCTTTTACAGTAAACAGATGGCTGCTGAGAGGATGTTCCCTGACTGACCCTAAAATATCCCCCTGACCTATAAAGAGTGCTGACATCCTGCGGCCCTAATACACCCCCCCCCCCGGGGCAAAGTCATAGACAGTCCATAGACAGTCTGCAGGAATTTAACCCTCAGCATCCAAAGCTAAAAATACAAATCTGTGAAATACTCACCTGTAGAATTGGTATTATAAGTATACAGTACGTCCTGCTCCAGATAAAATACTTACACTTGGGTTATCCTCCACCAGATGGCGCTGTACTGCAGAAGCATGTGAAAACAGGCTCCTCCCGGCCCTTCATATACCCAGGGACCTCCCACAAATCCCCAGCATTTAAAAGCAGTGAACAAGAAGCCAGGAGAATTAAAAAACTACCCAGAACAACTGGTAACTATAACAAGATAACAATCACCATACAGGGCATCCAGAATAATGCAACAACAGGGTGGGGTGGAGCAGGACGTACTGTATACTTATAATACCAATTCTACAGGTGAGTATTTCACAGAATTGTATTATTCTTAGTATACAGTACGTCCTGCTCCAGATATAATACTCGCACTTGGGACATCCAGTAGCAGTGTCCATAAAGTAGGGTGGGATCCCCCAACAAAAAAAGGTGACAACAGGCAGTTCAAACTACTACCGCTTGCAAAACCTTACGGCCAAAAGCAGCATCTGCTGAGGCCCTAACATCAACCTTGTAAAACTTCGAAAAGGTATGAACAGAAGACCAAGTAGTGGCCTTGCAAACTTGTTCAACCGAAGCCTGGTGCTGGAAGGCCCAAGAGGCCCTGATAGCATGAGTAGAATGAGCAGTAACGCGGAAGGGAGGACTCTTCCCCTTAGCAGAATAGGCTTGAATCACAGCCTGACGAATCCATTTGCTAATAGTAGACTTGGCCGGAGCCAAACCCTTCCTAGGACCAGAGGGGACCACAAAAATAGCATCAGTCTTCCTGAAGGCCGCAGTGACTACCAGGTAATTCTTCAGACACCTGACCACATCCAAGGAATGTAGAACCCTTTCCTTAGCGTTGCTAGGATTAGGACACAATGAAGGAAGAACAATATCCTGATTCAATTGAAAGGCCGACACCACCTTCGGCAGAAAGTCTGGCTTAAAGCGGAAAACCACCTTGTCCTGGTGTCTCTCGTAGTACGGGGGCTGAATAGACAACGCCACCAGCTCCGAAACACACCTGACCGAAGTGATAGCCACCAGAAAAACCACTTTGAGGGTAAGTACAGCCAAGGCAGCATCCTGAATAGGCTCAAAGGGAGCACCCTGCAAGGCAGACAAAACCAGGTTCAAGTCCCAAACAGGAACCGTAGGCTTACGTGGGGGACGCACGTGAGTGACCCCCTGAAAGAAGGTCTTAACCAAGTGATGCTGAGCAAAGGACTTCTGAAAGAAAACAGACAGGGCAGAAACCTGACCTTTCAGAGTACTGAGCTTTAAACCCAACTCTAATCCATGTTGTAAAAATTCCAGAATCCTAGGGATGAAGAACTCCCTGCAGGGAAGAGACCTGGACTCACACCAGTCTATGTAGGAACGCCATACCCTGTATTAGATGGCAGAAGTAGTTTTCTTCCTAGCCTGAACCATGGTATCCACCACTGAGGCAGACAAGCGTTTCTTCATCAAGATGGAGGTTTCAGCAGCCAAGCCGTCAAAACCAGAGTTTGTAAATTGGGATGGCGTAAGGAGCCCTGAGTAGATCTGGCGCCTCTGGCAGGACGTACTGATCTACTGCCATTTGTACCACGTCTGCGAACCACACCCTTCTTGGCCACCTTGGGGCCACTAGAATGGATAGCACCTTTTCCAGGGCAATCTTGCGCAGAACCCTGCCCAGCAGGGGAAACTGGGGAAATACATACAGGAGGCGAAATTTCTTCCAAGACAACGACAGAGCGTCCGTGGCCACGGGCAGAGGATCCTGAGACAGGGAGACAAAGGCCGGGAGCTTGCAATTGTGACGGTATGCAAACAGATCCACATCCGGTAGACCCCAACGGTGACACAGGGACTGGAACACCCTGTTGCAGAGGGACCACTCCCCCTGCCGGGAAGTCCCCCTGCTCAGAGAGTCTGCTAGGAGATTCTCCACCCCCGGGATGTAAACAGCCAAAATGCATTGAACATTGGCCTCCGCCCATGTCAGAATCCGCAACACTTCCTGGAGGGCACCCTTGCTCCGGGTCCCTCCCTGATGATTGATGTAGGCAACCGCCGTCCTGTTGTCTGAGCGCACCTGAACAGACAGTCCATGCAGGTGATCGGTCAACTGCTCCAGAACCAATCTGACTGCCCGTAGTTCCAGAATGTTGATGGGTAAATGGGCCTCCTGAGGGCCCCACCTGCCCTGGAACCTCAGGTACTTCCAGAATCCCCCCCAACCTGACAGACTGGCATCCGTGGTGACCGTCTCCCAGGAGGGGGCTAGAAAGGACCTGCCCTTTAGCAAATTCTTGTGGTCTAGCCACCACGAGAGGGACCTTATGACCAACGGGGGAAGCAAACAAACCCTGTCCAGGGACGCAGGATCCTTGTCCCATACTGAGAGGAGGTGAAGCTGCAGAGGCCTCGAATGGAACTGAGCAAAGGGCACCGCCTCGAAGCTCGCCACCATCAGACCTACCAGCTGCATTCCCTGCCTGAGTGAGAGCTGGGGGCACGAGAGCAGGGACCACACCTGCGCAGTCAGGGCTTCCACCTTCTGTTGGGGAAGGAATATTCATGACTGAACCATATCCAGAATCATCCCCAGGAATGGGGTCACCGACGAAGGGGACAGAGAAGACTTGGGGTGATTGATCACCCAGCCGAAGGACTCCAAGATGGACACCACCCGCTGAGTGTCCAGCTCCGCCTGCTGTAGGGGCCATGAGGCGATGAGGATGTCGTCCAGGTAGGGCAGCACTCGAATGCCCCCTGACCTTAACAAGGACATCACTCCCGCCAGTACCTTGGTGAACACTCTGGGAGCTGAAGTGAGGCCAAATGGTAGGGCCACAAACTGATAATGTTGATCTTTCAACGCGAATCTGAGAAACCTTTGGTGTCCCGAAAACACAGGTATGTGAAGGTAAGCATCTTTGATGTCCACAGTTGTCATAAAATCCCCTGGGTTTCCATGCGAAAGCGCTTGTGTTTGACAAATTTGTTGAGGATCTTTAAATCCAGAATGGGCCTGACTGACCCATCTCTTTTGGGTACTGTGAAAAGGTTGGAGTAGAACTCTTCTCCCAATGCTCTCAAGGGAACCTGGCAAATAACTTCCAGATCCAGAAGGTCTTGCACTGCTTGCATCAGGACCTGAGCCGATACCGGGTCCTGGGGGATCCGGGACCTGATGAATCTTGAGGGGGGCCGCACAGCAAACTCTATTTTGTAGCCAGAGGTAACTACCTCCTGAATCCACCGGTCCGAGACTTGGTGCCTCCAGACATGCACGAAGTGCTGTAGCCGTCCCCCCACCCTGGCGGGCGAGGGCGCCCCATCATGCCTGAGGGGTCTTGGGAGGGGCTTTGGGTTTGGTCCCCCAGGAGGAGCCGGGGCATTGCCCCCTGCTCCTATGCCAGGAGTCTGCACGAGCCCCCGCGAAGGACACCCCTTTCCCCTGCTTAACACCTCTGTAGGGGGCTGAAAGGGGGCCCTGGATCCGAAAGGGCCGAGGCTGCCGCCTGCGCTGTGGTAACTCACCTCCTTTAGCAAAGAGGTCTAGGCGGTCCCCAAACAGGCGCAGGCCCTTAAAAGGAAGCCCAGTAAGGGCTTTCTTAGCGGCATTGTCTGCCGCCCGCTGGCGCAGCCATACCGCGCGGCATATAGCCACCGCCAAGGCGGAAGATCTGGCACACAGCCTAACAGCATCATCCGATGCAGACAGGATAAAGTTCACAAACACATCACAATTAGACAGTGCATTAACAGCATCAGTAGGCAACTCGTCTGGGCCGTCAAGTGCATTCCTGATCATGGCCCTTAGCGCCACAGCAGTAATGGCCAAGGCGCAAACCGGGTGCAGCGTCGCCCCACCAAATGCAAAGGCATGACATGCCAATTGGTCAATGCGCCAGTCCTCAGAATCCCGCAGCGTAGTGGTATCGGTGGAGTGCATAATAGAGGTGTTAGACAGCCCTAAAACAGGAGCATCGACCTCGGGGGGTGATGATCAGCACTTGACCATATCAGCAGGAAATGGATACTTCCTGTCCAAACTCTTAGGGATCCCGGGACGTCTACTGGGATGTTCCCATTCCTTCAACACGAGGTTATTGAAATGGGTTTGCTCAGGAAATTCCAATCGAGCCTTAGCAGTATGAAATAGCTCACCCCTTTGCCTGGGAGCCGCAACAGGGGGAGGGATGGACAAAGCTTCAAAAATCTGAAGCAGTAGTTTGTCAGTATCATCCGGGGTCCAGTGGTCAGAACCGGAATCGTCATGACCCCTTGCCTTCTCATCAGAAGATTCTGAGTCAGAGAATAGCTCCCCTTCGTCCGAAGGGGTATGGCCATAAAAATGTGAAAACTCCTCAGAATCCATAGGGAAGGGAGCCGAATCAGGGATTATGTGCCGCTTTTTAGCAGTGGCCTTGCGCGCTAGAGAACTAGCAAGCAATTTTTCAACACTGGCCAGTCTAGTAGCCACATCAGGATGAGAATCCCCGCTTGTATTGGGGGTTAGACTCAGGCGTGGGGAAGTAGGTGAAGTGAGGCGAGGTGCAGGTCCAGCCACAGGAGGGGCGGGAAGTACAATTAGCGCCTGCTGTGCACAAGGGACGCAGACCCGTGCATTGTCACCGCTGATAGGCGAGACCCCTCAAGCTACACACAGACGGGCTTGTCCCGAGGGAACCCCATTCACAATATCCTGGGATGCCTCCATATGGTGATTAATAGGCACAATAGGCCAGTAGGGATTGATATATATAAGCTACCCTGGATGCCCCAATGACCCGCAGGGAAGTGGGAGTAATTATTCTAGGTCCACTGGTAATTAAGCCGGGCCGGGAGAAGCCACTGGATTAGATCGTATGAAAGACATAATGGGAATAGGGATGTCAGAGCCATGCGCGGTGAACAAGAAGGAAGAAAAACTCGCCCGAAAAACTCAACAAGGAAGGAGTGCGCGTGGCGGCGACAGATGCATAATAAAAGGTTTTAACAGCGCGGCACTGACACCAGGAATACCAGTCAAAGACAGTACTAAGGCCATAAGCGTGTAAACATACACTGAGACCACCACACACACACACCCCCCTTTCTTTCCCCCCGGACCACGGGGTGGGAGTAGTCCAACAGGGCCGCAGGCTCCTCTAGAGGCTCACCATCAGCCTAAACCGCCTACCCTTTGGTGGGGGACTGTGGTGGAGCATGGCTCCATAAGCACACAAGGTGCTGCCTACCTTCACCCGACCGACGCAGCCCAAGCTGGGAGGCACATCACAGGGAGGACGGGTGGGAGTAGTACAACAGGGCCGCAGGCTTTGATAGCCCCGCTCACCTGCGAGAGAGTGATACATCATGTCTTCGCAGTCAGCACTGCAAAGAAATCTGGGGATTTGTGGGAGGTCCCTGGGTATATGAAGGGCCGGGAGGAGCCTGTTTTCGCATGCTTCTGCAGTACAGCGCCATCTGGCGGAGGATAACCTAAGTATTATATCTGGAGCAGGATGTACTGTATACTAAGAATATGAAGTATTGCAGTAAATGAACTATAAACTCAGAGTCCTTATCCTTGTTCCTCTTCTGGTAGCTAAATGCCTATTCCAAGCTCACCTGTGCTGACCGCCATGTCTCAGGGAATGATGAGGTTGCCTCCACTGAATGTCAATAGCTGCCAAAACTTCCTGTTAGTGGATGAATACAGAGGCAGAAGTACCCCCATAGGTTATTTGATTTGTGATTAGAACTACATTCATTTTGTATTTGCTGCCTGTGGTCCAACTGGAGAGGACTTCACTTTACTTTCTTACATTACATCAGCCAGACAGGGTCTATTGAGTGTCATGGGTGTCACAAGCAACAGAGGGTATCACTGGCACAAATGCCCATATATTATGCTGGTCACTCATTTTAAGTCCTATAGCTATACCCACCTTTGGGCCCATGCAGCAGATCACACCTGGTCTCCGTTTAAAGATCCAGGCTCCAACTGGTGTATACTCACCACTGCCTCCCCGGGGGGCAAGACAGGACAGTGCTTGGTATGCCCCCCCTGTACAAAGCAAATGCAGCTGTATGCTTTATTCATTAACAAAACTCTGCCCCGGCATACCTTGCAGTAACAAGGGCAGAACACTGTAGATGTGCCACTAGTCAGCTCACAGTTAATGGAAATGGTGTTTCATCCATAGATATAATTCCATCCCTACTGACCGCCTGTGAAGAGAACTCCAATCCTGCTGACTTCACAGGGGATAGAGATGAACACTTCATCTGTGGATGGTACTTTGCACCCAATGCAAGGCACTGCATCCGCCGCATTACTAACTCTGCACCCGCTCGGACGAAGGTTACAGCGAAAACCAAAACACGTGTCAGCAGTACAGGTGGCAGATTGGACCCACAGCAGACTTCAATAGCCTCGCCTGATACTTAGTAACCCTGTGTGGTGGACTTCTTAAATGGACTCAGCATAGAGCAGCACTGAGCTTGCAATTACAAGTGCCTCCAGCACTACCACTCAGGTACCACATCTCTTTTTGAGACTCCCATTGCCATCCTTCTTTGCATTAACCTATAGAATACTGTGTCCTCAACTGAACTTCAATAGCCAAAATTACAAACAGTATTCAGATCATCATGTAAATAACATTTTGTACATATTGCATATATTATCTTTGTGTTTTTGGTATATGAGTTCCCCCCCCATACCCAATGTATTACAGTCCCTCAGGCGAACCTAAACCACCACAGTGTGATTTATGAATTTTGTCCTAATAAATTTACTATTTTATGCATCATACATTATAGTGTGAAGGTGTGCATTTATAAATTGGTTCTCTATGTTGGATTCTAGGTTACCCACCCTTAATATATGAATGCACCCACATATATAGAAATGTATTGATTGTTTTATCCGTGAGTGTGCTTACCAATTTGTATCTATACTTTGCACCCAATGACCTTACAGTGTATGGCTCTCAGCCTCACAGTGAATGGAGGGATATACAGGAGCGGAGTACCATCCAAAGACTGCAGACAGTTGGCAGGATAACGCCAAAGCCATGTTTTCAAAAAGGGCAAGTACAGAAGATCCAGGCCAAGGCACGTTATACATAGCAAGGGACTCCACCTAGTGAGCCCTCCACAGGCTAACATAAAGGGTTTGAGTTCTGAGGGGACTGGTCTTATACTTAAAGCGGAACAAAACCCACCAGTGGCCGGCCTGCAATCTAAAAGATTCCAGGGCCGACAGCTGGCTTTCCCCTGCAGCATCCCAAATTGGGATGCCCCTGTGTGAAACCCATCAAGGAGCCAGTAATAACTGACCTTTCCCTAACCCAACTGTGTCATTCGGCAAAGGGCTCCGATTCCCTTCAATGGGGAGCCTGCGCTGCCACACCCCTGTTGGCGTGCACAGGCTCTTGTCCCACTTAGGCGGGAGCGCATACACTTCCAGGGATGAGGCAGCGCACGCTCCCTATTTAAGGCAATAAGAGCAGTTTGTCAAAGGATGTAAACACAAAGGGCTCTGATTGGACAAGAGCCCATGCATGTTCCATTGGACCAGGTAAAGGTGAGTTTTACTGGCCAAACTGGGGGGTTCACAGTGCGGGACATCCCAATTTGGGGGCACTGAATAAAACCCAGGATTTTGACTATCCACTGTCCCTCTGTGTGAAACTCACCAGGTCGCCCGAAATAACTCATCTTTCCCCGGTCCTACGGTGCATACGCGACCTCCTGTCCAATCAGTGTGCTTGATTGCTGTGACACAAACTCGACTAGGCTTGTTTAAGGAGCTGAGTCCAGTCATGATCCAGCTCTAACAGGGAGCGTTCCGCGCTGCCCACTCACAAATGCCTGGCGCAGGCATGCACCCTTCTAAAGAAATAGCAGGATGTGGCGCTGCGGCACTGCTCACGCCATTGGACTTGAAGAGAAGGCGAGCATACCGGGTGACCTCGGGGGTTTTACACAGCGGGGCATGCCGATTCTGGATGTCCCGGGGGGTAGAAATCAAGCTGCCCTGAATTCTTATAAATTCCAGGGCCGAAGGCCGTGGGTTTTAGTCCACTTTAAAGAGACTGTGGCGTGATATTGCTTTAGCCGTTCTCTCTAGCTATGTGTGCTACACTCTGGCTATTGAATTGCGGCAGGAAATCACACCTCTGCATGGCTGAAGGCAAAGCCCGGAGGGGATTTCAAATGACTGTGATGAAAAGAATCACACAATGGAGGAGTATAGTAGACACACCTACAGCAGCTATAGCGACGTACAAAGCGTGAAGGCTCACCTTCCTTCCTGCTCTCCTGCTGATCCATCTCTATCCAATCAGGAACGGGATACGGGGCTCACCGCTGCTCGCTGCAGAAATACAAAAGGGTCAGGTTGTCAGAAGAAAAATAATTGTGCAAGTTTGTATTGATATTATATATAGTGTGTCAGGGCTGCAAGTCATGCTGCAGGGTAGATAAATGGAGCTGCAAGTCGCAATTTAGGATAGATGAAAGGGGCTAAAAATAGCATTTTGTGATTACTCACCTTTAAAATGGGTATTATAAGTATGTCACACACCCCGCTTCCACTATTCATGACATATGGGTTATGGTCCAGTAGAGGGCGAACTTCTGCAGAGATGAAAGCAAAAAAGAAGCCCCTCCTGGTCCCGGAGGGCACCACGAACAAGGCGTCCGTCTTACGGAAAGGAGAAGTAGCGACCAAATAGTACTTCACACAACGAACCACATCCAAAGAGTGCAAAACCCTCTCCTTGTCATTGCTAGGCTTAGGACACAAGGAAGGGAGAACTACATCCTGATTGAGATGGAAAGCAGAAACTACCTTAGGAAGGAAATCTGGTTTAAATCAAAAAACCACCTTATCCTGGTGTCTCTCAAAGTAAGGGGCCTGAATAGACAGAGCCGCCAACTCAGAGACACGCCGAACAGAGGTAATAGCCACCAAAAAGGCCACCTTTTGAGTAAGCACAGAAAGTGCCACATCCTGCATCGGCTAGAAAGAAGGCCCATGGAGGGCTGAGAGAACCAAATTTAGATCCCAAACGGGAACCAAAGGCTTTCTAGGGGGCCGAACATGAGTGACCCCTTGGAAAAAAGTCTTGACCAGATGATGCAAAGCAAAAGACCTTTGAAAAAAAAGACAGCCATGGCAGAAACCTGACCCTTCAAAGTACTGAGCTCCAGACCATGTTGTAGAAACTCCAAAATCCTAGGAATCGAAAACACCCCGCAAGGTAAGGCCCTAGCCTCACACCAGTCAATATAGGACCGCCAAGTCCTATAGTAAATGGTAGAGGAAGACCTCTTCCTAGCTCTAATCAAGGTTTGAATAACCGCCTCAGACAAACCTTCCTCCCTCAGGATGAAGGTTTCAGCAGCTACACCGTCAAAGCAAGCGTTTGTAAATTGGGGTAACGTAGTTGACCCTGAGATATCAGATCCGGAAACAGTGGCAGCCTGTACTGATCTACCGCCAATCATACGACGTCTGCGAACCAGACCCATCTTGGCCACCTTGGGGCCACCAGAATTGCTGGTGACCCTTCTAGAGCCAGCTTGCGCACAACCTTGCCTACCATGGAGAAGGGGGAAAACAGGTACAGAAACCCCAGATCCCTCCAGGCAAAGGGTAAGGCATCCACTGCCAGGGCCAGAGGATCCTGAGACAGAGATACAAAGGTTGGGAGCTTGTGATTGTGCCGAGAGGCAAAGAGATCCACCTCCGGAGTCCCCCACTTGTGACACAGGGCCCAAAATACCCTGCGGTTGAGAGACCATTCCCCTCGGCGAGAGAATCCCCTGCTCAGGGAGTCCGCCTCCGTGTTCTCCACTCCTGGAATGTACACCGCCGAGATGCAAGGAACATTGCTCTCCGCCCATGTCAGAATCAGAGAGACTTCCCTGAGGGTACTCCTGCTGCAAGTCCCTCCTTGGTGATTGAAGTAAGTTACCGCAGTTCGATTGTCTGATCGAACCTGAACCGGTAAGCCCTGTAGGTGGAATGTCAGACGTGACAGAAGCAAATGGATAGCTCTGAGCTCCAAGACATTGATGGGGTTGAGGGGCTGAGGACCCCACAACCCCTGGAACTGATGATCCTTCCAGAAACCTCCCCAGCCCGACAGGCTGGCATTCATGGTAACCGTCTCCCAACAAGGGGCCAGAAAGGATTTGCCCCTCATCAGATTGCTTGATTCCAGCCACCACAGCAGCTATAGCGACGTACAAAGCGTGAAGGCTCACCTTCCTTCCTGCTCTCCTGCTGATCCATCTCTATCCAATCAGGAACGGGATACGGGGCTCACCGCTGCTCGCTGCAGAAATACAAAAGGGTCAGGTTGTCAGAAGAAAAATAATTGTGCAAGTTTGTATTGATATTATATATAGTGTGTCAGGGCTGCAAGTCATGCTGCAGGGTAGATAAATGGAGCTGCAAGTCGCAATTTAGGATAGATGAAAGGGGCTAAAAATAGCATTTTGTGATTACTCACCTTTAAAATGGGTATTATAAGTATGTCACACACCCCGCTTCCACTATTCATGACATATGGGTTATGGTCCAGTAGAGGGCGAACTTCTGCAGAGATGAAAGCAAAAAAGAAGCCCCTCCTGGTCCCGGAGGGCACCACGAACAAGGCGTCCGTCTTACGGAAAGGAGAAGTAGCGACCAAATAGTACTTCACACAACGAACCACATCCAAAGAGTGCAAAACCCTCTCCTTGTCATTGCTAGGCTTAGGACACAAGGAAGGGAGAACTACATCCTGATTGAGATGGAAAGCAGAAACTACCTTAGGAAGGAAATCTGGTTTAAATCAAAAAACCACCTTATCCTGGTGTCTCTCAAAGTAAGGGGCCTGAATAGACAGAGCCGCCAACTCAGAGACACGCCGAACAGAGGTAATAGCCACCAAAAAGGCCACCTTTTGAGTAAGCACAGAAAGTGCCACATCCTGCATCGGCTAGAAAGAAGGCCCATGGAGGGCTGAGAGAACCAAATTTAGATCCCAAACGGGAACCAAAGGCTTTCTAGGGGGCCGAACATGAGTGACCCCTTGGAAAAAAGTCTTGACCAGATGATGCAAAGCAAAAGACCTTTGAAAAAAAAGACAGCCATGGCAGAAACCTGACCCTTCAAAGTACTGAGCTCCAGACCATGTTGTAGAAACTCCAAAATCCTAGGAATCGAAAACACCCCGCAAGGTAAGGCCCTAGCCTCACACCAGTCAATATAGGACCGCCAAGTCCTATAGTAAATGGTAGAGGAAGACCTCTTCCTAGCTCTAATCAAGGTTTGAATAACCGCCTCAGACAAACCTTCCTCCCTCAGGATGAAGGTTTCAGCAGCTACACCGTCAAAGCAAGCGTTTGTAAATTGGGGTAACGTAGTTGACCCTGAGATATCAGATCCGGAAACAGTGGCAGCCTGTACTGATCTACCGCCAATCATACGACGTCTGCGAACCAGACCCATCTTGGCCACCTTGGGGCCACCAGAATTGCTGGTGACCCTTCTAGAGCCAGCTTGCGCACAACCTTGCCTACCATGGAGAAGGGGGAAAACAGGTACAGAAACCCCAGATCCCTCCAGGCAAAGGGTAAGGCATCCACTGCCAGGGCCAGAGGATCCTGAGACAGAGATACAAAGGTTGGGAGCTTGTGATTGTGCCGAGAGGCAAAGAGATCCACCTCCGGAGTCCCCCACTTGTGACACAGGGCCCAAAATACCCTGCGGTTGAGAGACCATTCCCCTCGGCGAGAGAATCCCCTGCTCAGGGAGTCCGCCTCCGTGTTCTCCACTCCTGGAATGTACACCGCCGAGATGCAAGGAACATTGCTCTCCGCCCATGTCAGAATCAGAGAGACTTCCCTGAGGGTACTCCTGCTGCAAGTCCCTCCTTGGTGATTGAAGTAAGTTACCGCAGTTCGATTGTCTGATCGAACCTGAACCGGTAAGCCCTGTAGGTGGAATGTCAGACGTGACAGAAGCAAATGGATAGCTCTGAGCTCCAAGACATTGATGGGGTTGAGGGGCTGAGGACCCCACAACCCCTGGAACTGATGATCCTTCCAGAAACCTCCCCAGCCCGACAGGCTGGCATTCATGGTAACCGTCTCCCAACAAGGGGCCAGAAAGGATTTGCCCCTCATCAGATTGCTTGATTCCAGCCACCACTGAAGACTGCCGAACCCTGGGAGACATCAGAAAAGACTGATCCAAGGACTGTGGACATCTGTCCCATTTCAGCAATAGATGAAGTTGAAGCGACCTCATGTGGAACTGAGCAAAGGGGACTGCCTCGAAGGAGGCCACCATCAAACCTACCAGAGTCATCCCTAGCCTGATAGAAGGGCGAGGATTGGCCAGGAGAACACGTATCAGATCCTGAACCCTCTGCACCTTTGGCTGAGGTAGGAACACTCTGGCCTGACTGGTATCCAGATTCATGCCCAGAAAGGAGATCTCCCTTGATGGGGAGAGAGAAGACTTGGGGTGGTTGATCACCCATCCGAACCTTTCCAGCGTCGCCACCACCGTCCTGGTGTCCAACTCCGCCTGGCAGAGGGAAGAAGCTGTAATGAGTAGGTTGTCCAAATACGGCACAATGGGAATGCCCTGGGCTCTGAGCCAGAACCTTGGTAAACACCCTCGGTGCCAAGGTCAGCCCGAACGGGAGGGCCACAAACTGAAAATGCTGATCTCCCACCACGAACATGAGAAATCTCTGGTGTGCTGGGAAAATTGGTACATGAAGGTAAGCATCCTTGATGTCTATGGATGTCATGAAATCCCCCTGACGAAGGGAACCGATGGCTGAACGCAGAGTCTCCATGCAGAACATCTTGGTTCTGATGAACCTGTTGAGAAGCTTCAAATCCAGGATGGGTCTTACGGAGCCATCCTTTTTGGGAACCGTGAAGAGGTTGGAATAACAGCCCCGGCCTCTCTCTGAAAGAGGCACCGGGCACATGACCGCCATGTCCAGGAGATTCTTTACAGCCAACAGGAGCCCCTGCGTCGCCCGAGGATCCGATGGCACCCGAGACCATAGGAATCTGGGAGGAGGCCGGGACTCGAACTCCAGTTTGTACCCAGACGAGACCACTTCCAATATCCACTTGTCTGTGACCTCCTGGGCCCAGACCTGGAAGAAGAGCCGCAACCGTCCCCCAACCCGCAAGGGTGAGGGCGCCTCCTTATTGTTGAGCTGGCTTGGCAGCGGGCTTGGGCCTGGAACCCCAGGTAGAGGCTGGACGGGCACGTCCTCTACCTCTGTTCCAGGAATCACCTCTAAAGCCAGAGTAGGCAAGACCTCTGCCCCCTCTGGCACCGCGAAAGGAAGGATTAAAGGAGTTTGCCCCCCGAAAGTAGTGACGCAGCTTCTTACGCTGAGGTAGCTTCCCACCCTTCGCCACAGAATCCAATTTGTCTCCAAACAGCCACGTTCCCAAAAATACAATTCTGTGATTACTCACCTGTAGAATTGGTATTATGAGTATACAGTACGTCCTGCTCCAAATCTAATAATTACAGTTGGGATATACTCCGCCAGATGGCGCTGGACTGCAGAGACATCGAAAAATACCGTTTTGTGAGTACTCAACTTTAAAACGGATATTATGAGTGTGACATACACTCCGCTTCAACTCTTCATGACATTTGGTTATTCTCCAGTAGAGGGCGAATTTCTGCAGAGATGAATGCAAAAAAAGGAGCTCCTCCCAGTCCACAAATACCTGGGACCTCCCACCAATTTCCCAGTGTAAGAAAGCAGTAAGGGGACCAGGAAGAACCAAATATGACAATACTAACAACCAAGAAACAATAGTTTACCATATAAAGGATCCAAAATACCAAAAGGGTGGGGTGAAGCGGAGTGTATGTGACACTCATAATATCCGTTTTAAAGGAGAGTACTCACAAAACGGTATTATTCCAAGCGTGACATACACTCCGCTTCAACTCTTCATGACATTTGGGACATCCAATAGCAGTGTCCGTCATGAGTGGGAACCATAAACAGCAAAGAATGCACCAACTTAAACCACTGCAGCTTGCAGAACCTTGCGGCCAAAAACGGCATCCGCTGAAGCCCGCACATCAACCTTGTAAAACGTATGAACGGAAGACCAAGTAGCAGCCTTACAAACTTGTTCAACAGACGCCTGGTGCTGAAAAGCCCAGGACGCACCAACAGCACGAGTAGAATGCACAGTGACCCTAAAAGGGGGAGTCCTCCCCTTAGCAGAATAGGCCCCAACAATGGCCTGACCAATCCATTTGCTAATGGTAGACTTGGCGGGCGCCAAACCTTTCCTGGGCCCGCAGGGCACCACGAAAAAGGCATCCGTCTTGCGGAAAGAAGAAGTAGTCACCAAATAGTACTTAACACAGCGAACCACATCCAAATTGTGCAAAACCCTCTCCTTGTCATTGCTAGGCTTAGGACACAAGGAAGGGAGAACAATATCCTGATTGAGATGGAAAGCAGAAACCACCTTAGGAAGGAAATCTGGCTTAAAGCGAAAGACCACCTTGTCCTGGTGTCTTTCAAAGTAGGGGGCCTGAATCGACAGAGCCGCCAACTCAGACACGCCGAACAGAGGTAATAGCCACCAAGAAGGCAACCTTTTGAGTGAAAACAGAAAGATCAATATCCTGTAACGGCTCAAAAGGAGGACCCTGGAGAGCCGAAAGAACCAAATTCAAATCCCAAACAGGAACCATAGCCTTTATGAGCATGAACATGAGTGACCCCCTGGAAAAAAGTCTTAACCAGCGGGTGTAAGGCAAAAGATCTTTGGAAGAAAACAGACAGAGCAGAGACCTGCCCTTTCAAGGTACTAAGCTGGAACCCAAGATCCAGACCGTGCTGAAGAAACTCCAAAATCCTAGGGATCGAAAACACCCTGCAAGGCAAGGCCCTAGCCTCACACCAGTCAATATAGGACCGCCAAGTCCTATAGTAAATGCCAGAAGAGGACCGCTTCCTAGCTCTAATCAAGGTCTGAACAACAGCCTCAGACAAACCTTCCTCCTTCAGAATGAAGGTTTCAGCAGCCAAGCCGTCAAAGCCAGCGTTTGTAAATTGGGATAAAGTAGTTGACCCTGAGATAACAGATCCAGAAACATGGGAAGCCGGTACTGATCTACCGCCAGCCTTACAACGTCTGCGTACCAAACCCTTCTTGGCCACCTTGGAGCCACCAGAAGTGCTGGTGCCCCTTCCAGAGCCAGTTTGCAAACTACCTTGCCCAGCATGGAGAAGGGAGGAAACAGGTACAGAAACCCCAGATCCTTCCAAGCAAAGGACAAGGCATCCACCGCCAGAGCTAGAGGATCCTGAGATAGAGACACAAAGGCCGTGAGTTTGTGATTGTGCCGTGAGGCAAAGAGATCCACCTCCGGAGTCCCCCACTTGCAACAAAGAGACCGAAAAACCCTAGGGTTGAGAGACCACTCTCCTTGGCGAGAGGACCCCCTGCTCAGGGAGTCCGCCTCCGTGTTCTCCACTCCCGGAATGTAGATTGCCGAAATGCAAGGAACATTGCTCTCTGCCCAATGAAGGAGAGACTTTCCTGAGGGCACTCCTGCTGCGAGTCCCTCCTTGGTGATTGATGTAGGCTACCGCCGTCCGATTGTCTGATCGAATCTGAACCGGAAGACCCTGTAAGTGCGATGTCAGCCGTGACAGGACAAGCCGGATGGCTCTGAGCTCTAAGACATTGATGGGGTTTGTGAGCCTCCTGAGGACCCCACACCCCGCTGAACTGGACTTTTCCAGAAACCTTCCCAGCCCGACAGGCTGGCATCCGTGGTAACCGTCTCACAGCGAGGAACCAGAAAGGATCTGCCCCTCAACAGGTTGCTTGACTCCAGCCACCACCGAAGGGACTGCCGAACCCTGGGAGACATCCTGAACGGTTGATCCAATGACAGAGGACACCTGTCCCAATGCATCAATAGATGAAGTTGAAGAGATCTCATGAGAAACTGTGCAAACGGGACAGCCTCGAAGGAGGCCACCATCAATCCCACCAGTTTCATCCCCTGTCGGATAGAGGGGCAAGGATCGGCCAGAAGAAGGCGGATCAGATCTTGAATCCCCTGCACCTTGGTCTGGGGTAGAAACACTCTGACCTGAATGGTATCCAGATTCATGCCCAGGAATGAAATCACCCCTAATGGCGAGAGAGAGGACTTGGGGCGGTTGATCACCCACCCGAACCTCTCCAGGGTCGACACCACCTGGTGGGTGTCCAGCTCCGCCTGACGGAGGGAAGAAGCTGAAATCAATAGGTCGTCTAAATACGGCACAATGCGAATTCCCTGAGCTCTGAATAGGGCCATTATGCCCGCCAGAACCTTGGTGAAGACCCTCGGCGCTGAGGTCAACCCGAAGGGAAGGGCTACAAACTGAAAATGTTGATCGTCCACTGCGAATCTGAGGAATCTCTGATGCGCTGGAAAAATTGGAACACGCAAATACGCATCCTTGATGTCTATGGATGTCATGAAATCCCTTGACGAAGGGAATTGATGGCCGAGCGCAGAGTCTCCATGCGGAACTTCTTGGTTCTGATGAATCTGTTGAGGACCTTGAGGTCCAGAATGGGTCTTACAGAACCTTTTTTTTTGGGGACCGTGAAAAGATTGGAGTAGAAACCCCTGCCTCTCTCCGACGGAGGCACCGGGCATACAACTCCCATGTCCAGAAGGTTTTTCACTGCTAACAGGAGCCCCTGTGCAGCCTGAGGGTCCAAGGGCACCCGAGACCTTAAAAATCTTGGAGGAGGCCAGTACTCGAACTCCAGTTTGTACCCGGAGGAGACCACTTCCAAGATCCAATTGTCTGTGACCTCCCGAGCCCAAACCTGGAAGAAGAGCCACAGCCGTCCCCCCACCCGTGCGGGTGAGGGTGCCCCTTCACTGCTGAGCTGGTTTACCCGCGGGCTTGGGCTTGGAACCCCAGGCAGAAGCGGGACGGGGCTGACCTCTGCCCCTGTTCCAGGAAGAGCCTCTGACACCCGAGAAGGCCAAACATCCAGCCAGCGCTGGCACCTCGAAAGGAAGGATTGAAAGAGCCTGCCCCCCGAAAGGGACGGCGCTGTTTCTTCCGCTGAGGTAACTTACCTCCCTTTGCCACAGCATCCAACTTATCTCCAAACAGCCGCGTACCCAAGAAGGGAAGAGCTGTGAGCGATTTCTTGGCTGCAAAGTCCGCCGTCCACTGACGGAGCCATACCGAGCGGCGCATGGCCACCAATAAGGCTGAAGTCCTACTACACATAACAATAGTGTGTTCCATAGCAGCCAAGACAAAATCCATGAACAATTCAAATCTTTTAAGCGTAGTGAACTCAGCGCTGGCCGGATCAAGGTGAGCATCATTTACCCAGTCCCTAATCACAGACCTAGCAGCCACCGACACCAGCGCAGATGCACAAACAGGCTGCAAGGCCGAGCCAACACTGGCAAAGGCATGGCATGCCATCTGATCAAGGCGCTTATCCTCACCATCCTTTAGGGAAGTGGCGTCTGGGGTGTGAAGCACGGAGGAGTTGGTCAACCCCAAAAATGGTGCATCGACCTCGGGAGGAGAAGCCCAGCGCTTAACTGCTTCCACCGGGAAAGGATACTTCTTATCCCATCCCTGAGGAACACCCGGAAGCCGACTAGGTTTCTCCCATTCCCTAAGGATCAGTGCATCAAAATGACCCTGGGTAGGGAACGCCAAACGAGGCTTGTGGGCCCCAAAAAATTCCCCCTTCTTGAGAGGGGGCGCCTCAGGCGGCGCAATATCCAAAACCTCCAAGAGATGTGACAAAACCGTGGCCGTGTCAACAGCATCCCCCAGCGCCTGCCCAACATCAGCCTCGCCAAACCGTACATCGTCAGCCTCTGACTCCTCATACAATCCCCCCTCCTCTAACAGGGAATAATCCGACATATCAAATGAATCATCATCAATATCCCAAGTCGCCTGGACCGACGACAAATGTCTCTTTTTAGCCTGGGCCTTCTTGCCCATCGCGCTAACCATAAATTTCTCAATGCTGGCCAACCTAGCACAAACACCGGAATGCGACTCCAATGTAACTTGGGGTAAGGATAAGGCGGGGAGGGGAAGGCGATGAAGCGGGGGGCGCCGACCCAGAAGGCTGGGCACCCGACTGCCGCGATATGGCCTTTTGTGCACATGGTATACAAAAAAGCACATTCTCACCGGTAAGGGATGCCCCACAACCCACACATGGCCGGGATTTTCCCAGAGGGAGCCCGAGCCCAGTATCCTGCGGAGTCTCCATATGGTGATGTGACAGACTCTGCCTTTGTTTTTGCATAGACCCATTACTTTCATTTTCTTGAGCATGTCCCAGACAGACTGTCATTGTGTTATTGATTGTATTACAGACTGCTATTGTTATACTGATTGTGCTACAGACTGCTATTGTTCTACTGATTGTGTTACCGGCAGAGTAGAGGGATTGTGTGCCCTGCTCCCATTGGTCCGTGTGTTTGTCATGCAGTTCTCCATCAGGTCCACAGGGGAGGTCCCCTTGCATGGAGCCTTGCATATAAGGCACAGTGTGGCACTAATAAAGTTAAGTTCATCTTCACCCTCAATACTGAGTTCTGTCTCTTATTGGGGGAAACGCTATATTGCAATTCACTAGCCCTTGTAAGGGCTGTTCCTGGTTCCTCACGGATGACTCTGGGATTCCTGCAGCACCTCTCACCATTGGGAAAAGGACGTCTCTGGCGGGGAAACCCTCCGGCGATAAAGGTTATCGCAACAGGTGATTCTTGTGGTCAGTCGCAAGACCGCAGGGAATTTAAGCAATAAGCAACCCGAGATGCCCCTTAAAAGTCCCAGTGGGAGGATTTTTGGGTGAGCAATCTAAGCCTATGGACCCCAGGACCAGGAGGAACCCCTTAAAAAGCCTATATACGAAGCAATCTGAAACACACAAGCAATAATACAATCACACTGAAGAAATAACTAAAAAATACCAATATATTAATATTGATACACAATACAACCATATGCTCAGAATATTCTATAATTAAAAATAACTATATATCCATATGAAAGCACAAAAGCATGAAGAGGAGGCCCTCCGCTCAAGGAGGGCCCCTGCAGAAGCTAAGGAAGTGGCCGCACAGGCGGAGGAGTTAATCAGAGCAGCAGCCAGAGCAATCACACAAGATGGCCCCCGGAGAGTCACACGAGCAGAGGAGCGGATCCCAGCCCTGGGCTGGCCCGCATAATCGTACCAAACGAGGGGGCGGGGCTACCGCGGCAGCGCCGATGGCCCGGTCCCGCCCCCCCCCCCCCCCCCCCCACCTAACACAGCCTGAGGGAGAGAAGCGCCCCAGGCTGAGTAAAGAAGGTAAAGAGTGAAGGAGACCACAATCAACCCCAGTCAGCACCAGCACACACACAAGTGAAAGACACACTCACACAGTGTTTCAGTAATTAAACAACCGTGGGAGAGGCCAGCCCCCCCGGACGGAAAGGAAGGGACTCGGAAGGGGGGGGAATCCAAGCCGGAATCCGGTCATAGGGATTAAGGGACAGAGCATCCCATACCGGGATCACCAACCCGGACAACCGCCTACCCCTTCAATGGGGTCTCACGGTGGAGCAAGGCTCCTACAACACCCATAAGGTGCTGCCTACTCTCACCAGGACCTGCAGCCAAGGCTGGGAGGCTCAAATAGGGACAATTTAGAAACGGTCCTGGCAGCAATAGGGACAAAAAAGGGCCGGGCGCGAGCCCGGCTTGCCTGCAAGTAAAAGAAGTCTTCGTCTTCTGTCTTGCTCGCCTTCCTGCAGAGAAGGAACTGGGAAATTGGTGGGAGGTCCCAGGTATTTGTGGACTGGGAGGAGCTCCTTTTTTTGCATTCATCTCTGTAGAAGTTCGCCCTGGTCATGAAGAGTTGAAGCGGACTGTGTGTTACCCTTGGAATATAGGCTCCTCCCAACCCCTCAAATACCCAGGGACCTCCCACAAATCCCCAGCATTGAAAAGCAGTTAATGAGAAGCCAGGAGAATTAAACGATCCAAACTATCAACTATAACAATGATAACAATCACCATACAGGGGATCCAAGAAAAAGCAAACCAAAGGTGGGTTGGAGCAGGACGTACTGTATACTCATAATACCAATTCTACAGGTGAGTAATCACAGAATTGTATTATTCTTAGTATACAGTACGTCCTGCTCCAAATCTAATACTTACAGTTGGGACATCCAATAGCAGTGTCCATAAGGTAGGGTGGGATCCCCAAGAAAAATCAGCAGCAGGCAGTTCAAACCACTGCCGCCTGCAGAACCTTTCGGCCAAAAACAGCATCAGCTGAGGCCCTAACATCAACCTTGTAAAACTATGAAAAGGTATGAACAGAAGACCAAGTAGCGGCCTTGCAAACTTGTTCAACAGAAGCCTGGTGCTGAAAAGCCCAAGAGGCACCAATAGCACGAGTGGAATGAGCAGTAAGGTGGAAGGGAGGATTCTTCCCCTTAGCAGAGTAGGCCTGAATCACAGCCCGACGAATCTACTTGCTGAAAGTAGACTTGGCAGGAGCCAAACCCTTCCTAGGCCCACAAGGGACCACAAAAAGAGCATCAGTTTTCCTGAAAGGTGCAGTAGCCACCAGATAGTACTTCAGACACCTAACCACATCCAAAGAGTGCAAAACTCTCTCCTTAGCATTGCTAGGATTAGGGCACAAAGAAGGAAGAACAATATCCTGATTCAAATGAAAAGCAGACACTACCTTAGGTAGAAAGTAAGGTTTGAAACGAAACACCACCTTGTCCTGGTGCCTCTCATAGTAGGGGGGCTGAATGGACAGCGCCGCCAACTCAGACACACGCCTGACAGAAGTGATAGCCACCAGAAATACAACCTTGAGCGTAAGAATGGCCAAGGCAGCATCCTGCACAGGTTCAAAGGGAGCACCCTGCAAGGCTGACAGAACCAAGATCAGATCCCAAACAGGCACCATAGGCTTACGTGGGGGACGCACATGAGTGACCCCCTGGAAAAAAGTCCTGATCAGAGGGTGCTGAGCAAAAGACTTCTGGAAGAAAATAGCCAGGGCAGAAACCTGACCCTTCAGAGTACTGAGTTGGAGCCCCATCTCCAACCCATGCTGCGGGAACTCCAGAATCCTGGGAATAGAGAACACACGACAGGGACTTAACGCGACTTAAGACTCACACCAGTCAATGTAGGCACGCCAAACCCTGTAATAAATGGAAGAGGAAGACTTCTTCCTAGCTTTAATCAAAGTATCCACAACCGAGGAAGACAGCCCCTTCTCCATCAAGATGGAGGTTTCAGCAGCCAACCCGTCAAAGCCAGAGTTTGTAAATTGGGATGGCGTAGTGAGCCCTGAGTGAGCAGATCTGGCACCAAGGGCAGAGCGTACTGATCTACTGCCAGCTGCACCACGTCTGCGAACCACACTCTTCTTGGCCACCTGGGGGCCACCAGAATTGCTGGCACCCCTTCCAGAGCAATCTTGCGCAGAACCCTGCCCAGCAGGGGAATTGGAGGGAAGACATACAGGAACTGAAAGTCCTTCCAAGACATTGCTAGCGCATCCGAGGTCAGGGCCAGAGGATCCCTGGACAGAGAGACAAAAACTGGGAGCTTGTGATTGTGGAGGGACGCAAACAGATCCACATCTGGTTGGTCCCAACGGTGACACAGAGATTGAAACACCCTGCTGCATAGGGACCATTCTCCCTGGCGAGAGGTCCCCCTGCTCAGAGAGTCCGCCAGGTGATTTTCCACCCCCGGGATGTACACAGCTGAAATGCAGGGGACATTGGCCTCCGCCCAAGTCAGGATCAGTGACGCTTCCTGGAGGGCCTCTTGCTCCGGGTCCCTCCCTGATGATTGATGTAGGCAACTGCCGTCTGATTGTCCGAGCGTACCTGAACAGGCAGGCCCCGAAGATGAGTAGTCAAGCGAGCCAGAACTAACCTGATCGCCCGCAGCTCCAAGACATTGATAGGTGTGTGGGCCTCCTGAGGGCCCCACCTCCCCTGGAACCGCAGGGACTTCCAGAAACCCCCCCAACCTGACAGACTGGCATCCGTGGTGACCTTCTCCTAGGAAGGGGCAAGAAAGGATCTGCCCCCCAACAGGTTCCTTGAGTCCATCCACCACAAGAGGGACCTCCTGACCAGGGGGGAGGGCACACAGACCCTGTCCAGGGACGCTTGGTCCTTGTCCCATACAGACAATAGGTGAAGTTGCAGAGGCCTCAAGTGGAACTGAGCATAAGGGACCGCTTCGAAGCACGCCACCATCAGGCCCACCAGCTGCATCCCCTGCCTGATGGAGGGATGGGGACAAGCTAGGAGGGACTGAGCCTGTGCAATCAGACTGTCCACCCTCTGCTGAGGAAGGAAGATCCTTGCCTGAACTGTATCCAGATTCATTCCTAGGAATGGAGTTACCAAGGGAGGGGACAGTGAGGACTTGGGGTGGTTGATCACCCATCCAAATGACTCCAGAGTGGACACCACCAGCTGAGTGTCCAACTCTGCCTGATGTAGAGACTGGGAAGTGATGAGGATGTCGTCCAGATAAGGAAGCACGCGGATGCCCTGACATCTGAGCAGAGACATCACGCCAGCCAACACCTTGGTGAACACCCTGGGAGCTGAAGTGAGGCCGAAGGGCAAGGCCACAAATTGGTAGTGTTGATCCATCAGAGCGAACCTGAGGAACCTTTGATGACCTGGGAACACAGGAATATGAAGGTAAGCATCTCTGATGTCCACAGAAGTCATGAAATCCCCTTGGCGCAGGGAACTGATGGCAGAGCGCAGAGTCTCCATGCGAAAGCGCCTGCCCCTGACAAACTGACAAACTTGTTAAGTATCTTTAAGTCAAGGATGGGCCTGACAGAACCATCCTTTTTGGGTACTGCGAATAGGTTGGAATAAAAGCCCTTGCCTTCTTCTCTTAAAGGGACCTGGCAGATGACCCCCAGCTCTAGGAGGCCTTGCACTGCTTGCACTATCTCCTGAGCTGACACAGGGTCCTGAGGAATCCGGGATCTGATGAATCTTGAAGGGGGATCGGCAGCAAACTCCAACTTGTAACCGGAATATATTACCTCCTGAATCCACCGGTCTGAGACATGAAGCCTCCAGACGTGAGCGAAGTGCTGCAGCCGTCCCCCCACCCAGATGGGTGAGGGCGCCCCATCATGCCTGAGGAGGCTTGGGAGAGGATTTTTGCTTTGGGACCCCAGGAGGAGCCAGGACGTCCACGTCCTCTGCCTCTACCCCAGAAATCTCCCCGGGGCCCCAGGAAAGGAAACCCCTCTTCCCTGTCTTGCACCACGGTAAGGGGAGGAGAATGAACCCTGACCCCGAAAGGGCGAGGTTGCCGCCTGCGCTGGGGTAGCCTGCCTCCCTTAGCAAAAAGGTCTAGGCAGTCCCCAAACAGGTGCAGTCCTTTAAAGGAAAAACCAGTGAGGGCCCTCTTGGCAGCGTTGTCAGCAGCCCACTGGCGCAGCCAAACCAAGCAGCGTATAGCCACCACAAGGGCAGAAGTTCTGGCACACATTCTCATGGTGTCATCCAATGCTGATAGGACAAAATTTACAAAAACATCACAACTGGAGAGTGCATTAGTGCATTAAACACCTCACAAGGCAAATTATCAGGGGCACTATCAAGCATATTTCTGATAAGGGTTCTAGTGGCCACAGCAGTAATGGCAGAGGCACAGACCGGGCGCAACGCCGTCCCCGCACATGCAGAGGCGTGGGATGCCAGCTGATCAATACGCCGGTCTTCAGCATCCCGCAGGGTAGTAGAATCAGGGGAATGCATGACAGAGGTGTTAGATAGCCCTAGGATCGGGGCATCCACCTGGGGGGGGGATGACCAACATTTAACCACCTCAGCAGGAAAGGGATACTTCCTATCCCAACTCCTTGGAACCCCGGGAAGTTTACTGGGGCGCTCCCATTCCTTGAGCACAAGGTTATGGAAATGTGCCTTCTCTGGAAATTCCAAACGTGATTTTGCTGTATGGAAAAGCTCCCCTCTTTGCCTGGGAGCCTCAACAGGGAGAGAGATAAACAGAACCTCAAAAATCTGGGTCAATAATCTGTCAGTGTCATCCGGGGCCCAGGGGTCAGAGCCAGAATCGTAATGACCCCTTGGTCTCTCATCAGATGAGCCTGAATCAGAAAAGAGCTCCCCTTCATCAGACGGGGTATAGCCACACAGATTAAAAACTCCTCAGTTCCCATAGGGAAAACAGTAACATTAGGCGTCAAGTGCTGCTTCTTAGCAGGGGCCTTACGCGCTAGGGATTTCGCAATCAACCGCCTCGAAGGAGGATACCATCAAACCCACCAGTTTCATCCCCTGTCGGATAGAGGGACAAGGACTGAAGAAGGCAGATCAGGCCCTGAATGACCTGCACCTTGGACTGGGGCAGAAACACTCTGGCCCGAATGGAATCCAGATTCATGCCCAGAAATGAAATCACACGAGACGGGGAGAGAGAAGACTTGGTGTGGTTGATCACCCACCCGAACCTTTCCAGGGTCGACACCACCTGGTGGGTGTCCAGCTCCGCCTGATGGTGGGAAGAAGCTGATATCAACAGATCGTCCAGATAAGGCACAATGTGAATGCCCTGAGATCTGAGCAGAGCCATTATGCCTGCCAAAACCTTGGTGAAGACCCTCGGTGCCGAGGTCAGACCGAAGGGAAGAGCTACAAACTGATAATGTTGATCCTCCACCGCAAACCGGAGGAATCTCTGATGTGCCTGAAAAATCGGAACATGCAGATACGCATCCTTGATGTCTATGGATGTCATAAAATCCCCTTGGCGAAGGGAATTGATAGCCGAGCGCAGAGTCTCCATGCGGAACTTTTTGGCTCTGATAAATCTGTTGAGAACCTTGAGATCTAGAATGGGTCTCACCGAACCCTCCTTTTTGGGAACCGTGAAAAGGTTGGAGTAGAAAGCCCTGCCTCTCTCCGACGGAGGCACCGGGCATATAAAAGACCATGTCCAGAAGGTTTTTTACTGCTAACAGGAGCCCCTGTGCAGCCTGAGGGTCCAAGGGCACCAGAGACCTTAAGAATCTTGGGGGCGGCCAGTACTCGAACTCCAGTTTGTACCCGGAGGAGACCACTTCCAAGATCCAATTGTCTGTGACCTCCCGGGCCCAGACCTGGAAGAAGAGCCGCAGCCGACCCCCCACCCTTGCGGGTGAGGGCGCCCCTTCATTGCTGAGCCGGATTAATGGCAGGCTTGGGCTTGGAACCCCAGGCAGGCGCGGGACGTGCCCGACCTCTGCCTCTGTTCCAGGATGAGCCCCTGACACCTGAGAAGGCCAAACCCCTAGTCGCTCTGGCCCCTCGAAAGCAAGGATTGAACGAGCCCGCCCCCCGAAAGGGGCGGCGCTGTTTCCTCCGCTTAGGTAACTTACCTCTTTTAGCAACAGCATCCAATTTATCTCCAAACAGCCGCGAACCCAAGAAGGGAAGAGCTGTGAGCGACTTCTTGGCCCCAACGTCTGCTGTCCACTGGCGGAGCCAGACCAATCTGCACATAGCCACCAGTAAGGCTGAAGTCCTACTACACACGACAATAGAGTCTTCCATCGCAGCCATGACAAAATCCATGAACAATTTCTTAAGGATAGCGAACTCAGCGCCAGCTGGATCAAACTGAGCGTTATTCAGCCAGTCCCTGATAAGAGACCTAGTAGCAAGCGACACCAGGGCAGATGCACTAACAGGCCGCAGGGCCGAGCCCACGTTGGCAAATGCGTGGCACGCCATCTGGTCAAGGCGCTTATCTTCGCCATCCTTAAGGGAAGTGGTGTCAGGGGTGTTCAGCACAGAAGAGTTGGTGAAACCTAAAACAGGTGCGTCGACCTCGGGAGGAGAAGACCAGCGCTTAACCGCCTCCACCGGAAAAAGATATCTCTTATCCCATCCCTGAGGCACACCAGGAAGCCGACTGGGCCTCTTCCATTCTCTAAGGATCAGCGCATCAAAATGACCCTGGGTAGGGAATTCCAGACGGGGCTTGCAGTCCCCCAAAAATTCCACCTTCTTAAGAGGGGGCTCCTCAGGCGGTTCAATATCCAACACCTCCAATAAATGTGACAAAACAGTGGCCATATCTACGGCATCCCCCAGCCTCTGTTTCCTGATACAATTCCCCCTCCTCTAACGGGGAATAATCTGACAAATCAGCTGACTCGTCGTCAACATCCCATAATGGCTGGACCGACGACAAATGTCTCTTTTTAGCCTGGGCCTTCTTGCCCACCGTGCTAGCAATAATTTTCTCGATGCTGGCCAACCTAGCCCAAACATCAAAAAGCGACTCCCCACTGGTACCAATGTCACTTGGGGTACGGATAAGGTGGGGAGGGGAAGGCGATGAAGCGGGAGGAGCCGACCCAGAAGGCTGGGTACCAGACTGCCGCGTTATGGCCTTTTGTGCGCATGGTATACAGATCAGCACATTCTCCCCCTTAAGGGATACCCCGCACCCCACACATGGGCCGGATTGTCCCAGAAGGATCCCGAGCCCCGTATCCTGCGGAACCTCCATATGGTGAATTTTTGTGGTCAGTCGCAAGACCGCAGGGAATTATGCATAAGCAACCGGGGATGCCCCTTAAAAGTCCCGGTGGGAGGATTTTAGGTGGACAATTTTACACTAGGAACCCCAGGACCAGGAGGGACCCCTTAATATGCACATATACAGGGCAACCTGTAACACACAAAACAAGCAACATAAGTGCAGAGCTGTGTAAAAATGGCCATAACCTTACATTGTAAAAGATTACAGCATTTGATCTTGCAGCCACACAATATGTATATACATGTATATATATTAACCATATCCCAGCCACCCAGTGTAAATAACACACACACACACATGCTCTAGACCAATGGGGGCCCCCGCTAAAGAGGAGCCCCCACACACATTAACTAAGGAAGTGGCCATCGGGCCCTTACCACACCGACCTGCTATGCGGCCTGCTCAAGAAGATGGCCCCCACGAAGCCTCATGCATGAGGAGGGAGAGCAGGGGGAGGGCGGGCCAGCGCAGAACGCGCGTTTGCCGAGGCCACGCTCCCCTCCCAGCAATGCGGACTCCTAGAAACGAGCACAGCAATCGCGCCAAAGAAGGGGGCGGGGCTACCGCGACCGCGCCGAGAGCCCAGCCCCGCCCCCTTCCTGAACGCAGCCTGAGGGGGAGAAGCTCCCCCAGGCTGCCACTAGTCCCTGGTATGCCAGCAAAGGCAGTCTGACACTCACACACAAACAGTAAAAACACTAAGCACACAGGGACACAAGCTGGGGAAAACGAAATATCGGCCAGGCCACCCCCCCCCCCCCCCCCCCGCCGGAGGGGAATAATGGACCTGGAAGGGGGGGAACCCTGCCAGAAGCCGGCCATAAGCCTAGAGGGACGGGGCATCCCACACCAGGATCACCAAGAAATCTGGATAACCGCCTACCCCATAGTGAGGTCTCACGGTGGAGCAGCGCTCCTGCTGCACCCATAGGGTGCTCCTACCTTCACCAGGACCCTCAGCCTAAGCTGGGAGGCTCAATATAGGGCAATTTAGAAGGGTCCTGGCAGTAATAGGGACAATAGAAGGCCGGGCGTGAGCCCGACTTACCTGTAAGTAAAGAAGTCTTCATCTTCTGTCTTGTCGCTTTCCCTGCAGAGAAGGAACTGGGGAATTGGTGGGAGGTCCCAGGTATATATGGACCGGGAGGGGCTTTCTTTTTTTGCATATTCATCTCTGCAGAAGTCCGCCCTCTACTGGAGATTACCCAGATGTCATGAAGACCGAAGTGGAGTGCATGGCACACTTAGAATAGGAAAAGTACGCCCCCCCCACCCCACCACTGGAGGGTTATCAGAGGGACCCGGAAGGGGGATAATCCCGTACTAAGTATGGTGTAAGGGATATATATATATATATATATATATATATATATATTATAAATATGCAATTAGGGACAGGGCATCCCAAACCGGGATCACCAACCCAGATTCCACCTACCCCTTTATATGGGGTCTCACCGGGGAGCATGGCTCCCTAAACACCTATTAAGGTGAGTCCTACCCTCGCCCGGACCTGCAGCCAAGGCTGGGAGGCTAATATTGGGCTTAATGTATAAAGGTCCGGGCAGAAATAGGGCAAAAAAATGGCCGGGCGTAAGCCCGGCTTACCTGCAAGGAAGACAAGCAGACATCTTCTGACTTGCACGCCGTCCTGCAGAGAAGGAACTGGGGAATGTGTGGGAGGTCCCAGGTATTTATGGACTGGGAGGAGCTCCTTTTTTGCCTTCATCTCTGCAGAAGTTCGCCCTCTACTGGACCATAACCCATATGTCATGAATAGTGTAAGCGGGGTGTGTGACACACTTGGAATACAGTTGCAGTATATCGTACAATGTGAAAAAGATAAATGGGCATATCCAGCTATACTGCAGGATAGATGAAGGAGGCTGCAGGTTATGTTGCAGGTAGAAAAATAGCTATAGGGACACTTTGTAGGATAAATGAATGGGGCTAAAATAATGTTACAGTATAGATAAAAAGGGCTGCAACATGTTACAATATAAATGAATAGAGCTGTAAAACCCGCAGAAAAGAAAAACAAGGGTATCAAACTACGCCACAGGATAGATTAATAGGGCTGCAAGTCAACCTGCAGTGTAAACAAGTAGGGTTGCAGGTCACATTGTTTGGTAGACAAATTGGTCTTCAGGTCATAGGGCAGAATAGATGAATGCAGTTGCAAGTCATGTTGCAAAATAGATGAATTGGGGCTACAACTCATACTAATAGATGAATTGGGCTTAAAATTTTGTTGCAGTATTGATAAATAGGACTTCAAGTCTGGGTTACACTATAAATGAACAGGGCTGCAAAACTGCTGCAGAATAGGTAAAAGGGGCCATCAAGCTACACTGCAGGATAGATAGGGCTACAAGTCCTTGGCGCAGGGTAGATAAATAGGGCTGCACTCCAAATCTACAGCATTCATAAATGGGCCTGCAAGTTAAACTGTGGGGTAGATGTATGGGGCTGCAAGTCATTTTGCAGGATAGATGAATGAGTGTGTAAGTCACATTGCAGCACAGTATACTGCATCTTGTTGCAGGATAAATATGGCTGCTAGTCATTTGACATGACACAATGAATGATTGAAGCTGCAAGACTGTTCCAGAATAAGTGAATGGGACTGCAAGCGACTGTATGTTGCTGGATAGAGAAATAAGGCTGCAGGCTAGATGTGCGAGGCTCTAAGTAATGTTATGTGGTAGATATTTGGGATAGGGTACAATATAGATCAATATACCTGCAGAATAGACAAATGTTTCCAAGTTAAATTGCAGGATAGATGAATGGGACCGCGTGTCACAGATAAATAGTCCATGAGGATGCAAAGGAGGGTACAATATAGATGAATATAGGTGCAGAAAAGACAAATGGGAGTTCCAAGTAAAATAGCAGGATAGATGAATGGAGCAGCAAGCACAAGGCACAAGGAGGGTAGCACTATCTGCTGATTAAGATGGAAGGGACAGACCACCTTGGGCAAAAAAATCCTGCTTCACATGAAACACCACCTTTTCCTCATGCAGCACCAAATAGGGTGATCTGATCGAAAGCGCTGCCAGCTCCAAAACCCGCCGGTGGAGGTTATTGCCACCAGAAAAGCCACATTTAACGTGAGAGTCATCAGGAAAGCCTCCGCCATGGGGTCAAAGGGGGGCCCTGAAGTGCTGATAGGACCAGCATGCGCAGCATGAAAATGCGGATGAACCTATGCTCTGCGATCGTCCGCTGGAAAAACAATGGACAAGGACGAGACCTGGCCCTTAAGGATGCTGGGCTGTAGGCCAGCACCCAGGCCTTGCTGAAGAAAATTCAAAAATTTGGGTACCGATAACCTCCTACATGAGTGGCCCTTAGATTCACACCAAGACATGAAGGCCCTCCTAGTCCTGTAGTAAATTCCAGAGGATGACTGTTTCCATGCTCAAATAAAGGTCTGAATTACCGCTGTGGGCAAACCCCTCTCCTCCAATATGCTAGTCTCAACAGCCAAGCCACTAAAGCCAGCGCTGGAAAACTGGGACGTCTCAGGGGACCTTTTTGCAGAAGATCTGGGAGGTTGGGGAGTCACCACGGGGGATCCACCGCCAGGCTGACCAGTTCCGTGAACTACACCCTTCTGGGGCAGTGTGGGGTGATCAGGATGATAGGAATCTGCTCGCAGTTGACCTTCTTTAACAAGTGACCCAGAAGTGGCAGTGGCGCGAATGCGTAGAGCAGGCTGTACCCTGTCCAGGGAATGGCCAGGGGGTCTCGCACCCTGGACACGAACCTGTGGACCCTCCGATTGTGCAGAGATGCAAACACATTAATTGGAAGACTACACTCCCGCTGGTACCAGAGATCCTGAACCGTCTTGGTTATCCAGACCACCACCCCAACCTGTCAGACTGGCGTCTGTGGTCAGGATGACCCACCGGACCGACAAGAGAGACCGACCCACTGCCAGGTCCATCAATTCAGAGATCGCCGGGCATTGTCTGTCAATGTAAAGCAGTGGTCCAACGTCTGCACAGTCCTGCACCATTTCGATAGGAGCAGCATTTGTTGAGGCCTGGAGTGGAACTGGGCATACAGAACTGCCTCAATGGTAGACACCATCAGGCCAAGGAGACGCATTCCCTGCCCGATCGTGGAATGTTCATCTGTGAGCAGAGACCTCACCGCTTCCTGAAGAGCTGTGCACCTTTGCACCAGAAGGAGGACACGTGCCCCTCGAGTATCCAATGTCACACCTAGATAGGTCGCCACCATGGGGGGAACCACCTGGAACTTGGGGTAGTTGATCACCCAAAAAGTTCCAGCGTGGACAGGACTGTCCAAACATCCCGCAGTGCTTCTGAGATGGGGCTCAGATGAGCAAGTCGTCCAGGTATGGGATGATGGGATGATGTGCACACCCTGCCTCTGCAGGGCCGGCTGGCCCCTTGTGGTCTAGGTTTCCCCCGTGGCTTTCGCTTACCCGAAAAACCTTTGCAGTGTCTGAAATCTGTAGAACCTCCGAAGTGCAGAGGAACGCGATCCTCCATGTCGCAAACACCTCCTTTGTTGCTTCATCCAGACCTTGCCTGCCGTAGCCGCCATGGACGTGGCGCAAGATGGGCGCATAGCCAACCCCAGCATGGAGAAAGCATGCCTGGCCAGCTGGTCCAACCTCCTATCTTCGGGGTATCTCAAGGCCACACTATCCAAAATAGGGATAATGGTGTGCCGAGCCAGACCCGACACAGATTCGTCTACCTCAGGTGGCGAAGACCAAACCCTGACTGTCTGACTGCCTCACCGGAAAGGGGTACTTGGCATCCAGGATCTTGGGTTACTTCCACTCCTTTGCCACAAACCTGTTAAAATGGGCAAGCCTGGGACCTGCCTGACCTTCTGATGATTGCAGGGTTCACCCCTATTCATCTGCCACTGAGGCCGAAGAGTAGAGAGGTGCAGAACCTCCAATATTGCCTCAATCTGATTTTTAGGGTGACCTGGAGGGTTCTCCGGTGCATGCACGGCTTCCGGGTCTCCGCTGCTGGACGACTACTCCCTCTCCGACCTGCCGAAACTAGATCCTGAACCTGTAAATATGTCCTCGACGTAGGAGCTAGAATCCTCCAAGGATTCCTTCTGAATATGCCTAGGCTTGACCGTAGCCTTCCCGTCTGGGCAGGCAGACACAGACTAGGGATACCTCTGCTGATGAAGGCCACTGACCATGCTCCTCATGGTCTATGTTGCAGTCCCCGCCTATGGCTGAGGTTAACCCGTGCGTTGATACTAAACGTGCCCCATAATGGAAGTGATGCGAAAGCTGTTTAGCTCAGATTTACAAATAAATAAGCATGCCTGCACACTATCAGCACATAGGATTAGACTAGTATCTGGCACCCTCTACTGGACATTAACTAGTACTGCACCTAGAGTAAGGCTCAGAATCAGAAACAAATTGGATCCCAGCACCCTTAGCTCATCACACTCCATGACAACTAGATGGGGGACTTTTACATTTGTTTTAGCTAAAGGACATATGAACAAGGCTGCAGGTTGGGTGGCTGTAAAGATAAATCAGGCTGCTGGTCTGGTTGATACATTATTACTTTTGGTAGTGGCCGCACTAGTACAGATTTATTGGGCTATGCGCTGTGCTGCCATACTGATAAACAAATACAGGATTGATGTACAAATAAATAGGGCTGCAGAGGCACATTGCAGCACAAATAAACCAGGATGAGGGTTTGATTGTAATATAGGATTTGAATGGTATAGGCTGTGTCAGGCTGTAAGTTGGGTTGCAGTATAGATTAATAGGGTTGCAGGTAAATCATTCTACAGGTTAAGATGCAGTATGGCTTTGTGTTGCGATGCAGATAAATCAGGTTGTAGATTTGGTGAAGCACAAATAGACCCAGGATGTGCATAGGTTTGTGCTTTAGATGATTTAGGTGATGGGGTGGGAAGCAGTACAGACATTATCAAGCTGTGGGTGGGATTATAGTACAAATTAATCGAGCTGCAGGATGGTTTGTGGTACAGATATAACAGACTGAGGGTTGGGTGCCAATAAACTTGGTTGTGGGCCAGGAATCCTCAGAATAATCAAGATGCAGTGGAGATGAAATGCGCTGAAGGTTGAATTTGAGTCCAGGTAAATTAGGCTTTGGTATGAGCTGCAGTGGAGATAAATGGGGTTGTGTTGTAGAAACAATGAATTAGCACAAATGGATCAGAATGTGGGCCAGGTTGTAAAAATACAATTCTGTGAGATACTCACCTGTAGAATTGGTATTATGCGCATACAGCACGTCCTGCTCCATCTTTAATACTTACACATGGGTAATCCTCCGCCAGAGGGCGCTGTTCACTGCAGACATGCAAAAACAGGCTCCTCCCGGCCCTTCATATACCCAGGGACCTCCCACAAATCCCCAGTATTGAAAAGCAGTGAGAAAAGAAGCCGGGAGAAACCAACCACCAACTGGTAACAAAAGTAATGATAACAATCACCATACAGGGGATCCAGAAAAATGTAAAACCAGGGTGGGGTGGAGCAGGACGTGCTGTATGCGTAAAATACCAATTCTACAGGTGAGTATCTCACAGAATTGTATTATTCTAAGCATACAGCACGTCCTGCTCCATCTATAATACTTACACATGGGACATCCAATAGCAATGTCCATAAAGTAGGGTGGGATCCCCAAAAACAAGGCACAGCAGACAGTAAAGGCGCTGTCACCTGCAAAACTTTGCAACCAGGTACGACATGAGCAGAGGCTCTAATGTCATAACAAAACCTTTGAAAGGTATGAACCGAGACAAGCAACAGTCTAGTAACTTATTCAACAGAAAAAACCTGGTGCTGAAGAGCCAAAGGTACCCAAACACCAAAATAACGGAATAAAATGAAAAAGGGAGATTCTTCCCCCTTAAAGGAATAGGCCAGTGTAACGGGCCAACCAGCCCACAGGCGACAGAAGTCTCGTGGAAAACTTTAGAACTCTCCCTAAGGGGAATGAGAACTGGTCTCCCATAAGACAGGCGGGAATACTGACCCCTTCATTAGCAAGAAGCCGAAACCTTTACTCAGGACCAGGAAGGCATCCAAGTAAGATCAATCCAAAGGGCGCAGTGGCCCTGGAAGCAAGCGATATCAGGCGCATACATAAGGAGGCGCCCGCAGACCCCAAGGGCATCAGTCCCCCTAAGGGACAAGAAACCACCAGGAAAAATTGCAACACCTGTTGAGGGAATGTAGACCCTTTACTTCAGCATAATTAAGAATAAGGTCCATAGTTAGACTAAACGGGCTTAAACAATGATCATAAAACACCACTTGGGCAAAGAGGTCCGGCGTAAGACGGAATACCACCACGTCATGGTATATATATTATATATATATATATATATATATAACGAGCTAAGGCCAAGTAATCAGATCCACCTTCTCAGGCACACGTCTGACTGAAGCAGGAGCCCCCAGAGAAGCGACTTGGACTACAAGACAGCTCAGACAGCATCCAGCATAAGTCCCAAGGGAACAATCCGCAGGGCCAACAGAATGAAAATGGATCCCAACAGGAACCACAGAACTACTTGGGAGATGCCCATGAGCAAACCCCAAGAGAATTCCTCACAAGGAAGACAGAACCAGACTCCTACAGGAAGACAGCCAGGACAGAACCTGAACCTTCAGAGTACCTGGATGGGGAGCCAACCCCAACCTATGCTGTAATGACTCTAGAACCCTGGGAACCGAGAGCGTCCAACAGGTAAGAGACCAAAACTCATGCCAATCAATAAGGGTACACCATGGATCACAATAGACGGAGGAAGAGGAAGCCAAGAAAGCTTGCTCCTAGCCCCCCATATACCAAGTCACCCAGAAGATAAGCCCGTCTCCAAGGGGTGAATGAATCAGTTGTCAAGCCCCAGACTAGAGTCTGTAGATTGAGACGAAAAAAGAAGGGGCCTGACAAGGGCAGAACCGCACTCCTGAGAGAAGCGTACAGGTCAGCAGACCTCAGCAGAAGCATCTGCGAACCACAGTTCACAAGGCCACCCAGGAGCCATCAATCTCACGGGTCTCTCTATCAGCACAACCGTGCGCAGAACCCCACATAGTAGGGTGAAAGAAGAGAAGGCATATAAAATAGAAAATCTATGCATAATTTTACTAAGCCCCCATGACCAGAGTCAGAATATTCTGGGACAGTAAAAACAAGGGCGGAGCCCCTGTGGTATAAGCGAGACCCAAAAGAGCCACCCTAGTTGGCTCTCAGAGCGACACCAGGGTAGCATAACCTGCCACTGAAAGGCATCCATTGGAGCAAATACCACTGAGGAGCAGGGGGCGTAGACCCACGCCCAGATCAGGATCAGGAACCCTCCAGAGGGAGCATCCTGCCTCAAGCTCCAGATCAATAATAAAACAGGCCATTGTCTCCCAACAGACCAAGAGTCCTCAAATAGACAGGTCATAAAAGAGGAGAAGTCCAGCCGTATAGAGTCAACGGAAGGCTCACTGTTTCAACAGCCAGTAGGTAAGATGGACCCTCTAAGAGACCCTACCTAGGAACCATGGGGGGCTTTGGAAGAAAGTCCCCCCCCCCGCCTACCTGCGAGACTTGGTACCCAAGGTGACCATTCACAGGAAGATGCAAGCAAAGAAGGGGGTGCCCCCTGACAGGGCCCTTGAATATGATCGGCTCAAGAGGAACCACCTTACCAAGGGGGAATGAGCACAGACCAAGCCCCAGGGGTGCTGGAACCCCATGTAGGATCAATAACCTACTGTGCCGAAGAGCCAATGGCTCTGTATATAAGGGACATCATCTGATACGCCACCAATGGCCCCACCAGCTGCAATCCTGCCTGGTGAAAGTAAGATGTCAGCAAAGGGGGACAGAGCCCCCATAACCAGGAGTCCACTTGTTGCCAAGGAAGAAGGCTCAAGCCTGAACCGAATCCAAGGAATGTAGATAGCGGATAAGGGACCAAGAGGGATTGAGGTGACAGAGCACCCATCCAGTAACTCCCAGGGGACACCGCCGGCCAACCTATCCACTCAGCCTGAAGTAGAGATTGCGGGGTAAGGAAAGACGACCCGGTAGGTCCTAATGCGGACTCCCCTCCCCAGGCATGTCCGAGACATAACCCCCATTCGCGCCATGGCGAGTAGCCTGGGAGCGAAAGAGAGGCCACCAACAATGCCTCAATCCGCAGGGTTGGTACTGCCACACCGCCTAGTAACAGTCTTGGTGTCCAGCAGACACAGGGGGAACTAAGAAAATCTAGAACTCCACAGGAGGTCGGAAGCCCCCCTTGCACAGGGCGCCTGTGTCCCAAGACAGAGATGTCATATAGGGACTACCTGTGAGAGTAGAATTGCCAGGCCTACCATAGGCCAGCGTGGCCCAGACTGCCTCATACTGTTGAGGGAAGGAGGAAGGTTAATATAGAAGCCATAGCCCCATACTGTTAAGGGCAACCTGTAAGTAAGCCCAAACTCTGTAGGCCCAGTACGGCCTGCACCAATTCCTGAGGGAAAAACAGGGGCTAGAAGCACCCTGACAACCACTATCCTGTGTCCAGGGGAACTACCTCCTGGTACCACCAGAAGGAGAAGGTACATTCCTAGATGGGAGACAGCTGCTGCAGCAGTACTCTCGCCCAGAAGGGCGAGGGCGTCCCTTCATGCTTGGGAGGTCTTGGCAGATTTGGACTTAGTCCTGCCAGAGGGCCCAGGGCGTTGCCTGCCCACCCCATGGTGGAATTCCCCCCCAACAGTTGGAAGCACACCTCAGGTTCGCGTTTGACACTAACGTAGGGAGGTGGAGGGGTGGCCCTGTCCCGGGGAGGCCGGGACGGCCTTCTGCGTAGGGGTGCCTTACCCTTTTTCCCAAAAACGTCCAAACGGGCCCCAAATAGTCGCCGTCCTCTGAAGGGAAGGCCAGTGAGAGCCTTTTTCGTAGCATCTTCAGCACCCCACTATCGCAGCCAGACCAGGCGGCGAATAGCTACCACAAGGGCAGAGGTTCTAGCACACATCTTAATGGTGTCATCCAGCGCTGAGAGGATGAACCTCACAAACACATCACAGTCTGATAGCGCATTAAACACCCCCCAGGGGAGGTCCTCAGGTCGGTGGTCAAGTACTTTTCTAACAAGAGTCCTGGCGGCCACCGCAGTGATGGCCGCGGCACAGACCGGGCGCAGAGCGGTCCCTGCACACGAAAAGGCGTGGGAAGCCAGTCTGTCAATGCGCTGGTCCTCAGCATCCCGAAGGGTACGTTAATAAGGAGCTGTCATGAAGGGGGGGGGGTTAGTAACCCCTATAATCGGTGCATCCACCACAAGAGGTGCTGACCAAAAATGAACCACATCAGGAGGGAAAGGGTACTTCCAATCCCAGACCCCTGGGACCCCTTTAAGTTTACAAGGCAATTCCCATTCTTGGGATATAAGATTCTGGAAATGATCCTGTTCCAGGAACTCCAAGCGCGGCGGCGCTGTGTGGAAACTCTCCTTCTTAGGCTTGGGAGCCTCTCCAGGAGGGGAGATTGACAAAACCTCAAAGATCTTAATAAGAAGTTCATCTGTGTCACACAGGCCCCAAAAACCGGGCCCAGAATCATCACGGCTCCCGGGCATCCGAGGAGCCCGAATCAGAGAATAGCTCACCTTCCTCAGAAGGATCAAGGTCCTGCATATCAGCAGAGTCATCGGTATCGTTAGGAACCGGAGAGCCAGGAGGCGTCAGGGACCGCTTCTTTCCAGGGCCCATACGCTCCGCCAATCCAGACAGCACCTGCTCTGCCATAGGCAGCACGCGCGGCACGGCTTGCAGGTCATCCCCGCTCGAGTGAGACTCATCAGGAGTGAGGTTTAGGTCCGGGGAGACGGGTGTATTGAAGGGAGGTGCAGCCACTGGCAGACCTGATTGCAGGGTCAGTGCCTGTTCAGCACACGGTCCGCAGACCCGTGCTCTGTCAGCATCAGCATGGGGCTGACCACACACAGCCGGTCATGTCCCAGAGGGACCCCGGGTACATAATTCTGAGATGCCTCCATATGGTGATTATCTGAGCAGTATGCCCGCAGGGATTTACGCAATAGGCAACCCTGGATGCCCCAAGACCCGCTAGGAAGTGGGAGAATTTGTTATGTGGGCCCGCTGTAATATATGTGAGGCCGGGAGAAGCCACCAAAGTCCTGGCGTCTGAAAGACATAATGGGACAAGAGGGGTGGTGTCAGTGCCATGCGCAGCCGAATAAACACATAGAAAAAATACCGCCCCGGAGGGCACTTACATGACCAAGGGAGGAGGCGGATCGCACCATGCGCGCGTGCGAAGATTGTCAAAATGGCGCCAAGCGAACCTCGAGGGGCGGGCCTGATCAGGCTGTGACGCGGAGCGCGTCATGCCGAGTCCCCGCCTCCCCCAAAGAGCGCGAAACTCTAACCAACGAAAAAAGAAAGACAGTAGTGGATAGAACGCACATACATAAAGTTGCTGTCACGCTGGAAAATGATGCTGCCGTCTGGGCAGTACACTAATGTTAATGAAAGGACAAACAGGCTTGCAACTGTGGAGCAAGGAGCGCGACACTGACACCAAAGTACAATAAAAGATCAAAGGCCTTAAACGTGTTACATTGCACTAGGACTGCCACACATACCCCCCCCCCTTTCTTTCCCCCCCCCCCCCCGAGCTACGGGAGGAAGCGAGGGAGAAGCAGACCTGTGGGACTAACTCTGTGAGGGGCACGGGCAACAATGCGGGAGGGACATCCACTGGAGGCTCACCATCGGCCTAACCGCCTACCCTATGGTGGGGGATTGTGGTGGAGCATGGCTCCGTTAAGCACACAAGGTGCTGCCTACCTTCACCCGACCAACACAGCCCAGGCTGGGAGGCATATTCTTCATAAAGAGGATGGGTGGAAATAGTCCCACAGGCTGTAAAGCCCCGCTCGCCTGCGAGAGCGTGATACTTCATGTCTTCGCAGTTCAGCACTGCAGAGAAATCTGGGGATTTGTGCGAGGTCCCTGGGTATATGAAGGGCCGGGAGGAGCCTGTTTTTGCATGTCTGCAGTGAACAGTGCCCTCTGGCGGAGGATTACCCATGTGTAAGTATTAAAGATGGAGCAGGACGTGCTGTATGCTTAGAATACAATCTGGTATTTAGTGTTACAGATAAACTGGGTTGCAGCAGAATAGACTTTAGATTAATAGGTCTATAGGATGAGTTTCAGTATGGTTAAATCATGGTGTCGGTTGGGTAGAAGCACAGATGAATCAAGCTGTGGGTTGGATTACAGTTCTGTTGAACCTTGGTACATATGAATCAGGGTGTGGGTTCAACTGTAGTACAGAAAAATCAGGCCACAGGATGGACTTTGGTACAAATGAATCATTCCTTAGATTGGATTGGGGTACAATTTATTCAGGCCATGGGTTGGACTGTAGTGCAGATGACTAGCACTGCGGGTTGGAATGGTAGAGTTTAATCAGACTTGAACTGTTGAACTGTAGTACAGAGAAAAGTGTTGTAGCTTGGCCTTTGGTACGGTTTATTCAGTGTGTAGTTTTGACCGTAGTACGGCTGAATCTTGATGTAGGATGGGCTGCGGTGCAGCTTAGTTAGGCTGTGGTTTGGGGTGAAGGACATCTGAATCAGGCTGTGAGTTGCAAGTACAGTTAAATCTCGCTGTGGGTTGGGCTGTGGCATAGTTTAATCAGTTAGTGAGTTGGATTGTAGGGCACCTGAATCAGGTTGTGGTACAGTTCAATCAGGCTTGGATTGTAGCAAACATTAAAAAAAAAAATTCTGAAAGCGGAACAAAACTATCCCAAGTTTCGTTTCGTGCCCATGGAGCATCTCAAATTGGGATGCCCCACTGTGTGTAACCCCCCCAGTTCGCCCAGTAAAATTCACCTCTCCTTGGTCCAACGGTCCATGCATGGGTTCTGTACACACAGAACACTGCTGCTGGGCATGTGTAAGGTTGAGTGAGCTCCCTCACCACAGCAGTGGTCATAACAGCAGTGCACTGTGTGTACAGGACTCACTTCTCTCTTTTTGATGGACAATCCTTGGGATTCAGAGCCTGATGAGAAAGCGTTCATTGTAAGTTTTCTCTCCTAACAAAGGATTGAGAATTCTCACTGCCAATAGCAACAAATTGCAGGTAGTGAAAACTGCTTTTATAAAACATTCTCTAATATTGGAAAACATTTTAAAAATACTTCACTCAGCACCTTGAAGAGATCATTTTGGCACAAAAATATACACTTTCAAAAATTCTATCGAAAGTGGATTTACCCTTCAAACCGGACCAAAAGCCTGACACAGATGGATAAAAAAAGGTAGAGGCCATTTTGGAGCTTCCTCTCCCAGCATCCCAGCCATGCTGCTGTCTGGATTCAACTAACATAACTAACAATGCACAGTAACAGGAAGCCCAGCAGCACTTCCTGTTACATGAGCTGCCATTTTGTTTCTGAAATTCACTACAGCAGGATTTTAAAAAATGATAAATGATATTTTATGTGCAGCAATCTAAATTGCCCCGGGGAGGGATGCATATGAGCTTTGTTTGTTGCATTAGTCTGCTTTAAGTAATTTTCGACTGTTGGTCCGCTTTACTGTGTGGCCAGAGAAACTGAATGAAATACCCACCCACGCGTATCGGGTGTGCAGCATCACTTTCTCGCTTTTGCTGCGTGCAGATGTGGTTGTAATAAATGGGAGCTTTGGGTTAAGCTGCAGTATAGATGATAGGCTGCAAGTTGGGATGCCCTACAGATCACTGAGCACACAGTTGGTAAATTGGGTAAAGTTGGCGCACAAGCCAAGGAATAGATAAATCAAGCAGGAGGTTTAGTTAGGCTACAAATGACAGCACACACCACTGTTACACGGGCAAGTCTGAGTTTAAGTTTTGATGTGAAAGACACCTACAGGGGTGATGAGGACAAGGACAAATAAATGTTGTAGATCCCAAGGGATAGAGGTAGGGGTCTGTCATTAGCCAAATGCCTGAGGACGCCACCCTGGCCTGCAAAGCAATTGGGAGGGAAAGCCTCTACAGTCATGCAAATGATGCGACTCGTAAGCAGATGCCTGAGCAGAGGGGCCATGTAAAGTAATCCACTGGCCAAGCCCCGGCCTAATTAAACATCGCCTCTCCTCAATAAGGTCGGTGTGACCAACGCCATGTAAATATTGGCAAGAGGTCCTCTTCTCTGAGTTTAGCAGCTGGGTGATGCTCCCCTTGACCCTCCCCCCAGCCCAGCATGTATCATCTGTCACGCTGGACCACCGGCTCAAAAGTTACACCAAGCAGCTTTGTAAGACAAGCTGTGACAGCCTCCTCCCCAAGAGCCCCCAGGGGAAGCCTTTCAATACAGCCCTGCCAGGCAGCGGGGACAAAAGCAAGGGGGTAATGTGACATGAAGCTGCGTCGAAGCGCAGGCCGGGGGAAAGCGAGACGTTTGGGAACTTATACAGAGGAGGGTCAGCGTGTCCATCATCATGGAGAACACTAGAGAGGAGGGAGGGTGGGTGCCCTGGAGGATAGGAAGCCATGAAGGGGTAAAGAGGGTAAGTAAACTGCAGACTGTTATATGATGCCCTCCCCCCAGGCTGCCAGATTGTATTAGTTTATATAGTGCCAACCTATTCCACAGCGCTGTACATACACAGAACCATTTTCACTGCTTCCTGTTTCTCAAGACGGGTGTGGTGTACAGTACCATTATACATAATCAGGCTGTAGGTGGGTTGTGGCATTGACGAGGCTGCAGGTTGGCTTATGGCACAGGTTAAAGTGGACCAAAACCCAGGATTTTGACTATCCTGGGTCTTGGTCCTTTCCCCCGGGGCGCCCCGATCATGTGAAACCCCCCAGATCGCTGAGCGCAATTCACCTCCTCCCGGTCCTGCGGCGTGTGCGCCGCTGCTCGTCCAGTCAGCTCGTGTTGGCGCTCTCATCCCCCGCTTCCCTCTAACAGGGACTGTGCCAGCGCCAGCCATTCATGAATGCCTGGCGCGGGCATGCACCCTTTTAGAGGGACAGTGGGGATGCGGCTCGCGCATGACCCGTTGGCCCGGGAAGCAAGGTAATTGAATGGGGCGACCTGGGGGGTTTCACACAGTGGGGCATTCCGATTTTGGATGCCCCAGGGGGAGGGAATTTGGGTGGGTTTTGGTCCACTTTAATCAGGCTGCAGGCATGGTCATAATAGATCATAAATAGATTATCAGGCAGTAGTTCATATACATCCGACTCACCTGTAGAATTATTTGTGTATCCATCCAGTCCAGGCTGTCCCGATATCTTCACGATTGGGTGTTCGCCTCTAGAGGGTGCTTGACTGCAAGATCAAAGATGTAGCTCCTCCCGGCCCCCTATAAAGGCAGCTGCCCCTCTATTATTCCCCAGTGGTTTAAAAGCAGTACTCAGCAAAAGAGGGCAGGCTGGGAGGCCTAAGAAAACAAGAAACCATGTTACTTCACATAGCTTTAGCTTGTACTCTCTCTAAGCAAAACCTAGAAAAACTAGTGTCCTATGAACAAAAATGGTTGATCACCATAACAGGCATACAGGACATAATGAACACAGGGGCGAGGTGGGACGGTTTGGACAGGATGGATACAAAAACAATTCTACAAGTGAGTTTCACAGAATTGTATTTTTCTCTTCCATCCAGTCCAGGCCGTCCCGATATCTTCACGATTGGGACATCCAAAAGCAGTGTCCATATGGGCGGGATCCCCAGTGCGGAACAGCATGTAGTTCATTTCACTACCGCCTGAAGCACCTTTCGGCCAAAAACAGCGTCAGCTGAGGCCCTGACATCCTCCTTGTAAAACTTTGTAAAAGTATGAACAGAAGACCAAGTTGCGGCCTTACAGACTTGTTCCACCGATGCCTGGTGCTGAAAAGCCCAAGAGGCACCAATAGCTCTGGTAGAATGAGCGGTGATCCGAAAAGGGGGTTCCTTCCCCCTGACATATGCTTGTACCACCGCCTGTCTAATCCACTTACTGAGAGTGGACTTGGCTGGTGACAATCCTTTCCTAGAACCCTCTGTTAGGACAAAGAGCAACTCCGATTTCCTGAGGGATTCAGTCGCAGCCAGGTAATACCTTATGGCCCTGAGCACATCCAAAGCATGGAGGGTCCGTTCTTTGGAATTAGCCAGAGCTGGACACAAAGAAGGTAAAACAACTTCTTCATTAAGGTGAAAATGAGAAACGAACTTAGGAAAAAAATCAGGTTTAAAACGAAAAACCACCTTATCCCTGTGCAACTCAAAGTAGGCTGGTTTCATACAAAGCGCGGCCAGCTCTGATACACGATGCACCGAGGTGATCGCTACCAGAAAGACCACTTTGAGAGTCAACATAGACAATGCAGCATCACTCAATGGCTCGAAGGGAGGACCCTGGAGAGCAGATAGTATATAATACTATCAAATACTGACTTACGCGGTGGCCGGACATGGGTAACTCCCTGGAAAAAAGTCCTGATCAACCTATGGTTGGCTGAGACCTGACCCTTGAGGGTGTTCAGCTGGAGACCCAAGTCTAAACCGTGTTGTAAAAACTCCAGAATCCTAGAAATAGAAAATTTCCGGCAAGAAAGGCTCTTGGCCTCGCACCAAGCGATAAAGACCCGCCAAACTCTGTAGTATATCATGGAAGAAGAATTCTTCAGTGCCTGAATCATTGTATGAACAACCGTGGCCGATAACCCCTTCTCCGTCAGGATTGAGGTTTCAATAGCCAGGCCGTCAAAGCCAGCATCCGTAAATTGGGGTGCAGCAGCGTTCCCTGTGTGAGAAGACCTGGGTCGTCGGGTATGATGTAGTGATCTATTGACATCTGAGCTATGTCTGCAAACCAACTCCTTCTTGGCCAGTGAGGAGCCACCAGGATGGCTGGTACCCAGCACTCTGCCCAGGAGCGGAAACAGAGGGAATGCATACAGAAATTTGAACTCCGTCCAAGGGATCGCCAGAGCGTCTGTTGCTATGGCCAGAGGATCTCTTGAGAGAGACGAACCTTGGAAGCTTGTGATTGTGTCTGGACGCAAACAGGTCCACGTCTGGTTGGCCCCAGTGGAGGCACAGAGTCTGAAAAGTCTCGCTGCTGAGGGACCATCCCCCAGGCGCAATGAACTCCTGCTCAGGAAGTCTGCCTCCTGGTTTTCCACCCCAGGAATGTTGACCGCCAAGATGCAGGGAACATTCTCCTCTGCCCAAGTCAGAATCCCGGCCACCTCCTTGAGGGATCTCTTGCTCCAAGTCCCGCCCTGGTGGTTGATGTAAGCCACAGCAGTCTGATTGTCTGAGCGGACCTGGATCGCACAGCCTCCTAAATGGGGAGTCAAACGTAGAAGAACCAACCGGATTGCTCTCAGCTCCAAGAGATTTATGGGTAAACTGTTCTCCTGCGGACCCCACTGACCCTGGATCTTCTGGGTCTGCCAAACGCCTCCCCAGCCTGTCAGACTGGAATCCGTGGTAACTATCTCCCAATGGAGAGTCAGAAAGGACTTGATGGCCATGATGCCCGCCAGCACCTTGGTGAACACACAGGGGGCTGAGGATATCCCGAATGGGAGTGCTACAAACTGGTTATGTTGATCCTCTGGCGCAAACCTCAGGAACTTCTGATGTCCCTGGAAAATCGTGATGTGCAGATAGGCGTCCCTGATGTCCATCGTGGTCATGAAGTCGCCAGGCCGAAGCAATCTCACCGCCGACCGCAACGTTTCCATGCGGAAATGTCCGACTCTTACAAACCCGTTGAGACCCTTCAGGTCCAGGATCGGCCGTAGCGTTCCGTCTTGGGAACCGTGAACAGGTTGGAGTAGAATCCCTGACCCTGTTCCTGCCGGGGTACAGGGCAAATCACACCTATCCGAAGGAGGTGTTGAACAGCCGTTCTCAAAGCCTGAGCTTTTAGCGGATTTCGTGATATCCTTGAACGGAGAAATTTTGTGGGTGGCCTGGCCGCCAGCTCTATCTTGTAACCGGAGGACATCACCTCCTGAATCCACCGATCCGAGACGTGACGCCTCCAGACCTGAGCAAAACAGCAGAAGCCGTCCCCCCACCCGTATGGGTGAGGGCGCCCCCTCATGCCTGAGTGGGCTTGGCTGGGGGTTTGGACTTGGCTCCCCAGGAGGAGTTGGGCCGGCTGTGGGACCTACCCCTGCCCCAGGTATCTCTGCGGCCACCTGGAAACGAATATCCTCTTCCTCCTCGAAAGGCCCGATAAGAAGAGGGGTTCCGAAATGACCGAGCAGGCTTCCTTCTCTGAGGGAGTCTACCATCCTTGACCAGAAGGTCCAGGCGCTCCCCAAACAACCGGCTTTCCACAAAAGTTAGACTTGTGAGGGACTTCTTGGCAGCCGCATCAGCAACAACAAAGCCAATGAAATCCAAGCAATCCTTGAGTTCCTTATACTCCTCCGCCCCCTTGTGAGCCTTAGCTCTAGCCACAAGGTGTCTCATCTTTCTCCTGTTGGCTAGGGAAACGATCGCCGAGGCACACGCAGGGCGAAAGAGAGCACCAGCAAAGGTGAACGCATGGCAGACCAGCTGATCCATGCGTTTGTCTGCAGGGTCCCGTAATGAAGCATTGTCAGGTGATGGCATAACAGTGGTATTGGACAAGCCTGACACGGGAGGATCCACCTCGGGAGGGTGACACCATAGCCAAACCAATTCAACAGGAAATGGGTACCACCTATCCAGGCCCTTAGGGACAGACGATAACTTTCCCATTCCTTCCCATGGGCCTTTCCCATTCCTTAAGGATCATGTTAGAAAAATGAGGCTGCTCCGGGAAGACCTGTCTTTGACTCTCAGGCCGAAATAAATCACCCTGCTTCCTATTAGCCACTCTGGGAGATATGTAGGGTATCAAACACGGAAGAAAGCAGACTCTCCGTATCATCCGGGAGGCAAGAATCCTCCTCTGAGGAGGAACCAGAGATACTGTCATCGCCAGTGGAATATTCCACCGTTGAGTGTGAATCATCTGGTAACTCACCTTCCTTCGCAGAATCCAAGCAAAAATCATCATCCGAGTAAATCGGCTCCAGATGCCGCTTCCTACTTGAGGCTTTCTTAGGGGCTGTCAACGAGATCTGCTTCTCAAGACTAGCCAGTCTGTGTGCAAAAACAGTATGAGACCCCTCGGCCTTCCCTAGGGGCTGAATGCAGCAGCGGAGGGTCCGGAGGGGCCGATGGTAATACAGGGCTAGGGTCAGGGGCGACTGTCCGCTCATGGTCCAAAACAATGCCTCTGGCGCAAGTGGGACAAATAGTGCTGAATCAGCCCAGAGGATTCCTTCTGCACAAGGGGCAGAGCCTGTCCTGCCCAAAGGGGGCACCCGGCTCACTATCCCCTAATGCCTCCATTATGGTGATTAGGAATAACAATATTCAGAAAGGCTACTAGACGCTAACGGCCTAAGCCTAATAACCGATCCCTCTAAATAATAAGGGGGGCCGGGAGTAACCATAACCCTCAACCTTAGCCCACGATCTAAACAAAAAAAGAGAGAGAAGAGCAATTACCGTAAAAGCCCCATGTCAGCCTTAACAAAGAAGACATATGGCATATGTGCAACAATAATCAAAAGAGGGACTCACAACACCGCAACAGACAGGAGGGATCACTGCCAGCGTCCACAGTAGGGAAGGCCTGAGCACCTGGCTCCCCAGCACAGCAGCGCGTCTGGCCACAACAGCGCCTTCTGGAAGGATCCTCAGGGGGGCAGCACCGGAGCGACGTCAGCTACGCGCCGATGCCCCCCCTCCCCCCCTGTGGTGGGTCAGCAGAATATCCTCTTTCAAGAAGAACGCCACCCTCCTGAATCTGCCTGTCATGGCGGTGGCTAGCGTGCACTCCCCACCTCCCCCCCGCCTCTTATCTCAGACCGCGCCACACACGGCGGTGTGGAGGAGGCCCGCGGGGCGCGACTGCCGCGAGAGGCGCGCGCCCCGGGCACACCAACGGGGGAACGCAGGGAGGTGAGTAAGGAGATCAGAGACCGCTCCTTGCTGCCTGTCAGTGAGGAGTGCAATGTGAAAGTCGCAAAAACATATTAGTGGTTCCACATCAGGCTCACCATAAGCCTGTGGCCGGCTACCTTTTAGTAATAAGGTCTGCAGCCCAGAGCATGTGCTCTGCCGAATGTCACAGACCCCGGCGTTCACCCTACCATCACGGATCTCCGTAGCAGCCAAAGGCTGGGAGGCAGGAATGGGTCAGAAGAGATCCATGGGAATAGAGTCCTGCAACGGCAGACAGGCTAGGTGGCCCCGCTCTGCTGTCAAAATCTGAGAGAGAGTGCCAACGATCTTATGCAGCCAACTGCAAGATGAACAACGGGGAATGATAGAGGGGCAGCTGCCTTTATAGGGGGCCGGGAGGAGCTACACCTTTGATCTTGCAGTCAAGCGCCCTCTAGAGGCGAACACCCAATCGTGAAGATATCGGGATGGCCTGGACTGGACGGAAAAGAAAACAAAGACCATAATGTGCTACAGATCAATCAGGCTGCATTGGGGTACAGATTAAATAGACTGTAAGATCGCAGAACAGATGCATATGGCTGTAGGTTGGGTTGTGGTGCATGTTAGACTGTAAGATTGTGTTACACATAAATCAGACTGCAGGAATGGAAGTGGAAAAGATGAATCATCGGATCCAGGTTAGGCTGTGGTACAGAATAAATAGACTGTTAGTTTGGTGGCACAGATGAATGAGGCAACAGTTGGCAAAGTTGTGGTAGAGATGAATTAGGCTGCAGGTTACGATGAGATACAAACGCAATAGGCTACAAGGCTGTGGTACATAAGGCTGCAGGTAAGGTTGTAGTACAGATGAATCAGGCATCAGGTTAGGATGTGGCACATGTAAAATAGACTTGAGGTTGTGGGCACACATAAATCAGGCTGCAGGTGGGGGGTTGCATAAAGGCTAAGTTTGTGGTACATATAAATCGGGCTGCAGGTTGGACTGTGGTACAAATTATATAGGCTCCGAGGTTATGGTATTGAGCAGACTGCAGTTTAGGTTGTAGTACAGATGAATCAGGCAGTGGGTTTGGTTGCAGTACAGAATAATTTGGCCACAGGCTGGACTGTGATACTAATTCCTGAGACGGGTATCAGGCTTGTGGCATAGGTGAATCCTTTTATAGGTTAGATGTAGTATAAATGAATCTGGGGTGCATCCAAACCCTATGAGCAGGTTTGTGGTAGAAATGAATTTAGCTGTGGCAGGCATGATTTAGGCTGTGTGTGGGATTGACCAAGTGAAATTACGGTATATATAGTTTAAGGCCCCTTTAAAAATCCCAATTTCCTCTTTAGTAATAAAAGTTGGTGAAAGACGAATCAGACAGACACCATATTAGAAAGTTGCTAATTCTCAGGCTTTACTTCCAGCAAGCTGAGGTCCCCTTTAAGACAGCCTATAGCTGGTTGCTAGGTCGTCACAGAGCCGGGGGTTCTGGCGGACAAGCTGGGTTTCCATTCGGTAACCATCAGGGATTGATTTGCTGGCAGGTTGAAGCCCAGATGGGTCTGTGTGACTAATGGGAAGACAATGCACTCGGTGGGCCCCTCATTCGGCGTACATATCTCAGCGTGTCAGGCGCTTCCTGAAATAGGGCTATCTGCAGGAATGACTCCAACACGTGTCACCACATTTACTAACAGCCGTGAGAAATAAAACTTCACAGCAGATCGTACAGTGATGGCTCCGCAGCTCCACCGCATTTCACTTTAGGTATCAAGCAGGTTAGGTACAGGGTAATAGCGGCAAGGTTGGGATCTGAGGGCACAGGTAAGCTGACCCTATTGCTGCTCTTAATTTTTTTTTTAATGCATAGATGGCCATTGTATGCTTGCGCACACATAGGAATTCGTCCTCCGCATTTAACCCATCCGTGCAGTGATTGTACACGTGCCCGGAGCGGTGGGCTGCCCTAATTACGGCGCCCGGGGAGCAGTTGGGGGGTTAGGTGCCTTGCTCAAGAGCACTTCAGTCATGTCCCAGGACCGGGATTCGAACCTGCAACCCTGCAGCCACAAGTCCGCTCCCCTTACCTCTAGGCCACAACTGCCCCTTACATGATCAATCAGTGCATGAAGACTGAGGAATTCATCTGTGAGTTACGTGTTTGTATCAGAAAATGATGAAAAAACATTTTAATGCCATTGCTATGTGTATAGTACCTGAACGCTTTCACCTGCACACTGCAGAATTAGGGCCCTTTACACTATGTATCACAGTAATCACTATCACAGTAACATAACACAGTGAGGACACCCAGTGGTGGGAAAAATACCGTTCTGTGAGTACTCACCTTTAAAACGGGTATTATGAGTGTGCCATACACTCCACTTCCTTCTTCATGACATCTGGGTAATCTCCAGTAGAGGGCGAACTTCTGCAGAGATGAATATGCAAAAAAGAAAGCCCCTCCTGGTCCATGTATACCTGGGACCTCCCACCAATTCCCTAGTGTATAAAAGCAGTAAATGGACCAGGAAGAACCAAATATAACCGTAACAATCAAACCCAATGGTTCACCATATAAAAGCCCCAGAATACCTGAAAAAAAGGGGTGAGGTGAAGTGGAGTGTATGGCACACTCATAATACCCGTTTTAAAGGTGAGTACTCACAAAACGGTATTATTCTAAGTGTGCCATACACTCCACTTCCTTCTTCATGACATCTGGGACATCCAATAGCAGTGTCCGTCATGGGTGGGAACCAGAAACAGTAAAGAATGTACCAACTCAAACCACTGCAGCTTGCAGAACCTTGCGGCCAGAAAAAGCATCTGCTGAAGCCCGCACATCAACCTTGTAAAACTAGGAAAAGGTATGAACGGAAGACCAAGTAGCAGCCTTACAAACTTGTTCAACAGAAGCCTGGTGCTGAAAGGCCCAGGATGCAGCAACAGCACGAGTAGAGTGCGCAGTGACCCTAAAAGGGGGAGTCCTCCCCTTAGCAGAATAGGCCCCAACAATGGCCTGACGAATCCATTTGCTAATTGTAGATTTAGCAGGCGCCAAACCTTTCCTGGGCCCGCAGGGCACCACGAAAAAAGCGTCCGTCTTGCGGAAGGAAGAAGTAGTCACCAAATAGTACTTCACACAGCGAACAACACACAGCGAACAACAACAAATTGTGCAAAACCCTCTCCTTGTCATTGTTAGGCTTAGGACACAAGGAAGGGAGAACAATGTCCTGATTGAGGTGGAAAGCAGATACCACCTTAGGAAGGAAATACGGCTTAAAACGAAAAACCACCTTATCCTGGTGTCTCTCAAAGTAAGGGGCCTGAATCGACAGGGCCGCCAACTCAGAGACACGCCGGACAGAGGTAATAGCCACCAAGAAAGCAACCTTCTGAGTGAGAACCGAAAGAGCAATATCCTGTAACGGCTCAAAAGGAGGACCCTGCAGAGCCGAAAGAACCAAATTCAAATCCCAAACAGGGACTACAGCCTTCCTAGGGGGCCGCACATGCGCAACCCCTTGGAAAAAAAGTCTTAACCAGCGGGTGTAAAGCAAAAGACCTCTGGAAGAAAACCGACAGAGCAGAAACCTGTCCTTTCAAAGTACTAAGCTGGAACCCAAGATCCAGATTATGCTGAAGAAATTCCAAAATCCTGGGTATAGAAAAAGGCCCTAGCCTCACACCAATCAATATAGGACCTCCAAGTCCTATAGTAAATGACAGAAGAGGACCGCTTCCTAGCCCTAATCAGAGTCTGAACAACAGCCTCAGACAAACCTTCCTCTTTCAAGATGAGGGTTTCAGCAGCCAAGCCGTCAAAGCCAGCGTTTGTAAATAGGGGTAAAGTAGATGACCCCGAGATAGCAGGTCCGGCAGCAAGGGAAGCCGGTACTGGTCTACGGCCATCCTTACAACGTCTGCGTACCAAACCCTTCTTGGCTAGCTTGTAGCCACCAGAATCACTGGTGCCCCTTCTAGAACCAGTTTGCGAACTACCTTGCCCAGCATGGAGACAGGTGGAAACAGGTACAGAAAACCCAAGTCCTTCCAAGCCAGTGACAAGGCAACCACTGCCAGAGACAAGGGATCCTGAGAAAGAGACACAAAGGCCGGAAGTTTGTGATTGTGCCTCGAGGCAAAGAGATCCACCTCCGGAGTCCCCCACTTGCGGCAAAGATCCAGAAAAACCTTGGGGTTGGGAGACCACTCTCCGTGGCGAGAAGATCCCCTGCTCAGGGAATCCGCCTCCGTATTCTCCACTCCCGGAATGTAGACTGCTGAAAGGCAAGGGACATTGCTCTCTGCCCAATGCAGGATCAGAGAGACTTCCCTGAGGGCACTCCTGCTGCGAGTCCCTCCTTGGTGATTTATGTAAACCACTGCCGTTCGGTTGTCAGAACGCACCGGAACCGGAAGACCCCGTAACTGTGGGGTCAGCCGAGCCAGAACCAGTCGAATGGCTCTGAGCTCCAATACATTGATGGGGGTGTGGGCCTCCTGGGGAACCCACACCCCGCTGAACGGATGACTCTTCCAATAACCTCCCCAGCCCGACAGGCTGGCATCCGTGGTAACTGTCTCCCAACAAGGGACCAGAAAGGATCCGCCCTTCACCAGATTGCTAGAGTCCAGCCACCACCGAAAGGACTGCCGAACCCTGGGAGACATATTGAAAGGTTGATCCAATGGCTGTGGGCTCCTGTCCCAATACGTCAATAGGAGAAGTTGAAGAGATCTCATGTGAAACTGTGCAAACGGCACCGCCTCGAAGGAGGACACCACCAGACCCACCAGTTTCATCCCCTGTCGGATAGAGGGACAAGGACTGGCCAGAAGAAGACGGATCAGGCCCTGAATCCCCTGCACCTTGGCCTGGGGCAGAAACACTCTGGCCCAACTGGTATCCAGATTCATGCCCAGAAATGAAATCACTCGAGACGGGGAGAGAGAGAAGACTTGGTTCAGTTGATCACCCACCCGAACATCTCCAGGGTCGACACCACCTGGGGGGTGTCCAGTTCCGCCTGCTGAAGGGAAGAAGCTGAAATCAACAGATCGTCCAGATAAGGCACAATGCGAATGCCCTGAGATCTGAGCAGAGCCATTACGCCCACCAAAACCTTGGTGAAGACCCTCGGTGCCGAGGTCAGACCGAAGGGAAGAGCTACAAATTGATAATGTTGATCCTCCACCGCAAACCGGAGGAATCGCTGATGTGCCTGAAAAATCGGAACATGCAGATACGCATCCTTGATGTCTATGGATGTCATAAAATCCCCTTGGCGAAGGGAATTGATAGCCGAGCGCAGAGTCTCCATGCGGAACTTTTTGGCTCTGATAAACCTGTTGAGAACCTTGAGATCTAGAATGGGTCTCAACGAACCCTCCTTTTTGGGAACCGTGAAAAGGTTGGAGTAGTAACCCCTGCCTCTTTCCAACAGAGGCACCGGGAATATAACCCCCATGTCCAGAAGGTTTTTTACCGCTAACAGGAGCCCCTGTGCAGCCTGAGGGTCCGAGGGCACCCGAGACCTTAAGAATCTTGGGGGCGGCCAGCACTCGAACTCCAGTTTGTAACCGGAGGAGACCACTTCCAAGATCCAATTGTCTGTGACCTCCCGGGCCCAGACCTGGAAGAAGAGCCGCAGCCGCCCCCCCACCCATGCGGGTGAGGGCGCCCCTTCATTGCTGAGCCGGTTTAACAGCAGGCTTGTGCTTGGAACCCCAGGCAGCCACGGGACGTGCCCGACCTCTGCCTCTGTTCCAGGACGAGCCCCTGACACCTGAGAAGGCCAGACCCCTAGACGCTCTGGCCCCTCGAAAGGAAGGAGTGAACGAGCCCGCCCCCCGAAAGGGACGGCGCTGTTTCCTCCGCTGAGGTAACTTACCTCCTTTAGCAACAGCATCCAATTTATCTCCAAACAGCCGCGCACCCAAGAAGGGGAGAGCTGTGAGCGGCTTCTTGGCTCCGACATCCGCTGTCTAGAATAAGGGAAGATGGAGCAATTGGCATTGAGGAACAGTGGCAACCAAGAGGAGGCTTCCCAAGCCTGGACAATGTTCCCACACAGTGACAGCAGAGGAAGAGAATACCAGTGGTAGCAAGAACCTGAAGATCAGCAGTAACTCCTTAGTCCCAAGTATTGGCAGCAGTAGAAGCACTGAGGTCCCAAAGACTGGTGGTGAAAGTGGACGAGAAAGCCAGTGGACCCAAAAGGTGGCAGCAGAGAGGACTCAAATAAGTCAGGATCAGAAGAAACCAGCGTTGGCAGCAGAGAAAGCAATGAGGACCCAGAACCCAACAGCAGCTTCAGAGACCCAGAGGCAGTGGCTAAGGAGGCTGGCAACAGCAGTGGAAACCAAGGCAGAGGCAGGCAGAGAGGACTGAAAAGACAACTGAAACCTCTGAAAATGTCATGTTATATTATGGGCCTTAGAAATAGAAACATTTCACCAATATACTTTATTTTTAAAAACTGGTGTCTGATACATATGTGGCACAGTTGCCAATCGGGAGGAATAGAGCTTTTACAAGTAACAAGGTTTCCTTTAAAAACGTTCTGTTAAAAAAAGCTATAAAAAAAACTTTTTTTTTCTACCCCACATATTTCACTCAAAATAGTGAGAAAGCCCTGGAAAAAATACAAACAAGACACCTACTGTATATATATATATATATATATATATATATATATATATATATATATAATTTTATATGGAAATCTCTGCAAATATCACAGTTAAACATATATAGTGCAACATCTCTAGGTAGGCTGATGTGGAGACCTATGGGGTGATATTGGAGGAAGCAGTCACCACAATATTGGTGGCTAAAAGTTTCTGGTGTGGACCTGAAGACTCAGAGAGAAGAGAGTCAGCAGTGGCTGGTGGTCAGGATTTAGGAGGTGGTGATGAGCACTGAACTGCAATGCAACACAAAGCACCATACATAGACTTCTATGGGCTGCGTTGTTGTGGTCTAAACACGGTATGCTGCGTTTGCAATAAGACAATGCAGCACAGCATTTCGATAGGGAGGATCCCATTGATTTCACTACTCCTGATTGTTCGTTTCATGGCGCTGGATTATTTCAAGTACACCACCACACATCCTGTATTATAATCGAACCCCACCCACAACCCAACACCATCTTGTTCTCTCTGCCACATTCCTAGAATAAGAGGGTGACCCCTCGGGCTCCAAAGAGGCATGAAGAGAAGCTGCAGCACAGAGCCGGCACCAGAGGAAGTTGGGGCTGTAAATTACCGATTGGTCACGGATTGAGTGTCAGACCTCCAGATTAGCCAGTCACGGTCTCTTGGCCGGGGATTGGAAGGATGTGCCAGGCCGCAGCCGGCTCCTGATTAAACTGCATTGGAATTCAACCCTGTAACCCTTTCGCCGCAGTGTGGACCTCCAATAGAGAGAAATGGTCTTCCCAGCAGAACAGGAATCAGTCCTGTATGGAGCATGGTTCCTTCTGTGTTTGTTTCGGGGTGTCCATATGATGGGTTTAAAGAGGACCTACATCTTGTTTGTTGCTGACAGCAAGCCTGCCCTCCTGGACACATAGTGAGTGTAGTCATCTGCAGGACAGCAGGAGGGTCTATGTGTTCAAACCAAAGAAGAAAGTCAGCTGCAATGATGGAGGCTGAGGGGGCTTAAAGCGGAATTCCAACCAAAAACAACTCCAACGTCCTGCCACCCTTTCCTGGTGCTGGGGCAGGACCCTTACCATCGCCATGGCCCGGCAAGGCTCTCTTCGTTTCTGTGCAGCCACGCAAGGAAAATCAAAACTCAGTATCCCCTGGCTCCATTCGCGCACTGCCCATGGGTGGCATTCCCAAGCAGGATGGCAACGCTTTGCTTCTGTGCGGCAAAACAGGAAGACACAGAGACACAAGGCGGCATGGCCTGGCTCGGGGGGGGGGGGGGCACATGGAGCCAGGGGTGGCCTCTTTGTGTCTTTTCATGCAGTGGCTGCACAGAAACCTGAGGGCAGCGTTGGACTGCAGCAGATCGCACACTGTGAATGGCCTGCATGGGCAGAAATGTGGCTGCCGGAATGCTCACCTAGCTTGAGCCAAGTCTAAGACAGTTTATTATCTTAATATAGCTGTACATCCATCATAAATGTAGGCAGCATGGCACACACACATAAACAAATCCTAATTTGAACCCTACTGGCAAAATGTTTAAATATCCAAATTCTATTAAAAGGAGGTGGAGCTAAATGAGTCATGGTTGGGGCAGAGGAAATGAGTGACAACTGTCTCTGTACTGTGCAAGCCGGGAGAATTAAACCACCCAGAACAACTGGTAATGATAACAAAGAGAACAATCACCATACAGGGGATCCAGAAAAATGCAAAAAACAGGGTGGGGTGGAGCAGGACGTACTGTATACAAATAATATAAATTCTACAGGTGAGTATTTCACAGAATTGTATTATTCTTAGTATACAGTACGTCCTGCTCCAGATATAATACTTACACTTGGGACATCCAAAAGCAGTGTCCATAAAGTAGGGTGGGATCCCCAACAAAAAACGACAACAGCAGACAGTTTAAACCACTGTCACCTGCAGAACCATATGGCCAAGACAGCATGAGCTGAGGCCCCAACATCAACATTGTAAAAACCTTACAAAAAGGTATGAGCAGAAGGCCAATGGTAGTGGCCTAGCCAACCAGTTCAACAGAAACCCAGTGCTGAAAGGCCCAAGAGGCATCAAGCACGCGTAGAAAAGGAATCAAAGCAAAAACGGAGATTCTTCCCCTTGCCGGAAAAGGCCTGAGTAACAGCCTGACAAATCCGATCGCTACAATAAATTTGGCAGAAGCCAAAGGCCGAAACAAGGTACCAGGAGTAACATCCATTAAGGTAACAACCAGGATCAAACCGCCCAATTCCCGAGAGCAGACGAGACCGGGCACATTCAGGATGTAATGACCACAAGCCCCAAGGAACCTCAGTTCCCTTACAGGACACAGTGACTCCTAAGGAAAAACTGCCAACACCTGTATAAGGAATGCAGAACCACTTCCTCAGCGTTGCTAGGGAAAGGGGACAGCCGTGGATAACAATATCTCGAATAAATGAACATAAGACACCTGCAGATGTAGAGAGTCCGGCTTCAGGCGGAACTCCACCTTATCCTGGTGTATTTCAAGGAATGAGGGCTAGGTAGACAGAGCCGCCCGCTAACACACGCCTGACCAAGGTAACAGTCACCAGAAGGACAACCTTGAGGGTAAGGACAGCCAGACAGCATCCTGAGTAGGACCAAGGGACAAATCCTGCAAGCAGACAGAATGAATTCAATTTCAATCCCAACAGGGACCATAGGAGTACATGGAGGACGCACATGAGCACCCCCTGAAGGAAGTCTTAACCAAGGAAGACTGAACCAGAGACTGCTAAGGCAAGGTGGACAGGGCAGAGCCTGACCCATCAGAGAACTGAGCTGGGGAACCAACTCCAATTCATGCTGAAAACCACACTGGAACCCTGGCAACCGAGAACGCCCAACAGGTAAGAGAACTAGACTCGCCCCAGTCAATGTGGGTATGCCATACCCTACAACAATAGAAGAAGACGAGGAAGAGGCTTACTCCTAGCCTTCCCATAGTCGCAAACACCGAGACAGCTAAACTTGTCTCCATCAAGATGTACAGTATGTTTCAGCAGTCAGGCTGACTAGGCCAGGGACCGTGGATTGGAGTGACGTAAAGGGGGCCCTGAGTGATCAACTGGCACTCCTGGCAAGGTGCAGAACTACTGACCACAGTACCATATCTGCAACCACACTCTACTAGGTCAGCTGGGGCCACCAGAATCACTGGTCCCCTTATCAAAGCAATCTTACGCAGAACCCTGCCTAGCAGAGAGAATGGAGAAGGACATACAGAACCGAACATCCTGTCAAGACAGTACTAAAGGCATCCGGACCACTGACATAGGATCCTGGGACAGGGAAGCAAAGGCTGATAGCCTGTGAAGGTGACGGAACACAACAGATCCACGACTGGTTGGACTCCATAGCGACACGGGGATTAGCACATCCTGTCGCAGAGGGGCTCCGCCGGAGCTAATATCACTAACATGCAGGGAGCATTATCTCCGCCCAGAAGGGAACATAGACACTCCCTGGAAGGTCCACCAGCTCCAGGCCCCTTCCAATGGTTAATGTAGGACATCTGTCGTCAGACGGACCGAGCACCCCCAGACCGGCAAATCCAGAAGGGGAGTGGTCAAGCGAGATAGAGCCAACTGAAAAACGCTCACTGTTTAGAATTCAATAGGCGTAAGGACCTTCTAAGGGCCCCACCACAACCAGAATCGCAGGGGGTTTCAGAAGAAACCTTCCCCTTCAACCTGAAGGGTTGGCAACCATGGTGACCGTTTCCAGGAAGGAGGAAGGAGGAACTGCCCCCAGACAGGGCCCTCGAGTTCATCCACTTCAAGAGAAAAAACGTCATACAGGTGGGAAGGCCCACAGACCCTGCTCCAGGGGTGCTGGATTCCTGTCCTATGTCACCAATAGAAGTCGCAGAAGCGCACAAGGGGAACTGAGCATAAGGGACCTCTTCCGAGCAAGTTACCAACGGGTCCACCAGTTGCCTGTTGTTGAGAGACCGGGACAGCAATGAGGGACTGAGCCCATGAGACCAGATTGCCCACCTAATTGCCGAGAGGGGGAGAATCTGGTTTGAACCTAATCCAGAATCATTCCTATTAATGGAGTTACCACTTTAGGGAACAGCGAGGACTCGGGGTGATTGAACACCCATCCAAATGACTCCCAATGGACCCACCAGCCGGGTATCCAACTATCCTGACGCAGAGACAGGGAAGTGAGGAAGGGCGTCCGGGTAGACATCGCGCGGACGCCCCTTGGTCTCATCAGAGACATCACCATCGACAGCACCTGAGTGAACACTCTGGGAGTTGAAGAGAGGCCAGATAACAAGGCCACAATTAGCAGTGTTGGAATTCCAAAAGGAACCTGGAGAGCCTCAGAGACCTGAGCGCACAGGAATGTAAACATAAGCATTGTAGAGTTTCCCAGACAGCAAGAAGCCCACTGGGCGCAAGGTGCTGATGGCCCAACTCAAGAGTTTCCATGCAGGAAACTGCCTGTAATTAGAGAATTGCTGTGAATCCAGAATGGGCAAACCCGACCCATCCTTTGGGGGGCTGCGGGAGGTGGTATAGCGGCCCTTGCCTATTACGGGCAATCTGCAAGAGACCCTCAGACCTTGCAGGCCTAGCATGGCCTGTGCCAGCAACTCAACAGCGGCAGGGACCAGGAGTACCTGGGACCTGATAAAAACTGGGGAAGGCCGTGCAGCAAACGCTATCCTGTATCTGGAGGACACAACCTCCTGAATCCACCAGAATGAGGCGAGATACCTCCTGATAAGAGCAAGGTGCTGCAGCCATCCCCTCACCCAGCCGGGCGAGGGCGCCCCATCATGCTTGAGGGGGTGTGGTGGAAGATTTGGGCTTAGCCCCGCCGGAGGGGTCAGAGCGTTGTCTGCTGCTCGTGGGGCAGGAGTCTGCACAAAAATTCCGGAAGGACACCCCTGGTTCTTGTTTAACACTAAGGTAAAGGGGGAGGAGGGGTGCCCCTGCCTCGAGGGGGCCGAGACGGCCGTCTGCGAAGGGATGATTTGCCCTTTTTACCGAACAGGTCTAGACAGGCCCAAAATAGGCGTTGCCCTCTAAAGGGGAGCCCAGTAAGAGTCTTTTTAGTAGCATCATCAGCACCCCACTGTCGCAGCCAGACCAAGCGTCGAATAGCCACCGCAAGGGCGGAAGTTCTTGCACACATTCTAATCGCGTCATCCAGCGCTAATAGAATAAACTTCACAAATACATCACAATTGGAGAGTGCATTAAACACCTCCCAGGGGAGATCCTCGGGGTGATGATCGAGCAATTTTTTGATGACGGTTCTAGCGGCCACTGCAGTAATGGCTGTGGCACAGACCGGGCGCAGCGCCGCCCCAGCACAAGAAAAGGCATGGGAGGCCAGCAGCTCAATGCGCCGGTCCTCAGCATCCCGAAGGGTACTATAAGCAGGGGTTGTAATAAAGGGGGGGTTAGGGACCCCTATGATCGGCGCATCCACCATGGGGGGTGATGACCAACAATTAACCACCTCAGGGGGAAAAGGGTATTTCCTATCCCAGTCCCCTGGAACCCCTGGAAGTTTACTGGGGCATTCCCATTCCTTGAGCACAAGGGCATGGAAATGAGCCTGCTCTAAAAATTCCAAACGTGCAGTCGCAGTATGGAAACGCTCCCCTCTAGGCTTGGGGACCTGACCGGGGGGAGAGATAGACAGTGCCTTAAAGACCATAAGCAACAAGTCGTCAGTGTCACACTGGCCCCAGTATTCAGGGCCAGAATCGTCATGACTCCTCTGCCTCTCATCAGAACAGCCTGAGTCAGAGAACAACTCCCCTTCATCAGAAGGGGTATAGTCACACGGAGTAGCAAACCCCTCAGTTCTCATAGAACATACAGAAACATGGAGGCGACAGGTGCCACTTTCTACCAGGGCCCATTCGCTCTGACAACCTAGCAATAATCTGTTCAGCCGTAGGCAGTCTGGAAGGCCCAGCAGGCTGCAATTCCCCACTTGTAGGCGACTCAGCAGGAGAGAGATTTAAGCCTGAGGAGATAGGTGAATTGAAGCTAGGTGTAGCCACTGGCCGACCAGATTGCAGGGCCAGGGCTTGCTCGGCACAGGGTACGCAGACCCGTGCCCTGTCAGCATCAGCATGGGTTCCAGAGGGACCCCGGTCACATAATTCTGAGATGCCTCCATATGGTGATTAATCAAGGCACAATATGCCAGTAGGGATTTACACTATAAGTAACCCTGGATTCCCCAAAGACCCGCTATGGAAGTGGGAGAATATTACAAGGCCCGCTATAATTTTACACCGGGCCGGGAGAAGCCAATGGTGTTCACCAGTCTGAAAGACATAATGGGAATAAAGGGTGTCAGAACCATGGGCAGTAAACAAGGATCATGAAAATCGCCCGCGAGGGCACTTACAGACCAAGGGAGGAGGAGGACCGCTACCACGCGTGCGTGCGACCAGCATCAAAATGGCGCCAAGCAAACCTCGAAGGGCGGGCCAGAGCGTGCCAACCAGGTCCCCGCCCCCCCCGAAGAGCGCGAAGCTCTGAGATAGTTACAAGTTGTCATGAGGAGCGACGTGTATGGCACACTTAGAAAAGATGATTTGCCAATGAAGACGCCGCAGCGTCTGAGACGACGTCGCCGCCCAGCGCAGCACATCCAGTAAAGGAAGAGGTGCACGCGTCGGCGACAAATACACAGCAAGGAACAAACAGCGCAGCTCTGACACCAGGAATACCAGTCCGGGGCAAGACTAAGGCCATAACGTGTAAAACATACACTAAGACCACCACACACACACACTCCCCCCCCCTTTCTTTCCCCCCGGGCTACGGGGGGAGTGAGGGAGGATGGCGACCCTTTGTACAGGGCCCACGGCTACACGGGGCATGGGGCAATAGTGCGGGAGGGGCATCCACTAGAGGCTCACCATCAGCCCTAAACCGCCTACCCTTTGGTGGGGGAGTGCGGTGGGGCATTGCTCCGTTAAGCACGCATGGTGCTGCCTACCTTCACCCGACCAGCGCAGCCCAGGCTGGGAGGCACATCACAGGGAGGACGGGTGGGAATAGTTCAACAGGGCCGCAGGCTTTGGTAGCCCCGCTCACCTGCGAGAGAGTGATACTTCATGTCTTCGCAGTCAGCACTGCAGAGAAATCTGGGGATTTGTGGGAGGTCCCTGGGTATTTGAAGGGCCGGGAGGAGCCTTTTTTCCATGTCTCTACAGTGCAGCGCCATCTGGTGGAGGATAATCCAAGTGTAAGTATTATATCTGGAGCAGGACGTACTGTATACTAAGAATATCTCTCATTGTTTACAAAGCTGCCACATCCCCGCCATCGCGCTCCCCGACATTAAGATAGGGGCTAGATTTCCCATGGATTTGAACGAAAGCCTCCTGTCAATTGACATTGTCATAGCAGGCGGTTCTCATTGGAGTAGAGCCTGCGAATGTGCTGTTGGAGCGTGGCGAGTTTCTTCAGGCTTTTGACTATCCTGGGTTTGGTCCTTGCCCTCAGGGCATCCCACTTTGTGAAACCCCCAGGTCACCCACCAAAACTCACCCTTTCTCTGTCCTATGGCGCATGCACAGCCTCTCATCCTCTGCGGATGTCAAATCGTCTAGACCCCAGGCGATTCTAACAGAGCTCAATGGCGGCCACATCCCCGCTATCATCTAAAAAGTTGCATGTCCCCACTGGACATTCACAAATGCCTGGCACAGCGAGCGTCCTGCCAAAAGTATAGCAGACGGCAGCCGCTGCTCGAGTATCTGCTTGGAGAGTTTCTGCTTGAATTTCTTTGCCAGAGGTCAGAATAACCTCCAAGAGCTGCTGTTTTGATATGAACTGCATCCCACCCATACATTTTCGCTTAAGGATACATCAAAGGTTAGGGGAGGATGGTGGCCCCACCATGAGTTTCTCTCCTTTTATGCCCCTTTGGCGCGTGCCCTGCCAAAGGTATAGCAGACGGCAGTCGCTGCTCGGGCATGCGCCATTGAATCAGGTAGAAGGTGAGTTTACTGGGTGACCTGGGTTTTTTTTAAACAGAGGGGCATTCTGAATCCGGATGCCCCGGGGGGAGGGAGTAAGCCTGCCCTGAAGGCTCATAGTAAGTAGGTTAGCGTAGTGTCCCTGGGGGCTAGGACCCTGCTGCAAGGGATGGTTTAGACCCGCTTTAATGGGGTTTCTCCAAATGAGCAAAAACACACCTAGTAATAATTTAATGGTTGCCCTCATGCAGTGTTCCCCAAATCTTCTACTCAAGAGCCTCCAATTGGACGTGGGGTTCAGATCTCCAGACGTGCAGTTGAAATAATGAGTGCAGCAGCAGAGCTATATAGCAAGCTATGTGGAGATTTACAAACATGACCTGTTGCTTGCTCTTGAGGTGATGGTTGGGGATAACATTGCATAACATTGGGGGATCCTCGGTCAGAATGATTAATGGACAGACCAGTAGCAGCACCACTGTAAACAGCTGTCACGACTCACTAGCATTAAATTGAACCCGCTTAATTGTATCCCCGACTGCTTTAAAGTCAGTAACACAAATTCATAGAGGCGAGCAGATTGAAGATGGAACAGACAGATAGACAATGTGAGGCTATTTACATATTTTTCCCAGGTTAAAATCTGAGAAAGTGCTTGGGGAGGGGGCAAAATGAAACCATCTGCACAAACCATTAAGGCTAATATACTAAATAGCTTCTAATAGCTCACATGCCCCCTTGCTATAGCTTAACCCATTGTGCTGGACGTTTAATCATGCTGCCTGCACACTATGCAAGCTAATCTGTCCAATATTAGCAAGTCTTTGCAGCATAAGAGCACTGAAAAAAAAACATTTAAATAATATTCACATTATAATAAGTTAGTCATCTTGTGGGACAAAGAATTGACAAGATTGTCCAGATCAGACTGGAAGATAGGTTGATAACATTAGGTCTCAATACAAAATATACATACAGTGAATCCACCCACAGCTTCTTTGTCAGCAACATGTTTAGGAGGAACTCTGGCCATCATAAATGAATACAGCTATATCTTCATTTGAACCCTGAAGCAGTCAAGGGTGGGTAAGAGGACAAGAGTCACAGCTGTCTGTGTGATGTGCAATGACAATAGATAGGAAACTGCAGAACCCAATGCCATAGCTTTTGTTTTGTCTAAGGGTTCTACAATCGTGTAGCTCTCTAGGTCTGCAGCTGTCACAGAACTACAAGCCCTAGCATGCCCTACCATTTGTATACGTAGGGAGTTACTGCTTTCCATTTGTATACGCAGGGAGTTACTGCTTTTCTACTAAAAATAATTGGTGAGATTGTACAGATCAGATTCGGAAGGTGTGCCCAATCAGAAACACCAATCAGTTCCAAATGATCATGCAAATGAGAACTTTCTCTGATTTTTCTAGATGGTCAAATCAAATTACAGTCAGTATTAATTTTTCTCAAATGATGTTATAGATTGTAAATAACTGAAATTTGTAATTGGTTGCATTTGCAGCATTAGCAGATCACATTTCCTAAAACCGGCTAAATTACATGTTAACATAGGACCCCCTTCTTTGATATCTCCTTCATAATTTTTACATCCATTGAACGTGTGAGTTTTTAGAGAGTTTCTGCTTGAATTTCTTTTGCCAGGGGTCAGAATAACCTCCAAGAGCTGCTGTTTTGATGTGAACTGCCTCCCACCCATATATTTTTTTTGCTTGAGGATACATCAAAGGTCAGGGGAGGATGGTGGCCACACCATGAGTTTCTCCCCTTTATTCCCCTCGTAATCAGTGACTTTCCTTTGAGATCTATGCATGAAGATGAAGACCGTGGTCAGTCAGAGAATCTATATACTTTGCTGAGGCAATTTTCACACCTTCAGGAACCATAAAAAGGCTACCAGCTCTCTCCCCATGATTCTGGGCCAAATCATGATCCCGCCACTGCTGTGCTAACGCTGCAGCCTTGTACGACAATGTAACAACCCACCAACTATCCGCTAATCTATCCATCTGGCCCATTCAGTGTTGCACATCACAACAAGACTGTTTGAAAATGAGTCTTCATGTATTCCTGGGCTCATAGCAACCATTTATGCATATGAGCAATAATTAGGGATGACCTCTAGAGGATCCTGCAGTTTGTGGTCCGCAGGACTTAAAGTGGACACAAACTCACATGTTTAACTAACATCCCCTGAATTGCTCCCCCCATGAGTACCTTTTGCCAATTTTCACTGCTCCTGCTTCACCCTAATTTCAGCTTATTCCGCCTGTTTTAGCTATAGAGCTCTGCCTCCTCCGTTCATTGTCACTGATGGGTGCGACAATGATGTCATTATCACACCTGTGCAATGACTGATCACATGTCATCTTACAGAAAGGGACAGCAATGATTTGAAAAGTGAAAATATCCAATTTTAGTTCTACACCCTAAGAATTGGCAGGGGCTTCGGCCAAATAAATTTCACATGTTTAGTGGTTTTTGGTCCACTTTAATGGGCACCAGTAGCATGAAATACCTGTTTGCTGCTTTGTAATAGCATCTTAGCTAACAGCTGCTCTCTTAACCAGATGATTTGGCCAGCAGAAATCTTCCTTATTATGCCTTTATCTGCACAAACTGTCTGTGATCTGAATCAGCCAAAAATCTCTTCAAAGCACAATAATCATGCTGCAGTTTTCATAAAAATACCTAATTTTGTCCAAGTTATTTAACTATTTGATGCTTTTAGGCAGTCTTTCCCATAATGCTTAAAACGTTGTGGCCTCCTTAAAAATGTGAAATATTCATCTTGTGTAAGTTTCCTTTTTTGTCAACTAATTATCACAGGTGTCTGAAACACGGAGGTCAGTGATCAAAAGAGCCCTAAGACACAATACCATCCATGAGTTTAATTGGAATATAAGAAATTACAGTTACATAATACTGCTGTGTAATGACCCATTTTTGTGGAATTTTAAAACAAGACCAGACTTGCAGTTGCCAGCAAATTCTCCCCTACTCATCTGCCATCTTCTGTACCCTCTATTGCTGTACAGGGGCCAGCATCAAAGCTAAAAGGAGCACGAAAAATGGCCCAATGATAAAAATCCATATAAATATGGATTATGGATGGAGGTAGGAGAGGTCACTTATACACCCGGCATCAAGCTATATCCAGCCAGGTTTATTTTTTCATTTTAATGGAAGAAAGAGGACATCAGGGGTGACAGGTTATGTTGCCCCTGTTAGATTAAACCTGTCAGCCTTGGTTTTTCTTCCTACCATGAGAGGATAAACCACAAGCTTGGCTGGAGTTTTATCCAGCTCGGGTGTATAAGTGACCCCTCCTCTCAGTAGCCGACGTGTTTATATGGATTTTTAATATTATACAATTTCTCGATAGTGCTCCTTTTACCTTCAACCTGGGACCCCACTTATAGCTTCCAGCCTCAGGGGTGTGTGTGAGGAGTACAAGACCAATCAAAGGTGCTCATTATCCTTTATGGGCACCTTGGCCTAGTCTAGTGAGACTGAAGCCAAGAAGTGCAGGACCCCTTGTGGAGATGACAAACCAGCCTCCAAGAGAGCAGGCAGACAATAGGGGTGCAGACTTTTCCTGCATATACCCTACAGTTGTCCTGAGAGCTGCGGTGTCTTTCACCCCCCCGAGCATCTAGTCACAATTGTGGAGCTCCCTCTGTGTGGCAGAAGCACAGGAATGCACCCACTAATGGTATTTGCAATCAGCACATGCATGGGGATATCCATTGTCTGCTGACAGTCATATAAGCTGCAACAGCAAGAGGCCTTGGCATCTTTTCCCTGTTTGATAAATTGTCCAGGTTTGCCAATTCAACTTGGGATGCCTGGGGGAGGGTGGGAAATCCAAAGGCTTCTGCTGATTTTCTGGGTGTAACTCCCCATTTAATAAACCCCAATGAGTGCATCTGAGCATTTGTTTCCAGTACACCGTGACTAACCAGTACCCATTCTCAATGGAAAATTTAAGACAAAGTAGCAAAGCACAGTTGGAGGTGTACATAAGCCAGACCTTAAGCTCTGTTCCCAGTTACAGACTACTACATTTAGATCGACATCTAAGCCTCCTCCCAAACATCACTGTCCAGATAAGGCCAATACATTATTAAAGCCTTATAGTAGGGAATACCCAGGGTTCCTTGCATGGTGGAAGCCAAAGAGGCTGGAGATATCAGCAGGGACCAAAACGGTGTGTTAAGTCTCTACTTCTAACAACATATTACATTCACACATGTATATTGTCAAACCAACAATACAGATGCTCAACGCATCAAGCTTGAAGTATAAGCGGTGACCAAATGTGCATTTTGGGTCTCTAATTCCAAGTCTCCTCCACGTAAGACATTTATGGTAGACTATAGGTACAAAGCGCCTGGAGGTAGAAGAAAGGACCAAAAGGGAGATTCAGGTCTCTACACCCAACAATTAAGATTGACGGAAGAAGTAGAGATCAAAAGTTTCAGGTCTCCACTTCTAATATTTCAAATGTAAAGACATCCTGACAGCAAGTCAACGGAGGCCTACAGCAATGCTGGCAAACCACAGTACCCAGAAGTATCATGTGGTAGACTGGCATAGTATAAAAGGCCACTATAAGTAGTAATGAGGTCATGCTGGCCAGTCACATTAGCGAGTACTAGGTGGGCACCTGGGCGAGTTCAGAGGGTCCCCTTTATGGTGTGTCACAACACACACAACAGTCAAACTATATATTCCATATTTGAAATCCAATAAAAACAACATTTTTGGGGTCCAGAAAAACCCAAATATTGGGGGTACCCAACACTGTATTCTCTTTTATTTAGGCCCACCTTACTTGACAGAAAAACTTCTCAGATCAGGTTTCTGAGATCATACAGGTGTTAACATAGTATTTAGCAGAAGGAGGGCACTCACATTTTGCTAGAGTTCCTCTTTAGGCAAGTGAAAACCTTTGCAGATGAGAGGCTGGAGATTGTAGACAGAGGATGTAACCTTCAGCCAATGAGCTGTGTCAACACTCAGAAGTTCTGAGAGATCCGGGGAGGAAGCGGCTAAGCTCCAGCCGTTTATCCAGGCCGCGCATCTGCTTAGAACATTAACGATGTTTACATGGACATGTGTCTGGGGCAAATACTCCACATGTGTGTGAGTTTGCTCTTTACGGGGCGGCTGCACTTCCACATACACACGATGAAAACGCCGGGGTATGGCACACAGCCAGCACATTTACACCTTCCTTTCCCCAATACAGGACTACTGTCACCAACCTGATATCGGAACTGAATAGACATGTAAACACAGTGTGTAAATACAAGGGATAGAGTGTATTAAAACATTTGATGGTGTCTTGATGATTATTCATAATTAGCCCAGTCTGATGCCTATATTGACAATATAAAAGGAAATGCAGTCCACTCACGAGGTGAAGAAAACGCATCTGATTTGTGGTTTTCATGCTAAACTAGGCTAGACAGCGCACTAAAAGGTGCCTTCTTTTGGGACACTCACTTACTAGAGCATGATTGGTCCACTGCAGGCATCCCCAATAAGTGTACTTGCTGCACCTGGTAAACTTAAAAGGCTGCCAGTGGAGGTGCGGAAGGAGAGGAAATGCTGTGGGGTGCTTCATCTAGGCAGCAGAGTATGCTTCAAACTAGATTGTGCATAAGGGGGAGCCATGCGAGGGTTGTGCATGTGGAGTGGGATCAAGGTGAGAATACAAGGACATTGGGGGGGGGGGGTGTGACCCTGGGATGGGGATGTCCCTGGGACAGGGCTGCAGGATCAAGCAAAAAGGTGAATAATGTATATCGGGGCACAATACACAAAGGGGTTCACAGTACAGGGCTTCCAAAAAAATCTGGAACATTTTGTTTTTTTTAGAAGTACACTCTTACCAAAAATGTGTGAAGATACAAATTGGGATGCCTGCCTGGTAAAAAAGTAAATAAATTACTTAACAAGGCTGCACTCTCACACAGCTTGCATGTACCCCTTTGACTGGCAGTGGCCAGTAAAGGTTTGTTGGAAAAGTGTGTGCACAGTTACTTAAAGTGGACCAACAGTCAAGAAATAAACCAGACAACACAACAAACCACGCTCATATGTATATATGCAAAATTAATTTACCGTTTTCTAATTCTTGTTGTAGTAAATTTTAGAAACAAATGGGTGGGCTTCCTGTTACTGTGCATTGGCAGTTATTTTATGACTGAGGGCTAGGAAGAAGTCCTCATCCTTTATCTACTCTGCACCCCCCCCCCCCCCCCCCCCAAGTCTCCAGATTTAGGATGCTTGTCCAAACTGGAAGCTCAAGAAATACAATTCTGTGAGTACTCACCTGTAGAATTGGTATTATAAGTATATAGCACGTCCCGTTCCAGAATAGACATTACACATGGGTTATACATCCACAAGATTGCTCTGGACTGCAGAAAAAACTCCCAGCCCCTTAAATAGCCAGGAACCTCCCACCAATTTCCAGTGTTGACAAGCAGTTATACAAGAAGCCGGGAGAACAATAAACACAAATTGAACAATCATCATACAGAGGTAACCAAAAATAATGATAACAAGGGTGGGATGGAACAGGACGTGCTGTATACTTATAATACCAATTCTACAGGTGAGTACTCACAAAATTGTATTATTCCAAGTATAGTATCAGCTGAGGCCCTAACATCAACCTTGTAAAACTTTGAAAAAGTATGAACAGAAGACCAAGTAGCGGCCTTGCAAACTTGTTCAACAGAAGCTTGGTGCTGAAAAACCCAAAAGGCACCAATAGCATGAGTAGAATGAGCAGTAAGGCGGAAGGGAGGCTCCTTCCCCTTAGAAGAATAGGCTTGCACCACCGCCTGACGGATCCACTTACTGAGGCAAACCCTTCCTAGGTCCATAAGGGAGAACGAAAAGAGCATCAGTCTTCCTGAAGGATTCAGTAGCTACCAAATAAAACTTCAGTCCTAACCACATCCAGAGAATGTAAGACCCTCTCCTTAGGGTTACTAGGATTAGGACACAAAGAAGGCAAGACAATGTCCTGATTGAGGTGAAAAGCAGACACAACCTAGGCAGAAAATCTGGCTTAAACCTAAACACCATCTTGTCCTGGTGTCTCTCAAAATAAGGAGGTTTGATGGAAAGAGCCGCCAACTCAAAAACACGCCTAACAGAAGTGATAGCCACCAAAAAGGCTACCTTAAGCGTCAAGATAGACAAAGGGGCCTTACGCAGAGGCTTAAAAGGAGGACCCTGCATAGCGGATAAGACCTAATTCAAATCCCAGACTGGTAACATAGGCTTACGAGGAGGGCGCATGTGAGTAACCCCCTGGAAGAAGGTCTTAACCAACCGATGGTTGGCAAAGGATCTTTGGAAGAGGCTTAAACATGACCTTTGAGGGTACTAAGTTGAAGACCCAAGTCCAAACCATGTTGCAGGAATTCCAGGATCCTGGGAACAGAAAACACCCGACAGGGAAGGGACTTAGACTCACACCAGGCAATGAAAGCATGCCATACCCTATAGTAGATAAAGGATGAGGACTTCTTCCTAGCCCTAATCATGGTATCAACTACAGAAGCAGGCAGCCCCTTCTCCACAAAGATGGAGGTTTCAGCAGCCAGGCCATTAAAGCCAGCGTTTGTAAATTGGGATGGCGTAGTTGCCCCTGAGTGAGCAGGTCTGGATCCTTGGGCAGGGCATACTAATCTACTGCCAACTGCACGGCGATCGGGGTGCCCCGCGGAAGTGGACCAACACCCAGGATAGTGAAAATCCTGGGTGTTGGTCCACTTTAAGTGGAGTAGAAGCGAGCACGTGGAATCTACTTGCTTGCCACTGAAAGGGTTAAGGTCCACCTAAACCTTCCCCTGCAGCTCTGTGCCAGGCACAATAAATACAATTCTGTGAAATACTCACCTGTAGAATTGGTATTATACGTATACAGTACGTCCTGCTCCATATATAATACTTACAATTGGGTTATCCTCCGCCAGAGGGCGCTGTGCACTGCAGACATGCAAAAACAGGCTCCTCCCGGCCCTTCATATACCCAGGGACCTCCCACAAATCCCCAGTATTGAAAAGCAGTGAATCAGAAGCCGGGAGAAACCAACCACCAAAACAACTGGTAATGATAACAATAACAACAATCACCAAACGGGATCCAGAATAATGCAAACCAGGGTGGGGTGGAGCAGGACGTACTGTATACGTATAATACCAATTCTACAGGTGAGTATTTCACAGAATTGTATTATTCTAAGTATACAGTACGTCCTGCTCCATATATAATACTTACAATTGGGACATCCAATAGCAGTGTCCATAGAACAGGGTGGGATCCCCAACAAGAAGGCAACAGCAGACAGTTGAAAGCACTGTTACCTGCAATACCTCGCTACCAAGAGCGACACGTGCGAAGGCTCTAACTTCAACATCCAAACGACCCTTGAAAGGGTACGAACAAGAAAACAAGTAGCGATCAAGCAAACCTTTTCAACAAGACCTGGTGCTGGAAGGCCCAAAGATACCAAGGCACCAGCGTAATCAGAATAGAGTGAGAAGAACTCGTCCCCCTAATAGGCTTGAGTAAAGGCCTAACAAGAGCCAAAACCAAGTAGCCCAGGAAGAAGCCAAGCCTTCCCCAGGACCAGAAGGGACATCTTATACAGGTAAAGGCCAGGCCCAAGGCCGCCTAACCTCTAGAGGCAGACGAGATCAGGCACATCCAGATGTAAATGCCCACAACCCCGAGGAACATTAGTCCCCTAAGGGACAGGAGACAATCCGGGAAACAAATTCCAGCACCTATTGAGGGAAAATAGATTCTCGTGCCTCAGCATTACAAGGAATAAGCCCAGAAGAAGGATAATGTCTTAATACCCGAGCCTGAGACACCACCTTAGGCAGAATAATCGGTGTAAGGCGGGACGCCACCACATTACGGTGAAGATACAGTAAGAAAACGAGGGCTAGCTAAACAGATCCGCCCGCTCAGGCGCACGGTCGACTGAGGTAACAGTCCCAGAAGGGCAACCTCAAGGATAAGAACCGTCAGACAGCATCCGGAATAGAGCCAAGGGTAACACCCCGCAAAGCAAATCGAATAGAAAGCAATCCCAACAGGGACTCTAGAACTACGTGGGGAATGTCAGTGAGCAATCCCTGAAAAAAAAATCAACCCAGGAAAGGAACTGAGTAAGACTTTGCAGAGAACGGACAGGACAGAGCCTGAACCACCAGGGCACCAAGTAGGAGAGCCAACTCCAACCCATGCTGTAATAACTATATAACCCTGGGAATAGAGCTCGCCCACAGGGGAGAGACCAAAAACTCAACCCAATCAATATGGGTAAGAATATCCCACAATAGATGGAAAAAAAGGCAGAAGAAGCCAACTCCTAGGCTTCCAGAAGTCACAGACACCCACAAAGGTGCACCCACTTCCATCAAGGTGGATAAACCAACCGTCAGACCATCCAGACCAGAGTCTGTAGATAGGGGTGAAATAGAAAAAAGGGGGGGCCTGAGTGAGCAGGCCAGCACTCCTGACAGGAAGTACAGGTCCGCTGTCCACATAACCACATCTGCAACCACACTCCACTAGGCCACCCAAGGGCCGTCAGTATCACTGGTTCCCCCTTCCAGCAGCAAACTTGCACAGAACCCTGTTTCCAGCAGGGTGAATGAGGATAAAAACATATAGAAACAGAATGTCCAGCATAAAGTCATGAAGCCTCATGACCAAGGACAGAACAATCTGAGACAGGGAAACAAAGGCCCAGGACCCATGAAGGTGGCGGGCCCAGAAAGATCCACACTAGACGGATCATATGGAGACACAAAAATTAGCACATCCTGTCACAGAAGGAAATCCACCGGAGCGAACATTGCAGATATGCAGATATGCAGGGAACTCTGCCCTTCACCCAGATCAGGATCAGATACCTTCCCGGGGGATCATCCTGCTTCCAAGTCCACGCAGGTAATTAATACAGGCCACTGTCGTCAGACAGATCAAGGGGCCCCCAAATAGACCAATCCCGCAAGGGAGAAGTCCAGCGATATAGAGCCAACCTGAAGGCCTACCTCTTCCAAAATAGATAGGTGGAAGGACCCCTAAAGGCTCCACCTCCCCCGGAATCACAGGGGAATTTAGGAGAAAAAAGTCCCCCCTCCCTCGACCTGATAGATTTGGAATCCAACCGCAGGAAGACGCAAGGAAGGGGGCCCCCTAGTACCTCAGTCTCAAGGGTAACCACCGTACCAAGGTGGAAGGGTACACAGACCCAGCACCAGGGAAGCTGGAACCTCAGTCCAGCATTTACAATATGAGTAGCAGAGGAGCCCAGGGGCTCTGAGCATAGGGGACAACCTTTGAACAGCCACCAACAAGCCCGCCAGCTGCAATCAAGCCTAGTGAAGAGACGGAACAGCAAGAGGGACCAAGCCCCTGCAAACAGATTGTCCATTTATAGTCAAGGAAGCGGGTTCCCGTATGAACCGAATCCAGGTTCATCCCTAGGAAAGGAGATCCCACTAAGGGAAAAAAGGAGGAATTGAGGTGATTGAACACCCATCCAAAGACTCTCAAAGGACACCACCAACCGAGTAACAAGCTCGGCCTGACGCAGGAATTGGGAAGCAAGGAGGGACGGTCAAGTAGTTCCTCGTGTGGACGCCTCCTTGGTCTCAGTAGAGAATCACCCCCGTCATCGCCTAGGCGATCAGCAGAACCAAGGCCAGATAATAAGGCCACAATCAGCAGTGTTGGAGCGCCAACGCTAACCTGCAAGGTCCTTGGTGCCCGGAAGGCACAATGGCAATGAAAAGAGCATCCTAGGTCCCTATCGACGGCAAGAGGTCCCTGGACACAGGGCACTGGCGGCCCAACTCAGAGAAACCATGCAGTAAAACCGCCTGTGAATGTAAATTGCCTCACCTATGGAAGGCACTAATGGACAGAGCGTCTCATCCGTTTGGAGGAAAGTGGAAAAGTTAGTGTAGAGGCCCCTGCCTCTGGCTGTTAAGGGCAACCCGCAGGTGACCCCAGACCTCGCAGATCGCGCATGGCCTGCGCCAACACGAGAAGAGAGGCACGGACCAGAAGCATCCTGAATATCTCGGGAGGGGGCCCAGCAGACACTATCCTGCATCTAGAGGAAACTTCCTCCTGACTCCATCAGAATGAGGCATGCCGCCTCCTGATAGAGGCGGCCATCCCCTCTATTCCAAAAAGCTGGAAGGTTACCACTGGTTCGGATTTGACGCTAACATAGGGGGGAGGAGGGGTGCCCCTGCCTCGAGAAGGCCGAGACCGTCTTCTGTAAAGGGGTGTTTTGCCCTTTTTTCCAAACAGGTCCAGACGGGCCCCGAATAGGCGTCGCCCTCTAAAGGGAAGCCCAGTAAGAATCTTTTTCGTAGCATCGTAAACACCCCACTGTCGCAGCCAGACCAGTCAGCGTATAGCTACAGCAAGGGTGGAAGTTCTAGCGCACATGCTGATGGTGTCATCCAGCGCCAAAAGGATAAATCTTACAAATTGTCAGTCTCCTCGCCATTCCTGCCCTTTAAAGCATCATGAGCGCGCCATACCACGGACTGCATGCAGCAGCAGACATGCTCGGCTGCATGGTTTTAACAGAGCAGGCTCTCCTTCTGTCGCATGCTCCACAGTGACACCTGCTGTTCAGCCCATTGGAAGTGCACAAGGCCTAGAGTGTAAGCTCTTGGACTTGATTTCACTTCCTGGTGTCCTGAGTTTGAATGGACAAGAAGTGACTTCACCAGACTCTGGCACATCCCTCCATGTGCTGATTGATAGCCCTATTTAAGAGGACAGCTGCCCTACAGCCAATGCTGTGTTATCAGCTTACTTCCTGGACCTTGTTTCCCTGATTCCTGAATACCTGATTGAATACCTGGATTTATACATGGACGGATAACCTGATTTTTGACGCGGATTGCTTATGGACTTTGCCTGTTTTCTGCCTGCCTCTGACCCCGGATTCACCCTTGGAGTCTGCTCAGACTTTTTATTTGCTCTTTGGAGTTTTTTCTGCTTCACTTCGCCCCATACCTGGAGCTCAGCTCAGCTCTCCCCATGATTGTAGCTAGGAGGCTTGACACAAATACATCACAACTGGAGAGTGCATTAAACACTTCCCAGGGGAGATCCTCAGGTTGATGATCAATCAGCTTTCTGATGAGGGTCCTGGCGGCCACTGCAGCGATGGCCACGGCGTAGACCGGGCGCAGAGTCGTCCCTGCACAAGAAAAGGCGTGGGAAGCCAGCCTATCAATGCGCCGGTCCTCAGCATCCCGAAGGGTACGATAAGAAGGGGCCGCAATAAAGGGGGGGTTAAGAACCCCAATGATCGGTGCATCCACCACGGGAGGTGATGACCAGCAGTTAACCACATCAGGGGGAAAGGGGTATTTCCAATCCCAGTCCCCTGGAAGTTTACTAGGGCATTGCCATTCTTTGAGTACAAGAGCCTGGAAGTGATCCTGCTCCAGAAATTCCAAATGCGGCGGCGCTGTATGGAAACTCTCCCTTCTGGGCCTGGAAGCCTCACCAGGGAAAGAGATAGACAAGACATCGAAGATCTTTATCAGTAATTCGTCGGTGTCACACAGGCCCCAAGAACCGGGGCCCGAATCATCCTGACTTCTTAGCCCCTCGTCCGATGAGCCCGAGTCAGAGAATAGCCGACCTTCATCATAAAGAGCAGAACCCTGCTCAGTAGTGAACTCTTCAGATTCAGAAGGAATGGGCGAAACCGGAGGCGTCAGGGACCGCTTCTTACCAGGGCCCAAGCGTTCAGCCAACCTCGAAATCACCTGCTCGGCCGTAGGCAGTCTGCGCGGCACGACTTGCTGTTCATTCCCGCTCGAGTGCGACTCATCAGGAGTGAGATTTAAGCACGGGGAGAGAGGTGTATTGAAACGAGGCGCAGCCACTGGCAAGCCTGATTGCAGGGCCAGTGCTTGTTCAGCACATGGTCCGCAGACCCGTGCTCTGTCCGCATCAGCGTGGGGCAGTCCACACGCTGTACACCCCGGTCACATAATTTTGAGATGCCTCCATATGGTGATTGTTAATGTAATATACCAGTAGGGATTTACGCAATAGGCAACCCTGGATGTCCCAAAAAACAGCTAGGAATGTGGGAGAATTTGTAAGCCTGCTACAATATATGTTAGGCCGGGAGAAGCCACCGGACTCTTCAAGGTCTGAAAGACAGAAGGGGAATAAGGGGTGTCAGTGCCATGCGCAACAAAAAGAATACTAATGATGAAAACGCCCGCGAGGGCACTCACTGACCTAGGGAGGAGAAGGACCACCAACACGCGCGGGGATAAACAAAATGGCGCCGACCGAATCTCGGAGGGCGGGTCTAAACTGGGCGTGACGCGGAGCGCGCCACGCCAGGTCCCCGCCTCCCCCAAAGAGCGCGAAGCTCTGAAGCAGCCGTTAAAAGCTCGGCAAGCCAAGCATAGAGTGTGCCAGTAAAGGCATCTGCTAGTGGATACTCGTGAAGTCTAAATACACCGCCACCATTCTGACGCCCGTAGGCGTGCACAAAATTAGTTTCCTGCCCAAAATGTAGTATAACAACGCAGGACGTGCAGTACACTATTGCATGCTAAATTGAGAGGGCCAAACTAGAAAGGCAGCACGGCTCTGACACCCAGTTACCGGTGAGGGGCAAAAGCACGGCCATAAGCGTGACAATACTGTACACTGAGACCGCCAACGGACACACACACACCCCCCTTCTTTTCCCCCGAATACGGGGGGAAACGAGGGAGGATGGCGACCCTTTACACAGGGTCCACCTCTACACAGGGCATGGGACAAGAATGCGGGAGGGACATCCACTATGAGGCTCACCATCAGCCTAAACCGCCTACCCTATGGTGGGGGACTGAGGTAGAGCATGGCTCCGTTAAGCACACATAGTGCTGCCTACCTTCACCCGACCAGCGCAGCCCAGGCTGGGAGGCACATCACAGGGAGGACGGGTGGGAGTAGTCCAACAGGGCCGCAGGCTGTAATGGACCCCCTCACCTGCGAGAGAGTGATACTTCATGTCTTCGCAGTCAGCACTGCAGAGAAATCTGGGGATTTGTGGGAAGTCCCTGGGTATATCAAGGGCCGGGAGGAGCCTGTTTTTGCATGTCTGCAGTGCACAGCGCCCTCTGGCGGAGGATAACCCAATTGTGAGCATTATATATGGAGCAGGACGTACTGTATACTTAGAATAAATATAATTCTGTGATTACTCACCTGTAGAATTGGTATTATGAGTATACAGTACGTCCTGCTCCAAATCTAATACTTACAGTTGGGATATACTCCGCCAGATGGCGCTGGACTGCAGAGACATTGAAAATAGGCTCTGCCCGGCCCCTCAAATACCCAGGGACCTCTCACAAATCCCCAGCATTGAAAAGCAGTTAATGAGAAGCCGGGAGAATTAAACAATCCAAACTATCAACTATAACAATGATAACAATCACTATACAGGGGATCCAAGAAAATGCAAACCAAGGGTGGGTTGGAGCAGGACGTACTGTATACTCATAATACCAATTCTACAGGTGAGTAATCACAGAATTGTATTATTCTTAGTATACAGTACGTCCTGCTCCAAATCTAATACTTACAGTTGGGACATCCAATAGCAGTGTCCATAAAGTAGGGTGGGATCCCCAAGAAAAATCAGCAGCAGGCAGAACCTTTCGGCCAAAAACAGCATCAGCTGAGGCCCTAACATCAACCTTGTAAAACTTTGAAAAGGTATGAACAGAAGACCAAGTAGCGGCCTTGCAAACTTGTTCAACAGAAGCCTGGTGCTGAAAAGCCCAAGAGGCACCAATAGCACGAGTGGAATGAGCAGTAAGGTGGAAGGGAGGATTCTTCCCCTTAGCAGAGTAGGCCTGAATCACAGCCTGACGAATCCACTTGCTGACAGTAGACTTGGCAGGAGCCAAACCCTTCCTAGGACCAGAAGGGACCACAAAAAGAGCATCAGTTTTCCCGAAAGGTGCAGTAGTCACCAGATAGTACTTCAGACACCTAACCACATCCAAAGAGTGCAAAACTCTCTCCTTAGCATTGCTAGGATTAGGGCACAAAGAAGGAAGAACAATATCCTGATTCAAATGAAAAGCAGACACTACAGTAGGTAGAAATTAAGGTTTGAAACGAAACACCACCTTGTCCTGGTGCCTCTCATAGTAGGGGGGCTGAATGGACAGCGCCGCCAACTCAGACACATGCCTGACAGAAGTGATAGCCACCAGAAATACAACCTTGAGCGTAAGAATGGCCAAGGCAGCATCCTGCACAGGTTCAAAGGGAGCACCCTGCAGGGCTGACAGAACCAAGTTCAGATCCCAAACAGGCACCATAGGCTTATGTGGGGGACGCACATGAGTGACCCCCTGGCAAAAAAGTCCTGATCAGAGGGTGCTGAGCAAAGGACTTCTGGAAGAAAATAGCCAGGGCAGAAACCTGACCCTTCAGAGTACTGAGTTGATGCCCCATCTCCAACCCATGCTGCCGGAACTCCAGAATCCTGGGAATAGAGAACACACGGCAGGGAAGAGACTTAGACTCACACCAGTCAATGTAGGCACGCCAAACCCTGTAGTAAATGGAAGAGAAAGACTTCTTCCTAGCTTTAATCAAAGTATCCACAACCGAGGAAGACAGCCCCTTCTCCATCAAGATGGAGGTTTCAGCATCCAAGCCGTCAAAGCCAGAGTTTGTAAATTGGGATGGCATAGTGAGCCCTGAGTGAACAGATCTGGCACCAAGGGCAGAACGTACTGATCTACTGCCAGCTGCACCACGTCTGCGAACCACACTCTTCTTGGCCACCTGGGGGCCACCAGAATTGCTGGCACCCCTTCCAGAGCAACCTTGCGCAGAACCCTTCCCAGCAGGGGAATTGGAGGGAAGACATACAGGAACTGAAAGTCCTTCCATGACACTGCTAGCGCATCCAAGGTCAGGGCCAGAGGATCCCTGGACAGAGAGACAAAAGCTGGGAGCTTTCGATTGTGGCGGGACGCAAACAGATCCACATCTGGTTGGCCCCAACGGTGACACAGAGATTGAAACACCCTGCTGCATAGGGACCATTCTCCCTGGCGAAAGGTCCCCTGCTCAGAGAGTCCGCCAGGTGATTTTCCGACCCCGGGATGTACACAGCTGAAATGCAGGGGACATTGGCCTCCGCCCAAGTCAGGATCAGACGCTTCCTGGAGGGCCCCCTTGCTCCGGGTCCCTCCCTGATGATTGATGTAGGCAACTGCCGTCTGGTTGTCCGATCACACCTGAACAGGCAGGCCCCGAAGATGAGTAGTCAAGCGAGCCAGAACTAACCTGATCGCCCGCAGCTCCAAGACATTGATAGGTGTGTGGGCCTCCTGAGGGCCCCACCTCCCCTGGAACCGCAGGGACTTCCAGAAACACCCCCGACCTGACAGACTGGCATCTGTGGTGACCGTCTCCCAGGAAGGGGCAAGAAAGGATCTGCCCCCCAACAGGTTCCTTGAGTCCATCCACCACGAGAGGGACCTCCTGACCAGGGGGGAGAGCACACAGACCCTGTCCAGGGACGCTTGGTCCTTGTCCCATACAGACAATAGGTGAAGTTGCAGAGGCCTCAAGTGGAACTGAGCATAAGGGACCGCTTCGAAGCACGCAACCATCAGGCCCACCAGCTGCATCCCCTGCCTGATGGAGGGATGGGGACAAGCTAGGAGGGACTGAGCCTGTGCAATCAAACTGTCCATCTTCTGCTGAGGAAGGAAGATTGCCTTGCCTGAACTGTATCAAGATTCATTCCTAGGAATGGAGTTACCAAGGAAGGGGACAGTGAGGACTTGGGGTGGTTGATCACCCATCCAAATGACTCCAGAGTGGACACCACCAGCTCAGTATACAACTCTGCCTGATGTAGAGACTGGGAAGTGATGAGGATGTCGTCCAGATAGGGAAGCACGCGGACGCCCTGACATCTGAGCAGAGACATCACGCCAGCCAGTACCTTGGTGAACACCCTGGGAGCTGAAGTGAGGCCGAAGGGAAAGGCCACAAATTGGTAGTGTTGATCCATCAGAGCGGACCTGAGGAACCTTTGATGACCTGGGAACACAGGAATATGAAGGTAAGCATCTTTGATGTCCACAGAAATCATGAAATCCCCTTGGCGCAGGGAACTGATGGCAGAGCGCAGAGTCTCCATGCGAAAGCGCCTGCCCCTGACAAACTTGTTGAGAATCTTTAAGTCCAGGATGGGCCTGACAGAACCATTCTTTTTGGGTATTGTGAATAGGTTGGAATAAAAGCCCTTGCCTTTTTCTCTTAAGGGGACCTGGCAGATGACCCCCAGCTCCAGGAGGCCTTGCACTGCTTGGACTAGCTCCTGAGCTGACACAGGGTCCTGAGGAATCCGGGGATCTGATGAATCTTGAAGGGGGATCGGCAGCAAACTCCCAACTTGTAACCGGAGGACACTACCTCCTGAATCCACCGGTCTGAGACATGAAGCCTCCAGACGTTAGTGAAGTGCTGCAGCTGTCCCCCCCACCTGGATGGGTGAGGGCGCCCCATCATGCCTGAGGGGGCTTGGGAGAGAATTTAGCTTTGGGACCCCAGGAGGAGCCAGGACATCCACGTCCTCTGCCTCTAACCCAGAAATCTCCCCGGGCCCCAGGGAAGAAACCCCCCTTCCCTGTCTTGCACCACGGAAAGGGGAGGAGAAGGAACCCTGATCCCGAAAGGGCCGAGATTGCCGCCTGCGCTGGGGTAACCTGCCTCCCTTAGCAAAAAGGTCCAGGCGGTCCCCAAACAGGCGCAGTCCTTTAAAGGGAAAACCAGTGAGGGCCTTCTTGGCAGCGTTGTCAGCAGCCCACTGGCGCAGCCAAACCGAGCGGCGTATAGCCACCACAAGGGCAGAAGTTCTGGCACACATTCTGATGGTGTCATCCAATGCTGATAGGACAAAATTTACAAAAACATCACAACTGGAGAGTGCCTTAAACACTTCACAAGGCAAAACATCAGGGGCACTATCAAGCATATTTCTGATAAGGGTTCTAGTGGCCACAGCAGTAATGGCAGAAGCACAGACCGGGCGCAGCGCTGTCCCCGCACATGCAAAGGCGTGGGATGCCAGCTGATCAATACGGCGGTCTTCAGCATCCCGCAGGGTAGTAGAATCAGGGGAATGCATGACAGAGGTGTTAGTTAGCCCTAGGATCGGTGCATCCACCTTGGGGGGGGGGGGGGAATGACCAACATTTAACCACCTCAGCAGGAAAAGGATACTTCCTATCCCAACTCCTTGGAACCCCGGGAAGTTTACTGGGGCGCTCCCATTCCTTGAGCACAAGGTTATGGAAATGTGCCTGCTCTGGAAATTCCAAACGTGATTTTGTTGTATGGAAAAGCTCCCCTCTTTGCCTGGGAGCCTCAACAGGGAGAGAGATAGACAGAACCTCAAAAATCTGGGTCAATAATCTGTCAGTGTCATCCGGGGCCCAAGGGTCAGAGCCAGAATCGTCAGGACCCCTCGGTCTCTCATCAGATGAGCCTGAATCAGAGAAGAGCTCCCCTTCATCAGACGGGGTATAGCCACACAGATTCCAAAACTCCTCAGTTCCCATAGGGAAAACAGTAACATTAGGCATCAAGTGCCGCTTCTTAGCAGGGGCCTTACGCGCTAAGGACTTCGAAATCAACTGTTCAATAGTAGCCAGTCTAGAAGACACATCAGGCTGAGAATCCCCACTAGTATGCAACTCAGTAGGAGTGAGGTTTAAGCTTGGGGGAGTAGGTGAAGTGAAACGAGGTGCAGCCACTGGCAGGCCAGATTGCAATGCAAGCACCTGTTCAGCACAGGGTACACAGACCCGCACCTTGTCAGCGTCAGCATGAGGCTGCCCACACGCTACACACAGCCAGTCTTGTCCCGAAGGGACCCCGGTCACATTATCCTGGGATGCCCCCATATGGTGATCATAGCAGCGCTATACGCCGATAGGGAATAACGCTATGTAGCAACCCTGGATGCCCCAATAACCCGCTAGGGAAGTGGGAGTATAATTTTTACAAGGCCTACAAGCAATATACTAAAACAGGGCCGGGAGAAGCCAAGAAGGGTTCGTCCCGCCTGAAAAAGACATAAGCAGACAAGACCTTAAGTACATCGTAACCAAGGTGAAGGTCGCGGCCACCCGCGAGGGCACTTACGGGCCGCGGTAGGTAGGAGTCCGTCGCGCATAGGCCAACCAAGCTGGAAAGATGGCGTCAGTATACCTCGAGGGGCGGGCCAGTAACAGCGATGACACAGAACGCGCCAAAGACGGCCCCCGAAGAGCACGAAGCCAGAACGGCCAACAGCCAATGATGCGCCTGAGGTAATGCCGCCGCCAAGCGCGGAACCAAGTCAGCGCGGCGGCGGCGGCATATTTAAAGGCAGTAAAGACAAGTCAGTGCGGCGGCCGACACAAGAATAAAGGCATGTGAAAAGAGAAAGCACAGACTGCATAACATACATATCTACACACATACACACCCAGCCCCTCTTTTCCCCCGAAGACTACAAGGAGGATGAGGGAGGACGGCAGCCACTTAAATAGGGCCCACCGATAGGCAGGGGCAATAGTGCGGGAGGGGCATCCCATAGAGGCTCACCATAAGCCTGAACCGCCTACCCTTTGGTGGGGGATTGCGGTGGAGCAGCGCTCCTAAGCACCAACGGCGGTGCTGCCTACCTTCACCCGACCAGCGCAGCCAAGGCTGGGAGGCATATTACTAGTGGAACGGGTGGAATAGTCCTACAGGGCCGCAGGTTAATAACCCCACTCACCTGCGAGTAGAGAGCCAATTTCTCGTCCTTTGCAACCAGACTGCAGAGAAATTCTGGGGATTTGTGGGAGGTCCCTGGGTATTTGAGGGGCCGGGAGGAGCCTATTTTCGATGTCTCTGCAGTCCAGCGCCATCTGGCAGAGTATATCCCAACTGTAAGTATTAGATTTGGAGCAGGACGTAATGTATACTAAGAATAGTAACCTCATCTACCACCCCACACCAACAGTGATCTCTGCATTAGAGAGGGATACTCCCCTTTACCTAGCACAGTTCTAAAGATTGAGGGACAGGGCAAGGGCTGCACACATGTTCTACCAAAATGAGATGGGGGGGAAGGGAGTGGGTGTGCCATGTGTGTGTAGCCGTTTCCTGTCCAGGACCCTCTCTAGCACAAGGTTGCAAGGGAGTGTTTAAACCGGACCTTCACCATGATTTATTGAAAAGCCCAAACCCTTAAAAAGCGTTTCCCCAGCATCTAAAATTAATATATTTTAAGTTTTTAGTCACTTACTTATTATTCTTTCCCCCACTGGGCTGCAACTCTGTTAAGGACTTTAGGATATGGGCGCCGCCATTTGATTCCAGAAGCATCACACTTACTGAGGAGAGGAGAGTGGGATAAAGTACAGGGGGGGCGGGTTACAGCTGTGCTTTACTCAGACAGAGCAAAGCTGGGGTCAGGAAAAGGTCAGCAGTCCCCAGAATGCAGAGCAGCACAGTCAGAAGGCACTTCCTGCCTGATGTCCCATAAGCCGCCATCTTGGATGTTTAAAAATCATCCTACCTGCATCTACTGCATGTTTTGAGCCTTTAATGTGAGCAATCTGTATGTGCAGGGAGTGGGAAACATATAACATAAACTCTTATTCAGAGTGAAAGACCACTTTAAGTCCAGAGGTTCCTTAAAGGAGCGGTATCACAAAATCACCTAATATTTAAAATTCATATAGATTGTGCCATCTAGTATATTTTGGCTGATTTTAAGTACTAGCCCATTTTTTTTGCGATGGAGCTCCTTTAACGTTCCTTGATCCTCAAGTCTTGCACTACCAATGGAGCAATCTCACAGAAACCCTCCAGCATGGAGAGATCCAGAGCCTTCAAATAAAACAGCAGCCAAATCAAAATTGGCAAATTGTTCAATTATCTAAACAAACAAAGTCGGAGGAAAAAAAAAGCGAAAGCGAGCATCTCGGGATTCTGGCTGGTCTCCCTGCCTTGGCCTCTTCCAGGCTATAGGCTCTGCCAAATTCCCAGCCTCGGCTCCAGTTTCACCCGAAAGCAGCAGCAGAACGGGCGCAGCGCTGCCACGGCCAGAATCTGAAGATGTAAAGTGGGAGGGGGTAGAAATCCCAGATCCAGAGGAGGCTGATGCAGGAGCAGATTCTTCCGAGATTTATTATGGTGAGAAATTGTGTCTGGGCCTCAACTGACATGAAAGGCCGCTAAATAAATTACCAGCAGACGCAAGATTTTGGAAGGGTATTCCGAGAGTGCCTGCTGCTCTGCCAGGCAGAGAAGATGCAGAGGGCACTGGGAACAGGATTAAAAGACAACCAAATCCTGGCTGCTGCTGACCTGATTTAACCCTTAAACTGATCTAAACATTCCCTAGTAGCTCTGAGGCAGGGCGGGAGGAGTCTGAGACTCCAGGGTAGGCTTACTTCCTCACCCCGAGGCATCCCCAATTGGGATGCCCCACTGTGTGACACCCCCCAGGGCACCCCAGTAAACTCACCTTTCTCCTGAGCTCACGGGGCATGGCCGCCAGCACTCACCTTCCTTATCGGCTGGGCAAGGCCCTGTCTGCCGCAACAAAATGGCTGTGCGTGGCCATGCACAGCCAAAGGAAGGAAGTGATGTCACACGCCACTCGTAAATGTGGCACGGGATTCGATGCGAGCCTGTGCCATGGGCCAGAGGAGAGGCTTGGCGTTCTGGGGGATTTCAAATTTTCTTAGTTGCATTTCACAGCAAAAACCATTGTTCCTAAACAGCTTACTACACATCAAAGGGATCTTATTGTTGAAAGGTATCAGATGTGATAATGGTACAAAAAAAATGTCCAAAAGTATTAGATGCACCACGGAACACAGTAAAGATGGTCATCAAGCTGTAGATAAAATCTGGCCCAACAGTGACAGTACCAAGAATTGGATGTCCCTCAAAATTGGAACATTAAAGGGATGGACTCCCAATTTTTTAAAAAAAGGGTACTCACCTCTTGTCCCCCGATGCGGATCGGTCCTACTCCAGCGATCAGCAACCCATGCAATTTCTGGATTGATGCCAGGCCAGGCCAGAGTTAAGATTACTTGCTGTGTAAAACCCTTCAGATTGCCCGGTAAAACTCACTTTTTCCTGGGCCTTTGGTGCATGCACAGGCTCTTGTTCAATCAGAGCATACCACATTCAGCAAACGTCTCTGTCCTTCTGCAATTGGGAGCACAAGTGTCTGCATCCTCACATCTTTGGGCCGTGCGCATACTCCGGCTCCCAACCATTCTGCTGGGGATGCTGAATGAGGTAAGTAGGAGACAAACAGATCTCATTGGACATGAAATTGGATGTCCTACTGTGTGTAATTTGGGGATGGCCCAAAACACTCTCCTCAACGGAGATCCCACTCTGTGGCTATGGCTGCATCCTTACTATATTTTCAGCTGGGGCGCATACCTGTACCAGCAATTTCCGAATGGTTGGTGTGGGCTTTCCCACAGTTAATGGTAAGACGAGAGAGGATGATTGGCTGAGCGGTGGGAAAGAGATAAAAGGTTAGTTTTTGGTAATCTGGGGGATACACACAGATTGCCCGAGGCTCATGTTGATTTGACAACCCACAGTGTGGAGGGCTCTGTTCCAGCCTGTCCTTCAAATCCAGCTCACTCCAATGTAATTCACAGTGTGCTTGCATCACTCTGCCACTGATCACAGAGGACAGCACAAAAGGGGGTTTCGGCAAGGCAATTTACCTTGGTTATCAAAAAGAAAGAAAAAGGATTACATTGTCATGCATAGCCCAACACATCGGGGAATACCTTTGGGTGTACCTGGACTTTAAAAATGAAAAAAAGTTGTGAAACAATTCTTGGTCTCTTTTTTTACATGACAAAAATACAATTCTGTGATTACTCACCTGTAGAATTGGTATTGTAAGTATACAGCACATCATGCTCCAGAAGATTCCTAACACATGGGGTAATACATCCACAAGATGGCGCTGGATTGCAGAAAACAGCTTGTGGCTCCTCCCGGCCCTATATAAACCAGAGACCTCCCACAAATTCCCCAGTATTGACAAGCAGTTAACAAGAAGCCGGGAGAACTATAATAACCATAATTCAAATGAACATCTGAACAATCACCATAAAGAGGTAACTAAGGATAATGATAACAAGGGTGGGATGGAGCAGGACGTGCTGTATACTTACAATACCAATTCTACAGGTGAGTAATCACAGAATTGTATTATTCCAAGTATACAGCACGTCCTGCTCCAGAAGATTCCTTACACATGGGACATCCAATAGCAGTGTCCGTAAGGTAGGGTGGGATCCCCAAAAGCAACAGCGGGCAGTTCAAACCACTTCCGCCTGCAGAACTTTGCGGCCAAAAGCAGCATCAGCTGAGGCCCTAGCATCAACCTTGTAAAACTTAGAAAAAGTATGAAGAGAAGACCAAGTAGCGGCCTTGCAAACTTGTTCAACAGAAGCTTGGTGCTGAAAAGCCCAAGAGGCACCAATAGCACGAGTAGAATGAGCAGTAAGGCAGAAAGGAGGTTCCTTCCCCTTAGCAGAATAGGCTTGAATCACAGCCTGACGGATCCACTTGCTGATGGTGGACTTAGCAGGAGCTAAACCCTTCTTAGGACCAGAAGGGACCACAAAAAGAGCATCAGTCTTCCTGAAAGGTTCAGTAGCCACCAAATAGAACTCCAGGGTTCTAACCACATCGAAAGAATGTAAAACCTGCTCCTTAGAATTACTAGGATTAGGGCACAGAGAAGGCAAGACAATGTCCTGATTGAATGAAAAGCAGACACAACCTTAGGCAGAAAATCTGGCTTAAAACTAAACACTACCTTGTCCTGGTGTCTCTCAAAGTAAGGAGGTTTGATAGAAAGCGCCGCCAACTCAGAAACACGCCTAACAGAAGTGATAGCCACCAAAAAGGCTACCTTAAGCGTCAAAATAAACAAAGGGGCCGCACGCAAGGGCTCAAGGGAGACCCCTGCAAGGCCGATAATACCAAGTTCAAATCCCAGACTGGTAACATAGGCTTACGAGGAGGACGCACGTGAGTAACCTCCTGAAAAAAGGTCTTAACCAGACGATGGTTGGCAAAAGATCTTTGGAAGAAAGTAGCCAAGGCTGAGACATAACCTTTGAGGGTACTAAGTTGAAGACCCAAATCCAAACCATGTTGCAGGAATTCCAGAATCCTGGGGATAGAAAACACCTGACAGGGAAGCGACCTAGACTCACACCAGTCAATTTAAGTATGCCATACCCTATAGTAGATGAATGACGAGGACTTCTTCCTAGCCTGAATCATGGTACTAACAACAGAGGCAGACAGCCCCTTTTCCATCAAGATGGAGGTTTCAGCAGCCAGGCCGTTAAAGCCAGCGTTTGTAAATTGGGATGGCGTAGCTGTCCTTGAGTGAGCAGATCTGGAACCTTGGCCAGGACATATTGATCTACTGCCAACTGCACGATGTCTGCGAACCACACTCTTCTTGGCAGACAGGGGGAAGAATGGTTGGCACCCCTTCCCGGGAGATCTTGAGCAGCACCCTGCCCCGCAGAGGGAACGGAGGAAACACATAAAGGAGCTGAAAGCTCTTCCAAGACATTGCTAGCGCATCCATGGCCAAAGCTGGAGGGTCCTGGGACAGAGAAACAAAGACTGGAAGCTTGTGATTGTGAAGGGACGCAAACAGATCCACATCCGGCCAACCCCAACGGTGGCACAGGGAGGGAATCTGCCTCTAGATTCTCCACCCCCGGGATTTAAACAGCTGAGAGACAAGGGACATTCTCCTCCGCCCAGGATAGAATCAGGGACACTTCCTTGAGGGCCCTCTTGCTCCGGGTCCCTCCCTGATGATTGATGTAGGCAACCACCGTCTGGTTGTCCGAGCGGACCTGAACAGCCCAACCCCGAAGGTGTGGAGTCAACTGAGCGAGAACCAACCTTATCACCCTTAGTTCCAGAATGTTGATAGGGGCCTCCTGAGGACACAACTGACCCTGGAATTGCAGAGACTTCCAGAAGCCCCCCCAACCGGTCAGACTGGCATCTGTGGTGACTGTCTCCCAGCAAGGGGTCAGAAAGGATCTGCCCACCAACAGGTTCCTTGAGTCCAGCCACCACGAGAGAGACCGCCTGGCTAGAGGGGACAGAACAAACACCTGCTCCAGGGACACAGGGTCCTGATCCCATACTGACAAGAGGTGAAGTTGAAGAGGTCTCATATGAAACTGAGCGTATGGAACCGCCTCAAAGCAAGACACCATCAGGCCCAACAGCTGCATCCCCTGCCATATGGAGGGATGAGGACAAGACAGAAGAAGCTGGGCCTGTGCTTGAAGACACTCCACCTTCTGCTGAGGGAGAAGGATCTTGACCTGAGACGTATCCAGAGTCATGCCCAGACAGGACCTCACCAAGGAAGGGGACAGGGAAGACTTGGGGTGGTTGATCACCCAGCCGAAAGACTCCAGTGTGGACACCACCCTCTGGGTATCCAGCTCTGCCTGCTGGAAAGACTGAGAAGTGATGAGAATGTCGTCCAAGTAAGGAAGGATGCGAATGCCCCGAGATCTCAGTAGAGCCATTACTCCCGCCAGTACCTTGGTGAAAACCCTGGGAGCCGAGGTGAGACCGAAAGGCAAGGCTACAAACTGACAGTGCTGATATCCCAGAGTGAACCTGAGAAATTTTTGATGACCTGAAAAAATTGATACATGAAGGTAAGGATCCTTGATGTCTACAGATGTCATGAAGTCGCCCGGGCGCAGTGAATTGACTGCAGAGCGCAAGGTTTCCATGCAAAAATGCTTGAATCTGACAAACTTGTTGAGACGCTTTAAATCCAGTATGGGTCAGAGGGACCGTCCTTTTTGGAGACAGTGGAAAGATTGGAATAGAAGCCTTTGCCCCTTTCCCTGAAAGGGACCGGGCAGATGACCCCCAACTCCAAAAGGTTTTGAACAGCAAGGCACAGACCCTGAGCAGACAGGGGGTTTTGAGCCATCCGGGATTTGATAAATCTTGGGGGTGGCCAGGCTGCAAGCTCTACCTTGTAACCGGAGGACACTACCTCCTGAATCCACCGGTCTGAGACATGAAGCCTCCAGACGTGAGCAAAGAGCCGAAGCCGTCCCCCCACCCGGATGGATGAGGGCGCCCCTTCATGGCTGAGGCGGCTTGGGGGAGGACTTAGGCTTGGGACCCCAGGAGGGGCCGGGGCGGCCACGTCCTCTGCCCTTTCCCCAAAAATCTATGCGGGCCCCAGCAAAGGAGGCTCCTCGCCCAATTCTGGAAGGAAGGGAGAAAGGCACCTATACCCCGAAAGGACCGGGACTGCCTCCTACGTTGAGGCACCCTGACGCCCATAGCAAACAAGTCCAAGGGTTCACCAAAGAGGTGCAGCCTCTTAAAGGGAAAGCCAGTGAGAGCCTTCTTAGCAGCGTTATCAGCTACCCACTGACGCAGCCAGACAGAGCGGCGTATAGCCACCAGCAGAGCAGATGTCCTCCCACACATTCTGATGGTATTATCCATAGCAGACAGAACATATGCAACAAATTCATAGCAAAGCAGGAGAAAACCCTACACTTCTCCTCCCGCAACATCAGAGGCCCAATCTAAGAGACTCTTGAGCAAGCCTTTAATAGCAACAGCTGTAATGGCAGAAGCACAAACCGGGCGCAGCGCGGTCCCCACACATGCAAAAGCATGGCAAGCCAGCTGGTCCATGCGCCGGTTCAGAGTAGTAGTGTCAGGGGAATGCATGATGGAAGCATTGGACAGCCCCAGAACAGGTGCATCCACTTCGGGAGGACATGACCAACGCTTAACCACATCAGCAGGAAAGGGATACCTCCTATCCCAACTCTTTGGCACCCCAGGAAACTTGCTAGGCCGTTCCCATTCTTTGAGCACCAGACTATTAAAGTGAGGTTGTTCAGGAAACTCCAAGCGTGGTCAAGCCGTATAAAAAAGCTCACCCTGCTGCTGCAGAGCCACGGCAGGAGGCGAAATACAGAGCACCTCAAAAATATAAGCCTGTCAGTGTCATCTGAGGACCATAGGTCAACCCCAGACCCGGTATCACCATAAACCTTAGGCTGTTCCTCAGATGATTCTGAATCAGAAAATAATTCCCCCTCCTCCTGGGGAGTATAACCAGGAACATCAAATATTTCCTCGGCCTCCACTGGAAAGAGAAACAGCGGGTGATAAATGCCGCTTCTTAGCAGAAGCCTTACGCGGGGCAGACCCAGCAATATACTTTTCAATGCTGGCCACCCGTGCAGCCAAATCAGGTTGAGACTCCCCACTGGTATGCACCTCACTAGGAGTCAGATGTAAGCGTGAGGGGGTAGGCGAAGCCAGAGGGGGCGCAGGCCCAGCCACAGGTAACCCAGACTGCAGCGCAAGCACCTGCTGGGCGCAGGGTACACACACCCTGACGTCATCACTTTTAGGGGATACCCCACACGCAACACATAGCCGGGCTTGTCCCGAAGGAACCCCAAGCACATTATCCTGAGAAGCCTCCATATGGTGATTAATGTGGCACCGCAGGCCAATATGGGATTAACGCTAAATATACCCGGGATGCCCCAAGAGCCCGCTAGGGAAGTGGGAGATATATAAATACAATGGCCCTCCAATATAGGATTAACGCTAAACCAAGGGGAGAGGACCGGGAGAAACCACAAAAGTTTGACCTGCCTGAAAGACATAAGCAGAAAACCCCATAAGCAAACACTGAAAATAAATCAAGACAAAAAAAAGGCCACCCCACAGGGGCACATACGGACCGCGTTAGGAAGAGAGCAGCCACGCAGCACAAGGGGCAAAATGGCGCTCGCATATACCTCGAGGGGCGGGCCGTGGAGAAGTGATGCAGAAAACATAATCCGCAAGGCCCCCCCCCCAAAGAGAGCGAAAACGCGCCCATGTGACTGAGCCAGCCATTGATGGCGCAACAGCGCCTGAGGCAATGTTGCCGCAGTCCGCGGAGCGCAGTACAAGCGCGCGGCGGCAACAAGGCAAAACACATGAAGCGCATCTAAGAGAAAGGAATTCTACAACCCTGCATTGGCTCCCACAGCACACATACACCCCCCCCCCCCCCCCCCCGGAGATGTCCCCAGGGAGAGCGAGGCGGGGGAGCAGCAGGCAACCTAAGAAAGGGGCCCAACTAAGGGGACAGGGAGTAAAGGGGGACCCCAGAGAGTGGGAGGGGCATCCCATAAGGCTCACCACGGGCCTATACCGCCTACCCTTTAAGACAGGGACTGCGGTTGGAGCAGCGCTCCGTAGCACCTGACCCCGATGCTGCCTACTTTCACCCGAACCAGTGCAGCCTAAGCTGGGAGGCAGTGGGTTCGGTACGGGTGGAATAGTCCTACAGGGACGCAGGCTAATATCCCCGCTCACCTGTGCAGCATAAAGATCCATCTTCTACTCTTCGCAGCCCAGACTGCAGATAAGAACTGGGGAATTTGTGGGAGGACCCTGGTTTATATAGGGCCAGGAGGAGCCACAAGCTGTTTTCTGCAGTCCAGCGCCATCGTGTGGATGTATTACCCCATGTGTAAGGAATCTTCTGGAGCAGGACGTGCTGTATACTTGGAATAACCTGCCATTTTAAGGGGTGTGTAGACTTTATATCCACTGTAGATCTATATAATGGTTATTTACATCCCCGATAAGGAGGAAAGAAACCAAGACCCGGGTTATCCTAGCAACGGAAATTAAAGTGCCATGGCCAGTTTGTACCAGCTCTTCCTATGTGTAGTGATAAAATCAGTGTTATTGGTGCCATTGAGTTTGTCCTTTTAAAGTGAGCTATGGTGTCCAGTTAACACAAAAATACAATTCTGTGATTACTCACCTGTAGAATTGGTATTATGAGTATACAGTACGTCCTGCTCCAAATCTAATACTTACAGTTGGGATATACTCCGCCAGATGGCGCTGGACTGCAGAGACATCGAAAATAGGCTCCTCCCGGCCCCTCAAATCCCCAGGGACCTCCCACAAAATCCAAAAAACAAAAAAAAGGAGAAGCCGGGAGAATTAAACAATCCAAACTATCAACTATAACAATGATAACAATCACAATACAGGGGATCCAAGAAAATGCAAACCAAGGGTGGGTTGGAGCAGGACGTACTGTATACTCATAATACCAATTCTACAGGTGAGTAATCACAGAATTGTATTATTCTTAGTATACAGTACGTCCTGCTCCAAATCTAATACTTACAGTTGGGACATCGAATAGCAGTGTCCATAAGTAGGGTGGGATCCCCAAGAAAAATCAGCAGCAGGCAGTTTAAACCACTGCCGCCTGCAGAACCTTTCAGCCAAAAGCAGCATCAGCTGAGGCCCTAACATCAACCTTGTAAAACTTTGAAAAGGTATGAACAGAAGACCAAGTAGCGGCCTTGCAAACTTGTTCAACAGAAGCCTAGTGCTGAAAAGCCCAAGAGGCACCAATAGCACGAGTGGAATGAGCAGTAAGGCGGAAGGGAGGATTCTTCCCCTTAGCAGAGTAGGCCTGAATCACAGCCTGACGAATCCACTTGCTGATAGTAGACTTGGCAGGAGCCAAACCCTTCCTAGGACCAGAAGGGACCACAAAAGAGCATCAGTTTTCCTGAAAGGTGCAGTAGCCACCAGAGATAGTACTTCAGACACCTAACCATATCCAAAGAGTGCAAAACTCTCTCCTTACCATTGCTAGAATTAGGGCACAAAGAAGGAAGAACAATATCCTGATTCAAATGAAAGGCAGACAGGTTTGAAACGAAACACCACCTTGTCCTGGTGCCTCTCATAGTAGGGGGGCTGATTGGACAGCGCCGCCAACTCAGACACACGCCTGACAGTGGTGATAGCCACCAGAAACACAACCTTGAGCGTAAGAATGGCCAAGGCAGCATCCTGCACAGGTTCAAAGAGAGCACCCTGCAAGGCTGACAGAACCAAGTTCAAATCCCAAACAGGCACCATAGGTTTATGTGGGGGACGCACATGAGTGACCCCCTGGAAAAAAGTCCTGATCAGAGGGTGCTGAGCAAAGGACTTCTGGAAAAAAATAGCCAGGGCAGAAACCTGACCCTTCAGAGTACTGAGTTGGAGCCCCATCTCCAACCCATGCTGCAGCAACTCCAGAATCCTGGGAATAGAGAACACACGACAGGGAAGAGACCTAGACTCACACCAGTCAATGTAGGCATGCCAAACCCTGTAATAAATGGAAGAGGAAGACTTCTTCCTAGCTTTAATCAAAGTATCCACAACTGAGGAAGACAGCCCCTTCTCCATCAAGATGGAGGTTTCAGCAGCCAAGCCGTCAAAGCCAGAGTTTGTAAATTGGGATGGCGTAGTGAGCCCTGAGTGATCAGATCTGGCACCAAGGGCAGAGCGTATTGATCTACAGCCAGCTGTACCACGTCTGCGAACCACACTCTTCTTGGCCACCTGGGGGCCACCAGAATTGCTGGCACCCCTTCCAGAGCAATCTTGCGCAGAACCCTGCCCAGCAGGGGAATTGGGGGGGAAGACATACAGGAACTGAAAGTCCTTCCATGACATTGCTAGCGCATCCGAGGTCAGGGCCAGAGGATCCCTGGACAGAGAAACAAAAGCTGGAAGCTTGTGATTGTGGCGGGACGCAAACAGATCCACATCTGGTTGGCCCCAACGGTGACACAGGGATTGAAACACCCTGCTCAGAGAGTCCGCCAGGTGATTTTCCACCCCCGGGATGTACACAGCTGAAATGCAGGGGACATTGGCCTCCGCCCAAGTCAGGATCAGAGACGCTTCCTGGGAGGGCCCCCTTGCTCCGGGTCCCTCCCTGATGATTGATGTAGGCAACTGCCGTCTGGTTGTCCGAGCGCACCTGAACAGGCAGGCCCTGAAGATGAGTAGTCAAGCAAGCCAGAACTAACCTGATCGCCCAACAGGTTCCTTGAGTCCATCCACCACAAGAGGGACCTCCTGACCAGGGGGGAGAGCACACAGACCCTGTCCAGGGACGCTGGGTCCTTGTTCCATACAGACAATAGGTGAAGTTGCAGAGGCCTCAAGTGGAACTGAGCATAAGGGACCGCTTCGAAGCACGCCACCATCAAGCCCACCAGCTGCATCCCCTGCTTGATGGAGGGATGGGGACAAGCTAGGAGGGACTGAGCCTGTGCAATCAGACTGTCCACCTACTGCTGAGGAAGGAAGATCCTTGCCTGAACTGTATCCAGATTCACTACTAGGAATGAGCAGAGACATCACGCCAGCCAGCACCTTGGTGAACACCCTGGGAGCTGAAGTGAGGCCGAAGGGCAAGGCCACAAATTGGTAGTGTTGATCCATCAGAGTGAACCTGAGGAACCTTTGATGACCTGGGAACACAGGAATATGAAGGTAAGCATCTTTGATGTCCACAGAAGTCATGAAATCCCCTTGGCGCAGGGAACTGATGGCAGAGCGCAGAGTCTCCATGCGAAAGCGCCTGCCCCTGACAAACTTGTTGAGAATCTTTAAACCGGACCTTCACCATGATTTAATGAAAAGCCCAAACTCTTAAAAAACAATTCCTCAGCATCTAAAATTAATATATTTTACATGTTTAGTCACTAATTTATTATACTTTCCCCCACTGGGCTGCAACTCTGTTCGGGAATTTAGGATACGGGCGCCGCCATCTTGACTCAGAAGCATCACACTTACTGAGGAGAGGAGAGTGGGATAAGGTACAGGGGGGCGGGTTATAGCTGTGCTTTGCTCAGACAGAGCAGAGCTGGGGTCAGGGAAAGGTCAGCAGTCCCAGAATGCAGAGCAGCACAGTCACTTCCTGTTTGCAGGCACTTCCTGTTTGCAGGCTGCCTGCAAAAATGGCAGCTTCCATAAGCCGCCATCTTGGATGTTTAAAGGCTTATAAAATGCAGTAGATGCAGGTAGGATGATTTTTAATGTGAGCAATCTGTATGTACAGGGTGTGGGAAACATATAAGATAGACTCTTATTTAGAGTGAAGGTCCGCTTTAAGTCCAGGATGGGCCTGACAGAACCATCCTTTTTGGGTACTGTGAATAGGTTGGAATAAAAGCCCTTGCCATTTTCTCTTAAAGGGACCTGGCAGATGACCCCCAGCTCCAGGAGGCCTTGCACTGCTTGGACTAGCTCCTGAGCTGACACAGGGTCCTGAGGAATCCGGGATCTGATGAATCTTGGAGGGGGATCGGCAGCAAACTCCAACTTGTAACCGGAGGACACTACCTCCTGAATCCACCGGTCTGAGACATGAAGCCTCCAGACGTGAGCGAAGTGCTGCAGCCGTCCCCCACCCGGATGGGTGAGGGCGCCCCATCATGCCTGAGGGGGCTTGGGAGAGGATTTAGCTTTGGGACCCCAGGAGGAGCCAGGACGTCCACGTCCTCTGCCTCTACCCCAGAAATCTCCCCGAGCCCCAGGGAAAGACACCCCCCTTCCCTGTCTTGCACCACGGTAAGGGGAGGAGAAGGAACCCTGACCCCGAAAGGGCCGAGCTTGCCGTCTGCGCTGGGGTAACCTGCCTCCCTTAGCAAAAAGGTCCAGGCAATCCCCAAGCAGACGCAGTCCTTTAAAGGGAAAACCAGTGAGGGCCTTCTTGGCAGCGTTGTCAGCAGCCCACTGGCGCAGCCAAACCGAGTGGCTTATAGCCACCACGAGGGCAGAAGTTCTGGAACACATTCTGATGGTGTCATCCAATGCTGATAGACAAAATTTACAAAGACATCACAAATGGAGAGTGCATTAAACACTTCACAAGGCAAATCATCAGGGGCACTATCAAGCATATTTCTGATAAGGGTTCTAGTGGCCACAGCAGTAATGGCAGAGGCACAGACCGGGCGCAGCGCCGTCCTCGTACATGCAAAGGCGTGGGATGCCAGCTGATCAATACGCCGGTCTTCAACATCCCGCAGGGTAGTAGAATCAGGGGAATGCATGACAGAGGTGTTAGATAGCCCTAGGATCGGGGCATCCATCTTGGGGGGGGATGACCAACATTTAACCACCTCAGCAGGAAAAGGATACTTCCTATCCCAACTCTTTGGAACCTCTGGAAGTTTACTGGGGCGCTCCCATTCCTTGAGCACAAGGTTATGGAAATGTGCCTGCTCTGGAAATTCCAAACGTGATCTTGCTGTATGGAAAAGCTCCCCTCTTTGCCTGGGAGCCTCAACAGGGAGAGAGATAGACAGAACCTCGAAAATCTGGGTCAATAATCTGTCAGTGTCATCCGGGGCCCAGGGGTCAGAGCCAGAATCGTCATGACCCCTTGGTCTCTCATCAGATGAGCCTGAATCAGAAAAGAGCTCCCCTTCATCAGACGCGGTATAGCCACACAGATTCCAAAACTCCTCAGTTCCCATAGGGAAAACAGTAACATTAGGCGTCAAGTGCCGCTTCTTAGCAGGGGCCTTACGCACTAAAGACTTTCGCAATAATCTGTTCAACAGTAGCCAGTCTAGAAGACACATCAGGCTGAGAATACCCACTAGTATGCAACTCAGCAGGAGTGAGATTTAAGCTTGGGGGAGTAGGTGAAGTGAAACGAGGTGTAGCCACTGGCAGGCCAGATTGTAATGCAAGCACCTGTTCAGCACAGGGTACACAGACCCGCGCCTTGTCAGCGTCAGAATGAGGCTGCCCACACACTACACACAGCCGGTCTTGTCCCAAAGGGACCCCGGTAACATTATCCTGGGATGCCTCCATATGGTGATTATAGCGGTGCTATACGCCGATAGGGAATAACGTTATATAGCAACCCTGGATGCCCCAATAACCCGCTAGGGAAGTGGGAGTATAATTTTTACAAGGCCTACAAGTAATATACTAAAAACAGGGCCGGGAGAAGCCAAGAAGGGTTCGTCCCGCCTGAAAGACATAAGCAGACAAGACCTTAAGTACATTGTAACAAAAGTGAAGCAGATAAAGCCGCCCGCGAGGGCACTTACGGACTGCGGTAGGTAGCATAGGCCAACCAAGTCAGAAAAGATGGCGCCGGTACACCTCGAGGGGCGGGCCAGTCATAGCGATGAAGCGGAACGCGCCAAAGATAGGCCCCGCCCCCCCCGAAGAGCGCAAAGCCAGAAGGCCAACAGCCAAAGATGGCGCACCAGTGCCTGAGGTAATGGCGCCGCCAAGCGCGGAACCAGGTCAGCGCGCGGCGGCGGTAAATTTAAAAGCAGCGGCGGCTGACACAAGAATAAGACATGTGAAAAGTGAAAGCACAGAATGCATAACATACATATCTATACACATACACCCCCCCCTCTTTTCCCCCGAAGACTACAGGGAGGATGAGGGAGGACGGCGACCACTTAAATAGGGCCCACCGATAGGCAGGGGCAAGGGGCAATAGTGCGGGAGGGGCATCCCATAGAGGCTCACCATAAGCCTGAACCGCCTACCCTTTGGTGGGGGATTGCGGTGGAGCAGGGCTCCTAAGCACCAACGGCGGTGCTGCCTACCTTCACCCGACCAGCGCAGCCAAGGCTGGGAGGCATATTACTAGTGGAACGGGTGGAATAGTCCTACAGGGCCGCAGGTTAATAACCCCGCTCACCTGCGAGTAGAGAGCCAATTTCTCGTCCTTCGCAGCCAGACTGCAGAGAAATTCTGGGGATTTGTGGGAGGTCCCCGGGTACTTGAGGGGCCGGGAGGAGCCTATTTTCGATGTCTCTGCAGTCCAGCGCCATCTGGCGGAGTACATCCCAACTGTAAGTATTAGATTTGGAGCAGGACGTACTGTATACTAAGAATATGCAGGCTGCAGGGCTAGTGAAAAGAGTTAACACACCAGTAAGTGGAATGGAAGGCAAAGTGGGGTCAGGAACACTATGAAGCCTTCATTACCGGTGGAAAAACCCAGCCGCAGCGAATAAACAAGCGGCGCTCTTAGCGGACACCAGCTGGGCCTTGTACACTAGCATGGAGATCTTGGCAAGTGCAGCCTGGACACTGCTGATAAACAGTCATCTCACGCTGCATATTCCCAGCTCTTCGAGAAAGAGCTGAGTCCGCTGTCAGGCTTCGATTACTTCTGCCCCCCCCCCCCCACGTTGAGGAGATTTCTTCTAAATTTCTGTTACCAGATACAAGAATCAATGCTAAATAGAAAGCTTGTATTACAACAGAGCTGTAGAGTCAATGACAGCCATTGGCTTTCCAGTGTGCCCTTCCTTAAACAGATGCTCATACATGCTTCTGTGCTTCCTGTTTGTCTCCTTTACCCCTTGCTTGCACACAGCCATCTTTGTACGTCATCTGAAACTAACTTCCTACACCTGTCCTACAAGGTTGGGCTGTAAGACAGATACCTGGGCTGAGCAGTTCTACACTACAGGCACCAAAAGCATATCCAAGTTTTCCCATAATGCTTCTGGGCAATGTTGGAAGGGAAGTATAACTAGGTACAGTCATAGGACAAGCATTCAGAAAAGGTTTGGATAGTCTTATGGCCATTAAAGTGAAATACACCATCCCCAATAACTTTGTGTCAGGCTGGGTCCTGGTCCACAGGGACACTAAACTTACAACATCAGTGAGCCCTTCCTTAGATATACTCCCTTAGCAGGGGACAGGGAACTACTGCACATACATGCAGCATCCACACCTTCTCTAATGAGAGATAGGTTTTACTGCTGTTTAGACAAAACATTGCTACTCAACCCAATAAAGAGTGGGACTGGCTAGGCTAAAGGGGAATAAAGTTTATCCCGCTATAAGTCAATTCAGCAAAGTATAGCCAACGGTCGTATTCCAATAAAGCATAGTCATATATTTGCATAATGTTAAAACAGCTAAAGAGCCTCACCCATATAAAGTGAATATATTGCATTTAAGTAGGGACCACAATAAACACAGAGTGCCTTGCCAGGGCAGTGTGGCTTCCATATGTATCTGCAGATATGTGCAACCAAATCTCTGTCTTTCCACATAGCTAGACATGTTTGGTGCTTAATACTTGGATGATGAGAGGGTTAAACTGGACTGTAAATTGGTTCTCAGGCCCTGAATAATAATGATAATAATTTTGTATAAATAGTGATGGAGCTACTCCCACCCCCTTTGCTCAGCATCAATGCATTTCGGGCATTATGTGCCTTTATTAATGATGTCAAGGTGCATGCCATAACTCTATATATGCATACACCCACCTGTGTCCCCTACCCGCCAGAAAAAAAGTGCGTCACAGCTGCTTCCGGTATCCTGTCATACAAAGCTCTATGTACCATGCTAGGAAAAGAGAGATATTTACCCTTGCCTAGCAGAGCTCCATGAGATGGTGACAGGAAGCAGCTGCACACATGCGCAGCAGCTGCACTTTCGCTAACAGCAATGCAGGTTTTATTACAGAGGTACATGAGGAAATTGAGATTATCTAAAAATGTATGGCTGTAGGAGACTTAGGGTCCACGCGGATACAGGCACTACCATTCACTGGAGGTTGCCAGGTTTAGGTCGACTTTATTGGGAAAAAGTGTTCGTAAACAGGACAGATCTGCTTTTCGGCTTTGTTGCATTAAGAGCAGGCAGTTTGTAAGTATGCCAAAGGGGTGTCAAAACAAATACTGAGCTTTTGATGTGTTGGCAAAAAAAAATACAATTCTGCGATTACTCACCTGTAGAACTGGTATTATCAGTATACAGTACGTCCTGCTCCAAATCTAATGCTTACAGTTGGGATATACTCCTCCAGATGGCGCTAGACTGCAGAGACATCGAAAATAGGCTCCTCCCAGCCCCTCAAATCCCCAGGGACCTCCCACAAATCCCCAGCATTGAAAAGCAGTTAATGAGAAGCCGGGAGAATTAAACAATCCAAACTATCAACTATAACAAGGATAACAATCACCATACAGGGGATCCAAGATAATGCAACCAAGGGTGGGTTGGAGCAGGACGTACTGTATACTCATAATACCAATTCTACAGGTGAGTAATCACAGAATTGTATTATTCTTAGTATACAGTACGTCCTGCTCCAAATCTAATACTTACAGTTGGAACATCCAATAGCAGTGTCCATAAGTAGGGTGGGATCCCCAAGAAAAATCAGCAGCAGACAGTTTAAACCACTGCCGCCTGCAGAACCTTTCGGCCAAAAGCAGCATCAGCTGAGGTCCTAACATCAACCTTGTAAAACTTTGAAAAGGTATGAACAGAAGACCAAGTAGCGGCCTTGCAAACTTGTTCAACAGAAGCCTGGTGCTGAAAAGCCCAAGAGGCACAAATAGCACGAGTTGAATGAGCAGTAAGGTGGAAGGGAGGATTCTTCCCCTTAGCAGAGTAGGCCTGAATCACAGCCTGACAAATCCACTTGCTGATAGTAGACTTGGCAGGAGCCAAACCCTTCCTAGGACCAGAAGGGACCACAAAAAGAGCATCAGTTTTCCTGAAAGGTGCAGTAGCCACCAAATAGTACTTCAGACACCTAACCACATCCAAAGAGTGCAAAACCCTCTCCTTAGCATTGCTAGGATTAGGGCACAAAAAAGCAAGAACAATATCCTGATGCAAATGAAAAGCAGACACTACCTTAGGCAGAAAGTCAGGTTTGAAACGAAACACCACCTTGTCCTGGTGTCTCTCATAGTAGGGGGGCTGAATGGAAAGCGCCGCCAACTCAGACACGTGCCTGATCGAAGTGATAGCCACCAGAAATACAACCTTGAGTGTAAGAATGGCCAAGGCAGCATCCTGCACAGGTTCAAAGGGAGCACCCTGCAAGGCTGACAGAACCAAGTTCAGATCCCAAACAGGCACCATAGGCTTACGTGGGGGGCACACATGAGTGACCCCCTGGAAAAAAATCCTGATCAGAGGGTGCTGAGCAAAGGACTTCTGGAAGAAAATAGCCAGGGCAGAAACCTGACCCTTCAGAGTACTGAGTTGGAGCCCCATCTCCAACCCATGCTGCCGGGAACCTCAGAATCCTGGGAATGGAGAACACACCAGTCAATGTAGGCACGCCAAACCCTGTAATAAATGGAAGAGGAAGACTTCTTCCTAGCTTTAATCAAAGTATCCACAACCGAGGAAGACAGCCCCTTCTCCATCAAGATGGAGGTTTCAGCAGCCAAGCCATCAAAGACAGAGTTTGTAAATTGGGATGGCGTAGTGAGCCCTGAATGAGCAGATCTGGCATCAAGGGCAGAGCGTACTGATCTACCGCCAGCTGTACCACGTCTGCGAACCACACTCTTCTTGGCCACCTGGGGGCCACCAGAATTGCTGGCACCCTTTCCAGAACAATCTTGCGCAGAACCCTGCCCAGCAGGGGAATTGGAGGGAAGACATACAGGAACTGAAAGTCCTGCCATGACATTGCTAGCGCATCTGAGGTCAAGGTCAGAGGATCCTGGGACAGAGAGACAAAGGCTGGGAGCTTGTGATTGTGGCGGGACGCAAACAGATCCACATTTGGTTGGCCCCAACGGAGGCACAGAGATTGAAACACCCTGCTGCATAGGGACCATTCTCCCTGGCGAGAGGTCCCCCTGCTCAGAGAGTCCGCCAGGTGATTTTCCACCCCCGGGATGTACACAGCTGATATGCAGGGGACATTGGCCTCCACCCAAGTCAGGATCAGAGACACTTCCTGGAGGGCCCCCTTGCTCCGGGTCCCTCCCTGATGATTGATGTAGGCGACCGAGCGCACCTGAACAGGCAGGCCCCGAAGGTGAGTTGTCAAGTGAGCCAGAACTAGCCTGATCGCCCGCAGTTCCAAGATATTGATAGGTGTGTGGGCCTCCTGAGGGCCCCGCCTCCCCTGGAACCGCAGGGACTTCCAGAAACCCCCCCAACCTGACAGACTGGCATCCGTGGTGACCGTCTCCCAGGAAGGGGCAAGAAAGGATCTGCCCCCCAACAGGTTCCTTGAGTCCATCCACCACGAGAGGGACCTCCTGACCAGGGGGGAGAGCACACAGACCCTGTCCAGGGACGCTGGGTCCTTGTCCCATACTGACAATAGGTGAAGAAGTTGCAGGGGCCTTAAGTGGAACTGAGCATAAGGGACCGATTCGAAGCATGTCACCATCAGGCCCACCAGCTGCATCCCCTGCCTGATGGAGGGATGGGGACAAGCTAGGAGGGACTGAGCCTGTGCAATCAGACTGTCCCCATTCTGTTGAGGAAGGAAGATCCTTACCTGAACTGTATCCAGATTCATTCCTAGGAATGGAATTACCAAGGAAGGCGACAGTGAGGACTTGGGGTGGTTGATTACCCATCCAAATGACTCCAGAGTAGACACCACCAGCTGAGTATCCAACTCTGCCTGATGTAGAGACTGGGAAGTGATGAGAATGTCGTCCAGATAGGGAAGCAAGCGGGCGCCCTGACATCTGAGCAGAGACATCACGCCAGCCAGCACCTTGGTGAACACCCTGGGAGCTGAAGTGAGGCCGAAGGGCAAGGCCACAAATTGGTAGTGTTGATCCATCAGAGCGAACCCGAGGAACATTTGATGACCTGGGAACACAGGAATATGAAGGTAAGCATCTTTGATGTCCACAGAAGTCATGAAATCCCCTTGGCGCAGGGAACTGATGGCAGAGCGCAGAGTTTCCATGCGAAAGCGCCTGCCCCTGACAAACTTGTCGAGGATCTTCAAGTCCAGAATGGGCCTGACTGAACCATCTTTTTTGGGTACTGTGAATAGATTGGAATAAAAGCCCTTGCCATTTTCTCTTAAGGGGACCTGGCAGATGACCCCCAGCTCCAGGAGGCCTTGCACAGCTTGCCCTAGCTCCTGAGCTGACACAGGGTCCTGAGGAATCCGGGATCTGATGAATCTTGGAGGGGAATCGGCAGCAAACTCCAACTTGTAACCGGAGGACACTACCTCCTGAATCCACCGGTCTGAGACATGAAGCCTCCAGACGTGAGCAAAGTGCTGCAGCCGTCCCCCCACCCAGATGGGTGAGGGCGCCCCATCATGCCTGAGGGGGCTTGGGAGAGGATTTTGCTTTGGGACCCCAGGAGGAGCCAGGACGTCCACGTCCTCTGCCTCTACCCCAGAAATCTCCCCGGGCCCCAGGAAAGGAAACCCCCCTTCCCTGTCTTGCGCCACGGTAAGGGAAGGAGAAGGAACCCTGACCCCGAAAGGGCCGAGATTGCCGCCTGCGCTGGGGTAACCTGCCTCCCTTAGCAAAAAGGTCCAGGCAATCCCCAAATAGGCGTAGACCTTTAAAGGGAAAGCCAGTGAGGGCCTTCTTGGCAGCGTTGTCAGCAGCCAAACCGAGCGGCGTATAGCCACCACAAGGGCAGAAGTTCTGGCACACATTCTGATGGTGTCATCCAATGCTGATAGGACAAAATTTACAAAAACATCACAACTGGAGAGTGCATTAAACACCTCACAAGGCAAATCATCAGGGGCACTATCAAGCATATTTCTGATAAGGGTTCTAGTGGCCACAGCAGTAATGGCAGAGGCACAGACCGGGGGCGCAGCGCCGTCCCTGCACATGCAAAGGCGTGGGATGCCAACTGGTCAATGCGCCGGTCCTCAGCATCCCGCAGGGTAGTAGAGTCAGGGGAATGCATGACAGAGGTGTTAGATAGCCCTAGGATTGGGGCATCCACATCGAGGGGGGGAGGGGGGTGATACTTCCTATCCCAACTCTTTGGAACCCCGGGAAGTTTACTGGGGCGCTCCCATTCCTTGAGCACAAGGTTATGGAAATGTGCCTGCTCGGGAAATTCCCTCCCCTCTTTGCCTGGGAGCCGCAACAGGGAGATGGACAGAACCTCAAAAATCTGGGTCGATAATCTGTCAGTGTCATCCGGGGCCCAGGGGTCAGAGCCAGAATCGTCATGACCCCTTGGTCTCTCATCAGATGAATCAGAAAAGAGCTCCCCTTCATCAGACGGGGTATAGCCACAAAGATTCCAAAACTCCTCAGTTCCCATAGGGAAAACAGTGGCATTAGGCGTCAAATGTCGCTTCTTAGCAGGGGCCTTACGCGCTAAGGACTTAGCAATCAACTGCTCCACAGTAGCTAGTCTAGAAGACACATCATGCTGAGAATCCCCACTAGTATGCGACTCAGCAGGAGTGAGATTTAAGCTTGGGGGAGTAGGTGAAGTGAAACGAGGTGCAGCCACTGGCAGGCCAGATTGCAATGCAAGCACCTGCTCAGCACAGGGTACACAGACCTGCGCCTTGTCAGCGTCAGCATGAGGCTGCCCACACTCTACACACAGCCGGTCTTGTCCCAAAGGGACGCCGGTCACATATGGTGATTATAGCGGCGCTAAACGCCGATAGGGAATAACGCTAAATAGCAACCCCGGATGCCCCAATAACCCGCTAGGGAAGTGGGAGTATTATTTTTACAAGGCCTACAAGTATATACTAATACAGGGCCGGGAGAAGCCAAAGGGTTTGTCCCGCCTGAAAGACATAAGCAGACAAGACCTGTAAGCACACAGTAATAAAAATGAAATATAATATAAAGCCGCCCGCGAGGGCACTTACAGACCACGGTAGGTAGGGACGCACATGGGCCAAACAGGCAGGATAAAGATGGCAGGGAGGGGCGTATACCTCGAGGGGTGGGCCGGTATCATCGATGACGCGGAGCCCGCCAAAGACGGGCCCCGCCCCCCCGAAGAGCACGAAGCCACGAACGTGCAAACAGCCAATGATGGCGCACCAGCGCCTGAGGTAATGCCGCCGCCAAGCGCGGAACCAAGTCAGCGTGCGGCGGCGGCAATTTCTAAAAAGACAAGCCAGCGCGGCAGCTGACACAAGACTAAACAGAATGGAAAAAAAAAGGTGTAAAACACAGAATGCATAGCATACATATTTACACCCCCCCCCCCTCTTTTCCCCCGAAGACTACAAGGAGGATGAGGGAGGACAGCGGCCACTTAAACAGGGCCCACCGATGGGCAGGGGCAAGGGGGCACTAGTGCGGGAGGGGCATCCATAGAGGCTCACCATAAGCCTGAACCGCCTACCCTTTGGTGGGGGATTGCGGTGGAGCAGCGCTCCTAAGCACCTAACAGCGGTGCTGCCTACCTTCACCCGACCAGCGCAGCCAAGGCTAGGAGGCATATTACTAGTGGAACGGGTGGGAATAGTCTTACAGGGCCGCAGGCTAATAGCCCCGCTCACCTGCGAGTAGAGAGCCATTTCTCGTCCTTCGCAGCCAGACTGCAGAGAAATTCTGGGGATTTGTGGGAGGTCCCCGGGTATTTGAGGGGCCGGGAGGAGCCTATTTTCGATGTCTCTGCAGTCCAGCGCCATCTGGCGGAGTATATCCCAACTGTAAGTATTAGTTTTGGAGCAGGACGTACTGTATACTAAAAATAACATGTTTGCACAATTAGTAAGGTAGGTACTAGAGATGAGCGAACCGGTTCGGACGAACCGGAATTCGCTCCGAATTTCAGGAAATATTCGATTCGGCACGAACCCGAATATTTTGTGGTTCGTGCCGATCGAATTTTTCCTGAAATTAAAAAAAAAAAAATGCCGACATGGTGGGAGCGGGCCGGCGAAGCGTCATCAGTGCGCCCTCTGATGACGCGCCCTCAGATGACAGCTGAGAGCGGCGCCGGCCTCCACGCTCCGGACCTGCAGGTAAGTGTTTGCTTTTTTTTGAAATGCCGGCATGGTGGGAGCGGGCCGGCCGGTTCCGCTGACAGCGGAGCGGGCCGGCCCGCTCCCACCATGCCGGCAAAAATGCTTTTTTTTTTTTTTTTTTAAATGCCGGCATGGTGGGAGCGGGCCGGCCGGCTTTACCGGCCCGCCGGCCGGCTCCCCTGTCAGCGGAACCGGCCGGCCCGCTCCCACCATGCCGGCATTTATGATGGGGAACTTCGTAAAAGTTCGATTCGGCCGAACCCGAATTTCTTTGTGAAATTCGGCGAATCGGCCGAATCGAACTTTTCAAAGGTTCGCTCATCTCTAGTAGGTACAGTACGTTATACATGCGTTGCGCTTGCACAGACTTCTATTGACCTGCAGTGTTACTATGTTGCACTGAAAAAGGTGTCTGCAATCCATTTTTGATACGCTGCAGTGTAGATATTTGAACTATCCTAGATAGAATTATGTGCAGTATTTTTTCTGTGTTGTAACTATGTTGCAAGCAGTGCAGCAATGCAGATGTGTGAACAGAGCCTTAGGCTTCATATCAGACACACAGAGTCTCTAAACCCGACCTCCAAGTAACAGAGCCATACAGATCTAGCCGAATAACCCCAATGGTCACTGGCAAGTCACATGGCTGACTGGGGGGACTCTAAATGCCCCTGAAGCCAAGACTTGCCGACAGCTAAATAGATTGGTTCAAGCGCCACCCAGGCACCAGGAGGAAGAGAAAACAATGGCTAAAGGATTCATGTGCTTTATGGGCATAGAAAGATTATTTTTTTTATCACTATGATTATTATTGTTTACTTATAAAAAGCTATTGTATTTTGTGGCACCATACAAGGGTAAGCCAAGTAAATGCTTATAATACAACAATGACGACAATGCATATAAAACACACAATATTATGAATCAAATGTAACAGACAAGTAAATGGACACAAATATGCAGGAATACATTAGGAGGGAGGACCCTGCCCTTGTGAGCTTACAATCTAAAGGTAAGGGGATGAGACAAGACCAGGTCACAAAGGGCATGTACTCAGCAGGCACCGAGTGTTCTGAGGGATGATTAGATGGTAATACAGTTAAGTCAGATGATAGGCTCTTCTAAACAGATGGGTTTTAAGGGAAGGGTAAGGACAAATTGTATGAGGAAAAGCATCTCAGAGGAGTGGAGCAGCACGTGTGAAGTCCTGAACTCAGGAATGGGAGGAAGTGATGAAGGTAGAGGACAGGAGGAGGTCATGAGCAGAGCAGAGACTGTGTTTGGGTTGGTATTTTTGGACTAGAGATAAAATGTATGAGGGGGCGTGGTTGTAGAGAGCCTTGTGGGTTAGGGTTAATCATTTGAACAGAATTCTTTCAAAAAAGTGGGAGACCATGGAGCGATTGACAGAGAGTAGCAGCAGAGGAAGAATAAGAGGATAAGAGATGAGGCGGATGAGGCGGAATTGAGGATTGATTGCAGGGGTGCCAGACTGTTAGCTGGTAGACCACTGAGGAGAATGTTGCAGCAGTCTAGATGGACACGATCAGGACATGCACTAGAATATTATTGGTATCAGCTGAGGGAAAGGAACAGATGTGGCCAATATTTTTGATTTAGAGGTGACGGGGGTGGCTAGTGATTGAATGTGTGGTTTAAATGAAAGAGAGAAGTCCTATATAACGCCGAGACAACATGCTTGAGAAGCTGCTGTAATAGAGTGGTCACTGACATATATATTAATGTTGGAGAGGGGAGCAGAACTGGATGGTGGGAAGAGGACTCTGTTTTTCCATGTTCAGTTTAAAAGAGTGAGGGAACATGAATGAAGAGATATCCATTAGACAGTCAGGGGCCTGAGATAGGAGGGATGAGAGGTCATCGCCTGAGAGGCAGATTTTGGCATCATCTGGTGTTGTAAGCCAAAAGTGTTTATAAGTTGTCCAAGGCCATAGGCATACATTGAAAAAGGGTAGGGGTCTAACAACAGATCCTTGTGGTACCCCAACAGATAAAGAGAGGATACCTTGTCAGAGTGGGAAATGCTAACAGTGCGACATGAGAGGTATGAGAGCCATGAGAGAGCAAGTTTTTGAATTATTGAAGTATTTGGAGTAGAAGTGAGTGGCCAACAGAGGATAAGTTGAGAAGGATGAGAATGGGGCAGTGGCCCATAGATTTTGCAGTTAGTGAATCATTAGTAACTTTGTTAAAGTGGACCAACACCCAGGATTTTCACTATCCTAGGTGTTGGTCCACTTCCGCGGGGCACCCCGCTGTGTGAAGCCCCCCAGAAAGCCCCTAAAAATACCGTTCTGTGAGTACTCACCTTTAAAACGGGTATTGTGAGTGTGCCATACACTCCACTTCGGTCTTCATGACATCTGGGTAATCTCCAGTAGAGGGCGAACTTCTGCAGAGATGAATATGCAAAAAAAGAAAGCCCCTCCCGGTCCATATATACCTGGGACCTCCCACCAATTCCCCAGTGTATAAAAGCAGTAAAGGGACCAGGAAGAACCAAATATAAACTTCAAAACCAATCAAAACCAATGGTTCACCATATAAAAGCCCCAGAATACCTGGGAAAAAAAAGGGTGGGGCTAAGTGGAGTGTATGGCACACTCACAATACCCATTTTAAAGGTGAGTACTCACAAAACGGTATTATTCTAAGTGTGTCATACACTCCACTTCGGTCTTCATGACATCTGGGACATCCAATAGCAGTGTCCGTCATGGGTGGGAACCAGAAAACAGTGAAGAATGTACCAACTCAAACCACTGCAGCTTGCAGAACCTTGCGGCCAAAAACAGCATCCGCTGAAGCCTGCACATGCACTTTGGAAAAAGTATGAACGGAAGACCAAGTAGCAGCCTTACAAACTTGTTCAACAGAAGCCTGGTGCTGAAAAGCCCAGGATGCACCAACAGCACGAGTAGAGTGAGCAGTGACCCTAAAAGGGGGAAACCTCCCCTTAGCAGAATAAGCCCCAACGATGGCCTGACGAATCCATTTGCTAATCGTAGACTTAGCAGGCGCCAAACCTTTCCTGGGCCCGCAGGGCACCACGAAAAATCGTACGTCTTGCGGAAGGAAGACACAGCGAACAACATCCAAATTGTGCAGAACCCTCTCCTTGTCATTGTTAGGCTTAGGACACAAGGAAGGGAGAACCAGTTTGCGAACTACCTTGCCCAGCGAGACGGATGGAAACAGGTACAGAAAACCCAGATCCTTCCAATCCAGTGACAAGGCATCCACTGCCAGAGACAGAGGATCCTGAGAAAGAGACACAAAGGCCGAAAGTTTGTGATTGTGCCTCGAGGCAAAGAGATCCACCTCTGGAGTCCCCCACTTGCGGCAAAGATCCAGAAAAACCTCGGGGTTGAGAGACCACTCTCCGTGATGAGAGGATCCCCTGCTCAGGGAATCCTCCATGTTCTCCACTCCCAGAATGTAGACTGCCGAAAGGCAAGGAACATTGCTCTCCGCCCAGTGCAGGATCAGAGAGACTTCCCTAAGGGCACTCCTGCTGCGAGTCCCTCCTTGGTGATTTATGTAAGATACTGCCGTTCGGTTGTCAGAACGAACCTGAACCGGAAGACCACGCAAATGTGGGGTCAGCCGTGCCAGAACCAGTCGAATGGCTCTGAGCTCCAAGACATTGATGGGGGTGTGAGCCTCCTGGGGACCCCGCACCCCGCTGACCCCGCATCCGTGGTAATCGTCTCCCAACAAGGGACCAGAAAGGATCTGCCCTTCACCAGATTGCTCGAGTCCAGCCACCACCGAAAGGACTGCCGAACCCTGGGAGACATATTGAAAGGGTGATCCAATGACTGTGGGCACCTGTCCCAATACGTCAATAGGTGAAGTTGAAGAGATCTCATGTGAAACTGTGCAAACGGCACCGCCTCGAAGTTTCATCCCCTGTTGGATAGAGGGACAAGGACTGGCAAGAAGAAGGCAGATCAGGCCCTGAATCCCCTGCACCTTGGTCTGGGGCAGAAACACTCTGGCCCGAATCCAGATTCATGCCCAGAAATGAAATCACACGAGACGGGGAGAGAGAAGACTTGGTGCGGTTGATCACCCACCCGAACCTCTCCAGGGTCGACACCACCTGGTGGGTGTCCAGCTCCGCCAGATGGAGGGAAGAAGCTGATATCAACAGATCGTCCAGATAAGGAACAATGCGAATGCCCTGAGATCTGAGCAGAGCCATTATGCCCGCCAAGACCTTGGTGAAGACCCTCGGCGCCGAGGGAAGAGCTACAAACTGATAATGTTGATCCTCCATCGCAAACCGGAGGAATCTCTGATGTGCCTGAAAAATCAGAACATGCAGATACGCATCCTTGATGTCTATGGATGTCATAAAATCCCCTTGGCGAAAGGAATGGATAGCCGAGCGCAGAGTCTCCATGCGGAACTTCTTGGCTCTGATAAACCTGTTGAGAACCTTGAGACCTAGGATGGGTCTCACCGAACCCTCCTTTTTGGGAACCATGAAAAGGTTGGAGTAGTAACCCCTGCCTTTCTGCGACAGAGGCACCGGGCATATAACCCCCATGTCCAGAAGGTTTCTTACTGCTAACAGGAGCCCCTGTGCAGCCTGAGGGTCTGAGGGCACCCGAGACCTTAAGAATCTTGGGGGCGGCCAGTACTCGAACTCCAGTTTGTACCCGGAGGAGACCACTTCCAAGATCCTATTGTCTGTGAACTCCCGGGCCCAGACCTGGAAGAAGAGCCGCAGCCGTCCCCCCACTCTTGCGGGTGAGGGCGCCTCTTCATTGCTGAGCCAGTTTAAACGGCCGGCTTGGGCTTGGAACCCCAGGCAGTCGCGGTACGAGCCCATCCTCTCCCTCTGTTCCAGGACGAGCCCCTGACACCCGACAATAGAATCTTCCATCGCAGCCATGACAAAATCCATGAACAATTCGCATTTCTTAAGGATAGCGAACTCAGCGCCAGCTGGATCAAACTGAGCGTTATTCAGCCAGTCACTGATAAGAGACCTAGTAGCAAGCGACACCAGGGCAGATGCACTAACAGGCGGCAGGGCCGAGCCCGCGTTGGCAAATGCGTGGCACGCCATCTGATCAAGGCGCTTATCCTCGCTATCCTTAAGGGAAGTGGCATCAGGAGTGTTCAGCACAGAGGAGTTGGTCAAGCCTAAAACTGGTGCATCGACCTCGGGAGGAGAAGACCAGCGCTTGACCGCCTCCACCGGAAAAGGATACTTCTTATCCCATCCCTGAGGCACACCAGGAAGCCAACTGGGCCTCTCCCATTCTCTAAGGATGAGCGCATCAAAATGACCCTGGGTAGGGAATTCCAGACGGGGCTTGCAGGCCCCTAAAAATTCCCCCTTCTTGAGAGGGGGCGCCTCAGGCGGTTCAATATCCAACACCTCCAATAAATCTGACAAAACAGTGGCCGTATCTACAGCATCCCCCAGCGCCTGCTCGACCTTGGCATTCCCAGACTGAACATAGTCAGCCTCTGTTTCCTGATACAATTCCCCCTCCTCTAACGGGGAATAATCTGACAAATCAGCGGAATCATCATCAACATCCCACACGGGCTGGGCAGACGACAAATGTCTCTTTTTAGCCTGGGCCTTCTTGCCCACAGTGCTAGCAATAAATTTCTCGATGCTGGCCAACCTAGCCCAAACATCAGAAAGCGACTCCCCACTGGTACCAATGTCACTTGGGGTACTGATAAGGTGGGGAGGGGAAGGCGATGAAGCGGGAGGAGCCGACCCAGAAGGCTGGGTACCAGACTGCCACGTTATGGCCTTTTGTGCGCATGGTACACAGATCAGCACATTCTCCCTCGTAAGGGATACCCCACACCCGGCCCGGATTGTCCCAGAGGGATCCCGAGCCCAGTATCCTGCGGAGCCTCCATATGGTGAATTTTTGTGGTCAGTCGCAAGACCGCAGGGAATTACGCATAAGCAACCCGGGATGCCCCTTAAAAGTCCCGGTGGGAGGATTTTAGGTGGACAATTTTACACTAGGGACCCCAGGACCAGGAGGGACCCCTTAATATGCACATATACAGGGCAACCTGTAACACACAAAACAGGCAACATAAGTGCAGTGCTGAGTAAAAATGGCCATAACCTTACAGTATAAAAGAGCACAGCATTTGATCTTGCAGCCGCTATATATATATATATATATATATATATATATATATATATATATATATATATACACACACATATATATATATATGTTAACTCTATCCCAGCCAGACGGTGTAATTAACACACATACACATGCTCTAGACCAGTGGGGGCCCCCGCTAGAGAGGAGCCCCCACACACAAGCTAAGGAAGTGGCCATCGGGCCCTTACCACACCGATCTGCTAGGCGGCCTGCTCATAGAAGATGGCCCCCACAAAGCCTCATACCTGAGGAGGGAGAGCAGGGGGAGAGCGGGCCAGCGCAGAACGTGCGCTTGCCGAGGCCACACCCCCCTCCCAGCAAACGAGCACAGCAATCGCGCCAAAGAAGCTCCCCCAGGCTGCCACTAGCCCTGCTACGCCAGTAAAGGCACTCTGTCACTCAAACAAACACAGTAAAGCACACTAACCACACAGGGACATAAGCTGGGAAAATACAATTCTGTGAAATACTCACCTGTAGAATTGATATTATTTGTATACAGTACGTCCTGCTCCAGATATAGTACTTACACTTGGGGTTATCCTCCGTCAGATGGCGCTGCACTGCAGAGACATGCAAAACAGGCTCCTCCCGGCCCCTTAAATACCCGGGGACCTCCCACAAATCCCCAGCATTGAAAAGCAGTGAACAAGAAGCCGGGAGAATTTAACCACTCAAAAACTAGTAACTATAACAATGGTAACAATCACCATACAGGGGATCCAGAATAATGCAAAAAACAGGGTGGGGTGGAGCAGGATGTACTGTATACAAATAATATCAATTCTACAGGTATTTCACAGAAGTATTTCACAGAATTGTATTATTCTTAGTATACAGTACGTCCTGCTCCAGATATAGTACTTACACTTGGGACATCCAATAGCAGTGTCCATAAAGTAGGGTGGGATCCCCAACAAAAACGACAACAGCAGACAGTTTAAAACCACTGTCACCTGCATAACCATACGGCCAAGACAGCATGAGCTGAGGCCCTAACATCAACCTTGTAAAACTTTGCAAAGGTATGAACAGAAGGCCAAGGTAGTGGCCTAGCAAACCAGTTCAACAGAAGCCTGGTGCTGAAAAGCCCAAGAGGCATCAAAGCACGAGTAGAGTAAGAATCAAGGCGAAAAGGAAGATTCTTCCCCTTGTTGGAATAGGCCTGAGTAACAGCCTGACGAATCCAATCGCTAACAGTAGACTTGGCAGAAGCCAAAAAAACCCTTCCAAGGACCAGAAGGAACATCCATTCAAGTAATAACCAGGGCCAAAGCCGCCCAACTCCCCGAGAGCAGACGAGATCGGGCACATTCAGGATGTAGTGACCATAGGCCCCAAGGAAGATCAGTTCTCCTAAAGGACACAGTGACTACCAAGGAAAAAAAAAAAACTTCCAACACCTGTTCAAGGAATGCAGAACCCTTTCCTCGGTGTTGCTGGGAATAAGGCACAGCAGGAAGAACAATATCTCGAATCAATGAACATAAGACACCACCTGATGGGGAGAGTCCGGCCTCATGCGGACCACCACCTTATCCTGGTGTATCTCAAAGAATGGGGGCTAGGTAGACAGAGCCGCCCGCCAACACACGCCTGACCAAGGTAACAGTCACCAGAAGGACAACCTTGAAGGTATGAACGGCCAGACAGCATCCTGAATAGGACCAAAGGGAAAAAACCCTGCAAGCAGACAGAATGAAATTCAAATCCCAGCCGGGACCATAGGCTTACGTGGGGGACGCACATGAGTACCCCCTGAAAGAAGTCTTAACCAAGGAAGACTGAACAAGAGACTACAAAGGCAAGGTGGACAGGGGGCGGAAACCTGACCCATCAGAATACTGAGTCGGAGAACCAACAACTCATGCTGAAACCAACTCTAGAACCCTGGGAACCGAGAAGGCCCAACAGGGAAGAGACCTAGACTCACACCAATCAATATGGGTATTCCATACCCTATAACAGATAGAAGAAGAAGAGGAAGAAGCTTGCTCCTAGTCTTCCCATAGTCTCAATCACCGAGACAGATAAGCCTGTCTCCATCAAGATGGATGTTTCAGCATTCAGGCCGACTAGGCCAGAGTCTGTAGATTGGAGTGACGTAAAGGGGGCCCTGAGTAAGCAGAGCTGGCACTCCTGGCAAAAGGTACAGAAAACTACTGCCCTCGGTACCATGTCTGCAAACCACACTCTACTAGGGCACCTGGGGGCCACCAGAATCACTGGTCCCCTTACCAGAGCAATCTTGCGCAGAACCCTGCCTAGCAGGGGGAATGGAGAAAAGACATACAGAAACGAACGTCCAGTCATGACGTTACTAAGGCATCCGGACCACTGCCAGAGGATCCTGGGACAGGGAAACAAAGGCCGAGAGCTTGTGATAGTGACGGAACACAAACAGATCCACAACTGGTTGGACCCCATAGTGATTAGCACATCCTGTCGCAGAGGGACTCCACCGGAGCGAATATCACTGATATGCAGGGAACATTGTCTCCACCCAGATTAGGATCATAGACACTTCCTGGAGGGTCCTCCAGCTCCAGGCCCCTCCCAATGATTAATGTAGGACACTGTCGTCAGACAGGCCGAGCGCCCCCCAACTGGCAGGCCCAGAAGGGAAGTAGTCAAGCGAGATAGAACCAACTGAAAACGCTCACTGTTTCAAACATCAATAGGCGTAAGGACCTTCTAAGGGCCCCACCTCCCCCAGAATCGCAGGAAGTTTCAGAAGAAACCCTCCCCCTTCAACCTGATAGGTTGGCATCCATGGTGACCGTTTCCAGGAAGGGGCAAGAAGGAACTGCCCCCAGACAGGTTCCTTGAGTTCATCCACCTCAAGAGAAACCTTCTTACCAGGTGGGAAGGCCCACAGACCCTGCTCCAGGGATGCTGGATCCCTGTCCTGTATTCACAATAGAAGTCGCAGAAGGGCCCAAGGGGAACTGAGCATAAGGGACCTCTTCCGAGCAAGCCACCAACGGGCCCACCAGCTGCATCCCTGCCTGGTGAAGGGACCGGGACAGCAATGAGGGACTGAGCCCATGTGACCAGATTGTCCACTTTATTGCTGAGAAGGGAATATTCTCGTTTGAACCTAATCCAGATTCATTCCTAGTAATGGAGTTACCAATTAAGGGGACAATGAGGACTTGGGGTGAATGATCACCCATCCAAATGACTCCCAATGGACGCCATCAGCCGGGTATCCAACTTAGCCTGACGTAGAGACTGGTAAGTGAAAAAGGACGTCCAGGTAGGTCATCGTGCGGACGCCCCTTGGTCTCATCAGAGACATCACCACCGTCAGCACCTGGGTGAGCACCCTGGGAGCTGAAGAGAGGCCAGATAACAAGGCCACAATTAGCAGTGTTGGACTTCCAACACGAACCTGAAGAGCCTCGGTGTCCTGAATGCACAGGGATGTGAACATAAGCATCTTAGAGCTCCACAGACGGCAAGAAGCCCTATGGGCGCAAGGCGCTGATGGCCCATCTCAGAGTTTCCATGCAGAAACTGCCTGTAATTGGAGAATAGTCCAGAATGGGCCAGCCTGGCCCATCCTTTTGGGGGACTGTGGAAAAGTTGGTGTAGCAGCCCCTGCCTCTGCCTGTTACGGCCAATCTGCAAGTGACCCTCAGACCTCGCAGGCCTTGCATGGCCTGTGCCAGCAACTGAACAGTGGCAGGGACCAGGAGTACCTGGGACCTGAAAAAAGTGGAGAAGGCTGCGCAGCAAACTCTATTTTGTATCCGGAGGACACAACCTCCTGAATCCACCAGTATGAGGCGTAAAGCCTCCTGACAAGAGCAAAGTGCCACAGCCATCCCCTCACCCAGACGGGCGAGGGCGCCCCATCACGCTTGAGGGGGATTGGTGGAAGATTTAGGCTTAGCCCCGCCGGAGGGGCCAGAGAGTTGTCTGCTGCTCCCGGGGCCGGAGTCTGTGCAAGCCCCCACGAAGGACACCCCTGGTTCTTGTTTAACACTAAAGAAGGGGGAAATAGGGGTGCCCCTGCCCCGAGGGGGCCTAGACGGCCGTCTGCGTTGGGGTGACTTACCCTTTTTACCAAACAGGTCTAGACGGGCCCCAAACAAGCGTAGCCCAGTAAGAGTCTTTTTAGTAGCATCGTCAGCACCCCACTGTCGCAGCCAAACCAAGCGACGTATAGCCACCGCAAGGGCAGAAGTTCTTGCACACATTCTAATGGTGTCGTCCAACGCTAATAGGATAAATCTTACAAACACATCACAGTTGGAGAGTGCATTAAACACATCCCAGGGGAGATTATCAGAGTGATGATCAAGCATCTTTTGGACGAGGGTTCTAGTGGCCACTGCAGTAATAGCCGCGGCACAGACCGGCCGCAACGCCGTCCCTGCACAAGAATAGGCATGGGAGGCCAGCAGCTCAATGCGCCCTCAGCATCCCGAAGGGTATTATGAGCAGGGGCTGTAATAAAGGGGGGGTTAGGAACCCCTATGATCGGGGCATCCACCACGGGGGGGGGGGGGGGGGATGACCAGCAATTAACCACCTCAGGGGGAAAGGGGTATTTCCTATCCCAGTCCCCTGGGACCCTGAAAGTTTACTGGGGCAAGGACAAGAGCATGGAAGTGAGCCTGTTCTAGGAATTCCAAACGTGCTGTTGCTGTATGGAAACGCTCCCCTCTCGGCTTGGAAGCTTCACCAGGGTGAGAGATAGACAGAGCCTTAAAGTCCTTAATCAACAAATCGTCAGTGTCACACTGGCCCCAGAATTCAGGTCCAGAATCGTCATGACTCCTCGGCCTCTCATCAGATGAGCCTGAGTCAGAGAATAGCTCTCCTTCATCAGAAGGGGAATAGTCACACGGAGTAGAAAACTCCTCAGTTCCCATAGGAAAAACTGAAACAGGAGACGTCAAGTGCCGCTTCTTACCAGGGCCCTTGCGCTCTGACAACCTCGCAATGATCTGTTCAGCCGTGGGCAGTCTGGAAGACGCAACAGGCTGCAACTCCCCCTTTGTATGCGACTCAGCAGGAGTGAGATTTAAGCATGGGGAAATAGGTGCAATGAAGCGAGGTGCAGCCACTGGCAGGCCTGATTGCAGAGCCAGTGCTTGCTCGGCACAGGGTCCGCAGACCCGTGCCCTGTCAGCATCAGCATGGGGTTGTCCACACGCTATACACAGCCGGTCTTGTCCCAGAGGGACCCTGGTCACATAATTCTGAGATGCCTCCATATGGTGATTATTTAAGGCACAATATGCCAGTAGGGATTTACACTATAAGCAACCCTGGATGCCCCAAAGACCCGCTAGGGAAGTGCGAGAATTTTACAAGGCCCGCTATAAATTTACACCGGGCCGGGAGAAGCCAATGGTGTTCACCGGTCTGAAAGAACCAAGAAAACTATAATGAGAATAAGCCGCCCGCGAGGGCACTTACAGTACCACGGTAAGCAGGAGCGTCCCACGCGTCACGCGCGAACAGACAAAATCGTGCTGTGTACCTCGAAGGGCGGGGGGAACGAGGGAGGATGGCGGCCCTTGGTACAGGGCTCACCGCTACACGGGGCAAGGGGCAGTAATGTGGGAGGGGCATCCCATAGAGGCTCACCATCAGCCTACACCGCCTACCCTTTGGTGGGGGACAGCGGAGGAGCAGTGCTCCATAAGCACGCGTGGTGCTGCCTACCTTCACCCGACCAGCGCAGCCCAGGCTGGGAGGCACAACACAACGAGGACGGGTGGGAATAGTCCAACAGGGCCACAGGCTTTAATAGCCCCGCTCACCTGCGAGAGAGTGATACTTCATGTCTTCGCAGTCAGCACTGCAGAGAAATCTAGGGGTTTGTGGGAGGTCCCCGGGTATTTAAGGGGCCGGGAGGAGCCTGTTTTGCATGTCTCTGCAGTGCAGCGCCATCTGGCGGAGGATAACCCCAAGTGTAAGTACTATATCTGGAGCAGGACATACTGTATACTAAGAATAACGAAATAACGGCCAGGCCAGGCAACCCCCCCCCCCCCCCCCCGTAGGGGAATAAGGGACCCAGAAGGGGGGGAACCCTGCCCGAAGCCGGCCATAAGCCTAGAGGGACGGGGCATCCCACACCAAGATCACCAAGAAACCTGGATAACCGCCTACCCCATAGTGAGGTCTCACGGTGGAGCAGTGCTCCTACTGCACCGTAGGGTGCTCCTACCTTCACCAGGACCCGCAGCCTAAGCTGGGAGGCTCAATATAGGGGCAATTTAGAAGGGTCCTGGCAGTAATTGGGACAATAGAAGGCCGGGCGCGAGCCCGGCTTACCTGTAAGTAAGAGAAGTCTTCTGTCTTGTCGCCTTCCCTGCAGAGAAGGAACTGGGGAATTGGTGGGAGGTCCCAGGTATATATGGACCGGAAGGGGCTTTCTTTTTTGCATATTCATCTCTGCAGAAGTTCGCCCTCTACTGGAGATTACCCAGATGTCATGAAGACCAAAGTGGAGTGTATGGCACACTTAAAATATCTTACCTTATCGGCGACGGACAAGCGACAGATAAGCCGCCGCCTCTCGCGCGTCCCTCTTACAGGGCCCGCGCCGGCCATTCACAAACGTCCGGCACGGGTGCGCGCCCTGCTAGAGGGACGCGCGGGAGGCGGCGGCGGTGGCGGCTTATCCGTTGCTTGTCCGTCGCCGATAAGGTACGTTTTTAGGGGCTTTCTGGGGGGTTTCACACAGCGGGGCATCCCGATTTCGGATGCCCCGCGGGGAGGGAGCTGATCGGCCCGGGAATCTTATAGGTGTTGGTCCACTTTAAGGGGAGTTTCAGTGGAATGATTAGAGTGGAAACCAAGCAGTTGCCAGAGTTATGGAGTGAGAGTTCTGAATGGACATGCTTTTCTACTTTACATATGAAAAGAAGCAATGAGATGGGCCAGTAGTTGGTGAGGACAGAGGGGTCGAGACAGGGTTTTTTGAGTAATAGGGTTACAACCGCATGCTTGAACAGTGATGCAGATGCCTGTTGATAGGGAGAGGTTAAAGAGAGATGTAAGGGCAGGGGTAAGGGATAAGGACAGTTACGGGATTAGGTGGGAAAGAATAGGATCAAGGGAGCAAGTAGTTAGACGAGACTTACATACAGTTAGGTCCATAAATATTAAGACAGAGACATTTTTCTAATTTTGGTTCTGTACATTACCACACTGAATTTTGAACAAAACAATCAGATGCAGCTGAATTTCAGATTTTAAGCTTTGATTCATTGGGTTAAACCAAATGATTGCATACAAATGTGAGGAACTAAAACATTTCCCTTCATTTCCTTTCCCTTCATTTCATGGGCTCAACAGTAATTGGACAATTTAAATAATTGTAAATAAAATGTTAATTTAGAATACTTGGTTGAAAAACCTTTGTTGGCAATGCCTGAAGCCTTCAACTCATGGACAGACATTGCTGTTTCCTTGTTTTTAATGCTCAGCCAGGCCTTTACTGCAGCCGTTTTCAGTTGTTGTTTGTTTATGGGCCTTTCTGGCTGAAGTTTAGTCTTTAAAGTGGACCAACACCCTGGGGTGATCGGCCCGGGAATCTATAAGATTCCCGGGCCGATCACCCCCCACCGCGCGGGACATCCGAGATCGGGATGTCCCGCGGGGTGAAACCCCCCCCAAACACCCCAACTCACCTACCTTATCTTCGGCGGCAGCCGGCCGCCGCCGCCTCCCTCGCGCCCCTGTAGGCGTGTGCGCCTCCGCGCCGGCCGTCTGCGAATGGCCGGCGCGGGGGCGCGCGCGTTCAAAGTGACGCGAGGGAGGCGGCGGCGGCCGCCGCCGCTTAGACGTTCAAGATCTTCTCTTGTACGTCGGCGCTGGGAGCGGGGAGAGGTGAGTTTTTCGGGGGGTTAGGGGGGGTTTCACACAGCGGGGCACCCCGATCGGGGGTGCCCCACCGAAGTGGACCAAGACCCAGGATAGTCAAAATCCTGGGTGTTGGTCCACTTTAACAAGTGACACGCATGCTCAATTGAGAAGGGATCAGGTGACTGACTTGGCCATTCAGGAACATTCCATTTTTTTGCTTTAATAAACTCCTGGGTAGCTTTGGCTTTATGCTTTGGGTCATTGTCCATCTGTATTATGAAATGCCTACCAGTTTGGCTGCATTTGGCTGGATTTAAGCACACTGTAGGGTTGATTCAGAGCCCCTTTCTCATCATTTTTATGGAGGTCTTGCTACCAAACGAAAAATCATGCAAAAATGAAAACATTTCACACTAAAGTTCTCGCAGAAAAAAAGCTCTGCTGAATCAGATGAGGGGAAAAAATGAACGAAAATTGAAATTTTCACGCAAAAAAAAAAAAGGGAGAAAGGGGCTCTGAATCAACCCTTGTATGTCTCTGAGTACCTCAGAATTCATACGGCTTCTTCTGTCCTGTGTCACATTATTAATAAACACTAGTGACCCAGTGCCACCGGCAGCCATGCATGCCCAAGCCATCATACTCCTCCACTGTGTTTTACAGATGATCTGTTTTCGATCATGAGCTGTACCACGCCTTCGCCAAACTTTTATCTGGTACAGGTTGATCTTGGTTTCATCTGTCCAAAGAATGTTCTTCCAGAACTGTGCTGGCTTTTTTTTAGTAAAATTCAGCCTTTTTATTCTTGAGGCTTAGTAGTTACTTGCACCATGCAGTGACCCCTCTGTATTTACTTTCATGCAGTCCTCTCTCTGTTGATATGCCTACATCCCGGAGAGTGCTGTTCATTTGGTTGGCTTTTGTGGAGGGGTTTCTCTTCACCATGGAAATGATTCTGTGGGCATCCAGGAATTTTTGCATTCATGATTTCTTATTATCTTTATTAGGATGTACCAAACTGTAGATTTTGGTACTCCTAATATTGTAGCAATTTCTCACCACTCAATCTATGCCCCCCCCACCGCCTGAACAGCTGGGCGCTGCTGTTGGCCCGGCTGTGACCCCATTTTCGAAGCAAATAGGGCTTTTCCAACACCGAAGCCACCCCCTGCAGCACTCTTTGAAAGGGACGATTCAGAAAGGCTGGGCGCGGGAGCGGATATGGCTGAAGAGAAGCCGGGGATGTGGAGATCACATCCAGGGACCCGCCAGGATCAGGTAAGGTCACAGGCTTCCGGGGGGGTTTCACACAGTGGGGCATTCGGTGTAGGATGGCCCGGGGGCAGGCTAGTGGTTGGACCTGGAATCTTTTAGATTCAAGGGCCTGGAAGTGAGGGTTTTGACTCACTTTACGGAGCTGAAACTGCTAAACAACTCATACAATTTAAATGTGGATGCCCTCAAATGAAAGCTGAAAGACAGCACTTTATGTCCATGTCCTATATAACTAGATTGAAATTGTCAGGGTCCAAATATTTATAGACCTAACTGTATGAGGGAGGACAGCAGCTGTTTAGAGAACAGAGGGAACTGGCATAGGGTAGCAGACAGAGGTGGAGTTGGGTAGGGTGAGTGGGTTTTGGAGGCAAAGCCTGCATGGATATTGTCAATTTTATACTAAAAGAAAGAGGTAGTCAGCACACAATATTGGGTGCATCTACATGTGACACTCATGGCTTTTCTGTCTGTGACGGTTCTTATTTCCCCGAGGCATAACTGTACCAATAAATCAAGACAATTGTACCTGCTCATAGTAAATCAAGTTGCCTTGATTTCTTATTACAGATATATCATGTATTTTCAGTTACTCGCTGTCAACAGGAAGCAGTTAAATCTCACCAGTGTGGTCAAACTGAACAAGACAAGCATGAAAGTGGTCTTAACCCTTCATGAAAACAAAACAAAAATGACTGGAGTTGATCAACTGAGCTCAAGCTTTTCATCGGCCATTGATCTCTAGAGAGGAAAGAAAGTGTGGGGCCCCTCCAACACATACACATGCCTTCCGCCAGGATAGGGTTACGGCGAGCAGGGAATCCTCAATGTGTTTCACAGGAATCAGCGGTGAGGAAGCCAGCAAAAATATTTACTGGAAAGTCGTTTCCCAGCTTCCCGTATAAAATGCAGCCGAGAAGCTTCCGATTAATTTCTTGTCGGGGTCCTGACCCTTAGATGAGGGAATAAAAAAAAAGTCAAAGCCTCGGCAGGTAGAGGATGCATTTTTATTGGACGCCAGGGACGTACATCTGGAGTGGATGCAAACCGACAAAACTCACAGCTGATCCTGTGTAAATAAAGTACTTGTAATGAGTAAACAGCGAGATCAGGCAAAGCTGCAGATGTCTCTAGAGGACTAATGTGTGTTGTAAACACTCCTCTATTTTATTACAGTCAGGGGAGGGGGGTATTGGACAACCTGAACCAATAACCCATCATCATCAATACTGGCCACACACCCTACAATCTGAGTGTACAATCCCCAAAAACCTGGTTGGATGTACTATGTTTATGTCAGAATACAATTTACTAAGCGTGAGAAAACTACACCCAATCAGAAATCTACCACAAAGGTTTTTAGATGTGATCAGAAGTGTGTTGCCGAGCTTCCAATCATGGGTGAACAAACAGACAACCGGATTAGATTGCCTCAATAGGCTCACAGATCAAAAACGGGGAAAAAAAGGTGGCTAGAGTTTGGCCTTAAAGCTGCTTCCTGGCACCTCTGTGCTAAGTTGGGCATGTCTGCAATGTTATATCTATATGATGGGGGAGAGGGTGCATGCTGCAGTGCTGCCATAGCTCTTTTCTGCCTGTGCCATATGAAACTTTGTTTAGAAATGGCGGATGTCTCTCAAATGCAGAAGCTTAGGTTAGGGAAGCATCTCTTCAAAGTGAACCTTCAGTCAAAAATGATCCACCCCCATGCCCAAGTCTATCTTAAACTCACTGGGTCGCAAGATTGCCCCCCCCCAACCATCCATCTACCACACAAGAGGTGGCATTACCTTTGCAGGGAATGAAGTGGGTGTGCTCCAGTCACGAGGGTGGGGGGCAAAGTCCATTGTGACTGATGTGGGTACAGTGACTCCTCCCGTTTTCTGGGGACAGGTGTCCAAGAAATCCTAGGGAATGAGCATTCTGTGGTAACCAATTCCAGAAACTGGCATGTTTCTAAGCCTCATCACTAGATGCAGCAGCTGTGGAGGAGAAACGGATGAGCATTTTTATTTTAGCCTAGACAGTCCCTTTAGGTGAAAGCCAGCAATCCTGTAAAATATCTTACTGATGCCAGGTCTCATTGCTAGTGGTAGGCCTTCTGGTACCCCATGTGACCACTGGTGAGTAATCATGCTTGCTGTGTAGCTGTCTGTGAAACTGCTAAACAATAGTGCCCACTGATGGTCACAAGAGCAGCAAAGGTGAGCATGACTGAGTTTTGCCCCGTTTCAGACCCTTAGTATTTGTGCAGCAGGGCATCCCAAATAGATGCAGAGCGGGTAGTGGACCTCTGGTAATTTTTGTTTGAAGGTAAGATTTAATACTTATCTTGGCAGTTGTTTTAAAAGAGGCCATGCAGCACTGTTAAGGCCAGAAAACTACCCTCTTTGGCTTTATCAGCACTGCAGAAGTGCACCTTCTGATGGACCTATATAGCTCCAAAAATGGTAAATCACATAGTTGTCAATGTCATTGAAGGAACAGGGTCATCAGGAGTCTTATATAAAACTGTGCTTTAAGGGCATGAGTTTTTGTCTTTCTATGGTCTGTTTTGCCCTCAGGACTTAAATACCGTAATATATAGTAGTGAAACAGTGAGGTTTTCTGCTGAGTTTTCATTGCAGAGTGCGAGCAAGTGATTCCAGCATAATGGCTTTCTTGCCGCTTCACCCATCTGCACAGGCTATAGATCCCCATACCAGAGACTGGTGTGCATGCTTGTCCCAGGTCAGTGGCCCCTTGAGATTTTTGATTTGCCCTAAAGTTGTTTGGGCCCCATTATGTACCAAAGGGGTTAGCACCCACCTTCAACGTAAATATTTTTGAGAGGGCCGCCCTTTGCCTGGAGGCAATTCCTGATACAGTGTGGGAACAAGGCGTCGGACAGCCTCTTAGGGTTAGGGAACTCACCAGTACCTCACATTTTAGGGCAGCTTAAGGGGGGGGGTGGGGTTGGCTCAGGTCATCTCTCCAGCAAGAAAAATTCTCACTCGTCCGTAAAATGAAAATAAACCGCTGTGAAGGTTATCGTGTCACTAGGACTGTGTTGTTATAAGTGCGGTTTATTTTGCATTCTACACAGAGGTGTCACTGTTACATGAGCATTCACACTGAGCTGCGCATTAACCCCTCAGTCACCCACACAAGGGCCCCTCCTTTCCACTCAACTGAGTACCGGTAAGTAACTCTTTTCATCTAACCCCAGAACCTATAAATCTACTACCTGCCACTACTTGTGCCATTATTATATTTCTTTCAACCCCTTCCAGTGTGTTGTGCATTAATCCCTACCCTGCTTTGCACATGACCCACTCACTCCACTATATTATATTATTATATACATATTTCACTATAAGGTTGATTCATTGCCATATTTTTTTAATCATGTTTTTTTTTTGAGAGTACACTACTTCTCATTTTTTCCATACAGCTAAATATGGTGTTGTATTGCCCCAAGGAAAAAACAGCTACAAGCACAACCTTCTTTTTCTTCTCCACAAACACACACACTTCCTTTCTTCCTCACTCCAGTAAATATATCCCCCTTTTTTACTTCCTCCTCCGCTATACACATGCCCTTCCTTCCTCCTCCCCTACACACATCTTTTTACTCCGTTTATTTCCTCCTCCACTATGCACACACCCTTCTTTTTCTCCTCCTCTGCTACACACATCCTTTCTTTACTTCAACCCTCAATTTTTACTCTCATCAACTACACACACACCCTTCTTTACTTCCTCCTTCACCTTACATGCCCCATTTCTTTACTTTAACCCTCTGCTACACACATCCTCTTCTTTACCATACACACCCCCTTGATTACTTCCTTCTATGTTAGACACACACACTACATTTTCTTCTCCTACACACAACCCCTTCCTTCCTGACCCGCTACATACATCCCCTTCGTTCCTTCCTCCCTCCATTACATACATCCCCGTCCCTCCTCTTCCATTACACACTTCCCCGTCCCTTCTCTTCCATTACACACATCCCCGTCCCTCCTCTTCCATTACACACATCACCATTCCTCCTCCTCCACTACACACATCTCCTTTTTGCTACAGGTTAGGCTAGGCTGGATGAGGAAGCGTGGTAGTGGCATCTTTGGGAACCTACCATCAAGGTGTTTTCCCCATAAATGTGCGTAATCACCAGAAAATGTATTCTCTCGTCACCTTCCATTCCGGGGCACCACCATCAGCAACCGTGGGTTAACCTCAGCTGTAGGCGGGGACTGCAAGAAAAACAAACTAAGCTCTTCCCGTCCTATATAGGACAGGCTGTGGCCAGACACCCCCAGTTAATTAAAAAGCAGTACAGCCACAGCCCTGGGAGGGGAGCGATGCTAGCAACCTAGCAAAGAAAACTCTAACCCTGTAGATGGCTTCAAAAGCAACCGAGGCAGTCACAACAAAACAGTAAAAAAATAGAAGACAAGAAAAGAAATTTACCGATGTGTACACAAATGTCATTTTTCTCATCTCTTCCATTCCTGGGCACCACCATCAGAAACGCGTGGGACGAGCAGTAGCCTCGTTAACGGTGGGACCGTGCTATGATAACAAGCGGTCGACTGTGTCAACATAACCAGGAATGGTGGAACTGAGACCTCAAGACTAGACCCCCTGGCAAGGGATTCACCACCATCTGCAACACCTTACATCCCAGCGCGGAATTGGCCGATGCCCGGACATCAACTCAGTAAAACTTGGTGTAGGGAGGACCAAGTCGCCACCTTGCAGACCTTGTCCACCGGCACTTGGTGCTGGAAGGCCCAAAATGCGACAATAGCCATGGTAGAGCAAGTGGTGACTCAAAAGCGTGCCTCCTTACCATTGCAGGCATAGGCTTGTTTGACCGTGTGTCTGATCCATCTGCTGAGAGGGGACCTGGCAGCCACCAGGTCCCTCCGTTGTCATTCTGTGATCACAAACAAAACGTCCCATCCAGGGAATGCAGGAGTCGCTCCTTATCATGAGTGGGATGCGGACACAAAGTGAGCAATACGATCTCCTAATGATGGACGTGAGAGACCACCTTGGGCAAAAAATCCTGCTTAACATGGGAAACGGCCTTGTCTTCATGCAGCACCAAAAAGGGTGACTTGAAAAATAGCGCAGCCATCTCTGAATCCAGCAGGATGTAGGTGATCGCCAAAAGAAAGACCATCTTCAAAGCGAGCATCACCAGAAAGGCCTCATGGTCTCAAAGGGGGGGGGGGGGGGCGCTGTAGCATCGATAGGAGCAGGCTGAGATCCCAGGGATCAACGAGCATCTAGGAGGTGCCCTGCATGAATGTATGGACTAATCTGTGCTCCACGATGGGCCTCTGGAAAGAAATGGACAGGGCTGAAACCTGGCCTTTAAGGGTTCTGGACTGCAGGCAAGCGTCCAGACCCCAAGCCACGATGGCCCTCCAAGTCCTGTAGTAAATTCTGGAGGATGACTGCTTTCATGCTCGAATCAAGGTCCGAATCACTGCGGCGGATAGGCCCCTCTACTCCAGCCAGCGCCGTTGCTAGGCTTATCAGATCTGCAAACCACACCCTTCTGGGCCAGTGTGGGGCAATCATGATGATGGAAATCCGTTCCATGTTGACCCAGTAGCGCCAGTGGTGGGAACGCATAGCCGGACTATACCCTGACCAGGGGATGGCCAGGGCGTCAACCGCTACAGCCAGGGGGTCTCGCATCCTGGACACAAACCTCTGGACCATCCGGTGTACAGAGACGCAAAGAGGTCCACTTCCGGCACCCGCCACTGGTCGCAGAAGGCTTGAAACACGTCCTGGTGAAGGGTCCATTCCCCTTGGTCCACCGTCTGCCTGATCAAATAATCTGCATGCAGATCCTCCACCCCAGGAATGTGAATCACTGAGATGCACAGAACAGGAAGCTTCGCCGAGCTCATAATGCAACTTACCTCCAAGAATGCCTGTCAGCTCCTGGTACCCCCCTGGCGGTTTATGTAGGTCACAGCCATTGTCCGACTGTACTCGGAGTGGGAGGCCTCGGAGATGGCAAGCCCAATGCTTGTGATCCAACAGAACCAACCTCAGTTCCAACACACTAATCATGAGACTGTGCTCCCACTGGTCCCAGCGACCCTGGACCTTCTCGTTTCCCAGAACGCCACCCCACGCCATCAGACGGGCTTCTGTGGTCAGAATGACCCAACAGACGGGCAGGAAGGACGACCCACCTCCAGCTTGCTCTGGTCCAGTCACCAGTCCAGAGATCGTGTCTTTATCGTCCTGTTCCATTGCGACAGGAGCAGCAGCTGTAGCGGGCTGGCGTGGAACTGGGTGTACAGAACTGCCTCGATGGTGGATACCACTATGCCCAGGAGACGCATGCCCTGTCAGCTCGCGGCAGTGCCACAAATGCAAATGTCGGGTGCCCACCGCACGCAAATACCCCTGGTGACCGGGGAAAATCGGGATATGCAGATAAGCATCTTTCATGCCCAACCTGCCCAGAAAATCCACCTGTTCCAGTGACGTCATGACCAATCTTAGAGATTCCATGCAGAACTTCCGCACCTGAACAAAACTGTTCAGATGGTGGAGATCCAGGATCGGCTGAAATGATCCGTCCTTCTCGGAGATGATGAAGAGTATCAAGTAGAAGCTGCAGCCCCGGGGGCACAGGGGGGCTCCCCGGTCCAGCAGGAGATTTATTGTGCTTTCAATAGACGCCTTTCCGCCACGCGAGAACGCTTGGACGTCACAAGGCTTGGACGTCACAAACCTGTTCCTGCCCATGGAACGCATGGCTACTTTGGATGCTGGCAGGCGGTGGGGAGACCTGGTGACTAATCTGTAATTTTTGAAGTGTTATTGAATTACTGGATTGTTTGGGTTATTGGATTTTATATATATCTTGTTGATGGTTGTTTACTGACCGAAGGGGGCCCGTTTAGGGGGATGAGCTCCATTTGGAAGCAGAATACTTTACGCCTGTTGTAATATATGGTTTAATATAATGGTGCTTTGATTGAACAGCACAGTTTATTTTCACAGTATATATTTCTATAGTGAACCTTTGCACATTGCACTTTTGCACAATCCTTTGCACAAATATTTTTTTTTTTATGTATTTTTTTTGATTTTTTGTTTGTATGCATTTGGAGTATGCTAATATTGGATTTATTAATTATAGATGAAATATTGAATTTTCTCCTCACCATCTACGTATCCTTTATGTTTGTCTGTCTGGTATGGTATCCGTTACATGTTTTTAGTGTTTAATATATGTTTTGTCTAATATGTCATGTGGATCTTTATTGAATAAAATTTGATACTCGATTTTTGATTTAGATTAGTGTGCCTCCCTTTTTGTTTGTTTCAATAAAGAACTCGATCGTGTACCCGGAAGAGACTTCGGAATTGGCCGACTTCCGAAACGGGGTCCTCTGTTTCCAATTCTGCGGAACCTAGTTGATTTCCTTCCCGTGGCCTTCCTGACCAGGTCATCCAGAGGTTTACCGAAAACACAACCCCCAGAAAAGGGGAGGGCAGTAAGCATGCTTTTGGAGGCAGCATCAGCCAACCACTGCTTCAGCCAGACCGTGAGCTGCAAGATGACTAACAAGGCATGTCATCAATTGCTGGCACGATGTACCTGAAAATCTCCATAGCAAAAGGAGTTCAAGTTAAGCACAGAGGAGCGCAAGATCCCATTCTTTAAATGCCTCCACTGCTGCCTCATCCAGACCTTGCCCGTCGTAGCCGCCAGGGGTAAGCCAGCTGCAGGACCTTCAAAATTGCCTCTATGAACTCATCAACTTGGTCCATCGCATGATCCAAAGGGGTGACAGCCGCATGCAGGAGTCCAAGTCCTTTCTGTTGCTGGACAACCAAGAGTCAGAAGATCCTCCGGAAGGGAGTCCCATCTTCCGAAATGGGGTCCCCTCTTTCCGCTACTGCGGAGCCAAGTTGATTTTCCTCCAGTGGCCTTCCTGACCAGGGCATCCAAAGGTGCACCTAAAAACGACCCCCCAGAAAAGAGGAGGGCAGGAAGCGTCAGCCAGCCACTGCTTCATAAGACCATGCGCCACAATATGACTAAAAAGGCCAGCCCCCTAGCCACCAGACGCACAATGTCATCCATTGCTGGCACAAGGTACATGTAAATCTCTGTAGCAAAGGAGTTCAGATGAAACGCAACGCAACGAGGAGTGCAAGATCCCATTCTCTAAACGCTTCCGCTGCCTCCTCATCCAGACCTTGCCCACCAGGGAGGTGGCGCAAGCCGGACACAGAGACGACCCCACCATGGAGAACTCATGTCGCACTGGTCCAACCACTTATACACTGGATCTCTCAAGGCAGCACCATCTGAAGTAGGGATCCAAGTATGTTGAGCCCTTCCCAATATCGGATCATCTACCAGGTGTCAAAGACCAGACCTTAACCGCCTGCTCCGTGAAGGGGTATCTGGCATCCAAAACCTTAGCCTTTTCCACCCGCCTGTCAAAGTCTGGGAAACACATGCCTGGAATTTTGTCACTTGTAAGGCTCACCCTGCCGCGGCAGAGGGCTAGCCATGTGCAGGACCTTCAAAATTGCCTCCATGAGCTCATCAACCTGATCTGTCGCATGATCCAAAGGGGTGACAGCAGCATGCACGGAGTCTGACTCCTCTTCACTGCAGGTCGACACCTCCTCCTCTAAACTTGAGATAGAACTGCTAAAGAGCTCTTTGCCATTGAAGCTGGAATCCTCTGAGGACTCCGCCTGAATATGCTAGTGCTTAGCAAGTCTTCCTGTCTGGTCAGATGGGGATCAACCCAGGATGCCCCAGTGGACCAAGGCTACTGAGCACCACTTTCTTAGGCGAGACCCCTGGACAAGAATTGACCCGCCAAGCTCACCAAGGGGGTATCCTGCTCAGAGGAGTCCGGGCAGGAAGCTGCAGGGAAAACAGGGTGGTCTGGAGAAGGTACGGAACCTCCTAATTGCATAAGGCGCCACAGGACTGCAGTGCAAATGGCGCACAGAGGCCCCTCGTCTGAGGCCAATGGCGTCGGACAAATGGGGCACCCTCCATTAAGGTACAAACCCTAGCGCCTCTGATGCCTCGGACATGGTAAGACGGCCACTCTGATCACTAGACAGTACAGCTGGTGTGCTAGGCCACACACCTTCCCGCCTGCTGCCCGTGGCCCAACCTGAAATAATACCGCCCGACAACGGAGATCAACTCACACAGAATAGATGTAGCAGCTTCTGGACCCCCACCCTGGAAGACAAAAGACAAACATCAGACTCAGATTTCCGATTTGATGAAGCAAGAGGGAGCCCTACCTGAACAGGGTGGAAAAACACCGTAGGGCAGCAGACGCACTAGAACGATCCCCAGCCAACAGAAGAAGTTCTGCAGAAGCAGAGCAGGCCAGCAACAGCAAAAACACGACAGGGGGAGTCTCGGGGGTCCCAGGCAGCAGGAGGAACCTCTGGCACCTTTCCAAAACAGCGGTGCCTCATGCTGAAAGAGAGGAAAGCCATGAACCACGCGAGTGCGGGAGCCCCATCCCCTCTATTGTCAAATGTCAGAAGGCTGGAAGCCCCTCCCCCTCCCGACAGTCTCCATTGGCAGGCTGACAGCCGTAAGCCACGGCGTCCTGCTCCCCGACCCTATGCTGGCAGCTTAACTCTGAGTGCTGCCAGCATGTCAACAAATAAAGAAAAACTTTTGGTAGCCTGGCCAAGTAGCTCGGGCCCCCCTTGCAGCGACTGGGGAGAGAACACCCCACGACCAGGGCAGGCAGACACACTGAAAGGGGGAGAAGCCCAGGGAAAGGGACCGAATGGAAGGCTACACAAAGCAGGGCACCATGTCCAGCCTGCTGGAGCAGGGTCCTGACCCTTGAAGCTCCAAACCAAAACCGCCCGAGCCCCGGATGCACTAACCTGACCCTTGCGCTTCCCTCACATTGCGCTGTCCCACGATATTGGTTTAAAGACCGTCTTCAGGCATCCAAGTGGGGTCTCCAGAAAAGTGCAGAGGGTGAGGGGATGGCAGGCAGACAGAGTCAAAGCCCCCGCTCACGATCAGCACTGTCAAAGCAACAAAACTGGAAATAAATAAAATCCTGAATCTCATCACAGTCCCATCGACTACAAGAAAAGAACTGTGGATGTCCTGTCCAGCCACAATCAGCCCTATATAGGCCGGCAGGAGCATAGTTTGTTTTTTTAGCTGTCCCCATCTACAGCTGAGGTTAACCCACACGTTGCAGATGGTGGTGCCCCAGAATGGAAGGGACAAGAAAAAAATAAGTTGTCCGGAGCATCACTTTAAAGTCAACCTCTGAGCCAGGGAGGGTCTTGGTCCAAATAGACCCTAAAAAAAATCTATCCCAGCCCTCCCTCTGCTGGTAAGCCTGGCAATAGATACTTACCTTTTATTCTTTTACTACTTACTACTTTTGAAGCTCAATCAGGGACATGGTCACAGCTGCACACAAGTGGGTCAACTAAACATCTACCTATAGGGGGCTGTGGCACTGCAATGTGCAGCCATTTCTGGGTCCCCTATCAGATGGAGTTCAGGGAATAAAAGACAAGTACCATATTCATTTTGAGCTTAACAGTGGTGAGAGGGGGGTGGGTTAGTGTGTCACAAAACTGGACAGTCCCTGGCATAGATTTATGTCCTATAATTATCCAGAACAATTGTCTCCATTGGGCAGAGGTGACCAAAACAGTTTAGCTCTTTAAAAGATTCAGGTCCAATGTGAGGACAACCCAGAGCATAAAAACAAAGCAGCATCCAACTGCTCTGCCAGCTCCATCTGACTGAAATATCAAGCAACACCCAACGCCATCTGTAATTTCTATAACCCCCACTCCATCTAAAACGAGGATTGTACCCCAGGCCCTGGCTGTGTGGGAGATGGGATGGCGCTTGACATAAACTCATTGTGTTCAGCAGCGGCGGGTTTTTAAAACATCACAGATGGCTTTGAAGAAGCATTCCCCAGGGGTCCCCCCTGGGCCAGACTAAACACTGGGAGATAGGAAAAACAGAAAATAACTAAAGACACTGCAACACCCCCCCCCCCCCCCAACACACACAATGCAAATACACAATCACAGACAGCAGACATTACAAAAGCACAGCATGTATGTGTGTGTCCAAAATATACACATTACACTAAACAAAAGTAAACTTCAAGTTTAAAAAGATCCTCATCTGCAGATCTATACCCTGCACTCCTCCTGCTCCATATACAGTCTATATATTGTAATGCGGGACAGCGGAACAATGCCTACCAGCACGGGTCCAGTGATCCTCCAGGGGTGACCCCCCGGCCTGTGCTGTTGCGAACCACACTTCTGTACCCCCCCGATTGTTGGGGGTACAGGTAAGTGGCAGGGATATCGACAAATCACCTGCCATCATGCCCATTCCCTACCCTCTGGAATAGTATAAGGGTCCCTTAAACCCCTTACCAGTTCACAACAGAAAAAGTAAAAAAAAAAACAAAAAATAAACAAAAAACACAAAAAGTCTATAATGATCTAACATTAAACTCTACTCACCTGCACCATCTTCATTCAGTGACAGGCCCTGCCCCCCACCCCGGCTCCTCTTCTGCCTGTAGAATAAAATAAACACAGTTGCGTTTGGCTGTACGGAGGATACCGGTCCCCCCTCACCATCCTGAAAAGGGAAGGGCATTTATTCCCAGGGTGTGGCATCCTCTGCCCTTCCGTTGATCCAAATGCTGGAAGAGTGGCCATTTTAACTGCCTCTGGCGGCAGAAGGGGAGCTGATGAAGGGCACCAGAAAGGCTGGACAGGAGGATGATGCCTGATGTTGACTGAAGATAGCGGAGTAGTTTAATGTTAGATGATTAAAAGACTTATGTGATGGTTTTATTTTACTTTTTCTAACCTGAACCAGTAAGGACCTGTATACCAGTTCAAAGGGAAGGGGGGGTAGTAAAGTACTTGGCAGTGTGTGACTAACCCCCACTCCATTACCCGTACACCCAACAGCCAGGGGGTACAGAAGAGCCTGACTGCAGTTGTTTCGGGCCCAGAGTTGACGCCTAAAGGGGCACCAGACCCGTGCTGGAGGGTATAGAAGTTTGTGTTAATGAGAACAAAGCACAGTTAATATTCCTGCTTTAATTTTTAAGTGATAAAAAGCCCCACCCCCAGCCTGAAAAAAAATACAATTCTGTGATTACTCACCTGTAGAATTGTTATTGTGAGTATACAGTACGTCCTGCTCCAGAGAAGAGTCTTTACTCTTGGGTATTACTCCGCCAGATGGCGCTGGACTGCAGAGACCGCGAAATTGCCTTCTCCCGGACCCTCAAATACCCGGGACCTCCCACAAATCTCCAGTATTGAAAAGCAGTTAACAAGAAGTCGGGAGAAAGATAACAGAACCAACTAGTAACTATCAAAAAATGATAACAATCACCATACAGGGGATCCAAGGATAATGAACCAAGGGTGGGGTGGAGCAGGACGTACTGTATACTCATAATAACAATTCTACAGGTGAGTAATCACAGAATTGTATTATTCTTAGTATACAGTACGTCCTGCTCCAGAGAAGAATCTTTACTCTTGGGACATCCAATAGCAGTGTCCGTAAAGCAGGGTGGGATCACCAAAAGGTAACAGCAGACAGGTCAGACCACTGCCGCCTGCAGAACCTTTAGGCCAAAAGAAGCATCAGCTGAGGCCCTAACATCAACCTTGTAAAACTTTGAAAAAGTATGAACAGAAGACCAAGTAGCGGCCTTGCAAACTTATTCAACAGAAGCCTGGTGCTGAAAAGCCCAAGAGGCACCAATAGCACGCGTAGAATGAGCAGTAAGGCGGAAGGGAGGATTCTTCCCCTTAGCAGTGTAGGCCTGAATCACAGCCTGATGGATCCATTTGCTGATAGTAGATTTGGCAGGAGCCAGAACCTTCCTGGGACCAGAAGGGACCACAAAGAGAGCATCAGTTTTTCTGAAAGGTGCAGTAGCCGCCAGATAGTACTTCAGACTCCTAACCACGTCCAAGGAATGCAATCCTCTGCTTAGCGTTACTAGGATTAGGGCACAAGGAAGGTAGAACAATGTCCTGATTCAGATGAAAGGCAGACACAACCTTAGGCAGAAAATCTGGCTTGAAGCGAAACACCACCTTGTTCTGGTGTCTCTCAAAGTAGGGGGGCTGGATGGAAAGCGCCGCCAACTCAGAAACACACCTAACAGAAGTGATAGCCACCTAAAAGACAACCTTGAGAGTAAGAATGGCCAAGGCAGCCTCCTGCACAGATTCAAAGGGAGCACCCTGCAAGGCAGACAGGACCAAGTTCAAATCCCAGACAAGCAACATAGGCTTACGTGGAGGACGCACATGAGTAACCCCCTGGAAAAAGGTCCTGATCAGAGAATGCTGAGCAAAAGATCTCTGGAAGAAAGCAGCCAGGGCAGAGACATGACCCTTCAGAGTACTGAGTTGAAGCCCCAGATCCAAACCATGCTGGAGGAACTCCAGAATCCTGGGAATAGAGAACACAAGACAGGGAAGAGACTTAGACTCACACCAATCAATGTAGGCACGCCAAACCCTATAGTAAATGGAAGAAGACTTCTTCCTAGCCTTTATCATGGTATCAACAACAGAGGCAGACAGCCCCTTCTCCATCAAGATGGAGGTTTCAACAGCCAGGCCGTCAAAGCCAGAGTTTGTAAATTGGGATGGCGTAAGTGACCCTGAGTAAGCAGGTCTGGCACCCTGGGCAGAACGTACTGATCCACTGCCAGCTGCACCACATCTGCGAACCACACTCTTCTTGGCCACCTGGGGGCCACCAGTATTGTTGGCACCCCCTCCTGAGCTATCTTGCGCAAAACCCTGCCCAACAGGGGGAATGGAGGAAAGACATACAGGAGCTGAAAGTCCTGCCATGACATTGCTAGAACATCCGTGGCCAAGGCCAGAGGATCCACATCTGGTTGGCCCCAACGGTGACACAGAGATTGAAACACCCTGTTGCAGAGGGACCATTCTCCCAGGCGAGAGGTCCCCCTGCAGATTCTACACCCCCGGGATGTACACAGCTGATATGCAGGGAACATTGTCCTCCGCCCAGGCCAGGATCAGAGACACTTCCTGGAGGGCCCTCTTGCTCCGGGTCCCTCCCTGATGATTGATGTAGGCAACTGCTGTCTGGTTGTCCGAGCGAACCTGAACAGGCAGGCCCCGAAGGTGATGAGTCACCTGAGTCAGAACCAACCTGATTGCCCGCAGTTCCAGAATGTTGATAGGTGTGTGGGCCTCCTGAGGGCCCCACCGCCCTTGGAACTGCAGGGACTTCCAGAACTCCCCCAACCTGTCAGACAGGCATCCGTGGTGACCGTCTCCCAGGAGGGGGCCAGAAAGGATCTGCCCCCCAACAGGTTCCTGGAGTCCAGCCACCACGAGAGGGACCGCCTGACTAGGGGGGAAAGCACAAGGACCTGGTCCAGAGACGCAGGATCCTTGTCCCATACTGACAAGAGGTGGAGTTGCAGAGGCCTCATGTGGAACTGAGCATAAGGGACCACCTCGAAGCACGCCACCATCAGGCCCATCAGCTGCATTCCCTGCCTTAGGGAGGGATGGGGACAAGAGAGCAGGAACTGAACCTGTGCAATCAGACTGTCCACCTTCTGCTGAGGAAGAAAAATCCTTGCCTGAACTGTATCCAGATTCATTCCCAGGAAGGGAGTCACCAAGGAGGGGGACAGAGAAGACTTGGGATGGTTGATCACCCAGCCAAATGACTCCAGAGTGGACACTACCAGCTGAGTATCCAACTATGCCTGATGTAGGGACTGGGAAGTGATGAGAATGTCGTCCAGGTAGGGCAGCACGCGGATGCCCTGAGAACTGAGCAGAGACATCACTCCTGCCAACATCTTGGTGAACACTCTGGGAGCTGAAGTGAGACCAAAGGGCAATGCCACAGATTGGTAGTGCTGATCCTCCAGAGCGAACCTGAGGAACCTTTGATGACCTGGAAATACAGGAATATGAAGATAAGCATCTTTGATGTCCACAGACGTCATGAAGTCCCCTGGACGCAGGGAACTGATGGCAGAGCGCAGAATTTCCATGCGAAAGCACCTGCACCTGACAAATTTGTTGAGGATCTTCAAGTCCAGGATGGGCCTGACTGACCCATCTCTTTTGGGTACAGTGAAAAGCTTGGAATAGAACCTTTCTCGTAAGGGGACCTGACAGATGACCCCCAGCTCCAGAAGGCTTTGTACCGCCAGCACTATAGCCTGAGCTGACACAGGGTCCTGAGAAATCCGGGATCTGATGAATCTGGGAGGGGCTAGGCAGCAAACTCTATTTTGTAACCGGAGGACACTATCTCCTGAATTCACCGGTCTGAGACATGAAGCCTCCAGACGTGAGCAAGTGCTGAAGCCGTCCCCCCACCCAGATGGGTAAGGGCGCCCCTTTATGCCTGAGGGGGCTTGGGAGAAGACTTAAGCTTGGAGCCCCAGGAGGAGCCAGGGTGTCCATGTACTCTGCCCCTACCCCAGAAATCTCCTTGGGCCCCGGTAAGGGAGACCCCTCTCCCTTGTCTAGCACCACGGTAGGGGGAAGAAAAGGAGCTCTGACCCCGAAAGGCCCGAGACTGCCGCCTGCGCTGGGGTAACCTGCCTCCCTTAGCAAACAGATCTAGGCGGTCCCCAAACAGTCCTTTGAAGGGAAAACCAGTGAGGGCTTTCTTGGCAGCGTTGTCAGCTGCCCACTGGCGCAGCCAAACCGAGCGGCGTATAGCCACCACAAGGGCAGAGGTTCTGCCACACATTCTAATGGTATCATCCAAGGCAGAGAGGACATAAGTCACAAAAACCTCACAACGAGAGAGTGCATTAAACTCCTCACTAGACACATCATCAGGGGCACCATCTAGGATACTACTAAGCAGGGTCCTAATAGCCACAGCCGTAATGGCAGAGCCACAGACCGGGCGCAGCGCCGTCCCCACACATGCAAAGGCATGGGACGCCAGCTGATCAATGCGCCGGTCATCAGCATCCCGCAGCGTAGTAGAGTCAGGGGAGTGCATGACAGAGGTGTTAGATAACCCTAGGACCAGGGCATCCACTTCAGGAGGGGATGACCAACGCTTCACCACATCCGCAGGAAAGGGATACCTCTAATCCCAACTCTTAGGTACACCGGGAAGCCTGCTGGGACGCTCCCATTCCCTGAGCACGACCCATGCCTTTGCATGTGTGGGGACGGCGCTGCGCCCGGTCTGTGGCTCTGCCATTACAGCTGTGGCTATTAGGACCCTGCTCTGCTTAGAAGTATCCTTGATGGTGCCCCTGATGATGTGTCAAGTGAATAGTTTAATGCACTCTCGTTGTGAGGTTTTTGTGACTTATGTCCTCTCTGCCTTGGATGATACCATTAGAATGTGTGGCAGAACCTCTGCCCTCGTGGTGGCTATACGCCGCTCGGTTTGGTTGCGCCAGTGGGCAGCTGACAACTCTGCCAAGAAAGCCCTCACTGGTTTTCCCTTCAAAGGACTGCGCCTGGTTGGGGACCGCCTGGACCTGTTTGCTAAGGGAGGCATGTTACCCCAGTGCAGGCGGCAGTCTCGGGCCTTTCGGGGTCAGGGCTCCTTTTCTTCCCCCTACCGTGGTGCCAGACAGGGGAGGGGGGTCTCCCTTACCGGGCCCGAGGAGATTTCTGGGGTAGGGGCAGATGACTGGATGCCCTGGCTCCTCCTGGGGCTCCAAGCTTAAGTCCTCTCCCAAGCCCCCTCAGGCATGAAGGGGCGCCCTCACCCATACGGGTGGGGGGACGGCTTCAGCACTTTGCTCACGTCTGGAGGCTTCCTGTCTCAGACCGGTGGATTCAGGAGGTAGTGTCCTCCGGTTACAAGATAGAGTTTGCTGCCTGCCCCCCCCCCCCCCCCGCCCAAGATTCATCAGATGCCGGATTTCTCAGGACCCTGTGTCAGCTCAGGCTCTAGTGCTGGCGGTGCAAAGCCTTCTGGAGCTGGGGGTCATCTGTCAGGTCCCCTTACGAGAAAGGGGCAAGGGCTTCTATTCCAACCTTTTCACCGAGATGGGTCAGTCAGGCCCATCCTGGACTTGAAGATCCTCAACAAATTTGTCAGGTGCAGGCGCTTTCACATGGAAACACTGCACTCTGCCATCAGTTCCCTGCGTCCAGGGGACTTCATGACGTCTGTGGACATCAACGATGCTTATCTTCATATTCCTGTGTTTCCAGGTCATCAAAGGTTCCTCAGGTTCGCTCTGGAGGATCAACACTACCAATCTGTGGCATTGCCCTTTGGTCTCACTTCAGCTCCCAGAGTGTTCACCAAGATGTTGGCAGGAGTGATGTCTCTGCTCAGGTCTCAGGGCATCCGCGTGCTGCCCTACCTGGACGACATTCTCATCACTTCCCAGTCCCTAGATCAGGCAGAGTTGGATACTCAGCTGGTAGTGTCTACTCTGGAGTCATTTGGCTGGGTGATCAACCATCCCAAGTCTTCTCTGCCTCCCTCCTTGGTGACTCCATTCCTGGGAATGAATCTGGATACAGTTCAGGCAAGGATTTTTCTTTCTCAGCAGAAGGTGGACAGTCTGATTGTGCAGGTTCAGTTCCTGCTCTCTTGTCCCGATCCCTCCATCAGGCAGGGAATGCAGCTGGTGGGCCTGATGGTGGCGTGCTTCGAGGCGGTCCCTTATGCTCAGTTCCACATGGGGCCTCTGCAAATCCACCTCTTGTCAGTATGGGACAAGGATCCTGCGTCCCTGGACCAGGTCCTTGTGTTTTCCCCCCTAGTCAGGCGGTCCCTCTCGTGGTGGCTGGACTCCAGGAACCTGTTGGGGGCAGATCCTTTCTGGCCCTCCTCCTGGGAGACGGTTACCACGGATGCCAGTCTGACAGGTTGGGGGGGGGGGTTCTGGAAGTCCCTGCAGTTCCAAGGGCGGTGGGGCCCTCAGGAGGCCCACACACCTATCAACATTCTGGAACTGCGGGCAATCAGGTTGGTTCTGACTCAGTTGACTCATCACCTTCGGGGCCTGCCTGTTCAGGTACGCTCGAACCGCATACGTGACAAGCAGCCAATAACGGCGCACCAGTGCCTGAGGTAACGGCGCGGAGCACAGTGGAAGCGCGCACGGCGGCGGCAAATTTAAATTTAAAAAAACAACGGCGACTGACACCAACCAGAAAAGCATAATACAGTGAAGCACCAAGGCAAATTCACATACACCCCCCCCCCCCCCCCGAGAGCTACAAGGGAGAGCGAGGGAGGGCAGCGGCCACTTAACATAGGACCCACCGATAGACAGTGGCAAGGGGCAATAGGGCGGGAGGGGCATCCCATAGAGGCTCACCATATGCCTATACCGCCTACCCTTTGGTGGGGGATTGCGATGGAGCAGCGCTCCTTAGCACCTGACAGCGGTGCTACCTACCATCACCCGACCAGCGCAGCCAAGGCTGGGAGGCACATTAATAATGGAACGGGTGGGAATAGTCCTACAGGGCCGCAGGCTAATAGCCCCGCTCACCTGCGAGAAGAGAGAGCCATCTTCTTGTCCTTCGCAGTCCAGACTGCAGAGAAAATCTGGGGATTTGTGGGAGTTCGCGGGCATTTGAGGGGCCGGGAGGAGCCAATTTTCGCTGTCTCTGCAGTGGAGTAGTTTCCAAGTGTTATGAATCTTATCTGGAGCAGGACGTACTGTATACTAAGAATACAGGAATATGAAGTTAAGAATCCTTGATGTCCACAGAGGTCATGAAGTCCCCTGGACGCAGGGAACTGAAAGTAGAGCGCAAAGTTTCCATGCGAAAGCGCCTGACCCTGACAAATTTGTTGAGGATCTTCAAGTCTAGGATGAGCCTGACTGACCCATCTCTATTGGGCACGGTGAAAAGGTTGGAATAGAACCCCTTGCCCCTGTCTCGTAAGGGGACCTGGCAGATGACCCCCAGCTCCAGAAGGCTTTGCACCGCAAGAATCAGAGCCTGAGCTGACAAGGGGTCCTGAGAAATCCAGAATCTGATGAATCTTGGGGGCAAACTCTATCTTGTAACCGGAGGACACTACCTCCTGAATCCACCGGTCTGAGACATGAAGCCTCCAGACGTGAGCAAAGTGCTGAAGCCGACCCCTCATCCGGATGGGTGAGGGCGCCCCTTCATGCCTGAGGGGGCTTGGAGGAAGGCTTAGGCTTGGAGGCCCTGGATGAGCCAGGGTGTCCATGTCCTCTGCCCCTACCCCAGAAATCTTCTCGGGCCCCAGTAAAGGAGACCCCCCCTCCCCTGTCTGGATCCACGGTAGGGGAAAGAAAAGGTGCCTGGGCCCCGAAAGGGCCGAGACTGCCTCCTGCGCTGGGGTAACCTGCCTCCCTTAGCAAACAGGTCCAGGCGGTCCCCAAATAGGCGCAGCCCTTTGAAGGGAAAACCAGTGAGAGCCTTCTTGGCAGCGCTGTCAGCTGCCCACTGGTGCAGCCAAACCGAGCGGCGTATAGCCACCACCAGGGCAAAGGCTCTGCCACACATCCTAATGGTATCATCCAAGGCAGAGAGGACATAAGCAACAAATACCTCACAAAGAGAGAGTGCATTAAACTCCTCACTAGACACATCATCAGGGGCACCATCTAAGACACTTCTAAGCAGGGTCCTAATAGCCACAGCTGTAATGGCAGAGGCACAAACCGGGCGCAGCGCCGTCCCCACACAGGCAAAGGCATGGGACGCCAGCTGATCAATCCGCTGGTCCTCACTACTACACCTCAGTGTAGTAGAGTCAGGGGAATGCATGACAGAGGTGTTCGACAAACCCAGGATTGGGGCATCCACCTCTGGAGGGGATGACCAATGCTTTACCACATCAGCCGGAAAGGGATACCTCGTATCCCAACTTTTAGGGACTCCGGGGAGCCTGCTAGGACGCTCCTATTCCTTGAGCACGAGATTATTAAAATGAGCTTGCCCAGGGAACTCTAAACGTGGCTTAGCAATATGAAACAATTCCCCTTGCTGTTTAGGAGCCGCGACCGGGGGAGAGATAGACAGCACCTCAAACATCTGAGCCAAAAGCCTATCAGTATCCTCTGGGGCCCAAGGATCAGAGCCATGACCCCTGGGCCTCTCATCGGATGACTCATAGTCAGAGAACAGTTCCCCTTCTTCCAAGGGGGTATAACCAAACAGTTCAAAGAACTCTTTACGTGCCATGGTATTAGCAAGCAACTTTTTAACACTAGCCAGTCTAGCAGACACATCAGGCTGAGACTCCCCACTGGTATGCAGCTCAATGGGAGTCAAATTTAAACTTGGGGGAGTAGGTGAAGCCATACGTGGCGCAGGCCAGGCTACTGGTAAACCAGGCTGCAGCGCAAGCACCTGCTGGGCACAAGGAACACAAACCCGCACATTGTCAGCACTTGTAGGGGACACCCCACACGCTACACACAGCCGGGCTTGTCCCAAAGGAACCCCAAGCACATTATCCTGAGACGCCTCCATATGGTGATTATAGCGGCACAATAGGCCGATAGGGATTCATGCTATAAAAGCAACCCGGGATGCCCCAATAGCCCGCTAGGGAAGTGGGAGTAAATAGCACACTAGGCCTCACAAAGTTTAAAGACTAAATAGAGGGGTAGGGCCGGGAGAAACCAATGGAGTTTGACCAGCCTGCAAGACATAAGCGAAGAGAAACCCATAAGCGACATGCATAAGTGACAGGGGGTAAATAAAACTGCCCGAGAGGGCACTCACGGACCGCGGTAGGTAGGCGCCAGCCACGCAGCAGGAAGAATCAAGAAGAAAAAGGCGCCGAGTATACCTCGAGGGGCGGGCCGCGGAGACAGTGATGCGGAACGCGCCATCCGCAGGCTCCGTCCCCCCGAAGAGCGTGAAGCCGCACACGTGACAAGCAACCAATGATGGCGCAGCAGCGCCTGAGGTAATGCCGCCGCCAACCACGGAACGCAGTGGAAGCGCGCGCGGCGGCGGCATATTCAAACCGCAACCAGTGCAACCAAGACTGTGTGGAGACCAAAGTCCTATCAGGCTGACCCTGATGTCTAAAAGACATCCTTATTGGGGGTGCCCCACCGGCAATCCCAATGCACATGCTCGGGTTGCAGGCACATATTTGGCTTTCTTTGGCTGATGGGACCCTTTTCCAGTGAAACCGTTGATTATGGCCACTGGGGGGGAGTAGCTGAGATTCTGAGATTATCAGGAAAAACAAAGCTAAAGAATCTAAAATGGAACAATAACCAGGATTTTGACTATCCTGGTGATTGTTCCCTACCCCTGGAACATCCCGATGTAGGATTCCCCCCTTTAAAGGATGCCCCCTCTTTCAAGCGCTCGCACAGTGCATGCACGGGGTGCTCGTCCAATCAGGGCTTTACGCAGCACATACTAATGCACGGCATAAGACTGATTTGAAATTCAGGTGATGCAATAACCCAAACTCCTCATTAAATGCCACTTGTCTGACCAAGGAAGAAGTGCAGCAGCGCGCTAAACAGATTAAATTAGACAAATCCCTGGGACCGGCATTCATCCCTGTGGTTTAAGGGAATTATATACAGTAATTTTTAATATTTGTCTAATAATTTAATATTTCAAGATTCTATAATGTCGGGGACTGGCACAATACATTCTCAGATTGGGTCACCGCTACTAGCAGGAGTACCACAGGGGTCAGTACTGGGCCCAATTCTTTTTAATAAATAAATATATATATTTATTATGAAATCTCTATATTGTGGAGGATACTAAGCGGTGTAAAGCAATTAACGGAAAAGAGGATAACATGCAGTTGAATATGTCAATTGGAAGTTTGGATAGAAAAATGTCAAATTAATTTTAATACAGATAAATGTAAGTTTATGCACATGGACAGGAGAAACTGGAGCCATAATTACACACTAAATAGGAAAACGCTGTGTAAAACAACAATAGAAACAATAGTAAATAATAAACTGTAGTGATAAAAAGACAATTCTGTGCCTGTAGAAACCTGTAGAATTGCTTTTACTATGCATGGCACGACCTGCTTCAAGAAGTCCTTACCTATGGGATATTCCGCCACAAGATAGCGCAGTGTACTGCAGAAGAGTTGTGGCTCCTCCCGGTATCATATAAAAACAGGGTCACCAATAGAATTCTCCAGCATTGACAAGCAGTTATACAAGAAGCCGGGAGATAATAAAAAGGTAAAAAAAAGGTAAAAAAAACCCCAACTAACTTGGAACTATCACCATAAAGAGGCAACCAAGAATAACGATAACAAGGGTGGGGTGAAGCAGGCCGTGCCATGCATAGTAAAAGCAATTCTACAGGTGAGTATTCACAGAATTGTCTTTTTCCTATTGCATGACATGGCCTGCTTCAAGAAGTCTAGGGATGTCCAACAGCAGTGTCCGTAAGGTAGGGTGGGATCCCAAAAAAAGTAGCAGCAGGCAGTTCAGACCACCACCGCCTGAAGTACTTTGCAACCAAAGGCAGCATCAGCAGAGGCCTTAACATCAACCTTGTAAAACTTTGGAAAAAGGTATGAACAGAAGACCAAGTCGTGGCCTTACAAACTTGTTCAACAGAAGCTTGGTGCTAAAAAGCCCAAGAGGCACCAATAGCACGAGTGGAATGAGCAGTAACCCTAAAAGGAGGAACCTTCCCCCTAGCAGAATAGGCCTGATCCACTGCCTGACGGATCCACTTGCTAATAGTGGATTTAGCCGGAGGTAAACCCTTCCTAGGTCCAGCAGGAAGAACAAATAGAGCATGAGATTTCCTGAAAGACTCAGTAGCAACCAAATAAAATTTCAGAGCCCTGACAACATCCAGAGAGTGAAGAGTCCACTCCTTGGAATTAGCAGGGTTAGGACACAAAGAAGGCAAAACAAAGTGCTGATTGAGATGAAAAGCAGACACAAACTTAGGCAAGAAATCCGGCTTAAGCCGAAACACCACCTTATCCTGATGCCGCTCAAAATGAGGAGGTTTAATGGAAAGCGCCACCAGCTCAGAGACTCGCCTGACTGAAGTAATAGCCACCAAAAAGGCCACCTTAAGAGTCAGAATGGGTAACGCTGCCCCACAGATAGGCTCAAAGGGAGGACCCTGCAGAGCAGACAATACCAGATTCAAGTCCCAAACCGGTAGCATAGGTTTACGTGGCTGACGCACATGAGTAACTCCCTGGGAAAAATTCTTAACCAGCCGGTGATTGGCAAAGGATCTTTGGAAAAAAAATTGCCAGAGCTGACACCTGTCCCTTGAGGGTACTAAGTTGAAGGCCCGAATCCAAACCATGTTGTCAAAATTCCAGAATCCTGGGGATAGAAAACACCCGACAAGGAAGGGACCTGGACTCACACCAGGCAATGTAAGCATGCCAGACCGTGTAGTAGATGAAGGACGAGGACTTCTTCCTAGCCTGAATCATAGTATCAACAACAGAGGCCGGCAACCCCTTATCCGTCAAGATGGAGGTTTCAGCAGCCAAGCCGTCAAAGCCAGCGTTTGTAAATTGGGATGGCGCAGCTGTCCCTGAGTGAGAAGATCTGAATCCTTGGGCAAAACGTACCGATCTACTGCCAACTGCGCAGCACCCTGCTATCTTGCGCAGCACCCTGCCAGCAGAGGACAGGGAGGGAACACATAGAGGAGCCGAAACTCCGTCTAAGGAATCGCTAGCGCATCCGTGCGACAGGGAGACAAATCTTGGAAGCTTGTGATTGTGGCGGGTCGCAAACAGGTCCACATCCGGCTGACCCCAGCGGTGACACAGGGAGTGAAATACCTTGTTGCTGAGGGACCATTCCCCCAGCCAAGATGTCCCCCTGCACAGGGAGTCTGCCTCCTGGTTCTCAACCCCCGGAATGTAGACCGCCGAGATGCAAGGGACATTCTCTTCCGCCCAAGACAATATCAGGGGCACTTCCTGGAGGGCTCGCTTGCTCCGAGTCCCTCCCTGATGATTGATGTAGGCAACCGCTGTCTGGCTGTCCGAGCGGATCTAAACAGCCCGATCCCGAAGGTGCGTGGTCAGCTGAGAAAGAACCAACCTGATCGCCCTCAGTTCCAGGACATTGATGGGAGCATGGGCCTCCTGGGGGCCCCACCGACCCCGGAACTTCCAGGGACTTCCAGAAGCCTCCCCAACCGGTCAGACTGGCATCTGTGGTGACAGTCTCCCAGCACAGGGGCAGGAAGGTCCTGCCACCCAGAAGGTTCCTTGAGTCCAGCCACCACAAGGAGGACTGTCTGGCCAGGGGGGACAGAGCAAAATCCTGATCCAGGGACACAAGGTCCCGATCCCAAACTGACAAGAGGTGCAACTGAAGAGGTCTCATGTGAAACCGAGCAAAGGGGACCGCCTCGAAGCAGGACACCATCAGGCCCACTAACTGCATCCCTTGCCGGACGGAAGGATGGGGACACAAGAGCAGAGCCCGTGCCTGCTTCTGAAGGCCTTCCAATTTCTGCTGAGGCAGGAATACCTTGACCTGAGAGGTATCCAGAGTCATGCCCCGAAAGGACCTCACCAAAGACGGAGACATTGAAGACTTGGGAAAGTTGATCACCCAGCCGAAGGACTCGAGTGTGGAGGTCACCACCTGAGTATCCCTCTCGGCCTGATGAAGAGACTGAGCCGCAATCAGAACGTTGTCCAGGTAAAGGAGGATGCGAATGCCCTGGTTCCGCTACAGAGCCATCACGCCCGCCAGCACCTTGGTGAACACCCGAGGCGCCGAGGTGATACCGAACGGTAAAGCCACAAACTGGTGATGCTGATCCTCTAGAGCGAACCTCAGAAATTTCTGATGACCTGGAAAGATTGACACGTGAAGATAGGAATCCTTGATGTCCACGGTGGCCATGAATTCGTTCAGGCGAAGGGTACCGACAGCCGAGCGTAGCGTCTCCATGCGAAAGTGCTTGAACCTGACAAACTTGTTGAGACCCTTCAAGTCCAGGATGGGCCTCAAAGACCCGTCCTTTTTGGGGACCGTGAAAAGATTGAAGTAGTACCCCCGACCCTGTTCCTGGGAAGGCACCAGGCAAATGACTCCAGACTCCAACAGGTGCTGAACTGCAAGGCGCAAACCCTGAGCTGACAGAGGGTTTTGAGACATCCAGGATCTGAAGAATCTTGGGGGGGGCCAGGCTGCAAACTCTATCTTGTAACCGGAGGACACCACCTCCTGAATCCACCGGTCTGAGACGCGGAGCCTCCAGAAGTGAGCAAAGAGCCGAAGTCGTCCCCCCACCCGGATGGGCGAGGGCACCTCCTCATGCCTGAGGGGCCTTGGGAGGGAGTTTGGGCTTGGGACCCCAGGAGAGACCAGGACGACCACAGGATCTGCCACGGACCCAAGAATCTCTTGCGGCTACCCGAGAAGAGGGAGCCACAACCTCCCCTAGAAGCACGAAAGGACGGGAAGGAAGCGGAAGGCCGAGTCTGCTTCCTACGCTGAGGTAACCTACCATCCTTGGCTATAACATCCAGATGCTCACCAAAGAGCCGTAGCCCCGCAAAGGGGAGCCCAGTGAGAGCCTTCTTAGCTGTAGTGTCAGCTGCCCACTGACGCAACCAAACAGAGCGGCACATAGCCACCAAAAGGGCAGAGGCCCTACCACCCAGCTGAACCGCATCATCCATGGCAGTAAGGACAAAGGCAACAAAATCAGAGCAAAGCAAGAGGGCCCTATAATCCTCCCTCCTCCTACCTGCCATAGCGCCATCAGTGAGACGCTTGAGCTTTTTCTGAAGGGCAATAGCTGTAATGGCAGCGGCGCAGACCGGACGCAGCCCAGCCCCCACTAATGTAAAAGCATGGCAGGCAGCTGAGCCATACGCCGGTCCGCGCTTTCCCGCAGTGTAGTAGTGTCAGGGGAAGGCATGACCGAGGTGTTGGACAGCCCTAGAACGGGAGCGTCCACCTCAGGGGGACACGACCATCGCTTGACCAGGTCAGCAGGAAAGGGATACCTCTTATCCAACCCTTTGGGCACCGCGGGCAATCTATTAAGACGTTCCCACTCCTTGAGCACCATATCAGAGAAATGGCCCTGCTCAGGGAACTCCAGACGTTGAAAGAGCTCACCCTGCTTCCTCTTAGCCACCTCAGGGGAGGCAATGTGCAAGGTTTCAAAAATGTTAGACAACAGTCTATCAGTGTCATCGGGGAGACATGAATCCTCCCCGGACGCAGACCCAGGGTCACTGTCGTACCCCTCCTGCTGGTCCCCAGAGGAGTAAGAGTCCTGGAAAAGCTCCCCCTCCTTTGGGAGTAATGGCCCCCAAGGGCATCAATTTCCTCATCCTCCTCAGCAAAGAGGGAGGGCGTGGGAGCCAGGTGCCGCTTCTTTCCAGAGGCCTTGCCTGGAACAGGCCTGGCAAGCTGCCTTTCAATGCTGGCCACACGAAGTGCCAGATCAGATTGTGACCCCCTGCTAGTATCCCCCTCACTGGGGGCTAAATGCAGGCGCGGGGGCGTAGGCGATGCCGAAGGGAGCGCAGAACTGGGAAGGGAAGCGCTCAGCCCAGCCTGGGCCGCAACGATACCTTGGGCGCACGGCACGCACACCACGGCACTATCACTCAAAGGGGATGCCCCGCACATGGCACACAGCCGGGATTGCCCCGAAGGACCCCCGAGCACGCTATCCCCAGAAGCCTCCATATGGTGATTAACACAGGCGCAATAGGCCAGCACAGGGTAAGGGCTAATAAAAAGCCACCCAGGATGCTCCCCCAAGGTATGTCCCCAGAAGAGCCAGTAAGGGGGAGATGAGGGGAGGGGGTAAGGAGCAGAACCGGGAGAAACCCCAACCCACAGTTGACCCACCTGAAAGACATAAGTAAAATGCACATAAGCATCCCGCAGCCCATGCCCCAAGGAAACAAAACCCCCAAAGGGGACTCACGGACCAAGGAGGCCGAAGGATCACCAAGCTGCCAGACCATGGGTGGAAGTGACACAGGAAACGATCACCGCCGCAGCCCGGGAAGAAGAGGGGCCCAGACGCGCAGCAGGCTCAAAATGGCGCCGGTAGAAGAACCTCGAGGAGCGGGCGTCATCCCCCGGCCCTGCCCCCCCCCCCGAAGAGCGCGAAAGCGGCGCTCACCTGACCGCGCCGACGCCATCACAATCCAAAAACGCCTCACAACCATAGCGCCGCCCGCCGCAGAGCTGAGTACAAAGTGGCAAAAAACAGCGTTAAAAACACCTCGTCGCTGCCACTAAGAAAAATGATAACAAGGGTGGGGTGGAACAGGACGTGCTGTATACGTATAATACCAATCCTACAGGTGAGTAATCACAGAATTGTATTATGCTAAGTATACAGCACGTCCTGTTCCAGAAGATATTCATTACTCTTGGGACATCCAATAGCACTGTCCGTAAAGGTAGGGTGGGATCCCCAAAAGTAACAGCAGACAGTTTAAACCACTGCTGCCTGCAGAACTTTGCGACCAAAAGCAGCATCAGCTGAGGCCTTAACATCAACCTTGTAAGACTTAGAAAAAGTATGAACAGAAGACCAAGAAGCGCCTTGCAAACTTGTTCAACAGAAGCTTGGTGCTGAAAGGCCCAAGAGGCACCAATAGCACGAGTGGAATGAGTAGTAAGGCGGAAGGAAGGCTCCTTCCCTTTAGCAGAGTAGGCCTGTATCACAGCCTGACGGATCCACTTGCTGATAGTGGACTTAGCTGGAGCCAGACCCTTCTTAGGTCCAGACGGAAGCAAAAAAAGAGCAAAAAAGTGGCTCCTGAAGGGTTCCGGAGGCACCAGGTAGAACTTCAGAGTCCTGACCACATCCAGAGAGTGTAAAACCCTCTCCTTAGAAGTACTAGGATTAGGACACAGAGAAGGCAAAACAATGTCCTGATTGAGATGAAAGGCAGAAACAACCTTAGGCAGAAAATCTGGCTTAAAACGAAACACCACCTTGACCTGGTGTCTCTCAAAATAAAGAGGTTTGATGGAAAGTGCCGCCAACTCAGAAGTGATAGCCACCAAAAAGACCACCTTAAGCGTAAGATGGACAAAGGGGCTCCTTACAAGGGCTCGAAGGGAGACCCCTGCAGGGCAGATAAGACCAAGTTCAAGTCCCAGACTGGTAATATAGGCTTACGAGGGGGATGCATGTGAGTAACCCCCTGGAAGAAGGTCTTGACCAGGGGATGCTGAGCAAAGGATCTTTGGAAAAAAATGGCCAAGGAAGAAACATGACTTTCAGAGTACTGAGCTGAAGACCCAGATCCAAACCATGTTACAGAAACCATGTTACAGTTACCAGAATCCTAGGAATAGAAAACACACGACAGGGAAAAGAGTTAGTCTCGCACCAGTCAATGTAAGTACGCCAAACCCTGTAGTAGATGGAAGCCCTGATCATGGTATTTACAACCGAGGCAGGCAGCCCTTTTTCCATCAAGATGGAGGTTTCAACAGCCAGGCCGTCAAAGCCAGCGTTTGTAAATTGGGGAGGCATAGGTGCCCCTGAGTGAGCAGATCTGGAACCCGGGGCAGGGCATACTGATCTACTGCCAGCTGCACGATGTCTGCGAACCACACTCTTCTTGGCCAACAGGGGGCCACCAGTATGGCTGGCACCCTTTCCTGAGCTATCTTGCGCAGCACCGTGCCCAGCAGGGGAAAAGGGGGAAACACATACAGGAGATGAAACCCCGCCCAAGGCATTGCCAGGGCATGACCCCAGCGGTGGCACAGGGAGCGAAACACCCTGCTGCTAAAGGGACCATTCTCACAGACGAGAGGTCCCCCTGCTCAGAGAGTCTGCCTCCAGATTCTCCACCCCCAGGATGTACACAGCTGAGATGCAGGGAACATTCACCTCCGCCCAGGACAGAATCAGGGACACTTTCTTGAGGGCCCTCTTGCTCCGGGTCCCTCCCTGATGATTGATGTAGGCAACCGCCGTCTGGTTGTCCGAGCGGACCTGAACAGCCCGACCCTGCAGACGTGGGGTTAAGTGGGCAAGAACCAACCTGATCGCCCTCAATTCCAGAATGTTGATAGGGGCATGGCCTCCTGAGGGCCCCACTGACCCTGGAATTTCAGGGATTTCCAAAAGCTCCCCCAACCTGTCAGACTGGCGTCCGTGGTGACAGTCTCCCATCAGGGGGCCAGAAAGGATCTGATCCAAGGACACAGGGTCCCGATCCCATACTGACAAGAGGTGAAGCTGAAGAGGCCTCATGTGGAACTGAGCATATGGAACCGCCTCGAAGCAGGACACCATCAGGCCCACCAGCTGCATTCCTTGCCTGATGGATGGATGAGGACAGAACAGAAGGAGCTGAGCTTTCTCTTGATGACTCTCCACCTTCTGCTGAGGAACAAAGTTCTTGACCTGAGATGAATCCAGAATCATGCCCAGAAAGGACTTCACCATGGAAGGAGACAGGGAAGATTTGGGGTGGTTGATCACCCACCCGAATGACTCCACCCGCTGAGTGTCCAGCTCTGCCTGATGGAAGGACTGAGAAGCGATAAGCATGTCGTCCAAGTAGGGAAGAATGCGAATGCCCTGAGATCTGAGCAGAGCCATCACTCCTGCCAGCACCTTGGTGAATACCCTGGGAGCCGAGGCGAGGCCGAAGGGCAAGGCCACAAATTGGTAGTGCTGATCCTCCAGAGCGAACCTGAGGAATCTCTGATGACCTGGAAAGATAGGTTACGTGAAGGTAAGCATCCTTGATGTCTACAGAGATCATGAAGTCTCCTGGGCGTAGGAAAGTCAAAGCTGAGCGCAGAGTCTCCATGCAAAATTGTCTGAATCTGACAAATTTGTTGAGGAGCTTCAAATCCAGGATGGGTTTGATGGACCAGTCTTTCTTGGGAACAATGAACAGATTGGAATAATAGCCTTTGCCCCTTTCCCTCAAGGGCACCCGGCAGACGACACCCAGTAACAGAAGGCCTTGGACAGCCAGGGGCAGACCCTGAGCTGACAGGGGGTTTTGAGCTAACCGGGATTTGATGAATCTTGGGGGCGGCCAGGCTGTAAACTCTATCTTGTAACCGGAGGACACTACCTCCTGAACCCACAGGTCTGAGACATGAGCCGAAGCCGTCCCCCCACCAGGATGGGTGAGGGCGCCCCTTCATGCCTGAGGGGGCTTGGGGGAGGACTTAGTCTTGGGACCCCAGGGGGGCCAGGGCGGCCACATCCTCTGCCCCTGCCCCAAAAATCTCCATAGGCTCCAGCAAAGGAAGCTCCCCGTCCAATTCTGGAGCCCCTGAAGGAAGGAGAAAAGGCACCTGAACCCTGAAAGGACCAGGACTGCTTTCTACGCTGAGGTAACTTGCCTCCCTTAGCAAACAAATCCAGACATTCATCAAAGAGGCGCAGCCCCTTGAAGGGAAACCCAGTGAGAGCCTTCTTAGCAGCGTTGTCAGCTGCCCACTGGCGCAGCCAGACCGAGCGGCATATCGCCACCAACAAGGCAGAAGCCCTGCCACACATTCTAATGGTTTCATCCAAGGCAGAGAGAACATATGCAATAAATTCTTCACAACGCAGAAGAGCTCTATACTTCTTCACTACCTGCATCATCAGGGGCCCCATCTAAGAGACCCCTGAGCAGGCTTTTAATAGCAACAGCCGTAATAGCAGAGGCACAGACCGGACACAGCGCGGTCCCCACACAGGCAAAGGCATGGCAAGCCAGCTGATCTATGCGCCTGTCCTCCCCATCCCTCAGTGTAGTAGAGTCAGGGGAATGCATGACGGATGTGTTAGACAACCCCAGAACTGGTGCATCCATTTCGGGAGGACATGACCACCGTTTAACCATTTCAGCAGGAAAGGGATACCGCTTATCCCAACTCTTTGGCACCCCGGGGAGCCGGCTAGGCCGTTCCCACTCCTTGAGCACCAGATTATTAAAATGGGCTTGTTCAAGAAACTCCAAGCGTGGTTTAACAGTATGAAACAGCTCCCCCAGCTGCCGCGGAGCCACGGCAGGTGGAGAGATACAAAGTACATCAAAAATGTGAGCTAAAAGCCTGTCAGTATCATCTGAAGCCCATGGGTCAGGCCCAGAATCGGCTCCATACACCCTAGAATGGTCCTCAGATGATTCTGAATCAGAAAATAATTCCCCCTCTTCTAGGGGGGTATAACCAGTAACATCAAAAAATTCCTCAGCCTCCATAGGAAAGAGGGAAACACTAGGGGATCAATGCAGCTTCTTAGCAGAAGCCTTACGCGGGCCAGAGTCAGCAATATGTCTCTCAATGCAGGCCACCCGATCAGCCAAATCAGGTTGAGACTCCCCACTGGTATGCACCTCACTGGGAGTCAGATGTAAGCGTGGGGGGGTAGGCGAAGCCCGAGGGGGCGCACGCCCAGCCACCGGTAACCCAGACTGCAGCGCAAGCGTCTGCTGGGCGCAGAGTACACACACCCTGACACCATCACTTATAGGGCATACCCCACATGCCACACGCCGGGCTTGTCCCGAAGGAACCCCAAGCACATTATCCTGAGAAGCCTCCATATGGTGATTATTGTGGCACAATAGGCCAATTGGGTTTGACGCCAATAGGGCTACCCGGGATGCCCCAATAGCCCGCTAGGGAAGTGGGAGATATAAAATACAATAGCCCTCCAATAGGAAGTTAACACTAAATAGAGGGGATAGGACCGAGAGAAAACACTAAAGTTTGACCCGCCTGCAAGACATAAGCAAAAAGATCCCATAAGCAAGTATGCAATACAGAAAATACAAAATAAATCAGCCCGCAGGGGCACTTACGGACCGCGATAGGGAGACGCCAGACACACGCAGCAGGGAACTAAAATGGCGCCCGTATACACCTTGAGGGGTGGGACGCGGAGACAGTGATGCAGAACACGTCATCTGCAAGGCCCGCCCCCCCGAAGAGAGCGAAAACGCGCCCACATGACAAAGCCAGCCAATGATGGCGCAGCAGCGCCTGAGGCAATGTCACCGGCAACCACGGAGCGGAGTACAAGCATGCGGCGGCGGCGGCAAAAGCAATCAGTGCAACCATTCAAAGAGATCATAACATACATAATATAGACAAGACATGCACCCCTCCCCCCCCCCCCCAGATCTACCAGGGAGAGCGAAGGGGACATAAGACGTGGGAGGGGCATCCCATAAGGCTCACCATGGGCCTGTACCGCCTACCCTTTGGTGGGGGACTGCGGTTGGAGCAGCACCTGACAGCGGTGCTGCCTACCTTCACCCGAACCAGTGCAGCCTAAGCTGGGAGGCAGTAAAAGGAAACGGGTGGGAATAGTCCTACAGGGCCACAGTCTAACAGCCCCGCTCACCTGCGAGTAGAGAGAGCCATCTTCTAGTCATCGCAGCCCAGACTGCAGAGAAGAACTGGGGAATTTGTGGGAGGTCCCTGGTATTTATGGGGCCGGGAGGAGCCACTTTTCTGTCTCTGCAGTCCAGCGCCATCTACTGGATGTATAACCCAAGAGTAAGGAATATCTTCTGGAACAGGACGTGCTGTATAATTAGAATAATACTGCACAACACAAGGAACTACAAGGCTGCTGTATGGTTACTATGATCATGGCTCAACCTATATCAATATATATCAATATAATAGATGCAATAAATAAATATAACATATACAATATATAGAAAATGCATCAATACAACTGAGCTTGAGAAATAATTATACCTCAGGGCTTGACAATCAAAACTAATGTCATAATTACTTATAACCTAATATATGTCCTAATCCTAAGAAAGCCATGCATTAAGGATTAAAGTATGCCTAATCATTACCATACATAGTGAAATGGAGGTTTACGGGGATACTAGGTCAGACTGAAGTTAATTGGATTTTTAACAGTATTAAAGACCCGTGCATAAGATGACATCTGTTTTTAAATGTATCCCTTGAGCGGTATGTGTGCCTAATCTAATGATCCATTTGGCTTCCAAAATAAGTAATTTTTTTCTTCATGGTCACCTCCTCAGTGCCCCAACCTCACTGTGTCAATGGCCTGTACCTTTAAAGATGTCACTGCGTTTAAGTGAAATTCTTTACAGTGTTTGGATAAGTTAGATAAACCCATGTGCCACTCATAGGTGGCATCTCTCAGGTGTTCTTCTACCCTAGTTCTCAAATGGTGAGTCGTACATCCTACGTACTGCATGCGGCACTGTTCACACGAATAGATGTAAATTACTCCCTTAGATCGACAATTAAAAAAGGAATGTATGGTGTAATGGCGTACATAGGTGAATGACTTAAATGTCTTGCCAGGTTGAACAATTACATGTAGCTATTCCACGAGTTATAGCATCCGACTGTCGATAGCTTTGTTTTTTATCCCTCTCCTTACTTAAGAACAAACTAGGGGAAAGAACCGAACCAATTGTCAGTGCCTTCCTGGCTATTGTTTAAATGCCTCGGCTTACATAATCCATTAATTCAGGGTCACACGACAGAATGTTGAGAGGTTTGTTAATAATTTTCGGAATCTGTGAAAACTGCGAACTAAAGGTGGTAATAAACGTAGGTTTGACATGTTTACCGTCTCTATAATCAGATTAGATGGTTCTCCTAAATCCCGGAGCATGATCCGCCTCTCTTTAGAGTCCACTATCAATGCGGCCCTGCTTAACACCAGTCGTGTGCAACCCCCGGGCCTATAGCCTGGAGTTAATCTCTTCCTGCTCTTTATTATAATCCCCAGGCATGGTGCAGTTTCTCTTAGAATGCACCATTTCACCAAATGGTATAGCTAGTATTGTATGTGCTGGGTGAGCACTGGCCAAATGGAAAAAGAAGTTTCCAGCTGTAGGTTTACAATGGGTGGTAAGAACAACTTAACCTCCACGACTTCCAGGCATAGAGGTAGTCATGAAGAATACACACTTACTGAGGAGAGGAGAGTGGCATAAAGTACAGGGGTGCGGGTTATAGCTGTGCTTTGGTCAGACAGAGCAGAGCTGGGGTCAGGAAAAGGTCAGCAAACCCAGAATGCAGTGCAGCACAGTCAGAAGGCACTTCCTGTTTGCAGGCTGCCTGATGTCCCATGAGCCGCCATCTTGGATGTTTAAAGGCTCATAACATGCAGTAAATGCAGGTGGGATGATTTTTATTGTGAGCAATCTGTATGTACATGGTGAGGGAAACATAGATAAGCTCTTATTCAGAGTGAAGGTCTGCTTTAAAGTCCCCGTTTAAGAAAAAAAAAATAAACTTAAAGCGGACCTTCACTCTGAATAAGAGTCTGTACATACAGATTGTCCACATTAAAAATCATCCTACCTGCATCTACTGCATGTTATGAGCCTTTAAACATCCAAGATGGCGGCTTATGGATGCCGCCATCTTATCAGGCAGCCTGCAAACAGGAAGTGCCTCCTGACTGTGCTGCTCTGCATTCTGGGACTGCTGACTGTTACCTGACCCCAGCTCTGCTCTGTCTGAGCAAAGCACAGCTATAACCCGCCTCCCTGTACCTTATCCCACTCTCCTCTCCTCAGTAAGTGTGCTGCTTCTGAGTCAAGATGGCGGCGCCCGTATCCTAAATTCCTGAACAGAGTTGCAGCCCAGTGGGGGAAAGAATAATAAGTTAGTGACGAAAACGTAAAATATATTAATTTTAGATGCTGGGGATCCATTTTTTAAGAGTTTGGCCTTTTCATTAAATCACGCTGAAGGTCCGGTTTAAGTTAGTTACCTGATAACTTATTTTCTAAACATCCAAAAGGGCAGCATACCACTGAGATATTAAGGCTCCTCCCCAAGGTAGGAACACATGACCACCAGAATACACAAAAGCTTTAGCTACTCCTCTAGACACCATTAGTTTAAGAGAACTGATTAACAAAGACAAAGTACCAACTGGTAAATCAGTAAGATAACATAAAATAAAGTAGCCAGAGGAAGAGAAGCCTGTATGCTGCCCTTAAAACAGGTTTTCCAATCAAGTTTAGGGGCAGATCCTGGGAATATTCTTGTAATGCTGGAGTGAAGTTAGCAAAGTTTTGGGCAAGACAAGTTTCAGTGGATGGGAAATTCCGATACTTACCCACCTAGAGTCTAGCAACAAGTTTTCACAAGTATCAGGCTACTGAAACAGGGAGGACAAGTCTGGACATCAATGTAATATCGGGATATAACCGATGGAGAGTCAATATCGTATGTTTCCCCCACCCTGTACATTCCGTTTTTTCCACATTAAAAATCATCCTACCTGCACCTACTGCCTTTTCTGAGATTTTAAACATCCAAGATGGCGGCCCATGGAGTCGCAGGCTGCCTGAAGACAGGAAGTGACGCTCAGTATTCTGGGATTGCTGTCCTTTTCCTGACCCCAGCTCTGCTCTGCCTGTGCAAATCACAGCTATAACCCACCCCCTGCATTGCCCCCCTCTCCTCCTCTCTTCAGTATGTGATACTTCTGAGGCAAGATGGCAGTGCCCATATCCTGGAGTCCTGAACAGAGTTGAGAAGCTAACCTCAGACAGACAGATCTAGACCACCTGAAAACTAGCAAAAAATGCCTGACCAATGTGAAAGATGAAAGTATCTCATCCAAAAAAAAACAAAAGGGCTGCTAATTGGACTTTCAGGGGACTAAGCTGAGACCCAGGTTGACTCCTTCCTGAAAGAAATCCAGTACAACTGGAAGACTAGAAGGGGATCTTTGATTACACACCTTCCAGGTGTTAAAAGTTTTCCACATTTTCAAATAAATCGTTCTTGTCACCTCCTTTCTGCTGGAAAGCTTGATCAACCCCCCTGTAAAGCCCTTTTTCAGGAGCATAGCAATCTCAGGGTTCAAAGTGTCAGACACCACTTATGCAGATCGTGACAAAGCATTGGTCCCTAGGATAGAAGATCTGGACTCACCGGGAGTTTCCAAGGCTCTTGGACCGAGAGCATCTTCAGAGTTAAAAACCATGGTCTCTTCAGCCACCATGGGGCTAGCAGTAGAACTGTGGCCGGTTGGCAGGATACTTTGCTTACAAAAGGGAGGATCCAAACTGAAGGAAAAGCTTAAGCCAGACTGAAAAACCACTGGTGAGCCAGGACATCTATTCATAGAGCTTGATCGGAGGGATTGAGGGAGAAGAACTTCCTCAGCTTTTTGTTTCGACCGGAGGCGAAAAGATCCCAAATCTGACTGAATACCTCCTGGTTCAGTGACTATTCTGCTTCCGATATCAGAGAGTGACCTGCCACCTGATTTCAGCAATCTTTCAGGTGGATGGCTGAGGGATAAAAGTTTCAGTTCTGCCCAGATCAGAATTTTCATTGCTGCTTGTTGCAAGACAGATGACCTCATCCCACCGTGATGATTCAGATATGCCATAGTAGGTGCATTGTCCATTCGGATTTGTACATGACGACCCTCAGGTGAGGAGAGAAGGCTAGCTTCTATTATATTCTATTCTCTAGTTCTGGGTCAAAGAGAATTCCCTATTAACACTTTCGCTGCCAGCGTACCTGGAGATTTTGTCACCCTTTGTTGCCAGACCATTTTGCGTTCCACATGTTAAACTGTGATTTTTAAAGGGATATCCAGGGATTTCCAAGGAAAATTCTAATACAATTCTGTGAAATACTCACCTGTAGAATTGGTATTATACGCATACAGTACGTCCTGCTCCAATATAATACTTACACGTGGGTAATCCTCTGCCAGAGGGCGCTGTTCACTGCAGACATGCAAAAACAGGCTCCTCCCGGCCCTTCATATACCCAGGGACCTCCCACAAATCCCCAGTATTGAAAAGCAGTGAGAAAAGAAGCCGGGAGAAACCAACCACCAAACTGGTAACAATAGTAATGATAACAATCACCATACAGGGGATCCAGAAAAATGTAAAACCAGGGTGGGGTGGAGCAGGACGTGCTGTATGCGTATAATACCAATTCTACAGGTGAGTATTTCACAGAATTGTATTATTCTAAGCATACAGTACGTCCTGCTCCAATATAATACTTACATGTGGGACATCCAATAGCAGTGTCCATAAAATAGGGTGGGATCCCCATCAAAAAAGGCACAGCAGACAGTAAAGGTGCTGTCACCTGCAAATCTTGCTACCAAGTACGACATGAGCAAAGGCTCTAACGTTAATCTCATAACAAAACCTTTGAAAAGGTATGAACAGAAAACAAGCAGCGGTCTAGCAAACCTGTTTAACAGAAAACCTGGTGCTGAAGGGCCAAAGGTACCCAAACACCAGTAGAACAGAATAAAAAGAGAGGGAGATTCTTCCCCCTTAAAGGTATAGGCCAGTGTAACGGCCTAACCAGCCCAAAGGCAACAGAAGCCGCGGTAAGAATTAGAACTCTCCCCAACGGGGAATTGAAAACTGGTCTCCCACAAGACAGGCGGGGATACTGACCCCTTCACTAACAAGGATCAGCAAGAAGCCGAAACCTTAACTCAGGACCAGGAAGGCAAACCATCCAAGTAAGATCAGTCCAAAGGGCGCATAGGCCCTGGAAGCAAACGAGATCAGGCGCATACATATGGAGGCGCCCGCAGACCCCAAAGGGCAACAGTCCCCCTAAGGGACAAGAAACAACCAGGAAAATTTCAACACCTGTTGAGGGAATGTAGACCCCTTACCTGTTGAGAGAATGTAGACCCCTTACTTCAGCATTACTAAGAATAAGGCCCATAGGCAGACCAAAAGGAATTAAATAATGATCAGAAAACACCACCTTGGACAAAAGGGTCCAGCGTAAGGCGGAATACCACCACATCATGTATATATATATAATGAAAGAGGGCTAAGTAATCAGAGCCACGTCTGACTGAAGCAACAGCCCCCGGAGGGGCGACTTGAACTACAAACCAGCTCAGACAGCATCCAGAAGAAGACCCAAGGGAACAATCCTCAGGGCAAACAAAATGAAAATTGAACCCAACAGGGGCCATAGAACTACTTGGGAGATGCCCCTGAGCAATCCCCAAGAGAACTCCTAACAAGGAAGAATGAACCAGACTTCTACAGGAAGGCAGACAGGACAGAACCTGAACCTTCAGAGTACCTAGATGGGGAGCCAACCCCAACCTATGCTGTAACAACTCGAGAACCCTGGGAACCGAGAACGTCCAACAGGGGAGAGACCAAGACTCATGCCAATCAATATGGGTACACCATAACCCACAATAGACGGAGGAAGAAAAAGCCAAAGAAGCTTGCTCCTAGCCCCCCATAGCCCTAGTCACCCAGAAGATAAACCCGTCTCCAAAGGGGTGAATGAATCAGCTGTCAAGACTAGAGTCTGTAGATGACATAAGAAGGAGCCTGACAAGGGCAAAACCGCACTCCTGAGAGAGCGTACAGGGCCGCTGACCTCAGCAGAAGCATCTGCGAACCACAGTTCACTAGGCCACCCAGGGGCCATCACAGGTCTCTTTATCAGCACGACCGTGCACAGAACCCCACATAGCAGGGTGAATGAAGAGAAGACACATAAAATAGAAAATCTATACATAAATTTACTAAGCCCCCATGACCAGAGTCAGAATATTCTGGGGCAGTAAAAACAAGGGCAGAGCCCCTGTGATATTAGCGAGACCCAACAGAGCCACCCTAGTTGGCTCTCAGAGGGGCACCAGGATAGCACAACCTGCCACTGAAAGACATCCATTGGAGCAAATACTACTGAGGAGCAGGGGACGTAGACACCCACCCAGATCAGGATCCTTTCCAGGAGAATCATCCTGCTTCAAGCTCCAGACCAATAATAAAACAGACCATTGTCTTCCAACAGGCCAAGAGTCCCCAAATGGACAGGTCCTAAAGAGGAGAAGTCCAGCAGTATAGAGTCAACTGAAGGCTCATTGTTTTAACAAAGCCAGTAGTTAAGATGGACCCTCTAAGGGACCCTAGCTAGGAACCACGGGGGGTTTTGGAAGAATTCCCCCCCCCCACCAACCTGCGTGACTTGGTACCCAAGGTGACCATTCACAGGAAAATGCAAGCAAAGAAGGGGGTGCCCCCTGACAGGGTCCTTGAATATAACCAGCTCAAGAGGAACCACCGTACCAAGGGGGAATGAGCACAGACCTAGCTCCCGGGGTGCTGGAACCCCATCTAGGATCAATAACCTACTGTGCCGAAGAGCCCAAAGGCTCTGCATATAAGGGACATCATCTGATACGCCACCAACGAGTCCACCAGCTGCAATCCTGCCTGGTGAAAGTAAGATGTCAGCAAAGGGGGGCAGAGCCCCCGTAACCAGGAGTCCACTTGTTGCCAAGGAAGAAGGCTCAAGTCTGAACCGAATCCAAGGAATGGAGATAGCGGATAAGGGACCATGATGGATTGAGGTGACTAAGTACCCATCCAGTAACTCCCAGGGGACACCGCCGGCCGACTAACCCACTCGGCCTGACGTGGAGATTGGGGAGTAAGGAAAGACGACCCAGTAGGTCCTAGTGCGGACGCCCCATAGGCATGTCCGAGACATCACCCCCATCCGCGCCATGGCGAGTAGCCTGGGAGCGGAAGAGAGGCCAAAAACAAGGCCCCAATCCGCAGGGTTGGTCCTGCAACACTGACTAGTAACGGTCTTGGTGTCCAGAAGACACAGGGGGAACTAACAGGATCTAGAACGCCACAGGAGGCCAGAAGCCCCCCTTGCATGGGGCGTCTGTGTCCCAAGACAGAGATGTCATACAGGGACTACCTGTGAGTGTAGAATTGCCAAGCCAACCATAGGCCAGCATGGCCCAGACTGCCTCATCATTTTGAGGGAAAGAGAAAGGTTAACATAGAGGCCATAGCCCCATTCTGTTAAGGGCAACCTGCAAGTAAGCCCAGACCCTGCAGGCCGAGCACGGCCTGCACCAACTCCTGAGGGGAAAAAAAGGGGCTAGAAGTACCCTGACAACCTCTGAGAGGGACCGCCCAGCAAATTCTATCCTGTGTAAAGGGGAACTACCTCCTGGAACCACCAGAAGGAGAAGATACGCTCCCAGATAGGAGTCAGGTGCTGTGGCAGTCCCCTCGCCCGGAGGGGCGAGGGCGTCCCTTCATGCTTGGGAAGTTTGGGCAGATTTGGGCTTAGCCCTGCCAGAAGGCCCAGGGCGTTGCCTGCCCACCCCGTGGTGGAAGTCCACTCCGAAAAGTTGGAAGCACACCTCAGGTTCGCGTTTGACACTAACGTAGGGAGGGGTGTCCCTGCCCCGAGGAGGCCTAGAAGGCCTTCTGCGTAGGGGTGCCTTACCCTTTTTTCCAAAAAGGTCCAAACGGGCCCCAAATAGACACCGTCCTCTGAAAGGAAGGCAAGTGAGAGCCTTTTTCGTATCATCATCAGCCCCCCACTGTCGCAGCCAGACCAGGCGGCGAATAGCTACCACAAGGGCAGAGGTTCTAGCACACATCTTAATGGTGTCATCCAGCGCTGAGAGGATAAACCTCACAAACACATCACAGTCTGAGAGCGCATTAAATATCTCCCAGGGGAGGTCCTCAGGTCGGTGATCTAGTAGTTTTCTAATGAGAGTCCTGGCGGCCACCGCAGTGATGGCCGCGGCGCAGACCGGGCGAAGACCCGTCCCTGCACACGAAAAGGTGTGGGAAGCCAATCTATCAATGCGCCCGTCCTCAGCATCCCGAAGGGTAACGTAATAAGGAGCAGTCATGAAGGGGGGGTTAGTAACCCCTATAATCGATGCATCCACCACAGGAGGTGCTGACCAAAAATTAACCACATCAGGAGGGAAAGGGTACTTCCCATCCCAGACCCCTGGGACCCCTTTAAGTTTACAAGGCGATTCCCATTCTTGGGATATAAGATTCTGGAAATGCTCCTGTTCCAGGAATTCCAAGCGCGGTGGCGCTGTGTGGAAACTCTCTTTCTTAGGCTTGGAAGCCTCTCCAGGAGGGGAGATAGACAAAACCTCAAAGATCTTAATAAGTAGTTCATCTGTGTCACACAGGCACCAAGAACCGGGCCCAGAATCATCACGGCTCCAGGGCATCTCATCCGAGGAGCCCGAATCGGAGAATAGCTCACCTTCATCAGAAGGGTCAAGGTCCTGCATAGCAGCAGATTCATCAGTATCATTAGGAACCGGAGAACCAGGAGGCGTCAGGAACCGCTTCTTTCCAGGGCCTAAGCGCTCCGCCAAACTAGACAGCACCTGCTCAGCCGTAGGCAGCCTGCGCGGCACGACTTGCTGGACATCCCTGCTCGAGTGAGACTCATCAGGAGTGAGATTTAGGTCTGGGGAGACAGGTGTATTGAAGAGAGGTGCAGCCACTGGCAAACCTGATTGCAGGGTCAGTGCCTGTTCAGCACACGGTCCGCAGACCCGTGCTCTGTCAGCGTCAGCATGGTGCTGACCACACACTGTACACAGCCGGTCATGTCCCAGAGGGACCCGGGTACATAATTCTGAGATGCCTCCATATGGTGATTATCTGAGCAGTATGCCCGCAGGGATTTACGCAATAGGCAACCCTGGATGCCCCAAGACCCGCTAGGAATGTGGGAGACTTTTTTATGTGAACCCGCTATAATATGTCAGGCCGGGAGAAGCCACCGAAATCTTGGCGTCTGAAAGACATAAAGGGGATAAGAGGGGGGTGTCAGTGCCATGCGCAGCCGTAATAAAAAATCATAGGAACAAAAACCGCCCGGGAGGGCACTTACATGACCAAGGGAGGAGGCGGATCGCAACCACGCGCGCGAAGACCGTCAAAGTGGCGCCAAGCGAACCTCGAGGGGCGGGCCTGATCTGGCCGTGACGCGGGGCGCGTCATGCCAAGTCCCCGCCTCCCCCAAAGAGTGCGAAACTCTAACCAGCGCAACGTCAAAGACAGTAGTGGATAGGACACACATACAGAGTGTAATCAAGTAGATTGCTCTCACACTAGAGATTGATGCTGCCGCCCGAGCTGCACACTTATGTAATGAACTGACACACAGGCGTGCAACCAGACAAGGTTTATGCGGAGCAAGGAGCGCGGCACTGACACCCAAGTTTAAATAAAAGGTCAACAGCCATAAACGTGATAACATTACGCTGGGACCGCCACACACATACCCCCCCTTTCTTTGCCCCCGAGCTACAGGAGGAAGCGAGGGGGAAGCGGACCTGCACCCAGGATTCATCGCTATGAGGGGCACGGGCAACAATGCGGGAGGGGCATCTATTAGAGGCTCACCATCGGCCTAAACCACCTACCCTATGGTGGGGGATTGCGGTGGAGCGTAGCTCCGTGAGCACACGAGGTGCTGCCTACCTTCACCCGACCAGCGCAGCCCAGGCTGGGAGGCACATCTTATCGAAGAGACGGGTGGTAATAGTCCTGCAGGGCCGCAGGCTGTAAAAGCCCCGCTCACCTGCGAGAGAGTTGATACTTCATGTCTTCGCAGTCAGCACTGCAGAGAAATCTGGGGATTTGTGGGAGGTCCCTGGGTATATGAAGGGCCGGGAGGAGCCTGTTTTTGCATGTCTGCAGTGAACAGCGCCCTCTGGCGGAGGATTACCCACGTGTAAGTATTATATTGGAGCAGGACGTACTGGACATGAAATATCTTGTTTGTCATTTTTAGGTGCATTCTCAATATTTTTGGGTGAAATAAAAAAAAAAAAACAATTTTTACAATTTGTAGTATTTTTTTGTAATAAAAACATTAAGTTTGTCAGTAAAATCTTATTGCGTGTGAAATCCCCATTTCTCCCGGTTACAGCAGTACCACATGTGTTGGTAGACACCCTTTCCTTGCCAGGAGACTCCCCCAAACTGACACAACTCTTTAGGAAATTTTCAGATAAAATACAACTATGCTATTAACTATGAGCACCTTGCAGTTTTTCAAGAAAAACAACCTTTTACATTTGAAATACCCCCAACAAACTACATATTCTATGGAAGTACACATCTCAAGCTTTCTAGGCATATTGGGCTTGTTGATGTGGGTGCAGTTTTCTGGAAGCAATCCCTCATTTAATTCTTTGGTTGGACAGGGTTTCCCTAAAAAAAAAAAAAAAAAAAAAAAAAAAAAAGCAGAATCAAAGCCATATTTTCCTAAAAAAAAACTATATGCAAACAAGAAAAAGCAAGTTAAATGTGAAAAATCAAGGTCCCCTGAACAGAACAATACCCAACATGGGACGAGTTGCCAAACACCTCAAAGTAAAGCAAGGGTAATTTTACTTGAAGATTTCAGCTCTGCAGACAAAGTGCGCACCTTGCGCATTTTCAACCAAAACAACCGTTTACATTTGGAATACCCTCCCATAAACCATATATTCCCTGAAAGTACACGTTAAGATTGCTAAGCGTACCAAGCTTGTTGTAGTACGCTCATCATTCTGTAAGAATTCTTAGGTTGCACAGGGTTTCCCTAAAAAATGTATAAAAAAGCTGAATAAAAAACATGTTTTCCTAAAATATCAATAGGCAAATTAGAAAAAACTAAATCTGAAAGCGCAAGGTGCCCCAAACAGAACAAAACCCAACATGCATAGCTACTTTTAACCCCTTTAATTGCCCGCCTACTTTGTCACCCTCTGTTGACAGGTAATTTTTCACAATTTTTTTTTTACAGAAAACCATATTGCATGTGAAAGCCGAATTTCTGCCGATTACAATGGTACCACATATGTATCGGTAGCCCCCATTCTTGCCCAAGAGAGCCCCCCCCAAACTGAAAAGAGCGCATCATAACATTTACAAATAAAATACAAATACTATCCACACTATAAAAGGGTTAAAAAATGGCGGCCCCTTTCCCGGGACCCAGCCCGGGGACTAGCTATGGGGGCTTGTAGAACAGGGCGCAGGGGCCAGACTCCTTGGCCCCCATCCTGCAGACTACAAGCTCACACAGGCTTGCCAGTCCTTAATACTTACCTCCCAAGGATCCATCCCAGAGCACTGTGTCCCACGATGATCTCTTTGGCTTCTGCTCTCCTGCTGCTGCTGGAAGCCTTTTTTACTTGCTGGGTGACAGGTAACACAGGGTCATTTAAAAAAAAAAATATGACACAGGGTCCCGGGGGGTGGCAAGGAGAAGAGGAGACCCGATGGAAGTGATCACGCACAAAGGCGAATGCCTCAGTCTGTTAACATACTTCGGTCTACTTACTTCGGGCTACTTACCTAAGCTTGTGGTTCAGGAGCTGGTAGTCCGGCTCCTGCACCAGGAACACAAAGAACTGGAGTCTGGAGGAGGAGCTAAAACTTTTGTGTATTCTGGTGGTCATGTATTCCTACCTTTGGGCGGAGCCTTAATATCTCAGTGGTATGCTGCCCCTGGTATGCAGTTTTGAGAAAATACATAATCACCTTTTGTGCCGACATCTTCATGTTTACAGACAAAAATCAATTACTTTCCTCCAGTGCCAGGTATACACAGTGGCATCCATTAGGCTAGTTTCATGCCCCCTAACACTCCTACTCCATTCATTGCAATGGAGGGGGTATGCCATACCTGCCTTGGCAGGTACGGAATTGCTGGATCCCCGCCCTTGATAAATATGAATATTTGTAAATATGCACTGGACAGAGAAGCTGCAGGGGGAGCACCAGACATCTGGAGTAAAAAAAAGAAACGTGAGTATAGCCTTTTTTCTTAGTTTTAGACCGGACAATCTCTTTAGGTTAACTTCCTGTCTTGGCAAGACAGAAGTGAGGTTATACCTTTACACTTTCCCGGCTACCTAAAATTAAGTATAAACATTTTAGCTTGGGTTGGGCTTTAATGACCCTCAGTATATATGGGGCCACAGGAACACATCTGTGCGTAGTTGTCCCCAGGCTGCCCCACAGCGTGTAACCTCTCTGCAGACAAGTTCGATAAATAGCAAAACAAAATTCCTACGGGGGAGAACGGCTGGGGCCCCCTCGTCCGGTCCCCACATGGCGGCCACAGGCAGATTGTATCTCTCTTGCAAGACACAGAAGTGTTTTGGTGAACTTGCGCCTCCCCACTCGGGGATAATGGCTAGATCAACCCCATAAATCAGCCCCAAAAACTAAAAAAAAAAAATTGTCAGGTTGGCGGAGGAACAATCCTCTCGCTAAAGAGGACAAACCACACACACATGCAAACAGGCTGTGCACGGAATGGAGATTAACCCCCGCACAGACTATCGACTTCCAAGGAAAAGAGGCACTCCTGAGGGTCCCACTCCAGCTATAATCCTGGAATGCTGGGACTTAATTGCCCATCAAGATGAGACGTCAGCCGCAAATGTTAAAAACAAACCAAAAACAAAGTGAAAAAGCGTTCATCAAGATTTGGAGTAAAATCCAGATGGATCAGGTCTTATACTGGCCATATACCTTTCAACCTGACTGTACAATCTTCATTTAATCAGAAGTCTGTAGTTAACTGTGTATATTAACGTATAGATTGTTTGGTTGGTTGTCAATATTAGGTGTAATTATTAGGCCAAACACATTACTACACTATACATCTTCTTACAGATTAAATGAAGATTTTTAGTATAAGAGCCCTTTCTGATGTAAGTTTGAATAGATTGTTCAGTTAAGGTGTAGCAAAATGCTCTTCTAGTTGGAGGCATCGGATGCAGAAAGTTGCTCCAGACTCCAGTGCCCCCATGGAAAAGGGAAGATGACACAGGACCAATAAACAGAGGACTGGGGTGTTAGTGAGAGGGGTGCTTTATAAGGCCAAAAAATGTGTAGGTCAACTTTAAAATGACTTTAGAACCCTTATGCCCCTAGACTTTAATATCCAGCTCTGTCCTCTATGGGATGGTGCTCTGCTAGGAAAAGGTGTGTATCCTTTAGGATGCAGGACAGATGGCATTAGATGGGTTAGGTAATTGAGGCCCAGTACCCCCCCCCCCCCCCCCCAGCAAAGAGTTGCAAAAGAGGGATTAGGTCCACTTTAATGCTTAACTCCCACAGAAAGAAGTCTATTTAACATCCAATCCTGGTTCTCAACCATTTTATGCCAAGTACCCCCTATAGACAGGAAGTTACAGCCAAGTAAGTGGGGGGAGGGGTACATTATGAATTTTAACACAATAAGTAGGCCACATGCATCAAGGCACTTTTAAGGGAATAAGTAATAATGCTTTGATGTTAAAATAATATACCAAACCCATCAGGCATCCTGTGTAGGTGCACCCCTAAACATCTCCGAGTACCCCCTGGGGTACGTGTACCCCAGGTTGAGAAACAGTGCTTTTATGCTGATTATTATGCAGCACCGCAGCTCCAAGGGGCACACCCACTTTTTTCAGAAGAAAAATCATATGGTGAAACTGTAAACCTCAACATCTCGGCCATTTCTTCTTTAATTTAAAAATGGCCATTGCTTTTAATACCACTTGAAACTACTCCTGCCCATGGTCCAACATTGTGCTCCCACATAGTAGATTTAATCTTCCTTTGTGTGCTTGATGAGCAAACATAACCTTTACTATGACAATGAGGTCACGGAAATTACTTCAGTGGTGATAACCCTTCACTGCCCTATCTGAAGATGAAATAGAATTGTCATTAAAATGGAAGCAGGACAGGAGTTGAGCCAGCCAGTGCTCTCTCATAGTCATGCTCTTGGTCCTCAGCATACTCAGGAGACACAGCAGAAATGTGTCGACGATCATAATTGCATCCATGGCCAGAAAAATAGTTTCTTTTTGAGCTATTGCTTCAATAAAGGCAGAGCAATCTGTTCAATCCCCTCCTGGTATATACAGATCCCACCCAGATGAAATATATTAAACTCTGCAGGGCTGTCATGTCGCATTAGGGTTAAAGCGGACCCCCAGTCTAAAAAAATAGTAAATTGCTTGCCCTCTTATGACCAGAGGCATAAGCAGTCTGAGAGGACTTAAAGTGGGTGAAAACCAGCTCGACACGACTCCAGAATCTAAAAGACTACAGGGCCGGCCACTAGCCTGTCCCCGGGGGGTCCTATATCGGGACTCCCTGTGGCCATGCGTGCTCTGGCACCCAGCTTTTCCAATTTGGTGGGCGCAGGAGCATGCACGCTCGAGCAGAGAGCTTTGAGATAAGCCAATTTCGAATGTGGAGCAGGGCTTTGGCTTAGGTGGGGGCAAAACACAGTTTTCTTCGAAAAAGAAGCAAAGAAAGCAAACCCATTTCTGGGTGCTCCGCTTATTATCCTGGGCCCCTCCCAAGCCAGAACACCCAGGCGATGCTGCTGAGCGGTGGCCTAGTTTTCAAAAAACAAAGAGGGGGTTTCTACTGCCGAGGCTACGTCCATCTGGCCCTCTTGAGATTGCTGATCTTAAGGTGCCTTAAGGTGCCGGGTGACGTGCAAACGCTGACTGGCCACATCCCTGCTATTCCAAAAATCTACATGGTGTTAATCCCTCTCAAAAAATACAGTTTTGTGAGTACTCACCTTTAAAACGGGTATTATGAGTGTGCCATACACTCCACTTCGGTCTTCATGACATATGGGTAATCTCCAGTAGAACTTCTGCAGAGATGAATATGCAAAAAAGAAAACCCCTCCCGGTCCATATATACCTGGGACCTCCCACCAATTCCCCAGTGTATAAAAGCAGTAAAGGGACCAGGAAGAACCAAATATAACCTTAACAATCAAAACCAATGGTTCACCATATAAAAGCCCCAGAATACCTGAAAAAAAGGGGTGGGGCGAAGTGGAGTGTATGGCACACTCATAATACCCGTTTTAAAGGCGAGTACTCACAAAACGGTATTATTCTAAGTGTGCCATACACTCCACTTCGGTCTTCATGACATGTGGGACATCCAATAGCAGTGTCCGTCATGGGTGGGAACCAGAAACAGTAAAGAATGTACAAACTCAAACCACTGCATCTTGCAGAACCTTGCGGCCAAAAACAGCATCCGCTGAAGCCCGCACATCAACCTTGTAAAACTTGGAAAAAGTATGAACGGAAGACCAAGTAGCAGCCTTACAAACTTGTTCAACAGAAGCCTGGTGCTGAAAAGCCCAGGACGCACCGACCGCACAAGTAGAGTGCGCAGTGACCCTAAAAGGAGGAGTCCTCCCCTTAGCAGAATAGGTTCCAACAATGGCCTGACGAATCCATTTGCTAGACTTAGCAGGTGCCAAACCTTTCCTGGGCCCGCAGGGCACCACGAAAAAAGCATCCGTCCTGCGGAAGGAAGAAGTAGTCACCAAATATTACTTCACACAGCGAACAATGTCCAAATTGTGCAGAACCCTCTCCTTGTCATTGTTAGGCTTAGGACACAAGGAAGGGAGAACAATATCCTGATTGAGGTGGAAAGCAGACACCACCTTAGGAAGGAAATCCGTCTTAAAACGAAAAACCACCTTATCCTGGTGTCTCTCAAAGTAAGGGGCCTGAATCGACAGGGCCGCCAACTCAGAGACACGCCGAACAGAGGTAATAGCCACCAAGAAAGCAACCTGAGTGAGAACCGAAAGAGCAATATCCTGTAGCGGCTCAAAAGGAGGACCCTGCAGAGCCGAAAGAACCAAATTCAAAATCCCAAAAAGGAGCTACAGCCTTCCGAGGGGGCCGCACATGCGCCACCCCTTGGAAAAAGGTCTTAACCAGCGGTTGTAAAGCAAAAATACAACTCCGTGAAGTACTCACCTGTAGATTTGATATTATATGCATACAGCACTTCCTGCTCCAGAGTAGTAATAACATGTGGGTAATCCTCGGCCTCAGGCGCCGTGCACTGCAGACATGTAGAAAACAAGCTCCTCCCGGCCCTACATATACCGAAGGACCTCCCACAAATCCCCAGCATTGAAAAGCAGTGAGAAGAGAAGCCGGGAGGAACAAACCACCCAGAAAACTGGTAATAATATCAATTGATAACAATCACCATACAGGGGATCCAGAACAAGTGAACCAGGGTGGGGTGGAGCAGGACGTTCTGTATGCATAAAATATCAACTCTACAGGTGAGTACTTCACAGAGTTGTATTATTCTAAGCATACAGCACGTCCTGCTCCAGAGTAGTAATAACATGTGGGACATCCAATAGCAGTGTCCTTAAGCAGGGTGGGATCCCCAGGAAAAAACAAGGCACAGCGGACAGTAAAGGCGCTGTCACCTGTAAAACTTGCAACAGGCATGACATGAGCAGAGGCTCTAACGTCAATCTCAGAACAAGACCTTGAAGGTATGAACAGAGACAAGCCATAAGTCTAGCAACTTATTCAACAGAAAAAAACCCTGGTGCTGAAGGGCCAGTGGTACCCAAGCACCAATATAACGGAATAAACTGAAAAAGGGGAGATTCTTTCCCCTAAAGAAGAATATAGGCCAGTGTAACAACCCAACCAGCCCACAGGCAAAAGAAGCCTCGTGGAAAACTTGTAACACCTCCTAAGGGAAATAGAAAAGGTCACCCGACCAAGGCGGGAATACTGACCCCTAACTAACACGAAGCCAGGGGCTTTACTCAGGATCAAGAGACCTCCAAGAAGGATTAATCCAAAGGGCGCAGTGGCGCTGGAAGGAGATATCAGGCGCATACCTAAGGAGGCGCCCGCAGACTCTAAGATCATCAGTCCCCCTAAGGGCCATGGAACCCTCATGGGGAAAAATTGCAACACCTGTAGAGGGAATGTAGCCCCTCATATTAGTATTATTAAGAATAAAGTCCATAGTTAGACTAAAGGACTAAAACAATGATCCTACAGACCACTTGGAGCGGAGGCCCGGCGTAAGAAGGAACACCCCCCGGCATGGGGTGCCTGTGGATCTATATATATATATATATATATATATATATATATATATATATCTCTATCTATCTCTATCTATCTATCTCTATCTCTATCTCTATCTCTATATATATATATATATAGATATAGATATACACACACACACACACACACACACACACACACACACACACACACACAGAGCCAAGGTTAAGTAACCAGATCCACCGTCTCAGGCACACGTCTGACGGAGTCAGGAGCCCCCAGAGAAGCGACCTGGACTACAAGGCAGCTCAGACAGCATCCAGCCAAAAAGTCCCCAGGAAAAATCAGGGTAAACAAATGAAAATTGATCCCCACAGGGACCATGGAACTACTTGGGAGATGCAGCTAAGCAATCCCCAAAAGAATTCCCCACAAGGGAGACAGAACCAGACACCTGCAGGAAAACAGCCAGGACAGAACCTGCACCTTCAGTCCCCAGATGGGGAGCCAACCCCAAACTTATGCTGCAATAACTCTAAAAAACCCTGGGAACCGAGAACGTCTAACAGGGAAGAGACCAAGACTCATGCCAATCAATATGGGTTACCACAAAAAAAAACCCATAGACGGAGGAAGGGGAAGCTGGGGAAGCTTGCTCCCAGCCCCCCTTTATACTGAGTCACCCAGAAGATAAGGCCCGTCTCCAGGGGTGAATGAATCAGCTGTCAATCCCCAGACAAGACACCTTATATTGGGACGACAAAGGAAGGTGCCTGACAAGGGCAGAATCGCACTCCTGAGAGAGCGAACAGGTCAGTAGACTTCTGCAGAGGCATCTGCGAACTACAGCTGACAAGGCCACCCAGGCCATCCATCTCACGGGTCTCTCTATCAGGCCGACCATGCGCAGAACCCCACAAGTAGGGTGATGAAGAGAAGGCATATAAAATAGCAGGTCTATGCCTGAGATTACTCAGCCCCCATGACCAGAGTCAGAATATTCTGGGACAGTAAAAACAAGGGCAGAGCCCCTGTGTTATAAGGGAGACCCAACAGAGCCACGCTAGTAGGCTCCCAGGGCGACACCAGGACAGCATAACCTGCCGCTAAAGAGCATCCATTGGAGCGAATACCGCTGAGAAGCAGGGGACGTAGACCCCCACCCAAGGCAGGATCAGGGACCCTCCAGAGGGAGCATCCTGCCTCAATCTCTAGACCAATAATAAAACAGGCCATTGTCATCCAACAGACCAGGAGTCCCCAATAGACAGACAAATCCTAAAGAGGAGAAGTCCAGCCATATAGAGTCAACGGAAGGCACACCGTTTCAACAGAACCAGCAGGTAAGATGGACCCTCTAGGGGACCCTACCTAGGAACCACGGGGGATTGTGGAAGAAATTCCCCTCACCCGCCAACCTGCGAGATTTGGTACCCAAGGTGACCATTCACTGGAAAATGCAAGTAAGGAAGGGGGTGCCCCCTGATGGGGCTCTTGAATATGATCAGCTCAAGAGGAACCACCTTACCAAGGGGGAATGAGCACAGACCAAGCCCCAGGGTGCTGGAACCCCATGTAAGCTCAATAACCTACTGTGCCGAAGAGCCGAAGGGCTCGGTATATAAGGGACATCATCTGATATGCCACCAACGGGCCCACCAGCTGCCATCTCGCCTGGTGAAAGTAAGATGCCAGTAAAGGGGGGACATAGCCCCCGTAACCAGGAGTCCCCTTGTTGCCAGAGAAGAAGGCTCAAGCCTGAACCGAATCCCAGGAATGGGGATAGCGGATAAGGGACCATGAGGGATTGAGGTGACTGAGCAACCATCCAGTAACTCCCAGGGGACTCCGTTGGCCGACCAATCCACTCGGCCTGACGTAGAGACAGGCATGTCCGAGACATCACCCCCATTCGTGCCATGGCGGGTAGGCTGGGAACGAAAGAGAGGCCCCAAATAATGCCTCAATCTGCAGGGTTGGTCCTGCAACACCGTCTAGTAATGGTCTTGGTGTCCAGCAGACACAAGGGGAACTAAGAAGATCTGGTACTTCAGAGGAGGCCGGAAACCTCCCTTGCACAGGGCGCCTGTGTCCCAAGACAGAGGTGTCCTATAGCAGTGGTCCCCAACCCTGTCCTCAAGGCCCACCAACAGGCCAGGTTTTGCAGATCTCCACAAAGATGCACAGGTGGAGTAATAGAGCTGGCTATTTGGAGATACAAAAAACATGACATGTTGGTGGGCCTTGAGGACAGGGCTGAGGACCAGAAGGGCAAGGGCGTCCCTTCGTGCTTGGGAGGTCTTGGCAGATTTGGACTTGGTCCTGCCAGAGGGCCCAGGGTGCTGCCTGCCCACCCCATGGTGGAAATCCACACCGAAAAGTTGGAAGCACACCTCAGGTTCGCGTTTGACACTAACGTAGGGAGGTGGAGGGGTGACCCTGCCCCGGGGAGGCCGGAGCGGCCTTCTGCGCAAGGGTGCTTTACCCTTTTTTCCAAAAAGGTCCAAACGGGCCCCAAATAACCGCCGTCCTCTGAAGGGAAGGCAAGTGAGAGCCTTTTTCGTAGCCTCGTCAGCACCCCACTGTCGCAGCCAGACCAGGCGGCGAATAGCTACCACAAGGGCAGAGGTTCTAGCACACATCTTAATGGTGTCGTCCAGTGCTGATAGAATAAACTTAATAAACGCATCACAGTCTGATAGCGCATTAAACACCCCACAAGGGAGGCCCTCAGGGCGGTGATCTAGTACTTTTCTGACAAGGGTCCTGGTGGCTACCACAGTGATGGCCGCGGCACAGACCGGGCGCAGAGCCGTCCCAGCACACAAGAAGGCGTGGGAAGCCAGTCTGTCAATGCGCCGGTCCTCAGCATCCCGAAGGATACGGTAAAAAGGAGCCGTCATGAAAGGGGGGTTTGTAACCCCTATAACCGGTGCATCCACCACCAGAGGTGCTGACCACAAACTAACCACATCAGGAGGGAAAGGGTACTTCCAATCCCAGACCCCTGGGACCCCTTTAAGCTTACAAGGCGATTCCCATTCTTGGGATATAAGATTCTGGAAATGTTCCTGTTCTAGGAACTCCAAGCGCGGCGGCGCTGTATGGAAACTCTCCTTCTTAGGCTTGGGGGTCTCCCCAGGGGGGGGAGATTGACAAAACCTCAAAGATCTTAATAAGAATTTCGTCTGTGTCACACAGGCCCCAAGAACCGGGCTCAGAATCATCACAGCCCCCGGGCATCCCGTTCGAGGAGCCCGAATCTGAGAATAGCTCACCTTCCTCAGAAGGGTCAAGGTCCTGCATATCAGCAGAGTCATCGGTATCGTTAGGAACCGGGGAGCCAGGAGGCGTCAGGGATCACTTTTTACCAGGGCCCATACGCTCCGCCAGTCCAGAAAGCACCTGCTCCGCCGTAGGCAACACGCGCGACACGGATTGCAGGTCATCCCCGCTCGAGTGGGACGCGTCATGAGTGATATTTAGGTCCGGGGAGACGGGAGTAAGGAAGAGAAGTGCCGCCATTGGCAAACCTGCCTGTTCTACACACTGTCCGCAGACCCGTGCCCTGTCAGCCTCAGCCTGGGGCTGACCACACACTGCACACAGCCGGTCATGTCCCGGAGGGACCCGGTTACATAATTCTGAAATGCCTCCATATGGTGATTATCAAGCAGTATGCCCGCAGGGATTTATGCAATAGGCAACCCTGGATGCCCCAAGACCCGCTGGTAATGTGGGAGAATTTGTAATGTGGGCCTGCTGTAATATATGTTAGGCCGGGAGAAGCCACCGAAGACATAATGGGACAAGAGGGGTGCCATGCGCACTGGATGGACATAGAACCATGCCGCCCCGGAGGGCACTTACATGACCAAGGGAGGAGGCGAACCGCACCACGCGCGTGCGCGAAGATAGTCAAAATGGCGCCAAGCGAACCTCGAGGGGTGGGCCAGGCCAGGCTGTGATGCGGAGCGTGTCATGCCGAGTCTCCGCCTCCCCCAAAGAGCGCGAAGCTCTAACCAAGAAAATAAGCAGAACAGTTGGATAGAAGGCGTATGCAAGATGCTGACACGCTGGAAATGATGCTGCCGTCTAGGCAGTTGTTAACGAAAGACAAACGGCTCGCACTGTATAGCAAAGCGCGACACTGACACCAATAAAATTAAAAGCCAAGGTCTTAATGTGATACTTAACACTAGGGCAGCCACACATACCCCCCCCCCTTCTTTTCCCCCCGAGTTACGGGAGGAAGCGAGGGAGAAGAGGACAGCGTCCATGGACTAAGTCTGTGAGGGGCACGGGCAAGATTGCGGAAGGGGCATCCACTAGAGGCTCATCATCGGCCTGACCGCCTACCCTATGGAGGAGGATTGCGGTGGAGCATGGCTCCGTTCAGCACACCAGGTGCTGCCTACCTTCACCCGACCCGCGCAGCCCAGGCTGGGAGGCATATTCTTCTGAAGAGGACGGGTGGAAACAGTCCTGCAGGACCGTGGGCTGTAAAGCCCCGCTCGCCTGCGAGAGCGTGATACTTCATGTCTTCGCAGTTCAGCACTGCAGAGAAATCAGGGGGATTTGTGGGAGATCCTTCGGTATATGTAGGGCCGGGAGGAGCTTGTTTTCTACATGTCTGCAGTGCACGGCGCCTGAGGTGGGAGGATTACCCACATGTTATTACTACTCTGGAGCAGGACGTGCTGTATGCTTAGAATATACCTCTGGAAGAAAACCGATAGAGCAGAAACCTGCCCTTCAAAAGTACTAAGCTAGAAACCAAGATCCAGATTATGCTGAAGAAACTCCAAAATCCTGGGCATAGAAAAAAAATCCCTGCAAGGCAAGGCCCTAGCCTCACACCAATCAATATAGGACCTCCAAGTCCTATAGTAAATGCCAGAAGAGGACCGCTTCCTAGCCCTAATCAGGGTCTGAACAACAGCCTCAGACAAACCTTCCTCCTTCAAGATGAATGTTTCAGAAGCCAAGCCATCAAAGCCAGCGTTTGTAAATTGGGGTAAAGTAGATGACCCTGAGATAGCAGGTCCGGCAACAAGGGAAGCCGGTACTGGTCTACGGCCATCCTTACGACGTCTGCGCACCAAACCCTTCTTGGCCACCTTGGAGCCACCAGAATCGCTGGTGCCCTTTCTAGAACCAGTTGGGGAACTACCTTGCCCAGCATGGAGACGGGTGGAAACAGGTACAGAAAACTCCTACTCCTTCCAAGCCAGTGACAAGGCATCCACTGCCAGAGACAGAGGATCCTGAGAAAGAGACACAAAGGCCGGAAGTTTGTGATTGTGCCTCGAGGCAAAGAGATCCACCTCCGGAGTCCCCCACTTGCGGCAAAGATCCAAAAAAACCTCGGGGTTGAGAGACCACTCTCCGTGGCGAGAGGATCCCCTGCTCAGGGAATCCGCCTCCATGTTCTCCACTCCCGGAATGTAGACTGCCGAAAATCAAGGAACATTGCTCTTCGCCCAGTGCAGGATCAGAGAGACTTCCCTGAGGGCACTCCTGCTGCGAGTCCCTCCTTGGTGATTTAAGTAAGCTACTGCCGTTCGGTTGTCCGAACGAACCTGAACTGGAAGACCCCATAAATGTGGGGTCAGCCGAGCCAGAACCAGTCGAATGGCTCTGAGCTCCAAGACATTGATGGGGGTGTGAGCCTCCTGGGGACCCCACACCCCGCTGAACTGATGACTCTTCCAATAACCTCCCCAGCCCGACAGGCTGGCATCCATGATAACCGTCTCCCAACAAGGGATCGGAAAGGATCTGCCCTTCACCAGATTGCTCGAGTCCAGCCACCACCGAAAGGACTGCCAAACCCTGGGAGACATCCTGAAAGGTTGATCCAATGACTGCGGACACCTGTCCCAATACGTCAATAGGTGAAGTTGAAGAGATCGCATGTGAAACTGTGCAAACGGCACCGCCTCGAAGGAGGATACCATCAAACCCACCAGTTTCATCCCCTGTCGGATAGAGGGACAAGGACTGGCAAGAAGAAGGCGGATCAGGCCCTGAATCCCCTGCACCTTGGTCTGGGGAAGAAACACTCTGGCCCGAATGGTATCCAGATTCATGCCCAGAAATGAAATCACACGAGACGGGGAGAGAGAAGACTTGGTGCGGTTGATCACCCACCCGAACCTTTCCAGGGTCGACACCACCTGGTGGGTGGCCAGCTTCGCCTGATGGAGGGAACAAGCTGATATCAACAGATCGTCCAGATAAGGCACAATGCGAATGCCCTGAGATCTGAGCAGAGCCATTAGGCCCGCCAAAACCTTGGTGAAAACCCTCGGTGCCGAGGTCAGACCGAAGGGAAGAGCTACAAACTGATAATGTTGATCTTCCACCGCAAACCGGAGGAATGTCTGATGTGCCTGAAAAATTGGAACATGCAGATATGCATCCTTGATGTCTATGGATGTCATAAAATCCCCTTGGCGAAGGGAATTGATAGCCGAGCGCAGAGTCTCCATGCGGAACTTTTTGGCTCTGATAAATCTGGTGAGAACCTTGAGATCTAGAATGGGTCTCACTGAACCCTCCTTTTTGGGAACCGTGAAAAGGTTGGAGTAGTAACCCCTGCCTCTCTCTGACAGAGGCACAGGGCATATAACCCCCATGTCCATAAGGTTTTTTACTGCTAACAGGAGCCTGAGGGCACCCGAGACCTTAAGAATCTTGGGGGCGGCCAGTACTCGAACTCCAGTTTGTACCCTGTCTGTGACCTCCCGGGCCCAGACCTGGAAGAAGAGCCGCAGCCGTCCCCCCACCCTTGCGGATGAGGGCGCCCCTTCATTGCTGAGCCGGTTTAACGGCAGGCTTGGGCTTGGAACCCCAGGCAGGCGCGGGACGTGCCCGACCTCTGCCTCTGTTCCAGGACGAGCCCCTGACACCCGAGAGGGCCAAACCCCTAGTCACTCTGGCCCCTCGAAAGGAAGGCGTGAACGAGCCCGCCCCCCGAAAGGGGCGGCGCTCTTTCCTCCACTGAGGTAACTTACCTCCTTTAGCAACAGCATCCAATTTATCTCCTAACAGCCGCGAACCCAAGAAGGGAAGAGCTGTGAGCGACTTCTTGGCCCCAACGTCCGCTGTCCACTGCCGGAGCCAGACCAATCTGCGCATAGCCACCAGTAAGGCTGAAGTCCTACCACACACGACAATAGAATCTTCCATCGCAGCCATGACAAAATCCATGAACAAATCGCATTTCTTAAGAATAGCGAACTCAGCGCCAGCTGGATCAAACTGAGCGTTATTCAGCCAGTTCCTGAAAAGAGACCTGGTAGCAAGCGACACCAGGGCAGATGCACTAACAGCCCGCAGGGCCGAGCTCACAATGGCAAATGCGTGGCACGCCATCTGATCAAGGCGCTTATCCTCACCATCCTTAAGGGAAGTGGCGTCAGGGGTGTTCAGCACAGAAGAGTTGGTCAAACCTAAAACTGGCGCGTCGACCTTGGGAGGAGAAGACCAGCGCTTAACCGCCTCCACCGGAAAAGGATATTTCTTATCCCATCCCTGAGGCACACCAGGAAGCCGACTGGGCCTCTCCCATTCTCTAAGGATCAGTGCATCAAAATGACCCTGGGTAGGGAATTCCAGACGGGGCTTGCAGGCCCCAAAAAATTCCCCCTTCTTAAGAGGGGGCGCCTCAGGTGGTTCAATATCCAACACCTCCAATAAATGTGACAAAACATTGGCCGTATCTACGCCATCCCCCAGCGCCTGCCCGACATTGGAATTCCCAGACTGAACATAGAGCCTCTGTTTCCTGATACAATTCCCCCTCCTCTAACGGGGAATAATCTGACAAATCAGCGGAATCGTCGTCAACATCCCACAAGGGCTGGGCCGACGACAAATGTCTTTTTTTAGCCTGGGCCTTCTTGCCCACCGTGCTAGCAATAATTTTCTCGATGCTGGCCAACCTAGCCCAAACATCAGAAAGCGAATCCCCACTGGTACCAATGTCACTTGGGGTACGGATAAGGTGGGGAGGGGAAGGCGATGAAGCGGGAGGAGCCGACCCAGAAGGCTGGGTACCAGACTGCCGTGCTATGCCCTTTTGTGCGCATGGTATACAGATCAGCACCTTCTCCCCCGTAAGGGATACCCCGCACCCCACACATGGCCCGGATTGTCCCAGAGGGAGCCCGAGCCCAGTATCCTGCGGAGCCTCCATATGGTGAATTTTTGTGGTCAGTCGCAAGACCGCAGGGAATTGCGCATAAGCAACCCGGGATGCCCCTTAAAAGTCCCGGTGGGAGGATTTTAGGTGGACAATTTTACACTAGGGACCCCAGGACCAGAAGGGACCCCTTAATATGCACATATACAGGGCAACCTGTAACACACAAAACAGGCAACATAAGTGCAGTGCTGAGTAAAAATGGCCATAACCTTACAGTATAAAAGACCACAGCATTTGAGAGATATATATATATATATATATATATATATACATATATATATATATACACTATATCCCAGCCAGACAGTGTAAATAACACACACACGCTCTAGACCAGTGGGGGCCCCCGCTACAGAGGAGCCCCCACACACAAGCTAAGGAAGTGGCCATCGGGCCCTTACCACACCGATCTGCTAGGCGGCCTGCTCATAGAAGATGGCCCCCACGAAGCCTCATGCAAGAGGAGGGAGAGCAGGGGGAGGGCGGGCCAGTGCAGAACACGCGTTTGCCGAGGCCACGCCCCCCTCCCAGCAACGCGGACCCCTAGAAACGAGCACAGCAATCGCGCCAAAGAAGGGGGCGGGGCTACCGCGGCCACGCCGAGAGCACGGCCCCGCCCCCTTCCCGAACGCAGCCTGAGGGGACGAAGCTCCCCCAGGCTGCCACTAGCCCTGTTATGCCAGTAAAGGCACTCTGTCACTCACACACACACACAGTAAAAAACACACTAACCACACAGGGACATAAGCTGGGGAAGACTAAATATCGGCCAGGCCAGGCAACCCCCCCCCCCCCCGGAGGGGAATAAGGGACCAGGAAGGGGGGAAAACCCTGCCAGAAGCCTAGAGGGACGGGGCATCCCACACCAGGATCACCAAGAAACCTGGATAACCGCCTACCCCATAGTGAGGTCTCACGGTGGAGCAGTGCTCCTGCTGCACCCGTAGGGTGCTCCTACCTTCACCCGCAACCTAAGCTGGGAGGCTCAATAATACAATTCTGTGAAGTACTCAACTGTAGAATTGATATTATTTGTATACAGTACGTCCTGCTCCAGATATAATACTTACACTTGGGTTATCCTCCGCCAGATGGCACTGCACTGCAGAGACATGGAAAAACAGGCTCCTCCCGGCCCTTCAAATACTTAGGGACCTCCCACGAATCCCCAGCATTGAAAAGCAGTGAACAAGAAGCCGGGAGAATTAAACCACGCAGAACAACTGGTAATGATAACAATGATAACAATCACCATACAGGGGATCCAGAATAATGCAACAACAGGGTGGGGTGGAGCAGGACGTACTGTATACAAATAATATCAATTCTACAGGTGAGTACTTCACAGAATTGTATTATTCTTAGTATACAGTACGTCCTGCTCCAGATAAGAATCATTACACTTGGGACATCCAATAGCAGTGTCCATAAAGTAGGGTGGGATCTCCCAACAAAAGGTGACAACAGGCAGTTTAAACTACTGCCGCTTGCAAAACCTTGCGGCCAAAAACAGCATCAGCTGAGGCCCTAACATCAACCTTGTAAAACTTTGAAAAGGTATGAACAGAAGACCAAGTAGCAGCCTTGCAAACTTGTTCAACAGAAGCCTGGTGCTGGAAGGCCCAAGAGGCACCAGTAGCACAAGTGGAATGAGCAGTAAGGCGGAAGGGAGGACTCTTCCCTTTAGCAGAGTAGGCCTGAATCACAGCCTGACAAATCCATTTGCTAATAGTAGACTTGGCAGGAGCCAAACCCTTCCTAGGACCAGAAGGGACCACAAAAAGAGCATCAGTCTTCCGGAAAGCCGCAGTGACTACCAGGTAGTACTTCAGACACCTTACCACATCCAATGAATGCAAAACCCTTTCCTTAGCGTTGCTAGGATTAGGACACAATGAAGGAAGGACAATATCCCGATTCAAATGAAAGGCAGACACCACCTTTGGCAGAAAATCTGGCTTAAAGCAGAACACCACCTTGTCCTGGTGTCTCTCGTAGTATGGGGGCTGAATAGACAGAGCCGCCAGCTCAGACACACGCCTGACCGAAGTAATAGCCACTAGAAAAACAACTTTGAGGGTAAGTACAGCCAGAGCAGCATCCTGAATAGGCTCAAAGGGAGCACCCTGTAAGGCAGACAAAACCAGGTTCAAGTCCCAAACAGGGACCATAGGCTAACGTGGGAGACGCACGTGAGTGACCCCCTGAAAGAAGGTCTTAACCAAGGGATGCTGTGCAAAAGACTTCTGAAAGAAGACAGACAGGGCAGAAACCTGACCCTTCAGAGTACTGAGTTTTAAATCCAACTCCAATCCATGTTGTAAAAACTCCAGAATTCTAGGGATTAAGAATTCCCTGCAGGGGAGAGACCTAGACTCACACCAGTCAATGTAGGAACGCCATACCCTGCAATAGATGGCAGAAGAAGTTTTCTTCCTAGCCTGTACCATGGTATCCACCACTGAGGTAGACAAGCCCTTCTCCATCAAGATGGAGGTTTCAGCAGCCAGGCCGTCAAAGCCAAAGTTTGTAAACTGGGATGGCGTAAGGAGCCCTGAGTGAGTAGATCTGGCTCCTCTGGCAGGACGTACTGGTCTACTGCCATTTGTACCACGTCTGCGAACCATACTCTTCTTGGCCACCTCGGGGCCACCAGAATCACTGGCACCCTTTCCAGGGCAATCTTGCGCAGAACCCTGCCCAGCAGGGGGAACGGGGGGAAAGCATACAGGAGCCGGAATTTCTTCCATGACAGTGACAGAGCATCCGTGGCCAAGGCCAGAGGATCCTGCGACAGGGAGACAAAGGCCGGGAGCTTGTGATTGTGACGGGATGCAAACAGATCCACATCCGGTAGGCCCCACCGGTAACACAGGGACTGGAATACCCTGTTGCAGAGGGACCACTCCCCCTGACGGGAAGTCCCCCTGCTCAGAGAGTCTGCTAGAAGATTCTCTACCCCCGGGATATAAACAGCCGAGATGCATTGAACATTGGCCTCCGCCCAAGTCAGAATCCGCGACACTTCCTGGAGGGCACCCTTGCTCCGGGTCCCTCCCTGATGGTTGATGTAGGCAACCGCTGTCCTGTTGTCTGAGCGCACCTGCACAGACAGTCCCTGCAGGTGATCGGTCAACTGCTCCAAAACCAACCTGACCGCCCGTAGTTCCAGAATGTTGATGGGTAAATGGGCCTCCTGAGGGCCCCACCTCCCCTGGAACCTCAGGGACTTCCAGAATCTCCCCCAACCTGACAGACTGGCATCCGTGGTGACCAGGAGGGGGCTAGAAAGGACCTGCCCTTTAGCAAGTTCTTGTGGTCCAGCCACCACGAGAGGGACCTTCTGACCAATGGGGGAAGCACACAAACCCCATCCAAGGACGCGGGGTCCTTGTCCCATACTGATAGGAGGTGAAGCTGCAGAGGCCTCGAATGGAACTGAGCAAAGGGCACCGCCTCGAAGCTCGCCACCATCAGGCCCACCAGCCGCATTGCCTGAGGGAGAGCTGGGGGCATGAGAGCAGGGACCGCACCTGCGTAGTCAGATCTTCCACCTTCTGTTGGGGAAGGAATATTCGTGACTGAACCGTATCCAGAATCATCCCCAGGAATGGGGTCACCGGTGAAGGAGACAGGGAGGACTTGGGATGATTGATCACCCAGCCAAAGGACTCCAAGGAGGACACCACCAGCTGAGTGTCCAGCTCCGCCTGCTGTAGAGGCCATGAGGCGATGAGAATGTCGTCCAGGTAGGGCAGCACTCGAATGCCCCCTGACCTTAGCAAGGACATCACCCCCGCCAATACCTTGGTGAACACTCTGGGAGCTGAAGTGAGGCCAAAGGGTAAAGCCACAAATTGGTAGTGTTGATCTTTCAACTCGAATCTGAGAAACCTTTGATGCCCTGGGAACACAGGAATGTGAAGGTAAGCATCTTTGATGTCCACAGACGTCATAAAATCCCCTGGTCGTAGAGAGCCAACGGCCGAGCGCAGGGTTTCCATGCGAAAGTGCTTGCTCTTGACAAATTTGTTGAGGATCTTTAAATCCAGAATGGGCCTGACTGACCCATCTCTTTTGGGTACTGTGAAAAGGTTGGAGTAGAACCCTTCTCCCAATTCTCTCAAGGGAACTTTGCAAATAACTCCCGGCTCCAGAAGTCCTTGTACTGCCTGCATCAGGACCTGAGCTGATACCGGGTCCTGGGGTATCCGGGACCTGACGAATCTTGAGGGGGGCCGCACAGCAAACTCTATCTTGTAGTCGGAGGTAACTACCTTCTGAATCCACCGGTCTAAGACTTGACGCATCCAGACGTGCGCGAAGTGCTGTAGTCGTCCCCCACCCTGGTGGGCGAGGGCGCTCCATCATGCCTGAGGGGTCTTGGGAGGGGGTTTGGGTTTGGTCCCCCAGGAGGAGCCAGGGCGTCGCCCCCTGCTCCTATGCCAGGAGTCTGTGCGAGCCCCCGCGAAGGACACCCCTTTTCCCTGCTTAGCGCCTCTGTAGGGGGCTGAAAGGGGGCCCTGGTTGCGAAAGGGGCGAGGCTGCCGCCTGCGCTGTAGTAACTTACCTCCTTTAGCAAAGAGGTCTAGGCGGTCCCCAAACAGGCCCCCCCCAAACAGGCGTAGTCCCTTGAAAGGGAGCCCAGTAAAGCATTGTCGGCCGCCCACTGTCTCAGCCATACCGCGCGGCGTATAGCCACCGCCAAGGCGGAAGATCACACAGCCTAATAGCATCGTCCGATGCAGACAGGATAAAGTTCACAAATACATCACAGTTAGACAGTGCATTAATAGTATCAGCAGGCAACTCGTCTGGGCCGTCAAGTGCATTCCTGACCATAGCCCTGAGCGCCACGGCCGTAATGGCCAGAGAGCAGACTGGGCACAGTGCCGCCCCTCCGAACGCAAAGGCATGGCACGCCAATTGGTCAATGCGCCGGTCCTCAGAATCCCGCAGTGTAGTAGTGTCGGGAGAGTGCATAATAGAGGTGTTAGACAGCCCTAGAACAGGAGCATCCACCTCGCTGGGCGATGACCAGCACTTGACCATGTCAGCAGGAAATGGATACTTCCTGTCCAGACTCTTAGGGATCCCGGGAGTCTACTGGGATGTTCCCACTCCTTAAGCACGAGGTTATTGAAATGGGTCTGCTCAGGAAATTCCAATCGAGCCTTAGCAGTATGGAATAGCTCACCCCTTTGCCTGGGAGCTGCAACAGAGGGAGAAATGGACAAAACCTCAAAAATCTGAAGCAGTAGCTTATCAGTATCATCCGGGGTCCAGTGATCAGAACCAGAATCGTCATGACCCCTAGACTTCTCATCAGATGACTCTGAGTCAGAGATCAGCTCCCCTTCGTCCGAAAGGGTATGGTCATACAGATGCGTAAACTCATCAGACTCCGTAGGGAAAGGAGCAGAGTCAGGGATAATGTGCCACTTTTTTGCGGTAGCCTTGCGTGCTAGAGTACTAGCAAGTAATTTTTCAACACTGGCCATTCTAGTAGCCACATCAGGATGAGAATCCACGCTTGTATTGGGGGTTAGACTCAGGCTTGGGGGGTAGGTGAAGTGATACTAAGGCCATAACGTGTACTGAATACACAAGACCACCACACCCCCCCCCCTTTCTTTCCCCCCGAGCTACGGGGGGGAACGAGGGAGAATGGCGACCCTTTGAACAGGGTCCACCGCAACACATGGTATGGGCAATAGCGCGGGAGGGGCATCCACAAGAGGCTCACCATCAGCCTAAACCGCCTACCCTTTGGTGGGGGACTGCAGAGGAGCATGGCTCCATAATCACACGTGCTGCTGTCTACCTTCACCCGACCAGCGCAGCCCAGGCTGGGAGGCACATCACGAAGAGGACGGGTGGGAGTAGCCCAACAGGGCCGCAGGCTTTAATAGCCCCGCCCACCTGCGAGAGAGTGACACATCATGTCTTCGCAGTCAGCACTGCAGAGAAATCTGGGGATTCGTGGGAGGTCCCTGGGTATTTGAAGGGCCGGGAGGAGCCTGTTTTTCCAGGTCTCTGCAGTGCAGCGCCATCTGGCGGAGGATAACCCAAGTGTAAGTATTATATCTGGAGCAGGACGTACTGTATACTAAGAATATAGGGGCAATTTAGAAGGGTCCTGGCAGTAATAGGGACAATAGATTCTGCTCTGCAGAGAAGGAACTGTGGAATTGGTGGGAGGTCCCAGGTATATATGGACTGGGAGGGGCTTTCTTTTTTGCATATTCATCTCTGCAGAAGTTGGCCCTCTACTGGAGATTACCCAGATGTCATGAAGACCGAAGTGGAGTGTATGGCACACTTAGAATAGCTTGATCACCGATTGCCAGGGGGGGGCTTTTGGGGAGCAATTTAATAAGCTTTGATTTTTGACTGGAGGTCCATTTTAAAAGGACAATAGGACTTCAATGTGCAAAGCGCCTCTCCAGGAATATTTTATTTTAGTGGAGGAGTGATAGCTGATCTAGCTTCAATTCAAGTCACCAGAGGCTATTTATAGAAGACATAACTCCTCAAAACCAGTTTATCCTCCTGCCCCACATACTTACCTATCACAGTGGGCTGTGCTGCTTTGGCTAAGCTTGAGACCTAGATCCTCAAAATGTCTCACCTTCCTGCCCTGCATCTTATGCCCAAACAGTAGGTTTCAGTCCTATATCTTACCCGTCTCTTCCTCAGCCTGGTTGGGAGGCAGACTTACCATTAACTCTGGCAGTATGACCCTCTGGCTCCAGAACATCGGGGAATACTTTTTATTAACAGGGCTTTTAGGCTTGGTAAGTAATGTCGCTAACACAATGAACTTTTTATTAACAGGGCTTTTAGGCTTGGTAAGTAATGTCGCTAACACAATGAAGTCACCACCCACTGAGAAAGAGATGGACCTGTGGGAAAAGATAAGTTATATAGGACTGAAACATGCCATATAAGGCATGTGAAAGTTGCCTATAAAGGATCTCTGTCAAACATGTATACCAGAAGTTTTTTTGAGAGGGAGGGAGGGAGGGAGGGAGGGGGGATTGGCACCAGTTACTGGACTTCTGGTTTGAATAAGACGATACTCTAACAGCAAACCCTGGTCACATTGGGCCAGACTAACTGTGCCAGTGAGAGAACACAGAAGATGTAAGTAGCACTGCCTGTCCTCAGGTCTGCTGTTATAGTGTGTGTGTGGTGGAGCATCCCAGAGCTCCAGTTATTTTTTACCAAACGATTTATTAGGCCTAAATTGTGCATGTCTGGGAAGGATCCCATGTATAAGGGGTCCCAGACACTGATCAGGCCTGAGCCCACTCCAGCCACTGAACTACGTGAACAAAGCCGACACAAATAATCTAATATAAACACCTGTAATTTTTTTTTTTGTGTTAAAAAGATAAGGAGCGATTTGTTTCCATTCACTGAAGCTAAAAACAAAGCAAGGAGCAAAAGTACAAAACATGTCCTACCATGAACTTGGTCTTTTATTCACATAACATAACAATTGGTAATACTGTGCTGCTAACTAGTGGCCAAATTTAAGAAGACCTTGGGACTAATTGGGCAGAAAAATACAGGAAAATGTATAGAAAGAGAAATCAGTGTAGCGCTAAAGCCAGAACCAGGCTGTCATACAGGTTTTACCGATTTGTTATACATCATTTTTATTAGCATTAATAATTGGTATATACGTTTTATAATATATGTCACAGAGCAGCAGGTTTCTGTATCATTCAATCCAGTATTGCAGATCCTTTTTCTCACTGCTCACCCCGAGTTGCGGGGGAGGGTTATGTCAGCGTTAACAAGGTGCAAAAAGGCTTGTAGCATTGCTGCATATGTTTAGAATAGCTTGGTTTTCACTCTCCCGGGAGCTATTACTCTTTGGCAGGGCAGCTTGATTTGGGATGCCCTGCTGTGTATTCCCGTGGGTCGCCAAGAAAACTCATCCCAAGGCCCAAGTGCGGACAGGCAGCCATTCTTCCTGCTCAGCGCCATCCAGTTCTGTTAGTCTCTGAATGGAACCGAGCAAGCAGCCAGCCACATCCCCACTTATCTCTAGCTGTGGGGGCGTACCTGCATCAGCCATTTGCAAATGACTGGTGAAAGTACGCACCAAGCTAAAGGTAAATTGGGCATGTGGCCCTGGCCTTAGCATGTGGCCAGGTGGGTTTGCTCAGAAATCATCAGGAATTAACAAAGTGGGGCATGTCCCATGGAGAGGAGATCGGCTGGCTCTGGAATCCGCCATACTGGCTGATGTCCATTTTTCAAGATAAATCCCTTTTGGCAGTTTTTTGGTGTTCTTCCTTATTGTTTTCCATTTTGGAATGGAAAATAAATATTTGTGTTAGGATAGTGCCAACATACCTGTGGTTTACTTAGCAGCATTGAGTAAAAACTACTGATACAAATCCCAGAATCCTTCCACTGTAACAGGTGAAACTAGTATTTGGCTAGATCAAGCAGCAGCAATGACTTCTCAGGTGAGAACACTGCCAGTAATCCATTAGCTACTGGAACATAAGACTGTGACCCCCCTTTCATCTGAATAGGTTTATGGGGTTAAACCTGTGAATGCAGGAATGTGGAGCATCATCTCATTGGCCTCAGCCAATCAGGTGACTAGCACACCAGAGTCAGGAAGTATGTGCCAGGTATACCAAACACACTAGTTGCTAAGGTAAACACATTGTTGCTAGAGAAAACATTTTTTCTTTTATAACACAAAGTTGCAAACAGATAGAAAGGAAAATTACAATTCTGTGAAACTCACCTGTAGAATTGTTTTTGTATCCATCCAGTCCAGGCCGTCCCAATATTTTCACGATTGGGTGTTCGCCTCTAGAGGGCGCTTGACTACAAGATCAAAGATGTAGCTCCTCCCGGCCCCCTATAAAGGCAGCTGCCCCTCTATCATTCCCCAGTGGTTTAAAAGCAGTACTCAACAAAAGAGGGCAGGTCGGGAGGCCTAAGAAACCATGTTACGTCACATAGCTTCAGCTTATACTTTCTCTAACCAAAAAACTAGAAAAAACAGTGTCCTATAAACAAAAATGGTTGATCACCTTAACAGGCATACAGAACATAATGAACACAAGGGCGGGGTGGGACGGCATGGACTGGATGGATACAAAAACAATTCTACAGGCGAGTTTCACAGAATTGTATTTTTCTCTTCCATCCAGTCCAGGCCGTCCCAATATCTTCACGATTGGGACATCCAAAAGCAGTGTCCATATGGGGGGATCCCCAGCGCGGAACAGCATGTAGTTCATTTTACTACCGCCTGAAGCACATTTCAGCCAAAAACAGCGTCAGCTGAGGCCCTGACATCCACCTTGTAAAACTTTGTAAAAGTATGAACTGAAGACCAAGTTGCGGCCTTACCGACGCCTGGTGCTGAAAAGCCCAAGAGGCACCAACAGCTCTGGTAGAATGAGCTGTGATCCGAAAAGGGGGTTCCTTCCCCCTGGGAGAATATGCTCATACCACCGCCTGTCTGATCCACTTACTGAAAGTGGACTTGGCTGGTGGCAATCCTTTCCTAGAACCCTCTGTTAGGACAAAGAGCAAATCCGATCTCCTGAAGGATTCAGTCGCAGGCAGGTAATACTTTATGGCTCTGACCACATCCAAAGCATGGAGAGTCCGTTCTTTGGAATTAGCCGGTGCTGGACACAAGGAAGGTAAGACAACTTCCTCATTAAGGTGAAAGGGAGAAACGACCTTAGGCAAAAAATCAGGTTTAAAGCGTAAAACCACCTTATCCCTGTGCAGCTTAAAATAGGGAGGTTTCATACAAAGCGCGGCCAGCTCTGATACACGACGCACCGAGGCGATCGCTACCAGACCACTTTGAGAGTCAACATAGACAATGCAGCGTCGCTTAATAGCTCGAAGGGAGGACCCTGGAGAGCAGATAGCACTAAATTCAAGTCCCAAATTCAAGTCCCACATCGGTAATACTGACTTACGCGGTGGCCGGACATGGGTAACTCCCTGGAAAAAAGTCTTGATCAACCTATGGTTGGCAATGGATCTCTGGAAAAAGATGGCTAAAGCCGAGACCTGACCCTTGAGGGTGCTCAGCTGGAGACCCAAGTCTAAGCCGTGTTGTAAAAACTCCTGAATCCTAGAAATAGCAAATTTTCGGCAAGGAAGACTCTTGGCCTCGCACCAAGCGATATAGGCCCACCAAACTCTGTAGTATATCATGGAAGAAGATTTCTTCCGTACCTGAATCATAGTATGCACAACCGTGGCCGATAACCCCTTCTCCGCCAGGATTGAGGTTTCAATAGCCAGGCCGTCAAAGCCAGCGTCTGTAAATTGGGGTGCCGCAGCGACCGCTGTGTGAGAAGCCCTGAGTCATCGGGCATGATGTGATCTATTTACATCTGGACTATGTCTGGAAACCAACTCCTTCTTGGCCAGCGAGGAGCCACCAGGATGGTTGGGACCCTTTCCTGGGCTATCTTGCGCAGCACTCTGCCCAGGAGCGGAAACGGAGGGAATGCATACAGAAATTTGAACTCCGACGAAGGAATCACCTGAGCGTCTGTTGCAATGGCCAGAGGATCTCGAGAGGGAGACGAACCTTGGAAGCTTGTGTCTGGACGCAAACAGATCCACGTCCGGCTGAACCCAGCGGAGACACAGAGTCCGAAAGGTCTCGCTGCTGAGGGACCATCCCCCCAGGGCAAGGAACTCCCTCATGGAGTCTGCCTCCTGGTTTTCCCCCACGGGGATGTAGACCGCCGAGATGCAGGGAACATTCTCCTCTGCCCAAGTCAGAATCCCGGTCACCTCCTTGAGGGATCTCTTGCTCCGAGTCCCGCCCTGGTGGTTGATGTAGGCGACAGCAGTCCGATTGTCCGAGCAAAACTGGATCGCACGGCCTCTTAAATGGGGAGTCAAGCGTAGAAGAACCAACCGGATTGCTTGCAGCTCCAAGAGATTTATGGGTAAACGGTTCTCCTGCGGAACCCACTGACCCTGGATCTTCTTGGTCTGCCAAACGCCTCCCCAGCCTGTCAGACTGGCATCCGTAGTAACCATCTCCCAATGGGGAGTCAGAAAGGACTTGCCCACCAGCAGGTTCCGGGAGTCCAACCACCACAAGAGGGACTGCCTGGCCAGGGGGGACAGCGAAAAACCTTGTTCCAGAGATTCCTGCATCCGATTCCAGACGGTCAACAGGTTCAATTGTAGAGGTCTCATGTGAAATTGGCGAAGGGTACTGCCTCGAAGCATGACACCATTAGGCCCATCAATCTCATCCCCAGACGTACCGATGGCTGCTGACAAGACAGAAAGGCCTGCACTTGCGTCTGGAGACTCAAATCCTTCTGCTGTGGCAGAAAATCCTTGACCTGAGCGGTGTCCATCGTCATTCCCAGGAAGGATCTCATTGTTGAGGGAGTGATAAACGACTTGGGGTAATTGATTACCCAACCGAAGGCTTCCAGGGTTGACAGCACCGTCCGAGTATCGCTCTCGATGCTGAAGGGACCGGGTCGAAATCAGCAAATCGTCCAGATAGGGTAACACACGAATACCCTGACTCCTCAGGATAACCATGATGCCCGCCAGCACCTTGGTGAACACACGGGGGGCTGAAGATATCCCAAATGGGAATGCTACAAACTGGTAATGTTGATCCTCCAACGCAAACTACAGGAACTTCTGATGTCCCTGGAAAATCGGGATGTGCAGATAAGCGTCCCTGATGTCCACCGTGGTCATGAAGTCGCCGGGCCGAAGCGATCTCACCGCCAACTGCAACGTTTCCATGCGGAAATGTCTGACTCTTACAAACCTGTCGAGACCCTTCAGGTCCAGGATTGGCCGTAGCGTTCCATCCTTCTTGGGAACCGTGAACAGGTTGGAGTAGAATCCCTGACCCTGTTCCTGCCGGGGTACAGGGCAAACCACAACTATCCGCAGGAGGTGTTGAACAGCCATTCTCAAAGCTTGAGCTCTTAGCGGGTTTTGAGATGTCCTTGAACGGAGGAATTTTGTGGGTGGCCTGGCTGCCAGCTCTATCTTGTTACCGGAGGACACTACCTCCTAAATCCACCGATCCGAGACGTGACGCCTCCAGATCTGAGCAAGAATCACCCGGATGGGTGAGGGCGCCCCCTCATGCCTGAGTGGGCTTGGCAGGGGGTTTGGGCTTAGCTCCCCAGGAGGAGTTGGGTCGGCTGCAGGACCTACCTCTGCCCCAGGTATCTCTGCGGCCACCTGGAAACTAAGATCCTCTTCCTCCTCGAAAGGACCGTTAAGAAAAGGGGTTCTTGAAAGGACAGAGAAGGTTTCCTTCTCTGAGGGAGTCTACCATCCATCAGAAGGTCCAGGCGCTCCCCAAACAGCCGGCTTTCCACAAAAGGAAGACTTGTGAGGGACTTCTCGGCGTAGAACAAAGCCAATGAAATCCAAGCAAGCCTTGAGTTCCTTATACTCCTCCGCCCGCTTGCAAGCCTTAGCTTTAGCCACAAGGTGTCTCACCTTTCTCCTGTTGGCTAGTAAGACGATTGCCGAGGCACAGGGTGAAAGAGAGCACCAACAAAGGTAAACGCATGGCAGACCAGCTGATCCATGCGTTTGTCTTTAGGGTCACGTAAGGAAGCATTGTCAGGCGACAGCATAACAGTGGTTTTGGACAAGCCTGACACAGGAGGATCCACCTCGGGAGGGTGTGACATCATAACTGAATCAATTCAACAGGAAAGGGGTACCGCCTATCCAGGCCCTTAGGGACCGACGGTAACCTTAAGGATCATGTTAGAAAAGTGAGGCTGCTCCTGGAAGACCCGTCTTTGCCGAAATAAATCACCCCGCTTCCTCTTAGCCTCTCTGGGAGGAACAATATGTAGGGTATCAAACACGGAAGAGAGAAAACTCTCCGCATCATCCGGGAGACAAGAATCCTCATTCGAGGAGGAACCAGAGATACTGTCATCGCCAGTGGAATATTCCACCGTTGAACGTGAATCATCTGGCAACGCACCTTCCTCCGCAGAACCCAAGCAATCAAAAAGATCGTCATCCGAGTAAATCGGCTCCAGATACCGCTTCTTACTCGAGGCTTTCTTTTCTCTGCTTCTCGGGACTAGCCCGCCTATGCGCAAAATCAGTACGAGACCCCTCCAATAATCAAAAGAGGGACTAACGACACTGCAACCGACAGGAGGGATCACCGCAGCAAGGAAAGCCTGAGCACCTGGCTCCAGCACAGCAGCAGTAGCAGCAGCGCGTCTGCCACAAAGCTCCTTCTGGAAGGATCGCTATGACAGGCGGATTCAGGAGGGCGGCGTGTCTTCTGCTGACGTGCTGGAGGGGGGGCAGGGCCCAGCATCGGCGCGTAGCTGACGTCGCCCCCCCCGCACGTCAGCAGAAGACACGCCGCCCTCCTGAATCCGCCTGTCATAGCGGCGGCCCCTTGTCAGGCGACGGCCGTAGCGTGTACTCCCACCCCCTCGCCCCCGTCTCTCAACACAGACAGCACCGCACACGGCGGTGCAGAGGAGGCCCGCGGGGCGCGACTGCCATGAGAGGTGTGTGCCCCGGGCACACCAACGGGGGAAAGCAGGGGGGTGAGTAAGGAGGTCAGAGACCGCTCCTCACTGACAGGTAATGTGAAAGTCGCACCAAGCATGAAGCACAGACACAATAATAAAGCTGTGGGCAGGTAGGGACATATACATAGAAAAACATATTAGTGCTTCCCCCTTAGGCTCACCATAAGCCATTTTGACTCACAATAATGGAAACTTTAAAGAGGAACTATGGTGGTAAATGACCAGAGTCCCTCTTCAATATGAAACCCCCTGGTTTCCTTCCATACTCACCCTGATCGACCCACATTGCACACTTGCTGCCTCCAGACCAGAGGGAGCGGGGTTGCTGCATGGTGCTGTAAAGCGTGGCTGAGCCACAGTGGTTGGGGGGGGGGGGGGGTGAGTATGTGGGGAAACTGGGGTGCTTCACTCTACAGTGCATCCCAAATCAGGATGAGAAACCTTTGTGGAAGTTTCCTACCCTGCATCACTGACCAGACATTTTTTTTACCCGAAGGTACCAATGAGGTAATTGCTTATCCAATCTGCAGACAAGAAACAGCCGTGACCAGCCCAGAAGCTCAGGGAAAGAACCTACTTTTATCTGTAAACAACCTTTTATATTGCCTCTGACTGAGCAGAATGAAGTTGGCAACGTACCTTTGATGCTGAAGCACTGTATGAAGTCCCAGCAAGCTGGTTTTTGAAGGAAGTTGTGGATAAGATCTGGAAAACAATCAGATAATAAAGATGTGTGACTCAGAATAGGAAACCACTACAAATATGACTCCAGGAGAACCCAAGATGTTGCAATCTGGCAGTCAAATATTAATTCATTTTATTGTTGACTTCACCTGGCTGGCTGAGGAGTGAGCTTATAGAGAGGGTTACAATCCCTTTAAACACACAGAAATGCTGGGATACCACAGGGGCTGCAAACACACTGGTTATTCTGATGTAAGAAGAGTTAAAAGTTATACTAAAGGAAAGCCTGATTGTTGCCCAATTGTCTCGCTTGGCTACACATTGCACAGTCGCAAACTTCAATTTGTTTTCAAAAAGACCCCGCAGTTACTAAGTTACTTGTAAAAGTATTAGAGTATTGGAGTTTCATGGAAAATATAAAGAGAAACAGTGGGTGTGGCAACAGCGACACTGACACTGTGTCCTTTATATATATCATAGTAAAAACATAAGTGCATTGTTGTGCCTCTATTACAGCCAGCAAATAGTGTGACCGGAAAAAGAGGGCGAGAGATGCTGCAGGCTAAGAGCATCTCCAGTCTGTCAGCACATAGTGTGCTTTGTGGAAACATTAGGGCTCAGACTATGACCACACCTGACAAATGTTGTAAATTTAGTCTTAATTTATTGAACACATTAAAAGACAATTGCCTACTATGAGGACTTCATTAGCTCGGAGTGCAGCCGACGTATTGGTGGCGCGGGAAAGACACAGATAGAGATGGACAAACAACATACTTACCGCGGCTTTTGCACTTTGCCTCTCACCGCGACTGCACTGCATGGAAAAGCTTTTCAATCACACAGGCAAGTGCGCTCAAATTTATTATTTATATATTGTGTCTGTGCATATGAATAATCAGTCATCTTGAGGGGACACAGCTAATGCTCATTCCTATTATATACAGGAATCATTGTGAGGGCGACAATATATTCCCCCAAAGGAAGAAAACTAACTAGGTACACAGATACATTATTAATGATCATATGATATTGGCAAATATTTGAATACTGATTGAAAAAATCTTGATAAATAGGCAAGTGCATACTACCGGTTCACCTTGTGGAGTACCCAGCGTGTACATGACCCACTTACCATATATGAGACACCAACAGTATCAGGTATCATGAATCTCGTTTATATATATGTATAATGAATGTATAAAGTAAAAATAGCAACTAATAAACTAATAATATGAGCAATCTGTATGTAACATATGTAGAAACTAGTTAACTTATAGTCATTAACATCACTAACAATATGATATATTTGCTTATCATGTATATTATAGGGCATTGAGGAAGCCGCATAGGCGAAACATGACACATGTCTGCCCTTTTTTGAAAAACGATGCAATGCTGTGTGGTAATTTTTATAAGTACTCTTGAAGAAATGAAAGGATAATGGAATTTAGCACACAATGTATTATGTTATGTATGAGCTAATGAAGTCCTCATAGTAGGCAATTGTCTTTTAATGTGTTCAATAAATTAAGACTAAATTTACAACATTTGTCAGGTGTGGTCATAGTCTGAGCCCTAATGTTTCCACAGGGTAACCTAGCCCTGAACAAAGATTGAATTGTATGCAAAGGCCGGGCCATGTACCAACCAGGACAATAAATATTAGGGGTTAATCCCATGTGGTCGCTATACCATGAGCACAACTAGGGGCTCAAAAGTTGTTCAGCACATAGTGTGTCCAGAGAACAGGGAGGGGGTTCATACCTGTAGAGAGAGGCAACCAATCAGGACGTCTGGGAAAGGAGTGGGGGGGGGGGGGGGTCTTTCCGTTCTCGGACCACTAAAGATTGATTGATGGACCAGGTGAGCAGGGTACAGATTGAAATCTGAGTTAGGAAATTATTTCCTCACTAAGGAGAGCGCTGGAGGGACTCAATGTAGGGTAAGCTACTCATATTTATTTTTTAACTTTTGATTTTCCAATCAATTTAAATATATGCTGTACAACTTTATCAAGCTTAGCTGATAAAAAGCTAAAGCAACTGGTAGGGTGCAAACACTATACATCTGACTGACAGGGGTTTAGAGATCTAGCTGCCCCTCCCAAATTCTCTGAAATGAAGAATATAACAGCTAGGAAGCCTGTCTCGCAGTGTCAGACTTTCCCTTTTTAAAGTGGACCCACACCCTGAATAGAGCAGCGCGTCAGGCACTGATGGTTTGGGTCTGGTGTCTCTTATCTTCCTCTTGACAATACCCCATAGAGTAGACCTGGGCATTGTACAGCCCTTTGATAGGCTCTTACCGGCCCAGGCTGAGCTGGCCGGTAAGAGACGCAGAAATGGCGCACACCGGCTCATCAGGTCTGGCGCATTCTCCCTTCAGAGGAAGGTAGAATGCGCCAGACCGTCACCCGACAAGCCGAGCGGCCGATTGGCTGCTGCTTAACTTAAGTGATCGCCTGTGTACAGTGCGGGAGGCGCCGACCCGCTGCGAAGAGGGATGGGCGGGCGCCTCACGCAGAGGGAAGCGCGAGATGCGGCCACCAGCACGCTCAGATCCGCTGAGTTTAGACATAGAAACATAGAAACATAGAAGGTTGACGGCAGAAGGAGACCATACGGTCCATCTAGTCTGCCCTTATGTGTATACTGTATGTACTCTTTATCTTAGGATAGATGTGTGCTTATCCCAGGCATGTTTAAATTCAGTGACTGTTGATGTTTCAACTACCTCTGCTGGAAGTTTGTTCCAAGCATCTACTACTCTTTCTGTAAAATAATATTTTCTAACATTGCTCCTGATCTTCCCCTTGACTAGCTTCAGGTTGTGCCCCCTTGTTCTATCATTAAGCTTCTTGTTAAAAACACTTCCCTCCTGAACCTTATTCAATCCTTTCACATATTTAAAGGTCTCAATCATGTCCCCCCTCTCCCTTCTTTCCTCCAGACTGTACAAATTAAGTTCTTTAAGTCTCTCCTGATAAGTTTTAAGTGTAAGTCCTTCCACCATTTTCGTTGCCCGCCTTTGGACACGTTCTATTTGAATAATGTCTTTTTGCAGGTAAGGTCTCCAGAACTGCACACAGTATTCTAGCTGTGGCCTCACCAGGGCTCTATACAGCGGCATCACAACCTCCCTCTTCCTACTGGTGATGCCTCGAGCTATGCAGCCGAGCATCCTGCTTGCTTTTCCCACTGCCTGGCTACACTGTCCACTCATCTTGCAGTTATCAGTAATCAGTACCCCTAAATCTCTCTCCTCCGAGGTCCTGGCTAACACAGTGCTGCCCATACGGTACTCAGAGCAGGGATTCCTTCTACCCAAGTGCATGATTTTACATTTAGAGACATTAAACTCTAGTTTCCACAGTTTTGACCATCTATCCAGTAAAGCTAAATCATTTTCCATGTTGCAGACACCTCCAGGAATATCCACCCTATTACTAACCTTTGTATCATCAGCAAACAGACAAACTTTTCCTACCAAGCCTTCTCCTATGTCACTTACAAATATATTAGAAAGAATGGGGCCCAGGACAGAGCCTTGCGGCACACCACTTGTAACTCGCCTTTGTTCAGATTGCACGCCATTTACAACAACACTCTGATACCGATCCCTCAGCCAACTGGAAATCCACTGAACTATCCAGGGATTGAGTCCTACCTTCAATAACTTATCTATGAGCTCCTTATGTGGTACAGTGTCAAAGGCTTTGCTAAAATCCAGATAGGCGATATCCACATCACCACCTTCATCTAACACTTTAGTGACATTGTCAAAGAAATCAATAAGATTGGTCTGACATGATCTGCCCTCAGTAAAGCCGTGCTGTTTTGGGTCCAATAGGTCATTAATTTTTAGATGGGAAATTATCTGTTTTTTTAAGAGTGTTTCCATTAATTTGACCACTATAGATGTTAAACTAACTGGCCTGTAATTACTGGCTTCTTCTCTACTCCCCTTTTTATGGATTGGTACGACATTGGCCATTCTCCAATCATCTGGAACCTCACCAGTTGAAAGGGAATGGTTAAGTAAATCAGTTAGAGGGGCTGCAATCACAAACCTAAGTTCCCTTAGAACTCTGGGGTGGATTCCATCTGGACCCATCGCCTTACTTACCTTTAGATGTGCCAGCTCGGCTAAGACATCAGCCTCCAGAAACTCCGGAGCTGTACCCTCCCAGCTGGATGTTGTGCTATGACCATGCCTGCTACTATCTGAAAATACCGAACAAAAGTAGCTATTCAGATGGTCAGCCACAGCCTTATCTCCGTCAATATATTTATTTTCCCTATTTCTAATTTTTGAGACTGCATTGTTTTTCTTCTTTCTGTCACCAATATATCGGAAAAAGGTTTTATCTCCCCTCTTCATAGATTTGGCCATTTCTTCCTCCTTTTGCCCTTTAGCAGTCCTTATAATTAGTTTTGCTTCCCTCTGTTTAATTTTATATGCCTCTCTGTCAGCTACACTTCCACTTACTTTATACTTCTTATAGGCAGACTTCTTATCTTTTATGATAGTGCTGACTTCCCTAGTAAACCATAATGGTTTCTTCTTCCTTTTATTCTTGCTAGTTTGTTTCACATATTGCTTAGTTGCCTTTAAGATGGCCATTTTTAATAGTGACCACTGGGCACTCACTTCTGCTACTCTGTTCCACTCACCTAATTTTCTTTCTACATACTCCGCCATTTCCTTGAAGTTTGTCTTCCTAAAGTCTAGCACTTTGGTTTTGGTGTGTGATTGCACAATGTCTGTTTTTATTCTGAACCATAAGCATTGATGGTCACTGGAACCCAGATTTTCTTCAACCCTGACCTCGGACACCAGATCCCCATTGGTCAGAACTAAGTCCAGAATGTTATCTCCTCTAGTTGGCAATGTCACAAGTTGTTTTAGAGACACTCCATTAAGTGCCTCTAATATAGTCCTGCTCTTGCATGCCGATGCACTTGGGATATTCCAGTCCACATCAGGCATGTTGAAGTCACCTGTAATTACAACGTCCCCCTTCTCTGCCATTCCACTGATTTCATCTATTAACAGGTTATCTAGATCCTCAGATTGTCCAGGGGGCCTATATATCACACCAATTCTGACCACAGCTCCCTCCTTAGTCTGCATGGTAACCCAGAGAGTTTCTAGTTCATTATAGACGTCGCTTAGACGCCCATAGCTCAGCGGCCCTCCACAAAATTTTTAGTTTCTCATGTGGCCCGATGGAAAAAAATAATTGCCCACCTCTGCCATAGAGTCTCTATGAGGTTAAGGTCAGGTGAGTTTACTGGCCAATCAACCATCACTGTTTGTGGAAACTTCACACTAGACCTCAAGCTTGATTTCCAAATGCAATGTAACAGTTACTTTTATCTGAAGACAACACCTTGAGCAACAGTCCAGTTCTTTCTATCCCTGGCCCAGGTAAGAAGCTTTTGGTTTGTATCTATTGGTCATGAGTGGCTTGACACATGGAATGTGACACTTGTAGCCCATGCCCTGGATACGTCTGTGTGTGGTGGCTATTGAAGCACGGACTCCAGCAGCAGGCCACGCCTTGTGAATCTTCCATAGGTTTTGGAATGGCCTTTTCTTAACAATCCTATCAAGCCTGCGGTTATCCAGGTTGCTTGTGCACCTTTTTCCACCACATTTTTTCCTTCCACTCAACTTTCCATTAATATGCTTTGATACTGCACTCTGAACAGCACAGCTTCTTTAGCAATGACCTGTATATATTATTTCTGCCAAGGAATCCCCTTTAACCGGGCTGGGGAAAGGAGAGTTATTACTGTCACCCTGGGGGGGGGGGGGGGGGGTTGGGGGTTTACACAGCAGAGCATCCAGAAACAGGATGCCACGTGGGAAAGCCAGGAGGTTCTTTTAGATTTAAGGCCGGCCACTGTTGGGTTTTGTTCCACTTTAAAGCAGATGTCCACATTCCCTTGCAATTCTAGTGGGGATCCTGGTTTACAGGGACCCACAGCTAATCTACCCTATCCCGCTCTTACCATCAGTGAACCCTACACCAGAGATACTCGCCTTTTTCCAGCGTAGGTCAATCTAACAGGGGTCAGGAAACAGCCGAACATGCCTGCAATAGCTGCACCCCCCCCCCCCCCCAGTCATTCAAATTTCCATGCCTGAATTTTGGCTTCCTTAAGGGCAATCCAAATCAGCTCCCCCTTCGGGTAATTGTTAATAGAAAACTAAAAGTTATTTTGACCGGAGTTCTGATTTATAGGGAAAGACAGTGCACTCATCTAACCATAACACCCAATTAGTGAGTCCTGCAGAAAGATACTCACCTTTTCTTAGCAGTGCTCCATCCAATAGGAGACGACACACGCCTCCTCCAAGAAAAGTTGTACATTACAAACTGTTTCTTAGGAAAAAGGTGAGCATCTCCTAAATTTGGGGTTCATGGGCAGAGGGGGTAGGTGGGTTACATTTATTGTGGACCTGGATCCCTCCTGGCACAAAGTTGTCAGGGAGGGTTTAGGTCCAATTAAAAGAGGACCCTACAGTCAAATAAGACTGGGGGGGGGGGGGCTGAAATTGAGAATAAGGGATGTCCTGCTCTACATTCCAGCACTGGCGACCCAAACCCCTGGCCTTATCTACTTCTGCATTCTTACTCAGCGCCGTTACATCCAGATTTCAGAAGCCTCTGGGTGTAAAACCAGTTCACTGTATACTTACCTCGATCTAGTGATCCCCAAGCACATGTGCGGCCCCCACTGGCATCCCACAGTCTGTGTGCTATGAGCACCAGGTAGACTTGAACTGCATAGGGTGTGCACACACCACACAAATAAATCATTGTCCTGAGTGGCATACCATGCATGGGGCCCCCATCTGCCAGGGGGGGCCTGGAGGCAGAGTCAGATCAATAGCAACTTTTTGTTTAAAAAAAATAAATAGAAAAATAACAGCATTCATCAGGCAGGCAGGCAGGCCGCGGCAAGTGAGGGGTGCCGTTTAACACAATGCAGCGGGTGCATCATATAGGAAGCCACCGTACACTGCTGCAGAATCAGCACACTCAGCTCCATTCAGTTATGCAAGATGCTGTGACATCCCAGCATCTAGTGAGCTTAAAGTGGACCAACACCCAGGGGGGATCGGCCTCCCTCCCCGCGGGGCATCCGAAATCGGGATGTCCCGCGGGGTGAAACCCCCCAGGAAGCCCACAATCCTACCTTTTCCACGTTCCAGCGGCGCATGCGCGTCCGCCACCTCCCGCGCGTCCCTCTAGGTTTGTGAATGGCCTTCGCGGGTGCGCTCCCTGTAAGAGGGACGCGGGAGGCGGCGGCGGACGCGCTCTGCTTGTCCGGCGCCGCCTCTCGCTTGTCCGCCGGCGGGGATTGGCTGCAGACCAGCAGTCAAAAATGACTTAAACCAGACCAACACAACAAACAGTGCTCATATGGATCTCTCCCCCGGACAATTTAGATTGCTGCACATAAACATTCATTTACCCTTTTTTAAAGTGGACCAACACCCTCACGTTTTTTTTTTTTCCGTCATTTAATACTCCATTATATTCTCCAGGACTCGTTATAGTTAATAATAAAAAAAAAATTACCTTAGATGATCCAGCGCAGCGTCGCATCAATTTCAATTTCGCGCCGCCATATTTGTTTTACATCTAAGAGGAAGAGATCGTTTGACCTCTTCCTCTTCTAAACCTCGCGCATGCGCAGTAGTGCCGAGGTAGGTAAAGTGAAGCGCCGCTCGCTCCCGTGCCAAGCGGCGCTTCACTTTACCTAGCGGCGCTACTGCTCATGCGCGTTTTTTTTTTTTTTTTTTATCTACGTGAGCGCGCTCTGCAGAGCAGAGAAGAGACTGGAGGTGGAGGGAGTGAAAGGCGGGCAGGCTCCCGAGAAGACGTCTGGAAGACAGAAGCCACGCCCACCACGATGACATCACGCCTGAAGAGAAACTGAATTCACGCGATGCTGGGAGACTGGTATGCACGTCTTAGTAGTGCAGATGCCAGTCAAAGGACACGTACAAGCACTGGAGGGCGGGACTTCCGGCGAAGGTGATTCCAGAAAGCAGACGCTGCGAGGGACAGAGGGCTGCCTGGATCATCAAAACGTAAGTGTTTTTTTATGTTTGATCATTTAAAGCAATGTTATTTTTGAGGGTGTTGGTCCACTTTAACTTCTGCTTTGGTAAATTTTAGAAACAAAATGGCAGCTAATGCATTTGCAAGCCACCTGCAAACAGGGAAGTGCTGCTGGGTTTGAGATGCTGGGGGTGCATACTCCAAAATGGCCCCTACCTTTATTTCCAACTGTCCCAGGCTGTAGGTCAGTTTAATGGTGCAGGGCGCCCGCTGGTTGCCTCGCCGCTGACCTCTAGCTGGGGGCGTGCCCATGCTGGCCATATGTGGCCCGGGTATGCATATAGCTAAAGGTATAGAGAGATTGCGACCTGCGCCATTGGAACGAGGTTAGGAGTGGGTGCGGCGATATAATGGGATTTCACATAATGGAGCATCCTAGTTTGGGATGCCACAGGAAGTGGAAATTGGATGACCATATGGGCAAGATCCAGACAATTCTCTATGACAGGACGGCCCTGTGTGTGAAACCCCCTGGGTTCGCTCACACTCCCACAGTGCATGAGCAGGCCATGACTACATACCTGACAAGGTACGTTAATATTGTATTTCACTATACAAAATTTGTCTTTGATCAGGGCCCCCAGAAATGATAAGCCCACCTCTGATTGCCCTGCACCTCACGGCATAGCATGGCCACACCGGGCTGCCTAGCGCAGGGTGCACATAGTGCAGGGGAGGACCATGCATGCACCATGGGAGCAGGTGAGAGATTAGCATCTTGGTGGGCTTTATATACAGGCGCATCTCAAATCAGGCAAACAACATGATCTAGTCCCACTTACCACAAAATATTAATCTGACAGAAAAGCGCCAATATATTATACAAGACACCACAGTAATGGCACATTTCCTGTTTTATGAACTTCCTGTCCCTGGTGACTAACAGGTTCTAAAAGTCCTAAAAATGGTCACATAAGAAAAAAAAGAGGTTTTAAACTACTAAACTATAAAAAAAACTGCATGGAATAAGGCTGGGTTTCACATGTTAGCCTCAGGTTCCTGACAGAAACTGATGGACTTCATTTCAGGCCGGGGAGGTCAGTGTGCCACCAGCATGGCACCGGAAGGGGCGACCACTGCCAGTTTCTGAGGTGAACCAGCTACACTGGCCGGCCTCCACATGTACAGGAAGTCAGTATCCTAACCCTCAGCTCTGAGTCGCCGCCTCTTTTTATTTTGTGTAATGAGCCCCAAGCACCTGCCCTTGGCACAAGGAGCCCCGGCACCACAAACGCCCCCTCACTTTTTGTAGCGCTACGGTATATGGTACAAAGCTACCTACCTCACGCAGCACACACACGTATTCCTAGCGCGGATCCTTTCTTGTCAGGCTATGTGCGCCACCCGGACACTTATTAGTGAAGGACCGGCGATTGTGTGGAAGCGCACCAGCCAGCGCCGAGTTGTTTCCATGGTAACATCAAGCCGCAAACGCGGAAATTATCATTGTACAGTCTAGAGCTGTGGTGAGAGAAATTCCTTCAGATAAAGAATTTGTTTAATGGCTGACGTTTTTTTAGAGTTCCTTCTCCTCTGCTTATTCTCTTGTTTAGACAGTAACACAGGGTCTAAACCTGTCAGATCACCCAGGGATGTGTTTGTCCACAGACTCCAAACGTGCTTTCCATTCCTCATGAAAATAAGAATGCGGTGAGGGGTGGCTGTCCCTCTTTTGAGTCCATGTCCCTCTGTCTCTCTTTGTTTGCCCCTCTTGTAACATGCAGATCTGTATCAATAAATGATGCATTTGCCTATTCAAAGTGTTTAATATTGTTGTAATTATTTCACCCTATCTCCGATCCATCCCTCAATGAGGGTGCGTGGCTTAATTTTAACAGCTGTCCCTCTATCCCACCCTGAAAAGCTGGAAGTTATGGTCATGGGTAGCACATGCAAAGGGGAGAGCAATAGGGCCACATGGAGTGCAGTAGGGGCATCAGGCATATATAGGCTAGTAGTAGAACCAGCATTAGCACTAGGCAAGGGCCTAGCATCTTAAAATAGACCAACAGTCAAGAAAGACTTTCAAGAGTCCCTTTTAACACTCTCTAGAAAGAAACAGTGCTCAAATGCATCCCTCCCCAGGACAATTCAGATTGCTGCAAATAAAAATTAATTTACCTTTTTTGTGACTCCTGCTGTGGTCAATTTTAAAAACAGAACAGCGTCTTGTGAAGCCGCACGCCGCCTGCAAAGAGAACATTCCCTGCTGCTGTGCATTGTGGGGTTATGTCAGTTAAAGTGGACCAAAACCAGTGATTAACACTATCCCGGGTTTTGGTCTGTCTGTCAGGGGCACCCTGGTTTGCATCCTTTGCGCTGCCACACACAGCCATTCAGTTGTGGCTGCACACAGCCGAGAAGGGATGCAAGTGATGCCGCCAGATGCACATGGGCTCCTCGGAAAGGTAAGATTTGCAGGCAACTTGGGGGGTTTCACACAGCGGGCCATCCCAGTTCGAGGGAGGGAATCAGCTGTCCCTGGCGTCTCATAGACTCAGGGCCGGTTTTGGTCCAATTTAATTTAAGCAGCTGCACAGCGGTGTGCTGGGAAAGGAAGCTCCCAAATGGCCGCTACCAGGAGGAAATCAGTGATGCATTGTTTTAACTTTGAGTGGCTGGAGGAGCAAATGTGAGTGCATCATCCATGCAGATAGGGCACGTGAGTTTTGGGGAGTTCTTTTCCAAATGTTCAAGGCGGTTCACTTCAGTGAAGCATGTTTCCTATTGGATGAGCTGCAGATTTAGCACGTCTAACTATTAACTGTCCCCCAACTTTACCCTATTGTATTGAGCTATGTTAGGTGCAAATCTGTATCTCTGATGCAGAGCTCACTGATTGTGTGAAGGGATAGGGTAGGTTAGTTTACTTTCCAAGTGAATCAAGACTCACATAGTTGCCAGGGAGAGTGTAGGTCTGGACTAGCATCCTTACAGGAAACAGGGCTCATATGCGTCCCTCCCCAGGCCGATTTAGATTGCTGCACATAAAAACAAATGACCTTTTTGTAACTGCTCCCGTGGTCAGTTTTCCTCCCTCTATGGCATCCTACCAGTGGCCAACAAAGAGGAAATGCTGGGAAACTGGGTTTCCTGACGCTTTGCATGGTGAGTTATATCAGTTCAGGCAGTAGCATGGCTGGAATGCTGGGAAAGGAAAAAGGCTCTCAGGTGCTCCAAGAAGGCTGCAACCAGGAAAGAATTGGTGAGCTGGTGTTTCAGCTTTGAGTGGATGCAAGAGTGAATGCAAGTGATGATTTTTCAGTATCCTGCATGCAGATGGGGGTTTTGGGGAGAACCATGCAAGGCTTTTGGTCCAGTTCAAGGAGACCTCTCAGACTGGGCAGTGTGATGAAAACTGTGGCAGTGGTGATTGTGACAAACACCAGAGGGCAATCAACAAGAACTAGAGGATTATTAGTGGGCCCACTCATACTCTCCCACCCAAGGACACACACAGACCTAGAGCATACCAAGAAAAATTTGCTTGTATTGCACACTCCTAATGGACCCCATCAGCTGTCATGCTGGATGAGAACTAAAGGACAGGAACAAGTTAATGCTTGTGGGTATGTGCCCCCACCCCTAGCAGTCCAAACAGATGAGCAGTCATTTTGGAGCGTGAGTTCTTATTTAAATACATATTTTATTTATTTTTTTAAACCCTGCCCACACTTCCTTTTAGCAGCCTAGTGATTCTGTTTTGAAGCCTAGGAGGGGTGCAGCTGCTGACTGTGTGTAGGGCCATGCTGAGCCTCGCTGTCTGGAGCAGCTATGTGCACCGTCAAAAAGGGTCCGCATGCTGTACACACAGAAAGCCGCAAAGCAGAGGCGGTACCAGCTCTATGCAGGGGGACTGTTTGCTTCCATACTTTCACTGTGCCTGCTATTGAAGGATTGCACAGCTAGTCCAACAGCAAGCCATCCCCCTTCATAGACCTGTCACTGGCTTCTCATGGCAGCTTTTTTTCCAAGGAGCAGCTTTTCAATGATAAGCAACACAAGCACCACTAAGAGCTGCGCACTGTCACGCCAGCTTTGAATATCACCACCAGGACCTCATGTACGACCACTGGAAAACCCCTACTTTAGAACAGTGGTTCTCAATCTTTTCGTGCCAAGAACTCCCTTGCGACAAGCAGTTACAACCAAGACCCACCAGGAAGAGATCAATGACTAATGTTACCAAAATGTGTAGTCCATGGACCTTGAAGCAGTTTTTGAAGCAAGAAAGAATAATGTTTTACTGTTAAAATAATATACCAGACCACTAATAGCTCCTATTAGATCCTGTTGGTGCACTCTTTATTATTGCCAAGTACTCCCTGGGGTTAGGTAAGTATTGGTATTTTCTTTTTATGACCCAACAAATGTTTTTTAAAGCATAGGTGGAAACATGGCCTTATTGTTGCTCAGAAGAGCTAAAAATAAATAGGAATTGCAGCTGTGGAAAACAAGGTGTTTTATTGCTTTCTGTCAGTACTTTTTATAAAATGACCTATTTGCCTGGACACTATAGTTAAATAGGCTTTGCATTTGAAATTACAGTTTTGTACGCCAGGAGGTCATATAGGGCATGCTAGTGCTTCTTGTTCCTCAGCACCTGGCTTAGCCATGTCTACTGGAGCATATCAGGAAGCTTGGGGTACAAAGAATGTGATTCATCTGAATAATCACCCAGGTAAGTGTTGCTTTACAGTGATGCAAGTCAGGAATTTAGAGGGCTGGCTATGTGCCCTGTCATTAGCCTGTCAAAAAGCAGACTGGAATGACACCCTGGGAGAGACAAGAAGGCTCATACTTCCTGCTGCATACACACAGCTGCTTCTATTGCACCTGCTCGTGCGACTCTTCTCCTGATCTCTGCAGGATGTCATACAGGGATCTGGTAAAACACTGGCACAATGGAGTCCAGGCTGTGGAAAACGGTGATCTGGATTTGGCTTTGCAGAATTTCTTTACTATTGAGGAACCTGTATCAAAGATCTGGTACAACATCGGATGCGTCCATATACTAAAAGGAAATCTGGAAAATGCCTTGGAGGTGAGTGGACTAAAATGTGGACCTATAGTATAGTATATCTTTACCCAGTATAGTAAAGTGGACCTAAACATTGACATTTAACTCAGGGGGCATCCTGGTCCATAGGGGCACTAAACTAACCTCACCCTAACCCCTCACACATCTACAAGCCCTGTATTAAACACATCCTCACCTTTTTCTAGTGAAGCTCCATCCGATGGGGACAGGAAACATAAAATACATGCAGCTGCCATACCTCCTTTTTTTGCACAGCTGTTTCCTGGTCCCCAACAAATAGAGCTTTATCAAGAAAATCTAAACTGACGGCTCACAGGTAGAGTAGGTGAATTAGAGTCCTTGGGGTTTATTTATCAAGGGCTAGCGCCAGGTAGTGTCTGACGAGCGCCAGGTACCGCCAGCTATCGGCGGCTACCGACTCAAGTACGCCCGGCGGCGGTCACAATGACGCATTTATCACGCTAAATGAGGCTAGCGCCGGCGACAGCGTCAGCTAGCGCGGGATTCATCATGTAGCCGACTGCAACGAACAGCGCCGCTGATAATCCCATCACAGCGACAGGTATGACCTGGCGCTCCCTGGCGTGGTCCAATGCATTTCAATGGAGCAATCTTTAAATAATCATAATTAATTCCTTTTTTTATTTTTTTATTTTTTTTTTTATGTCAAAAATTCTGTGACCACTTCTGCAATGTTAGGATTTTTTTTAAGTTAAAAAAAAAAAAAAAATTGTGCAGAATTGATATTACAGGTCTGATATTAATGTATTCATATTACAAAATGTTTAGAAAAACTTGTATAATTTTTACATTAAAAAAAAAAGGTTGTTTGGGGGTTAAAAACTACTTTACACACATCGCCGCCAGCGCTCTGGGGTTTAAACAAGGAATTCACAGCGCGAGAAATTTTTGAGCGTGATTTGTTAATGAATCTGCAGCAAGCCGTTCGCTCTGGCCATTCGCTGTGAGGCGCACCCATACAGCGCAGAACCTGTGAAACATCGACCCCTAACCCCGTATTCAACATTACCGCACACCGACTGAGTCACTGTCAACAAGCAAACCCCAGCCAAGCACAGCGAATACTAGCTGGCGCTGTGAAAATCACGCTACTGGCGCTCATCTGTCGCTACCTGGCGCTATTAATGAATCGGCCTCCTTGTAGAAATGTATCCTACATATCCAGAGTGGAACGCAGCACGTGGCAGCACCACACACATTCAAAAGCCTTGGAGTGACAGCACCCTCTAGAAGGGGCACTGCCCGGCCTCCACCGTCTGGCACCTGTCAGAGAGCCACATAAAAAGGCTTGGAGGGGCGCGTCTGGCCCCGGGCCTTGAATTTGACATATGTGATCTAGGCAGTAACCCTATTTTTTGCAATAGTTGTGTTTTAATACTTACACATGAAACTATTACCCTTAAAAGCTGATGTATGCCCTGGTGCAGGCCTCTGTTAACTAGTTAGTGGCCATGCTTGGTACCAAGACATTCTGTCCTGGCTAAACAAGGAGGAATCACAGCTAAGTAGAGTATTTGGTTAGTAGATTATTTGGTGCCCGTCTCTGGCTGTGTAGGACAGAGATACTGCTCAATCAGGCTCATTTCACACTGGCACCCCCCCCCCCCAAGCGGCTGTACATAAAAATCCAATTAGAGCCCCACCCCACCCCCAGAGTTATATGCAAAGAAAACTTCCTTGAACAGCGCCAGGTACCCAATCCCCTGGCAGCCGCCTAGTGCCTACAGGCAGCTTAAATTCAACATAGTGCATGCAGGCAGCTTCATTTTTGCGCACAGTGCTTGTGTGAAGGCACAGTGATTGGATGACAGTCAGCCTGCGTTAGCTTCAGTGGTGCCACCTACCTCGACACAAGAAAGAAGTGGTATTTGTTTTGCCTCCCTTTAGTCATGGATATAAGTGTTTGTCACTGAGCAAATTTTTATTTATTTTTATATTACCCCCTCCAAATGAGATTGGTGGAGTGGGGGGGAAGCGGGGTGTTGGTGTGATTTCAGTTCAGTTTTCCTGGACAGCCAAAATGTTGGTGCCTGGTACATTGCCTATGGTGGTGTATGGCGTGTTTGCTTTATCCACATTTGAAAAAGAAAATCCTAGTCCCCGCAATCTGCCTTGTCCCATGCCAGGAGCCGAGTACTATATGCTCAGCCTCCACATGTTTGGTGCCCCAGGGGATCATAGGTGACCATTCCTTCGTCCAATCCATGATGTATGCATGATACTGAATCATTGTCAGCACTTACATTTGCTCCTGTATCCACTGACAGCTGAACTGCTGCCTCGCCAATTTTTTTCCTGGTCGTGGCCATCTTGGAGCAAGGCTTCTTCCTTTCCCAGCATCCTAGCTGCGCTGCTGCCTGGACTTAAAGTGGACCAATCGCCAGGATTTAGATTATCCTGATAATTGGTCCCTGCCCTGGGGACATCCCAATGTAGGATGCCCCCCTGTGTGAAACCTTCCAGATTGCCCACTTTGCTCACCTTTCCCCGTGCGTGGGCACTCATCCAATCAGCGCTTTATTCTGCATATACTAATGCGTGGCATAAAGCCGCTGATTTGAACTTTGCGGGCGCCCCCACGGCCAGCATAGGCACCCCTGGCTCCCCTGTGGAGTGCACGCTCCCTCGAGCCCAGCCTAACTGAATGTGGAGTGCGCTCAGCTGCTAAGAACCCGGGGATATAGCTGGGCGAAGACGGCGTCGCTGGAGTATCAGGATAAGGTTGGATTACCAGCACCCCAGGGGCAGGCTAGCGGTCGGTCCTGGAATCTTTTAGATTCCGGGCCGGCTGCAGGGGGTGATTGGTCCACTTTAACCAACATAACACACAATGCAAAATGGCAGGAAACCCAGCGGCACTTCCTCTTTGAAGGCTATTGACAGATTGGGGGAGAGGCGTCAACCATGGCAGCAATGTATGTTCAGCAATCTGAATTGCCTGCATATGAGCTCTGTTTTTTGTAAGGGTGTTTAAATGACAGTTGGACTTTAGTGACAGACCAGTACAGTCACACTGCTGCTGCTCAGGATTGGATGACTGACCTGTCACTAAAGGTCCCTTCTCCATCTACCATGCAGTTTGCAGTTTTTTTATGTAATTGCCCAAATTTGACATAGCACAATGTGATGGTGGTTTGGGCGGAGTGTTAATTAAATCTTTGACATATACTTCTTTACAGACTCTTTTAATACCAGTCACACTAACCCTAATAGCTCTAGTCAACACTAAACCCTGTTATTGCATGGCTAGGTTTTGAAGAATAAATAGGCAGATCAGTATTTGTTTGGTAATATATTGTATATATGCATACATATATACCGGTATATAGGTTTGTCTGTTTTTGCCTTGGTAGGCCTATAATCAAGCACTTGTCAAGGACCCCTGTCTGGCTGTTGGATTTTTCCAAAGATGTTATGTACATTTTCAGCTAGGAAGGTAAGTGAAAGATTCACATGTGTAACTATGCATTACCCTCTGTGACGCCTGACAATGACCCATCATCTAATAGAAAATTGACTAATATATTAAAGGACTATATAAAGGACTTCCTAAATGGTGGAAGATAAAACAACAGTGAGGTCATTGTCATTGCATTGTTCCTTAAAGCGGGCCAACAGTCAAAAATGACTTAAAAGCGTGATTTAATGAAAAGCCCAAACTCTTAAAAAACGGTTCCCCAGCATCTAAAATTAATATATTTTACGTTTTAGTCACTAACTTATTATTCTTTCCCCCACTGGGCTGCAACTCTGTTCAGGAATTTAGGATACGGGCGCCGCCATCTTGAATCGGAAGCATCACACTTACTGAGGAGAGGAGAGTGGGATAAGGTACAGGGGGGCGGGTTATAGCTATGCTTTGCTCAGACAGAGCAGATCTGGGGTCAGGTAAAGGTCAGCAATCCCAGAATGCAGAGCAGCACAGTCAGGAGGCACTTCCTGTTTGCAGGCTGCCTGATAAGATGGCGGCTTCCATGAGCCGCCATCTTGGATGTTTAAAGGCTCATAATATGAAGTAGATGCAGGTAGGAGGATTTTTAATGTGGCCAATCTGTATGTACAGGGTGTGGGAAACATATAAGATAGACTCTTATTCAGAGTGAAGGACCGCTTTAAACCAGACCAACACAACTCCCCACCCAGGGCAATTTAGATTGCTGCACATAAAAATGAATTTACCTTACCTGCTGTGCTAAATTTTAAAAACAAGATGTCGGCTCATGCATTTGCAGGTCATCTGCAACAGGAAGTGCTGCTGGGCTTCCTGTTACTGTGTATTGTCAGTTATGTCAGTTGAATCCAGGCAGAAGCATGGCTGAGATGCTGGGAGAGGAAGCTCCAAAATGGCCACTACCTTTCTTTTGCAACTGTGCCAGGCTGTTGGTCCTGTTTAAAGCAGAGACCTGATTTAGCAAAACCCTATGTGACCTTCCCCTAGGATGCCCCGCTGTGTGAAACCCTCGGCCTTGCCCGCAAAACTTTACATTGCTGACAGCTCCAACGGCGATGTAAACATGTTGAGGCACACTCCTAGGCCCAGCCATTCAAGCAGACCTCCAGTCAAAAATAGAAATTTTAGTAAATTGCTTGCCCTCTTTTGATCAGCGGCATAAGCAGTTTGGTGATATTAAAGGCAAATGACAATTTTTACACCATTGCATTGGGCTACATTTGGCACTGTCCTAAAGTGTTTTTAGTTTTTTAATTGAAAAAGAAATGTCTTAGATATTGAGGTCTACAAGTTCACTTTATGATTTCTCCTCTGGAAAAAGTGGGCGTGGCTCTTGACTCTGTGATGCTGCATGCTAATCAGCACAATAATTAGCATAATGGGTGGGGTCTGCCTGAAATCCAGCTTCAAACACAAGTATTCGCTACACCCTTGATGTGCTCCTTCCTTCTATACGTGTTGCTAGGCAACTTTGAACGCCTAGACCAGCACCACCAGATGCACGTGTGCACAACTCCCACATGCGTGCATCCCTAGACACACATTTGCAGCACTCCCATACATTTATACAGGTGCGTACGTGCACTTCCGCATGTGCACATGCATACGAGCGTTTCCACTGCTCCAGCAGCTGCTGCCCCACGGCTACCCACGGCTGCTGCTTCATGGCCCCCTTAAACCGGACCTTCACCATGATTTATTGAAAAGCCCAAACCCTTATAAAATGATTCCCCAGCATCTAAAATTAATGTATTTTAAGTTCTTTGTCTCTTACTTATTATTCTTTCCTCCACTGGGCTGGTACTCTGTTCAGGACTTTAGGATATGGGCGCCGCCATCTTGACTCAGAAGCATCACACTTAATGAGGAGAGCGGGATAAAGTACAGGGGGACGGGTTATAGCTGTGCTTTACTCAGACAGAGCAGAGCTGGGGTCAAGAAAAGGTCAGCAATCCCAGAATGCAGAGCAGCACAGTTATAAGGCACTTCCTGTTTGCAGGCTGCCTGATGTCCTATGAGCCGCCACCTTGGATGTTTAAAGGCTCATAACATGCAGTAGATGCAGGTAGGATTATTTATATTGTGCGCAATCTGTATGTACAGGGTGAGGGAAACATATAAGATATGTTCTTATTCAGGGTGAAGGTCCGCTTTAAGTCCTCCGGCTGCTGCCCCATGGCTGTCCACGAGGTGGCAGCAGCAGGTGGCTGTGAGTCTGAAGCCGCGGGAAGCCTTGGGGGTCCCACAGCTCTGGCAGGCTTGCTGCTGCAGGGTGGGTGTCTGACCTGTGTCAGGGCTGGTAGAGCCGAACACTGGAGTACAAGGTGGCAGGCTGTTGATTGACGGCAGCCTGATCAAAGTGCACAGCAAGAGAGATGAGAGAGGAGGGCGGTGTTCCAGAGCTTCAGAGAGAGGCAGCCAATCAGGGCATCTATAAGATTCCAGGGCCACTAGACTCCATCCCCTGGGGCATCCAGAATCACTAGACTCCATCCCCTTGGGGCATCCAGAATCACTGTGTGAAACCCACCATGTTGCCCCGAAACTCACCTGCTTCCCCGGTCCAACGACACATGAGCGAACAGTGGCCACATCCCCGCTATTCCTTTAGCACGGTGGGTGCCTGCACCAGGCATTTGGTAATGGCCAGTGCGGGCATGCTTCCTATTAGAGGGTAGCGAGCCCAGTTGTGCTCAGGCCTGCTCCCTTAGGCACCAGAAAAGCCAAGATTAAATGAAGCACAGGTGGTCCCTGATCCAGAAGCGTAGGCAGTCATAACTAATGGTCAATTTGATAATAATGATATGACAGAAGTGTAGTCTGGTCATACAAGAAAGATAGGAGAAAAGCAATAAGCTAAATATCGACTGAGATTATATATCACAGGTACATGACATGTGCACATGCACAAATTAGCACTTATTAAATGACCCATTTTACCATTTATTAGCTTTTATATGTTATGTTGGCTGAGCAGCAGCTATTTAGCCTGCTATGGCTGTGGTTATGCCCTTGTGTATACATTTCCTGTCTAATGACAGACTGTGCCCGTAAACCTTTTTGTAATGATTTAGAAAATTATTGACCATATTTTCCTGTTGACATGGAAAAGTCTTAATTTTTTCTTTGATCTACAGGTATGAGGAAGCGCTGAGTGACTGTCAGTTGGCTCTGGCTCAGCTGAGGAACAACAGCTTTATAGATTACAAGCAGCTTGGACTTCGCCACCTGCTCTATGCTTGGGAGGTAGCATCCTAACAATAACAAAAACCTAGCACTATAGGTCATTGCTGCGCACCTACCAAGAAGATATATCAATGTAGTAAAGTAAGAAAAACATTATCCATAGGCTGCAGAAAAGTTTGCAATGAGCATAGTCTACAAAACAAAAAAAATAATATTTATTTTCTTTTTGCTGTAGTTTTGGGTAGCAGAGGAAGAGTTCTGGCCTCTTTATTACTGTTTTGTTAACTATGGGCTCAGTAATGATTTAGCCTAAATTTCTATATTGACCAAAAAAGTGGTAACTTTAAATAACAACAATGGGTGACACAGGGACCAAAGGGGTGTCACTGGCACAGGTCACTGGAACAGTTAATGTGTGTGTGTTATCTTTCTGTGAGCAAGTAAGGGGCCCTAGATTTCCTAATGGGGTCACAAAAACAAAAGGTGCATTAACCCACTAATAGTACTAGTAAAGTAGAAAAAAACATTCAAAATGTCATATGTGCATTCATTAGCAGGGACTGCTACAGACATACAGCACAGTGGGGTTCTGGCACACAGGGTGAGTGGGCAGTAAGGGTCAGCAGTCTGCTCTGTTAGCTGTAAGCTCCTTTGCTCAATTGTTTCCCAGCATAGGAGTGGATTTTTTACTGTAAGAGCAGTGAGACTATGGAACTCCCTGCCAGAGGAGGTAGTCATGAAAAATACACTCAAAAGTGGCCTGGATGCCTTCTTTGTATGTAATAACATTACTAGACCACTAAACAGGCTGAGCTCACTTACTTCTGATAGGTATTATTATTATCAGTTTTGACAAAGAAGAACAACATTTTATCTGTTCTGTGATGCTTGTTTTATATGCAGATTTTATATAACATGGCGGCTGTGCTCTGTTGGCTGGGAAACTGGGAAGCAGCACTGGAAAAGCTCCACGAAGCCATCAGAGGGTTGCCCAAGGAATCCGAAAGTGCCAAATTAGACTTGGCTGTGAACGAGGTTCAGGTAAAGATAAAATCAGTGCCTGTGACAGAGGCTCTGTCTTTTGGATGTCATCACTATTCAGTTGCCCACCGGGTCATTCACTGGCCTTTTCTTAATTAGGTTCCAGACAATGTAATTGTATTTTGATACTGTTACAGGCAATGTCATTGTATTTTGACTGCCATTGTGTATTGTTGATTACGTCACAGTCAATGGCATTGTCCTGATTGATTGTATTACGGCCTGCTATTGTTCTACTGATTGCGTCACCGGCAGAGTTGAGGGATTGTGTGCCCTGCTGCTATTGGTCAGTGTGGTTGTCATTGCATGGAGCATTGCATATAAGGCCCAGTGTGGCACTAATAAAGGACACTTCACCTTCACCCTCAATACTGAAGTTCTGTCTCTTATTGGGGGAAACGCTATATTACAATTCACTAGCCCTTGTAAGGGCTGTTCCTGTTTCCTCACGGACGACTCTGGGATTCCAGCAGCACCTCTTACGATTGGGAAAAGGACGTCTCGGGCGGTGAAGCCCTCCGGCGATAAGGGTTATCGCTACAGTGCCTTACGAGAAACCTTTAAGGGTCCTTAGAGGTCCTTGTGGATGTGCTGCTGTAAATCATTGGGGGGGGGCATTTCTCAGCTTATAGGATACAATGGCATGTTAGGAGAACTAATTTGTGACTTGCATAGCCAAAATAAAATGATAAATCTTTTACAAAGGGGCACTGGATTCATGTGAAATTTGGTCAGTTTGCTATGTGTTACAATCACCCAAAATTGAAATTGCTTTCTTATTACAAACTGCATGCTTTTTCCCTTATTGTTATGAATTACCTGGGAGGGTCTTGTGTACATCTCATGCTTTGCATATTGTATCCATGCTCCTGGGATTCCACCAGCTCCTTGGATTCCTTTTTGAGACATACACTGCTGGGCCAAAAATAAGGTCACACAATGAAGTATTTTGTTGGACCGCCTTTAGCTTTGATTATGACATGCATTTGCTGTGGCATCATTTCCTCAAGATTCTCCAATGTCACAACATTTATTTCTGTCCAGGGTTGCATTCATTTTTCCCCCAGGATCTTGTATTGATGATGGGAGATTCGGACAATATAGTGGCCAATCCATGTGTGAAAATGACGTCTCATGCTCAATGAATCCTGGCATTTCCATCTTGGAACATGCCCAATGTGCCATCAGAGAAGAAAAATCCATTGATTGAATAACTGCACCAAAAAACAAAAACTGGAGGAATTCATTAAATCGGGCACACCAGTGACAATTATTGTAAATACTAATAAAGTTTATTCAAGGCAAATGAACAATTAAAAACATATAAGGGATAAGACAAGGGGACATAAAAACAAAAGGTCTCCTAATAAATGTTATTATAGCCAATAACTCTGATAATGTACATGAGTGATTAATCTATTCATAAATCTTAGAAGGACATGATAATAAATTCATAATGCAAAATAAGGGCGGTAAAGGTAACAAGGGATGTGTGCTATAATAAATATCTATAAAAATACCAAAGGATAATCAAAACCCACCAATTAAATACCCCAAATCTTTAGAAAATATTATAAATATAAGAAGTGATTAATAATCTGGATAACAATTTAAAGTGCCTATTCGTGCTAACAATGTATAAAAAGTAAACTTATGAAAGGAGTGACCTACTGGAGTGACCCATGAGGCTGAAGAGCCTCATTGATACATTTAATAACAAATAAACAAGAGAATAGATAAACTCCCCAAGCGACGCACAGCGCCTGGGTGTCAAACCCTTGTTACAATAGATAGAAAGTGCAATGCAATAAAGACAGACAGTATAATCATCAACAATAAAGATACGATACCGCCCCAGTAGATTAGTGTAGGAGACCTAGCTACCCCGCGCGCTCCGCCGTCGCTCTCACGGCTTCTGATAGGGGTGCTTGTGACTGCTAAACAGAGCTCCTTTTGTAGTGTTGGAGCGCGTGCCGCCCGATGCGTCCCTCCTCTTCCTCACCCGGAAAACAGGTGGGCCACGTCATCCCCACACCCCCCAGGTGGTCACGCCTCCCTCGATGACCCGGCCGCCGTCATCGGTGCAAACAGGAGGCGCGATCAGCCAGGGGGGAGGGAGGGCGGGGAGGTGAGAGCGCATCAGATGGGCCCTGCTGCCCCAAACAACAAAAACAGCCCTGACATCTATATATACAATATTATTAGTAGGTAAGCAATATTATGCCTATTAGGGGCAATCAACCATATGATCCAATATCTATTGTCATACAAGATAATTAGTTATTTGTTTAAACAATGTCTGAAAGATAAAAAAGTCAACATATAAAGTACATATGCGGCAGCCATAGCTGCCACCTCATGCAAGTAGATAGATGGCCCATATAGCAGGGCCCACTAACTAAACAATTAAACATGCTATTTACAGTGGATCCTGTCATAGAGTGATCAGGGACCGATTGTGGGAATTTCCTTATTGTAGAGAGTCACAGGCTTTCTGAATGTATATTTAACCCATATTGCAGGGTAACCAATTTGACGCTTTAGAGTGTCCCTCAACGTGGTCCCTATTATTTAAAGAGCCTAATTATGAAGACATGCTTGTCATTCTCCACCAATATCAGGTTTAGCCTAGTCAGGTGTTCAGTAGTCCCTGATAAAATCAGATTAAGATGTCTCTGACAGTCCCTCCTTGTACAATCTGTTCCAAGGGGCAATCCGGGTCATCAACCTCTTTCCAACAACCTCTGAGGCCATCTTGTCCATTCCTGATGCGGGTCGAAAGATATTGGTGGCTAGACCAATAGGGCATGTGGCACTCCCGGCCCGTGCAACTTCAGATCTGCATCCTTCATTACACCATGCGAGCTTAACACAACGATGATTCCCACAAACGATGTCCTTATGCAACCATCTCACCCACTCCCATGTACTCCATACCTAGATTAATAAAGAGGCATATATTAATGTGCAGAACCAAAATCCAAACAATTAACCCTATAAAGTAAATTTTGATTCTGCATGCTAAAAAACTGCTCAAAGCCATAACTACTAGCCGTCATGCTAGTGAATGTGAAGAAACAACTACAAGTGAAACCAGTGATGTCAATAACCTATAACCCTGTTAAGGGTTAAACATTATCCAAATAAAAAGGTGTAAATGTGATAATGACTACCCATCTAACCCAAAGGTGAAGAGGCCACTGGGTGTGTCCCAATGTGCTGTGCTACGCCCGTAGCGTGCCCAAATGCCAACCCCCCCCCACCCCCCCTTTTTTTTTAGTGTGATTTATGCCCCAGGATGGTGTATAGTGGTAATATGTGGTGAGTGTATTGCTGGTGGGTATGGGGGCGCACTGCGCCTCATATGTGTAAGCACGCTGCGCCACATATGTTAATGGTGTATAAGTGGTCCACTTCCCCCCCTAGGGGGTATGTCTCTAGCCACCTAGCGCATGGTGCCATGGTGCTATTGATTGAATAACCTGGTCGTTCAGCAGTATATTCTGGAAGTCAGTTGACCTCATTCTTTGTGCACATAATGTTGCTGAACCTAGACCTGACCAACTGCAGTAACCCCAGATCACAGCACTGCCCCAACATGCTTGTAAAGTAGACACTAGGCATGATAGGTGCATTACCGCAGCCGCCCCATGCCCATTGCCCAGGGTAAATCAGATCCTCTTCCATTGCTCCAGAGTCCAGTCTTTATGCTCCCTAGTAAATTGAAGGTGTTTTTGTCGATTAGCCTCGCTGACACTGACAAGTAAACCAGAACAACTCCTATTTTTAACAAAATTGGTGTTGTTTCCTGCAAGGGGGGGGGGGATGGATGCCGATTGCCAGTGGCCAGTAAGAACTAATATATTACTAAATTGGTCCCTCTGGTGAAAGCAAGGTCACATGGTCCACAAATCTCCCACTGCCAACCACTTGAACACAGTCGCCAATCACAGGGCTCATTTTAATAAATAACATAGATTTTTTTTTTCTTATTGGGCGTTACAGCGTAGGGGTGCACCGGCAATTGGGATGTCCTCCCAGGAAACTAGCATTTTTGTAATTAGGGATGGACATGGTCAATCGGGTGACTTGGCAGTTTGCCACCTGTTTGTATTGGGGGGTGCTGTACCATTCCTGTACCCAGAGACTTATGAGGTGTTGGATGTTGCTGTTGCTGAATCAGGGATTGCATTTAAAGCGGACCTTCACTCTGAATAAGAGTCTATCTTATATGTTTCCCACACCCTGTACATACAGATTGCTCACATTAAAAATCATCCTACCTGCATCTACTGCATGTAATGAGCCTTTATACATCCAAGATGGCGGCTCATGTAGAATCAGGCAGCCTGTGACTGTGCCGCTCTGAATTCTGGGATTGCTGTCCTTTCCCTGACCCCAGCTCTGATCTGTCTGTGCAGAGCACAGCTATAACCCGCCCCCTGTACTTTATCCCACTCTCCTCTCCTCAGTATGTGATTCTTCTGAGTCAAGATGTCCTGAACAGAGTTGCAGCCCGGTAGGAGAAAGAATAATAAGTAAGTGACTAAAAATGTAAAATATATTAATTTTAGATGCTGGGGAATAGTTTTTTAGGGGCTTGGGCTTTTCATTAAATGATGCGGAAGGGCCGGTTTAAGTTAGTAGATGAACTTGGCACTGAAATTGTACCTGAAAAAAGTCTCCTTCCACCTCCTCTACGTTGTTTTACTTCTGGTTCATAGCAATGACTTTTGCACACGTTTCTTGTGACTTGTTGACCCTTGTGTTGTGCTGCATTATGGTCTCTTTGATCTGTGTGACCTGAAAGGGTTCTGGACAGTATAGTCATGTCAGTTTGTCATTACATATCAGTCTTTTTTTCAGGACCCTATCTCCCACCTTTTCTGTTGGGGGCTGTTTGCATCCCTCCCAAATGCCCTGGATTTTGTGGGACAGTGCCAGAATCGCACTGCTCTAATGACGTCCTGCGTTGTTAATCCACTTGTAGGGCAATTGGCGAGGTATGTGGTGGAGAGACCTCTGTTTCAGGGAAGGCCCCAATGTGCTGCTGTGCACTCTTTGGTGGCACATTAAAAATCATTCTACCTGCACCTAGTGCCTTTTCTAAGCTTTTAAACATCCAAGATGGTGGCCCATGGAGTCTAAGGCTGCCTGCAAACAGGAAGTGTCTTCTGACTATGCTGCTCTGCATTCTGGTATTTCTGTCCTTCTCCGGACCCCAGCTCTGCTGTGTCTGTAAACTTCTCCCCTGACTTGCCCCCCCAGTATGTGATGTCCTGCTGTGTAACCCCCCCCCCCCAGTTTGCCACAGAAACATACCTTTTCCCTATACAATGGAAAAATCATATGACCCGGCAAATAGAGAATGAAATTTGCCTGGCAACCGATCAGAAATATAGACAGGCTCTAGTAGAAGCATTGGAAATAATTAAAGAAATGAAAGTTTAACACAGTTAAATTTGGTTGGTTTATGCACGTAGATACATAAATAAGTAAATAAAGGGGGGGAGGGGGGTGGGGGAATTGGGAAATCAGGGGGAGGGGGTTGGTAGGGGTGGGTTGGAGGGTAGGGAGGGAGGGAGGGTTTGAATATACCTTAATTAAGCGGCATTTGTCATAGATAAGATATATCATAATAGACAAAATTTACAAACTATGATGCAATAATACTCTTAACATCATTAAGAACCATTGTGATGATGGAATACTTTGGTGATGTAGAGCATGCCGCCTGCTGATGTTTGTATGAAAAAAAAAACAAAAAGAAAAAAAAAAAAGAAACATACCTTTTCCCGGTCCTGCGGCACATGGGCGGGCTTTCTTCGAATTCGTGCCATATGCTGTGCATATTACTGTTCGGCAATATGGATCTGATTATACAAGAGCTTGGCAATCAGGGACGAGAGCAGCCACATCTCCAGTTCCATCTAGATGTGCGCGCATCCACTTTAAAGCTGGACTAAACCCCGAGGGGCTGACCCTGGAGTAACAGCAAATGGCTCTTATTGAAAACAAAATTAGATTGAAATCCTGCACCAACAATCAATAAAATAATCGCTATATGTTAGAAGTTTGCGGGTGTGCTTAGAGTTGGAATTAATCTAAACTATGCAATAAATTCCCTAATGTGGCTCCAGCAGCCACTGCAAAAATTACTAAACTGTAGCACCTTCCCCCCAAACAGTTATTCAATCCATATAATCAAAATCATTTTGTCAGGAATTCATCTTTATTATAATCCAAACTGAAAACTACATATTAAAAATATCAACATATTGGGCATCCCATCCGAACCCACAAACTAATTATAATGATCAATATTGTAAACAATTTCATAATAAAGAACTCCTTATTGTGCAAATCATACAATAAAGTGCAAAAAGTGCATTTAACTGTGCTAAGCTATGTGCAATTTCAATCAATAAATCCTTTAAAAATGGCAAGAGGAGTAAAGTGCAAATAGTGAAATTCGGATGGGATGCCCCCTATGTTGATATATTTAATATGTCGTTTTTAGATTGGATTATAATAAAGATGAATTCCTGAAAAACTTATTTTTGGTAATTTTTGCACTGCCTGCTGGAGCTATGGAATAAATGGCTCTTATTGGATGAGAGCGGTGAATGCACTGTTGGACTAGGAAAAGGTCAGTGTTTGTAGGTGATCTTGGGGGTTTCACACAGCGGGACATCCCAAAACTGGATGCTCCGGGCCAGGAAACAAAACCAGAGATGGTGAAAATCCCGGGTTTTGTTCTGCTTTAAGCAGGCCATTGCTTCTGCTGGAGGGACAGTTTGCTCTATATTAATGAAATACCTTTGGCTGATGCTTGTTAAAGTGGACCGTCACCCAGGGATGATCACCTCCCTCACCGCGGGACATCCGAGATCGGGATGTCCAGCGGTGAGGGACCCCCCCCAAAACCCCCAAAAAACGTACCTCATCAGCGGCGGCGGCGGCCTCCGCCACCTCCCGCACTGTCAGAGGGGCGCGCGGGAGGCGGCGGCGGACGCGCTGTGTTGTCCGCCGCTGTCACCCGCTTGTCCGTCGGCGGTGATTGGTCAGCGCGGCCACATGGGAGTGTGGTGAGGTGAGTTTTGGGGGCTTTCTGGGGGGTTTCAAACAGCGGGGGAACCCTTAATCAGGGTGCCCCCCTGAAGTGGACCAAAACCCAGGATAGTCAAAATCCTGGGTGTTGGTCCACTTTAATCCTTGTCGTCAGTTATGGTATCATAGTGCAAATGCAGGGGATACGTGTCGGATGCTGGATTATAAGATCAATGTGGAAGTGTGTATCCCTGATTTATTCTAGATTCTGTCCCTGATAGATCTCTATGTACATTGTGCCTGCTACAAAACATGGACTGGCTACATTTCTGCCTAAAAACTAGGACTGACTATATTTTTGCCTGGCTGTCATCTAATATAAACTACTGGACCATGGCCCAAGGCTTAACTGTACAAGCCCTCCCTACCATATGTAGCCTGGATCTGGTATGTTCTCTCCTGTGGTTAGTGAACCAGAAGGTCCACAGGCAGATGACAGTGTTCATTTTAGGTAAGTTATTTTACACTTAGAGGCCGATTCATTAATAGCGCCAGGTAGCGACAGTTGAGCCACTGTAGCGGTATTTTCACAGCGCCCGCTAGTAGTCGCTGTGCTTGGCCGTTGTACGGCTGTTGACAGCTACTCAGTCGGTTTGCAGTAATGTTGAATATTGGGTGAGGAGTCGCTATTTGACAGGTTCCGCGCTGTATGGGATCGCATGATAGCGACTGGCCATAGCAACCGGCTCCCACCATATTCATTAACAAATCACGCTCAAAAAATTCTCGTGCTGTGAAATGCATGTTTAAACCCCAGAGCGCTGGCGGCGATGGGTTAAAAGTAGTTTTTTAACCCCCAAACAACCATATTTTTGGAAACAAAAAAAAACAAAAAAATATATAACATGGCAGAAGTGGTCACAGAATTTTTCAAATTAAAAAAACAAAAAAAAAAAAAAAAACATTAATAACAATTAATTATGAATATTTAAAGATTGTTCCATTGAAATGCATTGGAGAGCGCCAGGTAGCGAGAGGTCATACCTGTCGCTGTTCAAGGTCGGACGCTGGCGCTGTAGGCTGAGGCTGGAATAATGATGAATGAGTGGCTATATGGCGCTATCTCAGTCGCTAAGCAGGATTGGCTTGATAAATGTGTGATTGTGGTGGGGAGCTGGCGTACTCGTGGTGGTGCCCGTCATTACCGGTCGCTCACCAGTCGCTACCTGTCACTATTCCTTCATAAATAAGGGCTTTAATTTTGGAAGACCCTTGCCTCTATATTCTGTGGATATGCACAGGCTTCTGTTTCTTTGCATGGGCCCTGGATGTTAGCCTGGTATACTTGGCTCTAAATGTGGGCTGGACCCCCAGAGTCACTTCTACTGTGGAGCCCATCCCATGGAGGGTTTGTATTTGACCTAACCTTGGAACATGTTTTTTTTTCCTGCAGAAACAAGTCCTGTTCCAGCCACTGCGGGTATCAGAAGCGGAGATCTTCAGACCTCGGAAGCAGGAAGTTGAACAGCTTATTTGCAAAGACTTCCTGGGTAAACCCAAGGTGATCTAAGAATTTGTTTTTGTAAATAGTTTCAGCATGTGAATGTCAACAGTCACTCATCACCTCTAGAAATAACTGGATGGTTTGGTTTGAAGTGCGTAAATCAGGCATATTTTGTCAAAAAGAAAAACGACAAGCAGAATATAGTCAAAAATATAAGCTGCCAAATTTACCTGCAGTTGGAAATTAATAATGTCTGTAGGAATTGAAATTTTTTTTCAATCTCTCATGTTAATGTTGAAGTGTGTGTGTGTGTGTGTGTGTGTGTGTGTGTGTGTGTGTGTGTATTTTTACCAAAAATACAGGAAAATCAAAACAATAAATCAACACTGGGACTTTATACATTTACTGTACATACTAGCCTAGTGTCCTAAAGAGCAACAAGCAGCTGATTGGCCAGCTAATTGACTCCAAGGCTGACCAATCCCTTTTTCCATGCGTGAAATGCCAGATTGACATACTCACCATACTCATACTCATCTCTCCTATGATCCAACAAAACACCTGTGTGGGCTGCACCCCGGCTTCTTACCATCTTACCATCACCAGGCTTTTCTAAATGGCTAGTGTGGGTACATAGGGGGGAGCGGCTCACACTCCATTCAGATTAAAGCGGTCCTTCACTCTGAATAAGAGTCTATCTTATATGTTTCCCCCACCCTGTACATACAGATTGCTCACATTAAAACTACTGCCTGTTATGAGCCTTTAAACATCCAAGATGGCGGCTCATGGAACACCAGGCAGCCTGCAAACAGGAAGTGTCTTCTAACTGTGCTGCTCTGTATTCTGGGACTGCTGACCTTTACCTGACCCCAGCTCTGCTCTGTCTGAGCAAAGCACAGCTATAACACGCCCCCCCTGTAATTTATCCCACTCTCCTCTCCTCCATAAGTGTGATGCTTCTGAGTCAAGATGGCGGCGCCCGTATCCTAAAGTTCTGAACAGAGTTGCAGTCCAGTGGGGGAAAGAACTATAGGTAAGTGACTAAAAACTTAAAATATATTAACTTTAGATGCTAGGGAACAGTTTTTTAAGGGTTTGGGCTTTTCAATAAATCATGGTGAAGGTCCGGTTTTAACTAAGCTGCTCAGCGTGAGTGCGCTTTGGAGCCACCAGGGCAATGTGCTGTCCTCCATAGTCTGTAGGTGTAAATATACAAGGCAAAGCATGAAAGAATCTTGGTGTGCAACTTTCTTTAAGTTTAAATTGTGAATTTTTTACTGTAAAATTAAATGGAAATATCAGTTGTGGTGGCTCAGCTTTACACTGTGTTTTTTGTTTATTATTCAGGTTATCACTTCAGTGGTTCCAAATGATGAATACTGTGGATTTGAGCCTCTCCGTCCTCAGGTCAGAACACTTACCGTGATATGAGTAATTTTCTTTAAAAGGTTGAACTCAGAAAAGTACAGTTATGAATTGGTCCTGCACAGGGCCAGATTAAGTGTGGTGGAGGCCCCTGGGCACAAAATCTGGTGGAGGCCCCTGATACAGTATTTTTCTTCCTTTAAAATAATAGTCCAGCCAAGTAACTGATTGGTGGTTTTCTGGCTCCGAGCTACTTACTGGAACATCAGATCGAGTCCCTTGTGCCACCCATGTGCGGGTGCGTGCTGCTCAGGAACTCCTGCTTTGCTATTCTAGGTGGGGGAGAGTAGGGTTGATCCAGCAGAAAACAGTTCCCTACATTGAGCTGCCAGAGGCTATGCTTGTTGACTTATGTGCAGTGAATGGACGCCGATTAACGGGCGGCTTTGCTGCTCTAGACTTTCCGTCCTGCCTTGTGGTGGCTTTGGCTGCAGATTTGGAAAAACAAAAAAAGGTTTGCCCAGGCACAGGGGGCCCCACTGCAACAGATAGCTTTGTTGCTGGCCCTGCGGCCCATTAGACTAAAGGCTGAAATGCCTCCTCGACCAGACAATAATTTAAAGATTGGTGGAGGCCCCCCTCACAGGCCAAGTGGGGGGTGTAGGCCCCCCTAATAATCCGGCCTTGGTCCTGCATATTAGCAGCATTCAGGTGGTCGGTGCCACTAGGAGTCAGGAGAGTTTGGTTTGTAGGGGTTAATGGCCAGGAACCCTGTCTTTATGTCCATCTTCAGCTGGAAAAGGACATCCTTTCTCCTGCAACAGCATCATGCTGGAACCACTAGAGACCTGAAACATTTATGTTAGAATACAGATCAGATCATATATAGTTGTCTCAGCATTGATATTCTCTTTATTACTTCTTTCCTTGCAGATGCCAGGATTTTATGAGCCATGTAAAGAAGACATGCAGTAAGTTCTTGTTAGGTTAAATTATGTTAGTTTTATTTGCCTGCAGAAATTGGTCTTGGTCATCTAATATGTGCCAAAGGCAAAGCTATGAGTGCTTAAAGTGGACCAACACCCAGGGGGGATCGGCCCGGGAATCTATAAGATTCCCGGACCGATCAGATCCCTCCCCGCGGGGCATCCGAAATCGGGATGTCCCGCGGGGAGGAACCCCCCAGGAGGCCCACAATCCTTACCTTACCGACGATCCAACGGCGCATGCGCGAGACGCGGCCGCGTCTCTCGCTTCCCTCTAGCAGGGCGCGCTCCCGCGCCGGCCGTTTTGTGAATGGCCGGCGCAGGCGCGCTCCCTGTTAGAGGGAAGCGAGAGACGCAGCCAATGACAGCGCTCTGGTATGCGCGTCCAAGCGGCTTTGGACGCGCATACCAGAGCGGCTCTGAGCGCTGTCATTGGCCGGACGAGGTCACGTGGGAGCGGGGAGAGGTGAGTTTTTGCGGCGATCGGGGGGGTTTCACACAGCGGGGCACCCCCGGGGTGACCCACCTAAGTCAAAATCCTGGGTGTTGGTCCACTTTAAAGCAGATTTTGGTTTGCCCCTCTGTATGAACCCCAATCGCCCAGTACGACTCACCTCTTCCCGGTCCAATTTGGGTTGCCCCAGAGAAGGCCAGTGGTCTATTAGATTCCAGGGCCAGTCGTACTGTTTTTTTCCGCTTTAAGCACCTGATTTTTCCCTTTTTCTCTTACCTCAGCATATTACCTCTGCTCAGAGGCGTACTTAGTCAAGTTCAAAGTGATTGTGAGATAAACCAAGATGTACACCAGACGATTCAGTGAAAACAAAGTAATTTTATGGAGTTGTTAGAGTAAAATACAGCTAAGACAGTGCAACCAATATGAAGTGCTCATGTGATGTACAATATCAAGCAAACATAGAACACGGAAAGGAAATTACAATTTACAATTTATTACAATAAATTACAAATTACAATTTTCATTTTATTGCAGGAGCACACCCTACCCCACAATAAGGGACAAACAATCATAGCCAGTAATTGCCCATTTCCACAAATCGTATTACGAATGAAAAATCAGACAGTAATGTATGCATGGAAAAAGCTGCTGCGATAAACAAGAATCCGTTGGCCAAGCGCCTTATCGTTTTGTCTGACAAAAAAATTCCTGATAATCGCATGCTCATCAACCGCAGATAGGACTTGTATCACCGAACATGAGCAAACTCATGAACGATTGCTCTAACTAACAATTAGCAGACAAATTTTCTGCGTCTGAATGCAAATCATTTATCTTTTCATGGAAATGGGCCATAAGTGTCCAACAGACATCGGGTCAGGTGCTCTGCTCTGGTGGCACATCATCCTCTTTATATTTGTGCAATCCAATGTATCTCTTTGAGAAAATACAGCCACTTCCAAAACTAGCTGGCTGTAAACAGGTGCACTTGTGTTAGGCATAAATTGTGAGCAGCCTACACAAAACTACATAAAGTTAACGCTGAGTTTTGGTTAATTCCTTCAGTGAATAGAGCCAAACTAAAATCTGCATACTCACCCACTGGTGAACAAAGGTGTACACCATCAGGGTGTGCATGGCGCTGTGTAAATCCTGTCAATGAACCATTACTGGTTGGCAGCAGCTTCTATGCTGTGTGCTAAGTGTTATCCTTATATTGGGCTCTTCTGTTTGGGTTAATGCAGCTGGGCATTCTTATGCGGGATGGCTAGGCGACATAGCAGCTTTCAGTGTCTCGATTGGCTTTAAAGCTGAACAAAATCCGGAAATATGACTTTCCTAGGTTTTTCCGTTCCCCTGTAACCACTTACCTTTCCCGGTCCAATGGCACATGTGCGGGCTCTTGTCCAATGAGAGCCATCTGCCATGACTATGTCATTTGGCAAACAGATCCCCCATGTGCATCTCGGCAGTGGCATCCGGTGGACATAAGATTTTACCAGTGGGGGCTAACAGGACAGAGGAAATTACTCTGCCCCATTCCTCATAGAGCTATCATTTAGACTCTAGTCCAGGTTTTAGTCATTTTTGAAGGGAAAGTCCACTTTCAATTGAATTTTTGAAATGGTATATTTTTTGTGCCGAAATTATCTCTTCAAGGTGCCAAACTGATCTTTTATTTATTTTTTCTTAGGTTTCGTGGAATCAATGTCCAGTATCTGCAGTCTGTTGCTATTGGCAATGGTACACCAAGTCTTTACAGCAAGATCTACAAGTAGCGATAAGTAAGCCCTGTACACACAGAACGCAAAAGGTGGGAGAGCTTACTCGCATTTACACATGCCCAGCAGCAGTGTTCTGTGTGTACTTGGTGTACGATTGCCAATAGCAACGAATTGCAGGTAGTGAAAACTGCTCCCACAAAACACACATTCGTTAAAATAAAAATATACTAAATCAGCTCAGCACCACATTATTTTGGCACAAAGAAGTATACATCGAAAGTGAACTTTCCCTTTAAAGCAAAACTACAGTAGTTCCACAATACTACTTAGAAGCGGCTCAGCACCACCCGAGCTGCCCTGCTGCGTATCACCGCCGGTAAAATAAGAAATCAGGTGCCAAGATACTCACCACTTCCTGGTCTCTTCTGCTACGGCTATGGCGCAGCCAATCAGGCTCACGGACAGCGCTGATAGGCAATCTGTCCCAGGGTGGGTTACAAAGAGAGCTACATGGGTAGCACGAAAAAATTGTCCCACTATGCCTGCCAAGACTGATTAGGCTCTGGCAGCAAAAAACATATCTGATGTATTGGGGCACCGGGGTCTCTCAGTACAGTGGGTGATGGTGCCACTTGTCTAGCTAGCGGCCGAAGAGATGCCCTTTTGCACAGGTGTTTACAAAGATCTTAGCAACGTTTGTAGATCTGTTATGGCACCAGGGAATACGTATCACACTGTACCTTATTGACCTCCTCATCTGGGCACCATGCATGCAGGAAGCATTGCAGAGGTTCAAATGGGTTGTGAATTTGTGGATTGTAAACAAGTTGAAGATCATGCCTGGGTTATATTAGTTAAAGACGCCTAGATTTAACTTACATAACCCCACAATGCACAGTGGCAGGCAGCCTGCAGCTCCATGAGATGCCATTTGTTTGTAAAACTGACCACAGCAGGAGTTAAAAAAGGTAAATCTGCAGCAATCTGAATTGTCCGGAGACGGATGCATTTGAGCACTGTTTTTTGTAAGGATTTTGGTTCGGTTTAAGGTCAAGGACAATCAAGGCCTATATCTGTGGGTACACCCTCACCAGGCCTTTCTGAATGGGTGGCACAGGTGCACACACAGCTAGGGGCGGGGATGCAGCTGGAGGCACTTAATACATTCAGCATCGAGTCAGTGTGGGAAAGGAAATCTGAATGGAAAGAGCACCGCTGATTGGCCCACGTGGGAACCAGGAAGAGGTGTGTTTTGAGGTGATCCATAGGGATACTCCCTGCCAGAAACAGCAAAGAAAGTCATTATCTTGGCTGTTGTTGCCCTTTAATGGATAAATATCTTGAGAACTTATTTTGCTTAATTCATATGGTGATGTATTTCTTTACACATGTTTACATGTGATTTTATAATAATTTACTACGTGCCAGTGGTTTGAAGGTAAAGGATAATAAAATAGGGAAGGAGGCTGTGTTGGGTTTAGTATTTGTAAATGGTTACCCATATCACCCAATTCCGCTCCACTGCTATTATTTGTCAAATTAGCCAAATACCCCTGTGGAATACACCTTCAGTGGACTTTTCACACTATCCTGGGACACATTTACCCTAGGGCCGGTCCTAATTGTCTGTGTCCCATATAGTCAGAATTTCAAGCCCCTACATTGAGATTTTGGAGTGGTAAGGTTAACAAGTACTGTACATTCATTTATGGGCAGCTGGTCATGACTTTGGTGGCATAATTCATTTATGTACTTCCCTAATACCCCCACTGTAATAGCACCTGACCATTTCACATAATTATTGGAAACTTGCAAGCTCAACAATGGGAAAATCACAAATGAATATCCAGCATTATGCACAGTTACTATGTTCATGTTTGATCTGCGTTGCTGGAGATATCTTTTAATTCGTTTTGTCTCTCACCATGACAGAGATCAGCAAGCCGGATACCACCGAGTATCAGCCCATTATTATCCAGACAAGTCCGGAGAAGTGGCTGTGAAGGCCAGCAGCATTTTATATGTCTTGAAAAAACACGGAGACTGGGCCACTGCCATCCATGATGGTCTAGTAAGCATTTTTTGGTACTAAAACAAAGCAAACAGTGTGCAGGACTTTTCTATAATAAATGATATGTGGAGAGTGCATAGTAACTTAGGTATCACAGAACCCCCCCATTACATCCTAACAATAATAAAAGTATACAATAGCAAAATTCTGCTGTTTAAGTGGTAACTTGTGGCTTACACATTCATGGTACAGACAAGTATACAAACAATACACGAAGGGACAGGCTTAAACAGCAGAATTTGGGGCTTCGTCTTGGCATGTGCAGTGCAGCCATCGGGAATATACATATGGGCCACAAGGATGGCAATCCCGATTTCTAGACACAATCACAGAGCAGCTTTTTTCATTGTCTTCCTAACCGAGACTTATATAAGGTTTCCCAATTTGCATCCCTTAAAGTGGACCAAAACATTTTGGCTATCCTGGGTTTTGGTCCTTCCCCCCGGCAATCTGAATCTAAAAAGGATTCATGGTGTCCATGGAATCGATTGTGGCACCCCTAGAACAGCACGTGCACCTCATGTCTCCATTGCCACCTCACGTCTCTGTCACTGACACACCGCGTGTCACGTCTCTCACTCTCTCACTGTCGCTGCTGTGCCCACATCATGCACTTCCAGTTGTAGATGGCTGCCGCATGCATGATCCCTCTTAGAGGGTAGCCTGGATGAGGCCACCAGCGTGCTTGTGCTTGGTGACAGAGCCTGTCACCCCTGATTTACCCTGATTTCCTCTTTCTTCCATTAAAATAAAAAAAAAAAAACAAGCCCGGCTGCATATTTCTTGATGCTGGGTGTATCAGTGTATCAGCTGCGTGAAATCCCTGCAGATCGCCAAAGTTTACTCACCTCTTCCCAGTCACTGACGTCGCGTTGTCTAAGCCTTCATCTGAACGCACTGGCGGCTGCATCCCCCACTTCCCTCTAACAGGGCGCATGCCCACGCTGGCCATTCACAAATGCCCGGTATGGGCACGCACCCTGCAAGAGGGATATCGGGGATGCAGCTCGCGCGCGCGCCATTGGACCGGGAAGCAAGGTAAGTGCATGGGGCCACCTGGAGAGTTTCACACAGAGGGGCATCCCGATTTTGATTGTCCCAGGGGAAGGGAATCAATCATTCCCGGGCCATTGGTGGTGGGTTTTGGTCCACTTTAAGGTGAAAAAAGCCTGAGAATATCACTAGCATCTCTAGCTAGGGAGAAAATGAAAGACAGTGACACTTGTTACTCCTAAGAAAAGTAGTGAACTTTTTACACTTTAGTAAAAAGTGACATTGACTTTCATTGTATTCCTAGCCTGTATTCTCAGGCTTTTGTCACATAAAATTAATTTTTAACTACCAAGGGGACTCAAATATACTGTCTTTCCAAGCAAATGTTTTATACATTAAATATGATTACATTGTATGCATACCATCTGTTACCTCTCAGACCTTCCACGAGCCCCCGCATAACATATTGCTGTTATAGCCCATAACGTCTGTGACATGTGTATGGGCTACTTGCAGCACTGAGAGCAGTCACACCAGAACCATCCACACACAAGTATGATCAGCTACCACCACCACCATTAAACTACACTTTTAGGCCGGTGGGACCCAATTATCATCCAACCAAAGTCTGCTGTCAAGTAATCATGATGGTCACCACACAGTTAAAGTGGACCAAAACCCACCCTGCAGTCTATGAGACTCCAGGGCAGGCTTACTCCCTTCCCTGAGATATGCCCAATTGTGTAAAACCCCCCAGGTCGCTCAGTAAATTCATCTTTCCCCTGATCCAACAGTGCATGCGTGAGCAGCGGCCCCTGTCTGCTATACCTATAGCAGGGCATGTGTCAGGCATTTGTGGATGACTGCAATGGGCACAATCCCTGTTAGAGGGTAGCCTGGATGAGGCTGGAGGTGAGTCTTAGACAAGTCTAAGGCGATCTGACGTCAGCCCAGTCGGGAGCACTCATTGGACAAGAGGCGACTCATGCGCTGTAGGATCTAGGAAAGGTGAATTTTGGCGCGTGACTTAGGGGATTTCACACAGCAGGGCATCCTGCATCAGGGTGTCATGGGAGCAAGGAGCAAAACCCGGGATAGTCAAAATCCTGGGTTTTTAGTCCATGGAAACACCCCTTCCCACGTACAAGCAGGCAGAGGCGGACTGGAGTTAGAAAACGGCCCGGGACTTTTCTGGTCACACCGGCCAATGTGTCCGGCCCGGTATTTACGCCCCCTCCCAATAACAGGCAGTGTGCAGAACCCCCCCACGCCAGAGGCTAATTGGCAGAATCCCCCCATAATAGGCTGTGAGCAGAGGCGGACTGGGGCCAAAAATCATCCCGGAACTTTACCTGGCTCTGATGTACTGGGCCCAGTGCAGCCTGATGAAGTGAAAACGCCCAGCACCATGCATTTTGGCAGACATGTTGTCCGAGACAAACACACATTACTATGTCAGGAACTACTAAGAGTCAAAATAAGCTGCATCCTACCATGTGTTGCTAAGCTGTGCTCTTCTGCTGAATTGCAGAACATGAACTTATCACAGGAATCTAGCACCCAGGGGCATAACTTGAGGGGGTGCAGGGGATGCGACCACCCCGGGGCCCAGAAAGTCAGGGGGGGCCGTCATTGTTGCTCATCCACCTTATTGCTCATATTTGTGCTCATTTGGCATCATTTACAGAAAAGAAGCATCATGTGTCTCTGCAGTTGTTGTTGTCTGCTATTGCATGAGAGCTCTCTGTGGATCCCAAAATAATATGCAGAGAAAAAGTCCCCCCAAAAACCAGCACATCCCACCCCAGACATGAATATGCAGAGCAAATATAGATTTCCCCCTGCAGACCCAAACATTATTATTCAGTGTCAGCAGACCCCCAGATCGAGTTGTTAAAGAGGACCTTCAGTCATAAATGACTTGAGGCACAGTACAGTAACTTCAGCCAAACCTGGTGTCCGTTCCGCTTCAGTGGGGGGCATCCCGATTTGTGTGACACCTCCAGTTTCTTACCCGACCAACGGTCACATGGCACATGTGCAGGCTCTCCACCAATCAACATGGCTGTACCTTCATTCATGTTTTCTAAGCAGTGTGGCTGGCTGACGTTTCTTTTTAAAGTCGTGCTTGAGTAGAGGACAGGATGCTAAATGAATGGGATCTGTCTGGTATAGGAGTGAGGAGCAAAACCCACGATAGTGAGAAACCTGAGTTTTGTTCCTGTACAATCCAGCCACCCCTCCATGTGTGCTGCGGAGAGGGGACAGGGAGGGAAATAGAGCTCTGGCCGCTTTAACTTGCCAACATCTTTCTTAGGTGGCATCCAGCCACCCCTCTGTGTGTGCAGGCCAGAGGAGGGGACACGTTCCTGTGAGCAGTAAAAAGAGACATTACATACACTCACATGCTGCCGGCTTCTGTTCTGTCCTCCGCGCTCTGGAAAACCCCGGTGTCACGTGACAGCTCGGCTGATGTCATCTGCCTGAGCCTCAGAGGTGACACAGAGTCTGGCAGCATGAACCGTGCACCACCACACTTCGTACACAGGGGGGCGCTTCTTGCCATAATTGCCCAACTCTCTTCCTGGCCAGTGAAACAGTTTGGGGCAGGTGCGGCCCACCGGGAAAAAGTCCCGGTTTGCCCTATGGCCAGCCCGCCCCTGCAAGCAGGGAACAAATAATCTGCACTGATTCTGTCCCATACCTACCCCTGGGAGAGTCTGTTCAGTTATGCTGGCGAATGATCAGATACAATCAGTTTGCAATCTGCTGGCTCACATACAGGCACCATGCTGCACTAAGGGTCAAGTTAATTGTGTGTCATTCGCCCTTTCTACAATATACGGTTAGATAAACATATACAATCATTTAATCAATTAGGTTCACTCAATCTTACAGCCTATGCGTTCATTTAATTTACGAGAGGTCAAACAATCTTCAGAAACCTGATATGCTTGTTAGAGCTTCAAGGGAAACCGTATTAAGAATTTCTAATTGCTAGTAAAGGTGTCAGCAGGATGCTATCATAACTCATATTCAAATTTTGGGACAAATCAATTGTTGGACGAAGTTTTACTTTTAAACTTTTCAGCCATACCAATCTGTAATAAACCTACCTGAGCTGGGAATGAAAGGGGAGAGGGGAAAAGAGAGAGAAGAATGGGAAATTATGAATGAAAATATAACAATGGATGTCACAATAACTATAACAATAACTACTCTAAATGTAGCCATAAATCTGCCTGATGAGGTAACAAGGGCTCAATAAAATAAATAGGAATACAGTATCAAGAAACTTGTCAGTGGGTCCCATTCACACGCTTGGCACCTCATCATGCCTGTCCTATCCTGATGGAGATTTTTCCCCCCCTATTTTCTACCTAGTTACATATTATCTGCTCTGCTCTTTCTACTAGTGACCTATCTATTAAAGCACTCTCTATGCATCTTCTTTTTTGTTGTTTTTATTTGCCTCATATGGCTGCAACTTGTTCTGTAGCATGCACTTTTTCTCACTTAAACCGGACCTTCAGCATGATTTAATGTAAAGCCCAAACCCTTAAAATATATTAATGTTAGATGCTGGGGAATAGTTTTTAGTCACTTATTATTCTTTCCCCCACGAGGCTGCAACTCTGTTCAGGACTCTAGGATACAGGCGCCGCCATCTTTACTCAGAAGCATCACACATACTGAGGAGAGGAGAGCGGGATAAAGTACAGGGGGGTGTTATAGCTGTGCTTTGCACAGACAGAGCAAACTTGGGGGTCAGGGAAAAGACAGCAATCCCAGAATGCAGAGCGACACAGTCAGAAGACACTTCCTGATGGCAGGCTGCCTGATGCTTCATGAGTCGCCATCTTGGATGTTTAAAGGTTTATAACATGCAATAGATGCAGGTAGGAAGATTTTTAATGTGAGCAATCTGTATGTACAGGGTGTGGGAAACATATAAGATATGATGTTATTCAGGGTGAAGGTCTGCTTTAACAAAGAAGCAGCTTGTTACAGCATGGTTAAGCAGCCATATCTCCTCTTCTGCCCACTCTTTGATGAGGCAATATATTTTTTTCATTTTCATTTGGAATATATATATATATATATATATATATATATATATATATATATATATTTATATATTTACCGGTATAGGTTTAAATTACTCTTTTATTTTCTATTGCAGAAAATTGTTATTCCCACAAGTTATTTGAAACCAGTAGCTGCACCCAAAGCCGATATTACGGTAACGTACTGGATTATTTGTTCCTTTTGCTATTGCTGCCAGGAGTAAATGTCTACTCAACTGATAGATCTATACCAACAGGCTGAATATCCCAAGACTTGTTTGTTGTTTCTTAGATAAAGCAGAGGAGTAGCTAGGCTTTCTGCCACCTGGGCAAAGATTCAAAATGGGGCCCCCATCATGGTCCCCTTTGACTCCCCCCGAACTGCTGCACCCAGGGCAAGTGCCCCCCCTGCCCCCCCCTTAGCTACGCCCCTGGGTAAAGGTTAGAATCTTTCTTTGGAGTTCATAGCTTCATATTCATCCTCATTGCACTGCTAAACTTACTTGACTTTCTACATTCCTTATGAATTAAGAAAGAGAAAGATCTAAGCAGTGATAATAGAGCAGATAACCCTGAGCAATATATGAAGCAATAGGCAGATAAAGCTGTTGTAATATTTTGCTTACTTAGAGTTATTAACAGTGGTCCAATTGTCCTCTTCATGCGCTAAATATTTCAAAATAGTTTAGCCATTAGGGCCAGGGGCAGACGGGGACAAAAGTCAGCCTGCGATTTTTACTGCCACTAGCCAGCCCATGGGCTGCTGGGCCTGTCTTCCAGCCTGCTTACCAGATGGTGGTCACAGAGTGCATTTATCAACCAAGGCTATAGTTTTTTTATGGCCAGGGGTGGCTATGACCACACTTAAAGTGGACCAAAACCCACAGCGAATCTATAAGATTCCCGGGGATGATCGATTCCCTCCCCCCATGGCATCTAAAACCCTCCAGGTCACCCATACACTTACCTTCTTTTCTGGTCCAACAGCGCATGCGCGAGCTGCGGCCCCATCCCCACTATCCCTCCAACAGGACACATGCCCGTGCCAGGCATTTGTGAATGGCCAGCGCGGGCACGCTTCCTGTTAGAGGGGGTAGCGGGGGATGGTCATTGGGCGAGCGGCCGCACATGCACCGTATGACCAGGAAGTTTTTTTTCAGCGACCTGGAGGGTTTCACACAGCGTGGCAAAGACCAAAACCCAAGATAGTCAAAATCTTGGGTTTTGATCCACTTTAACGATGACCAAAACCCAGTTGGACAGCCCCCACGGGTGCAAACTTGATCTAGGAGCCACTGATCTTGTGATGCTCTGCTCTGTAAAATCCCTAGGGTATCTGTATACTCACCTAGCAAATAATTCCCATGGCACATGCAAGTCTTTTAGCTCTAATGGCAGGTGTTATGAGGTTGGTGTTCTTTAAAGTGATGTTTATCAAGCTTAGGCCCTTATTTAAGGGATAGCGCCAGGTAGCGTAGTACGCCGGCTCCCCACCACAATCACACATTTATCAAGCCGATCCTGCTTAGCGACTGACAGAGCGCCAGATAGCGAATCATTCATCATTATTCCAGCCTCACCCCACAGCGCCAGTGAGCGACCTTGAACAGCGACAGGTATGACCTCTCGCTACCTGACGCTCTCCAATGCATTTCAATGGAGCAATCTTTAAATATTCTTAATTCATTGCTATTAATTTTTTTTTTTTTTTTTTTGTTAAATGTCAAAAATTCTGTGACCACTTCTGCAATGTTAGATATTTTTTTTAAGGTAAAAAAAAAAAAAAAAAAATTGTGCAGAATTGATATTACAGGTCTGATATTAATGTATTCATATTACAAAATGTTTTGAAAAACATGGTTTTTTTTTTCAAAAAATATGGTTGTTTGGGGATTAAAAAACTACTTTTAACCCACCGCCGCCAGCGCTCTGGGGTTTAAACAAGCATTTCACAGCGCAAGAATTTTTTGAGCGTGATTTGTTAATGAATATGCTGGGAGCCGTTCGCTATGGCCATTCGCTGTCATGCGCTCCCATACAGCGCGGAACCTGTCAAATAGCGACTCCTCACCCAATATTCAACATTACGGCAAACCGACTGAGTCGCTATCAACTACAGAACAACGGCCAAGCACAGTGACTACTAGCGGGCGCTCTGAAAATGCCGCTACTGTCGCTACCTGGCGCTATTAATGAATCGGCCTCCCCGTATTATAAGGGCAGATACTATGGCAGCGGGAGGTATGACTCCTCACAGCCATGATGTTGAGCTATAACTTTACTTGGCCATAACATGGGCTGGGGGTACAGTTAGACCAGGCTTGTGGAATAGGGTTTTGTTAGATGAGGAATGAGTGAATTCCATTAAAGTGGACCAACACCCAGGATTTTGACTATCCTGGGTATTGGTCCACTTCCCCGGGGCACCCCGATCGGGGGTGCCCCGCTGTGTGAAACCCCCCAGAAAGCCCCAAAAAACTTACCTCACCGCCGACGGACAAGCTTGCCCGTCGGCGCCTCCCGCGCGTCACTCTTGACGTGTGCGCGCCCGCGCCGGCCATTCAGAGACGGCCGGCGCGGGCGCGCGCACGTCTAGAGGAGCGCGAGTGAGGCGGCGGCGGAAGCAGCGGCTGGAGAGGTAAGGTTTTTCGGGGGTTTTGGGGGGTTTACACCCCGCGGGACATCCCGGTCTCGGATGTCCCGCGGTGTGTGAGGTGATCGGCCCGGGAATCTTATAGATTCCCAGGCCGATCACCTCAAGGTGTTGGTCCACTTTAAAGGCTCTTGGTGAGGTGGGCTCCATGCTGCAGGCAATGCTGATCCCAGTCAGCTCCAAAGCAACGCAGCTCACCAGGAATTCTCCCTACGGCCAGTCTGGCCCTGATCTGGGCAGTACATCAGCCTTATGTGTTGGCCATGCACACTTTCCTCTGTAGATGGGCCCAGCTAGTATCTGCTTATCATTTGAAGGATAAAAACAGGCACCACAAAGTGCTGCCCAAAGGCATCCCTGTTAAATTCCCCTTTACATCCTGCCTGCAGTGACACAAAATTAAGTTCCTCTAATAAACAATCATTATGTGTCTGATTGGTGACACCAGCACAAAGTATGAAGTTCTTTATGCAGAATACACCACTTCAGTACAAAGTGACCCATTAATCCATGCACCCAGGAAGTGTGTGTGTGTGTGTGTGTGTGTGTGTGTGTGTGTGTGTGTGTGTGTATGTGTGTGTGTGTGTGTGTGTGTGTGTGTGTGTTTGCAACCTTTCCTTTATCTATCTAAGATTGGAAAAAAACGTTTTTGCTGGAGTTAGGATTTAACTACTATTTAACTATTTCTGCAGAAAATAAGCAATGGAATTCCTCTTCCACCCACAAAGATGCCCCCCACCAGACCCAATACAGGTATAGTCAAAACAGTCTGTGACCAAGTATAAAAATAAATACCAATACCCCCACTAATAGTTTGATTTGCTCATTCATGTGAATATTGTTTATTACAGGGAATATATCAGCAGCTCTGGATGTTCCACCAAGACCAACCACTGACTCTCCAGAACTCAAACAGGTATAACAATGATACCAACTAGGAGCGTACATAGCCCTGATAAGGCCCCATAGCAAGGGTTTCCATCAGCATGGGTCCCCATCAGCATAGGCCCCCCACCCCTACCACCCCTAACACCCTGCGGACACTCGGCCTGGATCCGCAACTTGCTCTGGTGCGTGACAGCAAAGGAGAGGCGCAGGGTGCACGGCAGCAAAGAGGAGGCACAGGACGAGAGAGTCGTAGTTCCGCGTCCCAGCAGGAAGGAACTCGGCTAGGTGAGTATGCCCAGCAGACATATCGCAGAAGCAGTGAAGGCAGCGTGTGCCAGGCCCCCTTGTTCCACAAGCACATGCCTGCACTGCCCCTATGGTATGTATATTGTATGTATATTGTTTAAAGTCTCAGAAAATGCAGTAGATGCAGGTAGGATGATTTTTTATGCGGGCAATCTGTATGTAGCAGTGTGGGGGAACATATAAGATAGACTCTTATTTAGGGTGAAGGTCCGGTTTAAGCTGAACTAGGATGAAAAGTCTGCAATGGACAAACAGTGTTTATTAATGCTTTTTATTTTTAGCATGGACAGGAACTTTGAACCATACCATTCAGATATTGTTTTCCAACTCATGTATGCTTTTTTTTTCATTATTCAAAGAAATCAAAACGATTATCGGACATAGGTGAGACTTCTATAGAGCACCATGCAGCAGCTTCCCATGCTAGAGGAAGGCGATTTTCAGATGGCTCTTTCCATTCTGCAACAATTGCCCGCTTGACACCTTTGAGGTCAGCTCGTGTATTAAAGCCGCCTGAGACGGTAATCAAGGAAGCTGCTCCCACAATGCTTATGCCAAAGATGGAGATGGCTCTCAGTTTGCAGAGCTCACCAAGCTCACCAAAAACCACACAGGATATATCAGTAGTAAGTAAATGTTCATTCCAATATAAGGTTTAATGGGACACAATGGGCTTGATTCAACAAACAAAAATATTAGATCGCGTGTGAAAAAATTAAGTGACTGATTCAACAAAGCAGACTAATTAAAGCGGACCAAAACCCACTAAATTTGTGAAATAAATTTGACCAAAGCCCCTGACGATACTCTCTCCTTAGGGTGCAGAACTAGAAATGGATATTTTCGCTTATCAAATCACCTTGAAATACTGTTTGTTTTTGCTGTCCCTCTCTGTAAGATTGCAGGTGTCATTGCATAGGTGTGGCAATGATATCATTGCCTCAGACAGCAGTGGAAATGAATGGAGGAGGCGGGGCTTTACAGCTAAACCTTGGCGCCATTATCTTGGATTAGAATGAAACAAAAGCTGTAAAAATAGACATAAGTTACTATTCTTGGGAAGAGCAATTCAGGGGATGATAGCTAAAAATGTGGGTTTTGACCTGCTTTATTTATTCGTCCAGTCGAAAATGCAGGTGAAAAATTACGCTTCCATGCAAAACTGGCTTTAGTACACGAAAATTTTACTCGAATTTTCAAACTGAAAATCGTAAATCTCTTAAAGCGAGAAGTCTTTACCCCAATGGTGCATTTGTTTTCTACATTACACACAGCTTCAGAATGATCAGGTGACATCCCCATGTAATATATCTCAGGTGACGATTGCTTTTTAATGCACTTGTGTAAATAGTCTTTTTGTTATGAAGGATCACTTTCATCCATGAAGTGCTAGATATCCATTTAGTAATAGATCAAGGCAACTGGACATGCTGTTTTCTTTTGCTTCACATGTTTTGTTATTCATCCCACTATTAGGAAACGCAGCTGGATGACTTGTGAAATGTGTTTAAGTAAAAATAAAACGCTATTGCAGTTGCATAAATTTATTCCTACAGATATGCAGGAGTTACATTTATTTATTTATTTTGTAATTGTTTCAAATAAAATGAAAAAAAAAATGATGTCCCTTCCTCCAGATGACCAGGCTGATGCACCAGACATAGTAAGCCCAGGGTCGAAAAGCCAAACAGCCTGTCCCTGGCAACGTTCCAGCCCTAGAGCCTTTGGCCAAGGTTTAGCACATTTCCTGGGGTGTTGTACCCGTAATTTAAAATATAAAATTGACTAATAAAGAGATGTATCAAGGCAACTGGACCTGCTGTTTTCTTTTGCTCAACATGTTTTGTTATTCATCCCACTGGATGTATGTATGAATTCAGCATTACCCATTGGGAACGGTGAAACATATCAAAGTAAAAAAAAAACAGCTATTGAAATTGCGTAGATTTATTCCTGCAGATCGACTGGAGTTAACTTTTTTTTTATTTATTTCACTGTTTCAATAAAATGAAAACAAATCATGGCCCCTCCCTCCAGATTACCAGGCTAGTGCACCAGTCTGGTCCTAGCACCTCACCAGCCCCTTTAGCCTTTGGCTCAGGTTTGGTGCTTTGCCTGGGGTGTCGGCAGTTTTAAATTAAAACAGTCATAAAAATATAAAGTTAATTCCGCATGTCTTTTAACACTGATAACAAAAAAAACCTGCTGGTAGTTGCTGACCTAAAAAAAACATAAGGGAATGTGCTGAGAATTTTTTACACCTGCTCGGGGCAGCTGTAAATAATTATTTCAAAACATTGCTGAATCACACTAATGTTTTACAATTGTAAGTTTTCATTTTAGAAAATTTTTCTTTTCTATTTATGAGAGAAGACAAGTGAAAAAAATTAGTGTAGAAGATGAAGTGTGGTTTTTCTTTGTTGAATCACAAGAATTTGAAAAACTGTAGTATTTTTTTCTCAAAAAACTCATTTCTTGTTACAAACTTTGTTGAATCGAGCCCAATGCATGTTTTTTTTTTAATTGGCTATAGCTATATATTTTTTAAAACAATGAGCAGGTTATTATATCCATCTGCAACTTTTGGTTCTCCAATATACCTTCTTTATGCTCTCATATTTTTCCCTTCCCCCAAGCTCTTTCCATCCCTTGTTAAATATCCATATATGTTCTGCAAATGCACTTCACTGCTGAGGCTATAGCATTGCAGAGGTGGATATGGCTAATTTAAAAGCAGTGCCGCGCCCGTTTTCTAACTAATGCATTATGACAGGCTACGGAGACATCCAGGTTGTTGGAGCCCCCAGCCAATGAACCCCACAACCCTCTGGAATCTTTACCTTAATCTTGATCCTTGGCCAAAATGCGGATCTGCAACTGGATGCTGGTCAATTTCAGGAACGCATTAATGTTAAGGTAAAGATTTTGGAGGGTTGCGGGGGTCAATGCGGGGTGGGGGGGGCAGCAATCTGGATGCCCTCCCGAGCTTGTCATGATGCCGCCCACACACCACAAAAACAGGTGTGGGGCTACTTTAAAGGATCTGTACAGTTACAAACAAAAAAAAATGTCCCAGAAGCTTTTCTGTCCTGTTTCGGTGTATTAAAACTTACTGATTGCCGGGTCTGTGCACCCCAGCACCCAGCACTGGTCTCAATGCCTCCTCCAAGACCAATGCACTGCCCTCCGCACACTCACTCCATATATTACAATGGAGGAAACGTGTCGTGGCTTGGCTCACCCCTCAATTGTAGCAAATTTCACGTCACCTGTTCTCTTCAGTTGTCCTTGCCTTGCCCCTCTCCCCCCCCAGCTAGCTAGCTAGCTGCTGCCAGCAGTAGGTCAACTGACTAATCAGGTGGGAATGATCAGGTTGTTGGAGATACTGTGCAGCAGCTTAACGCAGATAAAGCCCAGTGACCAGACACGTGGCCGGCAGAGCAAAGCCCCAAATGGGAGACAGCACAGCCAATGCAGATATCGACATCTCCTGTATATAAGTAAGACTGTTCTTATATCTCAATGAGAGAGAATGGGCAGCAGCTCAGAGCTTAAACTCTTGGTCGCCAAGCTGAACAATGACAATTATCAGCTATGGAAGTTTGAAATGCTATGATCCAGAGATGAATTGTGGGAGGTTATCACTGCTGAAAGTCCAAAGGACAATGATCCGGGCTGGAACCCGAAAAGACAGGCACGCCATAACCTTACTAGTAGAAGATGATCAGCATATTCATATATGCAGTGAGAATACACTGAAAGTGATTGTAAAAATACTGCATGAATGCCATGCTGGAAGTGATTGCACAACTCATATCAGTTGGTGATAATATAACAGACAGTCATGCCGCAACCATGTTGTTGTGCAGCTTATCTGATACATACACTGCACTGATCAATGAGTTGGAGACAAGGCCTGAGACAGATCTGACACTAGCATTCATAAAGACCAGGCTTATAGATAAGTATCAGCAAAGAAAGGAGCTTGCACATAATTCCACAGAAACCGAAACTAGCTACAGACACAAGGTTACACAGGAAGAAAACCAGGGTGTGCTTTAGATGCCACAAACAGGAACAGATAAAGATTACTATATGGAAAGAAGAGCAAATGAGACAGCGTCCCTCTTATACTAAACAGAAGGGCAAAGCCAAAATTTCTGATCCATGTGAAGGCAACTGGAATGCCACATTTAAAGTGGCAGGCAGTGACATTTCAAGACTGGTGCATTGACTCTGGATCAACCAGTCACATGACAAGTGATAGAAGCTTTTTCACAGAACTTGAATAACAAAGAAACTATTTACCTTTTACATGGTAGTAAATTACACGCAGAGGCATATGGGCATGGAACCCCTATATGCCCCAATGATGTGGGACACAATTTAGTCATACCAGTAAAACATGTGCTTTACGTTCCTGATCTAGAAGGAGGACTCTTATCTGGACTCACTGTAAAATTCCAAGGTGACAAGCGTTCTATCCTGGACAGCAAGCAAACGATAGCAAGTGCCAAGCTGGATGATCATCTGTATCACCTCAACATAGTGAAGGAAATGGTGAGACTATGCACCCATAAACACAATGACTGTATACACATGTGGCAAAGGTGTTTAGATCACAGGCACCCAGAGTGCATACAAGAACTACAAAGGAGGAATCCGACAAATTATCTAACCATGTCCCCTTGTTCAGTTACAGTGAAGTGTAAATGTTGCATCAAATCTAAAGCTACAAGAGCCACACTTCCTAAAGTTGGTCAGAATAGAGCTTAAAGACCACTTGACCTAGTTCACGGTGATGTATGTGGTCCCCTAAACCCACCTACACCTACAGACAAGAGGTACATTCATAGATGATTAGTCAGGATACACAGTCACTTACCTAATGCAATGCAAGAGTAAGGTTCAAATTTCTGCACTGCATTTTAGAGATTGATAATGGGGTGAATTTACAGGACACAAAGTACTCTTTTCTAGAACGGGGGAGAAAACTCCATATGAAATGTGGCACAATGAGAATCCAAATGTAAAACACCAAAGAGTTTTTGGATGCAAACATTCATCTACATTCCAGAGGAAAAACACACAAAACTCCAAAACAGGGCATTAGAAGGAATCTTTGTTTGATACAGTGGCAATTTTAAGGGTTTCAGAATCCTCAGTCCCTAAACAGACAAGGTTACCATTAGCAACAGGATAACTTTAGTTGAAGATCTGAGAGACCATATGTTGACAGCAGAGGAAGTAAGAACAGAAGAGAAAACTGCCACTGACCATATGTAACTTCTGAACAGAGAGCTGAAATGAGCGCAGAGCCTACCAGTACTAAAGAGCAGATACAAGAAAGCTCACACATAGACCCAAGAAGCTCAACAAGAGAAAAAAGGTAAATCACCTGTACGTCTCTCATACAAGACAAGCACTGCCAGTACAAATGAACCTGCAAGTTGGGAAGACACATCTCAGCTTTCAAAAGAGAAAGACAGTAAATGGATAAAGGTTGCAAAGCAAGATATAAAATCCATGCATGACAGCAAAACATGGACACTTACAGAACTACCACCTGGAAGGAAAGCCATAGACTGTAAATAGACTTTTTTTTTTTTGCAATATAAGTTTATTCAGATTTTCAGAATTAACAATGTACATTGAGACATAGCGGGGTAACAATGACAAAAAGATAAACAAGATAGACATCTCGACCCCTCTGCCCTCTCCAGCTACCGCCCTATCTCACTACTCCCTTTCTCCTCCAAACTTTTGAACAACATGTCCACTCAGAACTGGCACAATCCACTAACAACTTACTTGACCCCTTACAATCAGGATTCCGCCTTAACCACTCCACTGAAACTGCCCTCACCAAAGTCACCAATGATCTGCTCACTGCCAAAAGCAATGGTCACTACTCCATCCACATCCTTCCTGACCTCTCCTCAGCCTTTGACACTGTTGACCACTTCCTGCTTCTTTATATTCTCTCCTCTCTTGGGGTTCAAGGTCTTGCACCCCCCGACCCCAGCGCCCCACCGCAGACAGGCCAGCTGGCTCCTCCATACTAACTGATCAACCGAAGGCGGGCCCTAGGGCCACAGCCACCATCAAGGCGTGAGGGGTCGTGGGGAGAGGGGACGATACCACCCCCCACAACAAACACACACACCCGCCCAGGCCACACCAAATCTGTCCCCCAACCTGGTCCGGAAGCAACGGCCACAGGGACCAAAGCAGAACGCACTGCCGGTAGACCAGCGAATTGCACTCACGCCGGTCGACAACCCGGTGCTGCCCCTCCGGCACTCCCGCACTCGAAGCCCCCACACCTTTACCACCCGTTGCCAAGGAATGCATATCCATTCATGGTCAAGACACTTCACAATTGCAGCTCAGCAGGATAGGCCGAGTCCCAAAGACTGCGTCCTGTGGATCAAGTCCTGGGTATAGGGGGGGGGTACAGGTCCCCATGGAAGGTTGGGGAAAAAGAAGCAGCAACAGCCCACACAGTAGGCCTGAAATGATGAACGGGGGGGGGGGCAAACAGGCCATCATCTTTACATCTTCAGCATCCGGAACCGACCACGGGAGGAAAAACTGACGGGGCACCAATGAGAGGGGACAGCACGGCGCCACTACACCTCCTGGCCCCACTCAGCCCCAGACCCGCCAGTGGAGCAAGCAGCTGCAGCACATAGTATGGGGCTGAAATATTAAGCCCAAAACCAGGAGGGGGGGGAAGAAGAGGGGGGGGGCAAGGAAAGGCCGTCTTCTTACATCCGCAATGTCCAGATCTAATCAGGAGGAGAAGCAATCAGGGCACCAGGCCATCAATGACATCCTTAACATGGCTAAACAGCTTTACGGCGTCTGTCGCCCCTTATTCTATTCCTCTGAGGCCGCGGTTCCCCAGGGAGCAAGGGCCGGCCCAGTCCCCCAGAGTCCTCCAAGGCAGGCGACAACCAGTCCTCCAGTTGTATGCTCGGGATCTCCAGGAAGCTGAAGAGGTCAGGAAGCTGCGAATGTGACCTCAAAGCAAATGAACACCCCCTTTTTGTGACCACCAGATGGAAGGGATGGCCTCATCTGTACGTCCCTCAGACCGACTTGATGGATTCCAGTAGTGGTCTCATGATCCGGCGCATTTGGAGGTTACATCTGGCGAGATCATTCCTGACAACACAGGTCATTCCTGATGTTGGCAGATCGTGAGAGCTCTGCTCTTGAACTGCTTACTTGCTAATAGCAGAGCTGAATTGGTGGTTAGAGACCTTGTATCCGTGCTTCACTATTTTAAATTAACTATTATATTAATGACCTTTTGGGGGATCAGCAATAGTTGTCTGTCCATAATCTAGTACCGAGTCCAAGATAATCCCCTTCTTTGTCCTTTTTTAATTCTTGGGTGACTTGCTGCTGGTATACTTATTTTAGCTTTGTTACATGAATGGGAAACTTTCCTTTTCCTTTTTATGGTTACCATGGGAGGGTAAATTGCAATTTTAGGGTCACAGACAACAAAAGAAAACAAGCTTAAAAAGGTTGGATCTAGAACAATATGGCTCGAGATTTTAGATGGTGGCTTGATGTGTTGGTGTATATAATGATCTAGTATTACATGTTAGCCTCTGCTGTTTCCTTGCATGTCTGTGATCTGCTTTTTCAGGATCCACAAGCCTTTATTTGTGAAACAGAACCTGTCAGTGGAGAGGATGACCTTATAACGCTACAGGTACGCACTGAGTTCACTGTAGATCTGCCAGTTAGAACAAACATCACGTATACTGAATTGGAACACCTTCTCAGAGACAAATTCAGGAAGCAAGGGGAGAAGATGAACATCCAGCTAAGGTATGGACACTATGGCAGCCACTTTTTAACTTTTAGTTTTTGGAAGAGTGACTGCATGACTGCATTGTGGGAAAGTAGTTTTACATCCAAAGCCAACTTTTGTAAGCAAACTGAAAGGTTGGCTAACAGAAAGTCACCACCTTTCAGTCAAGACAACACCCATGGAGTTCTGTTCAATTACTTTTCTATTTCCAAGTACTAAACAGGAATTCACCATAATGGGGTCACCATCAGCCTAAACTAAACGAAACCTAAGATTTTTTTTTTATATATGACACAGACGATAAATTCCCACTGTAGTAGCAGCAAGTTTTTGGAGAGCTGAATGACAGCCAAAGATAAATGCTATGAATTGGCAAAGCTAAGTGAGAAGTCCTGGAGGTAAGAAAATGAAAAAACCTACAGTACATCTTCAGTAGTGATGAGGGGGTCGGTTGAAATTCGAGTTTGCCGAGTTCGGCTGAACTTGCCACGAAGAATCGGGTTGGGGGCCACAAAGAAAATTAATAAAATACATAAATAAATAAAAAATAAAAAGTATTTTCATGTTTAATTAATTCCTATTGCAGTTATCTGCCTATGGCTTTTTTTTAATGTTTTGGTAATTTTTTTGGCATTTTTCGTTACAATTTATATCTAATGAACAATAGCCTGACTTTTTATTTTTTTATTGTGTTTTATCAGGTTTTAACTGTTTTACTAAATGTGGCTTTTTAAAGCATCACATCTAACATGGAAACGGCCTGTGGGTTTATTGTTTTCTTATTTGTTGGTAATTTTGGGGGCATTTTTCACTAGATACAATTTTTATCTAATGAGCAATAGCCTGACTTCTTATTTTGTAATTGTATTTTTTTCATGTTTTAACTGTTTGAATAAATGCTTTTTTAAAGGCATCCAATTTAACATTAAAACTGGGGTTTATTATTTTATAATTTTTGGTAATTTAGCTTTTTTGGTTAGATACAATTTTTATCTAATGAACAATAGACTGACTCTTTATTTTTTAATTGTAATTTTTCAGGTTTTAACTGTTTTTACTAAATATAGCTTATATACAGTTTTATATTTTTGGGTAATTTTTTCGTCAGCGGTTGGGGGAGGCTATTTAACAAATGTATAGTTCTTATGGTAAAAAATGATTGTTGCTTCCGGAGAATGAATTTCTTTTACTTCAGTCAAAGGAAGTGCTCCATTGTCTTTAGAGAAGATTTTTTGTATTGATCATTTATATATTTATACAAGTTAATCATGTCCCCCCTCAGTCGTCTCCTCTCAAGACTAAACAGATTTAATTCTCGTAATCTTTCCTCTAAGATCCTTCATTCCTCTTATTAAATTGGTGGCTCTCCTCTGCACCCTTTCCAAAGTCAGAGCAGATAGGCATATTCCAAGTGAGCCCACACCAGTGACTTGTAAAGAGGTGAAATTACAACCTTATCCCGTGATTCCATGCCTCTTTAATGCATGATAATATCTTGGTAGCCTAGGACGCAGCTGCTTGACATTGCATGCTGTTATTTAGCCTGTGATCTACCAGTACCCCCAGAGTGATTCTCCCAATTTTACTCGCCCAAGGACATATGTGGCCTTCAGGTTATTAGACCCCAAGTCCATTACTTTACATTTTTCTATATTAAACTTAATTTGCCAAGTGGATGCCCAGATACTCAAATTGTCCAAGTCAGCTTAAAGAGTGTGAACATCTTCAGTAGACTGCACTGTGCTACATATCTTTGTGTTATCTGCAAAAATAGAGGTGGTGCATTTAATTTAATCTTCTATGTCATTAGTAAACAAGTTGAATAATAGTGGGCCCAGCACTTAACTCTGGGGTACACCGCTTACAACTGATAACCATTCAGAGTAGGTATCATTAACCACAAGTATCTGCACACGATCCTTCAGCCAGTTTTCAATCCAGTTACAAACTGTATTTTCTAATCTTAAAGACCTCAATTTTCCCAATAAGTGTCTATGGGGGACAGTGTCAAATGCTTTTGCAAAATCCACAATAACTATATTAACAGCTTCCTCTCTGTCCAGGCTTCTACTCACCTCCTTATAGAAGTCAATCAGGTTAGTCTGACAGCTTCTGCCTTAGTAAAACCGTGCTGGTTGTCACTTATAATATTATGCATAGTTACATATTCGTGTATATAGTTCCTTAATAGCCCCTCAAGCACTTTTTTCCCACAATGAATGTTATACTTACAGGTCTGTAATTGCCCGGAGAAGACCTTGAGCCCTTTTTAAAAATGGGCACCACACTTGCCTTATGCCAATCCCTTGGCGCTATACCAGTTGTTAGTGAGTCTTTAAAGATCAAGAACAGGGGTGATGAGATAACGGAGTTTAGTTCTTTAGAAAGTCTTTGATGAAGTCCATCTGGTCCTACGGTCTTATTCACATTTAAATTATTTAGTCTTTCTTGACTGATATCCATGTATAGCTTGTTGAGTATTATACTTGGCCTTTGCTATCAGTGTCAAAAAACGTTTAGGGTTTTTTTCCTTTCTTTGGCCACATCTTCATTTTGTGCTTTTGCCAACCTTTTTACTAATTTATACTTTTCAAGGGTTACAGCTGAGGGCTCGGCCTTATTTTTAAATGCCCTTTTCCTGTTCTTTACTGCCCTTTTAACCGCAGATGTCAGCCATAAGGGGTCTAATTTTAGCCGCTTATATTTTTTACCCATAGGAATACATTTTGCAATGTTGGTACTCACAACTGATTTAAAGTACTCCCATTTGGCATTTGTATACTTATTCCTCAACAGATGTCCTGGAATGCAGCTCTGAGCCTGGGGAAGTTGGCCTTTCTAAAATGTAGTGTTTTTGCCCTCCCCGATAGAAAATCTTTCTTGCAGTTTATGTTGAATACAGTTATATTGTGGCCACTGTTACCAAGATTTTCACGGGCTGTTACTGTCCCTATCAGGTCATCATCATTTGATATTACAAGATTCAAAAGATCATCACCCCTAGTAGATACCTCCACAAATTGATTTGTATAGTTATCTTGTAGCAAACTGAGGAATGCTCTCCCCCTTGTAGCAGAAGCAGAACCATGTTTCCATTCACTACCTGGGTAATTGCAGTCCCCCATCATCACCACTATACCAGCCTGTGACACCCACTCTGTCTGTTTATGCAGCTAACCCTCTATTTCCTCAGTTATGTTTGGGGGTCTATAGATTACACCAATTGTATTTTAACATTGTTTACATACCCCCATGTCCCAAACCCACAAGGATTCTACATCCTCACATTTTCTGCTAGTATCCTCTCATTAATATATGCTTTGAATTCTTGCTTTACATAGAGACACACTCCGCCCCCCTTTCCTATTTTCTCTGACTTTCTGAAAGAGAGCAAAGCCTTGAAGATTGACAGTCCAGTTATGGGTGGAATCCAGCCAAACTTTGCGTGCTGGATCCGCTCATCACTAACTTCAGTATTCTTCGATTTCCCCATTAATTGTAAGCCAAATCATAGACAGGGACTATAAACCATATCTATGTAGGTATCTTTCAAAAATGATGTTGTCCAGCCAGCTAACACAATCTGTGTCCAATGCTGTAAATACACTTTTTTGTTGTTTTCTACTTCCAGAAACTTAAAAGAAGCTTTCAATTCCCAAATGCTATAAAACACCCTGTATCACATTTTAGTCTGAAGACACCAAATACTACCAAAAATTAGAATGATTTAAGGCTGTAACTGTCAGCTCTGTTGATCTAAAATGGATTTATTTATCAGTTACAGGGATTCTGAGGGGAAACAAGTTACCCCATTGAAGGAAGATGGGGACCTTAAGAGAATGTGGGGGCATGCCAGACAGAGGAAACTTATGTTGTGTTGTAAGGTATGTCATCATTTGTGAACCGGTGCAACATGTTTTTTGGTCATTGTAATAATAATTAGGAGGAAGAAGAGAAAGAAAAAAAGTAAGAAGGAGAAAAGGAAGGGAGCAAGTGAGGAACAAAGGAAGGAACAGATGAGAAGGGAAATGAAGGGAATAAATGCACAGGGGGAGGAGAAAGGAAGGTAAAGAAAGAAGGGGGGAGGAGCAAGCAGGCAGGAGGGAGGATGTAAGGAGGTGAGTGAACAAGAGCAGAAGGCCGGAAGCAAAGGGGGGGGGGGGGGGTAGAATGAAGAAAGGGAGGGGGGAATATAAAGGAAGAAAGGACTTAGACAGTACAAAATGAATTGATCAGTGTAATCAATATATATATATATTTATTTATTTATATATATAAACCTACTCAGACATCCATAGACTATTGTTAATATCCAATATGTGTTTATGCAGGACATGGAAAGTATAAGTGGACCCATCCTATATCGCATGAAAGCTGTTTATCGTTACCTAGGAGATGGACCAGAAGATCTGTCTTTAAACTACAATGACTTAATTGATGTCCTTTCAGAAGGTAATATTATCTTTCTTAATTACCCTTTGATTCCATGGCCCTGTGTGCATTTGCCTTTTTTATATTCTTTATTTTCAATTGAACATAAAAAGAAAGCAAGAAAGAATTTAGACAATAAAGCTATTGTGACGGGTGGAAACCACTGGCAACACTACAAATAGGAAACATTTGAGCCCTGTCAGTGGAATAGGCCCCTGATAGTGTTACAAACCTTAAATAATCCTAGCTAACCCAGTTAGATGCATCACTTGGGGATCATTACATCATGAATCCACATGATGGCAGTGTTGCCTAAGAAATGGACCTAACTAATAATAAATGGTCTAGCATTTCTAAATTATCTAAATTCTTCTTAATTTAGATAGAGACCTGGCCAGGTGGCATTGGCAACATTACCTGCCCTGCCACTGGTTGAGGCTCGCAACTTAGTTTGTTAAGGCAACAATACAGAGGTTATATAAGGGAGAAACCTGTGGATTGTACCGTTTGCTGTAACCAATGGATAATGCCTGTAACTTTGCTGTTTATCATGGATGGAAGCTCAAGCTCAGGGTCAATAAAGACCCTGTTGAATGCACCAAGGAGTGTCATCAATGGAGACCAGCGTCGACTATAGCAGTAAGTGCACTTCCAACCACACATGCCACACCAACCTGGGATGGCCTACCCTAGGTCCAAGAACCCCCCCTCGCTCCCCAGAGCACGTGCCCACGACCAGGCACGCGTCCGCTACACTATGAAGACATAAACACGGAGCACTTGCAGTGGATTAACAGGGCTTATAACCTCCCAATCACAAACGCCCAATATAACTCCCATTGTGATAAGATGTTTTAGCAGATTTGTCGCCCCCTCCTCCTACCTGTAGCAATAGTAATATAGAACTGGGACAAACCTAAATCCTTTGGTAATCTGTACTGGTAAAATGGAATTTGGGATACTAAAGCATGCCTATCCTTGCAAAGGCAAGTATCTCTACGTTATGCTGGGGAACCCGAAGCAGCACCATACTCTGATAGATGTGGAAGGAGGCACCAGTTGTGGCAGTCTGCACTGTGGCTTTTGGACCACTAGCACACCAAAATACAGGATTGGATGCAGTGAGGGGGGTTTCAGTGCCGAGAAGGCCTAGGCACCACCCCAGGTGTTAGCTACCTTTCTTTCCTCTAGTTTCTATCATTAGTCTTTATAATGTGTATCATTTATATTTTACATGGTATTTTATGTCCTTTCAGTGAATGATGAGTGGTTGGAAGGTCACTGCAATGGACGTATCGGGATATTCCCTAAGTGTTATGCCACAAAACTGTCGGAGTGAGACCTAACATGACTTTCGAGTAAACTCTATGGTGGACCCAACTCAAAGATTCAGCCAATGGCTGGAATGGAAAAAATGCAGAGTGCCATGTTTACTATCACAATGTACACTGAGATGGCTTTGTAACCTTCAGTATCTGCATGATATCATCGGTCAGGCCACAGCTTCATCTGTGCACAAGTAGAAAAACTGTCTACTGCTGACTTTCACACTGCCACACATTCTCTTTCTTAACACATCAAGAGGTGCCTGCCACTTTGAGTAACTGTCAAAGAAAGTGTTCCCCTGGCTATGGGGTCTGACAAACCTTCAGCTCCATCTATGCAAGAGTGACAAGTTAGACAGATGTAAAACTGTGACTGCCACATATTTTTTCCACAACTCTCCTTGTGATGACTATTGGATCTGGCAAACCCTGTGGGGAAAATGCAGGCCTGGTGCCGAGTACAATGCACTCTAGTTTGCTTGAGGTTCTAAAATCATGTCATTTATTGAAAGACTTTAAAAGCATGTCAGTTAAACCCTGTGTCTACAGCAGTGTTTACTTCCAGTGGTTTGTGTACCACTGGTGGTGTGCAGGTACCTATCAGACAGTATGCAGCAAGACTGGTCAGTGCCCCAACCAAACCTGTTGCCATATATACTTAATACAAGCCTGATTTTCTCCAAAAGGTGTTACAAAACTGCCGTATATATGCATTGTATGTATGTATGTATGCACTTTAACTAACTAGTTTGTTTATCTAACTAACAATTTAATTTCCTGTAATGTGATTAAATGTGCATGTGTCTCCAATGTAATACTTGAGATTATTAGAAAATTAGAAGCAGTTCTTAATAAAAAAAAAAAAACTGGGGATCCCTGTTGTAAAAAGCAATGGACTGATTCAAAAATTGTACAGTTCTGGGAATCAGACCCTTAGAAGTCAGAGAAATACACACCCTTTTTGCATATGGACCATTAGGGTTGCTGGCAGCAGAATAGCAGTAGCTTTTTACTGCTGACCAATAGCTCACCATCTGACCTGAAGATTATACTGCCCAGTCCTGCAGGTGATGGGGACACCACTAGAAACGCTACTTCACTAAATGCTGCCCGAGTAATCTTTTCATGTTCTTCCTAAATTGCATTCACTCCTTTCTCCCCGTTAACTGGAGAGATATATTGAAGCTAATTCAGCTAGCCCTTTGCCCAGGGCAACTGTTCCTTTTCCTGTCTTGCACAGCAGAGATGCATTTTTTTCATTCACTTGAGTACTTTCATTACTTTTGGACACAAATTTCTCCAGGTGGCAGCTTCTGTTGTTCCAGGGTTACCCCTTTGTCAGTAATAGCAGCTGCTATATTGTTGGGATGTTTTTGTTTCTTTTCCTTTTTTGTTGTGGCTGCTTTAGGCCATACTTACCAACTTTTCAGAGTGGGAAAGAGGTACATTTGTTAAATTAGGCCACGTCCCCTCATTGAGGAAGGATAGGAGATATGATGTAACAGTTCAAAACTTTAAATAGGCAAATGAATCATTTATTGATGCAGATCTGCATGTTACACCTCAAAGAGGGGCAAATGAGAAAAAAACGTGGGGTGGGGGGACATGGACTCAAAGGAGGGAGATTCTCTCCAAATCAGAGAAGTATGCTATAGGACATCCCTATTAGAACTGTCCTCTGGGTGCTCCTCTCCTCAGAACTTTAAACTTTAAAGCCTTAAAGTGGACCAACACCCACCCCTGATCGGCCCGGGAATCTATAAGATTCCCGGGCCGATCAGCTCCCGCCCCGTGGGGCATCCGAAATCGGGATGCCCCGCTGTGTGAAACCTCCCAGAAAGCCCCTAAAAACGTACCTTATCGGCGACGGACAAGCGACGGATAAGCTGCCGCCGCCTCCCGCACGTCCCTCTAGCAGGGCGCGTACCCGCGCCGGCCTTTTGTGAATGGCCGTCGCGGGCCGTCGCTTGTCCGTTGCCGATAAGGTAAGATTTTAGGGGCTGCCCCGCGGAAGTGGACCATCACCCAGGATAGTGAAAATCCTGGGTGTTGGTCCACTTTAAAGTCAACCACATGTCTGGACTGCTTACAAAATCATAATCATGTAACATCAGAATAATCATAGTAAAACTACAACTAGTTAGAAAACATACCTTGGAGAACCCTGAGGTCAAAACTAGTACTGTATCTGCTGACAACCTAACCTCCTCATAATTAAGAGGTATGAATATCTAAAGGGTTTATAGTAAGTGTACTTAAATACTTTAATGCTATTCTATTATGTAAATGCAATCTACACTGCTGATCAAAAGAATAACAATGTTTTGAACTTTTGACTTTCAGGGCTCCATTTTCCAGGTGTACAGCACGGCTTGCTTCATTTCTATTCTTTACATGTGGGTGCCTCCCAGCCATGGCTGTGGATCAGATGCAGGTAGGGGAAAGCCGAGGGTCAGGCGTTCGGCAGAGCTATGCTCTGGGCCGCAGACCCTCCATAAAGGGTAGCCGGCCATAGGTGATGGTGAGCCTATGGGGGGGGAGGAACCACCAAAATTGCCCAGGGTTATGCCCTTATCTGTGCCCACATGCTTTACTTTTACTTTATTTTTACCTTAGACGTTGTTGTTCCTGGCAGCTGTGTGGAAAATTGCCCGGGGTTATGCCCTTATCTGTGCCCACATGCTTTATTGTCATATGTTGTGCTTTTTACTTCATTTTTACCTCAGACTTTGTTGTTGCTGACAGCTGTGTGGATACTCGCCTTTCTTCGTTCCCACACCTCTTCCTCTTCCCCTCCATCTTGAGGCTGTGAGGGGGGGGGGCGGGAGCGGCATTTGAGGTGAGGCCTCGGCGTGTGCGGTGCTCCACCTCCTGGGGGGGGGCTCCTCCGTGGGCCGCCCCCCCCCCCCCCCCGCGCTCTCGGCGTCATTTTAGGCGCTGCGTGGCGCCCCTGTTCGCGCCTGCAGCAGGGGGTGGGGCCGCGCGGAGACGTGTTTTGCGTCATTGCTGCGTGGCCTGCCCCTCGAGTTTCGTCTTTGCTGCGCTCGGGCGCCATTTTCTGTGCTGTTCTTTTTGTCAATTGTGGACTCTGCCGAGGGTCCCCACAGGCTGACGGGCATCAATTTCACCACTCACTGCCTGCGTTTTTTCAGGTGCCGGCCTTCTGGACTCCCCGCTACCTCGCCGGTCAGGTCAGTGAGTCCCTCTTTCATCTGTGTAATTTTTTATGTGCATGTGCTGTGGGATGCTCATGAATATTTCTACTTGTGTCTTCTAGGTGGGCCCCCCCTCCCATTGCCAGCTGAGGGTTGTGGTTCCTCCCAGTCTCCTACACCCCCCTCTCTCCGCACCCTCTCCCCTTAAAGAGGGATTACTAAAAAGAGGGACAAAATTGGGGTTCACTTAGGTTTGGGCCGTTAGTGCCTTGTAACCTGTATTTTTATCACCATAATGGAGGCTTCTGGGGATAATGAGCTAGGGGCCCCATCTGGGCGGGTTAAGCTCTGCCCCATGTGTGGTACCAGCCCCCGGGCGGACTCAACGCGGTTTGTGTCACTTGCGCTGGGAGCGTACTTTTGGAACATGTTAGGGCGGGCATCCCTGCCCCTAGCCCTCTTTTACCTGCGGCCTCGCCAACGCCCCCACTGCAGCATTCAGCCCTCAGCGAGGGGGAAACTAGCAAGGGGTCCCAAGCCGATTTGACACACCGGGTGGCCAGCCTGGAGACACAGTTATCTCGCACGGTTATTGGGAAGGCCACGGGTAAGAAGCGGCACATCGAGCCGGGTTACTTGGATTTTGCTGACGACGATGATGATGATCCTTTCGGAGGTCGGGACTCCATGGAGGAGGGAGAGTTGAAGGACTCCGCTTCCTCAGGGGATCGGTCGCTCCGCTATGACAGCGAGCCTGGTTCCTCCTCTGACGAAGATATGTGGCTCCCTGACGACACGGAGAAGTTGCTGTCTTCTGTGTTTGAGACTTTGCATATTGTCCCTCCTAGAGCGGCTAAGAGGAAGCAGAGTGATTTATTTCGGCCTGAGAGACAGAGGCTTGTCTTCTGGAGCAGACCCACTTTTCCAATATGGTGTTTAAGGAATGGAAAGACCTAACAAATTGCCATTGGTGCCTAAGGGACTGGACAGGCGGTATCCCTTCCCTGAGGAGCTGATCTGCCTCTGGTCCCGTCCTCCTGCTGTGGATGCCCCTGTGTCGGGGTTATCCAACATTACGGTTATGCCGTCACACGATACTGCTTCCTTGCGCGACCTGCTGACAGGCGCATGGATCAGCTGGCTTGTCATGCGTTCACCCTTGTGGGTGCTGGGCTTCGCCCTGTCTGTGCCGCGGCCATTGTCTCTTTGACCATCAGGAAGAAGGTGAGACGCCTTGTAGATTTTGCCAAGTCTCGCAAGCAGGCGGAGGAGTATAAAGACCTCAAAGCCTGTGTGGATTTTATTGCTTTTGTAGTCCCAGCCATGGACGATAGTGTCCGGCTTGGCGACAGGGCTTTGGCCCTGCTTGTTGCGCTTTGTCGCTCACTAGTATCCCCTTCCTGGGGCTCAGGTTATTCGGCTTCACTTTCTGGTGGCCGGAGATATTCCTGGGGACGAGGTAGGTCTCGCGGTCGACCCAATCCCTCCTGGGGAGCTAAATCCATACCCCCTGCCAAGCCCTCTCAGGCATGAGGGGACGCTCTCACCCACCTGGGTGGGGGGACGGCTTCTGCTTTTTGCTCACATCTGGAAACAGCACTTCTTGGATCGGTGGATTCAGGAGGTGGTTTCCTCCTGGTACAAAATAGAGCTGGCAGTTTAGCCGCCCTCAATATTTCTTCAGTCGCGGATTTCCCAGAACACATTGATGGCGCAGGGCCTAAGAATGGCCGTTCAACGCCTTCTGCTATTAGGTGTGATTTGTCCCGTGCCTCGCCAGGAACGGGGTCGAGGGTTCTACTCCAATCTGTTCACGGTGCCCAAGAAGGACGGAACGCTGAGACCTATCCTGGATCTGAAGGGTCTCAACAAGTTTGTCAGAGTCAGACGTTTCCGCATGGAGAACTTACGGTCCGCGGTGAGCTCGCTTCGGTCCTGCGACTTCATGTGTGACAGTGGACATCAAGGATGCTTATCTGCACATCCCGATTTTTCAGGGACATCAGAAGTTCCTGAGGTTTGCTTTGAAGAAGCAGCATTACCAGTTTGTGGCACTGCCTTCCGGAATATCCTCAGCCCCCCGTGTGTTCACCAAGGTGCTGGCGGGCATCATGGCTATACTGAGGAACCAGGGCAATCGTGTTCTTCCTTATCTGAACGATTTGCTGATTGCTGCTCAGTCCCTTCAGCAGGCCGAGAGCGACACCTGGACGGTGTTATCCACTCTCGAGGATTTCGGATGGGTAATCATTTACCCCAAGTCTTCTATCGCTCCCTCAATGGTGAGGTCCTTTCTGGGCATGACGTTGGACACCTCTCAGGTCAAGGTATTCCTGCCCCAGCAGAAGGTGACGGGCCTCCAGACGCAGGTGCAGGCCTTACTGTCTTGTCAGTGGCCATCGATCCGTCTGGGGATGAAACTGGTGGGCCTAATGGTGTCATGCTTCGAGGCAGTGCCCTTCGCTCAGTTTCTCATGAGACCTCTTCAGTTGAATCTGTTGACCGGTTGGGACCGGACGCTGGAGTCCCTGGGACAGGAATTTTCACTGTCCCCCCTGGCCAGACAGTCCCTCTTGTGGTGGTTGGACCCCAGAAATCTGTCGGTGGGCAAGTCCTTTCTGCATCGCCGTTGGGAGATTGTCACCACGGACGCCAGTCTGACCGGCTGGGGAGGTTTTTGGCAAACTGAAATTCCAGGGCCAGTGGGGGCCGCAGGAGGCCCACTTGCCCATCAATCTCCTAGAGCTGAGAGCGATCCGTTTGGTGCGTCTTCACTTGAATCCCCATCTCAGGGGTCGTGCGATCCAAGATCCGCTCGGACAATCAGACGGCGGTTGCCTATGTCAATCAACCGGGGCGGGACTCGGAGCAAGCGAGCCCTCCAGGAGGTGACCCCGGAGAATGTTCCCTGCATCTCAGCGGTTTACATCCCCGGGGTAGAGAACCAGGAGGCAGGGGGCCTCTCGTTTGGGGGAATGGTCTCTCAGCAACAAGAGCTTTCACGTTCTGTGTCTCTGCTGGGGTCTACCGGATGTGGACCTGTTTGCGTCCAGACACAATCACAGGCTCCCAGGGCTTCTCACACAGGGGTCGCTGTGGCACCCCAATTTACAGACGCTGGCTTTGACGGCCTGGCTATTGAAACCTCAATCCTACGGAGAAGGGGTTGTCTGCTAAGGTTGTTCAGACCATGATTCAGGCGTGGAAGAAGTTTTCTTCCATGATTTACTACAGAGTTTGGCATGCCTACATTGCTTGGTGTGAATCCAAGAGTTTCCCTTGTCGCACATTCTCTTTTTTAGGATTTTGGAATTTTTACAACATGGCTTAGCCTTGGGTCTACAGCTTGGCACCCTCAAGGGCCAGGTCTCGGCCTTGGCCGTCTTTTTCCAAAGATCCTTTGCCAATCATAGACTGCTTTGTTCTTTTTTTCAAGGAGTTACCCATGTACGTCCACCGCGTAAGCCTGTATTACCGGTGTGGGATTTGAATTTGGTGCTTTCTGCTCTCCAGGATCCCCCCTTTGAGCGTTGGTGCGATGCTGCCTTGTCTATCCTGACTCTAAAGGTGGTCTTTTTGGTAGCCATCACCTCGGTACGCCGGGTGTCAGAACCGGCTGCACTTTGTATGAAGCCCCCTTACTTTGAGCGTCATAAGGATAAGGTGGGTTTTTCGGTTTAAAACCTGATTTTTTATCTAAGGTCGTGTCTCCCTTTCATCTTAATGAGGAGGTTATTTTACCTTCTCTGTGTCCGGATCCGTCTAACTCTAAGGAAAGGGCCCTTTGTTCCGTGGATGTGGTCAGAGCCATTAAGTACTACCTGGTTGCGACTGAATCCTTCAGGAAGTCGGATTCTCTTTTTGTCCTCTCTGAAGGTGTTAGGAAGGGTTTGTCTCCGGCTAAGTCCACTCTTAGTAGGTGGATTAGACAGGAGGTGGCGCAAGCCTACTCTGCCAAGGGGAAGAATCCCCCTTTTTGTGTTACTGCTCACTCTACTAGAGCTTGTTTAGGGGTTATAATACCGCGCTGCTCACAATGACATAGTAAAGATAAAAATACAATAAAGATACAGTGTTTTAAACCGATGGAGCTCAACGTGTTCTATAGGATTCCAGGTCCTACACAAAAGTTCACAAATGTCATAAATATATATGAATACGCAGAGCTCTTGATAGTCCACCGTGCTGTCAGGCAAATCCACACGTGTTCACACACTATATAGGCCGCCACCACACACTCAAGCCTCTTACCAGATGGCTATTGTAAATCAGCAAAAGGAAAGATCTTTCTCACATCAATCCAGGTCTTCTTTAAATTGCTCCTAATCACCAGAGAAGCCTCAATCGTTCAGATTAACCAAAGGCTTAATCTGGCAAAACCTCAACTCCCAATCCAGGGCGATAATCAGAAAAGGGGAGCTTTTATGTGATGCCTTAATGTAGGCCTTTTCCTGTGGCACTCGCTGCTTCTTCACATGAAAAGCTCAATCCAATCGCAGGCACTTTGCCGTTCGGCACAAACCAAAATTTTCAGGATATCTTTATCCTCTGCGCTTGACAGATTCCGGGATGATGATGGTGGGGCAGCGGACACACGCGAGTACCTGGTGGCTGGCGGCAGCGCTCCGCTCTTTCCTCACAGCGGTTCTCTGGTGTTCTCCTTCCTCTACTAGAGCTATTGGTGCTTCCTGGGCTTTTCAGCACCAGGCCTCTGTTGAACAAGTTTGTAAGGCCGCTACCTGGTCTTCGGTCATACCTTTACTAAGTTTTACAAGGTTGATGTTTTGGCATCAGCTGATGCTGCTTTTGGCCGAAAGGTGCTTTAGGCGGTAGTGAAATGAACTACATGCTTTCCGCTCTGGGGATCCCGCCCTATTTTGGACACTGCTGTTGGATGTCCCACATGTAAAGAATTGAAATGAAGCAAGCCGTGCTGTACACCTGGGAAAATACAATTCTGTGATTACTCACCTGTAGAATTGTTTTTACGGTGTACAGCACGGCTTGCTTTATCCCACCCTTGTTATCGTTGTTCTCTTTTGCCTTGTTATGGTGATTTTGTTGAGAGAGTTCCTTTTTGTGGGCTGTGTTTTTACTAACATGGTCCTTGGCTCCCGGCTTCTTGCATTACTGCTTTCAAACACTGGGGTCTTCTGGGTAATTCTGGCCCTTATATGGGCCGGGAGGGGCCAGAAGTCTTCCTGCAGTCGACTGCGTCACCTGCAGTGGATTACCCACATGTAAAGAATAGAAATGAAGCAAGCCGTGCTGTACACCGTAAAAACAATTCTACAGGTGAGTAATCACAGAATTGTATTATTTCACCATTCACTACAGATTCGAACATGAGACTACCATCATTCGAATACATAAATTAGACTATAAAAATGTGATTAGTTATGAAGATTATCATCCTGTAACTGCATTGTTACTGTTTCATTCCTATAATTGTAAATATTTGAGAGAAAGTCTGTTATGGACAGCACTAGTGATAATAAAGCAAAACTGTAACTATGGTGTGCTCACTTGGCTTGGTAAAAGGATAATGCAACAGCAAAAGTACAGAGAGATTGGGTCCCCACACACCCTGAGATTACCAAGCCTTACAAATAAGTGGCACTAACCACTAGATGTACACATATAAATAATTTTTATTTTATATACACATAGCCAAAAAAGGACAATACAATACACTATTAAAAATAAATATACACAATATACACCGGGGGGCGCCAGTGCTCGATCTAAAAATATATGCTGTTATAAATCATGTATATACAACAAGGCTGGGCAAAATATGACAGTGCTTCTCTAATAAAAAAGTGCCAGTGCAAAACTCTTATAATAGAATTAATTATATACAATTGTGCAAAATATGCTATAAACTACACTGTATGTAAACAAACAATAAAGTGCCTGTGCAAGAAATACCTATCCTTCAAAACTATAAGGACCAGCCAGGGTGAATGGAAAAGATATATAGCAAACAGTCAATGATAATACGAACCAACTGGGCTTCCCCCCGCCAGCAAGTAACGGGTGCAGGTGACGATACGCGTTGGCGGGCATGCTGGCGGGGGGAGGCCCAGTTACACCCCTGCTTCTACACATGTTGCTGCATACTGCTCAACTCGTTAAGGTTTGAGGACTCTGGGGCCTAGTCTTGGACCTCTACTTTGTTGTCATTGAACCATTTCTTTGACAACAGTGTATGCTTTGTGTCATTGTCCTGCTGGAACGTCCTTTATATACCTGTAGTATGTGAGTGTACGAAGTAACTCGTCTTGTAGAATACTTACATATAGCTCAGTTTGAGACCACCATCAATCCTGGTCAGGTATCCAGTGCCCTTGGCTGTAAAACCTCATATTATCAGGCTTTCTCCACCAAACTTGCCAGCTCCTTCAATTTTTAGATATCCCCTCTCTTGTTTCTTCCACACCCATTTCCACACATCCGAGGCCAGTCTATTGACTTTCTTTGTTCCAACTGTCCACATTATAAACATGGGCCAATGCTTCTTATGATGATATTAAAGTCAAAGCTTTCACACCTTTTTTGGGCCACCATTCTAGATTAATGTTTTGCGCATTGCACAGTGCTTGCATTGTCATCTGTGATCGCACTATTACAAAGTATAAAACCCACCTCCACTGCCGTTTGTTGTGCCATGACTGACAGACAGAACAATATTATACTCTAAGTGTGCCATACACTCCACTTAGATCTTCATGACATCTGGGTAATCTCCAGCAGAGGGCGAACTTCTGCAGAGATGAATATGCAAAAAAAGAAAGCCCCTCCCTTGGGACCTCCCACCAATTCCCCAGTTCCTTCTCTGCAGGGTAGGCGACAAGACAGAAGATGAAGACTTCTTTACTTACAGGTAAGCCGGGCTCGCGCCCGGCCGTCTATTGTCCCTATTACTGTCAGGACCCTTTCTAAATTTCCCCTATATTGAGCCTCCCAGCTTAGGCTGCGGGTCCTGGTGAAGGTAGGAGCACCCTATGGGTGCAGAAGGAGCACTGCTCCACCATGAGACCTCACTATGGGGTAGGCGGTTATCCAGGTTTCTTGGTGATCCTGGTGTGGGATGCCCCGTCCCTCTATGCCTATTGCCGGATTCTGGCAGGGTTCTCCCCCTTCCGGGTCCCTTATTCCCCTCTAGGGGGGGTGGGGGTGGGGTTGCCTGGCCTGGCCGTTATTTCATTTTTCCCACTTATGCCCCTGTGTGTGTTGGTGTGTTATTCACTGTGTGTGTGTGTGCGTGTGGCAGACAGGGAGTGATTTTACTTGGACATGTCAGGGCTGTGGCAGCCTGGGGAGCTTCTCCCCCTCAGGCTGTGTTCGGGAAGGGGGCCGTGGTAGCCCCGCCCCCTTCTTTGGCGCGTTTTCTGTGCTCGTTTCTAGGGATCCGCGTTACTGGGAGGGGGGCGTGGCCTCGGAGAGCGTGCGTTCTGCACTGGCCCACCCTCCCCCTGCTCTCCCCCTTCATGCATGAGGCTTCCTGGGGGCCATCTTCTATCAGGATCTGAGCTGTGCTCCGTGTGGTAAGGGCCAGATGGCCACTTCCTTAGCTTGTATGGGGGCTCCTCTCTAGCGGGGGCCCCCACTGGTCGCGGACATGTGTGTGTGTGTGTGGTTTCTTTTTTTATAGGCATATACCCCTCGATTCAAAGAGCAAAAGTTAATTGATTTCGTATCGAGAATCGTAAGTTTGGGTGGGTGTTAGTCATTTTTTCCTGTTTTTTTGGCCATTCCCGACTCGCACGAGCCTACGTACGAATGCGTATATGCTCTTACGATCAGCGGCAGTGCGTTCGTAAATTTTCGGATCAAAACGTAAAACTTAGGATCAAATCCTAAAACTTACGATCAAAACGTAAAACTTAGGATAATTGGATGTGTTTAGGTGTGATTCAGAGAAACCTGTAAACGCGTTTTAAAAGAAAGCCACAGCCGACACCTTTTAGCAGCCGGATTGCTGTTCGTGAACAGGTTTTTTGGCTATGTGGAGGAGTCTGGGCGTCTTGTGCTCCAATGAACTGCATGTATCAGCATGGCCGAGGCCATTAATTGTATGGCAATGCATGCCTGATTTAATACATTTCCATGTATGCCTTATAAAAGCATTTTAATGTGGACCTTAATTAGTCCTTTGCATGTAAACCTTTATTTTGCAATATATTTGCGTTAATTAAAAAAACTTATGTCCTTTGTTATTTATTGTTAAATTGATGTACTAGAATAATATTTTTAGATTGCATTTATTGTTTTAGTTGTTTACCTTTGCTTTGTTTAATTAGTTAAGCACATCTTTGGTCAGATGCATCACACTTACTGAGGAGAGGAGAGCGGGATAAAGTGCAGGATGTGGGTTACTGCTGTATTTTGCCCACAGAGCTGGGGGCACGGACAGTCACAAGGCCCTTTCTGTTTGCAGGCTGCCCGAGAATACCTGAGCCGCCATCTTGGCTGTTTCTAGACTCATAACATGCAGAAGTTGCTGGGTGTTTTTTAATATTTGAGAGCAATCTGTATGTAGAGGGTGTGGCTAACCACACACCAAAAATTTAAGTTGTACCATTTGAAGCCAAAATATTAAAATTAAATCCACAAGTAAAAAATGCAAGTTAACTAAAAATTAAACAAAGGAAGATTTTATTATGCAAATGCATTCATTAATGGTTGGTTTCTACAAAATGAATGAAATAAAGAAAAATAAGACCAAATATTTAGAATGCACTTTAATGAGCTAAGTTTGTAGTGCGCGGCCGCAAGATCAGAAGGATTTACGTCCAGACCAAAAAGGAAAAAGGGCAAAACCAATGTTGCAACCTGAGAAATGAAACGGAAAATTCAGGATGGAAACTGACATAGGTCTGATTCCCGAACTGCCATACGAACGGACGTATATTTTAGGATAGAAGCGTATTTGCTTATTGAATCACTCGCAAGTTCATACGAACGCACGAGCGGACGTGAAAAATAGGATGATCGTGAGCCAAATCCAAGCTGTTACATGTTTCTTTGAATCAACCCAATACTGTATGGTTATTGCCATATTTATCTAGCATTGCACTTATGTTGCCTGTTTTGTGTGTTACAGATTGCCCTGTATATGTGCATATTAAGGTGTCCTCCTGGTCCTGGGGTTCCTAGTGTAAAATTGTTCACCTCAAATCCTCCCACCTGGACATTTAAGGGGCATCCCGGTTTGCTTAAGCATAAATTCCCTGCGGTCTTGCGACTGACCACAAAAATTCACCATATGGAGGCTCTGCAGGATACTGGGCTCGGGCTCCCTCTGGGACTATCCAGGCCATGTGTGGGGTAATGTGCTGATCTGTATACCATACGCACAAAAGGCCATAACGCGGCAGTCTGGTACCCAGCCTTCTGGGTCGGCTCCTCCCGCTTCATCGCCTTCCCCTCCCCACCTTATCCGTACCCCAAGTGACATTGGTACCAGTGGGGAGTCGCTTTCTGATGTTTGGGCTAGGTTGGCCAGCATCGAGAAATTTATTGCTAGCATGGTGGGCAAGAAGGCCCAGGCTAAAAAGAGACATTTGTCGTCGGCCCAGCCCTTGTGGGATGTTGACGACGATTCCGCTGATTTGTCAGATTATTCCCCGTTAGAGGAGGGGGAATTGTATCAGGAAACAGAGGCTGACTATGTTCAGTCTGGGAATGCCAATGTCGGGCAGGCGCTGGGGGATGCCGTAGATACGGCCACTGTTTTGTCACATTTATTGGAGGTGTTGGATATTGAACCGCCTGAGGCGCCTCCTCTCAAGAAGGGGGAATTTTTTGGGGCCTGCAAACCCCGTCTGGAATTCCCTACCCAGGGTCACTTTGATGCGCTGATCCTTAGAGAATGGGAGAGGCCCAGTCGGCTTCCTGGTGCTCCTCAGGGATGGGATAAGAAGTATCCTTTTCTGGTGGAGGCGGTTAAGCGCTGGTCTTCTCCTCCCGAGGTCGACGAGCCAGTTTTAGGCTTGACCTGCTCTTCTGTGCTGAACACCCCTGACGCCACTTCCCTTAAGGATGGCGAGGATAAGCGTCTTGATCAGATGGCGTGCCACGCATTTGCCAACGTGGGCTCGGCCCTGCGGCCTGTTAGCGCATCTGCCGTGGTGTCGCTTGCTACCAGGTCTCTTATCAGGGACTGGCTGAATAATTCTCAGTTTGATCCAGCTGGCGCTGAGTTCGCTATCCTTAAGAAATGCGAATTGTTCATGGATTTTGTCATGACTGCGATGGAAGATTCTATTGTCGTGTGTAGTAGGACTTCAGCCTTACTGGTGGCTATGCGTAGATTGGTCTGGCTCCACCAGTGGACAGCGGACGTTGGGGCCAAGAAGTCGCTCACAGCTCTTCCCTTCTTGGGTTCGCGGCTGTTTGGAGATAAATTGGATGCTGTTGCTAAAGGAGGTAAGTTACCTCAGCGGAGGAGGGCGGGCTCGTTCACTCCTTCCTTTCGAGGGGCCAGAGCGGTTAGGGGTTTGGCCTTCTCGGGTGTCAGGGGCTCGTCCTGGAACAGAGGCAGAGGTCGGGCACGTCCCGCGCCTGCCCGGGATTCCAAGCCCAAGCCTGCCGTTAAACCGGCTCAGCAATGAAGAGGCGGCCTCACCCGCAAGGGTGGGGGGACGGCTGCGGCTCTTCTTCCAGGTCTGGGCCCGGGAGGTCACAGACAATTGGATCTTGGAAGTGGTCTCCTCTGGGTACAAACTGGAGTTCGAGTACTGGCCGCCCCCAAGATTCTTAAGGTCTCGGGTGCCCTCGGACCCTCAGGCTGCACAGGGGCTCCTGTTAGCAGTAAAAAACCTTCTGGACATGGGGGTTATATGCCTGGTGCCTCTGTCGGAGAGAGGCAGGGGTTACTACTCCAACCTTTTCACGGTTCCCAAAAAGGAGGGTTCGGTGAGACCTTTTCTAGTTCTCAAGGTTCTCAACAGGTTTATCAGAGCCAAAAACTCTGCGCTCGGCTATCAATTCCCTTCGCCAAGGGGATTTTATGACATCCATGGACATCAAGGATGCGTATCTGCATATTCCGATTTTTCTGGCACATCAGAGATTCTTCCGGTTTGCGGTGGAGGATCAACATTATCAGTTTGTAGCTCTTCCCTTCGGTCTGACCTCGGCACCGAGGGTCTTCACCAAGGTCTTGGCGGGCATAATGGCTCTGCTCAGAGCTCAGGCCATTCGCATAGTGACTTATCTGGACGATCTGTTGATCTCAGCTTCTTCCCTCCGTCAGGCGGAGCTGGGCACCCACCAGGTGGTGTCGACCCTGGAGAGGTTCGGGTGGGTGATCAACCGCACCAAGTTTTCTCTCTCCCTGTCTCGTGTGATCTCATTTCTGGGCATGAATCTGGACACCATTCGGGCCAGAGTGTTTCTGCCCCAGACCAAGGTGCAGGGGATTAAGGGCCTGATCCTTCTTCTTCTGGCCAGTCCTTGTCCCTCTATCCGACAGGGTATGAAACTGGTGGGTTTGATGGTACCCTCCTTCGAGGTGGTACCGTTTGCACAGTTTCACATGAGATCTCTTCAACTTCGCCTATTGACGTATTGGGACAGGTGCCCGCAGTCATTGGATCAACCTTTCAGGATGTCTCCCAGGGTTCGGCAGTCCTTTCGGTGGTGGCTGGACTCGAGCAATCTGGCGAAGGGCAGATCTTTTCTGGTCCCTTGTTGGGAGACGGTTACCACGGATGCCAGCCTTTTGGGCTGGGGAGGTTATTGGAAAAGTCATCAGTTCAGCGGGGTGTGGGGTCCCCAGGAGACTCACACCCCCATCAATGTTTTGGCGCTCAGAGCCATCCGACTGGTTTTGGCTCGGCTGACCTCACATTTACGGGGTCTACCGGTTCAGGTTCGTTCGGACAACCGAACAGCAGTAGCTTACATAAATCACCAAGGAGGGACTCGCAGCAGGAGTGCCCTCAGGGAAGTCTCTCTGATCCTGCATTGGGCGGAGAGTAATGTTCCTTGCCTTTCGGCAGTCTACATTCCGGGAGTGGAGAACACGGAGGCGGATTCCCTGAGCAGGGGATCCTCTCGCCACGGAGAGTGGTCTCTCAACCCCGAGGTGTTTCTGGATCTTTGCCGCAAGTGGGGGACTCCGGAGGTGGATCTCTTTGCCTCAAGGCACAATCACAAACTTCCGGCCTTTGTGTCTCTTTCTCAGGATCCTCTGTCTCTGGCAGTGGATGCCTAGTCACTGGCTTGGAAGGAGTTGGGTTTTCTGTACCTGTTTCCACCTGTCTCCATGCTGGGCAAGATAGTTCGCAAACTGGTTCTAGAAGGGGCACCAACGATTCTGGTGGCTCCAAGGTGGCCAAGAAGAAGGGTTTGGTACGCAGATGTCTTAAGGATGGCTGTAGACCAGTACCGGCTTCCCTTGTTGCCGGACCTGCTATCTCAGGGTCATCTACTTTACCCCAATTTACAAACGCTGGCTTTGACGGCTTGGCTGCTGAAACCTTCATCTTGAAAGAGGAAGGTTTGTCTGAGGCTGTTGTTCACACCCTGATTAGGGCTAGGAAGCGGTCCTCTTCTGGCATTTACTATAGGACTTGGGAGGTCCTATATTGATTGGTGTGAGGCTAGGGCCTTGCCTTGTAGGGTTTATTTGATACCCAGGATTTTGGAGTTTCTTCAGCATAATCTGGATCTTGGGTTCCAGCTTAGTACTTTGAAAGGACAGGTTTCTGCTCTGTCAGTTTTCTTCCAGAGGTCTTTTGCTGTACACCCGCTGGTTAAGACTTTTTTCCAAGGGGTCGCGCATGTGCGGCCCCCTCGGAAGGCTGTAGTTCCTGTTTGGGATTTGAATTTGGTTCTTTCGGCTCTGCAGGGTCCTCCTTTTGAGCCGCTACAGGATATTGCTCTTTCGTTCTCACTCAGAAGGTTGCTTTCTTGATGGCTATTACCTCTGTTCGGCGTGTCTCTGAGTTGGCGGTCCTGTCGAGTCAGGCCCCTTACTTTGAGAGACACCAGGATAAGGTGGTTTTTCGTTTTAAGCCGGATTTCCTTCCCTAAGGTGGTGTCTGCTTTCCACCTCAATCGGGATATTGTTCTCCCTTCCTTGTGTCCTAAGCCTAACAATGACAAGGAGAGGGTTCTGCACAATTTGGATGTTGTTTGCTGTGTGAAGTACTATTTGGTGACTACTTCTTCCTTCCGCAAGACGGGCGCTTTTTTTGTGGTGCCCTGCGGGCCCAGGAAAGGGTTGGCGCCTGCTAAGTCTACAATTAGCAAATGCATTCGTCAGGCCATTGTTGGGGCCTATGCTGCTAAGGGGAGGACTCCCCCATTTAGGGTCACTGCGCACTCTACTCGTGCTGTTGGTGCATCCTGGGCTTTTCAGCACCAGGCTTCTGTTGAACAAGTTTGTAAGGCTGCTACTTGGTCTTCCGTTCATACTTTTTCCAAGTTTTACAAGGTTGATGTGCGGGCTTCAGCGGATGCTGTTTTTGGCCGCAAGGTTCTGCAAGCTGCAGTGGTTTGAGTTGGTGCATTCTTTACTGTTTCTGGTTCCCACCCATGACGGACACTGCTATTGGATGTCCCACATGTCATGGAGATCGAAGTGGAGTGTATGGCACACTTAGAATAATACCGTTTTGTGAGTACTAACCTTTAAAACGGGTATTATGAGTGTGCCATACACTCCACTTCGCCCTACCCCTTTTTTCAGGTATTCTGGGGATTTTATATGGTGAACCATTGGTTTTGATTGTTAAGGGTATAATTGGTTCTTCCTGGTCCCCTTACTGCTTATATACACTGGGGAATTGGTGGGAGGTCCCAGGTATATATGGACCGGGAGGGGCTTTCTTTTTTTGCATATTCATCTCTGCAGAAGTTCGCCCTCTACTGGAGATTACCCACATGTCATGAAGATCGAAGTGGAGTGTATGGCACACTCACAATACCCGTTTTAAAGGTGAGTACTCACAAAACGGTATTTTCACCACCAGGAGCAAAACAATAACAATGCAGTTACATGACAAGAATCAACATAACTTATCATATGTTAAATAGTCGCAAGCTGAATTTATGTTTGAGATAGCCAAGATGATTGTCTATAAAATTATGGTAGTCTCAAGTTCAAAGCTGTAGTGGATGGTGCAACTGAAAGTCAAAAGCACAAAACATTGTTACACTTTGTATTGTATTCCCTTGTCTCATCCAGAGGGGCACAGAAAACCCCAATGGAAGTCTCTCTTTTCTCTCCGAGCAGGTGGATGTATAAAATACCTTCAAAAGCCAGCTTGATGTAAAGGCCTGCAGTGCCACACCTATACTGACTTCGACCACAAGGACGTGATTTTTGTTACAGGGACTGTAAAGTCAGAAAATAAGGAAAAGGTTACTCACCTTTTCCTTTCTGCTGTCTCACGTCTCATTTTCTGAGATTGGGTCTCCTGATGTCTTTCTGATGCTCCTCATGTCTGTCATGGTCCTGTGCATGCCCACTCTATTCATGGCAATAAGCATGCCTAGGCAGACACTGGCATGCCCCCTCCATTTCAGTGAATAGAGTTGGGCACACACAGAATAGTAGTGACATTAAGCGTTGGTTGGGTTCTCAAGGAATTTGGAATTCTGGAGAGTGTGGACTCTCAGAAACACTTGTTCTCAGAAACGGGGATGTTTCTAAGCAACAGACCAGGGGGAATCTACTTTGGGGGAAAAAAGACAAGTATCATTTTTTTCTGGCTTTACAGTTCATTTAAAGGTGGATACATATATTTTACACCAAAATCAATAATGTAATACTAAAGTAGGACACACCTAGATCATGTTCCTTTAGTCATGAGTGCCATCTAGTGGATGACATGTGGAATATTTCATGCTCAACGACATCTGATAAAAAATAGCTAGAATATTGATATATATTATATTTTATTTTATATAGTCTTTATTAATCATAACACTTTCTAAATCAAAATATAAATTACATTGAATCAGTTGCCTCTAACACAGCAGCAGTTCTTTTGGGCAAATTTGCATACAGTTCATGGAAGTGTGGCAAAAATCCTAAGGTGCTTGCATCAGTCTCTAAGTTTGACAGGGCTCTGTGAGTGCCAAAACCATGTGTTACATGATTCCTTGCTCTTCACTTGAAGATTCTTCTTTCTTTCTGTGATGTGCATTTTGTTGTGCGGGATGCTTGTAAAGTTCCATCAATAGCCTTGGAAGTTTCTGGCCTAAAACTCAATTGTAGCAAACAAAAATATTGCCCCATCCCCTGGTTTGGGCATTTCTATCACCCACTTGTCCCTTCATTTGGTGCCACACTGGGTCATACTGTATTGGTTATTTCCCACTTCTGTATCCTCCTTTATACCCAAATAGATTGTAAGCTCTTCCTTCTTTATCCTCCCTTATACCCTAATAAATTGTAAGCTCTTCTCCTTCTGTATCCTCCCTTATACCCTAATATATTGTAAGCTCTTCACCTTCTGTATCCTCCCTTATACCCCAATAGATTGTAAGCTATTCCTCCTTCTGTATCCTCCCTATACACTAATAGATTGTAAGCTCTTCCTTGTTCTGTATCCTCCCTTATACCCTAATAAATTGTAACTTTTTTTATTAAGTAAAATCAAGCAATCATATACAATATATACAATATATACAAAGTTACAATAATAAATAAATAAAATAAAATAAATAATAACTAAACAAAAAGAAACAGGCCTAACAATTCGGCATATAATATCCATTATTGTATATACAATCCTATCTACAACCTAACACTACACTATACACAATTCAGCAGGAAGACTAAGAGACCCCGTCACCTGTGCATGCAGCCATTCTTCAAAAATCTGTCGTTGTTATAAAAAATCTATGGGTGATAAGAGACAGAAAAGCCCACCCAGAGGGAAGTCATGAGGACTAAGGAGGCCTGATGTTCCTCCACGCCTTCAGCCAGGCCCCCCGTTCCCACCTGTCCCTCTCAAGCACCCGGATCTTGCCCACCTCATGCAGGATGTCATGCACCACCACCGGGACAGGGAGGACTTTCTTCGTAATGCAGAGCTGGCACCGTGCATTCCACGTGAAATAGCGAATCACTAGACTAACTAGATACAAAGTGTCCAAACAAAAATCCCCTCTGTTCTTGAATGCCCCGTACACCCACTCAGCATAGGAAAGCTGGGAGAAGAAGGGGGCACCGAGGGCCAACCCCACCTGTTTACACACATCTACATTAAAGGGACACCGGAGCAGGAAGTGGTCCATAGTCTCCACCTCATCCTGACACTCCTCACGGAGACAAATTATCTCTGGCAGGCTGCGACTCTTCCGGATCCCCCTAAGGTAGAGTTTTCCTTGGAAGGAGAGCCAGGCTATATCCCGGTATTTCAAAGGAATTCTTGAGGAGTTAATAAGCCTCAAACCCTCCCTCATGATGGAGCCTGGGCAATCCCTGAGGGACAATGGCTCATGAAAAGCCAGACCCAGGACCCGACTCACCAGAAGCTTCCTCGGAGTAGATCTCATGTCCTCTGCCGTCAATTGCCATTGCCGAAGTATTTTCAAGCACGGGGCAACATAGGCCGGGAGCTGAGCCTGAGGAACTCGAGGGCTTTTCACCCGGCCACCATTCTCCCAGTCTCGCAGGAAGGGCTTAAACCAGGACTGGAAAATACCCACCCAGCCAGGCGGGCTCTCTGCCAACATGCTTCCAAAATTATGTTTCAGAAACAAGAGAGAGAAAAACACTACTGGGTTGACCATCCCTAGGCCACCCTCCCGCCTGGATAGGTAAGTGACATTTCTTTTCACCAGGTTCATGCGGTTTCCCCATAACATCTGGAAAAACACGCTGTAGACCCTGGTGTAGAGAGATACTGGCAAAACACAGACGAAGCTGACGTATAAAAAGATGGGGATCAGGTAGGTCTTGATAAGGTCAACCCTTTCCCTGAGAGACATTTTCCAGCTCTTCCAGACTGCAACCTTGGCATTGGCAATTTCCAGCCTGCTCTCCCAGTTTTTTTGGCCATAATCACCAGGACCGAAATTAATGCCAAGGATCTTAATTTCCTGCTGGGGCATTGGGAAGGCGTCCGGAAGTTCGAAGCCCTCACCCTCCTCACCTATCCAGAAAACTTCACTCTTCTCATGATTGACCTTGGAGCCCGACGCTTCTGTATACTGTGCTATTAGAGAGGCCACCTCCTCTGCCTCATTTGTCCCAGAGACAATCACAGATACATCATCAGCATAGGCAATGACCTTCAGAGGAGGCTCACCAGGCACACCCAGAGGAACCCCACATAACATGCTGCTCTTGACCCTCCTTATAAAGGGATCGATTGCAAACACATACAGTAAGGGACTCAGAGGGCATCCCTGTCGCACACCAGAGCCAACTTTGAAAGGCCTTCCAACCCAACCATTAACAAGAGGGAAGCTCTCAGCCCCTTCATACAGGGTTTGTAGCCAATTAATGAACCGCCCTGGCAGGCCGTACTTACCAAGAAGCAGCCATAGGTACTCATGATTGACCCTATCAAAAGCCTTTGCCTGATCTAACGCCAACAAGTACTTTCCCCAGCCTGCAGCCCTGCATCGCTCCAAGGCCTCCCGGACAGCTAAAACCGCAGAGAAGGTGCTCCTACCTTGGATGGAGCAGTGCTGATGACGGGAAAGCAGTTGCTCCGCTACTGACGACAAGCGCCAGAACAAAATCTTTGCCAGTATCTTTCTATCGACATTGAGAAGGCTGATGGGGCGCCAGTTCTCAATCATCGAAGAGTCCTTTCCTTTTGACAGAAGGATCACAGCCGAGCGCCTCATGGAGGGAGGGAGGGAACCCTCTGCCAGACAGCAATTAAAGACCTCCACCAAATGTGGTGCCAGGATGGTCTTAAAACATTTATAAAATTCAGCTGTCAGACCATCTGACCCGGGCGACTTTTTGATGGCAAGGTGATCAATCGCACTTACCACCTCATCGGCAGTGACCAGCTCTGTCAAGCTAGTGATAGAACGGTCACCATTTTCCAATCCTGGAGTAGAATCCAGGAAACTTTCCATCTTTGCCCGGTCAAGAACCTTTCTGCCCAGGAGGTCAGCATAAAAGGACCTAATAATCTCCAGGATCCCAGATTTAGATCTCACCAGGGAACCTGTGCTATCCTTCGGACCAAGGACAGTCTTGAGAGCTGCAGCCTGTCTGCAATTCTGATAGGGATCGGGTGAGTGGTATTTCCCATAATCCCTTTCCAGAACCAGAGAAGCATGCCGGTCATACTGACACTTCCTGAGGAGAAGCTTGACTTCAGAGATTGCCCCTTGATCTCCACCATTCGAGACAAGGATGTCAAGTTTCCTCCGCAAGCGCTGGTAGGCAATGTATTTATTAAGCTGTTTTCTTTTTCCTAGGCCCCTGAAAAGCCCAGCAATTCTCATTTTGGTCAGCTCCCACCACTCAGACCTGCTGCTGCAAAAATCCTTAATGGAAACCTGTGCCTGAAAAAAATCCTCAAAAGATTGTCTTACCCCCTCCTCCTCAAGGAGAGCCGAATTCATCCTCCAGATGCCCCTTCCTCTAGGGGGTGTATCAGAGGCATTCAAGACCATCGATAGCAAAAGGTGATCGGAGAACTCGACCGCCTGCAGCCGCGGAGGCTGAGAAGCCGAGCCCTCCTTCAAAAAAAACCTGTCTATTCTACTCTGACTGCTACCTCGCTGAAAAGTGAAGCCCGTGAGGTCTGGGGAGTGCTTAATGTGCACATCTTCCAGACCTGCCTCTCTAACCATGCTATTCAAAAAGAGACTATCGCAGCCCAGCTTGCCTTTGAAGCCTCTCCTGTCCATGGGCCTAGTCACGGTGTTAAAATCACCTCCAAAGACTACTGGCCGGGCCGTAAAAAGGAACGGCTTGATCTTTGTAAGGAGGCATTTCCTGTCCCACTTAGTTTGGGGTCCATAGATATTTATTAGGCGCAGGTCCTGCCCCCTTACAATGACGTCCAAGACCATGCACCTCCCGATCTCCACCTCAATGACTCGCCGACAAGTTACCATGTCGGTTTTAAAAAGCACCGCCACTCCGCTGTAAGGCTCGGCCGCAAGAGACCAAAAAGAGGGTCCGTGCCTCCACTCCCGCTTCACAGCGTGAAGGTCGGCCAGACTGGCCAATCTGGTCTCTTGCAAAAACAAAATGTCAGCATCAAACTGGCTGAGAAAAAATAAGGCCATAAAACGAGCGCTTACAGATTTAATGCTGGCAACATTAATAGTTGCCAGAGGGGGAACTGCCATCAGAGTCATTCGGGAGAATGTCTCTTAGCCTTCCCTCTGGCCTCACTATCAGATCCCTCACGCTTACTGGAGGAGACTGGTGTTTCCTCCTCCATATCTGAGGCCTCAGAATCAAAAGAAGAAATCTCTATTGAGTCCTCAGAAAGTACCTCAAACCGGTTGAAGAGCTGCACCCCATGGCTCTTCCCCGGTTCTGGCACTCCATTGTCCTTTTTTCTTTTCTTTTTGGTAGCAAACCTGAGAGCAAGGTAATCCTGATCCTCGGGGGAGAGTCCAGACCAAGCTGTCTTGGGATCTGAACTCCCACCCTGCTCAGAAGGGGGTGCAGGATCAGGATCACCTAGCCCCAGCCTGCGAGGTTTTACAGCAGGGGCCACAATTACTGGGACCCCCTTGGTACTTGCAGTGCCAGCCCCCCGGGCCGCCTCAGCTATTAAATTACTAGATCTTACATTGGTGGTTGCTGACTTGGGGGCAGACTGTGGATTCACCTTAGGGGCCCCTGCAGATGGTACAGGAGCGGGCGCAGGGGCCTCAGGAACCCCCAGCTGAGTGGGGGGAGGGACTGTAGACGGGACAGCATGGGAATGTTCCTCCCTAACCAGCCGCAGCATTTCCTGCACCACTTCCCTGTCCAGGTTGTGCCAGGCCTCAGGACACTGACTATAAGGGTGGCCGAGCTGGTTACATAGATTACAGCGGATGGTATTGCAGTCCTTAGCCAAGTGTCCCAAGCCCTGGCACAACGAGCACCTAAGAAGCGAGCAGGAGGAGCTGAAGTGACCCTTGGCCCCACATTTATGGCAAACCTTGGGCTGACCAGGATAAAAGATGGTCAGCCGGTCACGGCCAATATAGGCAGAAGATGGCAAGTGGGTGACCTGGTTGCCATTCCTGCGGAGCCTCAGGGTCACTGACCAGCCCCCAGTCCAGATATCCCGATCGTCTAGGATCTTCTTCAGGGGAGTGAGAACATCACCATAACGCTTCAGCCAGACAGTCAAATCAGAAGGGGGAATGGACTCATTTCTAACCAGTATGGTAACATTTTTCACGAGCTGCTGTCTGGAGACCTGGATGGGAGTTAACCCCTTCCAGGCAGGGTCTTGCTTCAGCAGCTCGTACCGCTCCCAAAATAAATCCATCCCTTCTGGTCTGACGAAACTCAAGTCATGTTCTGCGCTCCCCACTGGACTGATCAGGGCAAAAATGTCTGCGGCTGCGAATCCCATGCCAAGGATGAGATCTACCACCGCCCGCCGGGTGATAACTGGCCCCTCCCCCTCCCACCTAAGCTGGACCAGGTTGCGCCTATTGAATCCGCTGGCAGGGGCGTTGGCCTCACTGGGCACAGATGCCCTTTCACCAGCAGCTTCTCCACCACGCCTGGCAACCTGGGCATAGGACACAGGGGACTGCACTGCAGCACCAACAGCATTATTGGCCCTACTCCCTGTGCCACCTCGCTGGATAAAATACAGGGCAGGGCAGACAGCAGGGGCCCCAGCATTAGGTGGCACAGTCTTCTTATTGTCCACCTGAGGTGCAGGTGAGGGGACAGTCACAACATCAGCAGCAGTCACAGCATCAGTCACAGCAGAAAGTCCAACAATAGAATTAACCCCTGTGGACTCAACCCCAGACACAGCAGCAGTAACAGGAGCAACAACATCAGTAACAGCACCCAAAGCAGCTGAAGCAGAAACAATAGAAGCCCTGCCAGCAAGACCCAAACCTGCGGGTGAGTCACCCATGGCCCCAGGCCCACCAAGTTCGGCGCACCCAGGAACCCGGATGGGTGCCAGGATGGTACTTACGGCTGGCGCCACCTCACCCTTTTCAGAGCAAGGAGCGCCACAGTCTTCTATACCCCCTGACACAGCGCCTATGGCGCACTCCGCAGGCTGGCTGGACAGATGGACGTTGTCCTTAGCTGGCATGGGCTCCTCAGGCTGGCGGCTGTCCTCTGGAAGATCTGCTCCAGTAGGGGCTTCCTGGATGCCCAGCGATGTCACGCACTCCTGATGTGTTGCCTCAGCAAGAAAGTCTTCCAATGCTGGTTCCGGGGCTCCCGGCTCTGCTACTGCTGCAACTTTGGGTGGAGGTACAGCTGGAGAATCCTCCACCATCGGGGTCTCATCCACATGGTCGGCCTCTTCCTCCTTCACAGTGGGGCCTGAGCGCTGCATGGACTTAAATCGCTCCTCGTTTTTATATTTTTCTTTAAAGGCCCCACTGCTTGCTTTAAGGGACGAAACAAGCTTTTCCTGCTGCCGGCATGCTGATTCAAGCTCAGCTAAGTCTGCTTTACTTGCCCACCGATCCAGTCCCCGAACCTTGCTGGTGTCCATTTTCTTTTTCTTTAATGAGATTTTCATCTTACACAGCTTCTCCTCCTCCTTCGCCACCATGCACAAATTACTGCATACACGGCTACGAAAAGCTGACAAACTCTCACCGGGCTGGGGCACCGTGGTGTTACTAGCGCCGCTAGTGGAAGCAGTCCCGGGATCCGGAGGTTTAATATTCCTTCGGGGGTACCGGCGCGACTCACCCCCGGAATCATCCATGCTGCCTGGGGAGGCACTCCCAGGAAAGCCCCAGGCTTCACAGGCCTCTGGTAATTAGGAGCAGTTGTGTGTTCTGGCTCTCACAGTGTGTGACCACACCCACCTAATTACCCTAATAGATTGTAAGCTCTTCCTCCTTCTGTATCCTCCCTTATACCCTAATATATTGTAAGCTCTTCACCTTCTGTATCCTCCCTTATACCCTAATAGATTGTAAGCTCTTTCTTCTTCTGTTGCCCCCTTTATACCCTAATGGACTGCAAGCTTTTTCTTCTCCTGTATCCTCCCTTTTATCATGATTCCTCCTTATTATGTATGCTCTTTTATACCCTTAAAGATGTAGGATCTTCTGTATTCTCCCTCAAACTGCAATATATTGTATGTTCCTTTACCTTAATTAGCCTCTACTTCACCCTTTTTATATAATGTCGGCTCATTCCTTGATTTCACCATATCCTTGATTTCACCTCAATAGATTATAAATTCTTCCCCCTTTTATATCCTTACTTTTACGTATGATTGTAAGCATGTCCATCTCTAAATTATGCATGATCTAATTATCATATAATATAAAAATACAGAAATAAAAAACACCTTTCACTAGTTCCTGATCTACATTTTTTTTTTTGTATAATATAAGTTTATTCAAGTTTTCAGGATTAACAGTGTACATTAAGACATAGCAAGATAACAATGACAAGAATGATAATCTAACATAGGCATGTCGGACTGCAGGTTCAACTATTACACATCAAGATCAGTAATCGTTCAAAACGAAATCAACTCCCGCCCCCCCCGCCCATCGCGGCCCCCCCACCTGACCCCCAGCCCCACGGTGTTTCAAGCCGTACTCTAATCCCATAGGTAGTAATAATCTCGCCAGCCTGGCCTTAAGCTGAAGGCTCCGGTCCTCCCATGGTGGCAATCTGAGGGTCCAGTGGGCCGCCCAGCTGCGGTTCGTCCGATCACATCAGAGCAGGAATGATGCGGGCGGGAGCGGGTAAAGCTTACCATGTCCCCTGCAGACCTCCAGTGATAACGAAGAAGGAAATAGAGATAAAGAAGAGATTAGATAAAGAACTAAAGAGACTCTAGGAAGGGGAGGGAGGAACAAGGGGGAAGGGGGATTAGGGTAAGGGAAGCAGGAGCGCGTGGCCAATCGCCGTCTATGATGCTTCAGAGGGTAGGCGGTTATCTCTGTAGTCAATCCACGCCGCCCATGTCAGCGTGTGCGCCTCCTGATCTACATTTAACTTGTCTTTATTTGATGTCCAGTGAGCCTGCTTGAGCATGGCATTGGTTCTAAGGGTACAATTTTAGAAGGTAGGCTGATGCCTGGGCCCTTCTTGTCTTCTTAGGTACCACATATACAGGAAATGATTTATACTTTCTGCCCCCTAGGCCAAGATCTATAAAGAATACCTTTCATAGATGTAACTATAGCCATATCAGCCAGTGCAGCTATTGGACTGTAGAGCAAGACAACCCAGGTACATTGAGTATCATCCCTTATACCCGAATACATTGTAAGCTCTTCTCCTTCTGTATCCCCCCTTATACCCTAATACATTGTAAGCTCTTCTCCTTCTGTATCCTCCCTTATACCCTAATAGATTGTAAGCGCTTCCTCCTCCTGTGTCTTCCCTAACAGATTGTAAGCTCCTTCTTTTTGTATCCCCCACTATCCTAAGATAGTAAGTTATCCCTCCTTTTATATCCTCCCTTATAGTCTAATGGTTTAAAAGCTCTTCTTCCTTCTGCATCCTGCCTTTACCCTAATAGTAATTCAAGAATTCTCTGGTATTATAGTTGTACTTTATATGATAAGTATGCATGGAATGTTAAATCTGCAATTACTCTGTTGTATCCCACTGCGCCATAATGGCATCATAGTAGTCTGTCAATATACATTGTTATGCAATACTTTACTATGAGGTCTAGTCAAAAAGAATTCCTTGTGAGTACATTGAATATGCTTGACACCTGTATGTAGTCTTGTTAATCCCCCCTTCCTGCATCCACCCTGACACCCTCCCCTGTGTGCTGCATAATAAAATAAAATAAAAAAATCACTCACCTGACACTTTTTCCCACTACCACGGCTGGAGCTCCATGCTGCACTCGGGGCTTCTTTGAACTGTTCTAACCTTATAATCATGCTAGGCTTCAGGGGCATGATAAAGGGACCCTAGAGTGACTTTAAGGATGTAGCTTGTAAATCAAAATATGGAGCAGTCATTGTGGGGTCTCCTGATCCCTTGGCTCTTGGTATGCTTCTGCTGCACCCCGTGAAGCTACTTTGAAGTTGCTGATCTGTTGATTTCTCTCCACTCCTGTTTCTATGGTGGCTAAAACACCACCTCCTTCTTATCAGTCAGTGGCATAACTAACTGTGATGGGGCCCAGGTGCCAACATTAAATGGGGCGCTGTCCTGGCTCATAAAGTAACCTGTTATTTTAACTCACTTGAATACAACTAGACAAATAAAGACTGAAACAGCTGCGACAAATGAGTCTTCATTTTCCATTTTGTTTTCAAATGAGCACAAATCCAATAAATAAGGTGGAGGAGCAACAATGAAAGGGGCCCGCATACCTTCTGGGCCCTGGTGCAGTCACAACCTCTGCACAGATTACTCCATGTCATAATTCTGTATTGATAGTTCCTGCCAGGAAAAGGCTGTGTTTCAGGCTTAAGAATAAACAGTACAGTGGCTACATCTGTCTGTACAGTAGCTAAAGATAACCTAAGTAGCTTTTGGGGGAAAGGGGGTTTAAGTGGGGGAAATAAATAAAAACTTTACGTCCGCCCTCCATGAGTCTCCTTCCCCCGCATGGTCCTTTAATAGGAACAAAAAGTTCTTCAGGTACAAAAAAAATCTTGCTAGAAAAACAAATATAAGTTTCCCAGTCCATGTGTAGCCATAACAGAAGCATTTAGTTCTCATGTCCACCCCCCTTGGCCAGAGCAGGCTTTTTTGCAGTAACATTGCATCGGAGCAGCCACCAACCCTGCAGCAATGCTCAGCGTGATGAAAAATATGGCAGCCACCCAGAGGTTGTAGCTGTGAGCTTTCAGAAGGGAGGGACCCTCGGATGGGATCCTATTGGTCATGTTCAGCATGTATCCTAGAGTCCATCCAACATCGGCATTGCCAGCCTAAGGAGAGAGAGAAAGCAGGAATGGCTTTAAAATTATTGTGAAACCCTCATTGCCTTCACCCTGTCACTGTAAACGGCCCCTAGTTGTCGGCTGTGCCTGTGACTTAGAATTATCACCCTTGCATATCTTGTAGTGCATCTGGCCTTTGACTGGCTGTCTGAAGCTTGTATATTGACAAAAGTGAAACAAAACATTTTGTAAAGTACACACTTGTTTTCATTCATTGCTAGTTATTTCACTCATTTTTTGTTTAATAGCTCAGATTATCTACTCCTTGCAGGAGGTGCTCATGTGTTGCATTGTTCACTAAACAGTGTTAGTAATTATAATTGTGGCAGAATTTTTTGTTAAGAATTTCAATGTTAATATTTGTATCTGTTTATAAGGCTGGTGAACTTGAGTTATTTATTTTTGGTAGGCGTGGCTTTTGCGTTGCTTGGTAATTTGTGTTAGTAATAATATAATAATCGTCTGGGAGATAGGAGCCGAGGTCTGGTCCTCCCTTCTCACACTCCTTTGGCAGAGCTCTTGGCTATCCAGCATGCAAAAGAAGCGTCACCTCGATGGAGATCATGGCCCACCACCTGACAGCAAAGGACGCCAGTCAGACCGAAAAGCTCCAGAGAAACACCCTCCAGTTGGAAGGCAGCAGCAACAAAGCGTGGACCACAAAGCCCAGCTGGCTACTTTTGGGAGCAGCCAAAGCTGCCCTCAGGCAGAATTCTGCATTTCATCCAGCGTAATTGCTTGCAATCGGCTACACCCCAGGAGGGGAAGGTAGGAGGGGTGACCATCCTAACGCTGTTAGACCCCTTTGTCAAAAACACTTTCGTTTCAACTCCAGGTCTAGAACCAAAGCCCTTGGAGGGTGCAAAGGAGGATTTAGGGGGTGGCCCCAAGGTCCTGAACGAATCAAGGAGACCAGCGATACCAGTTATACCGCTTAAACCTGTACTCGAGTATACAGAGGATGGGTCCATAGTATTTGCCCTGGAAGTGGCAGAATCTTTGGGGGGGTCACACTGTGTCAGAGTTAGCCATGAGCCCGGGACTTCACCTGATCCAACAACCCCTAGAAGCTCCTGGGATATAGAGAATGTTTGGATTGGATACCTGCCCTATCCCAACTGTTGGATTACAAGCTCTGTGAAGGACTCCATCAAATTCAGAGGGGACATCAAATCGACGAGCAAAAGATAGACCAGACCAGATGGAGATTCTTAAAAAAATCTTTGGAAGAAAATGCAGAATTAGAAAATAAAGCCCGGAGGGAAAACATCTCTAACTCTTCATCTAACCCAGTTCACTAGGGAATGGATTCCCTCTCCCCCGATACCGATGACCTTCACCTGGAGTTAGACCGGGTCCATAGAGTCATCTGTTCCCTGTCAAGATGGTCTCCCTAGAGAATCGATAGTTAGAGGTGTTAAGGTGTTTATTTACACAGATATTGCTCTCCAGGAGGAGGAGAGCCTTAAAGTGGACCTTCACTCTGAATAAAAGTCTATCTTATTTGTTTCCCACACCTTGTACATACAGATTGCTCACATTAAAAATCATTCTACCTGCATCTACTGCATGTTATGAGCCTTTAAACATCCAAGATGGCGGCTCATGGAACATCAGGCAGCCTGCAAACAGGAAGTACCTTCTGACTGTGTCGCTCTGCATTCTGGGATTGCTGACATTTCACTGACCCCGGCTCTGCTCTGTCTGTGCAAAGCACAGCTATAACCCCGCCCCCTGCACTTCCCCCCCCCCCCTCTGCTCTCCTCAGTATGTGATGCTTCAGAGGCAAGATGTTGGCGCCCGTATGCTAGAGTCCTTAACAGAGTTGAAGCCCAGTGGGGGAAAGAATAATAAGTAAGTGAATAAAAACTGTAAAATATATTAGTTTTAGATGCTGGGGAATAGATTTTTAAGGGTTTGGGCTTTTCATTAAATCATGCTGAAGGTCCGGTTTAAGGCCCCTAACACCTGAACTTCAAATACAAGTGGCTTCACTCTTTTAATTTGAGCTTACAATATAATCAGAAATCCTATTTGTTTGTCTCATCTGATTTTTTTCTTCTTTAGGTGTCTTGCTGAATGATTCTACTGTGGGTCATTTAGATCTGTCTAGACCCATTTCTCCAACATGGCAACATGGCACTTAAATAGGCCTTCTTTGGTGAATCCTCTCTCTCTTCTGGCTCCCCTCATCTTCCCCCTGCCTCTTTTCTTATTGGGGGGGGGGGGGGGGGGGGGCTTTGAAAGAGAGGGGGAATTTTTTTTTTTAAGGTTTACACATGAGAAGTTATTTTAGATAGTATCACTAAGAAGATATGTATTACATACAATAATTGTATTGTGTGATTTAAGGATGTAATTATGTACTAAAATTATATTATTACTGTAATGCTGCATAGCTCGAGGCATCACCAGTAGGAAGAGGGAGGTTGTGATGCCGCTGTATAGAGCCCTGGTAAGGCCACAGCTAGAATACCGTGTGCAGTTCTGGAGACCTTACCTGCAAAAAGACATTATTCAAATAGAACGTGTCCAAAGGCGGGCAACGAAAATGGTGGAAGGACTTAAACTTAAAACTTATCAGGAGAGACTTAAAGAACTTAATTTGTACAGTCTGGAGGAAAGAAGGGAGAGGGGGGACATGATTGAGACCTTTAAATACGTGAAAGGATTGAATAAGGTTCAGGAGGGAAGTGTTTTTAAGAAGAAGCTTAATGATAGAACAAGGGGGCACAACCTGAAGCTAGTCGAGGGGAAGATCAGGAGCAATGTTAGAAAATATTATTTTACAGAAAGAGTAGTAGATGCTTGGAACAAACGTCCAGCAGAGGTAGTTGAAAAATCAACAGTCACTGAATTTAAACATGCCTGGGATAAGCACACATCTATCCTAAGATAAAGAGTACATACAGTATACACATAAGGGCAGACTAGATGGACCGTATGGTCTCCTTCTGCCGTCAACCTTCTATGTTTCTATGTTTCTATGTCACAAAAGGATATTGTCACATATTCACAGTGGGGAGTTCAGTGTATGGACTGGTTTAAAGGGTTAGAAAATGAAATGTTGGTATAAAAATGGTCAGAGGAAATCTGTAAGAGATGTGTTTTTGGGATAAAGTATACAGAATACTGCAAGAGATAAAGATATACAACTTGGTGGTAGGGGTTGTTTTATGGAATCTAGGGGTTCCTTTCTGTTTGCTTTGTTTCTGGCCCCTCCATGGGGGGATGGAGGGGCCAGAAACTTTCCTTTGGGACTGGAGTCCTTCTTTGTTCCCTCCACTCTTCTTTTTCTTCCTGTGTCCATCTCCCCCCTCCTTTTATTATTTTTTTTGCAAGGGGAATGAAAGTAGATTTAACAATTGGGTGCATGAAGGCCAAACTTTCGTCAACTTATGTTATTTCCTTCCATGATAATAAACAGGGAATGCACTGTGTGCTCTTCTGGGTCAAGAACCAGTCCCCCTTTGCTGGTAAAACCCTAGGTGCCAGACATGACCCTTTAAAGGCCACAATCTAAAATAGTTTTGTATAATCTCCAGGGATTTATTCCCCATCTAAGAGGAGTAAGGCCTTTTTTATAGGTCCTTGGGATCAGAGATCCTCCAGCTTCAAGAAACTCATTTTCTGAAATAGTCTCCCCAAAATACTTACATAAAAGGTATCCATTGATATTATTGTCGAGCGCGGGTGAGGAGAAGAGAGAGGTTACGGTATACTTGGCGAAAACAATTCCCTTCTCCATCCTGGAAGAATTCTCAGATGGAGAGGGGAAATATTTGCTTGTCAAGGGGATGATAGAAGAGGCCCAAGTGTCTATGATTAGCTTATATGCCCTCAAAAAGGCCCAGGCACAGTTCTTCCCTAAGATGTTCCAGGATATTGGTCCCAGATTGAAGGACACAGTGATCAATGGTGGTGATTCAAATACGGCACTGGATGTGTATTTAGATAAATCAAACCCTGGTAAAGCCAAGTGAAAATCACCACCAAGAGGTTGTAGGCAACTTGCAAAGTTACTGCCAGTGCAGGGTTGATAGATATCCCCACAGTTGATATGTAACCCTACAGTTAGGGATTTTGCTTTTTTTTCATCTGTGCATCATACATAATCATGCATAGACCATATCTTTGTTTACAGCAGTATTACCCCAAGGGTCACGAATTGTAAGATTGTAGATTGTGTATGGTCAGACCATGCAGTGGTGGTTCTTTATTTAGTGGGTCTTTAGTCTAAACCCAATAGTTTTAAACCGGACCAAAAGCCTAGCAGCACAAGACATAATTTAAATAATACTCACTGCACTGGCCCAGGTTCAGGATGTGCCATCATTCAAAAAAATAAAGGAATGCCATTTTAAGTTTGAAATGGCCACCATTTCCAGGTTCAAGTATTTTAGTAAAAAATGGTTTTGTTGCCTATATGATGCTGTGGATCTGTCCTTGGTGACCGACATCACCTTTCCCTTGTCCGCAGCATCAGAAGTCTCGTGCTGCTGCTGCCACCCTGCTCTGCTCACTAGAGAGAGCCTAGCGATTGACATAAGCAATCACAGCTATATCTTTAATATTTCAATGGGTTTCTGCAGCTGGTTGGCTGTAAGTCCGTTTAGCACCGCCCATTGGAAAACAAGGGACAATCTAGTCAGATATCCTGTGCAATAAAGTGTTAAATCCCTGTCTAGTAGTGCAGACCAATCACAACAGACTGTTTTGGTGCAAAAAAGGATAAAGTATATTTAGGGCATATGCTCAAAATGACATCAACTTGTCCGAAATAAATGCACATAGAACAGAATATTTTCACAAATGTTTATACCGTCCTGGACTATTAAGGTATAGTAATAGCGGAACACAGCCATCTAGTGGTACAATAGAGAATGACACTATAAGCGTAGGCAATGGCAGGTCAAAATAAATAAATAGCAGGTGTATTGAGGAAACTTAGTCGTGGATAAGCATCAGGATCAAAATATATTAGTAATTGGCCCATTGCCTACAACTTATATAGTCATATATATATATATATATATATATATATATATATATATATATTATATAAGTTGTAGGCAACGGGCCAATTACTGATATAATTTGATCCTTATACTTTGAATATTTAGGGCTTCATACTCTAACCCCAAGGCCTCAGTGTTAATTCATGGGTATTCATCTGAACTTCTGGACATCAGAGGTGGGACAAGGCAGGGGTGCCCCCTTTCCCCAGCCCTATTTGTTTTAGCTATGGAACTTTTGGGGAGAAAATTCTGGTTTAAAGGGTGTAATGTGCAATAACACAAATTCGCCCTGTTTGCTGACGATTTGCTCCTGTGTGTAACCAACCTGGAAAGGTCATTACCTGTGATTTTGGGTGTAAATTATCAATTCTCAAGGATCTCTGAGGATGAACAGGAGCAAGTCGATGGTATTAACGATACATTTAGATAGGGATCAGAAAGAATCTTTACAGAGATTATTTCATTTTTAATATATGGCCTCACATATAACATACCTGGGCATTAGGTTAACATGCCCCTTGTCTTGGCTGTACTTTTTTATTCCGTGTCCGATTATGGTCAGTGACTAGGAGAACATGCAAAGCTCAATTCTGGAATTTATATGGAAGAATAAAATTAAGAGGCTGAGTAGGGAAACACTCTTTACTGCAAGAGGCCATGGAGGTTCGAGGCTCCCCTGCCTGCTGCGATACTATTATGTTGCTAGGGTTTTTTGTGATCTATAGGCAAGCTGATAAGCCAGAATGGGTGGGCATGGAAGAAGTGGGGTGTGCCCCAGCAGCAATAGACTCAGGCTTCTGAACCTCCAGAAAATATAGATTAAATATTACATGTCCCACTCTCGTAGAGGCATTGAAGATCTGGTATAAGGTCGTCGGCTGTGTTCTTTGAGGTCAGGGTGCCCCCCTTCCCCATTTTTGGGAACCCCAATTTCCTGGTATGGAAGGAGTTTGGGATTGGTGGATAGATAGGGGCCTTTATAGGGCGCGACACATCTTTTGAAAAAATAATAGGTAAACAATATCAGATACTTCTGAGGGAGAGCTATATAGCAGCTAAAATTTAGCATTATATTGGTTCTAGGAAAATACCAGGAGACGATAGTTTGGATTATACAGCTTTTGAAAAGTTTTGTTTAAAATCCCCTGGGGGTCATGGAGGGATGCCTCGGATCTATTAAGCTTTGATATATAGACGAAGGAAGCTCCCATACATGGAACAGGCATGTGGAGAAGAATATTCCTTAATGGTGGGGGTGGAGTATGAAAAGGATGAGGGATTCCCCACCGAGTGACTAGATTATGGAAGCCAGAGTTAAGGTCTTCTTAAGATGGTATCTTGTCCCCTACGAGAATTGGTAGAATGTCCTAGGAAAGGGGGGTTATTTGTTTTAGGGATTGTAATATTAAGGGTGATACACTACACGCCTGGTGGTTATGCCCTAGGTTCAGAAGGTTTTGGGGGAAGGGATTCAGAGTTATTAGAAGAGCTTCTGGTTTGGATATACAAAGTGACCCCAAAACAGCCCTGTTCGGAGAAAACCTAAAAGGGATTGATAAGGTAAAATGTAGGATGATTAAACAAATATTATCAGCTGCGAAGATCACCATTGCCCAAGCATGAAAGAGGGAGACAATCCCCTTTGGTCAATTTAAAGATTAACTGTCTGATGTTGAACAAGAAATTGGCTTGTATACTGATGAATAACCAACAGCAATTCAACACACTTTGGGAGAGTTGGAGGGTCTTTAGCAGTAACAGAAAATACAATTCTGTGAAATACTCACCTGTGGAATTGATATTATTTGTATACAGTACGTCCTGCTCCAGATATAATACTTTCACTTGGGTTACCCTCCGCCAGATGGCGCTGCACTGCAGAGACATGCAAAACAGGCTCCTCCCGGCCCCTCAAATATCCAGGGACCTCCCACAAATCCCCAGCATTGAAAAGCAGTGAGCAAGAAGCCGGGAGAATTAAACCACCCAGAACAACTGGTAATGATAACAATGATAACAATCACCATACAGGGGATCCAGAAAAATGCAAAAAAACCAGGGTGGGGTGGAGCAGGACGTACTGTATACAAATAATATCAATTCTACAGGTGAGTATTTTACAGAATTGTATTATTCTTAGTATACAGTACGTCCTGCTCCAGATATAATACTTACACTTGGGACATCCAAACGCAGTGTCCATAAAGTAGGGTGGGATCCCCAACAAAAAAAACGACAACAGCAGACAGTTTAAACCACTGTCACCTGCAGAACCATACGGCCAAGACAGCATGAGCTGAGGCCCTAACATCAACATTGTAAAAACCTTGCAAAAGGTATGAGCAGAAGGCCAATGGTAGTGGCCTAACCAACCAGTTCAACAGAAAACCCGGTGCTGAAAGGCCCAAGAGGCATCAAGCACCCGTAGAAAAGGAATCAAGGCAACAAGGGAGATTCTTCCCCCTGCCGAAATAGGCCTGAGTAACAGCCTGATGAACAGCCCCGTGAAAGGCCGAACAAGGTATCAGGAGTAACATCCATTAAGGTAACAACCAGGACCAAACCGCCCAACTCCCGAGAGCAGACGAGATCGAGCAGACGAGAATGTGCCATTCAGGATGTAATGACCACGAGCCCCAAGGAACCTCAGTTCCCCTAAAGGACACAGTGACTCCCAAGGAAAAACTGCCAACACCTGTATAAGGAATGCAGAACCACTTCCTCAGCGTTGCTAGGAAAGGGGGATAGCCGTGGATAACAATATCTCAAATAAATGAACATAAGACACCTCCAGATGTAGAGAGTCCGGCGAAACTCCACCTTATCCTGGTGTATCTCAAGTAAAGAGGGCTAGGTAGACAGAGCCGCCCGCTAACACACGCCTGACCAAGGTAACAGTCACCAGAAGGACAATATTGAGGGTAAGGACAGCCAGACAGCATCCTGAATAGGACCAAGGGACAATCCTGCAAGCAGACGGAATGAATTTTATTTCAATCCCGACAGGGACCATAGGATTACATGGAGGACGCACATGAGCACCCCCTGAAGGAAGTCTTAACCAAAGAAGACTGAACCAGAGACTGCTAAGGCAAGGTGGACAGGGCAGAGCCTGACCCATCAGAGAACTGAGCTGGGGAACCAACTCCAATTCATGCTGAAAACCAAACTAGAACCCTGGGAACACGAGAACGCCCAACAGGTTAGAGAACTAGACTCGCCCCAATCAGTGTGGGTATGCCATACCCTACAACAAATAGAAGAAGACGAGGAAGAAGCTTACTCCTAGCCTTCCCATAGTCACAAACACCGAGACAGACAAACCTGTCTCCATCAAGATGTATGTTTTAGCAGTCAGGCCGACTAGGCCAGGGACTGTAGATTGGAGTGACGTAAAGGGGGCCCTGAGTGATCAAACTGGCACTCCTGGCAAGGTACAGAACTACTGACCACAATACCATGTCTGCAACCACACTCTACTAGGTCACCTGGGGGCCACCAGAAACACTGGTCCCCTTACCAGAGCAATCTTACGCAGAACCCTGCCTAGCAGAGGGAATGTAGAAGGACATACATAACCAAACGTCCTGTCAAGACGGTACTAAAGGCATCCGGACCACTGACATAGGATCCTGGGACAGGGAAACAAAGGCCGATAGCCTGTGAAGGTGACGGAACCCAACAGATCCACGACTGGTTGGATTCCATAGCGACACGGGGATTAGCACATCCTGTCGCAGAGGGGGCTCCGCCAGAGCTAATATCACTAACATGCAGGGAGCATTGTCTCCACGCAGAAAGGGAACATAGACACTCCCTGGAAGGTCCGCCAGCTCCAGGCCCCTTCCACAAATGTAGGACATCTGTCGTCAGACGGAACTTTGCACCCACCCACCCAACACTGCCAGCTCCCCCTCCTCAGCAACCACCACTGGTCACTAACTTATAGGAACAGCTAACCCACACATTAAAAACTCATTCTGAAATGTGTGGAGAGAAAGTCGTGGGAATGTAACCACTGCCTGGAGTTGGGCTGTAGCACAAGGTGATATTAGTTGTGTCACTAGTTTATTCTGCTAATAATAGTCAGCTGCAGATAACCTCCTTGAGTCAATATATGGCATAAATAGCTCCAGAGATAAGCCTGCTGGAGCAGCTCACCTGTTACTCTCGCTCTATACAGTATGGAGATCCACTAAACTGAACTTGCTGTGCTGTCAAATGTAAAAGGAGAAGCAGCAGGTGCCTTAACAACTTGCAGATATACTTTATTACAAGAAGATGACACCCTAATCCCATACTCTTCACCCTAGCACCCTAAACAGCCCTAAAAGAGTTAATTTAAGCTAAAAGGAAAACATCAAAAACATACTTACCTTACTTCATGATATGAACCAGCACAGCACTGGCTCCTGCACTGGTGCTGTCTTCTGCCCCCTTCACTCAGACCTCTATTGCAATTCTCCCCTCCAGCTTACGCTGACTCCTCCAATTTTGAGGAAGCGAGGTGATTCAAAGAGGAGTTGTGCCCTGACCAACCACTCTGAGTGTTCTTAGCTCACCATGGTCAGTTTTGTCTCGCTTAAGCTGTGAAGAAGGCAAAGTAAAGGCACCATGTGTAAGGAGCCAGTTCTACACTAGAGGGGTAAAGTGACTGGCATTTGTAGGCAAAAATGTAAGTAATGCATTAAGAAAGTCCTCCTCCAACTCTCTCTTCATCATGCTATCTAGCCCGTTGCTAGTTCATCTATTGCGCCCCCTAAGGGTTGTTGTGGATTAACTCTTACCTGATGCATGGTGCATGCATGGGCGCTCATCCAATCAGCATTGATTGCTGTATATTTTAATGCCCCCAAACTATGCTGAATGGATAGATTGCTAGGCATCTTGGGTTTTGGTCTGCTTTTAACAAACAGTCCAGACAAAACGTTAATTTAAACTAATTTCTGCTCTCTCCCTGCTGGCTGTGAGGGATTGTATCTTTCATTCAGCCTGCTTTATATTTCCTAACATGTCATAGTGAACTTCCCGCCTACCGCTATCTTTGATCTTTGGCTTCCGTCACTCTATGCGCAGCCCGTCAGTTCACTTTAATAGGCGGACGGGAGTGCCCAGAGGGGGGTCTGTGCGGCCAAAACTAGCCTTTTTTGTACAATTTAGAGTAAGCCCCTTACTATCAAACCACCACATCTACTCCTTGCCACGACCCACCTTTTTCACACCAATAATCTCTTAAGTTGACCTCTCGGTTAGACACGTTAGCTTACACACCTGCTTAGCAAAGTGAATATTGTTCCATGTCTGGCTGTCGAACTTGTACCCATCGAGCAGCAGGGTAAGTATATACATGGCTGAGCCGCAGTAATTCATCAGCCGCTTTTCGCTCTCATTTGGGAAACTGGCTCTGAGCTGGAGGCAGCAGAAAAGAGACTTGGTTAGTACAGAAGGAGCTAATGCAGGGTAAACCTATTTTTATATCTCTCACTTAGGGCTAATATTGATAGGGATAAATATACGGAAAGTTATTTTACGCTAAATTCTTTTTAGTGGCTTCAAATTATACTGTACCTCTGTCCAGTTCCTGGAGCAGAAATCCCACACGGTGCTGTTGACAATGCTCAACGACTGCTGGTAGGTCAGATTCAGGAAGCTGAAGGTGTAATAGAAGGCAGAAAATGCCTGTGGAAAAACAACAGTTCCTAACAACAGAACAATTACTAGTATGGAGAGCGTGTGAGTAAAGGTGATGTGTCTGGAGTGTTCTAAACCATATAGGTATATATAGGTATATTATATAGTTGCCCTTAGGAGATCCAAAACGCATGTCCCCCTGGAAGGAGGTTCTGGGGTTCATACAAGATCACAGCTAGCTGGAAGTTTGTATGGGCTAGCTGGAACCCAAGGCATAACATCAGGGTTATCCTGTCCCATGGTAGGAGAGAAACATGGATAACAGGTGTATATATTTGCCATAGGGGTCTCTAATGAAATGAATATTTACTGCATTGATGAGTCTCTTGTGAATGATTAAAGTATTTATTTGGTGGGATTTATAGATTTTATGGTTTATGTATGTTTGTACTGCCACTTGGTAATGCCTTCCCACTATACTGCTAAAATGATCTCATGTTGGTGGCATGATTTAACTCTGTATTGTATCATGTATTATACTGAAGGTTATGTTCTGGTATGATGCAGGGCTATATACAAGTTTTCTGACCAGAAACTATATCTCACGTGATATATATATATATATTGTTCCCATATACTTGTTATCTTCCTTGACTTGACTGACCAGACAGCCTGCCCTTCATACCCATCATCAGGATCGTGACAGTATCACCTCATAGACATATGGTAATATGTGGTTACCTTTCCATAGCAGTTTTTCCAGATACTATACTACTATACATGTTAGTGCTAATGCTATAATCTCTATTTTACTGAGGTGGTCAAATGCTTCTGATGACACCCTGATTCCCGCCTATACAGAGTCACCCATTGTATCCTTTTTTGCTATTTTTTGATCATTATATACCTGTATCTCACTATTTGTATATATATATATATATATATATATATATATTAACTTGATACCTAATACCATTTTTATTTGCACAGTAACCTTTGTTGTGTGGTGTGCCTTTGATCCAAAAATTCTTGTTCTATGGGCCTGCGAGGAAAAAATAGTCCAGACCTGCTCAAAACATAGTTTGTTTATCAAAGAAACATACTTACATAGAACTCTCCATGCACAGGAGGCTGGTAGACACTATTAAAAGAACAGGATGTGCTCGAGCAGTTGGAGAAGTTGAAGATGTTCTTCATGTCCATCAGGCACTTAAAAGGATCAGCTGTTCCCTCTATTGTTATGTTGGCTCCAATACCACTCGGTGGTGTTGAAACACAGGGACTATTGTAGATGGAGGACAGAAGGACGATGGCCATATAACCTTTGGGGTAACAAGGATGTTTGACGTTTCCAACGCTGTCCTTATAAAAAATAAAATCCAGTATTTCATCTTATATTATTTGTTAATACATAAACCTCACAATCCTTGATGAACAATAAGATCATCATCATCTGCTACTTCGACACCCTACCTTTATGAGATACGCCACAAGCCTCTTTAGTGCCTCATCCTGCCCATAGCAGAGATAGCTGTGTGTGTAGATGGTATAGTTGTAGCCGTACAGTCTAAAAAACATTTCAGTGTTTTTGTCTTCGATGTTACCAACGGGCTGAAAAGACATTTGTGTTGAGGCACCACCAAGGTCCATGGCTCCAAACATTTTGGCTTGTCCAGGGTGTATCCAGCTGTTTAAGTATGTATACTGGATACAATAGAAGAATGAAGTTAAGTTAGGTTATTAACAGCAAAGAAACAATAACCTCTAAGCTAATCATACATGAAGCAAATAACTAAAAAAAGTTGACAGGTTAGAAGATCCTTTGACGACTACTTTTGTCTTCCACTGTTTGCTTGCTGAATTTTTAAAACCTGGGCATGGGTCATAGTCTGTGTTAATGGACTTATAGGCTGAAAGGTTAGAAGATCCCCATTTTGTTCTCCTGATGTCTAACAGCTACTTTAGGCAGAAAACACGAGGGACCTCTAGCTTGCATTGTGTTGAGGGCACTGTTAGCCATGGATCAGAAAAAAGACAATGCAGAGGGCACAGCAGGGATATGGCACGTAGTGCCATCAGAAATTTCAATGACTACAACAGTGCTCATCAGCCACCAGCTTTAGGCTTAGGTGTGTATTCAATTTATATTGAATGTATAATGTATATAATGACTTTTTTTTACAAAACCCAGGATTTTGACTATCCTGGGTTTTGGTCCTTTCTCCCGGGGCACCCCGATCGTGGGTGCCCCACTGTGTGAAATCCCCCAGATCGCCATCGTCAATGCACCTCTTCACTGCCCTATGGTGCATGCTTGTCCAATTCAGCGCTGGCGGACGCATCCCCCGCTACCCTCTAACAGGAAACGCGTCCTGCTAGAGGGATAGCGGGGATGCGTCCATCAACGCAGTGAGTGTATGGGACAACCTGGGGGGTTTCACACAGCAGGGCATCCCGTCTGCTTTGGTGGATGGTAAGGTAAGCGGCACCTTGTGCCCCCTGGCACTTAGCTGGCCAGAGGTCTCTAGAAAAGTCCACTTTCAATGGCATTTTTGAAAGTGTATCTGCTTTAATTGCTGTAAGGCTTATCAATTATAATAACTGCAATAAATCTGAAAGCGCTACAATTTAAACTGCCACATACATCTCAGTAAATCTGCAAACAGGTTTGCTCCTATTCCATATGCTTGTCTATAGGACATGTTCCTCCCCTCTCCAGTCTGTCAGAACTCCTCTTGTCTCGTTAATGCTGAGCTGTGAACTGTGTGGCCAGGGAGACAAATGGCTGCCCCATTCAAACATCAGACTACATAGAGTTAGAGTTTTTTTTTTATGTTGAGCAAAAGCTTTATTGAAAATAAAGAAACACAGACTACTTTGGGGCACTGGGCTGGGGATACAGGGTGATGGCATAAACTTCCTTTCTGGGTATAGAATAACTTTAACCTCCTAAATGCCCATAACTTGCTTAGCACGTCTTCAGAAAGCGTATGTTCCCTGCCCATAATGTGCTAGGCATATCATGGACAGAGGGGGGTTTCCTGAGTCCCTGTAGGGACTAGTGAGGCAGTGGGTGTGCATACTCTTTTACTTACCTAGCCACCCTTGCTCCCACAGTGCACAGAGTTTCCTGCCCCCCCCTCCATTCTGGTGAAGGAAGAACTGGTGGAAACCTACCTCTGAGGCTTGAGCCACACACCTACGCTGATGCCCACCACCGAACCTTGAAGCTTGAACCTCTGGCACCCAAAACTAGAGCTGCCCCCACCACTGCTGCCGCCTGAAGCTGGAGCTGCTGCCGCTGCACGAAGCTGTGACCGCTGCCACCCAAAGCTGGAGCCACCGCTGCTGCCTGAAGCTGGAGCCAGTGCTGCAGCCCAAAGCTGGAGATGCCGCCTGACCAGAGCCCTTCTTCTCACTGGACCCTCAAAGCCCCTTCCCACCTGCCTGCATGGCCACCCACATGCACACCTAACTATCGACCCACCTGCTCACCTACCTACCTGAATGGCTGACCACCCACCCACCTACCTACCTGCCTCCTGACTGACTGCCCACTCGGCCACCCACCCAGCCAGCCACCCACCAGACCACCTAGCCACCCACCTACCTGTCTATCTGCCCTGGAGCTTTACAGGTTTACATATTAATTGCAGGAGTGAAGGGGGTAGCAGGCACAATCTGAATGGGCAGCAAGGCTATGTATGCTATGCATTTTATTTCTTGGGTCAAAGTGGGGGTTAATGCAGAGGGGAGAGACTATGGGGGGTGTTACCCAACCAGCACAGATGGACTCTTAGATGGAGCACAGTGTGGTTATCATTAGAACCATTGGAGCAAATGTTAGGTGTTTTAATAGAAAAGGAGTCCAGCTTATTCACTCAATGTATGTAGTGAGGGGGTGTAATCTGATAACAAGCTATATTACATCATTTTTAAATAGAAATTAAATTGTACCAAAGGTGTAAAAAGGCTGCCGTCACAATGCATATACCTTTTTCACTCAAATGTAAGTTTTAGGCAATAGAAATTAAACGCTGACACGGGTGCATCTCAAAATAGTGACTACAAAAACTGCAACCCCTCTCATAACATACAAGGCCTTAACCAGCTCCACTGCATGAAATCTCAAAACGTTCTGGAACACAAAGAGGGCTTAAATTAGGTTGGGCATTAAGGAGTTAAAAAACATTTTAGAAACCTGAGATATGTGCCAACTTTATTCACATGAGACATAGATTCCAGATTTACAATAAAAAATACATTTTCGGGAACGCTTCAATTTTTATGCGACTTTGAAGGGGTTAAAGAGCCATTTCAATCCAAACTTTAAAAACGGGCCATCTGGCTTGACTAGCCCTTTTAACTTTGGAAGAACTGTAAGTTCTGTCTCCCTGTTGTAAAAAGAGAAACCACTTTTACATTCCAAGAAATGTCAGCTTTATGACCCTCCATACAAGTAGGCAAGTAGATAAGACAACACCCTGTAGGGAGGGAGCAAAAACAATAAAACAAGAACACTGGATTAACCCCTTACTGGTAAGACTACTTTTATGAATAGCATAGAATTTCATTATTACAAGACCTCTTTAACGTCATTTTCTCTTTAGCATTAGATTAGGGTTGTATTCCAGATAAGGTATCTTAGAAGAATGTCTCTGTACCAACCTGTATGAAGGTGCCTAGTAAATAGTTCACTGTGATCCAGCCAAGTGACCCTTCCTCTTCACCACTTAGAATTCGAGCTCCTTGGAAATCCACTGGATACTGCCGGAGAGTTTTTGACACTTCATCAAAGATTTGTTGGGTTTTGGTCTCATTTTGTAAGCTGCACAAAGATTAGGACATGAGTGACAGAGAAGAACAAGAACATTGCTGGGAGTAGTCATCAAAAGGAGAACATGAATGGCTCAAATATCTGAGGTATGGAATATATGACCCCCAGACTATATCAGTAGTTGCTGACAGTAGTGTTGTTAGAAGAGCACTGCTAATTAAATAAGCCAGGGATTACTTACTAGAGTAAAAGAAGTTTACACTTTTTGTTATGCCGCCAGCAAAATTCCTGTTAAAATGGAACAAAACCCAGGATTTTTGCTTCCCCCCACTCACTGCGCTTTGGTTTGCTTACAGGGGTTTAGGATACCTCTGTGTGTGAACCCCTCACACTCTGGTTTGCCGTATACCTTTCTCAATCTGGTGATCACCTGGACGGGCTCCCTCCAATGAGCATTTACTGCTGTGTATATTATTGCATATTAATGCATGGCAATAAACAGCCATTCCGATAAAGCTTCCCACGCATGCACCTAGCGATCACTGAATCAAAGACTGTATACAGCAAACTGGGATCAAACTTGGGATGCCACTAGGAAGCGCTTTCACCAGGTGTTAAGGGGTTTTGGTCCTCTTTGATTGTAATGCATAATGCATTGTATGTATATATTCCTAGTTCATAGGCTTCATTGGTCCTGTAGTATTGCATTAAAGCTTTGCTACTGGTATCTAGTCAATGTAGGATGTATTAACATAGATTTACTGAACATGCGCTTAGCTTTCCCACTTATAAAAACTCCTATCCAAGATCCTTGTATATAAAAATCAGACCTCTCTTCATTAGCCATTTTAGCCATTTTGCCAGTAGCAGCGAGTGAGTCTCACTTCCATATATCATCTCTTTTTATAGTAGAGCCTTATTTTGTCTCCTATACAGCAGCTAGTTGCCATGCCATCAGATGGTATCTATCTGGCTGCACAAGTGGGGACACATGCTCCTTGCACATAGCCAGCCCATTATCTGTTACATTTATCTACTATGTGCAGTTTGCTTGTATAGTTTGTATACAGCAAATATTATGTATAACCATGTATATCAATGTATTGTGATGTACAGTATACCTCCACCTTCCACTTTGTTGTTATCTCTGTTTACTAGTTTACCCTATCTCTGCAACAAAGGTTAAAAAAGGACACATCATCTACGACATTGAGTGCCTGGGAGGGAGCTTATCCGGCTGTGTGCCTATACACTCCAGTCACATGAAAGAGTGTCAAAATAGCTTTAACTATAATAAAAATTTGTATATACTATCATTCTAAAGGTCTTCTTTGACAAACAGCGTGAAAGAAAGGTGGGCTGTAGGTGTGGCTATAGAAAAGGGGCTGGAAATTAGCAACAGCAGCATTGCAGGATGAATAAGCTACATGGGAGTTAAGGAATGAATAATGTTTTGGTTTTAAACCTAGCCTGGACAAACATTTTAAAGGGGGATTCATTTTCCCCATATAAAATGCTTCATTAGGCCGAAGGAGAACCATGCCATAATATAGAGATATTTTATTATAGTTAAAAGGAGATTCTTTTTTTTTTTCTTTAAAGGGTACTCCACTTTCAATGGCATGTTTAAAGGTTTCCATTATTGTTTGCCAAAATGATGTCTTCAAATGCTGAACTTATCTGTCTTCTTTTTTATTTGTTTGCAACCTTGTGCTGCAAAAGCAAACAGGTTTCCTTTAGCAACATACAACAAAGTGGTGTGTTAAGTATACGGAACAGAGACATTCTGACTCTGGTTTCATAATCATCTGATTGGCTAAGGCAGGGGCAACAGGTTTAACCCCATACTGCTCTAATTCAACCTCTTCATATAAGGGGGATCACAATCTTGTGTTCCAGAAGCTAAAGGATTACTGGCAGCCGGGGAGGTTATTACTGGGGCCTGATTTAGCCAACGCTACTGATGAGATCACCTGCTACAGTGGAATCATTCTGGGACTTGTAATCAGAAACATTATTAAGGGTTTTTTTCAAGGCAAGCAGGAAATCCAAGGTTAAGGTAATACTTTTCAAGGCAAGGAAAGCCCTTCCACTTCAGCAACACAGAACCACAGAAATATAAGAACCATGGAAACAGTATGGTAAACCACAGGTATGGGCCACATAACAAACTTTAATGGATACCAAAAAGACACTATGGGCAGCAACACTCCAAATAACATTCTCATTTAATTGTACAAATCCATAAACATGAAATAAACTAATTTCAACCCATCTAAAATATATAAGCATAATATTAAAAAAAAGAAATAGAAAAAGAAAAATGTATATGAAACAACACCCATAAAATGGATACTCAAGAAGTGATGGCAGGTCTGGGGGCACAATCCTAACACATACATGTATATTTTACATTCTAAAAGAGGAAAATGATAAGTCAGAACAACAAAAACCTGACAAAAAGGGAGTTTTCCTTTGACTTGAAAATGAATGAATCTTATCATGTTTTTCACCTAAATTCAATTTTTCATTTGGATGGAAATGGCAAAATCTGGGTCTAATTTATTTTTAGCTGCAGACCCTAACCTTCCTGCTATCCATTAACCCCCAAATGGCTACTTTCTTTACCTAATCTCTACAAGGGGCCTGGGACCTTTTCAAAGAAAAATCCAGACTTCAGCATTTCTTATACTACCGTAATTGCTGCTGGAAAATTGATTATTCCTGAGCTTTCTTTGAAAAAGTGATAACTGGAACAATTTGCTTACTATATAGAAACTTATCAAATATGGCTGCAATAGCCCTATCGACTAATGGCGTCACCCAAATTTTCACAACAGTGTGTCTCCTACCGATCCTATCAGCATTGTTATCTGGGTTCTTACGGTATCTCATGAGTTCACTTTGAATGTATACCCTTAATATTTCTTAGGAAATATCAGACTCACTTTAGTAGCCTCATACCAGCTGTTGCTCCCAGTAAGGTGGTGGTATCCTTGTGTTGCTGTGATGGTATAATAGACAGGGCCTGTTCCATGCAAGGTTTTAGTATTACCCCAGCCTGGGCTGGATTGCTGGCATAAGAAGAGAGGCCCCCACCTGTTGAAATAAAAAAGGCAGGTGACCGCTTGTTAAAAAAAGTAATTATACAAGTTATCACAAGTTAGCACTGAGGACCCTTGGTTGATGAACATTTTGGTTTGCTATAGTGGTGCTCCAATGCTTGACCATCATTAACCTTAACCAAGGATGTTACTCAGCCTGCCATTACAAAACCAAAAACACACTTCAGGCTGTCTCTTCTTCCTATCACCATTGCCGTCCAGGAGCCCTTCAGTGATCAACCTTGTTTTGCAGCGATAGATGTGACAGTTGGTTAGAACAATCAGAATTATCCAAAGTCTGATTAAACTGACCAGTGTCGACATATAGTATGCGTGTCACAGATTTAATTATCAACATGACATACGTGTGTGCAATCTTTAACACAAATAACTGCTATTACCAGGTGTCTTAACGGCAAACCAACCAATAATTATCAAAATAACAAAAGCCATAAAGGATCTGGGCAACTTACTGCCACTACAGACAGAAACGATCCAAAACTTTACCAAGTGTTAGATATACAAGGCAACTTCAGAGAAACAAAAGCTCCACAGTACAGCATGTAGAGATTCGGTTAATACTTTTTAGGTACCATTTTACTTTCTAAATAAAGAACAATGCAGGGAGAGATAAAAACAGGTAATGTAAATAGCAAACTTGATGGAATAAGTCCTGTAGGCCACTCAGTCCATTGCTGGCAATAGAGGGCCTATGCATTTCTCTCATCACATTTGCTATCAATTTGTATTTATGTCAGGAAACCTTACTGGGGAAAAAAGACTCACATGTATCATAACATCCAGCTTTGACCATCGATGATTGCCATTCAGATAGTCTCAACCAAACCATTGTCTCTGTTTCCAGTCACCAAACACAAGTATATATATAGAGCATATATAGAGATCACATCTTACGTATCACCCAAGTACCAGGAGACTCTCTATAGATATTGACTTGGATCATAGTTTAGTGTGCTGATGTTCTTGCTGCCCTAGTCTGCAGCCTACATGCAAATTGGGCTTTAGATTGGAAGAGCTGCCTGGTCAAGATTAAACTTTTCAGTGCTTTTGCCTGTCAGCAGTTGTACATTGACGTATAAAGTATTTAACGTGGTGTGGTCATCACAGCAGTTGAGGCATGTATAAGGACCAGACAACATGGTGCCCAAGCCCAAGTTCCCATATTAAAGTGATCCTATACCCAGAAAGAAAGTTTATGTCATCACCTTCTATCCCCAGTGACCTAAAACAGCCTTTGTTTCTTCTAGTACATGTGGAGGATGCTGGGTCAGGACTTCTCTATTCTGAAACAATGGGTTTTGATATGGTGTTCACAGAAGAAATTTGGATACAGTCAATAAAGTTGTGTTTGGACTTGTTTGGAGAATTGAGATGGACAGGATTCTCTGTCTTTATTCTTTTTTCCGGATATCTTATCTTCACAGAAGTGGAAGGATTGTGTGCCTCATTCCTAGCACCAAATTATTCCCTCAGGATAAATTCCATGCCCATCGCTCTGTTGGGGAAGGCATACCTAATTCTATGCTCTCAGGTGGGTTTTGGTTGTCCCAGCATTCATGGATTAGGCTTATCTATTATATTATTGATCATTTCTCTTCTGCTAGTCAGACCTCTTGCAGAGCAGACTTCTAGTCCCCTCCCCTGGGCACTTCATCATTATGTGATGCATGTTAAGGCTCCAAAGGGAAGAAATGACATGAGGTGAGCTAGTTTGTGAGGTGAGTCTTCTCGCCTTTTTTCACCTCACAGGCTCTGGAGGCTGTTCTTGTCTCATTTTGTCTCTCTCGCACAGCACAGTAAGATTTTATTTAATTTTCCAAGTGTGGCTATACATGCTTTATGGGGAGCCATTAGGGAAATATATTGTTTATAGTATTATTGGCTGTCTTTACTTTTCTTAGGAGTGTTCTTGCCTTAATTTTATAGGTAAGGGAAACGGGCTTAGAAAAGCTTGTGCTCTGTCATGCTCTTATTATTTAATTAGGTAATGGTGAAGTGGGGGAAGAAATAGGGGTCATCAGGCTTTCAGATCCTCCATATGCTGGCTAATCACCTGTACTGTGCTCTGGCTGTCTGTTTCCCTGTGCATCCCTGGCATACCTTTAGACGTGCTGTCTCCCTAGAATGGCCTTGCTGTTTATCAGTACCTCTGAATCTCCATCTCTGACCCTTTGACTATCCTTGACCATCCATCTGCTCAGTCCCTGTGCCTTGACGCCTGTAGGACTGGTATGACCCCGGCTAGTCTGGGCTCTGCTCTCAGTGTGCCCTTGGGTCATCTGCCTTCAACCGTAAGTTGGCATCCTTTGCGCTACATAAGACCAGGGGGCAACTGTGTTTGGCGAGGCATATCCAGTGTCCCCTGCAAACGGGGCTTGTCTAAAGGTAGAAGCAGCGGCGGAGACTGGGAGTTGCCAACTCACCTGATGGTGGGTCTCCCACTGGGCCTTACAGGGGTAATGTTTCAGCAAGACACCTCTGAGTCATCTACAGGACCATCTAATCCAGTGACCAAAATTCTTATTCCAATTGCTGTACAAAAGATGTTTCTTTTACCACCATCTAATAGTATAATCGTTCGACATAGGGGAGCGAAATTGAGCCGATAGCTATCGGTTAATCGGACCGGCAAGTTAATACCCAAGTATTTCAGGCTTATATTGTCCCAGGAGAATGGGAATTCCCTTTTGATTTGTTCCACCTCATCTGGGTCCATTGAAACAGAAATCGTTATTTGATTTTTTCAGGTTGTGATCAGAATTCTTACTCCAATAGCTGTACAAGAGATGTTTTTATCCCCACCAGCTACTAGTACAGCAGACAAATCTGCATTACTTGCCTTATATTTAATTGACTGCAGAACATTGTTGCATTGGGGGGTATTACTTCTCAGTCCACAGCCATCCTATTTACATTGGTCTTAAATGCCTTTTTTCTGAGTCCACTTCTCAGCCAGTTGAACCTCCTGCTAACATGTAGCAAAGGGGCTAGGAAGCAGAGATTACCTTCTTCTTCTACTGCAGATTTTGACAATGTTTTCTGAGAGCCTCAGATTGGCAGAGAGGAGGGTGATGTCTTTCTGTGGTCAACCCTTTCAGGCTTCCACTCCATTCAGACCTGTTGTCACAGGGAACGATTCGCTAACACAGCCTACAGACTCTTTGACATTCTGGCTAATGAAAAGTTTTAGAAGGCCAGGAGTTCTCTTCTGTTGTGATTACTACCTTATTGGAAGGATCTTTTCTTGCATTTATTAAGGTCTATCATAGATATTGGAAAATGTATTGTTTTATTGTTGCAAAGATCACCATGAGTGTGACTTTTTCATTGCTTGAATTCTAGAATTCTTTCTTCTGGATGATTACTACCTTAATGGGTAACGTATCTGCTTTGACTATTCTCTTCCAGAGACCTATCGCTGTAAATTATTCCATTCTGAATTTTTTGGAAAGAGCGATTCATTTTTTGCCTGCCTTCAAGAAACCCCCCAGAGCCATGGAACCTCAATGTTATTCTATTGGCTCTTCAACATCCTCCTTTCAACCCCTTAGATTTGACTTCTTTTACTAATTTGGCCAAATCTTTCTCATTCTAAGGAAAGGTTTTTACATCTCTTAGATGTGGTACGGGCCCTTGAAAGTACACCTATACACAGAAAGGAAGCTTATGTGGTCACCTTCCATCCCCAGCCCTGTGCCCCAAAACAGTCTGTGTTTCTTTTTTCACTCAGCCTTTTGTTTTACCATAAAAACACCAGGAAAAAACAACAGGAATAGTATTATGGTGAATGGCCTGCCATATACTAATTAATTCAGTCACAAACAAACTGTCACATAATGGCAGTTAGGTTGAAGGGCTCCCCATTGCTGAGCTGCGTGTATTCTGATTACATCATCACTGCGGGTGGGGCTGCTCAGCCAGGGAGCAATATGGCTTACTGCAATCAGTTCATGTTGTAATAAATTTTGTGCAAAGGCTGAGGTAAAGAAAGAAACTCAGGCTGTTTTGGGGCACAGGGCTGGGGTTAGAAGGTGACTACATATATTTCCCTCTGAGTATAGAGGCACTTTAAGTTATACCTTCATAGGTAGAACTTACTGCTTACTCCACTAGAAAATATTGCTTAGTCCACTGGGTTGCTCACTCCGTTGGGTCCTTCTGGGTGTTTTTGTCACTGGGCATCAATGGAACAAGTTGCAAAGCTGCTACCTGTTCTTCTGTGCATACTTTCACTGAAATTTACAAACTGATAAATGGGCATCGGCTGATGTTATTCTAGGTTGTAATATTCTTCATCCATGAGTAACTGATGCCTTCTTTTTCGACTTCTTGCTCTTATATTTTCAAGTTTGCAGCCTCTTCATGGCATAGTTCTTTTGTCTCCTTCCCTAATCACTGCTTGGTTACATCCTATTGTTTCAGAATAGAGAAGTCCTGAAGCTGCATCTTCCACGAGTACCAGAAGAAAAAGATGTTTTAGTACTCACCCTAAAAGTTCTTTCTTCTGGTTATGGGGAGAATGTGGCTCGTTCCCTCCCTTGTAATTGTTTTGTCTGCTGTTTCTTTTAGGTGTTAAACTTACTATAGTTTTTCCAGTTACTGCTTTCAGGGTAATTTCCTTATCTACTTTTTGTTACGAACTGGTGTAGGTCACTTTCGGGTCTTTGTCAAAACAAAACTTCATTGACAGTGTCTAAATGTCTCCTGTGAACACCACATCAAAAGCCATAGTTTTAGTTACTAAATCATTTGCCCAATATTTATAGAAGCATGAACTGGATGCAGTTGGCGATATTGCTCCTTGGCTGAGCATACTGCTTCCTGTTAGTGTTTTTATGAATATTGCACAAAGGCTTTAGTAAAAAAGGCACTGGGCTGGGGATAGAAGATGACGGCATAAACTTCCTATCTGGATATAGGATCACATTAGGGAACTGGATAACAAAGCATAATATTGGTAGAAGTATTAGATATTTATCTACAGTCTCTGGTACAGTTGGCACTGTGACCACAAGACAGGAGAACTTTAGCAAGGTGAGGTCTATGGCCTTTTTTTTTTATATGTTGACACCAACCTGAGCTTTCAAATGGTCAAATGGGTGACCAAACCACTCTAAACCTCAAAAGGGGCTCTACATGAATTAGGGTTGTAGGTGGAAAGCAGTGGTAGCACCCAAGAGGGCATCTTGGGCTTCAGCATGTAGCATGTAGATTTATCATGGGCACTCATCATATCAAAAATAGCAGAAGGTCTAAAGAGGATCGGACATCTAGGTTGTATGGGGGCCATTAAATTCTGATGCCACTTTTAGGTTGGAAATTCTTTCCAGGAGCAGCTGCTGTGTTTGGGAGGCAGCTCCGCCATGAGCAGACGCGCATTCAGTGTACAGTGTGACCTGGCGGCTACCCAAGGGTCAATATTTGACTTTCCCAGACCTTTCCAGATTATTGATTATTGTTACATTGGGACTTTAATCTAGAGGAAGCACAATGTATGTCTGTATTAATTCCCTCTCTACAAAAATATTTCCTTATTTTATTAAGGGTAGTGAAAGGTGTATTAAGTTACCACAGCTGTCTGTGGCCCTTTTGGGAACAGAGCACCAGTGGGTGTCACCGGAGGTTATCTTCCCAATGCTACAAGAAGGTTTTCCCCTAACTTGCATACTTGACACTGCTGCTTGTAATTGTAAGTCACAAGTGCTAGTTAGGAAGGAATGGGAAAGTGCTGGAGTGCCATGAGGCACATGGCTGCCAGAATACAGACAGGTCACTAATTTAATTTGGTTGGGTTAAATTCAGTTTAAGCTGAACTAAACCCTGTCTTTAATGAGGCTGAACTTATCTAACCTCTCCCCTTACACCATCAGTGAGCCTGGCATTAGAGAAATGCCCACCCTTTTTTTTGTGCAGCCCTATCTGACTGGATAGGAAACAGCTGCACACAAGCAGCCACGCCTCATCCAATAGGAGACACACAACACCGCATTGTACTGCAGCATCTGATTTGCAATCTTAAAAAGACCTGTCCTGGACAGCAGTGCTGGTGGCAATATGCTTAACAGCTACTTCACAGGGAGGGTGTAAGTTTACTCAAAGCATTATTGCAGGAGATTATCCACCTTCTTCTGGTGTCTCAGCCCCTACAAAGTAGAGCCTGTTAATAGAACTTGACCTTATAGGAAAGTGTTGTACTTGTAGGGTGTCATTTTGGGCCTGTGGACGATGTTGGCGCCAGCAGCTGCTCAGAACGTTAACCAGTTGGCTTTGATTGTTGCACTAGGTATTGGCTGGTCTATGTCAGCGCCTGTTGTACCCTGCTGCCAAATATCCCAGAGCCAGTGAGAGCCACTTTGGATCGGCGGTTTTCTGGCGCTCACCAGCATATTTTCCCAGCGCTGGGCAGGATTTCGTCATTACAGCTACAAGAAATCACTGCTGGGGACAAACTTTACAGTGCGTTTAGGCTGCTTTTTAGTTGTTGTTGTCCAAATTACACATTGTTAAAGTTATACTTCAGTCAAAAATGAAGAAATACTATACTCACCTTTCATCCAACGAAGGCTATCTCTGCTCCTGCTGCTGCTGTATACACACTTGGCAGATAGCCTGTCCCAAACCGCGCTGGGCGCCACTCCCCCCCTCTGCAGAGGGGACTATGGTACATCCCGCCCCATTGTCACAGGCGCTATGGCACGCCCCTCTCCACTGAAGTGAATAGAGAGGGACGTACCATAGTTTCTCTGAGGGGGCGGAGCACGCCGTAGTCCCCCTCTGCACATCGATGTCGCTGAGATGATTCCGGCGGAGGAGGGGGCAGCGCCCAGTGTGGGACTTGGATCAGGTAAGTGTGTATACACCGGACCAGCAGCAATAGCAAGTATAGTGTTTCTTTGTTTTTGACTGAACTATGACTTTAAGCAAAAGAAGACATTAATATAAATTTTAATAACCCCAAAAAATACATTTAGAGGACCTGCGTTTCAATTACTGACAAGTCCCAATGCAAGTTCTGTACAAATAAAGCTGTTTAATATTAATTATAAGCATAAAACACTTCAATCCAGTTCTGCCCATTATGAAACCCATTTGGCGCTAGAGTTAATTTAGATACTAGTTGGCAGCTGCATTGGGGATGCTGTTTTTTATTTCTCAAATCAGACACTGAGTGCAGCTGAGAAAAAGTGGCGCTGTGTGGCGCTGACCCTTCTTAAATAAGGCTCCCCATTACACTTTGTGGCATAATATGCACTGAACAATAAAGGAAGCACCACAATTCTAAGCAGAACAAGCTCATGCAGCAGAGACAATGGATAACGGGACATAAAAAAGAGCTGCTGAAGCACCCACAGCTCTCTCCTCTGCAGATGTTTGATCAGCAATGACAGTGCAGTCTGTGGTTGAGGTCATCACCGGATATTTAGATGCCTCTATTAAAAGCCACAGGACTCTGTACCTGAGTCACCAGAACACTCTCGGGCTTAGCCATGTGATTTCACGGAATGTTCTTATGACGTGTTAAATGTGGAAATTATGTAAAATGATGTGACAAACAAGGGCAAGTCGTAAAGAAGATGACAAATAAGGGCAAGTCTTAAAGCAGGTGTGACTGTGCCCTGAAATCTGTGCAAGCCTGTCCCAGGGCATCTTATAGCAGGATGCCAATGGCCAATGGCAATGTAACTTTTTGAATAAATGGACTTACTTGTGCCTTGAGGGAGTTTCAGACATCTATTGTTTATTTCTCACAATAACAGTGGAAATTTCACCTAACACATTAACCATTGGGACCAAAATCAACTAGCCATTACCATCCCATGAGCTGCTGAGCCCCATCCCAAGGGTGCCTCCAAGCTCATTGAACACTGTGAGGCCGATTCATTAATAGCGGCAGGTAGCGACAGTTGAGCGGCTGTAGCGGCATTTTCAGAGCGCCCGCTAGTAGTCGCTGTGCTTGGCCGTTGTTCGGTTGTTGATAGCGACTCAGTCGGTTTGCCGTAATGTTGAATATTGGGTGAGGAGTCGCTATTTGACAGGTTCCTGTATGGGAGCGCATGATAGCGACTGGCCCTAGCGACCGGCTCCCACCATATTCATTAAAAAATCACGCTCCAAAAATGATTGCGCTGTAAAATGCATGTTTAAACCCAAGAGCGCTGGCGGCGATGGGTTAAAAGTATTTTTTTAACCCCCAAACATCCATATTTTTGGAAACCAAAAAAAACAAGTTTTTAAAATAATTTTGTAATATGAATACATAAATATCAGACCTGTAATATCAATTCTGTACAATTTTTTTAAAAAAATTTTTACCTTTAAAAAATTATTTTAAATGGCAGAAGTGGTCACAGAATTTTTCACATTAAAAAAAAAAAAAATTAATAACAATTAATTATGAATATTTAAAGATTGTTCCATTGAAATGCATTGGAGAGCGCCAGGTAGCGAGAGGTCATACCTGTCGCTGTTCAAGGTCGGATGCTGGCGCTGTGGGCTGAGGCTGGAATAATGATGAATGAGTGTCTATCTGGCGCTTGATAAATGTGTGATTGTGGTGGGGAGCCGGCGTTCTCGTGGCGGGGCCCGTCATTACCGCCCGCTCACCAGTCGCTACCTGTCGCTATTCCTTCATAAATAAGGGCCTGTGTTTCTCAACTGAGGCTATTGAGCTGCAGGGGCAGATCGTGTGCAGAGTGAAAATGGCCACTCTAAAAGATGGTATTGAAGCTTTAGTGGGAGGAGGCGCATGCACAGTGCGGGGTATGCTGCTCTGTGTGGTTACTGCCCCAGAAGCAGTGGTAGTTCTGGATTCCAGACAAGTTAAAGTCATATTTCAGACAAAGTTAATTGCTACACCATTGCGTTGGGCTATGTCCGGCCCTGTCCTAAACAGTTTTCCGTTTTTAAATTAAAAAAGAAATGGCCGCAATATCGATTTGTTTACAGTTTCACCCTATCATTTATCTTTTGAAATATTTGGGTATTGCCCTTGGCTCTGTGATGCTCATAATATTCAGCATAATGGGCGGGTCTATAAGTTTCCTAGAATTTTGTCTGGCTGTGCTTCCCCCCCTCCCCTTGTTGCTAGGCAACATTGGAGCTTAGACCAGCACTCCCAGACAAACATGGGCAAATTCCAATCGCACATGCGCGCATCCCAAAGTGCGCATGTGCCCTCTCCCACACACCCCACCCGCATGCACTCCCAAACATGCATGTGCGCACTCCCAAACTTAAAAGCGGGTTGCAGCGGTGATGTGAGACTCAGATGGAGCAAGGTGAGGGTAGAAGTGTAGGGGCAGGCAGGGGCGGCCAGTACTTGCTTCATGTTTCCCCTCCCCCCCCCCCCCGGCCCAAGAGAGCTGCCTCTCCATGCTTTTTATTATTTAGCTCAAAAAACCTTTTAAGGTTGTTCTTCTACCCCCCCCCCCCAGTCCTGCCTCAGTGCTTGGGTGGGGGGCAAAATCCTTAGTTCAAATTTGAGTTTTAATATTCTGTTGACCACTAGGAGGGGCACTAAATGCAGGGCTTTCATTTTTGCCTACATTTGTCTTTTAGGGTTAAAGGTTAAAACAGTTCTTTATAGCAAAGTTCTTTCCTGTTGTATGTCTATACACTGCCTAGGTGTGTTTTATTAAATGCCATTAAAAGAGTTCCTGTTCTCTGGGGTTTATTATCCTCCCTACCTGTCTTTACCAGTGACTCATGTAACAGAACTTTCTCACAGGAAAATTACACTTTCATGACCTATATTTGCAGGCGGGCATTTTCCTATGACCCTATGAAAAGTTTAATTTCTGATCACAAGTTTATATCCCAGAAGCAGAGGGTTAAGGGGCATTTCAGTCCACACTGTCAGTCCCAAGATAAACACCTGTTAGTAGCTGGTGGTGAGCCAAACATGCCTCTATTTGGTTCAGATGCCCATATTTTCAGAACTCCCTGAATCAGAATCTCAAGTCTACTGGGGAATAATTCAGATATTCTGATAATCTGGGAAGAAAAGAAAGCAGCCAAAAGCTTTGACATTGCACAAGAGGACCATCAATGTGCTTTTAGAGTGGAGGAAGAATCCCATTTAACTCATTTAAAACATTTGTATGTAATAAAACAGTTAAAAAGAGGCTGACTGTCCAGTGAGCCCCACGGCCCAGTTAAATTTCATTGTGAAAATACATTATCCTGTTATAGGGGAACCCTAGCATTAGAGCATCACAGATTTACTATAGTCTTTTTTCACCTTCAAAGACATTAGTTGCCAAATGACAATCCACACATGTTGTGGTCAGTTTCAGCTAAGTTTACTGCTATGGAAGGTGTCGTCTTGACAAATCCAGTAACTTTAACCTTTCCAAGGAGCTTAAAAATCTTAATTTAGGCACACTATGAGCTCCACTTAAAGAGGACCTACACCCACGCTAGGATATCTGTCCCAGGGAGGATGTAGATCTAGAGACTGAAAGACCCTTTGTGACATCTGGTCCTCCTTATGATAGAAATCAGTCCTGAATGGGAGCCTGTCCTGCATTGTGTAGATCCAGTTTAATGGTTACACGCAGGAAATAGATAGAACAATGTGTAACAGACTTACCTGAGACATCACACATGTAGATCTGTGTTACAACCCCTGTGTCATTTTCCTTGTGAGCCGGCCACTGATACACGTAGAGTGAGGTATGCGAGGATCCTGCATCGAACACTAAGCCATACTGCAAGAAAGAAGAACATGGATCTCTGTAAGGCCCTGTCTAGGCTTGCATGGATGTAAAAAGCAGACCATTACATCATAATGTATTTATTTTACTAAAGCAAAGCATATTCAATGTATATCAAATTATCTTCAATAGACAGTAGATCTACAGCAGCTTTTAAAAAAACACATATTCCTTGGCTACTATGTGGTTCTAAAAGGGACCTACATTTAAAAAAAGCCTTTAGATCCACTTACACCCCCTCACGGGGCATCCCATTTTGGGATGTATATTTGATTAAAAAGCACTAGCATACCCATGACTAAGCTTTACTACTCAACTTACCATGTTTCTGGACCATGGCAGCTGCAAGCAGTGCATCCAAGTCTCTGCCAGTGGCCAATTAGGCATGACAGGCAGGTGTGTACCCACCATGCACAATCTTCTGGTGAAGTCTATTGGAAAGTGTGATGGTCAGGTGAGTTAATCCACCTAATTTGGGCTTCCTAGCACTTTTTACTTGGGGGGAGGGATGATTTTGTTACCCGGTAAAACCACACAATGGCCTTGATTCACGGGGAGGCCGATTCATTAATAGCGCCAGGTAGCGACAGATGAGCGCCAGTAGCGCGATTTTCACAGCGCCAGCTAGTATTCGCTGTGCTTGGCCGGAGTTTGCTTGTTGTCAGCGACTCAGTCGGTGTGCGGTAATGTTGAATACGGGGTTAGGGGTCGCTGTTTCACAGGTTCCGCGTTGTATGGGTGCGCCTGACAGCGAATGGCCAGAGCGAACGGCTTGCTGCAGATTCATTAAAAAATCACGCACAAAAATTTCTCGCGCTGTGAATTCCTTGTTTAAACCCCAGAGCGCTGGCGGCGATGTGTGTAATGTAGTTTTTAACCCCCAAACAACCTTTTTTTTTGTATGGAAAAATTATACAAGTTTTTCTAAACATTTTGTAATATGAATACATTAATATCAGACCTGTAATATCAATTCTGCACAATATTTTTTTTTTACTTTACTGTTAGTGAATCACCAGATAAAAAGACAATGAAAGTCAATGGCAGTTTTTTCACTTGAAAATAGTATTGAACTTTCTACTCATTTTTACTCTGTAGTAAAAAGTGCCATTGACTTTCATTGTCTTTTAATCTGGTGATTCACTAACAGTGAAATTCTCAGACTTTTTTCTCATGAATTGAATTTTTTACTCTTTGTGAATCGAGGCCAATGTGTTTTTCAAAAGTTTCCTTAATGTGTATATATCTACATTGGAGATGATTTAAGCTACGCTGACTATGCTTTGCTTTATTAAAATGAATGTGGTACGATGTAATCTTTATACTGTAGATGGCAATATTTAGTAAAACTTGTCCCTAATCTGACCTGCTGACCTAAAAAGCCCTGTCTAAAGTACTTAAAATGGACCAACACCCAGGATTTTGACTATCCTGGGTTTTGGTCCATTTCGGCGGGGCACCCCGCTGTGTGAAACCCCCAGAAACCCCGAAAAACTCACCTCTCCTCGCTCCCACGTGACCGCTGCTGCCAATCCCCGCGGGAGGCAGCAACGGACAACAGAGCGCGCCCGCCGCCGCCTCCCACGGGTCACTCTTACAGGGCGCACGCCCGCGCCGGCCGTTTGTGTCCTGTTAGAGGGACGCACGGGAGGCGGCGGTGGGCATCGCTGGATCGTGGATAAGGTAGGGATATAGGGGTTTCTGGGGGGTTTCACACAGCGGGGTGCCCTGCAGTCAGGGGTCAGGGGGAAGCTTATAGATTCCCGGGCCGATCATGGGAGGATGTTGTTCCACTTTAATGCAACACAACTGAAAGCTAACACTAAAGAAATTTCAGTTACTGAAAATAGCATGAACTGCAATACAGCAAAAGAAAAAAAAAATCACCATTTCACCACTCAAGTCAATAAGAGGAACTGGTATTGTATTTCAGGTTACACTGCATGACAAAGTGAACAAAGGTCATTGTGGTGGGTTGTGTTGGGTTAGGCCTTCATTTTCAAAGAAAAAAACACAAAGCAGCCCAGATACACACACAGAGTCAACCTTAGGTTCAATGTCACCATGTGCAGGATTTCAGGATGGCGCCTCTCAAACATACACACTCAGACAATTACAATTCAGAAACATGAAGAAGTAAGGAGAAGGTAGAAACAATGGTAAAATGGATGAAATAAATCCTAAAACAGTCCCAAATACCCTCTATTTTCAGTGTTCAATCTGACTCGCTGTTTTCAAGATGGAGAGGGTAATGCAGATCTGATGCAGATAACAAGATGGATGAAACATTGAAAAGAGAGGGGAAAGGAGGGAGCAATGAGAAGAGAGCAAGACTGAAAAAAATAGGAGGAGAGAGAAAGGGAAGGCAGAAATTTGAAAAAGACAGCAAGAAAGAGAGAAAGAAGCAGTGGGGAGAAGAGAGAGAAAGCAACATGTGGTAGAGAGGGACAGAGAGAGAGAGAGAGAGAGAATGTGTAAAAGAAATAGAGAAAAGATGAAGAGGGGAAAGTGTAAGAAAAAGAGAGACAGAGTATGTGAAAGAGAGAGGGGATGTGGGAAGAGACAGAAGAGAATATGTGGAAAAGAGAGCGAGAGAAGAGATAAAGGGAATGTGGGTGAAAACAGACAAAGAGAGAAAGGGGAGAATGTGAAAGAGAGAGACAGAGGAGAGAGTGAGGGAACGCGGGAAGAGACAGAGAGAGAGAAAGAGGGACAGTGCAAGAGAGGGGCAGAGGGAGAGCATTTGGAAAAGAGAGAGGAGAGAGATGGAGAGAATGTGGAGGGAGACAAAGGGAGAGAAGGAAGAATGTGGAAAGGAAATAGAGAAGAGATGGAGGGAATGTAGAAAGAGAGAGAGTGTCAGTTGGTGTCCCAGGTACTGGATACCAGCTCCTGCACAGTGCCACTCCAGTGGCCATATTTTACACCCGGAGCAGGGAGCAAAACCCAGAATCGTCATAATCCTGGGTTTTGTTCTGCTTAAAAATGCACTTATATCCAGAAAGGACTTTTTTATCTTCACCTTCTATCCCCAGCCCAAGGCTCTAAAACAGCCTGTGTTTCTTTTTTAACGAAAGCCTTTGCCCAATATACAAAAAACACTAACCAGAAGCATTATGATGTCTGAATGGCAGTCATAGGCTAATTAATTCAGTTACAAGCTAGACTGTCACATAATGACAATTAGATTTGTTGCAGATTTGTTGCAGTTATTATAGCTGATATGACTGACCTCCAATTTTGAGCTGTGCAAATGTATCATCACTGGAATGTACCAGGGAACAATATGACTGACTGCATCCGGTTAGTGTTATGAATATTGGGCAAAGGCTTTAGTAAAAAAAAACAAACAGTATGTGAAGTACAGCTCCAGGACAAAAATACAATCCAGATCATGGTGGGAGCCCGGGAAGGAGATATGGTAACTCCATAGCAGATTAAAACATAAAGGGAATGTCCTCAGCTCTATGTCAACTGCTAAAATTCAATCTTTAATGTTGTCCATTAAAAACTCATGCAAAATTGTGAAATACCAACTCCTGTGACATGCAGGCGACTTACATATTTCAGGTAGGACTAATGAGGGAATACCCCGAAACGCGTCACTTGTCAGTTACCTTCATGTCATGGGAGTCGGCATGTGACAATTTTTTATGAATTTTTAATGGACAAAATTAAAGATTGGATTTTAGCAGTTCAGCATGGGGCAGGGTCTGGAAACTTCAAAGTTTTGGGGCACTGGGCAGGGAATAGGAGTTGATGACATAAAACCTTTCTGGATATAGGATCATTTTCTTGATAGCGATTTCATCCCGCATTGTAATAGCAATATTGCTTGCAATCTCTCATTGTTTATGACTAATAGCAAGAAATACTGGGGGAAAAAACGCTGCATGCAGGGATTTTGATGTTGTTTTAAATTTGTGAGGATCTTGGTGGGATTTATCCAGCACGTGAATAACTTGTTTCTTTAATAGAAACAGCCATGGCTTAGAGAGGAAGCTGTGGCCTGGTGGTTAAGCAACCGATGTTGTGCCTGGAGTATTGCAGGTCCCGACTGAATCAAGTGTACAATGGTGATATCATTATTATTATATTATATATTATTAACAGTAAAGCCCACTTAAGGTTTTTAAGCCAAGTGTGTTTGCAGTTCGTGCCCGGTTGTTATATAAGAGGCCGATTCATTAATAGTGGCAGGTAGCGACAGTTGAGCGACTGTTCATTTTCAGAGCGCCCGCTAGTAGTCGCTGTGCTTGGCCGTTGTTCGGTAGTTGATAGCGACTCAGTCGGTTTGCCGTAATGTTGAATATTCTCGTGCTGTAAAATGCATGTTTAAACTCCAGAGCGCTGGCGGCGATGGGTTAAAAGTAGTTTTTTAACCCCCAAACATCCATATTTTTGGAAACCAAAAAAAACAAGTTTTTTAAATAATTTTGTAATATGAATACATTAATATCAGACCTGTAATATCAATTCTGCACATTTTTTTTTTAACTTAAAAAATTATTTAAAATGGCAGAAGTGGTCACAGAATTTTTCACATAAAAAAAAAAAACAAAAAAAATTAATAACAATTAATTATGAATATTTAAAGATTGTTCCATTGAAATGCATTGGAGAGCGCCAGGTAGCGAGAGGTCATACCTGTCGCTGTTCAAGGTTGGACGCTGGCGCTGTGGGCTGAGGCTGGAATAATGATGAATAAGTCGCTATATGGCGCTATCTCAGTCGCTAAGCAGGATTGCCTTGATAAATTTGTGATTGTGGAGGGGAGCTGGCGTTCTCGTGGCGGGGCCCGTCATTACCGGCCGCTCACCAGTCGCTACCTGTCGCTATCCCTTGTTAAATAAGGGCCTAAGTTTACCTTGAATCAGACTGCATCAGTCCATCGTAGTGCATTGTGGCTCATAACTGGTTAGCCAGGCGCATATGATGGGGTGCAATATGGCGCATAGTGGCTCGGTATCTGTACCCCCTTCCCTTAGATGCCAGCAGGCCCCACATCCAAGTTATGATTGGGGGATGGCTGGCAGATACAGAACAATGACTATAACTTAGCACTTACTGCCTACATGTCTCCCCTTGACCCACAAAACTTCTTTGCAGTCCCAGAGCCCTACATTCATAACTATACCCCACAACCCTTCAGTGCCACCCTGCAGCCCTTCCATTCCACACTGAGGCTCACGACACTCCCGTGCTGTCCCATAGCCTTTGCATTTCACCCTTATCTGACCTGCATTTTTTTCTCTCTCTATGTTCAAATGTCAAAGCAGCTATAACAGAGGGCAACAAGGACATTCCACATCCAGAAATATGCTTAAGGAATATTCTGACTAGATTTCCAATCTAAAGTGCGTTAGGGCAAAAGTGACATTTTTTTGCTATGTGTTTGAGTTACTACAAAAACACAGAGAACAGAGAATCAAAGCCAAAGGGCGTATTCAAGTTCAAGATTTAAAGCGGTCCTTCACTCTGAATAAGAGTCTATCTTATATGTTTCCCACACCCTGTACATACAAATTGCTCACATTAAAAATCATCCTATCTGCATCTACTGCATGTTATGAGCCTTTAAACATCCAAGATGGCGGCTTATGGAACATCAGGCAGCCTGCAAACAGGAAGTGCCTTCTGACTGTGCTGCTCTGCATTCTGGGATTGCTGACCTTTTCCTGACCCCAGCTCTGCTCTATCTGAGCAAAGCACAGCTATAACCCACCCCTTTGTACTTAATCCCACTCTCCTCAGTAAGTGTGATGCTTATGAGTCAAGATGGCGGCGCCCGTATCCTAAAGTCCTTAACAGAGTTGCAGCCCCAGTGGGGGAAAGAATAATAAGTGACTAAAAATGTAAAATATATTAATTTTAGATGTTGGGGAATAGTTTTTTAAGGGTTTGGGCTTTTCAATAAATCATGCTGATGCGGATCATGCTGGTCCGGTTTAAGCTGCCTTTGATATCCTCCATTTTATTACAATGCCTGTAATTGAATGTAACAAATGTATTCCTGGATAAAAGATGCGATAATGCAATCCAGAGCAAAGCTCAACCTGCACATTTCCTTGCATCTACAAAGTTTTAGAGCAGCTTTAATGTTATTCAAAGCAGGCCCAAACCCCCTACTGCACTGAAAAACAATTATGCTCCTGGGTGGCAATATAAAATACCACAGGTGCAGAGAATTAGTGATTACACCAACCCTAACAGTTACAGTACGTGGTCTGTACGCTACTGCCTAAGGTACACCTGTGACTTTGGCAAGGTCACAGATATAATGCAATGATAAACTTGTCTGTGGTACAGTGGGGGATTGGCTCATGTGGCTAGCAACAATGGGTATGCCTGGCAGAGGTGCACGCGCAATGTGTACCCCTGACCCGGATGCCATAATGATTGACAGCAGTCACGGGCAACCAAAAAGCCCAGTGAATAGTTGTGCCCAGAACTGTATTTACCATTATGCAACTTTGCCTGTTTCCAGCAATTTCATGTGTTTTTTCTTGAATGCCTCCCTGTATGTGTGTGTATGTGGAGGGGTGCTCTCTCTTTCTGCACTGTCTGGGGGTTAAATTCTCACCCCCAGTCTGCTTTTAACATCTGGGAAAGTTGTCAGGGAGATCCATGAACACTACTTGTTGATCATGGGAATTGGGGGATTAATGCTAATACATATTATGTACTGTACAATTCTATGGACCTGAGGGTATATTAATGCATTTTCTGAGTATTCTGGGGGATGCTTAAGGGAAATATGTGCAGACTGAAAGGGGCATTCTATTTTTGAGTGCTGGGCAGTTTGTGCACAGGCTGATTACGGGGGCAGCCATTACTAAAAGTGCCTAGGGCAGCATGACTGAACACCCACTTTAAAGTGGTCTCACATCCCTTTTCTACAAAATGGGTGTGGGGCCGTATTATGACAGGCTGGGGGGGGGGGTATCAAGATTGCTGGACCATGCATAGACTCTCGCAATCCCCCACAATTCTTACATGCCCCTCGTTCCTTGGCCAAATGCAGCCCTGCAATTAGCCAGTCAAGTCATGGATTGTTGGGGATTGCTGGGGTATGTGCATAGAGGGGCTCCAGAAATCTACATGCCATGTCATACCCACTTTATAGAAAATAGGCTTGGGACTGCTCTAAAGCCAAGAAATGAGGGTTGACGTTTTACTGTAGACACAATAATTAAAGTGTTTGGCAAGTAAAAAGTAAAAAAATAAATAGCAGCAGCTTACCTTACATTGAGTAGGTGGAGTACTGTGATTCCTCCTCTGTTGGCCTCCTTAGTAGGAAAATCAGCTTTCAGTCCCCACACCTCTGACCTGGTCCATCAATCAACCTTCAGTGGACCAAGAACGGAAACACCCCCCATTCCCTGCCCAGACCTCCTGATTGGCCGCCTCTCTCTGTAGCTATGAAACTCCACCCCAGCGATGTGATGTAAGCACACTGTATTGAGGGTTAGTGGAGGGATCACATCGCTGTTGCCACACCCACTGTTTCTCTTCACATTTCTATGAATCTCCAGTGCTCTATTACTTTTAAAGATAACTTAGGAACTACAGGGTTCTGTTGAAAATGGATTGAAGTTTAGGACAGTGCAATGTGAGAAATGGGACAACAATCGGGCTTGCCTTTAGTATATCTTTAATGATTATGTAAGGACTTTACCTCTGCCAGGGGGCCGGCGGCGAGCGTCCGCGGGGCGACGCAGCACTCCTGCTGCTGGGAGCGCAGCGCGTCACTCTGGCAGCCTCCCTCGCCCCTCTCTAGCTGTGCAGGCGCGCGTCCCGCAGTCTGTAAATTTTGCCACTAGGAGGCGCTGTGCTGTGAGTGGCAGGCAGCGCAGAGTGCTCCACACCTGATGGGAATCAGGGGCTGATCAGCCCTGCAGCCAAGACTGACCAGCCCCTGGATAGTGTGTCCAATCACTCACAGTGTTGTAAGTTACACCAATCAGCACATACACTCCCCCCCAGGGTGGCCATTGGTCAATTCCCAAATAAATATGGAGTCAGCCCAGCACTCAGTGCCCGTGATAGTCTCTTGTGATTAGGGTGTGATTCTGTTAGCTGTTATCTGATCCTGACCCGGCTTGATCGACCATCCCTGTCTGCTGCCTGTACCGACCTCTGCTTTGTCTGACCACGAACCAGCCTGCCCCTCTGGATGCCCTGCGATCTCTGACCTCCTGGCTTGACCCATTGGCTACTCCTGACTACGCACCTGTCTCATCCCTGTACTCTGACGCACCCTCCGGATTGACTACCTGTGAACGACCTCGGCTTCGGGATACCCTCGTGGTTCATCGGCCTTCACCGTAAGCAGCCATCCTTTGCGCCAATTAAGACCTGGGGGCAACCGTGTCCGGTGAGGCGTGCCTAGCGTCCCGGCAAGCGGGGGCTTGACTATAGGCAGAAGCGGCGGTGGAGATTGGGGGTTGCCTGCTTACAGAAGGCTGGTGTCCCGCTGGGCATCACAGATTATTCATTTCTTCTAATGAGCCCCATTCAGACTTCTATTCTGAAATGAAATCATTTCATTTCCTTAGCTTTGTTTTTTCACTACTTCCTCATGCATGGTGTATGGCACCAAATGGCAGTTAATCAGGTGACCAATGGAAACCATTCAGGTTTGATGTACAAGCCCCCTGGGAAATCCAAATTTGTCATCGGCAGTCACATGATTACCAACCATTTGTGAATGATGGCGGTGGGAGTTAACATATGGGTATAGGACCACTTTAACAGATATTGCATTAAAGTGGAGCAAAACCCATCTTGGGCAGATTGGAATCTATAAGATACCCTGGGGGTAAGGACCAAAACTTGGGATAATCAAAGATCACAGGTTTTGGTACACTTTAATTCTTTAGAATTGTCTTGAATTTTAGTTAAACAAGAACAATTAGATCATTTCCATGTATGAATTAGCATTAAACATTGCCTTTAATACATTATTTTTAAATTTTCAGCTGAATATTATTTATTATATTTTTTTAACAGTTCAGTTTAAGGGTTGTCTGGGTTACTTCTACATTGTAATATATTTTGATTCCTTTTGTTTTCTTTGTATAATTAGAAATCCAACATACATTATACATTAAACTTCAAACAAGGCAGAAAATATGTATATAGTTCCGGTCCAATGGAGAAGAAAAGAGAGTGGGTCTCACCCATTTTTCTAAAATTATCTTCATTTTTATTAAAGGGTAGAGACACAATCAAAGAGGTTAAAGTGGTCAAATTACCAACATATTGTGTCTTAACCCAATTACTTATTCATTGATAATCTGAATAACAAGTATGATGACAGCCATACGCATTGTATTAATCAATTGCACATACATTTTAGTAAAACAAGAACAATGAGATCATTTCCGTGTATTAATAAGCAATGTTCCCTGTTTCCAGGTAATAGAAATTAGTTCCAGAGACTCACATTAAAGTGGACCAAAACCCATTAAACTTGTGAAATAGGTTTGCCATAGCCCCTGCTGATACTCTCTTCTTAAGGTGTAGAACTAGAAATGGATCATTTTGTTTTTCGAGTCGTCCTGGAACACTGTTTTTTTGCTGTCTCTCTCTGTAAGATGTAAGATCAGTCATTGCCTTGTTGGGGCAATTACATCATTGCCACACACAACAATGGCAATGAATGGAAGAGGTGGGGCTTTACAGCTAAACAAGGGCCATTATCTGGTATTAGAGTGAAGAAGGGGGGTTTTCATGGGGGGAACAATTCAAGGGATGCTAATTAAACGTGGGTTTTGGTACATTTTAAATATTAATGTCTGCAAGTTATGCAGAATATCAGCTATGTATTGTATCCATGCTGTGAGTCTCTGTGGAGAAAGAGGCACCCCTAGGGCGTGTAAAGCTGCTGCTTGGTATTACCTTGCAAATAACTGTTCCTAATCCTATATACTGCTGGATAAACAGGTACTTAATTATAATTAAGCTTAGCTGTCAGTTTATAACTAATACAGACAACAAGTGAAATTATTATATAAAGGGAAGTAGGGGGCTTCTGACGCGTGCATGTGCTTGGGAGTGCAAGGGTGCGTGCATGTGTTTGGGAGTGTGGGTCCCGGCGTCCAATGTCGCCTAGCAAAAGAGAGAGAGGGAAGGAGCACAGCCAGTCTGAAGCAGGATTTCAAGCTCTTACAGACCCCACCTATTATGCTGATTATTAAGCCGCATCACAGCTCCAAGGGGAACGCCCACTTTCTTCAGAAGAGCTGCCTGCAGGTAGGAATACCCATCCCGAGGCTGCTCTTTGTCCAAACTGCTACCACTACTACTGCCGGAGTCCTCCTTCCCTCCTTCCTGTCTGCCAACCCGTGAAGATTACCTTTTGCCAATTCTCACTGCTCCTGCTTCACTCTAATCTCAGATAATAGTGCCTGTTTTAGCTGTAAAGCTCTGCCTCCTCCATTCATTGCCACTGCTGTGTGTGGCAATAATGTTATTGCCACATCTATGCAATGTCTGAACACCTGCTATATTACAGAGAGGAACATTAAAAAAACTGTGTTCCAGGACTATTCGCAAAGCGAAAATATCCGTTTCTAGTTTTACACCCTAAGAAGGGAATATCGACAGGGACTTTGGCCAAACGTATTCCACAAGTTCAGTGGGTTTTGGTTCCCTTTTAAAAATTGCCCTTATTACCACTTTAATACATTATTTATTCTTAGTATACAGTACGTCCTGCTCCAGATAAGAATCATTACACTTGGGTATTACTCCGCCAGATGGCGCTGGACTGCAGAGACCGCGAAAATGGCTCCTCCCGGCCCCTCAAATATCCGGGACCTCCCACAAATCCCCAGAATTTCTCTGCAGTCTGGACTGCGAAGGACAAGAAGATGGCTCTCTCTTCTCGCAGGTGAGCGGGGCTATTGGCCTGCGACCCTGTAGGACTATTCCCACCTGTTCCATTTTTAATGTGCCTCCCAGCCTTGGCTGCGCTGGTCCGGGTGATGGTAGGCAGCACCGCTGTCAGGTGCTTAGGAGCGCTGCTCCACCGCAATCCCCCACCAAAGGGTAGGCGGTATAGGCTTATGGTGAGCCTCTATGGGATGCCCCTCCCACCCTATTGCCCCTTGCCCCTGTCTATCGGTGGGCCCTCTGTAAAGTGGCCGCTGCCCTCCCTCGCCCTCCCTTGTAGCTCTCGGGGTGTGTGTGTGTGTATATATGCCTTGGTGTTTTCACTGTTTTATGTGCTTCTTGTTGGTGTCAGTCTCCGCACTGACTTGGTTGCACTGGTTGCGTTCCGCGGTTGGCAGCGGCATTACGTCAGGCGCTGTTGCGCGGTCATTGGCTGCTTCTCGCTCTTCGGGGGGGGGGCGGGGCCCGTGGTTGGCGCATTCCGCGTCACTGTCTCCTCGAGGTTTACCCGGCAGCATTTTTCGCTGGTTTCGGCTGCTGCGTGACTGGCATCTACCTACCGCGGTCCGTGAGTGCCCTCGTGGGCGGCTTTATTTACTCTATGTCATTATACAAGTCACTTACGGGGTTCTCTTCGCTTATGTCTTTCAGGCGGTCGAACTCTATTGGTTCTCCCGGCCCTTCTCCCTCTATTTAGTTATTAAACTTGTGAGGCCTAGTGTGTAAATTACTCCCACTTCCCTAGCGGGCTATTGGGGCATCCTGGGTTTATTATTGTGCTGCTATTATTATTATTGTGCTGCTATAATCACCATATGGAGGCGTCTCAGGATAATGTGCTCAGGGTTCCTTCAGGACAACCCCGGCTGTGTGTAGCTTGTGGGGTGTCCCCTACTAGTCCTGACAATGTGCGGGTCTGTATACCTTGTGCCCAGCAGGTGCTTGCGCTGCAGCCTGGTTTACCAGTAGCTGGGCCTGCGCCACGTATGGCTTCACCTACTCCCCCAAGCTTAAATTTGACTCCTATTGAGTTGCATGCCAGTGGGGATTCTCAACCTGATGTGTCTTCCAGACTGGATAGTGTTGAGAAGTTGCTTGCTAATACCCTGGCGCGTAAGGCCTCTGCTAAGAAGCGGCACTGACATCACTCTGTTCCCTATGGAGGCTGATGAGTTTTTTGGAACTGTCTGGTTATACCCCCTTGGAAGAAGGGGAATTATTCTCTGACTCTGAGTCATCTGATGAGAGGCCCAGTTGGGATAAGAGGTACCCCTTTCCTGCTAATGTGGTGAAGCGCTGGTCATCCCCTCCAGAGGTGGATGCCCCAGTCCTGACTCTACTATGCTGCGGGATGGTGAGGACCGGCGTATTGATCAGCTGGCGTTCTATGCCTTTGCCTGTGTGGGGATGGCGCTGCGCCCGGTCTGTGCTTCTGCTATTATAGCTGTGGCTATTAGGACCCTGCTTAGAAGTGCCCTGGATGGTGCTCCTGATGATGTGTCTAGTGAGGAGTTTAATGCTCTCTCTCGTTGTGAGGTTTTTGTGACTTATGTCCTCTCTGCCTTGGATGATACCATTAGGATGTGTGGCAGAACCTCTGCCCTTGTGGTGGCTATACGCCGCTCGGTTTGGCTGCGCCAAAAGAAAGCTCTCACTGTGAGAATGCTCTCACTGAATTCCCCTTCAAAGGACTACGCCTGTTTGGGGACCGCCTGGACCTGTTTGCTAAGGGAGGCAGGTTACCCCAGCGCAGGCGGCAGTCTCGACCCTTTCGGGGACAGGGCTCATTTTCTTCCCCCTACCGTGGTGCCAGACAGGGGAGGGGGGTCTCCCTCACCAGGGCCCGAGGAGATTTCTGGGGTAGGGGCAGAGGATGTGGACACCCTGGCTCATCCTGGGGCTCCAAGCCTAAGTCTTCTCCCAAGCCCCCTCAGGCATGAAGGGGCGCCCTCACCCATCCGGGTGGGGGGATGGCTTCAGTGTTTTGCTCACGTCTGGAGGTTTCATGTCTCAGACCGGTGGATTCAGGAGGTAGTGTCCTCCGGTTACAAGATAGAGTTTGCTGCCTGGCCGCCCCCAAGATTCATCAGATCCCAGATCTCTCAGGACCCTATGTCAGCTCAGGCTATGGTTCTGGCAGTGCAAAGCCTTCTGGAGCTGGGGGTCATCTGTCAGGTCCCCTTACGAGAAAGGGGCAAGGGTTTCTTTTCCAAATTTTTCACCGTGCCCAAAAGAGATGGGTCAGTCAGGCCCATCCTGGACTTGAAGATCCTCAACAAATTTGTCAGGTGCAGGCGCTTTCGCATGGAAACTTTGCGCTCTGCCATCAGTTCCCTGCGTCCAGGGGACTTCATGACCTCTGTGGACATCAAGGATGCTTACCTTCATATTCCTGTTTTTCCAGGTCATCAAAGGTTCCTCAGGTTCGCTCTGGAGGATCAGCACTACCAATTTGTGGCATTGCCCTTCGTTCTCACTTCAGCTCCCAGAGTGTTCACCAAGGTGCTGGCAGGAGTGATGTCTCTGCTCAGGTCTCAGGGCATTCGCGTGCTGCCCTATTTGGACGACATTCTCATCACTTCTCAGTCCCTCCAACAGGCTGAGCTGGATACTCAGCTAGTAGTGTCCACTCTGGAGTCATTTGGCTGGGTGATCAACCACCCCAAATCTTCCCTGTCTCCCTCCTTGGTGACACCCTTCCTGGGAATGAATCTGGATACAGTTCAAGCAAGGATTTTTCTTCCTCAGCAGAAGGTGGACAGTCTGCTAGCGCAGGTTCAGTTCCTGCTATCTTGCCCTCATCCCTCCATCAGGCAGGGAATGCAGCTGGTGGGCCTGATGGTGGCGTGCTTCGAGGTGGTCCCTTATGCCCAGTTTCACATGAGGCCTCTGCAACTCCACCTCTTGTCAGTATGGGACAAGTATCCTGCGTCCCTGGACCAGGGCCTTGTTCTGTCCCCCCTAGCCAGGGGGTCCCTCTCGTGGTGGCTGGACTCCAGGAACCTGTTGGTGGGCAGATCCTTTCTGGCCCCCTGCTGGGAGACGTTCACCATGGATGCCAGTCTGACAGGTTGGGGGGCTTCTGGAAGTTCCTGTAGTTCCAAGGGCGGTGGGGCCCTCAGGAGGCCCACACACCTATCAACATTGTGGAACTGAGGGCGATCAGGTTGGTTCTGGCTCACTTGACCCAACACCTTCGGGGCCGGCCTGTTCAGGTACGCTCGGACAACCAGGTTCAGGTACGCTCGGCGGTTGCCTACATCAATCATCAGGGAGGGACCCGGAGCAAGGGGGCCCTCAAGGAAGTGTCTCTGATTCTGGTCTGGGCGGAGAACAATGTTCCCTGCATATCATCTGTGTACATTCCGGGGGTGGAGAATCTGCAGGCAGACTTTCTGAGCAGGGGGACCTCTCACCTGGGAGAATGGTCCCTCTGCGGCAGGGTGTTTCAATCTCTGTGTCTCCGTTGGGGCCAACCAGATGTGGATCTGTTTGCGTCCCATCACAATCACAAGCTCCCGGCCTTTGTCTCCCTGTCCCAGGATCCTCTGGCCTTGGCCACGGATGCCCTAGCAATGTCATGGCAGGACTTTCAGCTCCTGTATGTCTTTCCCCCTTTCCCCCTGTTGGGCAGGGTTCTGCGCAAGATAACTCAGGAGGGGGTGCCAGAAATCCTGGTGGCCCCCGGGTGGCCAAGAGTGTGGTTCGCAGACGTGGTGCAGCTCGCAGTAGATCCGTACGCTCTGCCCAGGGTTCCAGACCTGCTCACTCAGGGTCATTTACACCATCCCAATTTACAAACTCTGGCTTTGACGGCCTGGCTGCTGAAACCTCCATCTTGATGGAGAAGGGGCTGTCTGCCTCTGTTGTTGATACCATGATTAAGGCTAGGAAGAAGTCTTCTTCTTCCATTTACTATAGGGTTTGGTGTGCCTACATTGACTGGTGTGAGTCTAGGTCTCTTCCCTGTCGTGTGTTCTCTATTCCCAGGTTCCTGGAGTTCCTGTAGCATGGGTTGGAGCTGGGGCTCCAACTCAGTACTCTGAAGGGTCATGTCTCTGCCCTGGCTGTTTTCTTCCAGAGGTCCTTTGCCCAGCATTCTCTGATCAGGACCTTTTTCCAGGGGGTTACTCATGTGCGTCCCCCACGTAAGCCTATGTTGCCAGTTTGGGATTTGAACTTGGTCTTGTCTGCCTTGCAGGGTGCTCCCTTTGAACCTGTGCAGGATGCTGCCCTGGCCATTCTTACTCTCAAAGTTGTCTTTTTGGTGGCTATCACTTCTGTTAGGTGTGTTTCTGAGTTGGCGGCGCTTTCCATCCAGCCCTCCTACTTTGAGAGACACCAAGACAAGGTGGTGTGTAAATTACTGCCCAAGGTTGTGTCTGCGTTTCATCTGAATCAGGACATTCTTCCTTCCTTGTGCCCTCATCCTAGTAACGCTAAGGAGAGAGTTTTGCACTCCTTGGATGTAGTTAGGTGCCTGAAGTACTATCTGGTGGCTACTGCACCTTTCAGAAAAACTGATGCCCTTTTTGTGGTCCCTTCTGGTCCTAGGAAGGGTTTGGCTCCTGCCAAATCTACTATCAACAAATGTATCTGTCAGGCTGTGATTCAGGCCTACTCTGCTAAGGGGAAGAATCCTCCCTTCCGCCTTACTGCTCATTCTACGCGTGCTATTGGTGCCTCTTGGGCTTTTCAGCACCAGGCCTCTGGTGAACAAGTTTACAAGGCCGCTACTTGGTCTTCTGTTCATACCTTTTCAAAGTTTTACAAGGTTGATGTTAGGGCTTCAGCTGATGCTGCTTTTGGCCGCAAGGTTCTGCAGGCGGCAGTGGTCTGACCTGTCTGTTGTTACCTTTGGGGATTCCACCCTACTTCATGGACACTGCTATTGGATGTCCCAAGTGTAATGATTCGTATCTGGAGCAGGACGTACTGTATACTAAGAATAATACAATTCTGTGATTACTCACCTGTAGAATTGTTATTATGAGTATACAGTACGTCCTGCTCCACCCAACCCTTGGTTTTGCAGTATCCTAGGTTCCCCTGTATGGTGATTGTTATCATTGTTATAGTTACTAGTTGGTTCTGTTATCATTCTCCCGGATTCTCGTTAACTGCTTTTCAATGCTGGGGATTTGTGGGAGGTCCCGGGTATTTGAGGGGCCGGGAGGAGCCAATTTCGCGGTCTCTGCAGTCCAGCGCCATCGGGCGGAGTAATACCCAAGTGTAATGATTCTTATCTGGATCAGGACGTACTGTATACTCATAATAAAAATTCTACAGGAGTAATCACGGAATTGTATTTTTTCAGTTTCATCTAAATATTATTTAGTATTTCTTCTACATTGTAATATATTTTGATTCCTTTTGTTTTCTTTGTATAATTAGAAATCCAACATACATTATACATTAAACTTCAAACAAGGCAGAAAATATGTATATAGTTCTGGTCCAATGGAAAAGTCCAAAGAAAAGAGAGTGGGTCTCTTTATCTTAATTTTTATTAAAGGGTAGAGATACAATCAAAGAGGGTAAAGTGGTCAAATTACCAACATATTGTGTCTTAACCCAATTACTTATTCATTGATACCAATCTTAATCTGAATAACAATATGTTTATTAAAAAAAAAGTATGATGACAGCCATACGCATTGTATTAATCAAATGCACATACATCAGATCATACATATCCGACAGCAATTAACATTGTTCTTGGCTCCCGACATGTTTCGTTTATCTGCTTAATCCAGGAAAACCGGTTCATAATAATAATAATAATGATATATACAATGCTATACATGTATACAATGTCACAATTAACTAGGTCTCTCACAATTTCATAATCATAATCAATAATGAACTCACTTTCAATTTCAAAAGATTTGAAATGTACAGCTCATGTAGGTGGTCACCAGTGACTTCCCTTACCTTCTCTTGCGATGGCTGATATATGTTTTTGACTTCCACCAGGCTCAGAATGAGAGCAATCACCCCAGACACGACGGAGATGATGATCAGGCATCCCACGACCAAACCCCTGCGATTTTTACACATGACCACATCGACCTAGGAGAGGAAGGACACTAGAAATTCATGAAGCCATTGACAAGCTAGATTCTCATTGTTATTGGGTATGATATTGCTATACATAAGGTGCACATATAGTTTGACTAATTGTTAAGCATTTAACAGGAAGCTACCAAGCATATCAGTAAAATCAGTATTCATGCTGTTACCAGGAGGTTTACATGTATTATCTTGTTTCCACAGTAGTAGTAGTACAGTACTACCAACTTCCAATAGCTCTATGAGGAACATACTAATATGGGGTGAGTTACCGGGGTCGACAGAGCTCAGAGAGCCATATATTGGGATCGGAATTCAAAATATTGGGATGGGCTATCTCTCCCTCCTGTTGAGAATATAACTATATATACAAGATTAGTTATTCTGAAAAGCTTGCCAGCACCCTGGCATGAGTTACATTGTTTTACATTGTTGCAGCCAAGGAGCAGCTAATTTATCTAAATTGTTCTATTGTAATCATTGTTCTATTGGTCACCAGTGAACATGTAGTCATTTAAATCAACACAGGAGTGTGCATGTAGGGGAGGGGGGTAAATTGCTTGACCAAATAGAATTTCTTTCCAATGACCCTCCACTGGTCCCCAGTAAGACTCATAGCTGATTGAAGCACTGTGTGTGTGAATGTTTATGGAAAACCCAATCACATTGAATTGCCTAGTACATTTTTTTTTGGTGTACCTCTACTTGCTTAGCAACTGCCTCTCCTTTGTGACCCACCAACAGGTTGTGATTTGCAGATCACCACCCACACAGTTGCACAGGTGAAGTACTTAGTGCCCAGGTAGAGCAATTTGGAGATTGACAAAAACCTGACTTGTTGGTGGCTCTCGAGGAGAGGGTTGGAGAGCACTGGCCTAGAACGATGGACTGCCTGGTCAATTTGGTCTGAGCACATCTTGCCAGCAAACCGCATTGGTGTCACATGACTTGCTTAGTAAAGTCTTTACATTGGTCCTAGAATATTGGCCTGTCTGGTTAATGATTTACAATGGCTGATCACATGCTTAGAAATTGCTGTCAGCATTAGACTGCTTCAGAAATGCTTTTCAATTACACTCCTTTTTGTATAGCATTGGATTGGCACATCATTTCTAAAAGACATCTATTTAGTTGTAATTTAATTCTCTATAGTGGTGTTTCTCAAACTTGTACCACAGGCCTGGGAACAAGGCCTGAAGGACATGGGCAGCTGTATAGCGCTGTTTAAGCACAAATTACTGTATGCAGGGATCCACAAAACATGACCAGTTGGTGATACTTGAGGACAAGGTTGGGAAACATAAGTGTGAAGCACTGGATTGCGCGCTCATTAATTGAACTGCCTTGTAAAAGTCCTACAATATCCACAAAAATGTAATAAAATACTTTCTAACTTGGTGTCCTGGCTCACTCAGATATTTACCAACTCATTAGGATCTCACGTGAGTGATTTATGGAATTTTTAAGGATCAAACCCATGGTGTTCATGGCCTTGTGAGTGTAGCTACCATTGTGGTGACGTAGCTTAAACTCACATAAAGGGGACCTAAAGTACAAACTGATTCCTTACACATTCACATTTCAGATTCTGGAAATGCCCAGCAGAACTGACTTTCTTGTCTACCATGTTTTTTGAAATCCCTTTTTCAACCTTACTCCCAATACGACTCCCTAACCCTATATCTGCATCACGGTCTGCTCTTTTAACTTCATAATCTTCTTTCATGTTGCTTATCTACGACTTGAATCAAGCCCACCATCTCTGTCTCTGTCCCCTTAGTAATTCTAATTTTCTTCAGTTTCTTGGACTTGGACCTACTTTTGTTGTGCCTTGCAATGAAAATGGTTTCCTGTGTAGGAGGCCACATGTTCAAGAAGAACACTTGGGCCCTTATTTATGAAGGAATAGCGACAGGTAGCGACTGGTGAGCGACCGGTAATGACGGGCACCACCACGAGAACGCCGGCTCCCCACCACAATCACACATTTATCAAGCCGATCCTGCTTAGTGACTGAGATAGCGCCATATAGCCACTCATTCATCATTATTCCAGCCTCAGCCCACAGCGCCAGCGTCCGACCTTGAACAGCGACAGGTATGACCTCTTGCTACCTGGCGCTCTCCAATGCATTTCAATGGAACAATCTTTAAATATTAATAATTAATTGTTATTAATGTTTTTTTTGTTTTTTTTTTAAATGTGAAAAATTCTGTGACCACTTCTGCCATGTTAGATCATTTTTTTAAGGTAAAAAAAAAAAAAATTGTGCAGAATTGATATTACAGGTCTGATATTATTGTATTTATATTACAATTTTTTTTTTGTTTCCAAAAATATGGTGGTTTGGGGGTTAAAAAACTACTTTTAACACATCGCCGCCAGCGCTCTGGGGTTTAAACATGCATTTCACAGCGCGATAATTTTTTGAGCGTGATTTTTTGATGAATATGGTGGGAGCCGGTCGCTCTGACCAGTCGCTATCATGCGCACCCATACATCGCGGAACCTGTCAAATAGCAACTCGTCACCCCGTATTCAGCATTACTGCACAACGACCCAGTCGCTATCAACAACCGAACAACGGCCAAGCACAGCGACTACTAGCGGGCGCTCTGAAAATGCCGCTACAGTCGCTCAACTGTCGCTACCTGCCACTATTAATGAATCGGCCTCCCAGTCTTCTCTTAGCTCCAGCCTCTGTCCTTGCACTCCCATTATGTAATCTTCTCTTTATTTCCTTAGTAAGTACTGTGAAATACTGTGCTGGCTTTAGCAATAGGGGGTCAGCAATACTGTGGCTTTCATGAAAAAGTTATGGCTGTAATCTTGTTTTTACCCAAAAGTAACCCTAAGTCCAAATGTTGGCCAACTCTTTGCTTGATGACTCCACAGCACTGATCAGTAATTATTCAGTTGTAATTTCTTTACTTAAGGGAAATACCGGTAAGTATATAAACTTTGTTATCAAGTTAAGGTAAATCTCTGTAGATAATAATGTAACCTCCCTGAATGAGGAAACAAATGGTGAGATCACGAAGCTCCCATCAGAGGGAAAACATACTGTAGATGCCTCACAGGGAAGGTTGTCTTCGTAGCCTTCAAATGAATTTACGACACCAATAAATAAATTGAACTTTTATTGACTTGCTTTGGGTTATGCAAGGTTCTACGCACCATGTTTTTCAGGTGTTGCTATCATGTCGCTAATTGGTGTTCTGTCCAATAACTAGTCCTAAACTCTCCCTCTTTTACCATTTCCTGTTCCTGTTTTTTCAGGAATAGGACTTCCTCAAAAATGTTCAGGCAGACAGTGGAAAAAAACTCAAATTGCTTTACTTTAGCATTGTATAGTGTGATGAAGGGTTCTAATGCATTTAAAGTTTGCTTTGTTCTGTATCATTGGGTTTTTTGCCTTGCATCCTATTTGGCCACTAAAACTAGGGGGTCCATGGATAGCTTTTCAGCTACTGAAAAGAGAAAACAGTATTTCCGCTATCAATCTGACATGTTTTCTAACTGTATGTAAAACTAAATGTTTATAGGACGTCATCTTTATTCTGGAAAAGATATCCCTTCATCCATGTCCTGTTACAAGTGTCTGTGACATGAGGTTATAGGAAAACATAATCTTTTAAAACTTTTAATTTAACTTCTAATCTATCTAAAAAAAGCAGACTTCCCAGAGAGGATGTTGGTCTGCTTTAAAGTGGACCAGTCACCAGGGTTTTGATTATTCTGGTGATTGCTCCCTGTCCCAGGGGGCATCCCGTTGTTGTGAAACCTCCCAGATCGCCCACTTTTACTCAGCTTTCCAAAGTTCCCACAGCGCATACGCGGGCGCTTGTCCAATCAGTGCTTTATGCGGAGCATACTAATGCACGTCTTAAAGCCATTGATTTGAACTTCTTGTCCAGCATAGGTGCGCTGCACGCCACATCCCCAGCTGTCCTGTGGAGTGCGCACTCTCGTGCTCCTGGCCTATGCACAGCTACAGTGAAGCTGGGAATGTGGCTACCGGCAAAGACAGCTTCACTGGCCCTGTCGGGATCAGGTAAAGTTAATGGTGCCCCAGGGGGTTTCTCACAGCAGGGCATCTGGTATAGGATGCTCCAGGGGCAGGCTAGCGGCTTGCCCTGCAATGTTTTAGGGCTGTTTGGCCCACTTTAAAAATAAAGATACCCATCCTGCCATGCTCCAGTCTTGAAGTTATCCATATTTACACCTGTCAATCTAAGTCACCATGGGCCATGACTTTCAGGGATCGTATGTGCTGCATCCCTAAACCCAGCCCTGGTGATTGAAGAGCTATGTACTGATTGTGGCCTCATTGTTTACTGTAGATTTAATTATTATTTCCGTACTTTATACCTGAACGGCAAGTTCATCTAGCAGAGAATCTGGGGAATTACTGGGATCATAGAGGGGGCCACTGGTGCAAATATTTAAAAAGACTTTAGGTCCACTTATTGTGGACCACCTGCCAAAATTGACTGGTGGTTCATTTACCTCTGCAGAGGGCATCCCAATTTTGGATGTCTTGCCCCACTGACACTAAAAGGATGCCCAAGAAAGGGAAGCAGGACTAACCATACATCACTGCCAGCAATCAATCTGATTTGGCTAGCTGGCTGCCTTGCACAGCCTGTGAACCCTGAAAGCAGTCACGTGGGGCACCAGATAGCGAGGGAACCCAGGAGTGCTGCTGCGCAATCGCTTCAGGACCTCCCTGCTTAGAATGCCCCACTCATTGTTAAATGCTATATTCTAAGCATACAGTACGTCCTGCTCCATATATAATACTTACACGTGGGTTATTCTCCGCCAGAGGGCGCTGTTCACTGCAGACATGCAAAAACAGGCGCCTCCCGGCCCTTCTTATACCCAGGGACCTCCCACAAATCCCCAGATTTCTCTGCAGTGCTGACTGCGAAGACATAAAGTTTCACTCTCTCGCAGGTGAGCGGGGCTTTTACAGCCTGCGGCCCTGCAGGACTGTTACCACCCGTCCTCATCGATAAAGATGTGCCTCCCAGCCTGGGCTGCGCTGGTCGGGTGAAGGTAGGCAGCACCATGTGTGCTCACGAAGCTACGCTCCACCGCAGTCCCCCACCATAGGGTAGGCGGTTTAGGCCGATGGTGAGCCTCCAATAGATGCCCCTCCCGCATTGTTGCCCCGTGCCCCTCATAGCGATGAACCCTGGGTGCAGGGTCGCCTTCTCCCTCGCTTCCTCCCGTAGCTCGGGGGAAAAGAAAGGGGGGGGGGTATGTGTGTGGCGGTCCCAGCATAATGTTATACACGTTATGGCCTTTTTCTCTTTCCTTGAACTTGGGTGTCAGAGCCGCGCACCTTGATCCACATAACCCTTGTCAGGTTGCGCGCGTGTGTGTCTTTTTCATTAAAAGAAGAGTACGGCCCGTGCGGCAGCTTCATTCTCTAGTTTTGAGAGCAGGTGCTAACTCCTTAATTACACTCTGTATGTGTGTCCTATCCACTGCTTGTCATTGACGTTACGCTGTTAGAGCTTCGCGCTCTTTGGGGGAGGCGGGGACTTGGCATGACGCGCCCCGCGTCACGGCCAGATCAGGCCCGCCCCTCGAGGTTCGCTTGGCGCCATTTTGGCGGTCTTCGCGCGCGCGTGGTTGCGATCCTCCTCCTCCCTTGGTCATGTAAGTGCCCTCCTGGGCGGTTTTTGTTCCTATGATCTTTCATTCAGCTGCGCATGGCTCTGACACCCCCCTCTTATCCTCTTTATGTCCTTCAGACGCCAAGATTTCGGTGGCTTCTCCCGGCCTGTCATATATTATAGCGGGTTCACATAAAAAATTCTCCCACATTCCTAGCGGGTCTTGGGGCATCCAGGGTTGCCTATTGCATAAATCCCTGCGGACATATTGCTCAGATAATCACCATAAGGAGGCATCTCAGAATTATGTACCCGGGGTCCCTCTGGGACATGACCGGCTGTGTGCGGTGTGTGGTCAGCCCCATGCTGATGCTGACAGAGCACGGGTCTGCGGACCGTGTGCTGAAAAGGCACTGGCCCTGCAATCAGGTTTGCCAGTGGCTGCACCTCGCTTCAATACACCTGTCTCCCCGTGCTTAAATCTCACTCCTGATGAGTCGCACTCGAGCGGGGATGACCAGTACGTGCCGCGCAGGCTGCCTACGGCTGAGCAGGTGCTGTCTAGTTTGGCGGAGTGCTTGGGCCCTGGAAAGAAGTGGTCCCTGACGCCTCCTGGGTCTCCGGTTCCTAATGAAACTGATGAATCTTCTGCTATGCAGGACCTTGATCCTTCTGATGAAGGTGAGCTATTCTCCGATTCGGGCTCCTCGGATGAGATGCCCTGGAGCCTTGATGATTCTGGACCCGGTTCTTGGGGCCTGTGTGACATGTTATATCCAAAGAATGGGAATCGCCTTGTAAACTTAAAGGGGTTCCAGGGGTCTGGGATTGGAAGTACCCTTTTCCCCCTGATGTGGTTAACTTTTGGTCAGCACCTCCCGTGGTGGATGCACCGATTATAAGGGTTACTAACCCCCCCCTTCATGACTGCTCCTCATTACCGCACCCTTCGGGATGCTGAAGACCGGCGCATTGACAGACTGGCTTCCCACGCCTTTTCGTGTGCAGGGACAGCTCTGCGCCCGGTCTGTGCCGCGGCCATCACTGCGGTGGCCGCCAGGACCCTTATTAGAAAGCTACTTGATCACCATCCTGAGGCTCTCCCCTGGGGGGTCTTTAATGCACTCTCAGATTGTGATGTGTTTGTGAGGTTTATCCTCTCCGTGCTGGATGACACCATTAAGATGTGTGCTAGAACCTCTGCCCTTGTGGTAGCTATTCGCCGCCTGGTCTGGCTGCGACAGTGGGGTGCTGACAATGATACAAAAAAGGCTTTCACTGGCCTTCCCTTTAGAGGACGGCACCTATTCGGGGCCCGTCTGGACCTTTTTGGAAAAAAGGGTAAGGCACCCCTACGCAGAAGGGCGTCTCGGCCTCCTCGGGGCAGGGACACCCCTCCCCCTCCCTACGTTAGTGTCAAGCACGAACCGGAGGTGTGCTTCCAACTTTTCGGCGTAGATTACCACTCCAGGGTGGGCAGGCAACGCCCTGGGCCCTCTGGCAGGCTAAGTCCAAATCTGCCAATACCTCCCAAGCATGAAGGGACGCCCTCGCCCTTCTGGGCCGCAGCACCTGGCTCCTATCTGGTATCGTCTCCTTCTGGTGGATCCAGGAGGTAGTTACCCTGGATACGGGATAGAGTTTGCTGGGTGGTCCCTTTCGGAGGTTGTCAGGGTGCTTCTAGTACCTGTTTTCCCTTCAGGAGTTGGTGCAGGCCGTACTCGGCTTGCAGAGTCTGGGCTCACTTGCAGGTTGCCCTTAACAGGCTGGGGCGATGGCCTCTATGTTAACCCTCCTCTTTCCCTCAAAATGATGAGGCAGTCTGGGCCATGCTGGCCTATGGTAGGCTTGGCAATTCTACACTCACAGGTAGTCCCTGCATGATATCTCTGTGTTGGGACACAGGCGCCCTGTGCAAGGGGGGCTTCTGGACTCCTGTGGAGATCTAAGATCCTTTTAGTTTCCCCTGTGTCTTCTGGACACCGAGACCTTTACAGGTCAGTGTTGAAGGACCAACCCTGCGGATTGGGGCCTTGTTTTTGGCCTCTCTTCTGCTCCCGGGCTGCTCGCCAAGGCGCGGATGGGGGTGATGTCTCTGACATACCTGTGGGGCGTCCGCACTAGGACCTACCGGATCGTCCTTCTTTACTTCCCAATCTCTATGTCATGCCGAGTGGGTTAGTCGGCCGGCGGTGTCCTCTGGGAGTCATTTGAATGGGTGCTCAGTCACCTCAATCCCTCATTGTCCCTTATTCGCTATCTCCATTCCTTGGATTTGGTTCAGGCTTGTATCTTCTTCCTTGGCAATAAGTGGACTCCTGGTTACATGGGCTCTGTCCCTCGTTGCTGTCTCCTTCCTTCACCAGGCAGGATTGCAGCTGGTGGGCCCGTTGGTGGCGGATCAGAGGATGTCCCTTATATTCGGAGCCCTTGGGCTCTTCGGCACAGTAGGTTATTAATCCTGGATGGGGTTCCAGCACCCCTGGAGCTAGGTCTGTGCTCATTCCCCCTTGGTACGTTGGTTCCTCTTGGTCTGGTTAAATTCAAGAACCCTGTCCGGGGCACCCCCTTCTTTGCTTGCATATTCCTGTAGATGGTCCCCTTTTTTGTTACCTAGTCTCGCAGGTTGGAGGCGGGGGGGGTTTTCTTCTAAAATCCCCCGTGGTTCCTAGGTAGGGTCCCTTAGAGGGTCCATCTTACCTACTGATTTTGTTAAAACAGTGTGCCTTCAGTTGGCTCTATCTTGCTGGACTACTCCTCTTCAGGACCTGTCTATTTGGGGATCTCTTGGCCTGTCGGAGGACAGTGGCCTGTATTTATTATCAGCCTGGAACTTGGAGCAGGATGATTCTTCTGGAAGGTTTCTGATCCTGATCTAGGTGGGGGGTCAACGTTCCCTGCATCTCAGTGGTATTCGCTCCAATGGATGTCCTTCAGTGGCAGGTTGTGCTATCCTGGTGTCCCTCTGAGAGCCAACTAGGGTGGCTCTGTTGGGTCCCGTTAATATCACAGGGGCTCTGCCCTTGTGTTTACTGCCCCAGAATATTCTGACTCTGGTCATGGGGGCTTAGTAATTTTATGTCTGATAAAGGGACCAGTGAGATTGATGGCCCCTGGGTGGCCTAGTGGACTGTGGTTCGCAGATGTTTCTGCTGAGGTCAACGGACCTGTACGCTCTCTCAGGAGTGCGGTTCTGCCCTTGTCAGGCTCCTTCTTACGTCGCCCCAATCTACAGGCTCTAGTCTGAGGGCTTGACAGCTGATTCATTCACCCTTTTGGAGACGGGTTTATCTTCTGGGTGACTAGGGCTATGGGGGGCTAGGAGCAAGCTTCTTTGGCTTCTTCTTCCTCCGTCTATTTTGGGGTATGGTGTACCCATATTGATTGGCGTGAGTCTTGGTCTCTCCCCTGTTGGACGTTATCTGTTCCCAGGGTTCTAGAGTTATTACAGCATGGGTTGGGGTTGGCTCCCCATCTAGGTACTCTGAAGGTTCAGGTTCTGTCCTGTCTGCCTTCCAGTAAGAAGTCTTGTTCAGTCTTTTTTGTTAAGCGTTCTCTTGGGGATTGCTCAGGTGCATCTCCCAAGTAGTTCTATGGTCCCTGTTGGGATAAATTTTTATTCTGTTTGCCGGGTTGTTCCCTTGGGACTTATTCTGGATGCTGTCTGAGCTGTTTCGTAGTTCAAGTTGCCCTTCTGGGGGCTGTTGCTTCAGTCAGACGTGTGCCTGAGAAGGGGGCTCTGTTTATTTAGCCCTCGTTCATTATATATATATATATATATATATATATATATACACACACACCATGATTTGGTGGTATTCCGCCTTACGCCGGACCTTTTGCCCAAGGTGGTGTCTTATGATCTTTATTTAAGTCCTTTTGTCTGCCTATGGGCCTTATTCTTAGTAATGCTGAAGTAAGGGGGTCTACATTCCCTCAACAGGTGTTGAAGTTTTCCTGGTTGTTTCTTGTCCCTTAGGGGGACTGATACCCCTTGGGGTCTGCGGGCGCCTTCATACGTATGCGCCTGATCTCGTTTGCTTCCAGGGGCTATGCCATTTGGACTGATCTTACTTGGATGGTTTGTCTTTCTGGTCCTGAGTAAAGGTTTCGGCTCCTTGCTGATCCTTGTTGGTGTAGTGGTCAGTATCCCCGCCTGTTTGGCGGGAGACCAGGTTTCAATTCCCCGTTGGGGAGAGTTCTAAGTTATACCAAGGCTCCTGTTGCATTTGGGCTGGTCAGGTCGTTACTCTGGCCTATTCCTTTAAGGGGAAGAATCTTCCTCTCTTTTTATTCTGTTCTACTTGTGCTTGGGTACCTTTGGCCCTTCAGCACCAGGTTTTCTGTTAAACAGGTTTTGCTAGACCGCTGCTTGTTTTCTGTTCATACCTTTTCAAAGGTTTTGTTATGAGGTTGACGTTAGAGCCTTTGCTCATGTCATGCTTGGTAGCAAGGTTTGCAGGTGACAGCGCCTTTACTGTCTGCTGTGCCTTTTTTGATGGGGACCCCACCCTACTTTATGGACACTGCTATTGGTTGTTCCACGTGAAGGGCCGAGAGGAGCCTGTTTTTGCATGTCTGCAGTGAACAGCGCCCTCTGGCGGAGGATTACCCACGTGTAAGTATTATATATGGAGCAAGACGTACTGTATGCGTATAATACCAATACTACAGGTGAGTATTTCACAGAATTGTATTTTTGCCTAAAAACTTACCTTAAAGGAGCACTATCGCGAAATTGAGTAATGTTAAAAATCCACATAAACACGTCTGCTATTGAGAAGAGAGGTCAGGTTTAAACCCAAACAGAATAAAACTCCTGCCAAGCTTGTGGTCTAGTCTATGAGATGCCTTTTTCCATCCATTAAAATAAAAGAAACTTGCCTGGCTGGATATTTCTTGATGCTGAGAATATAAGTGACCTTGCCTCCCGCCATCCAGCATATTTATATGGATTTTTATCATTGGGCCATTTTTTTGCGATAGTGCTCCTTTAAAGTCCCTGTCCAGGCAAATATTAACTTCCCCACACCTTATCTCCCCTCCACAGTATAAAATAAGCCATATAAAACATCTCAAAATATCTGATTATATGTAAATACTTAATGGATAGTATTATAAGCAAAGACATTTTCTTTGCTTGATTTCCTGACCCATGTCTGAACTGGGAAGGACATGTCATGGCACAGCATGCTCTGCTGTGGTCAGATATAGCTGCAGGACCACTGTGGCTTGCTGTGTTCACTTGTGCTGAGAGACCCCTTTTTTCGTGGTTCCTGCAGGACTGAATTTGAAACGAGGGCAAACTTTGGAGCCCTGCAACGGCTTCTCCCTGGCACTGCTTGAAATGGAGGAGAAGCACATGGGACAGGCATCAGATGAGCTGCTGTCTGCCTTATTTTTGCCATTGGATTAACACTCACCCTCTAGCAATCCTCCAATGCAGCAATTGCAGCCAGAACCTTAAAAACTGCTATTAACCAATTAAGTTTCCCAGCCTGAAGGAGCCCCCACCTGCAGGGGAATCTGCACCTTAGAATAGCTGAAGAAATAGCTTTTCTTGGTTAGATGATGTTACTATTAGATTACCCCATACAGAAAGGTATAGTGTATATTTTTAATAAAAGTGTTCTAACCTTACCCAACAGACATAGGTTTAGGTTCACTGGGAGCCTATAAAACCTCCTCCTGCCACCTCCACAGTGAACGATACTTGCTTCTTCTAGGTAGGTTCCCTATCTAAAGGGGGGCACTAAAGAGACCTTTCTTTGAAGGGATAAGTATTGCTTCTTGCGGGGTTCTGGGTGGTGGGTGGAGGTGCCACCTAACATGCACCTAACACGATATAGATCCATAAATCATTAAAAAGACATCACAGCAGTCTCTGACAGTCTCCTGTAGCATGCAGCATGACAGCAGTTTTTTGTGATACAGTGGGGATAGGAAGGGATGGAGGAGACTGGGTGAAGATCAAATTCAGTACATAAAACCCAAACCATGCCTGAAAAACAGTTTTTGTCCTCGCTTCGAATTGCAACCTGGCCCTACCTGAAACCTGCTTTTAACCCCACCATGTTTCAGGAGACTTTTAGTAAGTACTCGTATTCAGCCTGCAACATAATGCATATGAAAAACAAATCCCTCTCCACCGATCATGTAGAACGATAAACCATAGGACCTACCTGTCACAGCCAGTGTCAGTCACAGCCGGAGAGGCTTCCTCGGCCAGTCCCTCTTACTGACAGGTCAAGGTGCATTGTGAGAAGTTTCAGTGTGCGAACGATGAGGAGAGTCCCCAGCCCCGCCTTCTCCCCCGATGACCAATTACCTGTAAGTGGAAGCATGCCAGACTTGGTCACTGGCATGTGACATTCAATCAATGACTTGCCAAGAGAGACACAGGCCACCTTCATCTCAGTGTGGTTCTACCTGGGAGCTTGCAATTAACCTCATAGCGCAGCCGCTGTACACAGACATGCAAGCAGTGGGGGAGCCGAGCCTGGAGTGACTTATTAAAACTATTTTTTGTGCAACAGGAAATAAAACTTATTAAAAAAAAAGGTTGCCACCTGTTTGGTATTTTTTTTTTTTTACTTTACTAGTCACTGGCCTGGTGGTGCTGCTATTTGTTTTTTTTTTACTGGTAATTGAGGATGGGAAAAGTATACCCACAATTAAAGTGGACCAAAATCCAAGATTGTTGCCTGAACAAACTCACCTCTTCCTGGTGCTACGACACCAGGGCTGGTTTTAAAAAAAAGATATACTGCCACCACCTGGCCAGTGACTGGTACAGTAAAAAAAAAAAATACAGGCCAGGTGGCAATCCTACTAATAAACAATAATTATTTGCCTCTCGGGGTGCCAGCTGATTATTAGGGGTGCCCAGGGGTGGCGTGCAGCTTGAAACCCCCCAGGTTGCCAAATCCACTCACCTCTCCTCATGCCCGTGGCACAGACATGGCCACTCCACTCGTCCAGCCGCGCATATTAATGTGCGTCTAGAGCCGAGAAGGGATGTGACCGATGCTGCCACCGGCCATGTCTGCGCCGTGTGATCAGGGGAAAGGTAAGAATTGTGGGTGAACCGGGTTTCACACCAGTGCATCCCACTTTGGGATGTCCTGGGGGAAGAGAGTAAGACAACACTGGAGCCTCAGACTCCAGGGCTGGTTTTGGTCCACTTTAAGCATCTGCAACTCCACTCTCTGATATAGGTATTCATGACTCAAACATGACTCTGATTGCCCTTTTTTCCCCAGAGCTATAAAGTCTAATACGCCATCATTTGCAGCTCAGCTGGTCATAACAGTAGCATCCTCCTCACTGGATGCCATGTACTGGCTACAGTTGAGGAAACAATGGCAGGATTGTGACAGTCTTATTATGGGACAAACAGACCGATTACCTGCCCTATTATATGATCGCCTATGAGAGATACGATATGTATGAGAGATACTGTATGTGTGTATATATTGGACAACCAAGCACCAGTCCCCCTGAATTAAATTGTGCAGCCTTCCAAGGCCTCCCACCATGTAGACAAGGGGACTAGACTTTTCAGGCTCAAAGAAGAAATAGAAATAGGAAGAAAGCTGGCAGTGCTTGCTTTAGACTCTACCCACATTTTCCCTAAAAATGGATGAAACAAAATTAACCGTTATAACCCCTAAAATTCCACATTGGAAAATGGGTCATCCAGCCAGGAAATCATTTGCTGATTATACCCATGGATTGCATAAGCCAGATGGAACTTGGCAATGCTTGTAAAATGCCTGCAATAGAGCCCCCGTAATTAGAACCCCTACATTTAATAATATAACTGGATTGTGACCAGCTAGAATGGTCCCCAAGGACCCCCAGGCCACCCCAAAAATATATGGGTGAATCAGGAGAAATAAGGAGGGGAGGTAGGGAGTGACGTCCCCTCCATTTACCCTGGTGGGGGTGCAAGAGGGGGGAAGAAATCACACACAGCACTACTTCCTCCAGCCTGATAGTTGTATATACATGTGTATTAAAGTGGACCAACACCCAGGATTTTGACTATCCTGGGTTTTGGTCCACTTCGGCGGGGCACCCCGATCGGGGGTGCCCCGCTGTGTGAAACCCCCCAGAAACCCCAAAAAACTCACCTCTCAACGCTCCCACGTGAGCGCCGCAGCCAATCCCCGCCAACGTCCAGACGGGGATCAGGAACGTCCAGGCCGCTTCCGCCGCCGCCGCCTCCCGCGCGTCACTCTCGGCGCGCGCGCGCCCCCGCCGGCCATTCACAGAGGGCCGGCGCGGGCGCGCGCACGTCTGGAGGGGTGCGCGGGAGGCGGCGGCGGCGGAAGCGGCGGCGGATCAGGTAAGGTGTTTTTGGGGTTTCTGGGGGGTTTCACCCCGCGGGACATCCCGATCTCGGATGTCCCGCGGGGTGGGAGGTGATCGGCCCGGGAATCTTATAGATTTCCGGGCCGATCACCCCTGGGTGTTGGTCCTCTTTAACATATTAATATATTACATACATTATACATTCCGTTATATAAATAACAGTGCTGAACATATGTCATAAAAATTATACGTTTGTGTAGTCTTGATTGTGCGTCAATTCCCAATTTCCCAGGGAAATACACTCAAGTTTGTAATAAGAATACATTCAGTTTGTAGCAAGTAGGGTGGACACATTTCGCTATTAAGCTTTCTCATTACACCAAGTTGTGCTTTTAAAGATATATGTACAATCTAGTTTAATTTAACAGTAATTCGTCTTCTGTCTTCTGTGTATCAACCTTTCAGTATTTTGCTGCCCTCTAGTGTCTAGTGGATTTACTGGGGATTACCAATTCGCTGTAATAGTATATTATAATCTCTTTTTGTAAACGGTTTATCACTGTGATGTTCTCATAGGATATAAAATGATGTGTACTTACCACCGAAATACAGTGAGTGGTATTGAAATACAAAATCTAAGTAAAAATAGGGGTTGCAGCTATGTTTGGCTTTGTATCGTATTGTTGCTAATGGTAACAGATCATTTATCAGTTCTGTGAATCATCTTATTTGCTTAGTGATGGCCTCTGGGGGTGGCTCTGGACAACCTCCCCTAAACTTGGGCAGAAGGGCCCAGTGATGCTCCAGGGGGCGCACTGTCGTCTGTCCTGGCTGAGGGTATGAGAGGACTTCCGAGGTCAAGCTGTGACCCTTTTGTGGGAGACATGTCCAGTCTCCACAGCCTCAACCTGGTACTGACCATTCATGCTTACAGGGCTGCCCTGGCCAATAGGCAGGTACGTTCTCTGGTGTGGGAATGTTCCGGTACTCCCCTCCGCCCCTGGTTGGCATGAGTGTAGATGACGACCCCCCCCTTTCCCTGCATTGTAGTGATGCAGGGGGGAAGGTGCTGTCAGAGTCACACTAGCTGGGGGGCCCTGTTCTGGGAAGCTGCCATTATGCTGTGGTCAGCACAATACCTCTCTGGGACACTATTAAATGACATAATATATTACTGATTTTAGATAGAAAGTGAATTGAAAGATATATTTACAATTGTAATACTTTCAAGTTTGTGATAAAGGCATAACATCTTTACATATTAATGGGCATGGAGGGGATGAAAGGATAGGAAGGACTCTAATAAGGTATTCTGTATATGGATCTGTAAGATGTATTGAAAACACCATTGTTATATCAAGTTATATAAAATTATTATAAAGTTTAATTAAAGTAAAGGGGGGAGGCAACCAAAGGGAGGAGGAAGGCAGGGGCAGTTCGGTGCTTACTATAAGGTGGGAATTGGTATATATTTGTTTAGAGATATGGTACATAACTGCATGTCTATGGTGATCCATTTAGGCCCTTATTCATCAAGCGATAGCGCCAGGTAGTGTCTGACGAGCGCCAGGTAGCGGCAGCTAACGGCGACTACCGACTCAAGTACGCCCGGCGGCGGTCACAATGACGCATTTATCAAGCAAAATGAGGCTAGCGCCGGCGAGAGCGACGGCTAGCGCGGCATTCATCATGAAGCCGCCTGGACCGAACAGCGCCGCTGCAAATTCCCTCACAGCGCCAGGTATGAGCTGTCGCTCCCTGGCGATGTCCAATGCATTTCAATGGAGCAATCTATAATTATTCATAATTAATTGGTAATAATTTTTTTTTTTTTTTTTAATGTCAAAAAATCGGAGAACACTTCTGCAATGTTAGGATTTATTTTTAAGTAAAAAAAAAAATTAAAAAAAATATGTGCAGAATTGATCTAACAGGTCTGAGATTAATGTATTCATATTACAAAATGATTCTAAAAACATGTATAATGTTACGTTCAAAAAATATGGTTGTTTAGGGGTTAAAAACTAGTTAATACAGATCGCCGCCAGCGCTCTGGGGTTTAAACAAGGAATGGACAGCGACAGCACATTCGGAGCGTGATTTGTTGATGAATATGAAGCTAGCCGTTCGCTCTGGCCATTCGTTGTCAGGCGCTCACATACAACGCTGGACCTGTGAAACAGCGACCCCCCAGCCCGTATTCAACATTACCGCACACCGACTGAGTCGCTGTCATCAAGCTAATGCCGGCCAAGCACAGCGAATACTGGCTGGCGCTGAAAAAATCACGCTACAGTCGCTCATCTGTCGCTACCTGGCGCTATTGATGAATCGGCCTCCCCGTCTCCTTTTGTAGTGTTATGGTGTTCGGACTGCCCCCGGGGGGGGGGGGGGGGATCTACCTTGTCCAAAGCCTGACAAGTGGTGCCCTTTGGGGTACCTTCGTGTTTCTGTGCATAGTGCCTTGCCTTTTTGTTTTTGATGTCTCTTATGATACCAGAAAGTTTTCTATTGGAGATGGACATGTAAGGTAATAAATTATGTTAACTGTATTACGGTTTGTGAAATGTTGAGCTGGTCTTGTTTGCAAGGTTTTTTGACCTTGCCTCGAGACAATTGGGCCATACACGAGAAACCAATGACAAACAATGAACGAAACACAAATGGACAGTTCCTACCCGTACCAGTTAACCCACACCCCACAAATATAGTGAATCTAACAGGCATAAATCTGACAGAAACACAAAAACAAGTCCTGACACTAGGGCTAAACTACTGCTCGGAGACTAACATCAATACATTCGACCTGGTAATAGACCTGTACCTCTTTATTAAACGGGTGCTACTTAGATACCAGTACAGAGACTACCCCTAATACATTCCTGGACCTTACACAAGATTGCCAGGAAACTTTGGAATACTTGGAGGAGTTCAATGACATAACAAAACAAGAAACACAGCACACAATGAACCCCAACCCCTCCACCCAAACCACTACCCAGACAGTAATCCCATTTTGTAAGAAATCCACATACTTCCCCCCACTGAATACAAATGCAGGAGCCAAAGCATCTGTGAACTTGGTCACATACGACATAAAAAGGATCAACACACTTGGGTCTCATCGTGACAAAATACCAATATGAACAAATGTGCCTCAAAATAATAAACAACCCAGAATGGTACCAGAGGGTCTCCACATCCAGGATCACCAGGAACTAGGAAGAATATAACACGATAATAAATAAAGCCCTAGAACACATGATTATTCCGAAGTCTACATGGTAATATCTATACACAAAAAGCCCCATACTACAAACTTCTATGCCCTACCAAATATATATAAATCCATCACAGAGCCTCCAGAGAGACTTTGGCTCACTAACCAGTGCCAATACATACCTATCACCTACCTTCAACCATATGTACAAAAACTTTAACATACATACAAGACCTCTTGAGAATCCTGGATAGCACAACCCTACACCTTAACACCCTCCTGGTGACCCTGGATGTGGAGGCCTTATATTCCAGCATCCCCCATCACTTAGGCCTCAGGGCAGTAAAATCCTTCCTTGGCGAATTAAGTATTACTGACTAAGAACACAGCAGCTTTGTGATCGAACTCCTAAGATTCATCCTAACACATAATATATTCTTGTTCAACAACTATACCACCAAACACAAGGTACAGCTATGGGGATGACTTGTGACCCTTCTTATGCAAATCTTTACCTGGGCTGTTGGGAACAATCCATCTGACACAACCCTGAACTCATGGAATTCTTCTCACATGTTATCTCATGGAAAAAATATATAGATAACATATTAAATGATTATTATCATTTATAGAAAAACTAAACACTAATGCCATGAACCTGAAACTAACCCTAGAATTCAGCCCCCAGGAAGTTTCCTTTCTAGACTTCAAGCTAGGCCAGCATGAGCAGGACAATATCAGAACCAACTTATACCACAAACCGACTGCAGCAAACAACATACAGAGGGCCACTAGTTCGCACCCCATACCCCCCTCACACACCTCACATTCACCTACAGGGAATACTTAAAAGCAAGATGAAACTGGACGTCAATGACCAACTTCCAAATAGAAGCTGACTGTATACGACAGAGACTTATCCAAAGAGGGTACAGTAAAATGGTCCTAAAAAGCTTACAATAGGGTAAAGGACCGGCAAAGTGAGGAAATCTGGCCCGAGAAACTTAAACATACTCATATAACCCAAAGGGGAAAACTGGATTATTATTATTGTTTATTTATATAGCACTATCATCTTTCGTAGCGCTTTACAAGGTATAACTACAGACAAGGTAAACATATAGTACAGGGACCAATACAAACTAGATGCTCCAAGGTTCAAACCAAATGTTGTGAGCACAGGAGACAATAGGAAAGAGTGCCCTGCCCTTGCAAGATTATAGTTTAAAGGATCGGGGATGCCATATCTCTTAAGAAATATATACAAATTCACACCTTATAGGGAACACCGAACCACCCCCGCCTTCCTCTTCCCTTTGGTTGCCCCCCTCTTGTACCCTTATCCCCCTATCCCTACAAGCACATACCTCTTCGCGGTACATTTGAGGAACAATTCTAACCCTCACATGTTAGGCATAACAATAACAAAAAGGTTGTTTTTTTAATATATATAATTAAACTTTATTTATAATTATTTTATATAACTTGACTTAATTTCCTAATAATGTGTTTTTAATACAGCTCCATATGCAGAATCCCTTATTAGAGCCCTTCCTATCCTTTCATCCCCTCTGTTTTCTCTTAGGCTGCGTTCACACTATGCAGTTGCAGATCAGGTGTGTTTTGCAGTTGAACTGTGTTATGTTTGCAGTTCCATAGTATAGACACAGAATTCATCTGCATATTCAGTCCGTTTGGAACACAGCAAGCAGGACGTTTTGGGCTATGTTCCAACTGCACTGAATGGAAACGGAGAGGTGTGAAAAGGGCCATAGAGGATGCATGACATTTCTCTGCTGATCTGCAAAACGCAAATGCATCTGGACAGGTGTGAACGTAGCCTTATGAAATATGCCCATTCATATGTATAGATTTTATACTAGACACTAGATACTTTATTTATTCCGCCAAGTATGTACAGTATACAAACAAGGAATGCTTTTTGGCAAGGAGATACACCATGAGAGCTATTAACAATAACATACCAAAACAATAACATACCATAACAAGCAATAACAGAATTTGAGCTTTAAAGTTGAAAGTGGACCAAAACCCAGCTGGATCGGCCCAGGAATCAATCCATTCCCTCCCTGCGGGGCATCCAAAATCTGGATGCTTTGTGAAACCCCCCAGGTCGCCTGCTATACTTACCTTAATCCCGGTCCAACGTCACATGTGCGGGCCGTGGCCGCATCCCCGCTATCCCTCTATTTATGAATGGCTGGCACGGGAGCGCTCCCTGTTAGAGCTAAGACATTGTTTAGACGTGCATAAATTGGTTCCGAGTGCGCTGATTCGATGAGCGTTCGCACATGCGCCGTAGGCCCCCGGTCAGGTGAGTTGATGCGAGTGATCTGGGGGGTTTCACATAGCGGGGCACCCCCGTTCGGGGTGCCCTGGGGGAGTGGACCAAAACCCAGAATAGTAAAAATCCTGGGTTTTGGTCCACTTTAAGGTTTAGTGCAAGTTAATTTATGTAGGATAAAGAATTAGCAACAATGCACGTTTGTAGAGACTAGGAACCTCTCACACTGGTTTTGATTAGAGGTTCTAGTCGAAAGAGCCCTGAACCTGCATCCAGAGCATAAAAGTGTGAAGAAGGAATGCCCTGGATGTGTCGAGTCCTCAGTTATTTCCTTGACCCTTGAGGTGATTCTATTCATGAATTGCTAATACAAAGATGGTATGGAGGATCCAATTATATGCTTGACAATTCTGGTTATCCTCTTCAGCCTATGGTTGTCCTTGGCTGTAGCCCCATCGTACCAGATTGTGAAAGAAGTGGTCAGGATCCATTCTATGGCAGCATTGTAGAAGGTTTTTATGATTACTTTAGACATACCGTATCTTTTCAGTTGTCTCAAGAAGTACAATCTTTGTTGTGCTTTCTTTAAGACAACGGTAGCTTGCTTACTCTACTTCAGGTCCTGCAAGATCTGGGTACCTAGGGATATTGTACTGGCTACGATTTTGACTTCCTCCTCACCGATCAAAATGGGATGGTGCGTTTTGAGGGATCGGCTGAAGTCAATTATGGTTTCAACAGTTTTCTGAATATTCAGAACAAGGTTGTTCGTCTTGCACCAATGATCAAGGGTTTTGACTTGGTTCCGTTATGTAGACACATCGTTGTCACTAATGAGGCCTACTAAAGTGGTAGCATACTTGATGATCTTGACCGAAGGATCTGATGAGGTGATAAAGGATGCCTTTATCACAAACTTGAAAGTATTACAATTATAAATATATCTTTCATTTTACTTTCTGTATAAAATCAATAATACATTATGTCATTTAATAATGTCCTGGAGAGGTATTGTACTGACTATAGCCGCATTGTCTATACGAGCGCTGACACTTTAATACAATTGCAGAGTCTATACTTTTCTGTTAGTAAACAAGAAAATGGCAGTTTCCCGAAGCTGCAACTGGAACGGGGCCGCCCAGCAATTGTGGCTGACAGCACCCTCCCACCTGCATCACTACGATGCATGGAGAGGGGGAGTCGTCACCCACACCCACTCCGAGCCAACCAGGGGTGGAAGGTAATGACAGACCTTTCCTACACCAGGGAACAGATCTCCCCATTGGCCAGGACGGCCCAATGAGCGCTGTAGAGGTCAAGGCTGTAGAGGTCAAGGCTGTAGAGACTGGATATGTTTCACACAAAAGAGTCACAGCTTGACCCCAGAAGTTCTCCTATGCCCTCAGCCAGGACAGATGACAGTGCGCCCCCTGGAGCACCACTGCGCCCTTCTCCCTGAGTTTAAGGGGGGTTGTCCAGAGCCACCTTCAGAGGCCATCAAATAAGGTGATTCACAGAACTGATAAATTATATGTTACCATCAGCAACAATACGAACCCAAGGCCAAACTTGCCCTCACCTTTATTTTTATTCAGATTATGTATTCTTAGTATACAGTACGTCCTGCTCCAAATCTAATACTTACAGTTGGGATATACTCCGCCAGATGGCGCTGGACTGCAGAGACATCGAAAATAGGCTCCTCCCGGGCCCTCAAATACCCAGGGACCTCCCACAAATCCCCAGAATTTCTCTGCAGTCTGGCTGCGAAGGACGAGAAATTGGCTCTCTACTCACAGGTGAGCGGGGTTATTAACCTGCGGCCCAGTAGGACTATTCCCACCCGTTCCACTAGTAATATGCCTCCCTGCCTTGGCTGCGCTGGTCGGGTGAAGGTAGGCAGCACCGCCGTTGGTGCTTAGGAGCTCTGCTCCACCGCAATCCCTCACCAAAGGGTAGGCGGTTCAGGCTTATGGTGAGCCTCTATGGGATGCCCCTCCCGCACTATTGCCCCTTGCCCCTGCCTATCGGTGGGCCCAATTTAAGTGGCCGCCGTCCTCCCTCATCCTCCTTGTAGTCTTCGGGGGAAAAGAGGGGGGGGGGTGTATGTGTATAGATATGTATGTTATGCAGTCTGTGCTTTCACTTTTCACATGTCTTTATTCTTGTGTCAGCTGCCGCGCTGACTTGTCTTTATTGCTTTTAAATTTACCGCCGCCGCGCGCTGACTTGGTTCCGCGCTTGGCGGCGGCATTACCTCAGGCGCTGGTGCGCCATCATTGGCTGTTGGCCTTTCTGGCTTCGCGCTCTTCGGGGGGGGCGGGGCCCGTCTTTGGTGCGTTCCACGTCATCGCTATTACTGGCCCGCCTCTCGAGGTATACCGACGCCATTTTTTCTGATTTGGTTGGCCTATGCGCTTTGGACTCCTACCTACCGCTGTCCATAAGTGCCCTCGCGGGCGGCTTTATCTGCTTCACTTTTGTTGCGATGTACTTAAGGTCTTGTCTGCTTATGTCTTCCAGGCGGGACGAACCCTTCTTGGCTTCTCCCGGCCCTGTTTTTAGTATATTACTTGTAGACCTTGTGAAAATTATACTCCCACATCCCTAGCGGGTTATTGGGGCATCCAGGGTTGCTATATAGCGTTATTCCCTATCGGCGTATAGCGCCGCTATAATCACCATATGGAGGCATCCCAGGATAATGTTACCGGAGTCCCTTTGGGACAAGACCGGCTGTGTGTAGCGTGTGGGCAGCCTCATACTGACGCTGACAAGGCGCGGGTCTGTGTACCCTGTGCTGAACAGGTGCTTGCATTGCAATCTGGCCTGCCAGTGGCTGCACCTCGCTTCTCTTCACCTACTCCCCCAAGCTTAAATCTCACTCCTGCTAAGTTGCATACTAGTGGGGATTCTCAGCCTGGTCTTCTAGACTGGCTACTGTTGAACAGATTATTGTGAAGTCTTTAGCGCGTAAGGTCCCTGCTAAGAAGCGGCACTTGACGCCTAATGTTACTGTTTTCCCTATGGGAACTGAGGAGTTTATGAATCTTTGTGGCTATAACCCGTCTGATGAAGGGGAGCTCTTTTCTGACTCAGGCTCATCTGATGAGAGACCAAGGGGTCATGACGATTCTGGCTCTGACCCCTGGGCCCCGGATGACACTGACAGATTATTGACCCAGATTTTTGAGGTTCTGTCTATCTCTCTCCCTGTTGAGGCTCCCAGGCAAAGAGGGGAGCTTTTCCATATAGCAAGATCACGTTTGGAATTTCCAGAGCAGGCACATTTACATAACCTTATGCTCAAGGAATCGGAGCGACCCAGTAAACTTCCCGGGGTTCCAAAGAGCTGGGATAGGAAGTATCCCTTTCTTGCTGAGGTGGTTAAATGTTGTTCATCCCCCCCCCCCCGAGGTGGATGCCCCAATCCTAGGGCTATCTAACACCTCTGTCATGCATTCCCCTGATTCTACTACCCTGCGGGATGCCGAAGACCGGCGTATTGATCAGCTGGCATCCCACGCCTTTGCATGTGTGGGGACGGTGCTGCGCCCTGTCTGTGCCTCTGCCATTACTGCTGTGGCCACTAGAACCCTTATCAGAAATATGCTTGATAGTGCCCCTGATGATTTGCCTTGTGAGGTGTTTAATGCACTCTCCAGTTGTGATGTTTTTGTTAATTTTGTCCTATCAGCATTGGATGACACCATCAGAATGTGTGGCAGAACTGCCCTCGTGGTGGCTATACGCCGCTCGGTTTGGCTGTGCCAGTGGGCTGCTGACAACACTGCCAAGAAGGCCCTCACTGGGTTTCCCTTTAAAGGACTGCGTCTGTTTGGAGACCGCCTGGACATTTTTGCTAAGGGAGGCAGGTTACCCCAGTGCAGGCGGCAACCTCGACCCTTTCGGGGTCAGGGTTCCTTCCCTTACCGTGGTACAAGACAGGGAAGGGGGTGTGTCTTTCCCTGGGGCCTGGGGAGATTTCTGGGGTAGAGGCAGAGGACGGGGACGTCCTGGCTCCTCCTGGGGTCCCAAAGCTAAATCCTCTCCCAAGCCCCCTCATGCATGATGGGGCGCCCTCACCCATGTGGGTGGGGGGACGGCTGCAGCACTTCGCTCACATCTGGAGGCTTCATGTCTCAGACCAGTGGATTCAGAAGGTAGTGTCCTCCGGTTACAAGTTAGCGTTTGCTGCCGATCCCCCTCCAAGATTCATCAGATCCCGGATTCCTCAGGACCCTGTGTCAGCTCAGAAGCTAGTGCAAGCAGTGCAAGGCCTCCTGGAGCTGGGAGTCATCTGCCAGGTCCCTTTAAGAGAAAAAGGCAAGGGCTTTTATTCCAACCTATTCACAGTTCCCAAAAAGGGATGGTCCTGTCAGGCCCATCCTGGACTTAAAGATTCTCAACAAGTTTGTCAGGGGCAGGCGCTTTCGCATGGAGACTCTGCGCTCTGCCATCAGTTCCCTGCGCCAAGGGGATTTCATGACTTCTGTGGACATCAAAGATGCTTATCTTCATATTCCTGTGTTCCCAGGTCATCAAAGGTTCCTCAGGTTCGCTCTGATGGATCAACACTACCAATTTGTGGCCTTGCCCTTCTTTCTCACTTCAGCTTCCAGGGTGTTCACTGCTGACTGGCGTGATGTCTCTGCTTAGGTGTCACGGCGTCCGCGTGCTTCCCTATCTGGACGACATCCTCATCACTTCCCAGTCTCTACATCAGGCAGAGTTGGATACTCAGCTGGTGGTGTCCACTCGGGAGTCATTTGGATGGGTGATCAACCACCCCAAGTCCTCGTTGTCCCCTTCCTTGGTAACTCCATTCCTAGGAATGAATCTGGATACAGTTCAGGCAAGGATCTTCCTTCCTCAACAGAAGGTGGACAGTCTGATTGCACAGGCTCAGTCCCTCCTAGCTTGTCCCCATCCCTCCATCAGGCAGGGGATGCAGCTGGTGGGCCTGATGGTGGCATGCTTCGAAGCGGTAAACTATTAAAATTGTTGGCAAGAAGCACACCAACTACCAAAGTCTCTTTGATTGCAATTGATACGTGTATTCAAAAAGTGAACAAAGTTTTCAATATAAACAATATATACATATTTAACCTGCACATACAGGGTGTCAGAAGTTAATACAATAATATACATGCATAGGTTTGTAGCATTGCTGTTTGAATACGCCGCAATATATAAATTGGCCACTAGAGTTCAGTGTATAATAGTTCCAATACAAGCAATGTACATTCCAACATGCATGACAGTATAAGCCAGGCTCCCAATTGCAAACAACAAGAGAGCCAGTATAAACATAGTTTTGGAAATCAAAAACGATACATTACAGCGTGAGCAGGCACAATCTCCATAACCTATACATTTCATGCTTCGAAGTGGTCCTTTATGCTCAGTTCCACTTGAGGCCTCTGCAACTTCACCTATTGTCTGTATGGGACAAGGACCCAGCGTCCCTGGACAGGTCTGTGTGCTCTCCCCCCTGGTCAGGAGGTCCCTCTTGTGGTGGATGGACTCAAGGAACCTGTTGGGGGGCAGATCCTTTCTTGCCCCTTCCTGGGAGATGGTCACCACGGATGCCAGTCTGTCAGGTTGGGGGGGCTTCTGGAAGTTCCTATGGTTCCAGGGGAGGTGGGGCCCTCAGGAGGCCCACACACCTATCAATGTCTTGGAGCTGCGAGCGATCAGGTTAGTTCTGGCTCGCTTGACTACTCATCTTCAGGGCCTGCCTGTTCAGGTGCGCTCGGACAACCATACGGCAGTTGCCTACATCAATCATCAGGGAGGGACCCGGAGCAAGAGGGTTCTCCAGGAAGCGTCTCTGATCCTGACTTGGGCGGAGGCAATGTCCCCTGCATTTCAGCTGTGTACATCCCGGGAGTGGAAAATCACCTGGCGGACTCTCTGAGCAGTGGGACCTCTCACCAGGGAGAATGGTCCCTATGCAGCAGGTTGTTTCAATCTCTGTGTCACCGTTGGGGCCAACCAGATGTGGATCTGTTTGCGTCCCGCCACAATCATAAGCTTCCAGCTTTTATCTCTCTGTCCAGGGATCCTCTGGCCCTGACCTCGGATGCGCTAGCAATGTCATGGAAGGACTTTCAGTTCCTGTATGTCTTCCCTCCAATCCCCCTGCTGGGCAGGGTTCTGCGCAAGATTGCTCTGGAAGGGGTGCCAGCAATTTTGGTGGCCCCCAGGTTGCCAAGAAGAGTGTGGTTCGCAAACGAGGTACAGCTGGCTGTAGATCAATAAGCTCTGCCCTTGGTGATCTGATCACTCAGGGCTCACTACGCCATCCCAATTTACAAACTCTGGCTTTGACGGCTTGGCTGCTGAAACCTCCATCTTGATGGAGAAGGGGCTGTTTTCCTCAGTTGTGGATTAAAGCTAGGAAAAAGTCTTCCTCTTCCATTTATTACAGGGTTTGGCGTGCCTACATTGACTGGTGTGAGTCTAGGTCTCTTCCCTGTTGTGTGTCCTCTATTCCCAGGATTCTGGAGTTCCTGCAGCATGGGTTGGAGATGGGGCTCCAACTCAGTACTCTGAAGGGTCAGGTTTCTGCCATGGCTATTTTTTTCCAGAAGTCCTTTGCTCAGCACCCTCTGATCAGGACTTTTTTCCAGGGGGTCACTCATGTGCGGCCCCCACGTAAACCTATGGTGCCTGTTTGGGATTTGAACTTGGTTCTGTCAGCCTTGCAGGGTGCTCCCTTTGAACCTGTGCAGGATGCTGCCTTGGCCATTCTTACGCTCAAGGTTGTGTTTCTGGTGGCTATCACTTCTGTCAGGCGTGTGTCGGAGTTGGCAGCGCTTTCCATTCAGCCCCCCTACTATGAGAGGCACCAGGACAAGGTGGTGTTTCGTTTCAAACCTGATTTTCTGGTAGTGTCTGCCTTTCATTTGAATCAGGATATTGTTCTTCCTTCTTTGTGCCCTAATCCTAGCAATGCTAAGGAGAGAGTTTTGCACTCTTTGGATGTGGTTGGGTGTCTGAAGTACTATCTGGTGGTTTCTGCACCTTTCAGGAAAACTGATGCTCTTTTTGTGGTCCCTTCTGGTCCTAGGAAGGGTTTGGCTCCTGCCAAGTCTACTATCAGCAAGTGGATTCGTCAGGCTGTGATTCAGGCCTACTCTGCTAAGGGGAAGAATCCTCCCTTCCACCTTACTGCTCATTCCACTCGTGCTATTGGTGCCTCTTGGGCTTTTCAGCACCAGGCTTCTGTTGAACAAGTTTGCAAAGCCGCTACTTGGTCTTCTGTTCATACCTTTTCAAAGTTTACAAGGTTGATGTTAGGGTCTCAGCTGATGCTGCTTTTGGCCGAAAGGTTCTGCAGGCGGCAGTGGTTTAAACTGCCTGCTGCTGATTTTTCTTGGGGATCCCACCCTACTTTATGGACACTGGTATTGGGTGTCCCAACTGTAAGTATTAGATTTGGAGCAGGACGTACTGTATACTAAGAATAATACAATTCTATGGTTACTCACCTGTAGATTGGTTATGAGTATACAGTACGTCCTGCTCCAACCCACCCTTGGTTTGCATTTTCTGTATGGTGATTGTTATCATTGATAGTTTGGATTGTTTAATTCTCCTGGCTTCTCGTTAACTGCTTTTCAATGCTGGGGATTGTGGGAGGTCCCTGGGTATTTGAGGGGCCAGGAGGAGCCTATTTTCGATGTCTCTGCAGTCCAGCGCCATCTGGCGGAGTAATACCCGAATGTAAGTATTCTATTTGGAGCAGGACGTACTGTATACTCATAATACCAATTCTACAGGTGAGTAATCACAGAATTGTATTATTTCAATACCACTCAGCGTCCTTTGGTAGTAAGGACACATCATTTTATATCCTATTAAAACATCACAGTTATAATCCATTTGCAAAAGATATTATAATATACTATCACAGAAAATTAGTAATCACCAGTAAATCCAAAATTCGACACTAGAGGGCAGTAAAATACTGAATGGTTGATACATAGAAGACAAGTACATTGTAAGTGCTCTATATCATTATATGAAGATATGCAAATTGTTTTAATCCTTAACAGCACAACTTGGTGTAATGAGAAAGCTTAAAAGTGAAAAGCGAAACACTTCTGCCATACTTGCTACAAACTGAATGCATTCTTCAAACTTGAGTGTATATCCCTGATAAAATAAATTGGGAATTGAAGCACAATCAAGACTACAGAAACGTATCTTATATATGACATATGTTCAGCACTGTTTTATATATATATATATATATATATATATATATATATATATATATATATTCACAGTTAATACGCTTGTATATATGACTACCAGGATGGAGGAGGCAGTGCACTTTAGGGCATGATTTATTCCTCCCTCTTGCACCCCCACTCGAGTAAATGTCAGCATACATCTGATAATTTCAGTCAGAGTTTGGTTCTTTCTTTCAGCTACCGCATTTTGCTCTGGTGTGTATGCCACTGTCTTTTGATGCTTTATTCCTTTCTGCTTTGAGTACTCTTGTACATTGTGTCCTGTGAATTCAAAGTATGAGAGGTTTCCTCTGAAACTTGTTGCTTGTCTTTACTACATGGTACTGTCATTTTCAAGAACTTCACTTTTGTGTTGTATTAAGTAAGTGCCTGTGACTCTTGAATAGTCACTATGTACCTGTTTTCTTCAGATGTAGGTGGGTTTATGGGACTATACATCACTGTGGACTAGGTTAAGTGGCCTTGAAGCTCTGTTCTGACTGACTTTAGGCAAAGTTGCTCTTGGTGCTTTACATTTGATGCAGCATTCACACCTAACAGTAACTGGACAAGGGGACACTGTTAGATCCTTTGTCAGATTCCTCTCGTATGCATTCTGGGTGTCTGTGACCTAAACGCCTGTGCCACATGTGCAAACAGTCATTGTGTTTATGGATGCATAATCTCACATTTTCGTTCACTATGCTGAGGTGAAACAGATCATCCGTCCAGGATAGAACACTTGTCACTTTGGAATTTTACAGTGAGTCCTTTTCCTCCTCATTTACTGGTATGGCTAAATTGTGTCTCTCATCATAGGGTCATACTAGGGTTCCATGTCCATATCCCTCTGCATGTATTTTACTTCCATCTGCAAGGTAACTAGTCCTTTTTTTATACAGATCAAGTTCTGTGGAAAAGCTTCTATCACTTGTCATATTACTGGTTTCTCCCGGGTCAATGTACCAGCCTTGAAAAATATGGTTGTCTGTCATTTTAAATTCTTGGCATTCTTGTTCCCTTTACATTGATCACAAATTGTGGCTTTGGTTTTCTGTTTAGTATAAGAGGGATGCTGAAGAAATGAGAAAAATTACCTCGCTACTATTACATGAAACTTTTTAAAAACAGAACAAAAAAATGTTAGGAATTGCTCAACGTGCGTCGACCCAAATATCCCTGTAGGTCCAAGGATTAGTATATGTTAATGTGGCACAGAGCAAAAAGCAAAACTAAGCTGAGCTCTCTAAAGCCCTAGCATATCCAAAATGTCCAAGTTCAACAGAGCAAAAAGCAAAACTAAGCTGAGCTCTCTAAAGCCCTATCATATCCAAAATGTCCAAGTTCAACAGAGCAAAGGGCAAAACTAAGCTGAGCTCTCTAAAGCCCTAGCATATCCAAAATGTCCAAGTTCAATCCATGAACTTGGACATTTTGGATATGCTAGGGCTTTAGAGAGCTCAGCTTAGTTTTGCTTTTTGCTCTGTGCCACATTAACATATAATAAGAGGGATGCTGTCTCATTTTCTTTGCTTTCCATATAGTACAGTCTCTCTTTACAGTCTCTCTTTATGTGCAACCTGTCTGTGGCATCTAAAACACCCCCTGGTTTCCTTCCTGTGTAACCTTGTGTCTGTAGCTTTAAGAGCTGTTCCGGTGTCAGTTTCTGTGGAGTCATGCACAAGCTCCTTTCCTTGCTGATACTCATCTATGAGACTGGTCTTTACAAATGCTAGTGTCAGATCTATCTCAGGTCGTGTCTCCAGCGCGTTGATTAGTGCAGTATATGTGTTTTTGTCACCCTCTGTTGCCAGACCATTTTTCACTATTTTGCGCTACACATGTTCAAATGTGATTTTTGAAGGAATTTCCCAGGAAAATTATATATTGTTTTTTTCAGTCTGGCCTTTAACATGTCATGTCTTATGTGTATTCTCAATATTTTGGGGTGAAATATCTGCAATATATATATATACATATATATATATATATATATATATATATATATATATATATATATTTATTTTTTTTTACAATTTGTAGTATTTTTTTGCAAAAAAAAAAAATGTAAAAAATCTTATTGCATGTGAAATCCCAATGTTCCTTGGAAATCACTGGCTGCTGCACTCCTGCTGCTGCTGCTTTTATACCTGCTGGGCAACAGAACATAAGGGGTTAATTTAAAAAAAAATGACATTGGGTCCCCCTCCTTGGGGGCACCCCATTTTTTGGAATTTTAAGGGTTAAAAACCCTTTGAAATCCAGAAGAAAATGATGGGGACCAACTATGTAGGGCATGTAGAAAGAGGGTGCAGGGGCCCCCTACCCTGCCGGCTACAAACCCGCAAAGCCAAATGGCCCGGGCCCTTCTGCCCCCCCTGAGCTTTGGGGAGGCAGGTAATTGGGGGGCCGTGGGGTTAATGGCAAGTCACCCACTAGCCGCAGGTGACTTGCCAGCCCCTGAGCCTTGTGAACTGGTATAGGGGTCTCATGGATACCTTACCAGTTCCCAAAGGGTTAACAGTAAAAAAAGACACCACACAGAGTAAAAATTACATTTATTTTTTCTTTACTCACCGCCGGCGATCATGTCCCATGAAGCTTCGATGACAGCTGTCTGGTAATTGGTGGAGGGGGGCTAAGGGATCACAGCTCCTCGCTCCTCCAACCCTCACACCTCTGATCACAAAGCACTACTGAGCGGTTGTGGGAATGACGTCGTCGATTACGTAATTTGCCCTGCCCGCAAAAGGCAGGCTAGCTGCCGGGTGGTTGCAGAAGTGCTGTAGAGTGCCTATTTTGCCCTCTCCTTACCACGGAAGAGGAGACCGGGCAGGAGGGATCGCGACCGCAGGTGAGTAAATGTCTTTTTTTTCTTACAGTTGGCAGCGGAAGTGACTGAAGCGGGGAGGGGGGGGTGCTATTCCAGGTGTTCCCCTGAAACCAGAACGAGGGGTCAGGTGAGTTTTTAACTGTTATATTTTTTGTTCTGTGGGGGTTTAAATTCAGCTACGTGAGTCTCAACTTGCAGGCGGCTGAGAATCACATGAGCGATTGGGAAATCGTGGTCTGCAAGTTTGCATACGTACAAAGCTGAGCCTTTAGGAGGAGGATGTGAATAAAGCGCATAGTCATAGGGATCACCTCAATGTACAGGAAACACAACATGCAGCAGAGAATGTACATAGATATATGTAACAGCACAATCTACTGTCATAAATGTAAACTGCATTTACCTAACAATATAGATTCAGATCACATACAGAGACAAGCTGTAAGCTCTTGCACTGTACCTCCAACAATACTTACTTTTTGTTCCCTGCATGCTACTCCAGTTTAATAAAACTTTCTTGGTCCTGAGATCGAAACAATTTTGTGGTGCAGGGCTGCCAGCTGTGTCAGTCACAGTGACTTGAGCATAGTTTTGTTTGGATAGTTATTTTAATTTGGGTTGTTATTTGTGGTCCTATTGTGGAAATACAGGTTTACTCCCTGTACGTCAAGAAGATAAGTAACTCCAGGCATCAAACATAAAGGGACTGCATCGAACTAATTATTTGGGGCCTTGTGATTGTAGTTACATTGTCTATCTAGTCAAATGTAAGGCCACAGGGTGCCATAGGATGTTTGTGCTGCTGGCTTATTGGGACTCTTACCCCTGAGGTCAGTTGTACTTATAATCTAGAAAGTTATTTGTGCCTCTGCTTTGCTGTTTAATATATTCAATGGCAAGTGCATATAACTACAACAATAATGAGGAGCCTCTAGACACCACCGCCTTGAGATGGACAAAACTCTGAAACAGAAGCAATATTACACCACAAGAATCACAGTAAAATACCGGGTCTTTTTTAAATGTGTCAACGCCAGGGCTGGATTAAGTGTGGTGGAGGCCCCTGGGCACAAAATCTGGTGGAGGCCCAGATACAGTATTTTTTTCCTTTAAAATAATAGTCCAGCCAAGTAACTGATTGGTGGTTGTTTGGCACCCGCCTACTTACTGGAACATTAGATCGAGTCCCTTGTGCGGGTGCGTGCTGCTCAGGAATCCTGCTTTTCTGTCTGGGTGGGGGGGGGGGGGGTAGTGTAGTCACCCAGCTGGTCCAGCAGAAAACAGTTCCCTGCACTGAGCTGCCAGCGGCTGTGCTTGGTGGCTTATGTGCAGTGACGGCTCTGCACGCACCCAGCACTGTAGCGTTGCTGACGGCAGCTTTGCTGCTCTAGACTCTCCGCCCTGCCCTGTGGTGGCTTTGGCTGCGGGTGTGAAAAAACAAAAGAAAAGGCTTGCCCAGGCGTGCCGTCGAAAGCTACATTGCTGGCCCTGCGGACCATCAGACCAAAGACTGAAAAGCCTCCTGGACCAGAGCATAACCCAAAGGTTGGTGGAGGCCCCCTTTGCAGGGCAAGTGGTGGAGGCCCCGGGGCTAGAGCCCCTTGCGCCCCCCTCATAATCCGGCCCTGGTCAGTGCATACAGTGCAACCTAGCACTTTAATGCAATCTGGGCACTTTTTGAGTCTAAAAGACTTTAGATCCAGATAAAACCCTTCCCTAACCTTATTTTCTGCCTAATTTGCTGAGAGCCAGTGTTCTCAGCAAAGTGAGATGAAGTAGGCCCTATGCTACCGTGAACTGTGCCATTACTGAGAAAGTTGATACGGTGACTTTGCCTTTGAAAGTTACTGCTGTGAACCGTGTTTTGTGAAGTATACTGAAGTTGTGCTGTGATATGCAGCTACTGGAGAATTGGGACTCCAAAAATCCCCTAAAGATCCCCCAAGAATACTGGAGAATTGGCTTGTGAGAAGCTACAGCTTGGATCTGTGATATGTGCTATCAGCTGCACTGTGAGGAAAAGTCAATAAACTACACTCCGGTTGTGCTCCAGTTTGTCGGCCAATCGTGACACACCTGTTGGATTATAAGTGCCTTTGACATACAGTATACCTTTTGGATTACAAATGATTACATTACTAATACTGTGACCTCTTTTTGTGGGTTACAAAGACAGGTGACCCTGTGTGTCAATAGATTGCCTTTTACCATCTGCTCTCCAAAAGTATAGTCTTGCACAAGCTGTGGTTAAAGCCATGATAATGATACTATAGCATTGTAGGGCCAGAGCACAGGCTAGGCTGTCTTGGCTGGGTGGCGGGCACTTTGGGGCCAGGTGTAGGGGGACTGATAAAGGAGGCTGGGATTGGCAACAGCCCTGCTGACCCTCAAAGTCGTGCGACACACCATGAATTCTCTTGGGTTTTCCTATGGCCAGTACTCCCCTAGCGGTGGCTTCAGTTTTAGTTAAGGGAGCTCATGCCACAGATTTTGGCCCAGAAGCCCCAAGTGTTATGCTTGTCAAAAATGCCTCTCATGCAGCTTTGGATGGTGGTCATCATCAGAGCCCTGAAAAAATCTTGGTAATAATACAGAGATTCCATCCTGACCCATTCCCGTGGGGTGATTTTTCTCCAGTCCTGCACTTCACAATGACCATTTACCTTGACACACCTGGACTTAGATAATACATTTCTCCTGTTCAACCCAGTTAATTGGCTGAGCCTAGGTGTGCAGATGTAAATGGGCATTGTGAAGTGCAGCTCTGGAGAAAAATCATCCTGCAGGAATGGGTTAGGTTGGCATCTCTAACAATACTCTATCCAGGATAGAGGATAGAGAGGAAGGTGGCTATTTATTACAGGGTGGAAAGTTTATCTATCTCATTGGAAAGCTGTCCACCTCAACACAGAAAATTAAAACGATTTTAGAGTGGAGATGTTCCTCAGATGGTATGCAGAGGTTTTCATTAAGGTTTGAGAGCTCTGCTTGTGGGGTTCTCCAAAGAGGTGGAGAAGCTCTCTGCACTTTAAATAATGCACTCTAATCTCTAATTGCACCTTGTTTATCTAAATAAGTTCATATGGCAGTAACTTCCAAGAAGACAATACAAAATGCACTTTAAACATTTATTTATACAGTTTATTTAACAGTTAGTGTTGGGGAAACGCCCCAAGCTTTGGGTTCAGCAAGTTCGGAGGAACTTCGAATAAAAGTTCAGGTTTGGGGACCTGAAATCAATCCCCATTTAAGTTAATGGGGACCCATTGTCGGTGGCGGTGATTCTACCTCCAACTCCTCACCCATCCGAATGTAGGGAGGCCACCTGTCTAGGGGCCCCCAGAGGTAGAATCAGGGTTAAAAAATTGTGATATTGTTATGGTGTGTGTGAAATTGGCTATGGCTGGGGCCCCAGAGATGCCTGCAACTCCCATGAGTGAGGACATTCCTAGTGCCTGCTGCCAGTGCTGGCACTAGGAGTGTTCTCACTCATGTGAGTGGCAACCATCCTAATGTGGCCCCGGCTGTAGCCCATTTGACAGGAACGCAAACCACCGACCAAGGACTGGATCGGGGCTTAGGTTATTTACAGCAGTGCCTGCTGCACACTCTACATCAGGGCCGGTGCTAGCACCTGGCAGGGTCGGGCATCTGCCGAAGGCCCAAGGGAGGAGGAGGGGCCTACTGGTGCTGGTGGGAGGTGAGGCACAATGTCCCTGAGCGTAGGGGCGTAGTACCGACCTTGGCGCGGTGCTGTCCGGAGGCACCAGTAAGATGGCAGGGCCGTAGGAAGGGAAAGACAGGCTGTTTGTGTGGTCGCTGGGGCCGCACAGGCAGAGAGCAGTGGCCTCCTGATTGAGCAGACTCCGCCCCCCAGATGCATCATCATTCTGCTGCCTGTGTCTCCGGAGCTGTGAGGAGGAAGTGTGCAGTACTGCTAAGGTAGGGATGTCTGTATGTGTGTCTATGTGTATGTGCGTGTCTGTGTGTGTGTCTCTTTGCCTGTGTGTGTCTGTCTATGTGTATGTGTGTGTGTCTATGTGTGTGCCTGTGTGTGTGTCTATGTGTATGTGTGTGTCTATGTGTGAGTCTCTCTCTCTCTCTCTCTCTCTCTCTCTGTACCTCTCTCTGTGTCTGTTGGGCTTTTTTGTCAATTATCATTTACTAAAGCACTGAGCACTCTGGCTATGGTTTAGATGATGGAACAAAACCCAGCAGCGGCCGGTATGGAATCTGAAGATTTCAGGGCCAGCCGCTGGCTTTTCCCCGAATCGGGATACCCCACTGTGTGACACCTCTCCAGGTGGCCATAAAAACTCACCTCTCCCTGCTCCAACGACGCATGCTATACTGTGTGAAAACAGAACAAAACCTATGTGGTCTGGCCATGGAATGGATGCTGTTTTTTCCCAGGGGCATCCCGAATCATGTGACTATGTCATTCAGTCGGAGGCTCATGGCAGTGCGGGGGATGCGGCAGTGCGTTCTCCCCATTCTAGCCCATGAGAGCCATTTAATGAATGACATAGTCATGGATGCAGCCATCTTGGTTCTGATGCATAGAGCAGCTTCCCCCCCACTCTGTGCACGCCCCCACCCACCTATACACTGAATAGATTGGCTAGCACGCACACAGAGAAGGACGCTCAGTCTGTACGGCAGTCACAGGAGAACTGTGGACAGTGCAGGGTATACCCTGTCACAGGACTGGAGAAGGGGGCCCACTGAGACCCTGTCGCCCAAGGGCCCAGAAAACCCTAGAGCTGGCCCTGCTCTACAGGTAAGCTGGGTTTACCCAACCAGCTTTTCTATGTTCAGGATGAATACTGAACTCGAACACGGACTTCTTGCTGAAGTTTGTGTTCAGGTTTGGGAACTCAAACTTGCAACGTTCAGTATGAACTCAAACTTTGCAGTTTGGATTCGCCCAACATTAGTAACAATACAAAAGCAAAGCATATCTCAAAAAGGAAACAGTTATCTGGTTTAAGTGGTCTGGGCAAAATTAGTAGGCCTCTCCTAAGCTCCAAGTCTTTCACTAGATGGCTACAGCCTTCAATCAGTCTATCCACAAAAAGGCAGGTCTGTTCTGTTCAGAGAAAACCCCATTGCTTGTCTGTTCGCTGCTTCCAAGCAAGTCTGTTTCTCATCACACAGCAACATCTGTGGTAGGAACTAATAAAAAAAAAAACACTCCCACAACAATCCTTTCTTCAGACAGGGGCGTATTGGGTACAAGGGAAGGAAAGGGTTAACTGAGTCCAAGTTGCTTTCTTTCTTCTTGGAGTCTTGGGAGGGTGAAGAGTTGGAGATGCCTGTTATGGGAAAAACAAAGGATTCAGTTACTGCCAGGAACTGAATCTGATTCCTATCTTAGGGAGATCCCAAAAATCTAATTGAGGTCTACTTACCAGGTAGGTACAGGTAGGGTTGTGTAAGCCCACATGGGGAAGCTGTACATCCCAGTGTTGGGGGCTCCAGGAACCAGGATCAGCTGTAGTTTTTCGGGTGGGACCCCGTGCGATCTTTGGGCAGTCTCAGTGGATCCATCCAGGACCTCTGTGGGGAGAACAGGGAGGGTTAGTAGGGGAGGGCATAGTGGGTTCTCAGGTCTAGAGGGGTGGGACAGGAAGTGTGTTTACCTTGGCTGAGGATGTGCCTGCATTCTAATCTGGGTGCCCCCGGTCCTTGGTGGGTTGGCGGGGGTTGGTGGGTGTCTCCACAGTCCCGCAGGTATGCCACTGTGGTGTCCCTTCTGGTCTGATTCTGCAGGGCGCTCGTCCTGCCCGGAGGGAATGGGCAATGGCTGGCTAGACGCTGTGCTGCTGGCTGGGAGGGCTGGGATCCCCTTACCTGTTTTGGACAACCCTCTGCAGTTCCGAGTCCACATTAGGAGGCAGATAGCCTTGCACATTAGTGTTCACTCTGGCAGGCAGCCTCCTCCCATCTCTGCCACTGTCCTCCATTGTGACTGGTGAGAGAGAGGGTGTAGTTATCTTATATTTGATAGGGGAGTGGGTGTAGTTAGTATTTAACCAGAGAGAAGGGGTGGGCTCCCCTTAAAAAGAGAACAGAGTGGAAGGAGTTAGAGTTTAGTCTAGAAGGAAGAGGTTGGAGTTTAGCCCTGGCAATATAAGGCAGGCGGAGTCTCCATATATACTTTGGTGTATAATGGGTGGGACCCATTATAGGTCACTGGGTAGGTCACCCCTTTAAAGCACAGTTTTGAAACAGTCTGCATGAGTGGTAGGAACAGCTAATGCAACGCAGGAGGACATACTGCTTCAGCGTGCAAACATTTCTGGACACCAGGAGAGGACCTGGACAGGAAAGTGAGAAGTCCCTAAGGTTCCTGTGGTGGCATTGGAGCCTAGACCGCCACTCCTAGAAACACATGACCGCAATCCCAACCGCACTTTCAAACTTGTTGCGCGCAAATACATCCACAACTGCTAATGCCAATGGACTCTGGCATCATTTCATTCATGTGACTTTTAACCTGCAGGGCTACCTGATTTGGGTGTCCATGTGAGATGATCTAAAGTACTTTATGAATTTGGCAAAATAAGAGTGGGCCTGCTCTATATCTCTATATGGCCCTACACCTAATATTGGACACATGGACCATGGCTGCCATAGTTCAGTAAGAAAGGTGAGTATTAAACCTAAGTTTGGTTATTACAAGGTATGGTTAACTAGCAGGCCTCCTGCATCAGGATGCCACAGTGGTGGGGGTGTTAGCGTGCTTATCTTAAAGCAGCCGTCCAGCTACATTACACATTATGTAAATTCACCCAACGTCCCGACCCCTTGACACCAATAAGCCTAATTAGGGTATTTAAAGGTACCCTAATTAGGCTATTTCAATTGCATTTTTGAAAGTGTGTATGTTGTGCGGCAAATGATTTCTTAAAGGTGCTGAGCTGATCCAGCATTTTTAAAATGTTTTCTAATGTTAGCAAATGTGTGTTTTCTGGAAGCAGTTTTAAACTGTTGCTATTGCCAGGTACACCAAGTGCAGACTTAGGCCCTTATTTAACAAGGGATAGCGCCAGGTAGCGAATGGTGAGCGAACGGTAATGACGGTCACCGCCACGAGTACGCCGGCTCCCCTCCGCAATCACACATTTATCAAGCCGATCCTGCTTAGCGACTGACAGAGCGCCAGATAGCGAATCATTCATCATTATTCCACCCTCACCCCACAGCGCCAGCGAGCGACCTTAAACAGCGACAGGTATGACCTCTCGCTACCTGGCGCTCTCCAATGCATTTCAATGGAACAATCTTTAAATATTCATAATTAAGCGAATCCTAACCCCGTATTCAACATTACCGCACACCGACTGAGTCGCTGTCAACAGCCGAACAACGGTCAAGCACAGCGAATACTAGCGTGCGCTGTGAAAATAACGCTACTGGCGCTCATCTGTCGCTACCTGGCGCTATTAATGAATCGGCCTCCCCGTGTACATTTCCAATAGCAACAGATTGCAGATACTTGCACAGAACACTGCTGCTGAGCATGTGTAAGGTTGAGTGAGCTCCCTCAGCTCAGTAGCAACCATAGCAGCAGTGTTCTCTGTGTACAGAACTCACTTCTGTCTTCTTGGTGTAAAGACTTTGTGTACGTTGTTAATAGCAACAGATTGCAGGCAGAGAAACTGCTTCTATAAAACAAAACAAAAAAAAAAAAATCTCAGCACCTTACACACATCATTTTAGCACAAAAAAATACATTAAAAAAATTCCATTGAGTGGACTTACCTTCAAAGATAACATACATTAACTTTCTCAGCAGCGGGTGTTCGATCCCTCCCCTGGATCACAGTTTTTGGCAGTCTTTCTGGCTTCCCAGCTGCTGTCCTGAGCTTGAGTGACTGATTAGTGCAGCAGTGGTGCACCCATTGAAGAGTTATATAAGCAGTCCAGGACTGCTTTACCAGTGGTGGACACAGTGTATGCCCGAGAAACCATCATGGGATAAGGCATCAGGTTTTTTTTTATATAAGACACCAAAGATTGGTTTATCATTTTATTGGCAAACAGACATTGTAAACCTTTCATGGATCATATAAAGACAATCCACAGATTCAAGTAGAATATTTATCTTACATCTTAAATGGACCAAAACCCACAGCGATCGGCCCAGGAATCTATAAGATTTCCGGGCCGATCGATTTCCTCCCCCTGGGGCATCCAAAATTGGGATGCGCCGCTGTGTGAAACCCCCAAGTCGCCCATACACTTACCTTCTTTTCCGGTCCAACGGTGCATGGGCAAACTGCGTCCAAACTCCCTCTAGCAGGGAGAGTGCCCATGCCAGGCATTTGTGAATGACTGGAGCGGCCACGCTTCCTCTTGAAGGGTAGCGGGGGATGCGGCCATCAGCGCTCTTAGAGCCGCTCGTCATAGATGAAGGCTTAGACAAAGGGATGTCAGTGGATCCGAGTGTGCTCATTGGATGAGCAGAAGCGCATGTGCCGTAGGACCGGGAGGAGGTGAGTTTGTTTCGGCGATCTGGGTGCCCCGGGCTCGAAATCCTGGCTTTTGGTCCACTTTAAAGGAGATCTCCAGGATGCTGGAGTTCACCTTAAACACGTTTGACAAGGTTGTCTATTTTTCTAGCAAGCATATATAGAAAACATGGCTGAATTTCACAATTGCAGGTTCACTAAATAAAACAAGAAAATGAGGTCAGTGAAACTTCTTTGTGAAAGTGGTTCAACAGTCTAATTTTTCCCCCCATACTTTAGGGGTGCTAGGGGTGTAATCTTTTCCATCCCAAGAGTCACCCACCATAATGTCCCAGGCCTTCTTTTAACACATCCTTACTGTCTGCAGCTCCATCCTCCATTTTTCACATATTTCTCAAGGGTGCCTTAAATTTTGCCAGGTTTTGGTCCATGCTCCTCTGTGTGAAACCCCTGGATCGCCAGTATTCTTATATCGCTGTTGCTGTAGGAAACCTGAATGGCAGGGTAGCTGTAATCCACCGGCAGCAAATAAGATAGGTCTGGCATGAGAGCTTGCAGCAGCCAGAGGAATGCCGCTGATGGCCCACACGTTCGCCGAGGGATGTCAGCAAGGTAAGTAAACTTGGGGGTTTTACACATAGGAGCATCTCAAATCTGGATGCCCCTGTGTTGGGAATATGGTGGCCCTGGAAATATGTAGGGGCACTCTTTTTTCTACTTTAACCACCACCTTATCAGAGAAGCATAAAAAAGGGATACTAACAGAAATCCTGTCAAATTCACTGTGCAATGCCTGACTAACCCGAACTACCAGTCCTGGAAATTCAAGGTCAAGATGCTACTGATAAGAGAATTTACATGGACATTTGTTCAGGAATTTATGTCTAATGCATAACCAGATGATTTGCTAGAAAGGTATCAGAAATCACAGAGCACTATCTCCCTCAGCATAGATGATCATTATATTGTGCTTATATGCAAATGTGCAATTGCAAAGAAGATGTGGGATGAGTTACAGAAATTGCATGAAAGATCAAACCTCAGCAATAAGCTTTATCTCAGAATGTGCAGGACTATATAAGACACACCCTAGAGATTGTGGAGCACCTCAGAGGCATTGGGGAAGAAATTAAAGATTTTCATGTTGCCGCACTTCTACTAAATGGTCTTCTAAAAAGTTATGACACACTTGTTAATGTGCTAGATGCCTTGCCTGATGATGAGCTCACACTAGAGTATGTTAAAGGCACATTTTTTGATGAGTACAAGAGTCTCTAAGCAAAAGTATTGAATCCAGAGCAGAAGCAACATTACAGATACAGAAAAATAAGAGCTATCTAAAAGAAACCCGTGAATATTTTGTGTATAAAAAGCCAGGGACTTAAAGAAAAACTGTAGAGTTTGGAAAGCTAGAATGAATCATCTTCAGAAGCAGAAAGTTCAGCAAAGGGTTAGGTCTGCTGTGGAGAAAGTTGATGCTCCTGAATGTATCGAGGATGATAAATGTATCTAAACTGTGTTTATGTAAACATAAGCACTGCAGCAAGGAATGCATGGTATATAGGCTCAGGTTCAACCAGCCATTTGACAAACAATAAAAGCTTTTTCATTAAACTTGATTAAATCAAGCAATTAGGAATTATCTTAGCTAATGGTCACTATAGAATTTCAGAAGATGTGGGTAATGGTTATATCTACTGTCCCATTTCCCCATAGCAAGGCAGGAAGATCCCAGTAAAGGATGTGTTATATGTTCTTGAAAGTAATCTTTTGTCAATAAAAATGTCACTCAACAGGGGAATGAAGTTACCTTTAAAGATGACAGCTGCATCATTTGAAAGGAGGGACGCACTCTAGCAGAAGGGACAATTAAAGGTGAACATTATCAGGTAAACTACAAAGAACCTGTGTACAGTGCTAGACAAGATCTGCATAAAAACTGTATCCATGTATGGCACAGACGTTGGGCAAAGACACTCAGAAGCAGTAAGTAAGCTAGCTCAACAACAGCTTGCAGATGAATTTGCAATTGACCAATGTAGTCAAATCATGAAGTGCACTAGTTTTCTTAAATGGAAAATGTCCAGAAAACCCTTTCCTAAAAATAGCACTACTAGATCTACACAGCTACTAGATTTGATACACACAGATGTATGTGTTCCAATGAGTGTTCAAACCCCTGGCAAGAAGATATATTTTCTCAAATTCATTGATGATTTTTCCAGATATACAATTGTAGTGTCTAACAAATTTGGAAACCTTGTGTGCAGATGATGGAACTGAAGATACTAGCAGCAAGGTGCAAACCATTTTGAAAAAACAAGACTACCAATCCATGCAACCCAGAACAAAATTATGTTGCAGAAAGAAAGAAACGCTCACTCTGTGAAAGTGCCAGAAGTATGCTGTTTGATGCAAATCTACCTACAAGAATTTGGAGAGAAACCACCATGACAGTGTGCTATCTTCAAAAAAGACTGCCAGGTAGAGCTACAACCAAAACTCCATATGAGCTATGGATCTGCAAGAAGACAGGCCTGAAGCACCTCAGGATATTTGGAAGTAAAACATTTGTGCATGTTCCCAAAGAGAAACATTCAAAGTTGAAATCGCATGCAAAAGAAGGGGCTCTGGTTGGCTATAGTGAAACTCAAAAGGGATATAGAATCCTGCACCCAGAGACCAACACACAGTAACAATCGTCAGAGAAGTAGTGAATGATGCGAACTCTATCTCTCAAATTGCATGAAGTTTTTGCCAGTAATTCTACCAAAGCAGAAAAAACAAGAATCTCAGTCACAAGCACCAGATACTGAAAGCACTGAAGAATGGATAAGCTCCGAAACCATCAAGGAAAGTAGAGAAGAATCAAGGCAATCTCCAGTCAAGAGATTGGAAAGTCCAAACATAAGAATCCCAGCTAAGCTATGACCAGAACACTTACTGAACCAGAGCCGCAGTCTTGGCAGCAGATGCAACAACTGCATGTCCACGAGAAACAGAAGTAGATTAAAGCTGCAGATGAAAAGATGGACTTTCTTCACGAACACCAGACATGTGGGATAACTAAGCTACCACAAGGCAATAAAGCAATCGAATGTAAATGGGTCTTCAAGAATAGAATATTACTCTGAAAGTAGTGTACCGGTTTAAGGCAAGATTAATCGCCAAAGGATACTAGCAAAGGTATGGTGAAAAATATGATGCTACATTTTCTCTAGTTGCTAAGCCAATCACATTCTAATAATTGTAGCTGCTGTTCAACAGATAACAGTGAGACATTTTGACATCAAAACTACCTATCTAAATGGTGAAATTGAATAAGAGCTGTAGATGACTCAACCTGAAGGTTATATCAAAAAGCATCTTGTTTGTAAAATGCAACAATCTTTGTATAGCCTTAAACATCGTCAACATGAGCATAGGGGCACAATGCATGGGGACATGGGGGCACATGCAGGATTCGCTCATACCCCAGGAATCTCCAGATGCTTGGATGTGGCTGACTGGGAGCCGAAGATACAACTGTACAACACTTATCTACAATTTATGTGTGGTCCCTGGTGACTGTAGATGAATATGGTATCATCTGGAGTGAAATTGGGAGGGTTGTGACCAGCATAGCATCTGTGATTTCTGTCTGTGCCACACTTTCCTTAACAAGCTGGGGAGAGGTTCTCAGAAAATGCCTTCTGAGCCTAAGTCTCACCCATGTTGTATATTTGTGTGGGAGTAGACTGGGGAGTGGGATTTCTGGCTCACAAAAAATTATTCTAGAAGGAATATTTTTTTCCATGCCCCTAATTTCTCAGGTCAAAACAAACGCAGCTTAATATTTATAACATTCATGCAGCATGGGAATGTCTATCTTTGGAAGTTGCTCCGTCAAAGTCAACCATTAGGTTTTAAAGGCAACCACGACCCAGGAAAGAAGCAGTTCACAGCCTGGTCAGTAGAATTAAACAATCCAGAGGTTGGCTCATGATGATGTCAGTCTGTAGCTGATGTAATTTAGTATCTAAGTAGAGTTTATATCCGTATGGCAATTTCCCCTAATGTTTCAGTACAATTACATAGCACACCGATTATCTCAAATGTAACAGCAGCATCAGGAGTCCCAGAGCCAAGTAGAGGACTATGAAGAAGATGGCAGCCGACCATACGCTGTAATTTTGACTTGTCACCCTGGTCGGAATATCTGACGGGATCATATTGGTCAGGTTCAGCATATAGCCTAGTGTCCAGCCAATGTCAGTCTCTGCAGCCTGTAACAAAGCATAATAAAAATAGATGTGCATTTCCATGAGAAAATACATAGTGCTGCAAGTGTGTACACATGCGTGTCTGTGTGCACCTGCACCTGAAGCTGTGTGCGCCTGCAACTGGGGGTTTGTGCCATGTGTGTCTGTGGATGGTTGCATGCATGCTTTCGGATGTGTGCACATGTGCATCTGCAGTTGGAGTGTATGTGTATTTGCAGCTGTGAGCACATATGCATCTGGATATGTATGTATGCACATCTGCAGGTGCATGTGTGTGGTTTTTGGGTGTATGCATGTGCGTCAGGATGTGCACCTGGGGGTGTGCAGACATGAGCATTTGGGAGTGTATGCATGCACACCTGGGGGTGTGTGCATGATTATCTGCAGTTGCATGCATGCACTTGTTTTTGGGGGTGTGGATGCATATTTATGGGTGTGTAAATGTGCGTCTGGTGTGTGCATGTACACATGCACATCTGTGAGAGTGTGCATCGTCTGTGCACATTTGGGTGTGTGCTCATGCATGTCTGGTGGAGTGAGCATGCACATTTGGTGGTGTGTTCATGTGCATCTGGGGGTGTATGTACATGGGTGGTTTGGGTCACTGCTCGTGTCTGTGAGGGTATCCCAATTGGTGAGGCTTCCCTACCGCACATAGCCCCCCCCCCCCCCCCCACGCAACACCTAAAACGCAGGCCCCCAAATACTCACCTCTTTCAGGGCTGGTTGAACTGGTTTGGGTTGCAGGGGGCCTATGTGCTAAGGGGCATAACAGAGAAGCCCCGCAACATGAGCAGCAGCAGTTATGCTGTTTTAAAGCATTTTTAAAGTTGCTGAATGGGAGGATGATGTGAAGTTCTGGGCCCTGGAAGCAGATATAGGCACAAATATTCTTGCAGGCGATAGGTCAACTTGTGAAAAAGGATTTGCACCTTGAAATTTTCCCAGTCAGGTCTACAGTTTATTCAAGCCCGGCCCCGGGCACAGTATAACCTGTTTTTTTCTGGGGGAGGGATGCCCCTCACTGGCTGCACACTGACTGGCTTTAAAAAGGATTGCTGCAAGCTAATTGGCTGTAATGAGGGATTCCCCTAACTGTCTGTAATTGAGGGATGCTGCACACTGACCGGCTGTAATGAGGGATGCCCCTCACTGTCTGTCAGGGCCGGATTAAGTGTGGTGGAGGCCCCCTGGGCACAAAACCTGGTGGAAGCCACAGATACAGTATTTTTTCCTATAAATAAAATAATAGTAATAATAAGTAACTGATTGGTGGTTGTCCGGCCCTGGGCACAGTATAACCTGTTTTTTTCTGGGGGAGGGATGCCCCTCACTGGCTGCACACTGGCTGGCTGTAATGAGGGATGATGCAAACTGACCGGCTGTAAAGAGGGATGCTGCAAACTGACTGGCTGTAATGAGGGAAGTAACCAATTGGTGGTTGTTTGTCACCCACCCACTTACTGGAACGTCAGATCCAGTACCTTGTGCGGGTGCGTGCTTCTCGGGAATTGCTCCTTTGCCATTCTGGGCGGGGGGGGGGGGGGGGTGTAGTCACCCAGCTGGTCCAGAAGAAAACAGTTCCCTGCATTGAGCTGCCAGAGGCTGTGCTTAATGGCTTATGTGCAGTGACAGCTCTGCACGCACCCAGCACTGTAGGCGTTGCTGACTTTGCTGCTCTAGACTCTCTGTCCTGCCCTGTGGTGGCTTTGGCTGCAGGTTTGCAAAAACAAAAAAGGCTTGCCCAGGCATGCCCCCACTGCCACGCATAGCTTTGTTGCTGGCCCTGTGACCCGTCAGACCAAAGACTAAAGGTCTCCTGGACCAGACCATAACCCAAAGGTTGGTGGAGGCCCCCTTTGTAGGGCAAGTGGTGGAGGCCTCGGGAATTGCGCCCCTCTCATAATTGAGGGATGCTGCACACTGACTGGCTGTAATGAGGGATGCTGCAAACTGACCAGCTGTAATGAGGAATGACCCTCACTGGCTGTAATGAGGGATGCCCCTCATTGTTGGAATGGAGGGATGCCTCTCACTGGCTGAAATAGAGGGATGCTGCTCACTGCCTGTAATGGGAATTTTAGCACACCATTTTTTTTTTGTTCTCTAAACCCTGGGTGCATCTTACTGAGCGAAAAATATGGTATATGTAAATATATGATGTGCCATTAAGATACTATACTGGGCCAGGAACAGTATAGCAGGGCTCCAAAAAGTCCCAGACCGTTTTTTAACCCCAGTCCGCCCCTGGTTGGGGGCTTGCTTGCATGTTAGTGTGTGTGGGTGGCTTGCCTGTATTATTATTATTATTATGTAATTCTTAAGTAGTGTTTCCCTTTAAGGTCGTGGCTAGGAGCGTGCTTTAATTGCAAAAAATAACAATTTTTATTAATAATTTTATTAAAAGGGTACTTTTTACATTTTTTACAGGTTTATGTGATTTAGCTAAGTAAATTTCTGGGGACACGATGATGATTTCACTCCCATGAATTATTAAATGCTAAGTTTTAACTTATTTTCAATCTAATATGGACTGTGCCACTGCCTCCTTGCCTCATGTTTTAGCTGCTAAGCAGTTGGCAGTGATTGCCCAAGGGGCAATTTTCTGTAGATCCATCTTTGGAAAAATCATAGGCATTAAGGTTATACAGGATGTGCATACCTGCCAACTGTCCCATATTTGGAGGGACTGTCCCTCTTTTGAGTCCGTGCCCCTGTGTCCCTCATTGGTCTCATGTGTCCCTCTTTGAGGTGTAACATGCAGCTCTCCATTAAAAAATGATACATACAATGATTCAAAGTGTTACAACCTCCTGTCCATGCCTCAATGTGGGTGTGGCTTAATTTAAAAATTGTGCCTCTTTCCCACCCTGGAAAGTTAGAGGGTTTGGATGTGGGTCTTTGCATCCTCATCCATGAGCCCCATTCAGTTATCTCCCAGAATAAACTCTAGACTCCCCCTGTTGCCGGCAAACTGACATCTTCCTCATTTATATGGTGCATGTGCGGATGATCAGTCAATCTCTGTTTACTTTACTTAACCTTAGCTCAAGCAAATAACTTTTATTATTAACTAAACCCCATTGGGTTCAGGAAAACTGTCAGGGCTAAGTACAGGATCAGAGAAAAATGCTACATTGTAACTGGACATGCGAGTGGCTGCGCCTGTGCCGTGGGCTCAAGGAGAGGTGAGTGAGCTCGGCATTCTGGGGGGTTTCACACAGTGGGGCACCCCATACCATACCAGGGGGGAAAGGGGGGGAGGACCAAAGCCCGAAATAGTGAAAATTCAGCAACTCTCCAACTTCTGCAATTCTCCATCTTCCGTTCAGCTACTGGCTTCTTAAAGCTACTGGCTATTTAAAGCGGCACCGCCATGCTCGGGACCATTTAGAGCGGTGCCGCCATACTAAACAATCAACAACCTTAAAGTGACATACACACCTTTAAGCACCCCAGGACGCAACAAGGGACCCAAAAAGGGGGACTGTTCCATGAAAATTAGGACACTTGGGGGTATGTGAATGGCTGGACACGGATGCACATACGGTAACAGGAGGGAGCTGCCAAAGGGATGCTGGCTGCTTCCTGCACTCTATTTCAGCCTCTATGGAAAAATAGAGGTCTATGCTGTGTATCTTAAAGCAGACCAACACCTGCGCGGCATAGGTGTTGGTACTGCAGCTATAAGATAGACTGGGGGGGGGGGTGCATCCAGAATTTTGGAGCCCCTGCACATAACCCCCACCAGAATGCCCATAATCCTTATGGCCAATGGCCAATTTAATCATTTTTTGATGCGGATCTGATTATTAAACCTCAAAGAGGGATGAAGGAGAACAACGATGGACAGGGGGACATGGACAAGAGAGAGACAGTCCCTCTAAATCAGGTACACTCGGGAGGTATGTTAACAGTGATATTCTCAGGCTTTTTTCTCATAAAGTGAATTTTTTTACTACCATGAGAATTATTTTTCAACTTACTGAATCAAGGCCATAGTTTGCTACTTTGGAGAGTTTTTGTTTTGCTATGTGATGAACCAAAATGTAGACTATTTGTAAAGGGTTAAAGCCTTGGCCATTGGCCATTTAGATGATTTTGGGCTGATTATTCAGCTGCAATTTGAATTTCTGGTGCCCCAAAGAGAGCATCCTAATTTGGTATGCCCTGTTGTGTGAAATTCCCCAAATCGCCCACTACCACTCGCTCATCCAATCAGCGATTTATGCTGTTGTTTTTGACTCCAGGGCCTGCAGTGATAGGTCCACTTTTAGTGTCATTTTGCAGTGCAAAGTGGTCCTCCAAGCTAATATGGGGGAAATATCTCTGGGCATCCCAATTTGGGGTTCTTGAAAGCCCTATCCTGAGCACAAAGCATACTTACACATCAGCATGAGCCAGTCACCATTGGGGGAGACACAATTCATGCACAATGCAGAGATGCTGCAGATTGGCAGATGTGGCACTGCATACAGAAATGTTCAGCAGTTTCCTGTGTCAGTGGCCAGCTTGCATGGGTCAGTTAAAATGCTCTTCTCTCTCAGGATGCCCAAGAGAGCAGGGAATGTGGTGGCCCCTGACCCCTAGCCCGCGGTCCCTGCACCCCAAGTACAAACAAACAGTGATTGAGCCTGTGGGCAGACAGAGAGAGCGGTCCCACCCCCTGGGAGGAAACACAAACTGAACAGAGGTTAAAACCACACCCCTTCCCCTCCACCTCAGTTTGTGTTTGCTCCCTAAGGAAATCACTGGACAGAAAGGCTTCAATGGCCAGGGCAGTCCCCCATAGTATCGGCGGTGGCGGGTGTTGCAGCATTTGCCCTGAGGATCCTGAGCTGGCTTATCAGAGCCCCGCGAGGTGGTGTTTTTTAGACTTGTTCCTTTTCTTTGCCACAGGTGCAGGGCGAGGGGGGAGGGGAGACTTGCTGACCCGGCGGTGCTCTGACGCCACTTCCAAGCGCAGCCACTACATGTGGGACGGCTCGGAATAATTTAACTTTTTTTTGTTTCAATATTTTTTAAGTAATTTAATATTTTAAGTTTTCAACAGTACAGTTATGGTGGACATACAGACAATATAACCATCCCACGCAGGGGAGGTAAAAAGTTGCAATCTGTCTTACATAGAGTCGTGCCCTAACCGCGCCTGATTAACGTTCTACAAAGTGCATTATATAAAGATGGAGCAAGTGGAATGCAGCAAATGCTAAACGACAATATGCCCTGACCTGCGACCAGGACAGTGCGGGCTGCAGGGGCCATCAGCACCCGCAACACGCACCGCCTCCGGCACATCCACCATCCCCCGCTCCCAGTGCCAGATGGGAGGGGGCGTGATTCAGACTATCAATTGTTTCCAAGATTGTAGGCAGAGATAGTTCATTGAAAACTTTTTAAATCTTTAATATTACAAGAGGAAGAGGGGAAAAAAGGGGGGGGGGCTGGATTAGAAGGGTCAGGACACCCGGGAAAGGGCGTTGGGGATGGAGGGAGAGAAGGGAAAAAAGGGGGGTTGGTAGCACCCGCGCTCCACCAGCCGCCCATCTGGTCATTGGATAATGATCTTTATAATGTCAGCAGAGGTTCCCCAGGCCACGTAAACCTTGTCCAGGGCTCCCATAGTGAAATTAATTTATCATGAGTGTCGGCCAGGATGCTGGACAAGCTCTCGCTAGTAAGAAACCCATTCATCCTGGCCGACACCTCTGAGATTGGGGTAAATTGTTTTTTCCAGGCTTTAGCTATAGTCTGCTTAGCTGCTAGCAGCAGATATACAAAGAGTTTGTGTTGTTTGTTAGTCAGCTCCCGGGGCTTGCAGTGCAGGAGGGCAACCCATGGGTCTCTTCTCATACTGGTTTGGAAAACCTCATTGGCCATCCTGTAAACCTGACCCCAGAAGCGGGCCAACATGGGACAGGTCCACCATGTGTGTAAGAAGTCTCCCTCTGCACTACAGCCTCTAAAGCATGAGCTAGATTCCCCCGGAAACATCCTGCTCAGGCGGCCCGGCACCAAGTACCAGCGAAGCATGACCTTGTAGGCTGTTTCAACTGTCAGGACTTTCACGGAACATTTGGAGGCGCATGACCATATCTCTGTCCACCCTCTCTCTCCTGGGCAGGGACCTAGGTCCTTCTCCTAGCTCCCCACATATCCATGGGAATCTGGTTTAATTTCATTTAGTGCCGAATAGATTAGGGATATGGTTCCCCTACGGAAGGGATTGTTAGCGCACATTTCCTCGAAGGGGGTCCTAATCCGAAAGAAGGGGCTCAGTTTTGTCAGGGGCAGAATCCAGTGCCTTAACTGGATGTAACGAAAGTATTCCCTATGGGGAATGTCGTATCCTTGCAAATCATGGAAGGACCTGAGGCCCTCTCTTGGGAGCAAGTCTGCTATTTTGTTTATACCCCTGTTTTGCCACCATCTAAAGGCCGTTCTGTTTTGTTCGTCTGGGGGAAAGCTTGGGTTATCCCACAAATGTGCCAGGGGGGTGTGGGGGGACATCAAGGCAGCAGAGTACCTGACCGAGTCCCACACAGTGAGGGAGTGCTTTATTAAGGGACTCAGCGTTTTGGGTCTGAGTCTCGGGTCCATCCAGAGCAGGCTATCGATGGGTACTGGTGCGCAATTAGGGAGTTCCAAAAATACCCACATTGGGGGATTAAGGGCAGAGTGCATGGGGACCAGTTGGGCGATCTGCGCAGCCTTGTAATACTTGAAGATATCTGGCACCCCTAACCCTCCCTGAGCTCTTTGTGCTAGCATAGTGCGTTTGGAAACCCTTGGGCGCCCCCTGGACCATATGAACGTCAAGATCCTCCTCTGCATCACCCGGAGCATGTATAGCGGAATTCTCGTGGGCAACACTCTGAAAAAATAAAGCAGCTTCGGGAGTATAGACATCTTAACCGCGTTGATACGGCCTATCCAGGAAATTGGATATGATTTCCAAGTTCCTAATAAGCGGGTTAGGGATTTGAATAGGGGGGGGGATAGTTAGCCTCAAACAAGTCTGTGTACTTGGCAGATATGCGTACCCCTAGATATGGAAGTGGTTCCACTGACCAGCGAAAGGGAAAACTGGCTTTGATCTGGTCCACCACTTCCACCGAGACACATTTAATGCCCTCGATTTCTCATTATTTATCGTTAAACCTGAGACCTGGGCAAACTGGTTTAGAATTTTGTACAGATTTGGGAGTGATGTGACCGGTTGGGCAATCAGGGCGTCGTCAGCGAAAAACATGGCCTTGTGGTGAACGCCCGCTACCTCCAATCCCTTGATATTAGAGGAATTACGTATTGCTATTCCCAGCGGCTCCATGGCCAGGATAAAGAGGAGCGGGGATAAGGGGCATCCCTGCCGTGTTCCCCTTGAAATATTAAATGCTCCCGAGGTGAAACCCAGGTACCGCACTCGGGCAGCTGGGGACGTATAAAGGGCGTTCACCCAATCCAAGAATCGCCGACCAAACCACCATCTTCCCAAGTACCCACAGGAGATAGTCCCAGGATAGGGAATCGAATGCCTTCTTTATGTCCAGGGAAAGCAGGAAGGCCGGGATGCCCCTGGAGTGGGCGTGGTGGACCAGATGTGCAACCCTCCTGACGTTATCTCCCGCCTGCCGAGATGGGACAAATCCCACCTGATCCCCGTGTATCCCCGAGTTCTGCTACAAACGTGTTCATCCTGGCTGCCAAAACCTTGGCCAGTAGCTTCACATCAATGTTAATCAAGGATATTGGCCTGTAGTTTGGAATAAGCAAACTGTCTTTGTCTGGTTTAGGGATCATGCAGATGTCCGCCAGAAGTGAGCTAGGGTTAAGCGAGGTCTCTGTACACAGAGCGTTGAAAAGGTTTGATAAGTGTGGTGCTAGAATGGGGGCAAACTTTTTGTAGTACAGACCACTAAACCCATCCGGGCCCGGAGTTTTGGAGGTTTTTAGGGATCTAATGGCAAGAAGCACCTCATTGGGCGTGATAGGTGCCTCCATTCTGTCTATGTAGCGCTGGTCAATGTTGGGTAGCTCAACATGCTCAAAGAACTCCTCCAGCTTGGCCGTATTAGTGTTTGCCGGAGCTGAGTAGAGGGTTGATAGGAAGCTCCCAAAGGCCGAAACTATTTTGTTTGGGTCTGCCGTGACTGCTCCTTTGTCAAGCTTCAGTTTTATAGGCTGCCTTCAGCTTACAGGCTAGCATTGTGTCCGGCTTATTACCTCTCATGTAATACTTTTGTTTTGACCATCTGAGCCTCTTCTCTGTTTGGACGTCCAGGAGCATATTGAGCTCGGTTCTCAGTCTATCAACAGCCTTCTTATTTTTGGCGCTCGGGGCTCCCTTCCATTTTATTTCAGCCTGCTCAAACCTCAGGGTCAAGTCCCTTACCCTCCTTAGCCTTTTTCGTTTCTCGGCAGAGGCTATGGAAATGATGTTTCCTCTCATGGTAGCCTTTTGGGCTTCCCACAGGGAGATCGGGGAGGAGACCGAGTTGGTATTGAGTGCAAAGTATTCCTGGAGGGCCTCCTGAATCTTAGAACAGGTAGTCTTAGTTGATAGGAGGGAATTGTTGAGCCGCCAGCTATAAGAGTGTTTAGTTGTGACCAGGAGGTCTATGGCGGCCATTACTGGACTATGGTCGGACCAGGCTGTGTTGTAGATTCTGGAGTCAATAATGGCAGGCAGCAACGATTGGGGGACCAGTATGTGGTCTATCCTACAAAACGTGCCATGAGGATTAGAGTAAAATGTAAAATCATGGGCGCTGGGGTTCTTTTCTCTCCAGGCATCGCACAGGTTGTGGGAGTTAAGGAGGCTGCGGAAAGCCGCGGACTGGGCATTCGAGGCTGAAAGCGTTACCCCGATTTGTCCAGTGCGCCGCCTATCCAGTCCAGGGTTTATTGTTAGGTTTGAGTCACCACCCATGATCAGGATCCCCCTAGTGTTATTCTGGACAAGTGTTTGAAGAACCGAGTCTGAAAAGCGTTGGGCGCATAGTACGTGACCAGGGTGAGCTCAATGTCAAACAGGGTGCCTTGCAGTATAAGATACCTACCTGTGGGGTCTGATATTTCTTTGGAGCATATGAATGGGAGGTTCTTGCGGAAGGCAATCAGGACCCCCCTCTTCTTCTCTCTGGCGCAAGCAAGGTGCGCCAGGGGGAAGTGACCACTCAGGTAGTTTGGTCTGGAGGAAGTGGAGAACCTGGTTTCCTGTAAGCAAATTATATCAGTTTTGCAGGACTTATAGTAGTGGAAGGCCTTGTTGCGCTTAGCCGGGACATTGAAACCCTGGACATTATGTGACATCACTTTAATACTTAACCCAACCATGGTGGCCCTGGTAACGCGGCGTTTTTGTTGTCCGGTCTGGTGGAACGCGGGGGGGTCTCTGTGAGGGATGGAGGGGGGCCAGGGCGAGAGGGGGTAATGGGGAGGTGGGGGTTAAAGAACATAGATAACACAAAACTAGAGCACATTGGACTAGTGTGCGGTACAGTGCCGCCAAAGGTCCAACAAGATTCTGCAATAGCAGGAAGGAGTCCATTGGTCAAGGCCATATGTGGTCTCACCTGGACCATTTTGACAACTTGTCCGTTGGGGGCATACCTCGGGGGCATAGGACAAGACTATAAATGAACACAACCGTATTTGAAAATAGACAAGCCAGCTAACCTAGACAACCTATGCTAAGTAACCTCAATATAGAGCAGCATAACACAGCGACTTGATTTTGAATTCCAGCTTGCGCGTAAGTTCAAAGCCCAAAATTCAAAAGTTAGAAAGTGGCGGGTGACACCGTCGCTGATGGACCCACACGGCCGCTAACGGGCGCAGTCGGTGGGCCCAGAAGGCCGGCGTGGGGCCCGGAGCGGCAATACGTAACGTAACACAAATCGGGTTAGGAACCCAACTCCCACAAATGAAACAATTCAATTCAGCACCCCCGCGGGTGCACCGCTACTGCGGAGGCCCATTCAGGTGTACCACAACGAGGGCCCCCCGGGCGGCGAGGCGGGCACAAAGCCCTCCCCGCCGCCCCAGGGGAGCCCAGGCCGCGGGCCCGTTTAAGTCAGATCAGGGCCTCCCGGCAAAACCAGGCACTAGGCCAAACAAGCGCCCCCCAAGGATCTAACCCCTGGGGGGGGGGCTAACAAACAGGAAATTCTTAACCGCTTAAAATTGCAAAAAGAAATTAAACTTTTCTCAACGGAAAGAAGTTATCAGGAATTACGGATATTACCACCCTCTGGCGGAGTAAGTTCTCATCCCGGGTTCGGTCCATCCCCGGAGGACGTCCAGCAGCTCGATCTCTCTTTTTGCGGGCACGCACCTTTTCCCACAGGGGCTGGAGCGCCGGTCGCTTGGAGACTTGCTGGGAGGTTGATGCTGACATGCGGCCCCGGGAGTTGGGGGAGACCAGACCCAGGTCTCCCAGGGTCCCCATCAAGTCGTCTAGAGAGCTGGCTGCGAGTTGGCGACCCGCATAGGTAAATGCCAACTTGAAGGGGAAGCCCCAGCGGTACTTTATGTTGTGGTTTCGGAGGATTTCTAGGCCGGGTTTCATAGCTCTTCTCCTCTGCAGCGTTTGGGGAGCAACGTCCGGGAAGATCTGGTAGCGATGGCCCTGGAAGGACAGGTCCCCTTTCTCTCTAGCGGCCAGCAGGATCGTTTCTTTTGTGCGGTAAAAGGTTGGCTTGACCACAATGTCCCTTGGGGCCCAGTGCTCTGTGTGCGCGATCCAATTCCAGGCGTTCTATATGCATAGAGGGGATCAATTCCTGAAGGAGGGCTGTGACAGTGGCCGGCACATCTTCTATGGATTCAGGAAGACCCCGGATGCGGACGTTGACTCTCCTTGACCTATTCTCTAAGTCCTCCAATTTTTGTTGCAGTGAGGCCATGTCATCCCTCAGGGCGACAGATTCAGACCCCCCACGCTCCAGAGCCACGTCCATGTCATCCACTTTATCTTCCAGGGTGCTGGTTCTGTTCCCCAGGTTTCATTGAAGTAGCTGGTCGAGAGTTGAGTTACGGCCGCCGCTAATTCCTGTTGTAGTAGCACTTTAAATTTAGCTAGCAGATTTGCGTCCAGCACTATCGGATCCAGATTTGCCGCACCTGGGCCCCCCTGACTAGGCTGCGACCCGCCCTCGGTTGCATCCTCAATCAATAGTTGGGATAGGTTGCTTTCTCTTGGAGAGAGGGGTTCCCCAGAAAGTAGCAGGTCATCATTAGAAAGTGACAGGGATGAGCCGCTGCCTTGCATGCAATGAAAACGACCCGAGAAGCTGGTCGTGGGGCCCAGGCCCTCTTCCCCTCCGGGTACTGCTCCAGTAGCACTACTTTCACGACAGACATTTATTCCCTGGCCCATGCGTTGCCGCTGTTGGCGTGGCGCTGGCCCCTTTTTATTAATGACCCCTTCATCCAGAGGAGAAAATGGGGGAGGGGAGATGGATGTGATTGATAGTGGTGAGGGGGATCCACTCCTGCTGTCAGGCTCCAAGCCTGTGTCTGCCACGTGCTGGGGGGGGGGGTGCCGGCCGGCCCGCTCCCACCATGCCGGCATTTTTGATGGGGAACTTCGTAAAAGTTCGATTTGGCCGAACCCGAATTTCTTTGTGAAATTTGGCAAATCGGCCGAATCGAACTTTTCAAAAGTTCGCTCATCTCTAGCAGCAGCCATTTTTTGGAGCTTGCCCTGGCAGTCGGTGCCCTAGCTCATCCCTGGAATTTTCACCTAGCTTATGCCTTCCCTCCATTCAGATTACTGCTGCAAGTGATCCGGAAGATAGCTCAATAATAGGTCAACGTTATCTTCATAGCTCCTTTCTGACCAAGAAGATCCTGATTTTTAGAACTGAAAAGGATGGTGAAGAAGGAGCCATGACATTTACCAAACTTTCAGAATTTGCTTTATCAGGTCCCATCCAGAACCAACAAAGCTTCAACTGACAGCATGGATCTTGAAGGAGTCATCTTAGAAAGGGCTGATCGAGCAGAGTGATTAAAATTCTATTGGACAGTCATAAATTGACCTCCAGATGCATCTATGCAAAGGTTTGTAAGTGTTTTTCTTTATTTTGTGAGGCCAACAAACTGAAGAAAAAGGATATATCTGCAGTCCTTGAATTCCTGCAGGAATGGTTTGAGAAGGAGCTAGCAGTAAGTATGTTAAAGACTCAGCATTATCAATTTTTCTAGACTGTCAGTATCAGAATCAATGTATTAATTGGTTCTTTGAGGCGATTACTCATAAAGGACAGCACTTTAAGTGTTCCTTAAAACTGTTGTGTTGAAAGGGTTACTGGAATTTCCATTTGAGCCACTGGAGGAAGCAGATTTTGTTTTTTGTTGGCTATCACATCAGTCAGGCGTATAAGTGAGCTGCAAGAGCTCTATCGATGAAGGAACCCTACTGCATAATTCTTCCAAAAAAGGCCATACTGAGACCCAATTCTTTATTTTTGCCAAAGATTGCTACGTCTCTCTATAAGTCCCAAGACATAGTGCTCCCGACCTTACCTGCTACGTCAGGAACAGAAGAAGATCTCTCACTATTAGATGTGTAGAGAGATCTACAGAGTGGTTTCAGAGTGATTATTGTACAGGCTTTCCCTGAGGAGTTCCTCCTCAATAGGTCTCGGGCAAATTCAACAAGAGCTATGTCAGCTTCCTGGGCAGAGAGGACAGGTGCCTTTATAGAAGAGATCTGTAAAACAGCATTGTGGTCTTCACCCCACACCTTCCTCAAGCACTGCAGTCTATATCTCCTTTCTTCAAAACATCAGTTCTTTGGTAGAAGGGTCTTACTAACAGCTTCCCACCCCTAAGGTATAATTACTTGCTAATCCTCTCCGTGGGTCGTGCTGGAGGATGAAGGGAGAAAATCCCCGTTAGACTTAATAGTAACATTTTTTTGAGAGTCCTTCAGGATGACCCCTTAGTTCCCTCCCATTGTCCTATGGTATACGTTATGTTACTTGATTAAGACTGAGGTGGAGGGAAAGGGGTGGGGTTTTAACCTCTGTTCAATTTGCATTTCCTCTCTCTCTCTGGGTCATCCTGAAGGACTTTACGTACCATATTTGCAGTTTTGCTATTGACACTTCGCAAAGGAGCCCATTAAGACATTGTTCTGAATGCACTTCATTGCCTTCACTTTACCACATGCCATCAATCTTGAGATTCCCCACCGTAATCACTGAAATATCTTTTTAACTGGGTTTTGGTCCTTGGGGTCACCCCGGTTGAGGGTGCCTTGCTGCGCGAACCCCCCAGGTCGTCCAAACCGACTCACCTTTCCCTGGTCTTATGGAAAATGCACAACCTCCTGTCCAATTAGTGTGCGCGACTGCACTGGTGCATTCTCGTCTAGGCTCGTCTAAGGAGGCAAGTCTAGCAGAGCACTCCGGCGCCGCATCCCCACTATCCTTTAACAGGAAGCGTGTCTGTTCCAACCATTCACAAATGCCAGGCATTGGGAAAAGGTAAAAGGGATAGCAGGGATGCGGCGCTGCTCGTGCATGCGTCGTTGGACCGGGGCTGAAGGTGAGTATACCGGGCGACCTGGGAGGGTTTCACACAGCGGGGAGGGAAACAAGTGGCCGAGGGTTTTGATCCACCTTAAAGGATGGGGAGGCTGTAGATTTTATTATCCTCTTGCACGGACAGTCCTTTTAACCTATAGCTAATGATATATGATTACAAGTGATGCTTTTTACCTTGCTGTGCGTGCGGTATCTTCTGCCTTTGCTCTGCTTATGTCCTGGTTGTGCTTTGCTTTTACACTTTTTGGCGCTGGTGGCTATCTATTGATTTAATGAATTTCATTAACCAGGTTTTATACTATTTCTGGAAGTGCCGGCTACCATTCTCCATTTTGTCTCTTGCTGCATCTTTTATTCACCAGAACTTTGCATTCCCTGATAAAACATATAAAACTTGCTTCCTTTTGCTATTTTTTCAGGGTCCCCAAAAGGAATTTACTTCTAAAGGAACCCTCATATTGAAACAAGCATGGGCTTATGTTGCTGAGGAGGCCCTGCAGAAGAGAGAGATTTCACTGGGAGTTACTGAGATATAAAGCAGGCTGAATGATAGATGCAGCCCCTAATAGTCAACGCGGGAAGAGCAGAAAGCAGGATAATTTAATCATTTGCTTGGAATGTCCCTTTAATGTTCAATTAGTCAATTAGGTTAGGGAATGTGGTAGGGAAAAGGGGTATAAAGATAACACTAGGACAACATGGAGTAGGGAGGAACAGAGGAAACATGTAAAGGTGACCAGGGGACAGGTGGTCCATTACTTTGGTAAACACTGCAGATGGATAAAAATAATCACTGACCTGTTTCATGAAGCTGATGCTTTTCCAGTTGCTTTCCTCGAATTTGTAGGCATCCAGCAGCAGAGTGAGGATGTAGTTGGCATTGGCACAGTAATCCCTCAGACGATCCTTCCTTTCCTTCGGGAAAGATGCCACGATCTGAACAAGGAAGGCAGATGGGAAACATGAGAAGAATGAGAGTGTCCTGTGGCAAAGTAATGACTTTTGTGACTGCCAAATAAATGATGGGGCGCCCTTCTCGACTGGCCCGTCTGGAGAAGGATTCACCCTCATCCTCAGTGGCTGAAGTAGCCATCTGCCTCGAGACAAGTGTGAGTACTTATTCCTCTACCTGGCCATTCTCCTGAGCCCAGTTTGGATGCCCATAGCACTGTCGTGCACGGCATCCCCTGGCGCATGCACACACCACCTGTGTGTTACACCCTCAGTAAGGAAACCTTTCAGCCTACATAAACACTCACTAAGTTTATACAATACCCCCATCAGATATATGTTAAAGAGCACCAAATAGGTACTTATGTTGATGATACATGAAAAGCAAGATAACCATAGAATCATGGAGGGTATAAAAAGGATATGCACCTGCTCCTGGGATTTCTATGCCATGAGCAGGCGCTTATCCATTTTATATCCTCCATGATTCTATGTGAAAGTTCTTAAAGCGGACTGTCACCCACCCCTGATCGGCCTGGGAATCTATAAGATTCCCAGGCCGATCACCTCCCTCACCGCGGGACATCCGAGATCGGGATGTCCCGCGGTGAGGGACCCCCCCAAAACCCCAAAAAAACTCACCTCGCTGCCGCCGCCTCCCGCGCGCACGTCTAGAGGAGCCCGCGCCGGCCGTTTGTGAATGGCCGGCGCGGGCGCGCGCCCTGTCAGAGCGACGTGCGGGAGGAGGCGGCGGGGTGCTCCCCTGAAGTGGACCAAAACCCAGGATAGTCAAAATCCTGGGTGTTGGTCCACTTTAATCATCAACTGACAAAGCATTCAGTTAAACCAGCCTTGCAGTTGGAAAAGAAAACTCCCCAAAACTTATTTGCCCCATCTGCATACATGATAACACCTCCTCACTAATTTTCTAGTGGTAGTGGCCATTTTGGTACTTCCTCTCCCAGCATCTCAGCCATGCTGCTGCCTGGTTTCAACTGACATAACTGACAATGCACAGCAACAGGAAACTCAGCAGCACTTCCTGTATGCAGGTAGCCTGCAGATGTATGAGCCATCATTTTGTTTGTAAAATTTACCACAGCAGAATTTAAAGGTAAATTAGTTTTTATGTTCAACAACCTGAATTGCCCAATGCACATGAGCACTGTATGTTGTGTTGGTCCAGTTTAAGTCATTTTTGACTGTTGGCCCACTTTAACTAGTGAAACGCGTTCAAGAAAATACATCAACTCAAGTTGCCTCAACTTATTATGACAGATTCCCCGACATTACACCCAGATATCTTTTACCTCAGTCCAGTCTCGTGCACAGTACACCTCAACTGCACTCTTCACTGCCGCCAAATTCTGTCCAGAGGTCAGGTTCAGAAAGTCAAATGTATAAAAGAAAGCAGAGAATGCCTAGTGTGGATAAAATAAAAAGATATAGTTCACACAAAATGTGATTTTAATACCAAGCCTCTTGTAAGAAAGGGTGCAGTCTTTTCTTCAAAGTAAGATGAGGAGGAAGGCTCATAGAGCGAGATAAGCTGCTGTATACCAACCCTACCACACTTCCCATTTTTGTTAAAAGGCCGCCCCTCTTTACAAATGCTAAATAACGTAAATGCTGCAGCACTGGAAACCTTTTCTCATAGCAGAGATCTAAGATTTTAGAAAAAAAGAAAATAACTTACAAAATAATTTCCAGCAACAGGAGGTTGGTAAACACCCTCAAAGGAACAGGAGTCCTTTCCCAAGCAGGCATTAAAGTCATATATGGTTTTGAGCATCTCCTGGCATTCAGTGGCGCTGCCAGTGCCGGTAATGGTGATGTCTCTGCCAGAGAGCACTGAAGGGGCAGATGAAGCGGTGCAGGGGCTGTCATACAGGGATGCTTCACTGATGGTGTCTGAGTACCCTTTAGGATAGCAGGGTATGCTTATTGGTTTGGATAAATCTTTGTCCTGGGAGGAGGTAAACAAAGAATAGTTAGTTTTCCTGATATTCTCCCTATTCTTACTCCCTATCTCTGCACATTTAGCACAGTGCTGACAATTAAATTCTGTCAAACCTAATTACTTTTGTCAGACCTAGTGGTGTGGAGGACAATATTGTGTCTGGCAAGATATGTTGACACAGATACACAGATATGTGGGACCAAAGGACCATACTAGCCCAATGCTTAGGAGATTTTTGGTTGGCTTGTGGTGATGGTGGTGGTGTGGACCGTGAATGCTCACCTTCACAGCTTGGACAAGCATTTTCTTGAGCGCCTGGTTCTGCCCGTAGCACAGGTAGCTGTGGGTGTAGATACTGTAAGGGTAGCCATAGAGCTTGAAATCCGCTTTCTCATTAGGGTTTTCAATTTGCACTTTGGGGATGAAGCTGATTTGTGTGGAGGCGCCACCAAGGTCCAGAGCTCCAAAAATCTTAGTTGACACCGGCCTCACCCAACGACCACCAAAAGAATACTGTGGAGACAGAGTGCTTTAAAGTATAGTGAATCAATTGTTTTCATAGCGAAAAAATCTAGCACTAAAGTCCAACTCCAGACAGCAAAAATATATGCTGAGACAGGATGCTTTAAAGTATTGTGAATCAAATGTTTTCATAGCAAAAAAATCTAGCACTAAAGTCCAACTCCAGGCAGCAAATTGGTTTTAGTTTAGATTCAAATGTAGTGGGAAATAATGTCATTTACAGTGCATCAGACGAGCACCGTATTATAACATTTCCAACTTTCAGGCTAGCATATTACTTACTGTTAAGAAAAAATAGTGTGCTATACTTAAAATACTTATAAAGCCTGTAAAAGTTCTATGATTCTATGATTGGAATAGTACTTGCTTTTACGGCCTTCTTTCTGATTTAGAAATCAGATGACGTGTTGGAGGTGTGCTTTGCTTTTGCTTTTTTGTTATTAAAGGAGCACTATCGCAAAAATTGGCTAATGATAAAAATCCATATAAATATGCTTGATGTCAGGAGGATATACTTATACACCCGGCATCAAGAGATATCCAGCCAGGCTTGTTTTTCTTTTTTTTAATAGAAAGAGAAGGACATCTGGGGTGACAGGCTCTGTCACCCCTGATAGACTAAACCTGTGAACCCCGGATTTTATTCCTACCATTAGAAAATAAACCACAAGCTTGGCAGGAGTTAGTTATTCAGTTCCTGTGTATAAGTGACCCCTCCTCTCATTAGCCGACGTGTTTATGTGCATTTTTAATATTACACAATATAGCAATACTGCTCCTTTAATTAATATACAAACAAAGCTCTGGTAAATGCCCATATGTCACCTGGCCAAAGATTTGATTCAAAAGGCTATCATTTTACTTGTGGCATTTATTAGGCTAGGGGAAATTCCCCTTAAAGGGGGCCTTTGCAAGGCTACCAAGTTGATTCCCCAGTAGATTACATCTGCTTGTCAGACTAGATATCAATCAATCAACTGTTTATTTCCACCAGATTGATACACTTACAGAGAGATATATAAAGCGTGAACAATGGAGCAGATGGTTTACAGTCCATCGAGCATCGCAGGGGGAAGGCACCCTGTTGATAATCAGACTGCCTATCCCCCAACCAACTGTGGGGTTAAATGGACCTCCTGCTACTCGTTCCCTTGTTGTTTAGCACCCCATGTAACTGCAATTGGCCAACTGGGTTCACTGGGCTGACTTGCATACAGCGCTGTGCAAGCCCACCTGACAAATAAAAGTGGCCACTGGCATCCATATTGGTTGGCAAAGCTGCAGCTGCCCATAAAGGCATGTGGAAGCCAGTAAATCATTCCGCCTGTCTCAGGAATCATGTTACTGTCAGCATAGTGGGGAATCTTAAATTCCCAACATGTGAAAGAAAGGATTCCTTTCCTTCCACAAGCAGTGTGTTTATTCCTTGGTGTGTGTGTATGTGTGTGGTGCTTGGTATTTACTTTGCCAGGCCGCCCTTGAGGACGCAGGCGGCCTGATGTCTGGGCCGGCTCACCCGCTGTCACGGGAGCTCAGCCATTGTTCTTTCCCCTCTCTGAGCGCCTTGGCGCCGACGGAGGTTCCCAGCCAATGGCTGGGAACCGCGGGTCCTCTGCAGTGCTGGAGGGGGCGGGGCCACGCGCGGTGCGTGTTCCGCACTGGCCCGCCCTCCTTCTCTTCCTTGTTGGCCGCGTCTGCTGTGGCTGCTCCTGCCTTCAGTCGCCATCTTGTCCCGGCAGCGTGAGTGCCCTGCGGGGCCCATTCTTTCTTCCTATGTTGTGTGTGTCCTTTTGGCTTTTGTACCCTACAACGTGAATAGCCGCAGACTTGGTCTGTGCTACATACATGAGCATTTCTGGGGTTCTGCAACGCTCAATGTGCATTCAGTAGTGTGAAATTGGGCACCCTAGAGAGTATTATTAGTGGGTCAAAAGCCTATTTTGCTTTTTTATTGTGAATTTGTCACTATTTTAGGTGTGTCTGTTTGTGACTGTATGCATTTTGTCTAGGTGCTTGCTTATGCCCCCTCCTATTCTTTATGTCTTACAGGAGGATCTCCTTCAGTATAGTAAAAAAAAAAAAAAAATGTGGGGGGTTCTCCTGGTCCTTAGGTCCCTAACTCTAAATTTGGGGCTTTACAAATCCTCCTACTTACGGACGTTAAGGGGCATCCCAGGTAGCTTACTAGCGTAATTCCCACTGGTCATTGAGACTACCATAAAAAATCACCATATGGAGGCTTCCTAGGATACCGGGCTCGGGCTCCCTTCGGGGCAACCCCGGCAGTGTGTGGTTGTGGGGCATCCCTTGCGGGGGATAATGTGCTTATTTGCATTCCATTTGCAAAACAGGCCATTACGCGGCAGTCGGGGTCCCAGGCGTCTGGGTCAGCGCTGCCGGCCTCATCACCTACACCCCCACACCTGATTCTGACCCCAAGTGATGTTGTCATTAGCGGGGAGTCGCAATCTGATGTCTGTGCTAGATTGGCCAACATTGAGAAATTGATTGCTAGCTCTGCGGCCGGAAAGGCCCCAGCTAAGAGAAGGCATGTGGCACCGGCTGCGCCGGGTTTTGATTTTGAGGAATATGACTCCTTTGGCTGGTCTGATTATTCCCCGCTGGAAGAAGGGGAATTGTTTTCAGAATCTGATGGTTCTGACGATCAGCAGTACCTGGGTGCTGATGCTGGGCAGGAGCGTGGGGATAATGTGGATACCCCCCGAATTCTGGCCCATATTTTTGAGGTTCTTGCTATTTCCCCGCCTGCGGAGGCCCCTCCACAAGAGGGGGATTTTTTTTGGGGCCACTAAGCTGCGCTTGGAGTTTCCAGATCAGAAACATTTTGACAAGTTGATTCTTAAGGAATGGGAAATGCCCAGCCGGCTTCCTGGCGTCCCTCAGGGGTGGGATAGGAAATATCCCTTCCCGGTAGACACGGTGAAGCTGTGGTCGTCACCCCCAGAAGTCGACCCTCCGAGTCAGGGGTTGTCCAACACATTTGTTGTGCACTCACTTGACTCCACCACGCTGAAGGATGGTAAGGACCGTCGTCTGGATCAGATGGTGTCACACGCCTTTGCCTGTGTGGGTTCGGCCCTGCGTCCCGTTTGTGCTTCCGCACTCTCGGCCGTGGCTACCGGATCTCTAATTAGGGGCATGTTGAATGGTCCCCTTCTTAACCCTGCTAGTGTTGAATTTGTAGCACTTACGCGGTGTGATCTGTTCATGACCTTTGTCTTATCAGCCTTGGACGATACAATATGCTTGTGTAGTAGAACCTCGGATTTGCTTGTGGCTATACGCCGCTCGGCATGGTTGCGCCAATGGGCAGCTGATATGGCGGCTAAGAAGGTGCTTACAGGGCTACCCTTCTTGGGTAGGCACCTGTTTGGAGATAAATTGGACTGGGTGGCGAAAGGAGGAAAGTTGCCACAGTGCAGGAAGCAGCTCCGGTCCTTTCGGGGGGCAGGCTCCTTTAATGCTTCCTTTGGTGGCTCTCGAGCAAGCTGGGGAGATGCTTACTCTGCGTTCAGAGGTGACTCCTGGGGTAGGGGCAGTGGGCGTGCCCGCCCCGGCACTGCCTGGGGTACCAAACCCGAGGCTGCTGTCAAACCCTCTCAGCAATGAGGGGGTGGCCTCTTGGGTGGGGGGGCGGCTAAGGCTCTTCGGCCAGGTCTGGACCCGGGAGGTCACAGACAACTGGATCCTGGAAGTGGTTTCTTCTGGGTACAAGCTGGAGTTCGAGTACCCGCTGTCACAGAACATCTTAGGTGTATCTTATTTGTGTGTAGGTTGGTGTAATATATGTGTGTGTGTACGGATATATATATATATATATATGTGTGTATAGACCTTGGCTGACCCCTCTGCTCTGCATAACTTCCCCCACTGCGTGCCATAAAACTCCCCCTGCATGCACACAGGGTCGCCTTGAATGACTATCTCCCCTCATAAAACTACAAAGCATAAATAAAGTGTTATCAGGGTCAACCAGCCATGGAGAGCAGATGCAAGGTCCATATCCTGCCCTCTTCCATGGAATGTTCTCCTCATCCCCCTCCTTGAAATCTCAGGACAGATGGGGGATGTCATGTGGACCAGCTTTCAGGTACCCAAAGATGGAAAATACCATATGAACCAATCAGACAGTGGATGTCTCCAATCGCTCTGCCCATAGGAGGGGTAAGAAACTGACCCCTGATTAGAGGGAATAAGGTGAGCTGCAGAAGGGGGACAGGACACACTGGATCTGACCATCAAGATTGACACACGCTGGCTTTTAACATCCAAGCTAAAGAAGACCAGCAAGCGTGTAAGGACTTTATTTGATCAAAGAGAACGCAGCCCAGATGGACTTTTAAGTATATTTTCCACCTTCTTTTATTTTGCATTGCTATTTATTTATTTACCGTGCTTCTAGTCAATTCTGTTTTTATCACTTGCATCGTGGTTCTTGTTGTCCTTGTGTTTTCTGTTTGTTTTGAATAAATTCTAAAATACAGCATAGTCCCTGACGCTCTTATTGAAAGATCTAAAAGGCCCATGCTATTCTGAAGAGACTGGCTACCTTACTTGCCTAGGACGCTCGATCGCCCCCCGCCTGGAAGTGGTTGTGGGTCGATCGATACGTTCGATCTGATTGTATTGTGTGTGGCCTATATTCTATTATAGAGTTGAGCACTGTTGTGCTCTGGTGGCAGCAGTTTATAGCCGCGTGTGTTGCCAATTCTAGAATTGCAGTGACACACGTGGGGTACGATTGGATGGTCTGATCAGATGAACGATCAATAGGTCTGATCAACCCGTGCAATCGTCACAAATTGGTTGGCAGCTCGTGGGATCACTTTTTTATTTCTTTCAATTTAGAGCATAAGTGTTGTGTTAAGTAATGCTGTATTGAAGGACTTTATTTAAATTAATCAGTTATTTTATTGGTGCATAGTTGTGACGGTAAATAAGCAGATATCAATTGTTTGCCCCTCCTTTGTTTTGTTTTGTTTTTGCTGAAATGTCTGGGCTGGCGCAATACAAGCGAATGAGCAAAGAGGATCTGATCAATGAATGCCAGCGCAGACAGTTGCCGATTTATGATCGAACCAAAACACAGCTTGTGCAATCGCTCTATGAAGCCGATCTGGAGGCACCAACGCAGCTTGCAACAGATATACTTGAATGTTCCAGTGCAGCTGATCCATCCCAGCCTGAGGTGGTGGATGAAGTGCCTGCTCCCATTGGGTTTCCCAGCTCCAGCCTCTCTGCTACTGGCAGGGACCCCCAGCTGGAATCGGTCCTGACCCAGCTAAGCGCCACCGATCCGCAGGCCTATTTACAGTTCCTGGAGCGTCAGGCAGAGCGGGAGGCTGCCCAGGCAGAGCGGGAGGCTGCACAGCGTCAGGCAGAGCGGGAAGCTGCACAGCGTCAGGCAGAGCGGGAAGCTGCCCAGGCAGAGCGGGAAGCTGCCCGCCGTCATGAGCTGGAAATGGCCAAGATCCAACTAACCACCCCTGACCCTCGCTTGCCTTCAGTGGACTCTTCATTTGTAACTGTGGGTTCTGCCCCAAAGTTCCCAGTTATGGACACAAACTGCAACGTGGATGTGTACTTGCAGTCCTTTGAGAAGATCTGCCGCCAGCATCATTTGCCCCGGTCCCAGTGGGCATTGTACCTAACCCCAGGACTGAAGGGCAAGGCATTGGAGGCATTCATTGAGCTGCCTCCTGAGAAATATGGGGACTATGAGGCAATCAGAGACTCCATTGTTGAAAAGTATCAGCTCACCCCAGAGGTCTACCGCCGGCGGTTCCGATCACTGCAAAAGGGACCCGCGGACAGTTACCTAGACCTGTTGGCCCGACTGCGTACCACCTTCCGGCAGTGGGTCCATGGCCTCAAAAGGGACAGTTTTGATACCCTGGAGGACTTGATGGTGCAAGACCAATTCATGCACATTTGCCCCCCTGATCTCAGACAGTTTGTGTTGGAGCGCAAACCTAATTCGGCCAGAGAAGCAGCAGAACTGGCAGACAGCTATGTACACACCCGGGTGTCTGATGGCCGTCGTGCGTCCCCTAGTAAGTGGAAGGAAGAAAGACCATCACCCGCCTGCCAGTCACCATCTGCCAGTCAGACATCCCAGAAACCCTTCCGGGAAGCCTCTGGTGCAAAGTGGGCACCTGCTGAACGTCGCGCTTGTTATAATTGTGGGAAGGTCGGGCACCTCCGACCCAACTGTCCGGAGAGAAAAGTGACTGCTGCAGCTGGCCAGATGAGCACCTCTGTGCTGTTTGTCCGTCAGAGTGTCCGGAGCGATGATGAAAACGTGCAGCCTGTTGTCGTCGGCAACCGTCTGGTCTCAGGATTTCGTGACACAGGAGCTGAGGTCACGTTGGTTCACCCTGAACTGGTGGGCCCAGAGAATATAATCCCTGGAAAATTCCTCACCCTCACCGGAGTAGCAGGGCTCCGTTCACATGTGCCCCTTGCTGAGGTGTATATGGATTGGGGAATGGGCAGAGGGATGAGAGTAGTGGGGCTCTCTGATGAGTTTCCCACGGATGTGCTGTTGGGCCGGGACCTGGGTCGGTTGGTCTCTTACTTTGAGCCCTCAGCAGGTGCATTGGGTTTACCAACCGAACCTTCGGGGCACGTAAGGGTACTAAGCAAAGGTGCAGGTGTGGCATCAGGGTACCTTGCGGGTGGGCCGAGGGTGGAAGCCGGGTTTGGGACACCCAGATCTCCCAGAGAGGGGGATGGAAAAGGGGTAGGTGGTAGGCCTGTAGAACCCCCTAAGCATAACTGTAATCGAATTGTGCAGAGTAGTTCTGAGGCCCCAGCTGTGTCAGTGCTGGTTGGCCCTCAGGAGAGTGTTGATAGGGTGGCTGGAAAGAGTGGAGCCGCCCTGGAACAGGCTGTTCAGGCTGGAATTAGTCTGGAGAGCCGTCACATAGAGAGGGATAATCGAACACTTGATCATACTGGAGGGATCACTCCCACATTGACTGTCCTCTTCAGCGCTGCAAAGGTTGCAGAGCCGGAGTCTAGGGTTGTCAGGCAGAGCCCCAACACCGATGGCGGTTTGGCCTGCCCTGAGCCCACTGACTCCGCTCTTAGCATGCCTCAACCCCTGCTCCTGGTCGCCCCGGGACAGTGGGCTGGGACTTGTAGTGGCACCTTGCAGCCAGCGCTGCAGACGGACAACCCTGGGAGGCAGTTCGGAAGCCTAGCTTCCAGCTCCCCGGGAAAGCAAGGTGACCAAGCATTTGGGCCGAATCGGGAGGGTCTACGTCTAACCGCAGACTTCCTGAATCGTCCCAAAGCTGGGGCTGTGGCGAAGGGAACAATCCCTGGATCCTGGGATCTGCCACGTGACGCAGATCCAGGGCAACCCCTACCAAAGCTGAGCGAGAGGCAAAAAGGATCAGGGGAGATGGGACAAACCACGCCTTGGTCTAACATGAGGGTCATTCCGGCCACATATGGGCCCCCTCATTTTACTCGCCAACATGTGGGAAACATGGCTGCTGGTGTCCCTATCACAGGAGTCCCTCTTCCAATGCCTGCGCCAGGCTCTGGGAAAGATGGATTCCCTGGGAACGTGGACAGCCTAATACCGGTGTTGCCCATTAATTCCATGGCAAACCAGAGTCATGCCCCTGGGCCCCTGTGCTTCTTCCCTGGTGATGGTGTGTACGTTCCTGCCTCAAGCACAGCCCCCCAGATGCCAACATTAGGCCTAGAAACCCCAGTACTTGGAAAGACTCCCCCTGCAGGGCCCTGCCCGCCTGGACCCACTGCTGTGGATCCCGGTGGCACTAGGAATGAGAGCAACTGGGAACCTCGCCTTTCCTCTTAAGTGTGCGCTTTGGGGAAAGTGACTGTGGGTCACTGTCCCCACCTCGCATCATAGGGGGGAAGGTGTCACAGAACATCTTAGGTGTATCTTATTTGTGTGTAGGTTGGTGTAATATATGTGTGTGTGTACGGATATATATATATATATATATGTGTGTATAGACCTTGGCTGACCCCTCTGCTCTGCATAACTTCCCCCACTGCGTGCCATAAAACTCCCCCTGCATGCACACAGGGTCGCCTTGAATGACTATCTCCCCTCATAAAACTACAAAGCATAAATAAAGTGTTATCAGGGTCAACCAGCCATGGAGAGCAGATGCAAGGTCCATATCCTGCCCTCTTCCATGGAATGTTCTCCTCATCCCCCTCCTTGAAATCTCAGGACAGATGGGGGATGTCATGTGGACCAGCTTTCAGGTACCCAAAGATGGAAAATACCATATGAACCAATCAGACAGTGGATGTCTCCAATCGCTCTGCCCATAGGAGGGGTAAGAAACTGACCCCTGATTAGAGGGAATAAGGTGAGCTGCAGAAGGGGGACAGGACACACTGGATCTGACCATCAAGATTGACACACGCTGGCTTTTAACATCCAAGCTAAAGAAGACCAGCAAGCGTGTAAGGACTTTATTTGATCAAAGAGAACGCAGCCCAGATGGACTTTTAAGTATATTTTCCACCTTCTTTTATTTTGCATTGCTATTTATTTATTTACCGTGCTTCTAGTCAATTCTGTTTTTATCACTTGCATCGTGGTTCTTGTTGTCCTTGTGTTTTCTGTTTGTTTTGAATAAATTCTAAAATACAGCATAGTCCCTGACGCTCTTATTGAAAGATCTAAAAGGCCCATGCTATTCTGAAGAGACTGGCTACCTTACTTGCCTAGGACGCTCGATCGCCCCCCGCCTGGAAGTGGTTGTGGGTCGATCGATACGTTCGATCTGATTGTATTGTGTGTGGCCTATATTCTATTATAGAGTTGAGCACTGTTGTGCTCTGGTGGCAGCAGTTTATAGCCGCGTGTGTTGCCAATTCTAGAATTGCAGTGACACACGTGGGGTACGATTGGATGGTCTGATCAGATGAACGATCAATAGGTCTGATCAACCCGTGCAATCGTCACACCCGCCTCCTCCCAGATTTCTCAGGTCTCGGGTTCCTTCGGACCCCTGGGCCGCGCAGGGGCTGTTATTGGCAATACAAAACCTTCTGGACAGGGGGGTCATTTGCCCGGTGCCCTCCTCAGGGAGAGGCAGGGGCTATTACTCCAACCTTTTTTACAGTGCCCAAAAAGGATGGCTCCATAAGACCCATTCTGGATCTCAGGATTCTCAACAGGTTCATCAGAACCAGGAAATTTTGCATGGAGACTCTGCACTCGGCCATCAACTCTCTTTGTCCAGGTGTCTTTGTGACGTCCATAGACATCAAGGAAGCTTACCCTTCCGGTTTGTGGCTCTCCCTTTCGGGCGCACCTTAGCACCAAGGTGTCGGCGGGCATAATGGCCCTTCTCAAAGACCAGGGCATTCGTATTGTGCCGTATCTGGACGACCTTCTCATTACGGCATCCTCTCTCAGTCAAGCGGAGCTGGACATCAGGTTGGTGGTGACTATGCTGGAGAGTTTCGGTTGGGTGATCAACAACCCCAAGTCTACTCTCTCCCCGTCAAGGGAGATTTCCTTTCTGGGCATGAATCTGGATACCATTCAGTCCAGGGTGTTCTTACCTCAGTCGAAGGTGCAGATGGTTCAAGATCTGATACGTCTTCTTCTGTCCCATCCTCGCCCGTCCATCCGGCAAGGGATGAGGCTGGTGGGGTTGATGGTGGCCTCCTTCGAGGCGGTTCCTTTTGCTCAGTTTTCACAAGAGGTCTCTTCAAATCTATCTGTTATCGGCTTGGGACAGATGTCCTCTGGCCTTGGATCAGTCCTTTGCGATGTCTCCCTTGGTCCGGCAGTCTCTTCAGTGGTGGCTGGAACTGAGAAGTCTTCTGAGATCCTTTCTGGCTCCTTGTTGGGAGACGGTCACCGCGGATGCCAGCCTGTCGGGCTGGAGGGGGGTTTCTGGAAGAAACATCAGTTCCAGGGGCTGTGGGGTCCTCTGGAGGCGCACATCCCCACCAATGTCTTGGAGCTGAGGGCTACTCGGTTGGTGCTGTCGCACTTGACGCATCATCTCCAAGGATTTCCGGTTCAGGTTCGATCAGACTATCGGACTGCGGTCGCTTACATCAGTCACCAAGGAGGGACTCGCAGCAGGAGTGCCTTCAGGGAAGTTTCTCTGTTTCTTGCATGGGCCGAGAGCGATGTTCCATGTTTCTCGGCGGTGTACATTCCAGGAGTGGAGAACATGGAAGCGGACTCCCTCAGCGGGGGTCCTCTCGCCGAGGGGAATGGTCCCTCAACAACAAGATATTTCTATCCATTTGTCACAAGTGGGGGTTCCCGGAGGTGGATCTCTTTGTCTCCCGTCACAACCACAAGCTCCCTGCGTTTGTGTCTCTGTCTCAGGATCCTCTGGCTCTGGCAGTGGATGCCATGTCTCTTGCCTGGCGGGATCTGGGTCTCCTGTATCTGTTTCCCCCCTTTTCCATGGTAGGCAGGGTGGTTCGCAAGCTGGTTCAATAGGGTGTGCCAGCTATACTGGTGGCTTCAAGGTGGCCAAGACAGGTGTGGTTCGCAGCTGTCGTGCGGCTGGCGGTCGATCAGTACAGGTTGCCCCTGTTTCCGGATCTGGTCACTCAAGGTCAGCTATGTTACCCCAATTTACAAATGCTGGCTTTGACGGCGTGGCTGCTGAGACCTCCATCCTAAAAGAGGAAGGTTTGTCTGATGCTGTGATCTAGACGCTTGTTAGGGCTAGTAAGAAGTTTTTCCTCTAACATCTACTACAGGACCTGGCGGTCCTATATTGATTGGTGTGAGGCTGGGGCCTTGCCTTGTAGGGTTTTTCGATTCCCAGAATTTTGGAGTTTCTCCAACACGGGTTTTCCGCTTAGTACTCTATAAGGGCAGGTCTCCGCCCTGGCGGTTTTCTATCAAGGGTCTTTTGCTCTTCATCCTTTGGTCAAGACTTTTTTCCAGGGGGTCACTCATGTGCGGCCCCCTCGCAAGACCTTGTTGACTGTTTGGGTCTTGAATTTGGTTTTTTCGGTCCTCCAGGGGCCTCCTTTTGAGCCGGTGCAGGATGTTGCACTTTCTATTTTCACACAAAAGGTTGACTTTTTGGTGGCTATTACCTCTGTTCGATGTGTTTCTGAGTTGGCGGCTCTGTCTATTCAGGCCCCTTGCTTTGAAAGACACCAGGACAAGGTGGTCTTCCGCTTTAAGCCAGACTTCCTACCTAAGGTGGTTTCTGCCTTACATCTCAATCAGGATGTGGTTTTCCCTTCCTTGTGTCCTAAACCTAGCAATGACAAGGGGATGGCCCTGCACTCTTTGGATGTTGTGCATTGTGTGAAGTACTATTTGGTGGCTACTTCTCTTTTCTGTAGGACGGACGTCTTGTTTGTGGTGCCCTCTGGGCCCTAGAAGGGTTTGGGGCCCGTCTAGTCTACCATTAGTAAATGGATACGTCAGGCCATTGTTGGGGCCTATACTGCCAAGGGGAGGGATCCCCCTTTCCAGATCACTGCTCCATTCTACCCGTGCTGTTGGGTTTTCCTGGGCTTTTCAGCACCAGGCCTCTGTTGAACAAGTTTGTAAGGCTGCTACTTGGTCTTCTGTTCATACCTTTTCCAAGTTTTATGAGGTTGATGTGTGGGCCTCAGCGGATGCTGTTTTTGGCCGCAAAGTTCTGCAAGCTGCAGTGGTTTAATTTGTGCACTATTGCCTGTTGGGATCCCCACCGTTTTTGACACTGCTATTGGATGTCCCACGTGTAATTAATCTTCCGAAGCAGGGTGTGAGACATACTTGGAATAATACCATTTTGTGATTACTCACCTGTAAAATGGGTATTATAAGTATGTCTCCCACCCTGCTTCGTCCCACCCTGAGTTTTATCTTGGATCCTCTTTATGGTGAAACTTTTTTCTCTTAGATTTATTGGCTCTTCCTGGTCCCCTTACTGCTTTCTTATACTGGGGAATGTGTGGGAGGTCCCAGGTATTTATGGACTGGGAGGGGCTTCTTTTTCTAGTCATCTCTGCAGAAGTTCGCCCTCTATTTGCTATAACCCACGTGTAATTAATCTTCCGAAGCAGGGTGTGAGACATACTTATAATACCCATTTTACAGGTGAGTAATCACAAAATGGTATTTTTTGGCTGGAGGTCTGCTTTAAGTTCATCTGTTGTTCTGATGATTTGGAAACAAACACTCATAAACTTTTTGTGGGTAAGCAACATTAGACTTCACCTACTTTCATGAAGGACTCCAGGAGATAATTGATGGTTATCCAGCCATAGGAACCTTCTTCTTTCCCAGATATAATGCGAGCGCCCTGGAAGTCAACAGGGTAACTACTAATGGTCTTCGCCACTTCTTCGAGGACTTTGTTTGATGCGGCCTTGTCTTGTAGACTAAAAAAGCAGAATAAAATAATATTAACTGTTAAATTAATGGCAATGGGTGTCTTTACTTTACTATTGGCATTCATAAACTATTATGTCTGAGGTTCCAGAATTATAAAACATTTAGAAAAACTTTTCTGGTTGTACTAGCCAACCATTTCTTCCTTCTATCCTCTAGACTATATAAATGATCCTCTTTTAGCTCATCCTTTAACACTGGCCACTCTGAGCTGGGACACACAGTTTTCTCGGGCACAGAAGTCAATGTATAAGGTTAGGCACCCACTTTTCAAGTACTAGATCCACCAGCACAGGTGCCCCTTAAGGTGTGTTCTCCCGCCCCTTCTCTTCTTCCTATACACTAATGACTGCACATCCACATCTGACACTGTTAAAATCCTGATATTCGCAGAAGACACCACATTCATCGGCTTGATCAGAAATGGGGATAAAGTTGCTTACAGAGAGGTAATCGGTAGACTGGAGAGGTGCTGCTCAGGGAACAACCTTGTCCTGAACTCCAATAAGACTGTAGAGCTAACAGTGGACTTTAGGAAGCACCCCGATATCTGAAGACCCGAGGTGGGAAAAAACACAACCATCACATTAAAGAAAGCCCAGAAAGGGATTTTGATATTGATATTACGGAATATAAAATAATGTAATATACAGAGTACTCAAGTGCCCCCTAGCAACAAGAAGTTTTAACCAAGGGGGTATCAATTATAATGAATAAATTACAGTGGACTGTTAACTCAGCAGAATTGATCATTGGGGCCTCTCTCCCATCACTGGAATCCCTTTAAATTAAAATTCAATATCTAAAAAGCGAGCAAAATCCTTTGTGACTCCACTCATCCTGGCTATCCTTTTATCCATTCCCTAAGATCTGGTCAACACCTCAGAGTGCCCAGGTTCCAGAACAGCTTCTTCCCATCAACACCTGGCCTTCTAAATATGGCACTGGCTTTGGTCCCAATCTCCTCTAGGCCCCAAAGATAATAAAGATTGCCCTGTAATGTAAACTGAGTTGAATTGAGCTCTTGTATTAAGATTGGATGTGTACATGCTCACAGCTATAACCCACCTCTGCACATTTAATGATTATTATTTCTTTCACAACAATCACATTTTTTTAGATATGTTTTTGTTTCTCTTATGTTCAGTATATATCCTTAAATGTCAGTTTAGGTTTTTCTTGTGGTCTTTTAAGATGCTATTGTTTTACATTATCACTAATTACTACACTGTGTTCCTCCTGTAGTCACACAGGAGTCCCCCTCAACTTATCCAATAATACTCATAGAATATGCCCAGCTAAACAACCCCCCCCCCCCCACTTCCATGAAAATAGGGTTGGTTCTGCACCAGGATGAAAAAGTGTGCTACTTTTGAAGAAGGATAACAGTCATTTACTTTCAAGCCTAGCAATCCAGTTCTTTGTCCTAGAAAAACCACTCACCTTTAGGCACTCCTTCACCTGTGGTGGCAGCAATCATTTTCTATGTAACCATTTCTGCTTCCTAATTATAATGCCAATAAATCCCTGGGAGCTTCCCATATGGCTTTTGGCCATAGATTTTTTTTTTTTTAGAGGCAAGGATTTCACTTCATATGTTAGACCCATTGACCACTGGGATCAGTGAGTCATGTGTCACCTGTCTCCATCTTTTCTAGACCTCATCTAGGCTAGGGCAGCAAGTTAGGGGTCCTATTAAAACTATACTTCTCCATGTAAGCCATATCTGCTCACTGCATATTATTCCCCGAGTCGTTCTTTAATGATTATATGCAACATGCTGAAATACTGGGAGAAACCTCAATCCAGCTACAGGTAGAACAAGGTCTGCCATTGTTTAGTAACAAGCTCTAGCTCTTCCCTCAGGTAATGAAAAACAGCAGATTTATGAGCTTCCCATGATGTATATGACCGGATCAATCTAGCCACAGAAAGGGTTAAAACTCGCCTTTCCGCCGCCTGCCAAAGAGGGGCTCATGGATGCTGGCCAATCTTGATTATGGCTGCAATCCAGGCTAGTATTTTGATTTCCACAATTTTTGTTTCGGAAGAATGCAAAAGGCGACCCCTCCCCCCCCTCGCCTTCGCATGACTAATAAGGAGGTTCTGGATTCAATAAAGCTGTGAATAGAGATTGCCTCCTTACTCAAGCAGTCTCATGCCGGCTGTGGCTCCGAGATAGGCCGGGGTCCCTCGCTGTCTCTCCAGGGGGATGACCGACATGGCTTTTTCCAGGCAAGGGACCAAGGATTTGCCCGCTGCAGTGGGATTGTTGGCATAGCTGGATATTCCAGGACCTGAATAATAACAAAATTGACATTTATTTTAGATAGAAAGTATTGTGGTATATTCATATATTAACTATTTACCAATATATAGATATAGTGACAGACAGTGTAGTAAATTGGTGCATGGCATGTACATTCCTCCAAGACTGAGGTCATTGTCTTTATGAGGCACCCAGAGATTAAATGGGTAAGTCCACTTTCGACTGAATTTTTGAAAGTGTATACTTTTTGTGTGGCAAAATGTTTTAAAGGTGCTAAGCTGATCCAGATTTTTTACATTTTTTTTAATGTGTGTGTTTTGTAGAAGCAGTTTTCATTGCAGTATCATTGGGGTGAGAAGGGGGTTGTGGGCTGCACACTTGCTTCTCGAGCAGAGGGGTGGAATTGTGAGTGGCACACTGTATCGCCGCAGATGAACATCTGTGACTGATGCCATCTCCCCTTTTCACCCTTGCTGCCCCCTTGCAACAAGACCGAGCCCCTGCACTGCCCCCCTCTCTGGATCAGGAAGCCTAGGAGGAGCACTGGGCGGGAATGAATTCTGCTCCTCACTCTCAGTGCAAGTGCGTGTTCGTCTTCTACCTTGGCTGCACGGCGGCATGGGCAGTGGTGGCATACCGACGTTAGGGAGTCTGGACTGGAGCTGCGATCATTCACTCTGTGGCCTGTAGGGGAGATGTGTGAAAGCGGGAACAAAAACTGCATATCTGGGGGAGTTGTGTTAAAGTGAACCAAAACTGCCTATCTGGAGGGAGTGGGGGGGGTTGAGTTAATCTGGACCTAAACTGCATATCCGGGCCGGGGAGTTGTGTTAAAGTGGACCAAGGCTGCATATCTGAGGTAGGTAAAGTGGACCAAAATCTGCATATCTGGAGGAGTTGTGTTAAAGTGGAAAAAAAATTGCATATCTGAGGGAGTTGTGTTAAGTTTTAAAATTTTAATTTAATTACATTTTAATTTTAATTAAACAAAGAAAAACTCTGTATTCTAAGCATACAGTACGTCCTGCTCCATATATAATACTTACACGTGGGTAATCCTCCGCCAGATGGCGCTGTTCACTGCAGACATGCAAAAACAGGCTCCTCCCGGCCCTTCATATACCCAGGGACCTCCCACAAATCCCCAGATTTCTCTGCAGTGCTGACTGCGAAGACATGAAGTATCACTCTCTTGCAGGTGAGCGGGGCTATTGCAGCCTGCGGCCCTGTGGGACTATTTCCACCCACTCTCTGTGTAATATGCCTCCCAGCCTGGGCTGCGCTGGTCGGGTGAAGGTAGGCAGCACCATGTGTGCTTACGGAGCCACGCTCCACCGCAATCCCCCACCATAAGGTAGGCGGTCAAGGCTGATGGTGAGCCTTCAGGGGATGCCCCTCCCGCATCATTGCCCCACGCCCCATGTAGCGGTGGACCCTATGTAACGGGTCGCCTTCCTCCCTCGTTCCCCCCTTAGCCAGGGGGTAAAGAAAGGGGGGGGGGAGGGGTTGTGTGTATGGCGGCCTCAGTGTATCCTTACGCTTTTATGGCTTGGTTTGTGCTTTACTGGGAACGGGGGTCAGAGCCGCGCTTTTATCTTACTGTTAGCCGCAGCGCCTTTAGTTTTCTGTTTCTGCTTGCACCGCATGTACGGCGGTGGCTTTGCGGACGCCACAGTGTCTTTTTCTTCCTTCCCCTCTCCTTCTTAGCCTTTAGAGGCTCTTTTTAGGTTGCGCTGGCTTAGTTGGTTAAAGCGCCTTTCCAGTACACAGGAGATCCTGAGTTCAGATCTCAGCAGTGCCTGTATAGGCTCCGAGTGTCATTTACTTCAGGCGTTATGACTTTTCTGTCACTGATTGGCTAGACGCCTTCCGAGCTTCGAACTCGCTGGGGAGGGGCGTGGTTCCGGCTTGGCGCGTTCCGCGTCATGGTCGGCTCAGGCCCGCCCCTTCGAAGTTCGCTTGCCGCCATTTCCTTCTCACGCGCGCGTCTGTAAGTGCCTGTCTGTCTGTCTCTGTCTGTAAGTGCCCTCATGGGTGACTCTTCTTTAGTTTCTATTCTCCCTTGCACATGGCTCTGACATCCTTGTACCCCTTATGTCTTACAGACCGCGGATTTTGGTGGCTTCTCCCGGCCCAGTGTAGCTCCCGGTCGTGACCATTAAAAATTACTCCCACTTCCCCGTGGGTTATTGGGGCATCCAGGGTAGCTTACTGCGTCAATCCCTACGGGCATACTGTGCCGATTAAATCACCATATGGAGGCATCTCAGGATATTGTGAACGGGGTTCCTTCGGGACAAGCCCGGCTGTGTGTAGCTTGTGGGGTCTTACCTAGCAGCGGTGACAGTGCACGGGTCTGTGTTCCTTGTGCACAGCAGGCGCTATCGGTGCTTCCCGTCTCCTCCGAGGCTGGGCCTGCACCCCGCCTCACTTCACCTACCACCCCCCCGAGCCTGAGTCTAACCCCCAATACCAGCGGGGATTCTCATCCTGATTTGGCCACTAGGCTGGCTAGTGTTGAAAACTTGCTTGCTAATTCCTTAGCGCGTAAAGCCACCGCCAAGAAGCGGCACTTGAACCCTTAATCGGCTCTCTTCCCTATAGAACCTGATGATTTGTTGCATTCCTATGCCCATATCCCCTCGGACGAAGGGGAACTGTTCTCTGACTCAGGGTCATATGACGATGAGTCCAGGGGTCAGGAAGAGTCTGGCTCCGAGCATTGGTCCTCGGATGATATTGATAGACTGCTGGTTCAGATCTTTGAGGTTCTGTCCCTCTCTCCCCCTGCTGCGGCTCCCCGGCAAAGGGGTGATCTTTTTGATACCGCTAAAGCTCGCTTGGAATTTCCCGAGCAAACCCATTTCAATAGCCTCGTGCTTAAAGAATGGGAACATCCCAGCAGACTTCATGGGGTCCCTAAGAGTGTGGATAGGAAATATCCCTTCCCTGCTGACTTGGTTAAGTGCTGGTCATCGCCACCTGAGGTCGATGCTCCTATTCTAGGGTTGTCCCACACCTCTATTATGCACTCTCCTGACACTACTACGCTACGGGACTCTGAGGACCGGCGTGTTGACCAACTGGCATGTCATGCCTTTGCATTTGGGGGAGCGACTCTGCGCCCGGTTTGCGCCTTAGCCATTACGGCAGTAGCGCTCAGGGCCATGGTTAGGAGTGCTCTCGATGGCACAGATGAGTTGCCTCCTGATACTGTCAATGCTCTGTCCAGCTGTGATGCGTTTGTGAACCTTATCCTGTCCGCATCGGACGATGCTATTAAGATGTGTTCCAGGTCATCTGCCCTGGTGGCTGCTATACGCAGTGCGGTCTGGTTGCGTCAGTGGGCCACAGACAATGCCGCCAAGAAAGCCCTCACGGGGCTTCCATTTAAGGGGCTGCGCTTGTTTGGGGATCGATTAGACCTCTTCGCCAAGGGAGGCAAGTTACCCCATCGCAGGCGGCAGACTCGGCCTTTTCGTGGCGAAGGCTCCCTATCGACCCCCTACCGTGGGGCTAAACAAGATAGAGGGGCGTCCTTCGCTGGGGCCCGCGCAGACTCCTGGCACAGGAACAGAGGACGCTGTCCCGGTTCCTCCTGGGGGCCCAAGCCCAAAGCCCCTCCCAAGACCTATCAGGCATGAGGGGGCGCCCTCACCCGTCAGGGTGGGGGGACATCTACAGCACTTCGAGCACGTCTGGCAGGCGCCACGTCTCAGACTGGTGGATTCAGGAGGTAGTGTCCTCCGGCTACAAGATAGAATTTGCTGTACAGCCCCCCACCAGATTCATTGGGTCTCGAATCCCTCAAGACCCTGCCTCAGCTCAGGTCTTGTTGCTGGCCGTACAGGGTCTCCTGGATCTAGGGGTCATTTGCAAGGCTCCCTTTGGAGACAGGGGCATGGGGTTCTACTCCAACCTTTTCACAGTACCCAAGAAGGATGGGTCAGTCAGGCCCATTCTGGATTTAAAAATCCTCAACAAATTTGTCAAGAACAGGCACTTTCGCATGGAAACTCTGCGCTCGGCCATTGGCTCACTGCGCCCAGGGGACTTCATGACGTCAGTAGACATCAAGGATGCTTACCTTCACGTTCCGGTGTTTGCAGGACACCAAAGGTTTCTCAGATTTGCACTGAAAGATCAGCATTACCAATTTGATGTCCCTAATAAGGCTAAGGGGCATACACGTGCTGCCCTACCTGGACGATATTCTCATCACCTCTCGGTCTCTGCGGCAGGCAGAGTTGGACACTCGGCTGGTAGTGTCCACCCTGGAGTCCTTCGGCTGGGTGATCAATTACCCCAAGTCCTCCCTGTCCCCCTCCTCGGTGACTCCGTTCCTGGGAATGACTCTGGATATGGTTCAGTCAAGGATATTCCTTCCTCAACAGAAGGTGGAAGCTCTGACAGCGCAGGCGAGGTTCCTGCTCTCGAGCCCACAGCTCTCCATCCGGCAGGGAATGCAGTTGGTGGCCCTGATGGTGGCGAGCTTCGAGGCGGTGCCCTTTGCCCAGTTCCATTTGAGACCTCTGCAGCTTCACCTTCTGACGGGGTCTGTGTGCTTCCCCCCTCGGTCAGACGGTCCCTTGCGTGGTGGCTCGGCCACAGGAACTTGATAGGGGGCAGGTCTTTTCTGGCCCCCTCCTGGGAGACGGTCACAACGGATGCCAGTCTGTCAGGTTGGGGGGGATTCTGGAAGTCCCTGCGCTTCCAGGGGACGTGGGGTCCTCAGGAGGCCCATTTACCCACCAACATTCTGGAATTACGGGCAGTCAGGTTGGTACTGGAGCGATTGACCCAACACCTGAGGGGTCTGTCGGTCCAGGTACGCTCGGACAACAGAACGGCGGTTGCCTACATCAACTATCAGGGAGGGACCCAGAGCAAGGGTGCTCTCCAGGAGGTGTCTCAGATTCTGACATGTGCGGAGGCCAATGTACAATGCATTTCGGCTGTGTACATCCCGGGGGCGGAGAACCTGCTGGCGGACGCCCTGAGCAGTGGGGTGTCCCGTCAGGGGGAGTGGTCCCTCTGCAACAAGGTATTCCAGTCCCTGTGTCACCGTTGATGCCTACCGGATGTGGATCTGTTTGCTTCCCGTCACAATCACAAGCTCCCGGCCTTCGTCTCCCTGTCTCAGGATCCTCTGGCCTTGGCCACGGATGCCCTGTCCATGTCTTGGAGGGAGTTTCGACTCCTGTATGTGTTTCCACCGTTCCCCCTTCTGGGCAGGGTTCTGCGCAAGATTGCTCTGGAAGGGGTACCTGTGATTCTAGTGGCCCCCAGGTGGCCAAGAAGAGTGTGGTTCGCAGACGTGGTTCAAATGGCAGTAGATCAGTACGATCTGCCAAGGGTGCCAGATCTGCTAACTCAAGGGTCCTTACGCCATCCCAATTTACAAACTCTGGCTTTGACGGCCTGGCTGCTGAAACCTCCATCTTGATGGAGAAGGGTTTGTCTGCCTCTGTGGTGGCTACTATGGTGCAGGCCAGGAAGAAGACTTCTTCTGCTATCTATTATAGAGTATGGCATTCCTACATTGACCGGTGTGAGTCCAGGTCTCTTCCCTGCTGGGAATTCTCTGTCCCTAGGGTTCTGGAGTTTTTACAGCATGGTCTGGACTTAGGTCTCAAACTTAGTACTCTGAAGGGTCAGGTTTCTGCCCTGTCTATCTTCTTTCAGAAGACCTTTGATCAACATCACCTGATTAAGACCTTCTTTCAGGGGGTCACTCACATGCGTCCCCCTCAGAAACCTATGGTCCCTGTCTGGGATTTAAACTTGGTTTTGTCTGCCGTGCAGGGTGCTCTCTTTGAGCCTATTCAAGATGCTGCTCTGGCTATTCTCAAGGTTGTCTTCTTGGTGGCTATTACTTCGTTTAGGCGTGTGTCTGAGCTGGCCGCTCTATCTATTCAGCCTCCATACTATGAGTGACACCAGGACAAGGTGGTGTTCCGCTTCAAACCGGATTTTCTGCCTAAAGTCGTGTCGGCTTTTCATTTGAACCAGGATATTGTTCTTCCATCTGTGTCCCAATCCTAGCAACGACAAGGAGAGGGTTCTGCATTCCTTGGACGTAGTCAGGTGCTTGAAGTATTACCTGGTTGTCACTAAGGCCTTCAGGAAAACTGATGCTCTCTTCGTTGTGCCTTCCGGGCCTAGGAAAGGTTTGGCTCCCGCCAAGTCTACCATCAGTAAATGGATTCGTCAGGCTGTGATTCAGGCCTATTCTACTAAGGGGAGGACTCCCCCTTTCCGTCTTACGGCTCATTCCACTCGTGCTATTGGTGCCTCTTGGGCTTTTCAGCAACAGGTCTCTGTTGAACAAGTTTGCAAGGCCGCTACTTGGTCTTCTGTTCACACCTTTTCAAAGTTTTACAAGGTTGATGTTCGGGCCTCAGCTGATGCTGCTTTTGGCCGCAAGGTTTTGCAGGTGGTTGTAGTCTGAGCTACGTGCCGTTGCCTTTGTTGTTGGGGATCCCACCCTACTTTATGGACACTGCTATTAGATGTCCCACGTGTAAGTATTATATATGGAGCAGGACGTACTGTATGCTTAGAATAATACAATTCTGTGAAATACTCACCTGTAGAATTGGTATTATACGCATACAGTACGTCCTGCTCCACCCCACCCTGGTTTCACCTTGTTCTGGATCCCCTGTATGGTGATTGTTATTATTGTTATCATTGTTATTATTACCAGTTTTGGTGGTTGGTTTCTCCCGGCTTCTTTTTCTCACTGCTTTTCAATGCTGGGGATTTGTGGTAGGTCCCTGGGTATATGAAGGGCCGGGAGGAGCCTGTTTTTGCATGTCTGCAGTGAACAGCGCCATCTGGCGGAGGATTACCCACGTGTAAGTATTATATATGGAGCAGGACGTACTGTATGCGTATAATACCAATTCTACAGGTGAGTATTTCACAGAATTGTATTTTTAGCCCTTTATTTGATATGCTGGTATTTTACAATTTGATAAGATGCGCACGCGCTTTGGGGGGGGGGGGGGGCGCAATTCCATAGTTCACCTCAGGCAGCAGGGAGCCTAGGTACACCCCTGACTGCTAATGGGCGTTTGTAAGGTTGAGTGAGCTCCCTCACCTCAGCAGTGGCCATAGCAGCAGTGTTCTGTGTGTACAGGACTCACTTCTCTATTCGTGGTGTATGTTGCCAATAGCAATAGGTTGCAGGTAGTGAAAATGGCTTCCATAAAACACACATTTGCTAATATAGAAAAAAAATTAAAAAATACTAGATAATCTCAGCACCTTAAGCACATCCTTTTGGCACCAAGAAATTGGACTTATCCTTGAACAGCGAAAAAAGTGTTTTCGAGAACAAAAATGCAGTATTAAAGAAGGTGTATCGCAAAATTGTGTAAGATAAAAACATCAGCTAATTAGAGGAGGGGTCATTTATACACCTGAACTGAATAAAACTCCCAGGTGTATACCTGTCCCCTCCTCCTGCCATCCAGCAAGTCTTATTTTAAGGCCTGGTGTGTGGGAATTGGATTGGAGAAGGGTGGGCATACAACTCCACCCATTCCAATGAAAAGATTGCTTTCACACTGTTGTGTTCTCAGAAATCACCACTGCAAACATGAATGCCCTTGTGCCAGCGATTTGCGGGTGATATGCAAGCTATAGCACTTGTGATCGCCATTCTCTTGTGTGTGATTGGTGTGTGAAATGGCCCATGGGCTACTATGGGCAGCATTTCAATTTTGATTGCAAAATTCATTTCAATCATCCCGGGGTGAAAGGAGCCCGACAGGCTGGGGTTTTGGAATGTTAGTTAAAGGAGCACTGTTGCAAAATTGTGTAATATTAAAAATCCATATAAACACATTGACTAATAAGAGGAGGGGTCACTTATACACCCAAACTGAATAAAACTCCTGCCAAGCTTGTGATTTATTCTCTCATGGTAGGAATAAAATCCAGGGGTGACAGAGCCTGTCACCCGGGATGTCCTTTTCCTTCCATTAAAAGAAAGATAAGCAAGCCTGGCTGGATATTTCTGGATGCTGGTGACCTCTCCTCCTGCCATCCAGCAAATTTATATGGATTTTTATCACTGGGCCATTTTTTCACGATAGTGTGGACCAAAACCCACATTTTTAACTAGCATCCCCTGAATTGCTCTCCTTATGAGGAGCACCTTTTGCCAATTTGTAATGCTCCTGCTTCACTTTAATCCCAGATAATGCCGTCTGTTTTAGCTGTAAAGCTCTGCCTCCTCAATTCATTGCCACTGTTGTGTGTGGCAATGTTGGCATTGCCACACTTATGCAATGATTGATCACCTGTCATTTTACAGAGAGGGACAGCAAAAAAGAAAGTGTTCCAGGACAATTCAAAAAGCAAAAATATCCATTTCTAGTTCTGCACCCTAAGAAGAGAGTATGGGCAGGGGCTTTGGCCAAATTTACTTCACAATTTCAGTGGGTTTTGGTCCGCTTTAATTATTCAGGCTGCAGCTGTGGAAGCCTTAATGAGGGGAGAGGGCGGCCGGGGGGGGGGCAGGGGCGGGAGGGAAGCACACCGCACAAGGATGCTGTCAGCAAGTGTGGCGTCGGACTGGCCCTCCGGAAGGGTGAGTACTTTCCGTCGGGTCCAAACTAATTGTTCACTATGGCTATTAAAAACATACAAACATGAATGTAATAAACATATCAATGCTAATAATAGAAAGAATATGCCAAATTTTATTCCAACATGTATAAACCATAACTGTGTTCATCTGGCGAGGGCACAGAAAAACTGTGCATATTCTACCCCTAAGGGTCCTAACTGGGCCAAAAAGGTATCACCCTGCATACATAATCTGTAATGCCTATTAAGAAAAAGGGGGTACATACCTATCCAATACGGATGTTACCTATATTATTCAGCTATCCCACCCCCCCTCCACAGAGAACTCCATAACAGGGGCCCCATCAGTGGTGCACATAAAAATTATGCCATGTATAACATATTAACCTATGACAAAAAAGTGGTTAGTCCACCACCATGTGTTCCATATGCGCAAGGGGTCCCTTGTCGATCACAAACAATGGTTCATTTGGTGTCTTCCACCTTTTGCAATTCCATGGATAATAAGCAGGGCAAAACCACCTGCACATTCACCCATCTCCTGTTTCCGAGGGGCTGAGGGTGTAGGTTCCGGGCTCCCGGGACATGCTGATGCAATGATACAAGAAATATTTTTAATCAGTGCCACCCAACATAATAGACTTAATGACAAATACACAAACAGTATACACCCAAAAAAAAAAAGGTGAACAGTGAGGATTTGTGTTTTATATGTCTCTTGTTGTATACCTTGCACTTTATTGCTTTAACTGGGCCCAGATTCATTTAGAGGTCCGTGTTTTGATAATTGATGTACACTTGCTTTAGCACATAGCACTTTATTGAATAGATATATATGTTTTAGGTTTTATTGTAATCACCATTTGTCTATGCACATTGTAATATACTGTTCCTGGCAGGATGGCTTCCCCATGTGGTTGAACTTGTAACAGCAGTGGGAAAATGTTGTAGTTTTTAAAGTATTTTTAGATGTGATTACCTTAAATAAAGAGAATTTATTTTTACCTTTTTGAGAGTGCAATTGTTAGTCCCCGGGGGCCTATTGTGGGGGGTGTGTGGAGGGTACCCCCAATTGCTGGGTATTCAATGTGCTTATGCAAGGCTCCCTATAGGGGCAGTGCACCTCACATTATTTGAATAATTAACCATTGGTGCCACCCGCAATATTTCTTCCCTTACATTATTGACAAGTCACCAATACAAAAATTGCTTATACTGTAATTGTTATTTAAAAGCAAGAAACATTTCAGTATATTTCTGCCTATTGTGATCGACAAAACCTACAGCCCACTATAAACTGGCGCAGCTCTGAGAAGAGCTCTGGTCACGCAAACGATATGGCGCCAGTGCTAAATTGTCAGGCACTGATGCTTGATAAATGGGACTCCATATCCTGCCATGTGGTGTTGTCTTTTTGCCTGCTGCAAAGTTCAATCTAAATATTGTATATATATATATATATATATATATATATATATATTATAAATAAATGTTATTTATATAATACAATAAAGCATAAATGCATAAGCTGCAGCCCAGGGGCCAGCATGCCCTCAGTCGTGGCCCCCTGCACCCCTAAGGAATTGAAGAGCATAGCAGAGCACAGCATGCCTTGGCTGCAGTTTAAGTAACTGGCCACTAGAGGACAGTGTGTCTCTAATTCCTGTAGCGGATAGTGAAGCACCTATGAACTTGTAGAGGTGGGTGACACGTGGAGGTGGGATTCAAATTTTTAACTACTGTTTCCCTGTATATAAAGTTGTCAAGTGCTGCACACATTTATACAATCTAATAAACAACACACTGTGTAATACTTAATTAAAATGTGTCTACGCAATATTAAGGGATTAAAAGATTAAGGGATTACGGGATAACCTATTTGAGACAGTTCTTCTCAGTTCTGAGAACTGCTAAAATTTTAACAACTGGTTCTGCAAAACCAGGGAGAACCTGCTAAATCCCATGCCTGGCGACATGCGTGTTCTACTGGTGTGTTTGGGCTAGGCGTATCTAGAGATGTCTATGTAGACTCTCCATAGCTCACCTTTGCTTACCTCTTTCTTCTTTATGATTTTAAAGACTAGCCGATTAAGCACACCTGGGGCATTCCAGTTTGGGATGCCCCACTTTGTGCACCCCCTGCAATCACCCCAAAACATCTTTCCAGTCGCAGGTTGCAGCTAGATCCCAAGCCCCCGTGCGGTTGAGGCATGGTCCCATGCTCAGATGTTCAAAAATGATGTGAGCGGGAACATGCCGCAGACTGCAGGGAGACAGGGGGAAACAGAGCTTTGTTCCAAACAGAGCTGTATGCTGGCATTAATATGCTCGTCATACAGCGCTGATTGGATGAGATTGGAAAAAGGTGACTTTTAAGGACAATCACACAGTGGGGCATTGCCTCAGGTCAAAATCCCGGGATTCGATCCACTTAAAAAAAAAAACACACACACACGCACTAGCATAACAGCCACTACCTGTTTCCTGTCCTTCTGCATTCCTCCTGCTCTGTCATGAGCTTCGCTTCTGCAAGGTGGGAAGAGGAGCAATGTGTTGATTGGGGAACCGGGGCAGGGCAGACATGGAAGCTGGCTGGACCAGCACAATTAGCAGAGAGGAGGAGGCACCAGACCGACAGCTGGGGCAAGAAAGGGTCCCGTTTCATAATTTCTGGAAACCGCTGCTGCAGGCTTGGCCCACGCGTTCACTATTCATGGATGCTTGCACTGTTGCTGCTGGTCGGGACCCGATGCACGAACCATGCTTCTGTTGACAGTGTCATTGGCCCGATGCTCGTGATTGGTCGTGACTCACCAGGCAAGCCCCACCCTGCATGGAAGCCAGATGTGACTGTGCCTGTCTCTTCTGATGGCACAGCTTGTGCTCAGGTGGTTGCTGCTCCAGCGGCCCGGGGCCCACCTACAGGCTCCTAGACATTGCAGGACAAGTCCCTAGGAGGCTGGACAGCGGGACATGCCTCAACAATCTGGAAATGCCCCTCCCAAATCAGGACAGTTGTGCCATCACTAACAATACCGATGCAGCGTTTGACCCTATACCAAGAAGGTGTACTAGACAAAAAATACAATATTTCCCTTGGTCTTTACAATATTCCCCACATTCACCCAGTAGGTGGTGTGCTAGAGATTAGAGATTAACTAAAAAGCTCAGTGCTGCTGTCATCTGCTCCTCAGTAGACCATAATAGCAGGCCTAGCCCTGTGCCGTTTTGCAGATGATCTAGCCCCCACCTTGGCTCGGCTCTTTGTCGCTGCCGGTGGCAGAAGTATCCTCCTGCTCTGACAATGTCCCTTCCTTATTGCCTGATCCCCAGGTCCTGTCCAAAATTACATCCATGTTTCATCATGGTCTACTTGCCTCCCCACACCACAACCACCTTCATAACTGACAGTATGTCCATGTCTACCACCACCCCCACTGCCACAGCTATGCATCTCGGACAGCGCTACCACCTCCACCACCTCTGCAACACACTCCAAAGGCTGTCATCAAATAAATTCTTTTTTTATCCTTTGTATTTGACAAAGAGGTACCGTGGACCCCACTGTGGAGAGAGACGGTGCATGCACATGTACATGAGGCACTGTGTAGCCCAAGATGAAAAAAACCCTCTCTGAAGTTTTCAGACTTTACAGGGTGGACTACAATGTTCAGCAGATCCCAGCGCAGGCATTTTCTGTGCAGCACACACAGCATCCCACTATGCCCACATCATTTCCTCTATCTTCTTTTCTCCTATGCTGTGGTTCAAAATGCCCTAAAATGTCCGTGCTCTAAGAGCAATCCTCTCTCTGCAATGATGGATAGACGGTGCATCACGTGAATCTATCTTGCAACAGCACCTCCTGATGCGCTAGAAAGTGGCACTCACTGGCGCTGGGATAATCGGCAGCTAGGTTCAACAGGCGCTGACATAGAGCAGCCAATACCTAATGCAACAACCAAAGCAAATTAGTTAGCGTCCTGCGTAGCGACTGCTAGCGCCATTGTAGTTTACAGAGCAGCACCAGATAAGACAAAAATTCTGGCGCGCGGAAACTGACGCTATAAGCACCAGAGAGATGCTAATGGTGCACATCATAAATAAGGCGCTAAATCTTTAGTGGATACTGTTGTTTCCAAGCTGTCAAAATACTATTCTTACATCATTGATGTCAAAATGATGTACGCTACCTGTAAAAATAATGGTGATTTTTTAGGAGAAAATAGAACAAAAAAAGGACTGCATTTTTTTGTGTCTTAAAGTTCTAAAAAGCTCTAATTTTACAATAAGGACCCCATAGCCCCATTGTAGCGCAACAGCCCAACCCATTGTAGTGCTACAGGCAAGATGTATAATATTGTAGTGTTTTCTCAATAATATATGCTTTATTCTTGATCAAATGTGGCCAAACACCAGCAGCCAAAGCATGTTATAAAACATTAAAAATAGTGACATCAAGGCAACAGGATCACTTCGGGACTACAGTAAGAAGTCCTGTAGAACGTGACGCTTCAGGGATTGGGGTGAAGTAATGGCTACAAGGAAGATGTACAATATGGCTGAACAACAAAAAACAACAAAAAATAGTGCAACAGGATTACTTTAGGACTACAGTAAGAAGTAATGTGAAACCAGCCTTGAAATGTGACACTTCAGGGGTGATGATACAGGGCTACATGGAATATTCACAATGCGCTCAAACACTAGCAGCCAAAGCCTTTTTTAAAGCATAAAACTTAGTGGCACCAGGAAACAGGTTTCCTTTAGGACTTCAGTCAGGAGTCCAGTAAAACCAGCCTTTAAAACTAACATTAGGGGGAGAGTGATGTGCAGGGTCAAAGGATCAGATCCCTTGGAAAGATGTGACCGAATATTAGCAGCTACAGCTTTTTAAAAAGCATGTGAAATAGTGAGATCAAAGATTCCGCTACAGAATAGGCTGGGATGGGAAAGCGATCACCAATGCTGGACGTTGCTGGATCTTTCACTTTGACCTCCCTCTAGTGGTCAGTCAATGCACTGCAATGCAGGATAGTAATGCCTTCACCGGGGAGGGACTTCACAATCTCTACCAAAGGCAAATTGTGAGGGAATACAGCCCTGTCCCATCTGTAAGTTTCAGTTCATACCCAAAAGTGCACCCAGAGTTAAACCTGCCTCACAATTGCCTCGCCCAAACTGCTCGCCCATTGCCCACCAACATGCAGGAAAATAACATCATGATGTTGTCCCTTTAGTATTACATTTTAAGTCAGTGTCAATGACTTACCGTCCACATCACATACGAGGGTCTGGCTGACCACGCCGGTATTGTTCTCCTTATCTGTCGGCCACTGATAGATGAAGAGCGAGGTGTGGGAAGAGCCAGCGTCGAATACCATCCCGTACTGGAAAACATTATCAACAGGAACCCTTAGCTTTACTATTACATCAGTTGAAGATAAATATCATCAGATAACATACTGAAAACAACCACAGACACAAGGCTGAAGTGCAAACAGCAGTGCACCACCGTGACATGGTAAGCAAATATAAGTCATCGGCATCTTGGCAGGAGATAGATCCATTTAAGAGAAGCTATGGCACATGTGATTTTTCTTGTTTTCAATATGGCATTTACCATGATGATCTAACCTGTATGGGAGTAAAGTAAAAATACTACATTTTTACTCTTGGGCTACAAATATCCTTTACAAGATACTGAAATAAGCAGATGTGAAAAAAAGTGTTTGAGCTTCAGGTTTTACATGTCATATGGTAATAAGAAAGCTAGTGTTATCAAATCAATAGACCATACAAAACCAGGACCTATATGGACTGGAAGAAAGCCTATTAGACCGATTGATTAAAACTGAATAGTCTTTGGTCCATGGTGAAGAATTTAAAGAAAGTGATATGAACATGATATTATATGATAGGAGCCCTTAGGTTGTATGGTATTTTCTTCTTGAATAGTGGAAGAGTCTGGATCTTGATGAGAGCATGTGTGGCACAAGGGGCCCAGTGCAAGAAGCCTACCTCTGCCTTGCAGCAACTGTGGCAATCTTAATGGGATACAGGCAGTTCTACTTGATCTGTTATTCTGAAATTGTGGCTGGATCACAGAACTGCCTAGAACAGCTGTCCCAACCCAATCTGCTAATGCAGAGTGCAGATGGGAAGTGTGCTGTTACTGCTGCCTTGTCCCCAGTCTGCATAGATAATGGGGAATTACATAAGCACATGACAGTTTATGTCACCTTGATGTTGCTCAGCCACACGTTATGCCATGAAAGAGTGCAGGAAGGAGTGCAAAGCTAGGTAAGCATGCCCTTTTATGTTGGGGAGGGGGGATCCACTATTAATTATGCTATGACGCCCTGTGAAATGTATATATGCCCCTGGCTGTTTACATTGCCCAACCTCCAATCCCCGCCAAAAGCAGCCCTTACTTATCTTATTAGCAATATGAAGAAAATATGGAACTACAACAAATTTGATTGTGAAAGTCATATTGTAAATGCTTCGGTAAGCTTTACAGTTATTCATAATAACACAAAATTACACCTCAGTTCCTCAACCATGCTCAAAATAGAGCCTGTGCCCTATTGTGGTGGTGGCAAAAATTTGTTTCGTAAGAACTGCACACATTTAGGAAGCGAAACTGGCTTCGGCAGCTGATTCAGGAGTTATGAGGAGCTACTTGGCCACTTCCCAGAATGACTTCTTACCCCTTGGTATAATAGCTTACTAAGTTCTCATAGAGTTTAAAGTGGATGTCCAGCCATATAACAACCCCCCCCCCCCCCTCTCCTGGAGCTGGGGCAGGACAAGCGGGTTAAAACAAAACAAGAGCTTACCTCACCCAATATCCAGCCCTGCTCCCCTGGCATTATAGAGAGGCAGGGTGGGATGTACTTGAATGAGCAGGTGAGAGCGTGCACAGCAGGGGGATGCTGCTCTGTGCAGCTGCCATCCGAGCATGGTTGACAGCGCATAATTCTGGGCGAGGTAAGCTGTTTTTTGGTTGTAAACCCCTCCTTTTTCCAGGTTCAGTGACGGGATAGAATCAGGGCGGAGAGTTGCCATATGAATTTCAGGGTTTAAGCTAATGGCTCCATGGCCCAGAATAGAGAAACATGGTGGCTAAATGGTCAATACTGGCTTGGTAGGTCCAATGTTCCCTTCCAGTACCCGCCATATTGTTATTATTTTCCCACGTCTCTGTGCTTCAAAAGATATATATTGTTTATCAAGTACGGCATATACATTACAAACATACATATAATGGTATTCATCCATTCATCAGCTAAGTGGGAGGAAGGTAATATATATACTGCACTGCACTGGAAGGATTACAGCCCTACTGTATTCAATAGTAGTTAAACTGGGAACGATGATATACTAGTTAAACTATATGAAAAGTACTTGGACATTAAATCAGAACAACACTCATTTCAGAACACTCATTTTTTTTTTTTTTGTTTCAATCTTTTTATTAGAATTTTTTAACTTGTTACAAAGATATCAAATGACAATGGCACACAGTTATTGTACAACAGATAGACATTCAAGTCTTGAACAGGTACATAGTAAAGCAAGACAGAAGATCAGTTAGTATGTCCAACATGATATATGCATCTGCACAACTTAACCGTCCATTCGCTGCCAACGCGTCGGCCCAAAGGTTTAGCTCAATTAGCTGTCGCTGCGCAGAACACTCATTTTTTATTACTTAACAAGATTAGTTTTGTACTTCGCACCCCTATTGGCGGTGCATCCCTCTGCATTTACCCCCCGCAAACCCAGATTTATGACTTTTATCCTCAGGTCTGGATTATGATTAGGATTAGGGATGAGCGAACCGGTTCGGACGAACCGGAATTTGCTCCGAATTTCAGGGAAAATTCGATTCGGCACGAACCCGAATTTTTTTTGGTTCGTGCCGATCGAATTTTCCCTGAAATAAAAAAAAAAAATGCCGGCATGGTGGGAGCGGGCAGGCCGGCGCCGCTCTCAGTTGTCATCAGAGGACGCGTCATCAGAGGGCGCCTGAGAGCGGCGCCGGCCTCCACGCTCCGACCATGCAGGTAAGTGTTTGCTTTTTAAACAAATGCCGGCATGGTGGGAGCGGGCAGGCCGGCTGCGCTGTCAGCGGGCCGGCTTCCGCCGCCCGCTGACAGCGTAGCCGGCCTGCCCGCTCCCACCATGCCGGCATTTTTTTTTTCAGATGAGCGATTCGTGAAAGTTCGATTCGGGCGAACCCGAATTTCTTGGGGAAATTCGGCGAATCGCCCGAATCGAACTTTCAAGAAGTTCGCTCATCTCTAATTAGGATCATAGTTATGTGAAACTAACCAAAGGGGTCCTACCCAAACCCAAGGAGTTTATATCACTAGATGGACCTAATAAAGTACTAAATAGCTATATGCCCCCAAGAAGGGTTGTACCTGGAAATACACTGTAGACAGAATGCACTGGTAAACGTAATAAAGCAGTTCATACCCACTACAAGATAGGTGCACGCAAAGAATGGTGTGTGTTCGTTCTTGTAAACTCAGTAAATAAGATTCTATCAATTCTAGATAAAAGTATATACAGATAATCAAGAAGCATGCTACCCTCTCATCGGACTTAATAAAGGAGTTACAAGACAGCATAAGCTCTCTGGTAAGAGAAAATGGTGCCTCTCCCAGAACCAGAAAGGCAATGCTATTCACAGCATTCTACTAAATAAGCCCTGGTATACTGTAGAAGCTCCTACCTGTAACTAGACTTAATAAATAAGGTGCTAACAGGTACTACTATTGAGGGATACCTAACTACTAGATGGGTAGGTCAAATAAGGTGGGCACTAAGAACAGTTTATAAGAAGATGTTATGATTCCATGGGATATTATGATGTTATAAACCAGTGGTTCTCAACTGTTTAATGCCAGGTATCCCATAGCAAAAAGAAACTCCAACCAAGAACCCCCAAGTATGGGATCACTTATAAATGTTATCAAAATAAGTAGGCCACAGGCATTGCAACACTTTAAAAACAAGAAGGAATCATTGATTGCGGTTAAAATAATATACCAAACCTTACCTTGTTGGTGAACCCCTGAAAATCACTGTGTACTTCAAGCTGTGGCGTGTACCCTGGCCCTGGGGGTACGTGTACCGCAGGTTGAGAAACAGTGTTCTAAACCACCATCTACTGGCCTTCAGGACTGTTGGAGTCAATGAAGGCATCCGGTGAACATTTCCATATAGTTGTACTTGTGTGTGGCTTAGGTCATGTGACCAAAGTGTACATAGTAAGGGAGTGATGTCACAGGCATTACCTTGGTTCCAGGAGGCAGTTGGACTTGTTCACCGTTGTTCACTAAACTAAGAACCAAAGCGATCACGGCTGATATTATTGATGCCACCACAATCACCACGAGCACCAGTTTCTTGTCCAGACCCATCCTATGGTGCAAAGATAAAAGGAATTCCCAAGTAAATGACTGATGTGGCTCATTTTTATATACAATCACTTTGAAGCTTCTAAACACACTTTCACCTACCTAACAAAGTGTCAAAATCCAGCGCTCCTGTTACTGCATGTCTAGCTGCGTATTACTTTCTGGTCTGATCTGAAGGCCAACTTGGCAGCCAGATCATCATTATTTATGTGTGTATCTCAGGGTCCTCTGTCTAGGAGAAGGTAGGTGCAGGTCCTTTTAGGTTGACAGTCTGACCTCCCATTAACCCTTTGCACTGTAGGAGATCTGTCAGTATTGAATATTATTATGACAATGAAATGTCAGTAGGTTGAGATCAGAGCGGGCATAGCCAGATGTACTTACTGGCAGGACTTGTTTGTAGCAACTTTGAGGAGGTTAAGCAAATAAACGTAGGAGTGAGGGAGGAGAGATCCCCACCCAGCTCTGCTTTAGTAAATGGCTAAACATGTAAATACACTCTGTATACTGTACTCTATTCTTAACTTTTTATTCCCTTCTCCTTTCCTTTCATCCATTTCTCTTCTCTTTCCTTCTTTATTTTTTTTTTCTGTTCCTTTCTTTATCTAGCCTTTCCTCCCTTTCCTTTGTGTTCTTCTTACCTCCTCTTTTGTCTTTCCCTTTATTTCCTTTACTTTCTTTCCCTTCCTTCCTTACCTTTTGTTTCCTTTCTGTTCCTTCCCTTCCATTCTCTTTCTTTTCCATTTCGGTCCATTCCCTTCCCTTTCTTTTTCTTTCCTTTACCTTTCAAAAAACTACCTTCTCTTGTTTCATCACCTTTATTCTTTTCCATCATCTCCTTCCCTTACTTGCCTCATTATCACCTTCCTTTGTTTTGCTTCATTTATTATCTTCATCTACAGTTTTTTTTTACCTTTATTATTTTCCAACATGATCCTCCCCTTTACTTTCTTGCTTCTTTATTACCTTGTCCCATTCAATCCTTTCATTTCCATCATTACCTTCGCTTACTTGCTTGCCTATTTATCATCATTTTGCCCTTATTCATTTTATCTCCATCATTACCTTATTTTCCTGCTCCATATCACCTCCCCTGTCATTATTTCCTTCTCTTATTTACTTGCTGATTCTTTACTTTCGCCACTATAATTTCTTTAATTTTCATCTTTACCTTCTCCTACTTGTTTATTTTTCACTCTTTTTCTTATATGTCATTACCTTACACTATACAGTACTTTTTTTCATCTTTTTTCATTTTCCATCATTACCATTTATTCCCTTTATAATCATCTTCTTCCTTTTATTCCTTATTCCTTTTATTCCTTTATCACTTACAATTCCATTGCGATTTCATTATTACTTACTTTATACTTCATTCTTTTTTCATCAAACTTTCCCTTACTTACTTGTTTCTTTTCTATAAATCCTTGCACTTCCATCGTGACCACATATATGCTTAACTGTAACCTTTAAAAACATTGTCTATGCACACATGTCAATGTTCTCATTCTTATCCTTTTTGAAAATGAAGCTAGAGTAATAAAATGAAGTTACACCACATGTTACACCTCTTATTCCTCAGGTTCCTTTTGGTTGGGAGGGGCAGTGGCCTTGGAATGATCTGGGCTTGAGTGACATTATGAGGGGGTGTTCATTCTAGTTTACTACTAAGGGGGTGTCACCCTGACACAAGCCTTAGGCGTATATTGCTCGACTTTTGGTAGGTTTAATGCAGTTTACTGTTAGGATGATGTCGCAAGGTTTAACTGTACTCTCTATATGCATTTTTCTGATGCGTTGTACTACCTGTGTATTCAGCTGTGCTCTATGATCTCTTTTTGCTGTCTGTGTTATTTACCATGTAAGGTGACATTCTCATACTGCACGCATGTTCCAGTAAAGCCAGTTCCTGTTACACCACAAATGTCTGTCTGGATTTGACTCCGCTGCCCCTAGCACCCACACTGTGTAACAGATTATAGACCCAGTAACTGAATGAAGCAACAGCGACGGGATAAAGTCCAGTGACCCAGTGCGGCCAAGGCAGAGCAAAGCCCAGAACGGGAAACAGCATGGTCTAGGAAGAGATCAACATAAGGAGGCTTCCACAGAGACACCTACTGTATACTAGTAAGACTTATATAAAGGAGGGCGAATGGTCAATAGCTCAGAGCTTAAACTCTCATTGGCCAAGCTAAACAATGACAATTATCAACTATGGAGGTTTAAAGTGCAAATGCAATTATCAAGAGATGGAAGTGGGAGGTTATCACTATAGAGAGGCCACAGGATAATTATCAGGACTGGGACAGGAAAAACAGACAGGCACTGGCCACCATAACTTTACTAGTAGTAAACAATCAGTGTACTCACATATTGTGAGAATACACCAAAAGGTATGTGGGATGTACTGAAAAGAGCACTGCATGAGAGATCCAGTTTAAACAGCAAGTTGTTTCTGCTGAGGAAACTTTACAAAATGAGGCTTAGCAGAGAGTAGGACATGCAGGAGCATATAAATGCTGGAAGTGATCAGACAACTCAGATCAGTGGGTGAAAATATAACAGACAGCCATGCCATCGCCATGTTGTTGTGCAGCTTACCAGTTAGAGCTTATATTGTGCATTCTATGAACGGCCACTACACTGCTTCTCCTTCCTGAGAAAACTCAACACCCACCCGGTGGGACAGCTGCAGCAGCGAGGTGAGTTGAGAGGCAGTACCTCTCTAGCCACACTTAGGCCCTAATTTAACAAGGGATAGCACCAGGTAGCGAATGGTGAGTGAACGGTAATGACGCTCACCGCCACGAGAACGCCGGCTCCCCTCCGCAATCACACATTTATCAAGCCGATCCTGCTTAGCGACTGACAGAGCACCAGATAGTGAATCATTCATCATTATTCCAGCCTCACCCCACAGCGCCAGCGAGCGACCTTGAACAGCGACAGGTATGGCCTCTCGCTACCTGGCGCTCTCCAATGCATTTCAATGGAGCAATCTTTAAATATTCTTAATTAATTGCTATTAATGTTTTTTTTTTTTTTTTTTAAATGTCAAAAATTCTGTGACCACTTCTGCAATGTTAGATATTTTTTTTAAGGTAAAAAAAATAAAAATAAAAATGTGTGCAGAATTGATATTACAGGTCTGATATTAATGTATTCATATTCCAAAATGTTTTGAAAAACATGTTTTGTTTTTTTTCAAAAAATATGGTTGTTTGGGGGTTAAAAAACTACTTTTAACCCATCGCCGCCAGCGCTCTGGGGTTTGAACAAGCATTTCACAGCGCAAGAATTTTTTGAGCGTGATTTGTTAATGAATATGCTGGGAGCCGCTCGCTATGGCCATTCGCTGTCATGCACTCCCATACAGCGCGGAACCTGTCAAACAGCGACTCCTAACCCCGTATTCAACATTACCGCACACCGACTGAGTCGCTGTCAACAGCCGAACAACGGCCAAGCACAGCGAATACTAGCGGGCGCTGTGAAAATAACGCTACTGGCGCTCATCTGTCGCTACCTGGCGCTATTAATGAATCGGCCTCTTAATATCCAAGTATAATGATCAGAGGATTTACACAAAGTTTTACAATTCTAATACAGATTAAAAATCTGCTGGCTGAAATAACTGCAAGGACAACTATAACAAGGTAATTGTCATACACCAACAATGTTGAATATAAGCCTTAGTGGCGGTATATAATATATTACAGTTTACCATTGTGACCAACACAATAAACCAGCCCTTCAACATACAACCGTTCAGAGCCAAATAAGTAAGTAAACTCGCCCTTAAAGCTGACCTTAATCCTAAAATACTATGAATGAAACGAATATACTATCATTGTATCACTATAGAATGCACACTATAAGCAAAGTTACTTGTGTACGGAGGAAGCATTGAACTGCAAATCGTTTACACATTATTTGCTTGCTACAAATGCAGAGAACTATTTTGAAACTTGCTACAACTGAGAGATTTGTCCTGCTACAAACTGTTTAACAGATGAACTTGCTAAAATTGAAGCACTGTCTTGCTACAAACTGTGTCTTGCTGCACACTGTGTTATCTTAATATATGAATAAAATGCAAAAACTTTAAGCATGAAATGTTCTGAAATGTTCTGATTAACATGCTATACAGTTTACTAATGGGAAAAACAAGCTGAAACACCAGCCCCAAGGTAGGCAAAGAAAGTTTTCCCACCTGACTCTGAATTGACCCCATGGTTACCATTAGCAACAGCATAACTTTTGTTGAAGATTTGAGAGACAACGTGATGACAACTGAGGAAGTAAGAACAGAAGAGAAAACTGACACTGATCAGCCATCATCTGTAACCTCTGAACAAACAGTTGAAGTGAGCGCAGAACCTACCGCTACTGAAGAGCAGACACAAGCGAGCTCAGACACAGAACCAATATGCTCAGTGTGAGAAAACAGAGGTAAACCAAAGGTATGAAAGGTAATCTTTCATAAAAGGCAAGCACTTCCAGTACCAATGAACCTGCAACTTGGGAAGACATATCTCAGTTTTCAGAATGGGAATCCCTAAATAGATGACGTCTGCAAATGAACAGATAAAATCCATGCATGATACCAAAACATGGACACTTACAGAACTACCACCTGGAAGGAAAGCCATAGGTTGCAAATGGACTTTTAAAGTGAAGTACAATGGGCAGTGGAGCGAAGCTCATAGCCAAGGGATATTCTCAAAAATATGGAGAGAACTTAGATGAGACTTTTGCTCCAGTAGTTGAACTTGCTACAATAAGGACTTTGCTGACAGTAGCTGCCACAAGGAAAATGCAAGTGAAAACAGCATTTCTACATGGAACAACCACCAGGGTTCAAAGATGAACAAGGGCCCGACCTAGTATGCAAATTTCAGAGAAGTATATACGGTCTAAAGCAAGCTGCTAGAAAATGAGCGGACCAAAACCCGGGATAGTGGCATTTTATCTGCCACCCTCAACCTTTAATAGATTTAAAAATATTACCCTCCTTAGTATATTGCTCTTATAACCTAAAGCTCTATTACTTTATTTATGGCTCATTTTACACTAATAGCATTTTCATTCTTTTGACTTCTGTGCTGTATCCCCCTTTTGCAAGCTCTTCCCCCTTTTTATCATTCCTTATACCCTAGCAAACTGTAAGCTTTTAATTTTCATATCGACGCTTATACCCTAATACTGTAGGTTGTAAACGTATCCTCTTTTTGAATCCTTCCCTATAGCCTAACATGTTAGTCTTCTTCTGTATTCTCCCTTATATCAGATTGTGAGCTCTTCCACTTTCTGTATGATTTATCGCACAATATTTGCCCCAATATTTTGTAAGCTCTTTCACTTTCTGTATTCTCCCTTATACCCCCAAATTGTAAGCCATTTCACCTTCTGTATGATCACTTTTGTAAGCTCTTGTAAGCTCTTCCTCCTTCTATATTCTTTCTTAAAATCTTAGCATTGGAATACAGTGGTGGATCACAGGTTGGTAAGCAGTGGCGTAACAAAACATGACAAACATAAATATGGCCCTTACACAGCTCATGCCGTAACATTTTCTGTTTTTTAACTCAATTGAATGCAACTATACAGTTAATGACTGAAACAGCAGAAACAAATGTTGCTTTATTTCTCTAAATGATGCCAAGTAAGCACAAATGTGAAAATTAAGGTGGAGGAGCAACAATGATGGGGCCCTCCTAACTTTCCGGGCCCGATGCAGTCACAACCCCTGCATCCACTCAACCCTATTGGTAAGTGAGACTCAGCTGGGACCAAACAGGGCCAAAGGTTAAACATGTATTTTGCATTTTTACCCAGTTTAAGTTGTAAACTCTCCACTTTCTGTATAATTCTTTGTACAAGAACAGATTGTAATCTCTTCCTCTTTCTGTATCCTTCCTTATACTCTCATATATTCTTCCCCTGGTGTTTCCCAACTTATCTTACTTATCTAACTTATCTTACTTAAAAGAATCTAAGCTATTATCCTTATCTCCACTGTATTATACCCTAATATATTTTGAGCTATGTACTGTATAATCTTATACTATCACAGGTTGTTAGTTATTCCTCTTCTGTATCATCTGTATAACCCCTATACCCTATCTGATTGTAGCTCCTTTGCCACTTGTATCTATCTCTTATATCATAATAGAGGGGCTCCCACCCTTTTTTAATCAAGTACCAATCAAATTAACCAAAGGTTTTAACCAACCTTTGGAGCAGTTTTGTACTTTAGGAGAAAATCAGGCTTGGGTGAAGTATAAGAGGCAGAGAATCTGGTTGGGGGCACAGGTAAACTGACTATTTCTTGGGTCCTCAAAGTTGGACAGTTTAAACGAGTTTGCAGGTGATGGGTGTGGTAGGGGTGGGGTTTAGGGTGTGGTAGGGGTGGGGTTTAGGGTGTGGTAGGGGTGGGGTTTAGGGTGTGGCTTAATTGCAGGTCACATGCACTAGGAATATTTGGTCCTTAATAGATGTTGGTAATGGAGACAATGCTCAGAAGTCCATGCATTCCACTGCCACGATTGAGCCAAAGAGTCAGAACAGTTGTAAATCAGCATTCTGCATTTGGTGGCACAGTCTTCCCCGTGACAGCAAAGTGGGACATTTCCAGAAAAGAGGGACAGGGAGCCTGAAAGTGGGACTGACCTACCGAAAGTGGGATATCTGGGCGGTTTAGGTACAGATCAGTTGATGACATGGCCTAGCCACCTGATAGGATCATGTGGAGCACCAGTGATGCTCATACCACTAGTCCTCATCAGCTTTTTGCATGATGTATCCTCCCTTACACCCTAACAGATTGTAAGTGTTTCTTCTTTCTGAATCCTCTATACCAGGGGTGTCAAACTCATTTTCACTGAGGGCCACATCAGCATTCTCGATGCCTTCAAAGGGTCGACAAATAACAAATTCAAAAAGGAATGCAAACATGACCATTTAAATATATGGTCAAAATGTAATTCAATCAATCAGGTTTTTTTCCCAGGACAGTCAGAAAATGTTTTTGACCAGGACAAATGCGGCCACTGAATTATTTTGCCCAGGACAGATGCTGAATTGTTTTGTTCAGAACAAATACAACATTTTTTTGTCCTCGGAGAGACCCACAATAATTTTTTCTCAACCCACCCCTGGATTAGCTGTACCACCCTCTTCTGTGGCAGTAAGTTTGGTAGGTTAGGCAGGTCCTGTTGTGTGGTGGAAGATGTTTGCACAGAGGCACAGAACAGTTGCAGACACTACTCTCTTCTCCCCAAAATGTTACAAAGATGTGCACCAGCTGCTTTTATAGGCACAGTGGACAGGATTCGAGGTGGTACTGTGCTCCAGAGTGTAGCGCAGAATAACGCCGCATGGCTCAACACCTCCACATGCAGGCATGATGAAGTACTGCTAGTGTCAGAAGCCTTGGAGTGACGGGACAACTAGAGGTGGTGCCGCCCATAAACAGCCATCTGGAACCTGTCAGAAGGCCACATAGGAAGGCTTGAAGGCCCCATGCCTTGAGTCTGACACATCTGCTCTATACTATGAAAAGATTAACCCCTTTAATTTTTAGCTTCCTTGTTAGTACAGTGTAAATTTGTTCATATGTTGTATTCTTCCATGACTGCAAGCTCTTCTGTATCCTCTGCTAAACCTAATTTTGCCATCTCTTCTCTTGCATGCAAAAACGCTCATGAGGGGATGTCAATTAATGGGGTAGGGCAGTGTTCCACAACCTTCTATTTGCAAGCCACCAACAGGTCGTGTTTTGCAGATCTCCACACAGATGCACAGGTGAGGTTATTAGTGCAGCAGCAGAGCTATAAAACATATAGCAATATATAGATCCACAAAACATGACCTGCTGGTGGCTCTAGAGGAGAGAGGAACAATGGGCTAGGGGCTCTGTCAAAATGTTTGCTCAGGGCCCCCCTAGGTCATTAAGCCCCTGCGTATGCAGTAACCCGAAAATCTGCCGACATGTCCTCTGATGTTAGAGACACAAGACAAGAATGAATGTTCAAAAGTTATTAAAAAAAATACAAAACATTTTATAATATAAAATTAATTCAATAGACAGAACGTCAGCCCAGCCTGAGGGGTTAGTTCCTCTTTCTGCTGAAACTCAATATCCCCTAGAAGGTAATATTTGGCAGCACTGTACAATGTCAGTAACACAGAGCTGTCCCGAGACTAAGCCGTTATTAGGAATTAAGGCAAACAAGGAGTGTTTGTAGATTCCATTACAACATACCTGGAACTTGGCACAGGAGTCCAGCGCTGCACCCTCCTGCGATGCCGAAGTGGCCACCAGATATAGTGAGCGTCTGCTTCACCTAAACCGAGTTTAAACTCTCTCTTCCCCACCCACTAATCGTGGGTAGAGAACGCGATCCCTCCTTTCCCACTCACGTAAGTTGCTAAACTGTCATTGGCAAAAAATGAGAGCCAGTCGGTTTGTGACAGATGTAACCAGAGAGTAAAAAGCTTTGTGTCCGTTACGCTAATGTGAAATTCCTTTGTATGGTAACAGAAAACACAGACCCCCCCCCCCCCCTTACATTCTGCTGCTCACTGTAATCTGGACTCACCAGGATTCAAATGTGAGGACGCTGTGCTGGCCATCCATAGGAATTATTATTATTGTTGATTTTTATAGCATATTCCGTAGCACTGTACAAAGTAGTCATTACAGACAGGGTAGAGAATGTAATAATACATAGACTGAGATGAAATAGCCTGCAACGACCATACTCAGAAAAAAGATAAAGTAGGAGAGCGAGCCCTGTAAGTATAAGCTTACAGTCTAAATGAATGATAATAGCCTACTGTTACATCCCTCCCTATTAAAAACAGAACAAAAGGACAGACAGCATTATGGAGATCTAGATGGGATTAGTAGATACATAAAGCCTTACTATAGAATAGAATAGAATACAACTACTGTATACATAACTAACTCCCGGGGCAATTGCTCCAACAATGGGGCAGAGGCAGGTGAGAATTCTCACTACTTTCTTAGGAGAGAAAACTGTCATTGACTTTTTATTGCCTGACTGGGCTGATTCAGGTCCAGGTGAAAATTTACAGTTTGCTCTGATAAAGTGTGAGAATTCTCACCTGGCTTTGAATCGACCACAATTAGTTGACAGCAGTCTTCTGTTAGGAGGTTCAATAAATCAGTCTGCTCCAATGTGTTCACGGAACAAACTGCACAACAATGCTCACAAAACAGAGCATTTTGTATTGTTCCTTATACCTTAACAGAGTGTAAGCTATTCCTCCTTCGGTATTCTCACATATACCCTAATAGATTGTAAGCTCTTCCTACTTCTGTATCCTCCTAATAGATTGTAAGTTCTTCCTCCCTCTGTATCCTCACATATATCCTAATAGATTGTAAGCTCTTCTGTCCTCTTTATCCTCCTTTATACCCTAATAAATTGTAAACTCTTCACCCTTCTGTGACCTCCTGTATCCCCTTTTGATTGAAAGCTCTTCCTCTCAACGGTAAAGGATTGTATGCTCTCATACAAATATGCCAGAGTGGTCCATGTGACAATTGCAGCAAAGTACAGTAGGCCTTTAACATTGGAAGGCCAGGCATCTGCCATTACTGTGGTGCCATGTGCCTCGTATTTCGCAGCCACTCTGTCACCTGTTTGCACCTTGGCAGGCGTGTAATGTGGCACACATGCGTATGTGAACAGCATGAAAGTGTGACTTACATCATAATTTCCTCCTGCTGCTTACGAGTGAACACGGTGGGTGCCATGTTTGACCTTTGTATGACGTCTTTTGTCCTCTTTATCCTCCTTTATCCCCTAATTAATTGTAAACTCTTCGCCCATCTGTGACCTCCTGTATCCCCTTTTGATTCAAAGCTCTTCCTCCCAACAGTAAAGGATTGTATGCTCTCTTCTTTCCTCTATCTACCCTCATGCCCTAATAGAGTGTAAGCTCTTCCCCCTATTGTATCATCCATTATACCCTAATAGATTATAAGCTAGTCTTCCTTTTGTATCCTCCCTTGTACCCTAATAGATTATAAACTCATCTTCCTTCTGTATCCTCCCTAATACCCTAATAGATTGTAAGCTCATCTTCCTTCTGTATCCTCTTTTATACCCTAACAGATTGTAAGCTCTTTCCCTTCTGTATCCTCCCTTATACCCTAATAGATTGTAAGCTCTTCTCCTTCTGTATCCTCCCTTATACCCTAATAGATTGTAAGCTCTTCCCTCTTCTGTATCCTCCCTTATACCCTAATAGATTGTAAGCTCTTCCCTCTTCTGTATCCCCTCTTATACCCTAATAGTTTAAGTACTTCCTCCTTCTGTATCCTCTATTTACACTAATAAATTGTAAGCTCTTTCCCCTTCTGTATCCTCCCTTATACATATATATAATACATTGTAAGCGCTTCTTCCTTCGGTATCTTCCCTTAAATCCCAATCAATTTTAAGTTTGTAATAGCATCCCTGTGAGAGCACTGGGCTGGTGCCTAGGAGGGGACCAGCCAGGGATGGACATCTATACTCCTGTAGGCAGCACAGAATTTTTATGATAGCAGAGTTACATCTCTGTTACACACAGAGGTACCAGAGGATCGCCTTCTCCTCTATATATGTAAATATTCCTCCTGAGGCAGTATAATTAGCCCCAGTAGGGAAAGAGGACCTGCTCTCCACAGTTTAAGAAACATCAGAGATCAATGTCACGTTATTGTAGATCAAGATGCCAGGATCATGCCAAGAGGAACCTAGGAAGACTTTTAGCAATGTGATGGTTAAGAAAAGAGTTTAGGATCAAACATGAAGATGCCTCATTTTAACTACTTGTGAGCTGGTAAGGGGCAATCTCCCGTTTACACCCACCACTTAATGGAAACCAGGGGGGAAGAAGATTTTGGTGTTGGAAGCCTAGTGTCCCAAAAACTGGGCACTCCTGACAGAGCACTGGAATTTTGCCAAAGGACATAGGGGCTGGTACCCTAGCATGGCCTAACATGTGTGTTTTTTGAGCCAGGGGAATCCCTGCCCTTATGCTTGGTGCACTGAGCTGGTAGTCTCAGAAAGGGGGCACTCCTTTTGTTCAATGAAAAAAAAGAAAGAAAATGTGTCCTTTTAATACTTGTAGTGCTGAACTTGTCACACACAGTTGTATGCACTAGATGACCTGTACTAAGTGAGCGTGCGCACATGAGTCACTTGCTTGCAAGTGCGAGGGGGTCCGTAGAAAGCTTAAAGTGAAGCTTTTATTCTCATCTTTCTGTATCCCTGAGCTATGGTAGCTGCAGCCTGCATGCTTTTCGTTTATCAGCAATCAGTGCAAGCTGGGGGAGGAATTAGACCTGATTGCAGGCTTTCCAGGTATCATTAAAGTGGACCTCCAATTAAGGAAAATTACTCTAGGTTAATTTCATGAGTTACAATTGATCCTTGATTCAGGACGTTCCTTAGGAAGTCAAAAGTAGGCATGGAACTTTAATGTGATGGGGGCAGGAAATAGCTCTGCAAAGAAGCAGGTCTTCTGTTGAAGAAAGTGCAGCAGCCAACTTGTGTGCAGCTACCTGTCCTGCATCAGATCCTCCAGAAAAGGTGAGAACCTCTCTGATGCAGGGTTCACTAACAGCAGGAGGGATGTGTTAGGTTAGTTTAGTGTCCCTGTGAGCCAGGACCTTCCCTGGCACAGAGCTGCCAAAGAGTGTGAAGGTCTGCTTTAAAGTGGACCAACACCCTGAGGTGATCGGCCCGGGAATCTATAAGATTCCCGGGCCGATCACCTCACACACCGCGGGACATCCGAGATCGGGATGCCCCACGGGGTGTAAACCCCCCAAAACCCCCGAAAAACCTTACCTCTCCAGCCGCTGCTTCCGCCGCCGCCTCACTCGCGCTCCTCTAGACGTGCGCGCGCCCGCGCCGGCCGTCTCTGAATGGCCGGCGCGGGCGCGCACACGTCAAGAGTGACGCGCGGGAGACGCCGACGGGCAAGCTGCTTGTCCGTCGCTGTCAATCAGCTTGTCCGTGGTGGGGAGAGGTAAGTTTTGGGGGCTTTCTGGGGGGTTTCACACAGCGGGGCACCCCCGATCGAGGTTCCCCGGGGAAGTGGACCAATACCCAGGATAGTCAAAATCCTGGGTGTTGGTCCACTTTAAGCAAGGGGCTGAATAAGGAATGTTACCTCATCATCTAATTTAGTTGTGATCTTGTGGCCTGATTCAGAGCCTGCCAGTGAATGCTCTCTTTTTCAGGAACTGATCTCGGAAACTGTTAAATTGCGACATTCACTTACCTGGGAATTTCTGGCTGTGGAACCTCCGCACCCAGGGCCACTATTGCCATTTGAGGTCTGACCAGTGCTGCATTATTTGGGTGAAGGTGTAAGGCGGCGTCCCCTCGCCACTCACATGGGCTGCCACTTTCTCTGCCACTCCCTCTGCCAATGTCCTCTTTTCATGTGTGTTGGCCTTGAAGTCGTACCTTTGCTCCATGAAAGTCTGCAAAAAACAAACAGATGTGCATTGTTAACTTATGTCCTCTGCTCCACATGCATTCCCCTGTCCCTTTAAGTAATTTTCTGGGCAGTGCAAGCACCGAAGCTTCGTATACTTTAGAGTATGCCAATGCTAACTAATCCAGCTCTCCCAACTCACAATAGTAGGGAATTGCAAGTGCAGGCGCATTTGGGACAAAAGGCGCGTCTGATTTGCACTCAGCTATTACTGTTGGATAGGGCTTGCTGACCGTGGCCAGTAACAGGGCAAAGCCAGTTCTCCCATCCCACAGTAGTAACGAATTGCATAGAAATGTCAAACATAAATTACTTAGGCACCCCTGCATCGCATACAAATATGCCAGAGTGGTCCATGTGACAATTGCAGCAAAGTACAGTAGGCCTGTAACATTGGAAGGCCAGGCATCTGCCATTACTGTGGTGCCATGTGCCTCGTATTTCGCAGCCACTCTGTCACCTGTATGCACCTTGGCAGGCGTGTAATGTGGCACACATGCGTATGCGAACGGCATGAAAGTGTGACTTACATCATAATTTCCTCCTGCTGCTTACGAGTGAACACGGTGGGTGCCATGTTTGACCTTTGTATGATGTCTGTATGACGCACCCCTGCAAACACTAATGTTGACCTTTCTCCACACAGACCAGACGGCACCTCTTCTGCATGAAATTAATGAGCTGGAGAAAAGGCACTCTGATCATCTTAATGAGGCCCCCGATATCATCTGGACACCCCCACCAGCTTCTGGCACCATCACCACTCCTCCCTGCAGCTACAGCTTTATTCTGCCAGTAGCACCCCGACCAGCTCCACAGAGTGCCCTGGAGGAAGACAGCCCTGGCCAGCAGCTAGGCATCATCTGTCTTTTGTTAGGTTGTGCCAAATAATGGAGGCAAACTGGCAGTCCAACAGCGCCACTTTTTGGCAAAAAGCCAATAGTTATTTTAGAGTTGTGCTACAGACTGCCAGGTTGCTCCCTGAGGACCTGGCTGCAGTGGTTTTGGAGCAGCAGTGCAACTACAAGCAGATGGAGACGCTGGTTGGGGCTCTGTTGCCCCTCAAAGGCTAGAGGCCAATAAGGTTGCCCTTCAAATGCTGGAGGCCAACCAGGTTGCCCTTCAAATGCTGGAGAGGCTGGAGACCAGCTACAGAAACAAAGATACACAGGAAGGAGCCCAGGGTGTGCTTTATATGCCGCAAACAGGGACACATAAAGAGAGACAATACTATATGGAAAGTTCATCAGACAGCATCCATCTTTTACTTAACAGAAGGTCAAAGCCACAATTTCTAGTTCAATGTGAAAGGGTATGCCAGACAGGTACAATTGCTTGGGTGCAACCAGTCACATGACTAGTGATAGAAGCTTTTTCATAGAACTTGATCTGAATAACAAAGAATCTATTTACCTTGCAGATGGAAGTAAAATACATGCAGAGGGATATGGGCATGGAACTCATTATCCCTTTGCCTGGAATATCCCTTTAAAGTTCCTGTCCAGGTAATAACATGAAAATCTACTCACCTTTTCCCCCACAACTCCTCTGTGCAGAGCTGGCATCTTCATACCTACTAATAAGGGAGAACAAACGATTCATCCTCCATTGCTGGGCAGATATGGTGGCCACCTAAGGCAGCTGCCTCACATGACATCATTACAGATGCACCCTTGACTTGGAGCAGCATGAAGACACCAAGTATAAGGGACAGGGGAGATTTGAGAGCTCATAATCTATCATCGCTAGAACACCCAGATGCTGCTGACACTGACAAGTGCCTTAGATTGAAGGAACATAAACATATGTATTAATGTTTCTAAACTTCCTATAAAAATTAAAATAATTATACTACATTAGAGTTTATTTTTCTATGCTTTTTTCCGACTCCAGCCAAAACTAGATCCGACTCCACGACTTGGACTCCACAGCCCTGATTTGCAGAACCGTGGTGAAAACTCCATATGAACTGTAGCACAATGAGTGATAAGAGTTTTAGGATGCAAAATGTTCATCTACCTTTCAGAGAAAAAATGCACCAATCAGAGCATTTGAGGGAATCTTTGTTGGATACAATGACATTAGCAACCATAAGCAACAGCATATCTTTTTTTGAAGATCTGAGAGACAATGGGGCTGATTCAGAGCCTCGCCGTGAATCGGTTATTTGTGGAAGTGAACTCATGAGCTGGGAATTTGCGAACACACACATGATTTCTAGACGCCTCCCGAGAAATTTTCAGCCAGGCATACGCGATCATAATTGCTTGGCGTACGCATAGGTTTTTGATGAACATGAACATTTAGATGAAGATGAACAAAGGCTAGATGTAGTATGCAAACTTCAGAGGAGTATATATGGTCTAGAGCAGGCCACCACCACCAGAGCATGGAATATGAAAATAAATGAAGTGCTTACACATGAGGACTTTCAGAGGAGTAAAGAAGACCTCTGCTTATACATAAAGAAATTGACAAACAGATGGATGGATGTGCTCATTTGTATGGAGTTGGTTATGAGTTTGAGCAACAAGGGGATGAAATACTACAAATGAAATACAAGTCAGAACTTCAAGAGCAGGGACTACTTGAGTTACTTTATTGCCCTAATGAGAATATGACAGCACATATCTTTAGCACGTCCCTGACTACTGAAAGACACTCAAGGCTTACAAAAAAGGTTTAACAAACTAAGCCTCAGCTGTTGGATAAATTGTGCATTTAAATTGCTAAGTTAATGCAGTAGATGGCGCTGTTATCTATGTGTAGTGTCTGTTATACAATCTCTGCTGCATGTTGTGTTTCCTGTACATTGAGGCAATCTCTATGACTTTTTTCCTGTCTGTGTTATCCACCATGTAAGGTGACCTTCTCATACTGCACTCATGTTCCAGTAAAGTCAGTTCCTGTTACACCGCAAATGTCTATCTGGATTTGACTCAGCTGCACCCAGTACTCACACTCTGCAACATTACCCTGCTTCTCCAATACCATCCAAGGATACCACATATCACACTGCTCCCCTAATACCATGCAAGCGTGCCACATACCACCATGCTTCCCCACTACTGTCCATTAGGATCTTATACCACTCTGCTTTTCCAATACTGTCCATTGGGATCACATACAGTACATTACCGGTACATTTCCAGTAATGCTGAAGGGTACCACATGCAGTACATCCTTGCTTTCCCAGTGGCATCCAATGGTACCACACACCACACTATTTCACTAATATCATCTGAGGGTCAACAGATAGCATCCAAGGGCCACCCTGTATAATACCGTGCAACACAGAGAACCACACCATACCTTTTTTGCTATTTTTATGCTAAAGATTAAATGTTATTATTTAAATGTCCAGTACATTAGTCTGCCCTGGATAATTTATCTGCAGAATAGTTATGGGAGAGAGGGTAGAGATGTTTAGGTTGTCTGCTCAAGATGCCACTAGCTTCGTTGTCTTCAAGTAGTGCAGCACTACTGTGGAAAACACAGGTTGCTAACTAAAAAGTAACTCCAGAGGTGTAACTACTGAAGTCTTCAAACTAGACATAGATTAGCCTAGATGAGAGACCCCCAATGTTTTATGTGTTTTACTGTTTTTCTATTTTCTTAAAGTGGACCTATTACAAGGATAACCAATAACCCCCATTTTGCTGGGGCATCCCAATATGAGGTGCCCCACCGTTTGAAGCACTCCAAGATCAGCCAAACAACTCACAAGTCTACCTCAGGGCCAGCAACTGTGGTAACTGGTCCTCTTTAAGTACCACCTTGATGGTCTGTAAGCTAAGATATATATATATATATATATATATATATATATATATACCTTTATATCACCTTTTGGAGCATTTTTGTTTTTATCAAATAAATTAGACTTCGGTAAAGTATAAATGGCGGCAGATCAGGTCACCAGTCACAGATCAGTGCATACAATCCAATAGGATTTTTGCTGATTAGTGCCTAGACGAAGCTTTGAAGTTAAGTTGTGTATCCCTAAGGCTCTTAGCAACTAAGAGCTAATGTTCACATCAAAGTTGGGGGGGGGGGGGCAAGGCCCTATGCTTCATGTGCTTCCCTTTAGCTCCTCTTTAATGTAAAATATTTGCTGATCGAGACTTCTTTAAAACTCATCAACTTTATCATATAAATTCTGGTATAAATAACTGATATTACACAATTAGATATAGCTCCTCTTTAGGATAAAGGGAACGCTGGATATAGCGTTATTGCCTGGAGCGTTCGGGATGGGTGAGAGACATCCTGATTGCATAGTTGTAATGGCAAGGCGCCTCTTGCACAGCTGAAACAGAGCTGTGTTATATGCTGATTTAAGTTTTTATTTCTGGTGAGCACACCCTTAGTTGTTTTTAACAGTATCACGCTATTTTTGGCTTTTATTTTATTGCTCTTGGGTCACACCGAATTGAGCAATTTAGTAATTTAGGTGTGGAAGCTCTGATGTTGAAACGACCTTGTGAAGAGTGGCTGATTTTATCCTAAAGAGGAGCACATATGATGAGAGCACTATTATTGGGAAATTTGGTACGTGCATGTCCCCCCGCTGCATGATGTATGCGCCGTGCTCGAATAGTGGCAGTGGTGGCCAGGGATCAGTCATTTGTCCTGTGCTCGACCCCTCCAGAGTCTCGGGGAGGGGAGGAGGGTTGGGTGTCGGCTTGATTCTGCCACTCAGCCTATGGGGAATGGAAGGGGGGTGCCACACTACTTATAAGAAAGGGGGGGCAATGCCACATGGCCTATGAAGAATGGGAGGAGGAATGCCCCCACTTACTATAATAGGAAATTAGAGGGGGAATGCCACACTGCCTATGGAGAATGGGAGGGGGGCTCAAAACTGGCTATAAAGAGGAATGGGAGGGGGGAATGCCACACTGTCTATAGGGAATGGGGGATGCCACATTGCCTATGGAGAATGGAAAGGGGGAATTCCACACTGCCTGTAATGGGGAATGGAAGGGGGGAATGCCACACTACTTGTAATGGGGAATGGGAGGGGAGAGAATGCCACACTGCCTATAATGATGGTGGGGGTGGGATTCCTGTTATACCACTAATGTCTATCTGGTATTGACTCCGCTGCCCCCAGCAATCACAATCCGCAACAAGATATGGGCCTATTGACCGAATGAAGCCACAGCAACGGGATAAAGTCCAGTGACCAAGTGCAGCCCAGACAGAGCAAAGCCCAGAACACAGAGACAGCGCGATCGGTGCAGAGATCTACAAGAAGCTTTCCGGAGACATCTTCTGCATACAAGTAAAACTGTTCTTATATATATAAAGGAGGGAGAATGGCCAGCAGCTCAGAGCTTAAACTCTCAGTGGCCAAGCTGAACAATGAATTATCAGCAATGGAAGTTTAAAGTGGAAATGCTATTATCAAGATGACTTTTTGGAGGTTATCACTACAGAGAGGCCACAGGATAATTATTAGGCCTTGGACAGGAAAAACAGACAGGCACGGACAACCATAAGCTTACTAGTTGAAGATCTGATCAGCTTATTCAGGAACGCAGTGAGAATACACTGAAAGACATGTGGGATGCATGAGAGATCCAGCTTGAAAAGCAATTTGTTTCTGCTGAGGAAACTTTACAAAATGAGGCTTAGCAGAGAGCAGGACATGTAGGAGCATATAAATGCCATTCCGGTAGTGATCGCACAACTCAGATCAAACGTTGAGTATATAACAGACATTTACGCCTCCGTCATGTTTTTGTGCAGCTTACCCGATACATATGCTGCACTGATTAATGCACAGGAGACAAGGCCTGAGACTAGGGCTTTCTCCAGGTTTATGTGGGCCCTTGGACGGCATGGTCTCAGTGGGCCCCTTTGTGGTGAAGAGCCGCGTCACATCACCGAGGGACGCCCCAAATCTGGATGCCCCCCTACCCTAAGGATCATGGTATATGGACCAAAACTCTAGTTTTGGTCTACTTTGAAGCACACCAAAGCCCTTTAAACCTGATTTCAGGGTCTAAACGAATCTAAATCCTCCTGATTTTGGATGCACCTGTGTGTGACCCCCCCTTTGTTCATTACTTTCCTCGATCTGGTGAATGCACTGTGGGATCGCCAGTTTGAGTTAACGGCCAAACCAGGGGGGGTTCTTTTACAAACAGGGGCATCCCAAATTGACATGCCCCTGTAGAGCAGACCAAAACCCAGGGGTGGAATTGCTTGCATAGTGGGTATGCCAGCGATCCCAGGGGGTTTCACACAGTAGGGTATCACAGATTGGGATGCCGCAGGGATAGGAAATCAGCTGGGGTGGGCAACTTAAAAGCAGAACAAAACCCAACACTTCCTCCCCTGGAATCTAAATCGAGATGATTGTGTGGAGCCCCGCCATTCGAGGAGAAGTTGGGCAGCAGCTGTGGCGGTGCCCTCCCAGTCCACTGCCGGTCAAGCGCCATTGCACACCCCAAAGGTCAAGGGGGCCCCCGGCAGCTGCCCCGCCTTGCTGGGTTCTGACGCCGGCCCTGCCTGAGACAGATCTGACACTAGCATTTATAAAGACCAGGCTCATAGATGAGTATTAGCAAAGAAAGAAGCTTGCACATGACTCCAGAACCACTCTTAAATCTACAGACAGAAAGATACACAAGAAGGAAACCAGGGTGTGCTTTAGATGCAACAAACAGAGACACATAAAGAGAGACTGTACTATACGGAAAGCAGAGCAAATGAGACAGCTTCCCTCTTATAATCTTAACAGAAAGTCAAAGCCACAATTTCTGATCATGTGAAGGGAACTGGAATATCATGTTTAAAGTGACAGGCAGTCATACGTTTTAAGGCTGGTACATTAATTCGTGAGCAACCAATCACATGACAAGTGATAGAAGCTTTTTCACAGAACCTGTTCTGGAAGATACTATTTACCTTGCAGATGGAAGTTATATATATGCAGAGGGATTTGGGCATGGAACCCTTGTAAGCCCCAATAATGCAAGACACAGATCAGCCATACCAGTGAGGGATGTGCTTTATGTTCCTGAACTAATTGGAGGACTTTTATCTGTTAAGGTGACAAGTGTTCTACCCTGAACGGCAAGCAGACCATAGTGAACACCAAGCTGCAAGACCATCTGTATTACCTGAACACAGAGAAGGAAAAGATGAGACTATGCACAATGACTGTATACACATGTGGCACAGACGTTTAGGTCACAGACACCCAGAATGCATACAGGAGCTACAAAAGAGCAATCTGCCAAATGATCTGAGTATCCCCTTCTCCACTTACCAGCACTCACACTCTGAAACAGTCCTATGGGCAGATGCCCCCTATAGGGCGAATAGTACGGTATATATTATATGCTACATTGCTTATTGTTTATGTGGTACTTGCGATAATAAGAAAATAGACAAAAGCTCACCTTTTATTTACAATATGTACACTACACTGACAGTCAAATCGCTTAGTAGGAAAGCATGCACATACAAAATTGAAATATATAGTTGACAGTGAAATAATACCAATAAAGAAAAGCAATTGAGTGTGTTCAAGTCCTTATTTTTGGTGCCGCCAAATTCAGCCTATAAGGTTCAGATAGAAAAAGTTGGGGTATCCGCAGGTTGTAGCAAGGCAATACCCTTTGTTTGTAGCAAGTGTGAGGTTGCGTTTTACAGTTAGGCTTCCTCAGTGTGTGGACCTGTTACTTTAATCACAGAGGTATTTTCATATAAAATACGTTCATCTTGTCTTCCTTTCCTGTGTGCCCACTGATTGGGTGGTGGGCAGGAAGTGCGAAGATCGCATTCGCATCATGGGAAAGTCCAATGTTGCTTGTGCACTCTTATAGTTCCATAATATGCGGGTGCCCGGACCGCGGTGGCGCCGCTAGAAATCCAGATAAATGAACACGGCCGGCACTCCAATCAAGTAAAGAAAATGCTTGTATTTAGCCAGAAAATGTTCCATAGCATACATAAGGCTGAAAGCAAAGTCCATGTGATGGCAAAGAAGTCTTTTTATCCAACGTTTCGGGGGTCGGGAGCCCCCTTTATCAAGGAAGCCAAACAGTGCCCCTGATATCCCAACCAAATATATACACATTGTAAGAATTCAAAAATTCCCGCCAGATGTCATAGTGACGTCAGCTGGCTGTCAGACATGCTCATGTAATACAAGAATCATTATAGATCATTATAAATCAATAAAACAATAAAGTGAGCCTGTGATTACTCACCTGCACCTGCCGGGGCTCCAAATCCAGGAAGCCCCGTCACCGCCGGCTGCCGCATTCGCATCATGGCTGCCCCGCCCAGTCTCAGTGGCTCATGCACCACCAATTTTTCAGTGGGTGAACTATATTTTGTATAGTGGCATCGCAGCTCGGCCGACGCCATTTTGTTGGTAGGATAAAACATGGATTACTTTGTGGCGTTACCGCAGTGGACACTTTGTTGGTTGCCATTTTGCTGGTTACCAGGCTGTCCTATATTGTGCCTGGGAGGCTGTATCCAGCTCCACCTATAGGGGCCTGGGCTTGAAAAATTGGTTAGTAGCAGGTTATACTATACAATCAGTACATGATAATTCATATATAAGAAGTTCGTACATCTTGTATGGTACTGGTGCGTAGTTTAATTTTGTGTACTAGTATCATATATAATTTATTTTATTGTGTCGCAAGGTGCTAGTTTGTACTGAGTGCAGATGGCAGGTCTCACCTCCTTTTTGCTGTGGCAGTGAGGTAATGAAGCATATTATTAGAACAGCTTGGAGCTTGAATTGTTTTTAACCTAAATTGATTTTAAGTTTTAACACTTTTGCATTGTGTGGATCGTTTTCTTATGAGATTAGAAATAAATCCTTTTTGTTTAAAAATTACATAAAGAAAAGATAACATCATATATATACATCAGTGAGTTTAAAGATGCCCAAATCCTATCAATGCCCTGCAACCCAGATAATTGTCTGTTTATGGCCATTTCAGTCATTAGTGTGTTTTAAGTGTTAAAATAAACTCATAATGCCACACTATGCCTGCTAATCCAGCCAACAAAGAGCAACATGTATTAATTTGCACAGGCACCAGCAAATCTCACTTACAACGCTAGCTAGAAAACTAGGACAAAAATTAAAAAATGTGTTTAAGTGTTTAGCCATGTTAAATAAAATATTGGTTTAAAAATGTTTATTGTCATAAAAAATGGTTACAAGCATTTATCTGAGCCTCTAGTGAGCCTCATATACCATGGTGAAATGAGATAGATCAATAGAAAGACAGATAGATGAAATGAGAGCACATGCTATCAGATTAAGCATGTTGTGTAAATCTTTAAACAAACCACAAATTACTAGAGCTAATATTTCAATGATGAGCGAAGATGATGAGCGAATCGATTCTGATGAACCCGAATTCGTTACGAATTATGAAATATTAGATTCGCTACGATTCCTAATATCGCCTCGATTCGATCGCTCGAATCGCTTCCTTAAAACTCCATTTACTGCTATACAGCCCATCTAAAATGGTGGATCCACATGTCAGAACATGTCCCATGGGGCAATGAATCCTGGGTAGGTGTCACATGCTACCAATTAGCAGACGGGCTTACCGATTATGTCACAGCCCCTTATAAATGGCGGCCATCTTGCGGAAGCTCATTCTGACACTGTATTGCGGCCAGAGCAGATGAGGCAGGGAGAGAGCAAGAGATAGATAGATAGATAGATAGATAGATAGATAGATAGATATATCAGAAGAAGCGAGGGACAGATAGAGAAGGAGAGAGCCTGTGACAGTGACAGATAAAGACAGGGACAGTTTAAAGTGTTTGCATTAGCTTCCAAGCCTATTTAGTGTTAATAACAAACCTGCCTATTTAGCTTTTCCTTTACCTGGTGTCATTCTTTAAAAAGTGTGCTAGCATAAATATTTCAAGACTACTTGTCTAATAACTCTTATAGAGGCCACCTCTGTATGTGAGCAGGGGGCATCCCAAACACTAGCATTAATATTTCAAGACTACCTGTCTACTAACTGCTTGCATTTTATAATCAACGTCACTTTTCCACAATCAAAGGAGGCCACCTCTGTATGTGAGCAGGGGGCATCCCAAACACTAGCATAAATATTTCAAGACTACCTGTCTAATACCTGCTTGCATTTTATAATCAAAGTTACTTTTCCACAATCAAAGGAGGCCACCTCTGTATTTGAGCAGGGGGCATCGCAAAAACACTAGCATTAATATTTCAAGACTACCTTTGTACTTATTGGCTGCATTTTGTAAGCAAAGTCACTTTTCCACAATCAAAGGAGGCCACCTCTGTATGTGAGCAGGGGAGATTCCAAACACTAGCATTAATATTTCAAGACTACCTGTCTAATAACTGGTTGCATTTTATAATCAACGTCACTTTTCCACAATCAAAGGAGGCCACCTCTGTATGTGAGCAGGGGGCATCCCAAACACTAGCATTAATATTTCAAGACCTTTGTACTAACCGGTTGCATTTTATAATCAACATCACTTTTCCACAATCAAAGGACGCCACCTCTGTATGTGAGCAGGGGGCATCCTAAACACTAGCATAAATATTTCAAGACTACCTGTGTACTAACTGGTTGAATTTTGTAAGCAAAGTCCCTTTTCCACAATCAAAGCAGGCCAGCTCTGTATGTGAGCAGGGGGCATCCCAAACACTAGCATTAATATTTCAAGACTACCTGTCTAATAACTGGTTGCATTTTATAATCAACATCACTTTTCCACAATCAAAGGACGCCACCTCTGTATGTGAGCAGGGGGCATCCCAAACACTAGCATTAATATTTCAGGACTACCTGGGTACTAACTGGTTGCATTTTGTAAGCAAAGTCACTTTTCCACAATCAAAGCAGGCCAGCTCTGTATGTGAGCAGGGGGCCTCCCAAATACTAGCATTAATATTTCAAGACTACCTGTCTAATAACTGGTTGCATTTTATAATCAACGTCACTTTCCACAATCAAAGGAGGCCACCTCTGTATGTGAGCAGGGGGCATCCCAAACACTAGCATAAATATTTCAAGACTACCTGTGTACCAACTGGTTGCATTTTATAATCAACGTCACTTTTCCACAATCAAAAGAGGCCACCTCTGCATGTGAGCAGGGGGCATCCCAAACACTAGCATTAATATTTCAAAACTATCTGTCTAATAACTGCTTGCATTTTATAATCAATGTCACTTTTCCACAATCAAAGGAGGCCACCTCTGTAAGTGAGGAGGGGGCATCCCAAACACTAGCATTAATATTGCAAGACTACCTGTGTACTAACTGGTTGCATTTTGTAAGCAAAGTCACTTTTCCACAATCAAAGGAGGCCACCTCTGTATGTGAGCAGGGGGCATCCCAAACAATAGCATTAATATTTCAAGACTATCTGTGTACTAACTGGTTGCATTTTGTAAGCAAAGTCACTTTTCCACAATCAAAGGAGGCCACCTCTGTATGTGAGCAGGGGGCATCACAAACACTAGCATTAATATTTCAAGGCTACCTGTCTAATAACTGGTTGCATTTTATAATCAATGTCACTTTTCCACAATCAAAGGAGGCCACCTCTGTATGTGAGCAGGGGGCATCCAAACACTAGCATTAATATTTCAAAACTACCTGTTACTAACTGGTTACATTTTGCAAGCAAAGTCACTTTTCCACAAAGGAGGCCACCTCTGTATGTGAGCAGGGGGCATCCCAAATACTAGCATTAATATTTCAAGACTACCTGTGTACTAACTGGTTGCATTTTGTAAGCAAGGTCACTTTTCCACAATAAAAGGAGGCCACCTCTGTATGTGAGGAGGGGGACATCCCAAACACTAGCATTTATATTTAAAGACTACCTGTATAATAACTGCTTGCATTTTATAATCTACGTCACTTTTCCACAATCAAAGTAGGCCACCTCTGTATGTGAGCAGGGGGCATCCCAAAAACTAGCATAAATATTTCAAGAATACCTGTCTAATAACTGCTTGCATTTTATAATCAACATCACTTTTCCACAATCAAAGGAGGCCACCTCTGTATGGGAGCAGGGGCATCCCAAACACTAGCATTAATATTTCAAGACTACCTGTGTACTAACTGGTTGCATTTTGTAAGCAAAGTCACTTTTCTACAATCAAAGGAGGCCATCTCTGTATGTGAGCAGGGGGCATCCCAAACACTAGCATTAATATTTCAAGACTACTTGTCTAATAACTGCTTGCATTTTATAATCAACATCACTTTTCCACAATCAAAGGAGGCCACCTCTGCATGTGAGCAGGGGGCATCCCAAACACTAGCATTAATATTTCAAGACTACCTGTGTACTAACTGGTTGCATTTTATAATCAACGTCACTTTTCCACAATCAAAGGAGGCCACCTCTGTATGTGAGCAGGGGGCATCCCAAACACTACCATTAATATTTCAAGACTACCTGTGTACTAACTGGTTGCATTTTGTAAGCAAAGTCACTTTTCCACAATCAAAGGAGGCCACCTCTGTATGTGAGCAGGGGGCATCCCAAACACTAGCATTAATATTTCAAGACTACCTGTGTACTAACTGGTTGCATTTTGTAAGCAAAGTCACTTTTCCACAATCAAAGGAGGCCACCTCTGTATGTGAGCGGGGGGCATCCCAAATACTAGCATTAATATTTCAAGACTACTTGTCTAATAACTGGTTGCATTTTATAATCAACTTCATTTTTCCACAATCAAAGGAGGCCACCTCTGTATGTGAGCAGGGGGCATCCCAAACACTAGCATAAATATTTCAAGACTACCTGTCTGTTAAGTGGTTGCATTTCGTAAGCAAAGTCAATTTTCCACTGTCAAAGGAGCCAACCTCTGTATGTGAGGAGGGGGCATCCCAAACACTAGCATAAATATTTCAAGAGTACCTGTCTATTAACTGGTTGCATTTTGTAAAGAAAGTCACGTTGTCAAATTGTCAACAGCCATTGCCTTTAAGCGGGGGGCATCCCAAATATGCTAGCATGTGTGTTTTAACCCTTTAACTGCCAGCCTACCTTGAGTTTTTGTCACCCTTTGTTGCCAGATTATTTTGCCCTATTTTGCGCTCCACATGTTCAACTGTGATTTTTGAAGGGATTTCCAGGGATTTCCCAGGAAAGTGATATATTGTTTTTTTCAGCGGAGTCTGGGCTTTAACATGAAATGTCTTGTTTGTCATTTTCTAAGTGTATTCTCAATATTTTTGGGTGAAAATTGTGCAAAAAAAAAAAAAAAAAACGATTTTTTACAATTTGTAGTGTTTTTTTGTAATAAAAAATGTAAGTTTGTCAATAAAATCTTATTGCGTGTGAAACCCCATTTTCTCCCGGTTACAGCGTTACCATATATGTATAGGTAGATACCCTTTCCTGCCCAGGAGACTCCCCCAAACTGAAACAACGCTTTAGGAGATTTTCAGATAAAATACAACTATGCTATGCAATATGCGCACCTTGCAGTTTTTCAAGAAAAACAACCCTTTACATTTGAAATACCCCCCACAAACTATATATTCCCTAGAAGTACACACCTTAAGCTTTCTAGGCGTACCAGGATTGTTGACATGGGTGCAGTTTTCTGGAAGTAATCCCTCAATGTATTCTTTGGTTGCACAGGGTTTCCCTAAAAATGAATAAAAAAGCAGAATCAAAACCACATTTTCCTAAAAAAACCTATATGCAAACCAGAAAAAAACTGAAAATCTGAAAAAGCAACATCCCCCAAACAGAATGATACCCAACATGCGTAGGTTCTGTCAAGGGAATAGTTGCCAAACACACCAAAGTAAAGCATGCGCATAACGGTAATTTTACTTCAGATTTTCAGCTCTGCAGACAAAGTGCGCACCTTGTGCTTTTTCTACCAAACCGACCCTTTACATTTGGAATATCCCCCATAAACCATATATTCCCTGAAAGTACACATGTTAAGCTTTCTAAGCGTACCCAGCTTGTTGTAGTGGGCTCATCTTTCTGGAAGTAATATCTCGAAGAATTCTTAGGTTGCACAGGGTTTCACAAAAAAATGTATAAAAAAGCAGAATAAAAAACACCTTTTCCTAAAATATCAATATGCAAATAAGAAAAAACAAGCTAAATCTGAAAGCGCAAGGTTCCCCGAGCAGAACAATACCCAACATGCATAGGTACCTGTAACCTTTTGACTGCCAGTCTACTTGAGATTTTGTCACCCTCTCCTGACAGGATATTTTTCACCATTTTGCGTGATGTTTAACTGTGATTTTTGCAGGAATTTCCAAGAAAATGGAATTTTTTTTTTTTGTGGCAGAGTTTAGGCTTTAACATGAAATGTCTTGTTTGTATTTTTTCTCCTTTTTTAAAAATTTTTAAATAAATAAATAAAAAAATAAAATATTTTTTAAATTGTCTCCTTTATTTTAAACAAAAACATTTATTTTATTAAAGAAAACCATATTGCATGTGAAAGCCCCATTTCTCCCGATTACAATGATACCACATATGTATCGGTAGCCCCCCGTTCCTGTCCAGGTGATCCCATAAACTGAAAAGAGCACTTTATAACATTTACAAATAAAATACAACTGCTATCCACATAATAAAGGGTTAAATAAATAAAAAATTAAAAAAAAATTGGTGTGGGGTCCCCATTCACAGGGGGGGACACCATTTCTTGGGGGAATTTTAAGTTTTTTTTGGGAGGCAGGTAATGGGGGGTCTCTGGGTTAATGGCAAGTCACCCACTAGCCGCAGGTGACTTGCCAGACCCCCGAGCCCTGTGAACTGGTATAGGGGTCACGTGGACCCCTTACCAGTTCACAAAGGGTTAAAAGTAAAAAAAAAAAAAACACACAGAGACACACTTTAAAAAAACTTTATTAAAAAAAAAAAATTTTTTAATTATTTTTTTTAATACTTACCTCCCATCCATCCCTGTGTCCCACGCTGATCACTTAGGCTTCTGCTCTCCTGCTGCTGCTGGAAGCCTTTTAACCCCTACTGGGTTACAGGTAACAAAGGGTTAATTAAAAAAAAAATGACATAGGGTCCCCCCATCAAAGGGAGGGGGACCCCATTTTATTTTTTGGATTTTTAAGGGTTAAAACCCTTAAAAATCCCCCAAAAAATGGCGTGAGGTCCCCCCTACCCAGCATAACCAGCCTGTGACCAGCTATGGGGGCTTGTAGAACAGGGCGCACGGGCCAGCTTTAGTGGCCCCTGGCCCTGCCGGCTACAAGCCGTCATAGCCTAGGGCCACGGCTCTTCTGCCCCCCCCCCGGGCTTTGGGGAGGCAGGTAATTTGGGGGGCCAGGGGTTAATGGCAAGTCACCCGCTAGCCGCAGGTGACTTGCCAGACCCCCGAGCCCTGTGAACTGGTATAGGGGTCACATGGACCCCTTACCAGTTCACAAAGGGTTAAAAGTTAAAAAAAACACACAGACACACTTTTTTAAAAATATCTTTATTAAAAAAAAATAAATGTTTTTTAATATTTTTTTTAATACTTACCTCCCATCCATCCCTGTGTCCCACGCTGATCTTGGGCTTCTGCTCTCCTGCTGCTGCTGGAAGCCTTTTATACCTACTGGGCTACAGGTAACAAAGGGTTAATTAAAAAAAAAATGACATAGGGTCCCCCCTCGAAGGGAGGGGGACCCCATTTTTTTTTGGATTTTTAAGGGTTAAAACCCTTAAAAATCCCCCCCAAAAAATGGCGTGAGGTCCCCCCTACCCAGCGTAACCAGCCTGTGACCAGCTATGGGGGCTTGTAGAACAGGGCGCAGGGGCCAGCTTTAGTGGCCCCTGGCCCTGCGGCTACAAGCCATCATAGCCTAGGGCCACGGCTCTTCTGCCCCCCCCCTGGGCTTTGGGGAGGCAGGTAATTTGGGGGGCCAGAGTTTAATGGCAAGTCACCCGCCAGCCGCAGGTGACTTGCCAGACCCCCAAGCCCTGTGAACTGGTATAAGGGGTCACATGGACCCCTTACCAGTTCACAAAGGGTTAAAGTTAAAAAAAAAAACTTTTTTGTAAATACTTTATTAAAAAAAAAAAAATGTTTTTACTTTACTCACCTCCGATCTTCATCTTCTGTGTCCCGCGGCGATCTGCTGTCAGTGACGGCTGGGCAGAGGAGGGGGGAGGCAGGCGATCGGAGGATCGCCTACCTCCCTCCTTCCCTGCCCAGCCGTCACCGGCATCTGAGAGTTGAACTGCTGGGTGCCCCGATGACACCCGGCAGTGATGTCATTGAATCCAAGATGGCGGCCGCCATCGGAAGACGCAGCTGAGGGAGGAGGGCTGTTATGCCCCCTCCAGAAGAGCGGGGGGGGGATCGGAGCCCCCCCCCCCCCCCCGTGAAGAGGAGAGCCTGCGGGGACAAAAGTAGGTAACTGTCATTTTTTTGTTTTGTTTTTTTTTTACAGGAAACCGGGCGGCTGCTGAAACGGGGGGGCACCCTATTCCGGGCCCTCCCCTGCAGCCGAAGGAGCCCCGATGGGCGATCGGAGCCCCTCTGGCTGAAGAGGAGACCCGGCCGGATCGAACGAGGGGTCAGGTAAGTGTCTTTTATTTTTACTTTTTTTTTAATTCCAGGGGAAAGTCAGGCACGTAAATTTTACGTGGCTGGCGTTTAACTGTTGGAGAGGCAGCCACGTAAATTTTACGTGGCTGGCAATAGAAGGGTTAAGAGTGCACACATTGGAGTTGGCAGCAGCAGCATTAGGAGCCCATATATTGCCTGAAAGACACACCCTGGAGTTGGCAGCAGCATAAGGAGCTACCATGCATCAGCTACTACCATGGATCAGCCATTGGTGGCTGGAAATCCTGGCTGAACCATGCCTGATTCATCTTCACAAATGTGAGTCTCTCCACATTTTTCGTGGACAGACGAGTTCTCCTTGGAATGACTATGGCCCCCGCCGCACTAAACACCCGCTCAGATGGCACGCTACTCGCTGGGCAGGACAGCTTTCCCAGGGCAAACTCTGCCAGTTGCGGCCACAAGTCAAGTTTGGCTGACCAGAAGTCCAGCGGGTCCACAAGGTGCGTTGGCATGGTCATGTCAAGGTATGACACTACCTGCTGGTTCAGGGCCTGCTCCAGGTCTTTCTGCTGCTCATGATTAGCCTCACTATGCGGGTGAAGAAAGCTACTCATTAGCGACTGAAGACTCAGGCTGCTGCTGATGGAGCTGCTGCTGCTGCTCCTGCCACCCCCCCCCCAGCAGCCATGGCAGTGGAAGGTGAGAGCAGAGGTACCCCTGAGTCAGACCTGCGAGAGTATGTGTAAGGGACCTACCTCTGCCAGGGAGCCGGCGGCGAGCGTCTGCTGGGCGACGCGGTGCCTCACTCTGGCAGCCTCCCTCGCCCCTCTCTAGCTGTGCAGTCACGAGCCCCGCAGTCTGTAAATTTCGCCACTAGGAGGCACTGTGCTGCGAGTGGCAGGCAGCGAAGAGTCTTCCACACCTGATGGGAATCAGGGGCTGATCAGCCCCAAGACTGACCAGCCCCTGGATAGTGTGTCCAATCACTCACAGTGTTGTAAGTTGCACCAATAAGCACATACACTCCCCCCCCCCCAGGGTGGCCATTGGTCGATTCTCCAATAAATATGGAGTCAGCCCAGCACTCAGTGCCCGTGATAGTTGCTTGTGTTTATGGTGTGATTCTGTTAGTTGTTATCTGATTCCAACCTGGCTTGATCGACCATTCCTGTCCCTGACCCCGAACCTGCCTGCCCCTCTTGATACCCCGCGATCACTGACCTCGCGGCTTGACCCTTTGGCTACCCCTGACTACGCACCTGTCTCATCCCTGTACTCTGACGCACCCTCCGGACTGACTACCTGGGAACGACCTCAGCTTCGGGACACCCTCGTGGTTCATCGGCCTTCACTGTAAGCAGCCATCCTTTGCGCCTATTAAGACCTGGGGGCAACCGTGTCTGGTGAGGCGTACCTAGTGTCCCGGCAAACGGGGGCTTGACTATAGGCAGAAGCGGCAGTGGAGATTGGGGGTTGCCTGCTTACAGAAGGCTGGTGTCCCGCTGGGCATCACAGTATGGACCATGGCACAGACAGGCATTGGCCAACTGACTGCATAGAATGTCTCTGTAGTAGGTCAGTTTGTCCTCCCTCTCAGTGGGTGTAAAAAATGCCCCCATTTTGTGCCAGTAGCGAGGGTCCAATAAGGTAGAGAGCCAGAAGTCATCCCGCTGACAAATGGAGACGGTCTGCGGTCACTACGCAAGCGCGTGAGCATGCATCGTGCCATTTGTGCAAGTGAATCGGAGGGACTACCTGTCTCCATCTCCACTGCATACTGCCACGGTGTGTCTGGGTCCTCTGTCTCGCCTTCCTCACAACCCTCTAGCTCCTCTGGCTGCTCCTGCTCCTCCTCTCCTGTCAGATGACTAGATAAAATGGCCATTTTGTCAAACCTAAACTGCGCTTCGCTGTGCCCCACCCCCTCCTCCTCCACAGGATTCATGTGGCCGTGAAATGTAGGCACCATGTCTCCAGTGCCCTGACCAGCCATGGTTTCCAACATGTGTTGTAGTACATGAAGCAGTGGAATCCCATTGTTCATCCCATAGTCCTGGTGACTGACTAATAATTGGCTTCCTCAAAGGGCCTGAGCAAATGACAGGTGTCACGTATGAGCTGCCACTGGTTTACATTGAAGTTACACAGGGGAGTGCCCCTATCTGCTTGGATCATGAAGAAATCAGTGATGGCTTTTCTCTGTTCATATAGTAGATCCAACATATGGAGGGTGGAACTCCAACGGGTGGAAACATCGCAAATCAGACTATGTTGGGTGATACCGTTATGACGCTGTAGCTCAAGAAGGGTGTGCTTGGCGGTGTAGGAGTGGCTGAAGTGCATGCAAAGTTTCCTTCCCGTCGTTAGGATGTCTTGCAGATGGGGGGAAGACTTCAGAAAATGCTTGACAACTAGGCTGAACACGTGTGGCATACAGGGCGCATGGCTCAGGCTTCCTTGTCGCAGTGCAGACAGCGCTTCCCGTTGTCAGTCACCATGGTTCCCATTGGCAGTTTTGGTGGAGATTTTTAGCAGTTCCTCCCATGTGTGACTCCGTGCCTCAAGGCAAACCATGTGAAGAACAGCATGAAACCGCCGTGTCCTGCACACATGGTAGGCTGGAAGGGCACTGAAAAAAAATAAAAAATAAAAAAATACAGAAAAAAAAAATATTTAGAAAAAACTAAATACAAAAAATAAATAAAAAATGTGTAAAAAAAATTAACAAAATATTAAAAAAAGACAATGGAAAAGAAATATGAAAAAAATACAAAAAAAAATTAAAAAATCAAAAAATCAAAAAATATATATTTTTTAAAAATACTAAATATTAAAAAAATATTAAACAAAATTAACTAAAAAAAAAAGATACATGTTATATGTTATTGTTATTATGTTATATGTTATTATATGTTATTATTATAAATGTGTTCAAATAAGATAAATGTTAACAATTAATATGTCATTGACAATTAGGCACTTTTTTCTGTGACAACAATGCTAAGTGCAAGTGCACTGTCACAGGCACAACGGCCTAGGAGCATGAAGGCCACAGCGGAGGGACCTGTCCAAGTTGCTGTTGTGGTTGTGCAGGAACCACAATCACACACATGTGGCCTGATGCAGAGCCTCCCCCGGTCTGACCTTAAAACCTTCCGATTGTCCGGGGCTCCCGTTTGAATCGTGGCTCAAAAGTGATGCAGAGCCTCCGTCGGAATGGCTCCCTAACTGATCCGTCAATTTGTCTTCACTCGGGAAGTGTTTTTTGCTCTCTCGGGTGCCTTCAATTTCATCGGGGCTTCCGTTCCCGTTCACACGGGCGGCCCGTTTTTCCCTGATTTTTCCTTGGTTTTTGAACGTACCTGCTTGGTTTCCGTCGTATTTGACCTTCCATTTTGGTGGTTTTTTCAAGTATACTTACATCTCCATGGCTTTTCAGTTGCCAATCTGGCTACACGCAAGCGCACATCCCTAAACCTCCATTGGAATATACATATGGCAACAACTGCCATTTTGACACATATATATATTGTCACATTTATTTTTGGGTGTACCTTGTCCGTTGCCATTAATGCATACCTTAATCTCCTTGGTGTTCCTTGTCCGTTGCCATTAATGCATACCTTAATCTCCTTGGTGTTCCTTGTCCGTTGCCATTAATGCATACCTTAATCTTCTTGGTGTTCCTTCTTCCTTGCCATTAATGCTTACCGTAATAGTTTGATAGTTTTTCAGATTTATTGGCCTTTATCTAAACCTTTTGTGTCATGTAAATGTGTGATGATGTTGTGTGATTGTACATTTGCAGGAAAGACAACACACCAAATCTTTTTTGTTTTTTTTTTTTATTAAAACGTTGTGTAACATTTTTTGTTTGTTTGGTTTGTTAGATTAAAATTTTTGTTTTAAAAAAAAAAAAAAAATTTGTGGTCTCTGAAAAAACACTAAACACTAGTTGTGCACGTATGGTTTGCGCGGTGCCACTTTGGGTGCAAGAAAAAGGAGGGGTGGGGAGGGCTGAAACTAAAGGTGGTGGAGTAGCCCACAAGCCATGATTAGGTTTAGGACCGTTGCAGGCGTCTATTGTAGTGCCCCCCCAGTCTCATCAAGGCAACGGAACCTCATCTTCAAGAGAACAACGCCTCGCTCCAACACAGAGCGAGTCCTCCTGGGGGCAGTATTGTAGCGCTCCTCTGCCTGTGAAGATTGGTGCAGGATGGGGGTCTTCATCCAGGGGACCAAAGGATAGGCAGAGTCTCCTGCCCTAAAACAAAAAAAAAATTAAAAAAAAAGGTGTGCATTGCAACCATAGAAAAGAGGGACAAATAGGTGAGCGGGGTAGGGTGGGAGGAAAGGACATTTGTAATGAGACTACATGCACATCCAACCTGTACTCTCATTAAAAAAGTCTGGGGAATACTACTTACATAAGAGGGCAAGAACATGACGCAATAGGGTACAATCACTTAACCCATTTAATTTGTAGCTCAATAATTAGGCTCCAAATATACTGCGAAAATATTTACCAAATAGTGTGTTAAGGGAAAAAACACAGTCAGACAGGGTGCGTAACCAATACAAGTTTCAAACACATACCCAGTAGCCAGCCACCAAAAAGATCGGCTGATTTGAATCGCTCATGTAGGCAGGAATTCCTAGGCAGGGAAAGCCAAAAAAAACGACTCCCAAAAACCAAATCAGGGCCAGCCAGTGCCTGCACATTTATGCTATGTCCCATCTTCCAATTCCTGCACACAGGCAATAAAAAAAAAATTAGGTAGACCCTGTAAAAAGGACCCCAAAAAACCCCCCTAAAATATATCAAATACTCATGCCATCGATGTCCAAAGGCGTGCGGTGCAGCCTGGTTTCTGCCATACTCAGCAGGACAAGACCACGGAGCTGGCGCCGCTGATGTGCTCCAACAGAGGACTGCATATTATTGCCCGAGTGCAAATACGGCTGCTCTGACTTGCCGTAAGTGAAGGCTCGGCGGCCCCGTTTTATTAGGGTGATTTCAATCGGAAATCAAGGCTCTGCATCACTGAAAAAAACGGACCAATGAACGAGGCGTCCGTTTTCCCGGGAAACAGCCTCGTGCGAGTCGACAATCGGAAAGGCGGCTGAGCGCACACCTGAGCGCATAAGCACACACTAAAATCAACGTAGCACCCTTTCCTGACCCGATCAAAGCCCAAAACCAACGGGAAAAGGCATGGGAGAGCTGAACGGGGAGGTTCTGCATCAAGCCAATGGGCCTTAAAGGAAATGTATTGTCCCTGACCGTAGTTACAGCTCCAGACGTAGGCACTGCCGTGCACTTTGGTACACACTGACAGGCTAAAGGACTGGCCCACCTTCTGTTCAACAAAATTGTACAGGGCTGGTACTGCCGCAAAGAAATGACATCTTGGGACTCTCTACCTCGGTTTGGCACAAGCCATCAGTTCTCTGAAAGGTCCACCACCTCAAAAGGGAGGGACTGCAGCACCAGCAACTTATACAGGAGCACATTTAGCTTCTGCACGTTGGATGAGTAGGCACATACTGTTGTCTCTTGGACATGGCTTGGCCAATGGACTGCTGGCAGAATGACTGACTCGGATTAAGAGGAGGAGGAGCATCTGGAGCGACAGAGGATGGGTATGACACACAGGAGGTGGTGGAGCCTTGGCTGGCTGGAACAGGGAGTGGCGTGCCACTGGGTAATGCAGCAGGCTGGACCGCCACTTTGGAGCCAACTCTCCCAGGCCGCTTTATGGTGACGCTGCAAATGTTGACACAGGGCTTTGGGTCCAACATTGGGACCCTGGCCACACTTCGCCTTCTGCCTACACATCATTCATATAGCCATGTTAACCTCCTGCGGATGATTGATGAAAAACTGCCACATCGCAGAGTAGCTGATTTTCCTACCAACAGTCCGCACTAATTCGCTGCTGCTGCTGCTGCCGCCGCCGACTCCAGGGACCCTCTTCCACTACCTCCTGGGAAGGTAGCCTGCCACGCAGCAAGTGGTCTACCCCGAGCACATTTGCCTCCATACTTTCCCCTTCTGCCACCATGCTGACCGCTAAATCTGTCACTCTCCATCACTCCAAGCCTTTAAAAGTGCCCTCAAAACTCACTGATGTCCTCCTCAGGTTCCTCAACAGTGTTTGCTTAAGAAGCCAAAACACTTGCAACACCACCTCCCACGCCACTCTCCTCATCACTACTTGCCCGCCTAGTGGAAGAAGCGGCGAGTGTCTCCTCCACTTCTTGGCTGGGCAGTAGCTGCTGATTTTTCAGATTATCAGATCATCCTCACTGAATAGCGGAGCTGAACCCAAAGCATAAGATATAACCGACAGTTGACTGGGGGTGTTAGATGTCACTTGTGATGAAGTGGATGATCGTGTTAACCAATGGATGACTGCTCTGATGAGGGCAATTCAATGTGCTCCAGTGCGCTTGAAAAATTTTTTTTGAGAGACTGGCCTGCGTGGAAATGAATTGGGCATGGATCAGCCAAGATTTCCACCCACCAATGCCTGATGCATCAGAGTAGATTGATCATGATGCCAGACCAACACTAAAGAAATATGGATAGTGCAAAACAGATTAAAGGGGCTGCTCTCCAGTTACAGACATTCCTCCACATCAGACCACAAGTAATTATTGAGGAAATGCTTTACGTTAATCTTAATTTTTATTAATATTCTTCGGATAAGATATATGTGCCCAAAATCTGTATATGTTCTCTTCATGCTGCTGCCAACTCCTGGATGTGTCTTTCAGGCAATATAAGGGCTCCTAATGCTGCTGCCAACTCCAGTGTCTCTTTCAGTCAATACATGGGCTCCTAATGCTGCGGCTGCTGCCAACTCTAGTGTCTCTTTCAGTCAATATATGGGCTCCCTATGCTGCTGCCAACACCTGGGTGTGTCTTTCAGGCAATATATGAGCTCTTAATGCTGCTGCCAACTTTATTCTTTTGAATTGCCATGAGCACAAGCAGGGAGGAATTCAGTCAATATGGATCTCTCCCTGTGAAGTGTTCTAAAGGGAGGCTGGCAGCTTCCCAGGTGAGTAGCTCTCAAATATTTGTCTGCATTGCATGTCCCAATGTTGGGGACTCAAAATTAAGAGTAGGGACCACACTAAACACAGAGTTCCTTGTCGGGGCAGTGTGGCTTCCACATGTATCTGCAGATATATGCAACCAAATCTCTGTCTTTCCACATAGCTAGACATGTTTGTTGCTTGATATTTAGACGATGAGAGGGTTAAACTGGGTGGTAAATTAGTTCGCAGGCCCTGAATAATAATAATAATTTTGTATAAATAATAGTGATTGAGCTGCTCCCACACCCCTTTATTCAATATATGAGCTCCCTATGCTGCTGCCAACTCCTGGGTGTGTCTTTCAGGCAATATATGAGCTCCCTATGCTGCTGCCAAGTCCAGAGTGTGTCTTTCAGACAATATATGACCTCCATATGCTGCTGCCAACTCCAGGGTGTGTCTTTCAGGCAATATATGAGCTCCATATGCTGCTGCCAACCCCAGGGTGTGTCTTTCAGGCAATATATGGGCTCCTAATGCTGCTGCCAACTCCAGTGTCTCTTTCAGTCAATATATGGGCTCCTAATGCTGCTGCCAACTCCAGTGTCTCTTTCAGTCAATACAAGGGCTCCCTATGCTGCTGCCAACTCCAGGGTGTGTCTTTCAGGCAATATATGGGTTCCTAATGCTGCTGCCAACTCCAGTGTCTCTTTCAGTCAATATATGGGCTCCTAATGCTGCTGCTGCTGCCAACTCTAGTGTCTCTTTCAGTCAATATATGGGCTCCCTATGCTGCTGCCAACACCTGGGTGTGTCTTTCAGGCAATATATGAGCTCTTAATGCTGCTGCCAACTCCTGGGTATGTCTTTCAGGCAATATATGGGTTCCTAATGCTGCTGCCAACTCCAATGTGTTTTTCAGGCAATATATGGGCTCCCTATGCTACTGCCAACTCCAATGTGTTTTTCAGGCAATATATGGGCTCCCTATGCTGCTGCCAACTCCTGGGTGTGTCTTTCAGGCAATATATGGGCTCCCTATGCTGCTGCCAACTCCTGGGTATGCCTTTCAGGCAATATATGAGCTCCCTATGCTGCTGCCAAGTCCAGAGTGTGTCTTTCAGGCAATATATGGGCTCCCTATGCTGCTGCCAAGTCCTGGGTATGTCTTTCAGGCAATATATGGTCTCCTAATGCTGCTGCCAACTCCAGTGTCTCTTTCAGGCAATATATGGGTTCCTTATGCTGCTGCCAACTCCAGGGTGTGTTTTTCAGGCAATATATGGGCTCCTAATGCTGCTGCCAACTCCAATGTGTCTTTCAGGCAATATATGGGCTCCCTATGCTGCTGCCGAATTCAGGGTGTGTTTTTCAGGCAATATATGGGCTCATCATGCTGATGCCACCTCAAGGCTCTGTAATTGTGCTGCTCTGCGATAGCGAATCAAATAGCCATGCCTCTGATCTGCATGTCATACTTCTTTACAATAGTATTTCACTAACCCAGCATGCATCCTATGCATGTTACTGCCAAGCAAAACGTTCTGCAACCCTATGGAGGCTATTATACCCTCCTACTATCTACTATCAGGTTAATCAGGTGGAATTAACAATGCAATTGACCTGAAAAAAGGAGGTAGAAACAGTACTAATATTATGTATTCTTTATTAAAAAAATAACAAGAATCCCCCTATCACCGTATAACAGGCTGTGTGGCAGAACTCCCCATCACCCCATAGCAGACTATGTGACAAAATCTCCCATCACCCTATAGCAGGCTGTGTGACAGAACCCCCATTACCCCATAGCAGACTGTGTGACGGAACCCCATTACCCTATAGCAGGCTGTGTGACAGAACTCCCATTGCCCCATAGCAGACTGTGTGACAGAACACCCCATCACCCCATAGAAGACTGTGTGACAGAACCCCCATCAACCTATAGCAGGCTGTGTGACAGAGCCCCCATCACCCCAATGCAGGCTGTGTGACAGAGCCCCCATCACCCTATAGCAGGCTGTGTGACAGAGCCGCCATCACCCCATAGCAGGCTGTGTGACAGAACACCCACATCACCCCATAACAGGCTGTTTGACAGAACCCCCATCACCCCATAGAAGACTGTGTGACAGAATGCCCCATCACCCCCATAGCAGACTGTGTGACAGATCACCCCATCACCCCAAAGAAGACTGTGTGACAGAACGCCCCATCACCCCCATAGCAGACTGTGTGACAGAGCCCCCTCATCACCCCATAGCACACTGTGTGACAGAGCCCCCATCACCCCATAGCAGGCTGTGTGACAGAACACCCCATCACCCCCTAGCAGGCTGTTTGACAGAACCCCCATCACCCCATAGCAGGCTGTGTGGCAGAACACCCATTACCCCATAGCAGACTGTGTGACGGAACCCCATCACCCTATAGCAGGCTGTGTGACAGAACCCCCATTACCCCATAGCAGACTGTGTGACAGAACCGCCCCCCCATCACCCATAGCAGACTGTGTGACAGAACCCCCATCAACCTATAGCAGGCTGTGTGACAGAGCCCCCATCACCTTATAGCAGGCTGTGTGATAGACCCCCCATCACCCCATAGAAGACTGTGTGACAGAAAGCCCCATCACCCCCATAGCAGACTGTGTGACAGTGCCCCCCATCACCCCATAGAAGACTGTGTGACAGAATGCCCCATCACCCCATAGCAGACTGTGTGACAGAGCCCCCCCATCACCCCATAGCAGACTGTGTGACAGAGCCCCCATCACCCCATAGCAGGATGTGTGACAGAACACTCCCATCACCCCACAGCAGAATGTGTGGCAGAACACCCCCATCACCCCATAGCAGGCTGTGTACTCTGTGCCAGCTTGTGGCCGTGCATCGCCACGCCCTGTCCCAGCCTATGCCACACATGCTCCCCTACCTGATTGGTTGGGGGCAGGTTTATGTGGGGTGGGGGTGAGGGGCAACAAGATTACTGACCTCCTGACCAATCTTATTGGGTGAGGGGAGGGCTAAAAGCTGGTTGATGGACTGCTCAGAATCCTCACCCTATAGCAGACTGTGTGACAAGATCCCCCATCATCCCATAGTGCACTATGTGACAAAACTTGGGAACTTGCAAAATGGTGGTAATAACAGGGCAATTGACCTGAAAAAAACGGTAGAAACAGTACTAATATTATGTATACTTTATTAAAAAAAATAATAAGAACCCCCATAACCCTATAACATGCTGTGTGGTAAAATCCCCCATCACCCCATAACAGACTGTGTGACAAAATTCCCCATCCCCCTATAGCAGACTGTGTGGCAGTACAGGGGGTCATTCTGCAGTTGCCCAATTTGCTCCCCTATGCTGCCCCTGCCACTTACAGTATACAAGAAAATAAGGGAACACTGCCAAGGAAATGAGCAGCATGTTTCAATGGCTTTTAAACAGTAAAGTATCTCTAAAATATGAAGCTCGGAAAGAGTTGGCCTCAACCTGTCTGAAGGAGATATGAAACATGGCCGCCTTGAATATGTCAAACACTCGAACTGTTGATTTGAGACTTTCTGGACAATCTCTTGTCGAATTAGATATTCAGTTTATTCCAGTGGCCACACCTTCCAAATAGATAACAGCTGGCTGTCAGTTTGACTCTTGGCATCATCTCTGGTCTGAATATATATATTTAAACAACAGACCTGCCTGCTTAGTGTAACATTCAGTTTGCAATGGGAGGGACATTGGGATCTGTAGAGTTATTTTTATTTCAAATACTCAAAAGAAGAAAAAGCAACAGTGACATTCATAGAAGAAAACATTTCACCTCAAAGCCTGGTAAGCCCATGTTGTCAAATGAAAGTCACCTGCCAGGAAGCGGGTTTAACCCCCGGCCCCATTACCTGCCTCCCCAGAGCTGGCGGTGGGCAGAAGAGCCTGCTGATCGTGTGGGCTGTGCTGGCTGGTAGCCTTCAGGACCACAACCTGGTCTATTAGCCCCATTCCATTTTTTTAGTAAAAAAAGTAAAAACCCTATAACACGCCAAATGGTTGCACCATCTGAAAGCCTAAAATTGTGAACATAGGTGAAGGTGAAAATCATCCATCTGCCCCCCAAAAATGGGAGCACCACCACATTTATAAATGTAATCAAACAATTTTATTCTACACAATGCACTGATTAAAAACATCATTTAAAACAGAGTGCCCCCTGTCCCCCATACATAATATGCCCAATTAATAGTGGATGATTATAGAAAAATGCTAATGCAATATACAAAATAAATATATCTCATAAATTTCGTTTTTGTGCTGTCACAAAAGTGTGTGTGTGTGTGTGTGTGTGTGTGTGTGTGTGTGTGTGTGTGTGTGTGTGTGTGGGCTTATATAACAAAATCAATCAATAATACATAAATAATAAAGAATGTATGCCCCACAAATGTAGCCCAAATAATATATATATATATATATATATATATATATATATATTATACATGTAAATATATTATACATGTAAATAATAAACAATCACGAATAATGTGAACACAATAATAAACCAACCTACTGAGTCAAACCTATAAAGAACCTATAATAATTGACGCCAAAAAGAATGTGAAAAATAGGCTCGATTCAGAGAGACACAAAAAAACTTTCGGTTTGGTGCCGACGTCGTAACATTTTCAAAATTTCCGGCTCTCGTATGAATGTGCGAGCGATTCCAAGCATGCTTCGTAAACCTTCCGTCGAGCGTCCGTGCGCTCGTATGCCAGAGTACGCAGACGAGGATGTCATTTTCATTCGTGAATTTTCAGATTCCATTTTCTCAACTAACAACGTAGCCTTTCATTTTTGCCCTTTTCCCATCGTATCCTCACACGAATCCTTTCAATTTCCCGCTACATCCTGCTTCACTTTTTCCCAAAGTATTCGTCCAGACGAAATTCTTACGATTTTGCGCCTGCGCACTACAAACTTATCTCATTAAAGTGCTCGCATACATAATTTCACTCCCATCACTTATCATCCAAAAAAACTCACCCTAACCACTTAGCGCTATCCTGCCTTTTCCCTTGAGGTCCCTTAAAGCTCACCCTAACCACTTAGCGCTATCCTGCCTTTTCCCTTGAGGACCCTTAAAGCTCACCCTAACCACTTAGCGCTTTGGTTCTTCTTCCATTTTCACACCCTAAAACTTACCCAAATCACTTAGCGCTTTGGTTCTTCTTCCATTTTAGGTCCCTAAAACTTACCCCAATCACTTAGCGCTTTGTTTCTTCTTCCATTTTAGGTCCCTAAAACTTACCCAAATCACTTAGCGCTTTGGTTCTTCTTCCATTTTAGGTCCCTAAAACTTACCCAAATCACTTAGCGCTTTGTTTCTTCTTCCATTTTAGGTCCCTAAAACTTACCCAAATCACTTAGCGCTTTGTTTCTTCTTCCATTTTAGGTCCCTAAAACTTACCCAAATCACTTAGCGCTTTGTTTCTTCTTCCATTTTAGGTCCCTAAAACTTACCCAAAACACTTAGCGCTTTGGTTCTTCTTCCATTTTAGGTCCCTAAAACGTACCCCAATCACTTAGCGCTTTGGTTCTTCTTCCATTTTAGGTCCCTAAAACTTACCCAAATCACTTAGCGCTTTGGTTCTTCTTCCATTTTCACACCCTAAAACTTACCCAAATCACTTCACGGACATCACAATCTTGATTTAGAAATATGTCATTGTCCCCTTGTTTTTTGTAAATGTATTTGTGCAAATAAATGGGACACCATTTTTTTTTTTTTTTGGTTTATTGCTCAACTGGCATTTTTTTTTTAAATATTTTTGGCAACTTTGGCCAAAACATTTTACAAACTATATACAATTTTTTTTTTTGTTAATTAAAATATATACAATCAGATATTTTTAAAAACATTAAAAACTATATACAATATAAACTATTTAAAAAACAATAAAACTATATACAAACAACTTTTGGGTTTAACCAATAAAACTATGTACAATTTAAAATTTTAAAAAATATACAGGGCCAGGAACCAGGACACTAGTCTTCCTCTTCTGTTGTCCCCAACGTGTCCTGCATCGCCTGCAGATCGGCCACCAACACAAGGACCCTCCGATTCATCTCAGCAAGTCGTTGTCGTGTGGTCCCTTGCAAAAAATCAGACAAAAATATTATTGGGAGAACAATACATGTTTCTCACCTGTGGATTTAATGTATTTTAGTAAACAAATTCACTATAAGGCACATATGTCATTACTGAAAGGAATTAAGGTTATGAAGTGGCCACAGGTCATTAAGCTAATTAAGTGGCCACAGGTCATTCTTATCTTGGCATTGACTAGGGCATTATGTTTTTTGGGGTTCATGTGAAGTTAGACAGAAATGGCAATAATGCCATGACTACTTACTTGGTTGGTGGCCGAGAGATGGCTCGTTGGGGACAACACCCTGAGTTCCTGGTTCCTGGCTCTGCTGTGAAGAAGTGCCTGTAGAAACATGGGCCAAATGGTTAGTTTGGATGTCTGATTCAGCAGTCCTCAAATGTTTTTAGCTAAGTCTGGGTCACATCACTCACCTTCTCCAGGGTCTTGTGGGCTCCTATCTGCTGCCTCCTCACCCACTACCTCACCCGCAACCGAAGCATCTACAAATACAGAATCAAGGATTCAGTTGGGTGATCTCAGGAGCTAGCATGTATATGTTTTGGCGTAGACATGAAGAGTGACATACCAGAGGATCCCGCATGCGTGGCAGGGTACGACTGCCTGCCCACGCTGTGCCGCCCACAGAGGAGGGGTCGGCCCGTCGCCCTGGAGATCCACCACCTTCACTCCCAGCTGCAGAATCATGCAGCACTGGTCGGCCTGTGCGCCTCCGGGTGCGGCGAATTCTGTAATCCATTTCCAACACTACCAAAGAGAAGGCATTATAAATAAAAGGCCTAAATTCTGTCGTAGTTACATCTTGCATGCAAGCGCTATGTACTTACTTGGGAAATGTATCCCGAAAAACCTCCGCACCCGGGGCATGTGCAGTCCCTTCAGGTCCGAACAATGCTGCATGATCTGTGTGTGGGTGAAGGTGGTGTCGGTCTGGTGTTGGATCTCCGAGATGATCTCCAGGGCGACGTTTCGTTTCTCAAACGAGTTGGGCAGGTAGTCGTACCTGCGCTCCAGCATGGTCTACAAAACAGAAATCAAACATAGCAAGAACTCAGAAATGCATATCTAGAAGTGGCAACAATACATTCTTTGGTTCAATCACATGAACACATACACACACACACTTCTAGCCTAAGTTAACTTTCAAATATGGCAGCACTGTCGTTTGGCACGTGTGTGGCGTGCGCTTGGGTGTGCATGTAGTTGAACCAAATCTTTAAAGAAAAAATATTACTTATTGCGCATCCTTAACATGTAGAGCAGCATTTACCAATCAAAGCAAAGTCCTTAAAAGACACTTACGAGCATGATGATCTCTTCTTGTTGGCGGGTGAAGATAGTGGGCGCCATCTTTCTTCTTCTTCTCGGCAGCAGATAAGTACGGCCCCAGCGGTTTCCGGGTTTCGCCCGTGTGAACGGCCGGACGTGCGTGTAAGCGAACGCGTAGGCGTCACACGCCGGATACCTTATTTAAAGGTCCCTGCACACACAGCTCATTCTCTTTGAGAGTCCACCCAAAATGGCACCAAAAAAAAAGATTGCACAGAAGAAGCAGAGCAAGCAGGCTGAGCAGGCCGAGGGTCCGCAAACCAGGTCGCAAGAGCCTAAAGCCAGACTAAGGGCTAGCACCAAGGCTGCTGCAAAAAAGGAGGTTGCAGCACCAACACAACCAAAGAGCAAGCTAATCAAGGCTGGCAAAACTCAGATGGGTAAGAGGGGACGAAGCCACACCCCACCCTGCCCCACATCACCCCCCCCACGTGGCACCAAGGCCATAGGCAAAGGCCAAAAACACAGGGCCCGAAGCCGCAGCAGGGGCCGAACAAGGTCAAGGTCCAGAAGCCGCAGCAGGGGCCCAAGGCGCCGCAGGGGCCAAACAAGGTCAAGGTCCAGAAGCCGCAGCAGGGGCCGAACAAGGTCAAGGTCCAGAAGCCGCAGCAGGGGCCCAAGGCGCCGCAGGGGCCAAACAAGGTCAAGGTCCAGAAGCCGCAGCAGGGGCCGAACAAGGTCAAGGTCCAGAAGCCGCAGCAGGGGCCCAATGCGCCGCAGGGCCCAAACAAGGTCAAGGTTCAGAAGCCGCAGCAGGGGCCCAAGCCGCAGCAGGGGCCAAACAAGAACCAGGTCCAGAAGCCCGAAAAGCCACCAAAGGCCAACTGCCCCCTCCCCCCCCGCACGTGGCTCAAAAGCTAAGGGAAAAAGTGTGAGCAGATATGCCTCACCCCAGGCAACCACCTCCAAGGCCCCACAGACCAAGGCAACCACCTCCAAGGCCCAACACACCCACAGGGCTCCAAGCAGCACCTCCAGTTCGCCAAGACCCTCTGTTGCTCGCCCACATTATCCTCCGGCACAGGTTGGCATGCATTCCCCCTATGCCACATCTACACCTGCAACTTCAGGGTCCACCCAGCCCCGAACACCCAGTCCCTTCCCAAGTCCAGTAAGATCAACAGCCAGCCTCCAGTCGTTGAGGTCTCCTCCATCCCCCCCGGCCAGAATGTCACCCCATTTGCCACCAAGCACTGAGGAGCCACAACCACCCCGAAGAGGGCGCAACTTGCGCAGAGGACACTTGGGTGGCCATTTTGCAGAGTCCCAAACTCTGGCATTGGCTACTGGGCTCACCTTACATTTTGATGAGCTATATGGCAGGAAATCAAAACACACCAGTAAACAGCGCAAAACTGAGATTTTTGAAGAACTCACCAGGCAAGTCAATGCCGCGGGTGAGGAACGTAAAGATATGGACCAGATTCAACGTAAGATTTCGGACCTAAAATATGCAGTGCGGAAGAAAGAGAGTCTAAGGAGGATGCACAGGTACATAGGTCAGGTTTGGGTTGGTATTATTCTTGTCTCTCCATCAGTGCGCTTAATTATGCTTACTATGTTTTTCAGCGAAACAACTGGCGGAGGTTTCCCAACAAAAATGCGATTTACACCGGCTGAGGAGATGGTGCTGTCCTTATTACATCCCGTGGCCTTAGAGGGACACTCGGCCCAGCAGGACACCGACAACCCACCAATTCCTGCAGGTTAGTAATGTGTGAATGACCCCACAAATGTATGGAAACATACACATAGGCAGCAAGGGCTAGTTAAACACATGGCTGTAGGGGGTGGCAGCAAGGGCTAGCTAAACACATGGCTCTAGGGGGTGGCAGCAAGGGCTAGCTAAACACATGGCTCTAGGGGGTGGCAGCAAGGGCTAGCTAAACATATGGCTCTAGGGGGTGGCAGCAAGGGCTAGCTAAACACATGGCTCTAGGGGGTGGCAGCAAGGGCTAGCTAAACACATGGCTCTAGGGGGTGGCAGTTAAACACATGGCTGTAGGGGGGCTAGTTAAACACATGGCTGTAGGGGGTGGCAGCAAGGGCTAGCTAAACACATGGCTCTAGGGGGTGGCAGCAAGGGCTAGCTAAACACATGGCTCTAGGGGGTGGCAGCAAGGGCTAGCTAAACATATGGCTCTAGGGGGTGGCAGCAAGGGCTAGCTAAACACATGGCTCTAGGGGGTGGCAGCAAGGGCTAGCTAAACACATGGCTCTAGGGGGTGGCAGCAAGGGCTAGCTAAACACATGGCTCTAGGGGGTGGCAGCAAGGGCTAGCTAAACACATGGCTCTAGGGGGTGGCAGCAAGGGCTAGCTAAACACATGGCTCTAGGGGGTGGCAGCAAGGGCTAGCTAAACACATGGCTCTAGGGGGTGGCAGCAAGGGCTAGCTAAACACATGGCTCTAGGGGGTGGCAGCAAGGGCTAGCTAAACACATGGCTCTAGGGGGTGGCAGCAAGGGCTAGCTAAACACATGGCTCTAGGGGGTGGCAGCAAGGGCTAGCTAAACACATGGCTCTAGGGGGTGGCAGCAAGGGCTAGCTAAACACATGGCTCTAGGGGGTGGCAGCAAGGGCTAGCTAAACACATGGCTCTAGGGGGTGGCAGCAAGGGCTAGCTAAACACATGGCTCTAGGGGGTGGCAGCAAGGGCTAGCTAAACACATGGCTCTAGGGGGTGGCAGCAAGGGCTAGCTAAACACATGGCTCTAGGGGGTGGGTTTGTTGGGAGTGCTCACTTTGACTAGGGTGTGTCATGTGTGTGGCATGGTAATGTGCACATTGACACCCACATACATGATGTTTAAGTTAATTTCAGCAAAATATGTCACTTAGGAGTGGAGAAAAGGAATGGGTGCTATGTATTAATTGACAAGCACACGCCACACTAACATCTTTGGCTGTTGGTCAATTTGGTAAGAGCTGGGTTAGTTGGCCAACTGATTAAGATGGTTTGCTAGAAATGTTTTATGCCATACAATGTTCCCCACCAGAATCATATTGTAAGTGTTTTTTGCCACCTTAGTGTGTTAACTTCATCGCCTTAAAGGGATGTGGCAACTCACACATCAGCCATTAGTTGCATGTTTGTTTGGAGACACATGAACAATGGGTCTAGTCTGGTTTAACAATCCATGCACTAATGTAATGGCATTCCTAGTGAATGCCAAGTGGCCACGTTGTGGGAGGGGCCCTTACTGCTTGGCCACGTTTCTTTTATTACCATATGTGTTCTTAAACATAAACTATGCATAGTTGTGTGTTTTCATAGCTCTTTTTCTTCTGAAGCAGGACAGCATCATCCCTCAGCTAGTGGGGACTCCTCTTCCATGTTACCGCTGCCGTCTTCTTCCGCGCTGCATAGGACCCAGGATCCGATGTCTACGGTAAGTGTATTTTGATGCTGTTGTGTATGCATGTAGGTTGCCATGTTTTGCTTTCGTGGTTTTTATAGGTATTCCCCACACTGAACCTGTTTTTTTTACATGTCCCCAACAGAGCCACACACTGATGGAGCAAATCCAGGAGCAGGAGGAAGATGGAAGCTTCATAGGAGATTCGGAAGATCTTCCCCTGGGACAGAATCTGCAACTGTCCCAAAATGTGTCTCCGCCAAATCCACAGCAGCAGAGTGAAGCTGGCTGCATGCTGCCTGCACATCGTGGGCAGCATGCAGAGACAGACCCTCCAGTCCCCAGTTTCAGATCTGCTGCTGAGGATTTGGCGAGCAGACCTGTGGCTGTTGGGGGTCCTCGAGCAACATCATCTGCACGCCCCACAACCCGGGGAATTGGGCGGCGTACTCAGCAACGTCGCCCAGTTTCCCAGGGGAGGGGCGTGCAGATGATGGAGTCAGCATGGCACCAAGAGAGGCGGCTTTTTCGTCGGCAAAATCAGCAAAATCAGGAGCATATTAGGGGCCAATTAGAGTCCCTAAATACTACCTTCAGTGCCGTGCTGACTGAATTGAGGACCCATAACAGCCACATGGCCAACTTGACTTCAGAACTAAGGTCAGGCATGGCCGAAATGCACACTAACCAAAGACACATTTTGGAACAGTTGCAGATTCTGAATGCCACACAGGCCCAGGTTATGCCCCCCCCCCCCACCAAGTGGGCCAACCTGGGTTCTATGGGCATCACCCATATTAAGGTGTGTTTGGCGTGAATCTGGTCCATATCTTTGAGATACATCCCCACTGGATTGACTTGTCTTGTGAGGGCTATAAATCTCATATTTTGCGCTGTTCTTGCTAGTTTGTTTTTGATTATCCCCCATATAGCTCATTCAAGGCCTGAGGTAGCCCAGTAGCCAATGCCAGAGGCCAAGACTCACTGAATCGGCCACTTAAGGTGTTGCGCGGCTGCCATGGCCACAATAACATTTGTGGTGGCTCCTCATGTTTGGCGGCATGATTGGGTGACATTCTGGCCTTAACAACTAAGACCTTGGACCCTGGCTGTGATTGTACTGGATTTGGATTGGGACTGGGTGTTCTGTTTTGGGTGGCCCACTGACTTACAGGTGTAGATGTGGCATAGCTAGGTTTGCTTTCAACCTGTGTCTGTGGAAAATGTGGGCAAGCAGGAGAGGGATTTTTTTTGTGCAAATTCATTTTTTAAAAAATTTATTGAACATAATTGCATGTACATGTCTGGTCCCCAAGTATGTGAGGGGCACTCAGATACTATTCTGTTTGTATCACATTTTACCTTTACCTTTTACGATGTAGTAAACATTTTTGTTTCACCAAGCTCATGTCTGTGTTGTTTTGATTGAGAAATATGAGTTCAAGTTGTCACCAAAACAAACAATAACCAAGGTCTACAAATAAATACTCACACATACCCGTGTTTTGTTTTGGTTGGGCAAATTCATTATTGTTTACTTAATAATGAAATGAAACATAGCAAAACAAACCAAATAAAAATAACAACCAAATACAAAAAATAACAAATACAAAATTAGGAAAAATGTGTGGCTATTAAATTTGCCCGCACGGCTTGCCCAGACGCACTTGGCTGGCCCACATAGGCGTCGTCTGCCTCATCGGAGGGTGGAGAGGGTGGGCAATCCAGATATCGGGGGACCCTTTGCATAATAGCTAAATTATGGAGCGCTGCACATGCCATTATGATGTCAATGACCTTTTTGGGGTCATACTGCAGGGAGTCCCCAGTGTGGTCCAAACATCGAAACCGGGTCTTGAGGAGTCCAAAGGCCCTCTCCACCACTGCCCTGGTCTTTCTATGTGTACGATTATAGGCCTCTTGTGCTGGAGTCTGTGGCCGGAGGACCGGAGTCATCAGCCACGGCAGTAGTGGATACCCCAAATCTCCTAAAAAATGTAAACAAAAAAAAAAAAACAGTAAATCATACATTGCCACGCAACATTCCTACTCCAATAAAAATAAAAGAGGTATGTGACATTGTCACACAAACATGAGCATACATATTGCAGATGCAAAAACCAGAATTAAAAAAATGTGATAGATGGTGGTCCAAAGTAGGCAAATAATACTGTGGATGCTGGGCAATCAGCCAGACTGTTAGCAGCTATTGTTGCCTGTCTGTGCTGCAGAACAATGTTTTATGGGATAAGTTGACCTGAACCATTTTCAGTCTTGGCTTAGTCCAAAACCGGTGTAAGCCGGCCCCTGCACTTTATCCCGCTCACCTCTACTCAGTAAGTGAAATGCATGTAAGCAAAGATGGCGCAGACTCTCTGGTAAAGTCAATAACCGATTTGGATCTTAAATTGTTTGGAAGGCGGTTTCAGACTTTGCCTCGCATTACACTTATTAATTAAAACAATGCAGGCCAAACAATTTGGCAGCCTATGTAGTTTGTATAATGTAATGGTTCCAGTGGGGTTACACATGTTCACAAGGTGATGGGCAAGCCAGCGTTTAGGAAAGGTTAATACAACCAAAATCAAAGCCATACATATACAATCCAAATCGGTAATTTGAGGCAACTTACCAAGGAACCATGCACCCGCAAATTCCCCTGACTCAAACCGGCGGAATAATCCTGATCTGCGCAGGATGTAGGCATCATGGGCTGAGCCAGGGTAGCCTGCCAGGACGCTCAGAAAACGCATGTTCTGGGCCACCACTGCTTGCACATTCAGCGAATGGCCCATTTTGCGATTTCTGTGTAAAAAGGAAACATAAACAACCAAAAAATAACGATTAGGAAACAAATCCAACGCACACTTCAAACAGCCTAAGTCAAAATGTAACATCCAGAGAAATAACACTAAACAACTACGTTACATTTAAGTGGGCAACAAAAGAAGATCAATGTTTGAGCCTTGACAAGGTTGAGTTACTAGTTTTATTTTAAGCACACTTACAAATGTTTTACTTGGAAATAACTAACTTTTTTAGTCCTGTAAAAATAAGGGCCATTGTTGCACATACACTCTTGGCAAGGAGGGAGCATTAGCAAGGAGGGAGTGATTGCAATGAGGGAACATGTAAAGCAGAGAGTATGAACCTAGAGGGACTAATCAAAAGGAGGGACTATTGGCAATGAGAGTTACTAAAAATGGAGACATTAGTCACAAGGATGCATTTCAGAAAAGGAGGGACTATTGGCAATGAGAGTTACTAAAAATGGAGACATTAGTCACAAGGATGCATTTCAGAAAAGGAGGGACTATTGGCAATGAGAATTACTAAAAATGGAGACAGGCCCAAGGATGCATTTCAGAAAAGGAGGGACTATTCCCAATGCGGACAAAAAATAATGTGATTGGGCAAAGGAGGGACACACAAATATTTAGATACAATGGAAGCCAAAACTTGCCTGTATATATACTCGTCGCTTGACGGAGGGACCAGGGCAACGTGCGTGCAATCAATTGCACCCATGACATTGGGCATGTCGGCGATGTTATAAAATGCCAGCTTAATGGCGTTTCTGGCTACCATATCCTCAGGGAAACAAATATATTTCCGAGTTATGGTAGCCATGCCTTCCAAAAATTTGGATAGCGCGCGGCTCAGCGTAGGCTGTGAGATCCCCACGGAGAGGGCACCCAGCCTCTGGAACGAGCCGTTCGCCAAAAATTGCAGGCAGCCAAGCATCTTGGTCATACCTGAAATTGCTTGCCCCTTCCTTGTGGTGCGGGCTAACCATGGCCGCAGCTCACTATACAGTTTATGGAGGGAAGCGCGATTAAGCCTGGTCAGCTCGAACAGCTCAACGTCATGCATGGAATTGATGTCCATGCGTCGCCGCTGGTGCAATCTGGTCTCTGCCCTCCGGACGATCTCAATGCCCATGAGTTGCAGATCCTCATGCTCCTCAAAGGCAGTAGCCTCGTCCATGGATGGCTCGCGCTCCCGTAGTCAAAAAGGTGCCGGGAATGTTTTGGCCCTGAAACGAATTTATGAGGTCTGGGACCATCGGCAATCAGCTCTCTGAATTAATCGCAAGCCCATTGCAATAACGAAAAATTTCTGAACGGACGAAACATTTCCGATTTGGTGGGAAAAAGCTCCCGAAGTAACGAAAAACTTCCGATTTTGTCACCATTATCGAAAGAGCATATACGCATGTTCTCGAAAGTTCGTGCGAGTGAAAAATGTACGAAAAAAAGCAAAAAAATGACAAACACCCACCAAAACTTTCACAGACAGCTACGAATGTCCGGACGAATGTTTCTTTGAATCGAGCCTAATATTACGAAAGAGCCTCTCATAGAAATAAAGGTATACACCTCACAATAAATGATAAAAATTCATGTATAACAAACTTTGTGAAACACAGTAGATAATCATAAACATAACCATAACTTATCACCTATCACCTGTCTGCTCAAGATGGGTAACAGAAATAAAAAAAATTAAAACATTAGAAACCCATGCCGACATATATGGTACCATTGTAATCTGGAGAAATTGGGCTTTTACATGCAATATGATTTTCTTGAAAAAAATTGCATTTTTTTATTAAAAAAAAATTGACAAAGTTAAAAAAATATTTTTTTATTCTTTTAATATTTTTTCTACCAAAATATTATGAATGCACTGAAACAAACACCACAAAAAATATGATTTTCTTGGAAATCCCTGAAAATTCCTGAAAAAATTACAGTCAAACATGCATAGTGCAAAATAGTAAAAAATACCATTTTGTGATTACTCACCTGTAAAATGGTTATTACAAGTATGTCACACACCCCGCTTCCGAATATTCATGACACTTGGGTAACTGTCCTGTAGAGGGCGATCTTGCAGAGATGACATGAAAAAAAGGAACCCCTCCCAGTCCATAAATACCTGGGACCTCCCACCATTCCCCAGTATAAGACAGCAGTAAAGGGACCAAGAAGAGCCAAATGTAAACAGCAAAGAAAAAGGTTCACCATATAAAGGATCCCAGAAAACCAAAAAAGGGCGGGATGAAGCGGGGTGTGTGACATACTTGTAATAACCATTTTACAGGTGAGTAATCACAAAATGGTATTATTCCCAGTATGTCACATGCCCCGCTTCCGAATATTCATGACACTTGGGACATCCAATAGCAGTGCCCATAACGGGTGGGGATCCCAAAAAGGCAATAATGCAAACTTAAACTACTGCAGCTTGCAGAACTTTGCGGCCAAAAACAGCATCCGCTGAGGCCCGCACATCAACCTTATAAAACTTGGAAAAAGTATGAACAGAAGACCAAGTAGCAGCCTTACAAACTTGTTCAACAGAAGCCTGATGCTGAAAAGCCCAAGATGCTCCAACAGCACGAGTAGAATGAGCAGTAACACGAAAAGGGGGAACCCTTCCCTTGGCAGAATAGGCCCCAACAATGTCGAATCCAATTACTAATGGAAGACTTAGCGGGCACCAGACCTTTCCTGGGCACGGAGGGCACCACGAAAAAGGCGTCCGTCTTACGAAAAGGAGAAGTAGCCACCAAATAATATTTCACACATCGAACCACATCCAAAGAATGTAAGGTCCTCTCCTTGTCATTACTAGGCTTAGGACACAAGGAAGGGAGAACTACATCCTGATTGAGGTGGAAGGCCGAAACCACCTTAGGAAGGAAATCCGGCTTAAAGCGGAAAACTACCTTGTCCAGGTGCCTCTCAAAGTAAGGAGCCTGAATAGACAGGGCCGCCAACTCAGAGACACGCCGAACAGAGGTAATAGCCACCAAAAAGGCAACTTTCTGAGTGAGCAGAGAAAGAGCAATATCATGCACCGGCTCAAAAGGGGGCCCCTGGAGAGCCGACAGAACCAAGTTTAAATCCCAAACTGGCAGCAAGGGCTTTCTAGGAGGCCGCACATGAGTAACCCCCTGGAAAAATGTCTTAACCAGGGGATGAAGGGCAAAAGACCTTTGAAAGAAAACCGCCAGGGCAGAAACCTGCCCCTTCAAAGTACTAAGCTGGAACCCCGAGTCCAGACCATGTTGAAGAAACTCCAGAATTCTGGGAATAGAAAACACCCTACAAGGCAAGGTCCTAGCCTCGCACCAGTTAATATGAGACCTCCGTTAGAGGAAGATCTCTTCCTAGCTCTAACAAGTGTCTGAACCACTGCATCAGAAAGACCTTCCTCCTTTAAGATGGAGGTTTCAGCAGCCACGCCGTCAAAGCCAGCGTTGGTAAATTGGGGTAGCGTAGCTGACCCTGGGTGATAAGATCCGGAAGAAGAGGCAGATAAAACTGATCTACTGCCAGCCGCACAACGTCTGTGAACCACACTCGTCTTGGCCACCTTGGAGCCACCAGAATTGCTGGTGCCCCTTCTAGAGTCAGCTTGCGCACCACTTTGCCCACCATGGAGAAAGGGGGGAACAGGTACAGAAACCCCAGTTCCCTCCAAGCCAGGGACATGGCATCCACTGCCAGGGCCAGAGGATCCTGAGACAGAGACACAAAGGCAGGAAGCTTGTGATTGTGACGAGAGGCAAAAAGATTCACCTCCGGAGTCCCCCACTTGTGACAAAGGGACTGGAATACCTTGGAACTGAGAGACCATTCTCCTCGGCGAGAGGATCTCCTGCTCAGGGAATCCGCCTTCATGTTCTCCACTCCCGGGATGTAAATGGCTGAGATGCATGGGACATTGCTCTCTGCCCAAACAAGGATCAGAGATACCTCCCTGAGGGCACTCCTGCTGCGATTCCCTCCTTGGTGATTGATGTAAGCGACCACTGTCCGATTGTCCGATCGGACTTGAACTGGCAATCCCTGCAACAGAAGAGTCAAGCGAGACAGAACCAACCAAATGGTCCGTAGCTCCAAAACGTTGATAGGGGTATGAGCCTCCCGAGGCCCCCATAACCCCTGGAACTGATGTTCCCTCCAGAAGCCCCCCCAGCCCGACAGGCTGGCATCCGTGGTGACCGTTTCCCAACAAGGGGTCAGAAAGGATCTGCCCTTCAACAGATTGCTTGACACTAGCCACCACTGAAGGGACTGCTGAGCCCGCGGAGACAGCAGACAAGACTGATCCAATGACAGTGGACACTTGTCCCAAGTCGCTAGAAGATGGAGCTGAAGCATCCTCATGTGAAACTGGGCAAAAGGGACTGCCTCGAAGGAAGCCAACATCAGACCTACCAATCTCATCCCTAGCCGGATAGACGGGCGAGGATTGGAAAGCAGAAGCCGAACCAAATCTTGGATCAGAAGAATCTTGGGCTGAGGAAGGAACACCCTGGCCTGAAAGGCATCCAGAGTCATGCCCAGAAACGAAACCTCCCTGGACGGGGAGAGGGAGGACTTGGAATAGTTGATCACCCAACCGAACCTCTCCAGCATGGATACCACCACTCTGGTGTCTAGCTCCGCTTGGCTGAGAGAGGAAGCCAAAATGAGAAGGTCGTCCAGGTATGGTACAATGCGAATGCCCTGGACTCTGAGAAGGGCCCCGCCAATACCTTGGTGAACTCCCACGGAGCCAAGGTAAGCCCGAATGGAAGGGCCACAAACTGAAAATGCTGATCTTCCACCACGAACCTGAGGAATCTCTGGTGTGCCAGGAAGATAGGTACATCCCTGATGTCTATGGACGTCATGAAGTCCCCCTGATGAAGAGAATCGATGGCTGACCGCAAGGTTTCCATGCGAAACTTCGTGAAGCGGATAAACCGATTGAGGAGCTTCAGATCCAAAATGGGTCGAACGGAGCCATCCTTCTTGGGCACTGTGAATAGATTGGAATAGAATCCCAAGCCCCTTTCCGCAAAAGGCACTGGGCAAATGACAGCCATGTCCAGCAGATAACTTACTGCAGCCCGGAGCCCCTGTGAGGCCAGTGGATCCGAAGGCACTCGAGACCTGAAGAATCTGGGAGGAGGCCGGATCTCGAATTCCAGCTTGTAACCGGAAGACACCACTTCCAGAATCCTTTTGTCTGAGACCTCCTGGTCCCAGACCTGGAAGAAGTGCCACCAAAGGAGGTCGGGACCTGGCATTTGTGTACAAGCTCTGATGACTATGCCTCCAGTAAGTGAAGAATGTTGCACATCATAGCTTGTTGTCTGAGAACAATCAAGGACTTGTACTTAAACCAGACCAACAGCCTGGCACAGTTGGAAAAGAAAGGTAGCGGCCATTTAGGAGCTTCCTCTCCCAGCATCTCAGCCATGCTGCTGCCTGGATTTAACTGACATAACTGACAATGCACAGTAACAGGAAGCCTAGCAGCACTTCCTGTTTGCAGGCGACCTGCAAATGCATGAGAGGCCATCTTGTTTTTAAAATTTACCACAGCAAGAGTTAGAAAAGTGCTGCTAGGTAAATGAATTTTTATGTGCAGCAATCTATATTGTCCTGGAGCGGGATGCATATGAGCACTGTTTGTTGTGTTGGTCTGGTTTAAGTCATTTTTTGACTAGCAGCCTCCCCTCCACAAGCATGGCAAGGAGATTCTCCCCCACCCCCTTGTAAATGGGCATTGCAGTCACACTCCCTGTTAGAGGGTAGTGGGAGATACGGCCTCCAGCATGCTCGGATACGCTCACTTAGATTAGCTCTTACACGAGGGGGCCAGAGTGGATTCAAGCACTCTGAATGAATGAGACGCCATATAGCATAGGACTGGGGCGTTTCACACAGTGGGGCACACCCGATTGGGGTACCCAGGGGGCAAGGACCAAAACCCAGAATAGCCAAAATAGGTTTTGGTCCACTTTAATAACAGGGTGCTCAATACAGAAATGCAACCTTTTTTTAGACCTATCCGGACATAACATATACATGTTATTGTGTTAGTGGCTAAAACTCAGGCTAATTAATAGTGTATATCTAAATTAGTAAAACCATCTTGGCTTACAAGCGGGATTCATGTTGAATTCCACACAACACTGGCCAAAAAAAAGTAACACTGGCTTGAGTTTATATTTGGCAGCAGCAGCAGCAGCATTGCGTGTGGTTCCTTGGGCAAAAACACACTTGTTAAGATACACATGTATGCATTAAATGCATGAATGTTTATTATGGTTTAATGTTTCTTAAGGGTGTTTAGTGGCCCACTTGCCTATGTTTGCCCATGTTGCCCAACAGCTTGCATACAGGAGCATCACAGACTCTGACAATATGTGCTTGAATCACCTTTGCGAGAAGATGCTGGGTGAGGTACAAGAAATTATTTTGCTGATGTGAAGCCACTTTTATTAAGTTTGGGCCATGTTTGGACTTATGTTTCATTATGTGACTGTACTTTCATATTCCCATTACCACTTAAAACTGTGAAGGTAAAATGTATTGGCAAAACTATGCCCACAAAGCTAAAATTGTTCAACTTACAACATTGCCATGCCCCATCATGCCCAGTGGACCATCATGGTTTACTACATTCTACAGTAAACCACATTCCCTACATTCAGGGTCTGGCAGCCTGGAGGAACAATTGTTATGGTTGTGGTGGTTGTTTGGCCATTGTGTGCTTGTGTGTTGTGGGCAGGGAAGACACCTGATCCATATAGTGCCTGGAATAAAAATGTTTTGTTGTTGCACCTGCTCGTTGAGTACCTGCAGCAATTCTGCCATTTGAATCCACCTCTCATGGATTGCTGCTCCACATGTTGGTCCTGTGCATGTGCTGCCTGCTGTTGTAGTTACACCCATTGTTCCTGTGCCAGTGCTGTATGTGTTGCCAAAGGATTATTTTCACATTAAATTTGTTGGAGTTGATGCTCAATGCCTTCGACTCTTTGGGACAGTTGTCCGTGACCTTGCTGCCTATTGTATGCATCCTGCATTTGTGTACATATAGTTGCACACTACTGGGTTGTCTTTCTGCCCCCACAGATGCCACCAATGGGGCTAACAAATAAAGAAAAAAGGACCATATGTGAAGACATCATATACACATGCATGGATTTTGGTGTATCTTTTTAGTTTTGCCCATGATACATGTGAGGGGACCCATAATTCATTGACGTGTGTTAGTTATGGCATCCACAAAGTGTCTTGGATGTGTTATGGGTAATAAGCAAATTACTTACCAAGGCTGATCCGGATTCCTGGTTTGCTGGGACACCTGAATCATCGGATGTCTGCCTTACAGATGGTGTTTGGTGTAAGGGCCTGAAACAATGGATCATCCTGGAAAGCAACACACATCCATTTTGATGTTGGTAGTCAAATCTTTAGTAAAACAACATTCACATATTGGAAGTGTTCAAATATTTGTTGTACTGTTATACATTCATGGTTCACACACCTGTGTTTCCTCATTCTGAACGAGATGCAAAAAAATACCAATGCAATTAATTAGACATTGTAAACAACAGCCCGACATTACATACTCATCTCAAAAAACAACTACAAGGACTTTTTTTTAAATATATTAGGTTGTTGTGGCTACATAGAAGAGACATCAGCAACAAAGTTTGGACAAATTAACACAATAATGTGGTAGTCGGCTGGGTGTACTACATAAAACACAATAGCAGACATGCTGTGACAGAACTAGTATTCAAAAGGGTATGCCTTAATATTCGTCTAACCACCAATTTGGAATGAGTCATAACTGACAAGTAGGGAAAGATGACTATATATGTGACTAACGACCAATATTAGTTATCAGGCAAAGACTCACTTACACACCTATGTGTTAAAGGAGTTTATTAAGGACATTTTACTAAGGGCATGTAATGGGTGTATTGCACAGCTATGCTATGTATAAATACACACACACCAAATTAGGACCAAGGTCACTGAAGTGTTTGGGTAAATGTTGAAATTTAAACACAAATCTGTAATATAAACAAAAGCAGACACTGATCAATATCACAACAGCCAGACCAAAATTGAAGGTTCTGCCATTGGTTTAGGATGGCCCATCGTGTCCTTCACTCAGTATGGCAATTTTTAAATATTAACTAAAATAAAGTAGTCAGCAGCCATGTTAGCAGCAAACATAAACAGTTTTTTTGATTAGACAATGAAGATTAAACTTACAGACAGGCTCAGGTTGGCTGGCAGAACAGGTGGCTGTTGGTGTTGCTGGTTGGTCACTGTTGGCTTACAAGCATATGAAAGGAGACCAAGGGTTAACCAAATACATAGCAACAGATAATAACTCATAAAAAGAAAGTTAGCAGCATCTATAAATAGCCAGGTATTGACTACTCCACTTACAGACTGCCTCCTGTTGTCTTGAGTAGCATGTGTGTCCTTGTTGCATAGTGCTGGCTTCCACATTTACTTCCAGCTGTTGGCTGTGATCCGGTTGGGAATCTGGCTCATCATGGCCCTCAAAATCTAATCCTGCATCTGCAGTTGTGCCAGATCACAAAAACAAAGTTTGAGCTACAAAATTTAGGATGGATTTTAATTCATGTTAATTAAAACAATACTTAATTACCTTTCACATAGACTGTAGTGTCATACTGTAAATCCACACCCTGCAGTCAAAATAAAGGTATCTTGTGCTTCAACATGACCTCATATTCACAGTAGCTATTCATGTTTTCTTCTTATTCGTCACACTCAATGAGCAGATCTGACTCCATTTGTTTGGTGGCGGCCCTGCGTAGGGTGTGAGTTTTTTTAGTTGCCGCAGTGGTCCGAGGATGTGCACCAGTGCTATTGAGGGTCTCAGCTATTCCAGGCTATATTTTGAGACACCCACTCTTTCTGAGGTCATGGCTGTTGACTCTGTGGCCCAAGCAAGAGTGACCATTTTGCTAGGGTGAGTACAAACAGCTTGATGTTATCAGCCAGACTGAACTCAGGTTCATGCTTTGCTCCTGTTTCTTGAAGCCCTCCAATGAACCAAGGGCAACATGAGGGGTGTCAAACAGATGTGGATCCTGCTCAGCAACACTGAGGTGTTTGTCATGCTGAACAACCACACTAATTATATCAGGAGCATTTTGGGACACTTTGCCAGCAGCCATGTTGGGTCTGTGTCTAATTCTGCCACCATGTCCTCTAACCATAGCATAAGCAACAGTATGACCTAGCCACGAATGCTCCACAGTGGAAAGGACCAGTGGATGTGTGTTATGCCTAGTAGGTCCTGTAATTCCCAGAAACAGAGGCTAAGGCTACTAACAGCAGCAAGATGTTGGTGTATGGCACATATATGTGAATGCAGGACCAATCAGGCACAGGATGTGGCCTGAGAGGATAAACAATAAAACACTAGGGGTTGTCTGCATGATGTGGATTCAGACAATGAACAAAAGTTAACTGATGCATGCTGTAATGTTTTTATTTTTTTAATGCAGTTTCTCTTTGGCTGAAATCATGGAGGTGTCATATGTGTTTGGATCAGGAAACGCCCAGCAATGCAGAGCTACATGCCAGCCCTCTTCCAACACACCTGCATAGCATTTTTCATATTTGAGCGAGCGTAGGGGAGGAAGATGGTGAACATGTGTCATTCCTGTTTTACAAGCATATTACCAGCTACTTATAAACAATTTTGAATGGTACAAAAAGGTTATTCTGCGATTGTCTTTGCAGTGGCAGTGTGTGTCTGTTTGTTGGGATTGGCCACTACTGTAGTACCCCAGGCAGAGCCATTCTGTGTTTTTTGTGAAATGTCTGTGAGCAAGTCTGTACTTTGTGCCAGCAGTAGTGTTTCCATGTGCTCTTCCAGCTGCTGGTGTAAGCAGATATTGTGCAGCACACTGCAAGAAAGGATAGACTTGGACACCATAAGGTCGATTCACTTTCTTAAATGCACTTATGAATAAAAAAGTGCATGAATGCCTATCATTTTCATATTATCTGGTCCATTTTTGAGCTTTTGAAGGTTGATTCAGAGCCCCTTTCTCACCTTTTTCTTGTGTGAAAATTTCCATTTTCGTTCATTTTTCCCCTCGTCTGATTCAGCAGAGCCTTTATTTCTGCAAGAACTTTAGTGTGAAATGTTTTCATTTTTGCATGATTTTTCGTTTGGTAGCAAGACCTCCATAAAAATGATGAGAAAGGGGCTCTGAATCAACCCTTTGGTGTCTATTTTTGGACATATTAGTGTTTGGGTAAGTGTATTTAAGCCCTTTTGCTATCGTATCTATGGCGTATTTTCCTTGTGTTGTTTTCGCTTTTAAAGTGGACCAACACCCTGCCCCCTTTTTTTTTTGTTTACTTTAAAAATATGTAAATAAACCAGGAAGACCCGAATAACAAAGTTATAAAAAAAAACTTACCTTGTATGTTCCCTCAGCGCGTCGCTAGATTTTAAAAAATCGGCCGCCATCTTAATTTTCCTCCTAACAGGAAGAGATCCTTTGACCTCTTCCTGTTAAAATCGCGCGCATGCGCGGTAGATAGGTGAAGCGCCGCTCGCTCCCGATGCAAGCAGCGCTTCACCTATCTACCGCGCATGCGCGCTCATTCTAATCTAACTGAATGGCCGAGATAGTAAAAGGCGGGGATAGGCCAATGACGTGGCTCATCCCCGCCTTTCAGCTCCTCCCTTTCATCTTTTGCCCTCCGACGATCCGTACAGACACACTCCTCCGATCTTTTACACACCACCGATCCGTACAGACACACACACCTGTTCCATGCACACACACCCACCCCATCCGTGAACACACACCCCCGATCCGTGCACATACACCCCATCCATGCAGACCGACCCCATCCTTGCAGACCGACCCCATCCTTGCAGACCGACCCCATCTTTGCAGACCGACCCCATCCATGCAGACCGACCCCATCCATGCAGACCGACCCCATCCATGCAGACCCACACCCACCCCATCCATGCAGACCCACACCATCCATGCAGACCGACCCCATCCATGCAGACCCACACCATCCATGCAGACCGACCCCATCCATGCAGACCGACACCATCCATGCAGACCCACACCATCCATCCATCCATGCAGGCATCACAGAATTTGCGTGCGCTGTCTCGCCCAACTTCAGAGCAGCTGACCGGGGGGGGGGGGGGCCACGGAGCACGGGCGGCCATACAAAACTTCTGCCCACACACACACAGGGGCAACCGGAATGAAAAAACGGCGTGCTGCACCATTATAAACAAATCATAAACAAACTCACCTGTCCTACAACCAGCACGAGACGAGAGGGAAGGCGCTGAAAATATGAGTGAGTGGAGGGAGGGAGGGGAGTGAGAGGAGGGGAGGCGGAGTCATGTGTCTGCAGCCAATCATGGCTGAGCACAGCTCTACCAATCACAGACAAATAGAGCTGGGAGACGTGCACGCTCCCGAGGACACGCCCGCAGATGACATCAAGACGACACAGAAAAATTGCGCGAGAGAAGAGAGGAGAAGCTCCACGGACAAAATATGCAAATGACGGAAAAGCATGATTGACATCGGACAAGACCTGGAGGGTGGGACTTCCGGCGAGGTAAATATTAAAATTACAGGCGCTGCGAGGAACAGATGGCTCCAACAGTCATCAAAAGGTAAGTGTTTTTTTATATTAAAGCTAATAAAACGATGTTGTTTTGGAGGGTGTTGGTCCACTTTAAGTATATAATCTATGATTACTATAGGCTTGTACATGGTTCACAGCCTTGATTAGGCATGATTCGCTCTTTGGGACAGGCCTATAAAACTTTTTTCACGCTCCACATACGGGCTCTGTTTCCTAGCGGGAGTGTAGGGGTGTGTTGTGCGTGAAAGCGTGATGGAGCCCTACAAGGAATACCTTGCAGAGTAAGAGCATCTGCAGCGTCGCAGCTTACTCTGCATGTGTCTGTTGGACTTTCAACTTCATCGGCTACATGTGGATATTGATCACATGCATGATGTTGGCTATTCAAGCTGGTCCGGCTTGACCGTGTTCTGAATGGCTCTTCATGGCTACCTTGGAGGACAGTTATATATGTTTCCCTGACCCCATGGTAGGCTGGAATGCGGTCAAGCTGGGCATTTACAAGCTGGCCGATATGCCCAAAGTCATGGGTGCAATTGACTGCATGCACGTGGTGCTGGTGCCTCCGGCCACAGATGGGTATCACTACTGGTATGTCTTTGTTTTCCCCTTGCCTCCTTCATTCAATGCAATGTTGACATCTATTTGTAGTTTGTCTAGCTTCCCTATATTTAGTGTGTCTTGGCCCTTGCATTTTATTGACTCTTGTAAAGTGGACCTCAATCCCAATCTCCCTTTTCAACTAGTAGCCCCTTGTTTCCTGTAGCTGCTTCACTCTAAAGTAAGGCAATGTTTGTCCTTTTTCTCACACAAGTTATGACCTCTCACCTTACCCAATCTGCATTTTTCTTACTCACCCAAAGAAGGCAGTCTAACCAGTGGTTGTCCCTTTTTGCTTAGCATCTGTTCTGTCAGTGTAGGTGTGCTTGAATGTTGCTTTGCTTTTGATCGGTGGGCTTTGTGTCTTTTGTGCAGGAACCATAAGATGGGACATTCCATCAATGTCCAATGTGTTGCGGCTCCTGACCTAAGGTTTATGAGCGTGATGGCTGTTTTTCTGGGCTTCACCCATGATGCATATATTCTGCGGAATTCAAGCCTCTATGGCGTCTGGTGAGTTGTCTGGTGGATGGCTACTTGCTGAGTCTTATCATTATTAGTCCTTCATCAGCCTCATGCCGCCTACAAATGGGCACATATGAAGACCAGGGCTGTTGTCGAGCGAGCATTTGGATTACTTAAGACCCAGTTCCAGTGTCCCGACCATACAGGGGGTGCCCTCCAGTACCAGCCACATAAAGTAATTCAAATAATAGTGGCCTGTACTTTACTACTTAATTTTGCCCTCCATAAGGTACCCCAATATCAGGTTGTCTACCTCTTCAGCAATTCTGGATATTCCACAAAATGTTTGTTGGGGCACACAGAGTTCCTCCCTGGTCAGTCTGTCCGGAATCATCTTGTCTTATCTCACTTTATTAATTTGTATCTATTTATGTTGTTCCCTGTGTCATTTTTGTGGTGTCTCTACATTTAAATGTCTATATGTATATTTGGATTTGATGCAAAGCTTGGCCTTTAAAGCGGACCAAAACCCAGGATTTTAACTATCTTGGGTTTTGGTCCTTGCCCCCGGGCACCCTGAACGGGGGTGCCCTGCTGTGTGAGACCCCCCCAGGTCGCTGAACAAACTCACTTCTTCCTGGTCCTACGAAGCATGCAAGGCCACTCGTCCAATCAGCACCCTCAGATTCTTCTTCCAGGAGCTCATCTATCTGCTCACGAGCAGATCTGAGCGCGGTGATGGCCGCATCCCCTGCTACCCTTTAACAGGGAGCATGCCCGCGCCGGCCATTCACAAATGACTGGCGCCCTGCTAGAGGGATGGCAGGGATGAGGCCGCTGCTTGCGCATGTGCTCGTTGGACTAGGAAAGAAGTTGAGTTTATGGGTGACCTGGGGGGCTTAACACAGTGGGGCATCTCAATTCTGGATTTCCCGGGGGGGGGGGGGGGGGGAATCAAGATTTCCGGACTGATCTCCATGGGTTTTTGTCCGCTGTAAGTGTTTTTCTGTAAACGTTACCCCTCTTTTCATGTACTCAGTGAAATTAAACTGAATTACAAAATGATTTATGCTAGTTTTGTTTATTGCTCTCACAAAACTATGACATTTATTTGTAACAATGTGAGCCCATATTCTTAGAATACTGAGATTTCCAAAGACAGAAACAAACTAAATATTTATACCCAATGTGTATTTACTTATTGCTATGGTTGCTGGCCTGGAACATCTGGTAGGTCTCTGGCTTCTCGGAGTGCCACCAGGCGTGCTAGGTAGTCATTTTGTACCTGCCACTGTGCTATCAGTAACTCCCTCTGATGGTAGCTGTTCTGTTGTTCAGCCACCATTGCTTGGAGGTCATGGTGGAGCAGCATTATGTCTCCCCCATGGTTTGGCGGAACTGGGCACCGTTTTGCCTTTTAGCTCTGCTATCTGCTCACCAATCTGTCTCCATCAACTGCACCCGCCTTACCAGAGGCGTGTCTGAGGCCTTTAATCCTCTCCCCTGGGTAGGGACACTTGCAGCTGGAGCTGTACTTGGCCTTTCAACATGTGTTGTGCTTGATGTGGGTTATGGGGAATCCTCGGCAGCAGAGCTGGCCTATGGAGGTGATGGCTACAGCTACTTCTCATGCTCCAGCCGTTGGCCATGCTGGAGCTGTAGATCCAGCTGTGGCAGCAGGGGGAGTGGGGGAGGCAGCTGCTGCTGATTCAGAGGTAGTGGGGGAGGCAGCTGCTGCAGTGGTAGCCGTTGAGGCTGATGTGTCTGAGGATGGTGGGGAGGCAACTGGTGCAGCAGAGGGTGCTGATGCTGCTGTTGTTGTAAAGACAGATACATTGGATCCTCCTCCTTCAGTTCCTGTATAGCAGGTTACAGGGTGTCTGTAGGGCCAGAAAAATCAGTTAACTCTCTGCTGTTTGATACACATGCAGTACCAAAAAATAGGGCTGCATGGGGATCCAGGGGTCCCCACTTATGCCACATGACACTTACCAAATCAAAGTCTTCCATTGCTGCTGTCCTTGAAGACGCAGTTTTTTTCCTGCAATGTGAATAGAGCATAAGCTTAGTCAAGCCCCATACCTTGTGTGGCTAAACAATGGCTAACCCATCTGCTTCCATGTTTTAAAAGTTAGCAAGGTGTGGCACATACACATGCATTAAAATGTAAGTAATTGGGTTTGAGGTGGCATGAGGCACTATTCCAAGATTGGCCTTTTATGGTCCAGCCACAACATTGGCTGGACCATTGTGTGCCATTCTGCCTTTTTTTGCCGTTCTGCTGGTTTGCAAGCTTAAAAATATACAGAAAGGATGTAGCTATGCAAAGTCCGGGTCAACATCAATATCACCAATACCACACAGTCCCTTGCCGTTGTTGACTTCATTTGTTGATTTTTCTCCTCACAGAAAATTTCATGTCAGCAAACTTCTTTTGCTCTTGATCCAAATCCTTTCACTCTGGTCCGGCACTGTTAACCTGCCTGGTGGTGGCGTCCCAGAGGTCGGACTTGACAGCTTTGGGTGTGGCTCTAAAACTGTGTCCATAGAGCTGATCAAAATGGTCTGACACCCCAGTCACTAAAGCCATACATTGGGTATCATTAAACCTGCCACTAAGCGTGCCCCACCGCATGGTCAACATAGGATTGCCCATAATCTCCCTGTGTACTGGGGGAATAGGGGACACCTGCGCTATGGGTGTTGAGCCAGATGCTGAGGGGCTATATTGCTGACTGGCTGGTGACTGGACAGGGCTAGGTGTCTGGCCAGGGTTGGCCATGATGAGCGTGGAGTGTAGGCTACTGGGGAGAGGGGGGTATCCAGATTAGAGATGGCCTGCTGCGGGCCTAGAACCCTGCTGCGTGTGACACAATAAGAAGTTGGGGTGCGAGCTCCATTGGGAAAGGGGGTGCAGGGTGGCTGCTCTGTCTTGGCCTTGCAATTTTCCGTGGCACTGCTCTGGATTGCCCTAGCACTATGGCTAGAACTGGTGTGGCTTGCCCTAGCACTTTGCCTTGCTTGGAGGTCATGGTGGAGCAGCATTATGTCTCCCCCATGGTTTGGCGGAACTGGGCACCGTTTTGCCTTTTAGCTCTGCTATCTGCTCACCAATCTGTCTCCATCAACTGCACCCGCCTTACCAGAGGCGTGTCTGAGGCCTTTAATCCTCTTCCCTGGGTAGGGACACTTGCAGCTGGAGCTGTACTTGGCCTTTCAACATGTGTTGTGCTTGATGTGGGTTATGGGGAATCCTCGGCAGCAGAGCTGGCCTATGGAGGTGATGGCTACAGCTACTTCTCATGCTCCAGCCGTTGGCCATGCTGGAGCTGTAGATCCAGCTGTGGCAGCAGGGGGAGTGGGGGAGGCAGCTGCTGCTGATTCAGAGGTAGTGGGGGAGGCAGCTGCTGCAGTGGTAGCCGTTGAGGCAGATGTGTCTGAGGATGGTGGGGAGGCAACTGGTGCAGCAGAGGGTGCTGATGCTGCTGTTGTTGTAAAGACAGATACATTGGATCCTCCTCCTTCAGTTCCTGTATAGCAGGTTACAGGGTGTCTGTAGGGCCAGAAAAATCAGTTAACTCTCTGCTGTTTGATACACATGCAGTACCAAAAAACAGGGCTGCATGGGGATCCAGGGGTCCCCACTTATGCCACATGACACTTACCAAATCAAAGTCTTCCATTGCTGCTGTCCTTGAAGACGCAGTTTTTTTTCCTGCAATGTGAATAGGGCATAAGCTTAGTCAAGCCCCATACCTTGTGTGGCTAAACAATGGCTAACCCATCTGCTTCCATGTTTTAAAAGTTAGCAAGGTGTGGCACATACACATGCATTAAAATGTAAGTAATTGGGTTTGAGGTGGCATGAGGCACTATTCCAAGATTGGCCTTTTATGGTCCAGCCACAACATTGGCTGGACCATTGTGTGCCATTCGGCCTTTTTTTGCCGTTCTGCTGGTTTGCAAGCTTAAAAATATACAGAAAGGATGTAGCTATGCAAAGTCCGGGTCAACATCAATATCACCAATACCACACAGTCCCTTGCCGTTGTTGACTTCATTTGTTGATTTTTCTCCTCACAGAAAATTTCATGTCAGCAAACTTCTTTTGCTCTTGATCCAAATCCTTTCACTCTGGTCCGGCACTGTTAACCTGCCTGGTGGTGGCGTCCCAGAGGTCGGACTTGACAGCTTTGGGTGTGGCTCTAAAACTGTGTCCATAGAGCTGATCAAAATGGTCTGACACCCCAGTCACTAAAGCCATACATTGGGTATCATTAAACCTGCCACTAAGCGTGCCCCACCGCATGGTCAACATAGGATTGCCCATAATCTCCCTGTGTACTGGGGGAATAGGGGACACCTGCGCTATGGGTGTTGAGCCAGATGCTGAGGGGCTATATTGCTGACTGGCTGGTGACTGGACAGGGCTAGGTGTCTGGCCAGGGTTGGCCATGATGAGCGTGGAGTGTAGGCTACTGGGGAGAGGGGGGTATCCAGATTAGAGATGGCCTGCTGCGGGCCTAGAACCCTGCTGCGTGTGACACAATAAGAAGTTGGGGTGCGAGCTCCATTGGGAAAGGGGGTGCAGGGTGGCTGCTCTGTCTTGGCCTTGCAATTTTCCGTGGCACTGCTCTGGATTGCCCTAGCACTATGGCTAGAACTGGTGTGGCTTGCCCTAGCACTTTGCCTGCCACTACTCTGTGGTGGTGCTGGCTTTGGCTGACTGTGTGCTGGCTTGCGCTTGAAGGGGGGCTGTGGCGACATGGTCTGGCCCAAACATACATCAGAGCATGGCTTGATTCAGCTGTCCTGTCTGTGCGCTTTTTTCCTCCCATCCTGACCTATCTCACACTGGAAACTACAGTGCCAGAGTGTTGACTTCTCAACATGCCAGTGTGCGTGTTATGGAATTTATGCTTCCCTGATATGTAATTGCGTATTCCTATGCAGGTGTTAGCTCTGAGGTGAAGTTCAGGCGTATGCCAGCTTCCAGGATCCACTGGGGTATATCTAATGACACAGGCAGGAGCTCTAAAATGGCACCCTCCCTGTTCACCCGCGAACAGCAGGACACCATTATGCTTGTGAGTACACATGCCTGCATTTGCACGCTAAAAGGAATAGGTATAGCTACTTAGGGTCGAAAGTGCATAGCCAGTCGGGGCAATCACGGATAGCAATTTGGGGGCGCAAGTGAATAGGAGGGCAGAGGGGAAAGAACACCACCATCTGCATCTTATTACAGGTGAGAGCTAATGCGCACATGGGCAGCGTGCAGGGATAGTTTGGCCCAAGGTGGATCTATTGGGGCCTAGCTGGGTGTGGCAGCCAGATACCAGGAGGGCAGCCTAGGTGGTACTAGCACCAGCTGCAACTCTCTAAACAAGGCTGCACAGATACATTCATGCAGAGCTAAAGTGGGGAGGCTATTAACAACCTGCTTAGCTTGACATTTCTCTGCCTTTTCTCCACATTTTAGATGATGATGACCCACTGGTATAACTTTTTGCCCAATATCTATGCCAAGAGGATGTTGGCACTCAATATTGTAGCAAAGCTGGTGGAGGAGAGCAACACAACCTACAACTTTACTCAGCTCATTCAGCATTGGTCGGACCTGTAAAGGAGAATGAAGTCCCGGGTGAGGAGGTTTTTCAGCCTGAACTTTCCAAGTAAATGGCATTACTTTGCTAACCATTCATACCTACTATCAGATTAGGCAGGGCTGTGTGTAAAAGAATGCTATTATCTTCTAGTGTCAGAGTTCAGGTAGAGAGTCAGATTCAACTGGAGGCGACAAGGCCAGCCGATGCTGGCAAGACCTTGGGGAGGTGGAGGCACAGGGGTGCCAATGTCCTCACCCTCCTCTGCAGGTGAGCCCCAAGCTCACTTGGACCAACCTGCATTGGAGGAGGCACAGATGTCGGGCAGAAAGTCTGATGATGGTGGTCACGATGATATGAAATTATAATTTTTTTACCAAAAAAATACTAAAACATTTTATGTTTGCCCATTAGACTATAAAGAGAAATACAATTGTTAAAAAATATATATGAATTAAATATATATTTTATAATCATACTTCTAAAACATTGTTGTGTCTTTATTTTACTGTAATTTTTCCAAGAGTAATGTGAAAATTAGATACATGAGGGCATCCCAAAAAAAGCAAGGAGAAGGAGCAAAGCTGGAGAGAAAAATGGATAGAGGTAAGCACTTAGGAGCAAAGAACAATTGGCACAGCAATACGTAAGTAATCAAATGCCAGGGCTAGGGGCTGAGAAATGGAAAACACTAAAAATGAGAGCCCCGCATATGCGTACAAAAGGTTATACGTATACATTACAGATATGCATACAAAAAACTGGATGAACACACTAAAATAAAGGAGAAAACGGGGAACTAGTAGGACTGGTTTATGCAACAACGAAGAAGGAACATAGTCGCCCCAATGGAGGCTCTGAATCATATGAATGTACTTATAAGCAAAGAAAATACATGAAACGGACAGGCTTTAACACGAAAATGAAAACTAAGATAGAGGGCTGTGAATGGACCTTCTCTGCATCTACCCTATTGGTCAGGCCCAATTTAAGAAGTGTGATTGGCTCAGACTGCTGATCTTTTCAACAATGATTCTGATTTAGAAGTGAACTGCATTTGTTTAGCACTTGTGTGTGTCTGAGTTAGTGAGTTAGATGGTATTTGACGTGTGCATTGTGTGTGTGGTGCGACTACGTGCTGACAGAGTGTTTAACACCAGATTGTCTGTGGCAGATTTGAGTGTTAAGCAAATCCGTAGTCACTTTAGGCTAAATCGTGGTGCTATTTTGGAACTTTACCACCACAACTGCCACAAAATTGAGCCCACTACTGGGCACAGCCACACAGTCCCTGGAGTCCCTGAAATGTGCTGCATATTTCATGAGGTGGACCTGGCCATCTGTGACCTTATCCCGAAATACATCAGGTTCCCATCACATGAGGAAGAGTTCCAAAACATCAACCTGGCATTCTATCGGATGGCAGGAATGCTAAATGTGCTGGGCTTCAATGATGGGATCCATCTGCCACCTCGAGCACAAGAGCTGCACTCTTTTTGATTCCATCATTCTATAATTGTGGTAATGGTGCTGTGTGACAATGATGACTGTGCGCTGTGAGGTTAGGCTTCAAATCAAATGCTGTCCAGATGGCTACTAGGTAAGTATGTGTTCAATGTGTCAGTTCCCTTAAACAGTGTAGCAGGTGAACTGGGGGGGGGGGGGGGTAATGTGTAATCAAGTAATCAAATGCTGTCCGGATGGCTACTAGGTAGGTTTCAGTTCCCTTAAACAGTGAGCAAGAGAACTGGGTGGATGGGGGGAGGGTAATGTGAAAGGAAAATGCAGCAAAGCAGGTAGGAGTATGCATTTGTGTTGCAACCAACATTAACCCATGTGTTTGTATTTAGCTGATAATGGATACAGGCAGAAGACATGGCTCATGACCCCGTGTGGAACACACATACTGCAACTGAAGTGTGCTACCATACTGCTTGCTGTGTGCTACACAATATCTGCATACTCCATTAAATGGAAGAGCACGAGAAACCCAACTGGTTTCTGAAGTCCCAGACATGACTGCAAACAGTACAGAAGACACACAGGCTGGACACAGGCCCGGTGGACACAAATGATAAATTCTTTCTTTCAGTTGTCAAAGTGGCCATGGCCTGCTACAGAAGAATATATGTGTAACCAGCTAAGGCAGACCTTAAATGATGCTCAAATAATGTAGTTGACATACATACTAAAGCTAATACATTTCTAAAGCTGGCTAACAGCTATAGGTAGAGATCCCCTAGAGAGTTAGGGAAGCCATAGACAGGTTAAATGATTAAAAGTTAGAACCGGGGGGCACTTGCGAGTAGCCGGCAGTAATGGCCGCTCCTCACTGAGCAGGGAAATCATACTCTAATACAGCCGCAGTGGTGGCGGTTTCGGATCAGCCCAGCCCGCAGTCATCCCGGGAACACCCGGTCAGCGTTTAGGGGAGAAGGGAGCCGGCTGACAAGCAAGCAGCCAGACCATCTGACATCTGCTGCCAAATCCAAGATGGCGGCTGTGACCTGAACACAGCTGCATGCAGTGAGATTCCATTGTCGCCTCCAGCACAGCAGCAGGGGTTCTGGGACTAACTACCCCCTGCACATACCAGGAGCACCCGGGCAGTGAATGGGGCACAGGGATAGCGGTAAGCCGGCTCACACCCCCAGGCATTTAGCACGCACAGACAGCACCAAGAGGGCAACCATTACAGGGCACATGAGCAGGCTGCAGCCATCCTCCTCTCCCATACGTTCATCAGAGCTGCTAGATTCACAGCCCAAGTCACAGATAGAATCACAAACAGTGTCCCCGGGGCCCCCACCACCATCAACTCCTAACCCTGGAATAAGGGATGCAGAGCTACAAGAATGATTTAAATCTGTATTACATCAGGAGCTGAAAATGGCCACTGAGAAAATATCTGCAACATTTAAAATGGAGCTCAGGGATCTGAGATCCCGCACAACTAAGCTGGAGCACCAAATAACCAACACTACTTCTGTGTTAGAGGAACATGAAACCAAGATACAAAATAATAAACCTGAACTGTCTGTAGCCCACCAGATAGGGGACCTAGAAAACCGGTCCAGACGCAGAAACCTGTGATTTAGGGGACTGCCAGAATTCATCACTGACCTCAAAACCACCATTACAGCCCTAATACAGGAATTAATCCCAGCAATTCCCATCGAACGCCTGGATATTGACAGGCCCACAAATACAAAGTTTACTTGGCTCTAGCCCCATGACACTACAGAAGCGTCGCCAGCTGAAACCATTCATACTTGTTCTCAAATCGCACCAAATAGCTTACAAATGGGACTATCTTCTACATGGGCCGCATTTACGCAGTCACGACTCCAGAGGAAGCTTCTGAACTGCTGGATCGCCTTGGCTTGACCATGCCTGCCGGCTCCTCTACCTCAACGGAGCCGCATCAGGAACAGAGCCTCAGAACCACCCAACGAGATCTACAGACCAGTGTCCCTATCCTGCATCAACACCTTCCGGTGCTGTCAGGGCCACCACCCTGATAAAGGCTGATCATTGCTGGAGGCTCTGACTTTTTGCTGCTGGAGAGGAGAAGGTTCAAGAGACCCATCCTCACGTGAAAACTCTCAGAGTCCTCCTTAGCCACAATTTTTTTTTTTTACTTTTCACCCCTCTATATTGGTACTATGATGTAGTGCCTTAGCCTAGGAAGAGATCCGCTGGCGTTGCTCGTGGGGCACCGCCGGCCTCTGGGGATACTCCAGCCCGCTGGTAACCGGGGCTTAGCAGGCAAAGCCTCAATCCCTGCGGGTCACACCCAACAGTTGGAGGACCCACCCTAAAACACAGTCTAATCCTGACATATTATAGCATGCACCAGAATACAAAGCAGCCCCTCATGTACGAGAACAGCTGCTTAGCAGGTATAATGTGTAATCACAGCATGAGCTATAACCCTCAGTCAAAATTTAGGCTCGGTATGCAGGCTGGATATCCTTAGATTGTATACCAATTGAGGGACCTTTATTTCCCTTTCTATTGGTGATGTTTTTTTAATAATATCCTGATAGGTGGGGTGCGGGGCCTCAGCGGGGGAAGCTGGATGTACGACCTGGGTGACCATGTTCCAAAGCCTTTCTACCTATTTGCCGACTTAGGTGGCTGGCACTGTTGCCTCATTTTCTTCTTGAGGCATGGGATGGGGTCCCCCAGTTTGTTGGGGGGCCCTCTGATGCAGCACTTCGATCGAGTTGGATGAGCTAGGAGTCCTGGCTGGCGTGGCCCTGGAGGTGAGTCCAAGAGCTCCCACAATAAGTTATGACCTGGGCGGGCTGGCATGGGGGGGCCTTCCTGGCAGCCGGGGCCATCCTATATGGTCTATTGAGCTCACATGTTGATCGTTATATATGTTGTCACAGGTTACTGTGGCACTGTCCACTCCATTAAAGTGCCTTTACCTAGGCAAGTTACTAGAAATGTCTATGCCCTGAGTCGCCACAGACTAGATTTTATAGGTTAGCAATCTGGTTTCAAACAACCCCCCTTGGGCTCCCTAGGTGGAGCCTATAGGCCTCGGATAGGCCATATGATAGCTCTCCCTGCCTTCCCCTCCCTGCTGGCTAGTGCCTGGGCCCGAGCCGCTACATATGACTACATAAGCGCAGACACATCTACGCTCAGAGACAACCCCCTATACATACCCAGAAGCTTCCGGTAGTGAGCATACCCCCCCCCCCCCGAAGGTGAAGTATTGACTTGCTTGAAGTCATGAATTCCCCAATGTTTCCACCTTTCCCAGTCCCTTCTAGTGGACACAAATTGGGGTGCGTCCCCACCCTTGACCTTCTGGGGGACGGGTGGCCCCCAAGATTGGCCACCCATCAGGTACCCAAACCCACACCACCGCCCCTTTCAGTTTAACATATCACCACCAAGCCTGATAAGCCAACTTTAGCATTCTTATCCAAGCCCCACCACCCTATCCCCTCTGCTCCCCCCTCCACTTTTTTTCTCTTTCCTTCTCATTTTCTCTCCGACCCCCTATCCCTTGCTAAGCCAATATAATGAGCCAATCACAACAAGCGCTCACAGGAGCCAATCTCAATTTTAAACCTCTTTCACACAATGTGCAGGGATTTAATTCCCCGCACAAAAGGACCAAAGCATTTCACTGCTACAAGCAGCTGCAAGCTGATATCTTATGCCTCCAGGAGATGAAATTCTCAACCACGAGCTCCCCAAGGTACCTAAACCTGGGGTGTTGCCAGAGCATTACAGCGAAACGTCCCATTCAAGTATGAGGAGCAAACAGTCGACCCAACTGGCTGGTACCTAATTATAACAGGATATCTAAATGACACACAAATGACGCTTGTATCTTATGCGTCAAACCAGACAAATTTCTTCTCCCATCTCATAAGGAAAATAAAAGAGCATAGCAAGGGCATACTAATTTTGTCTGGGGACTCTAATATTGACTAGACCCTAAGCTAGACAGGTCACTTCCACATAACAGTAGCCCCTCCCCCGCTGACACACCCACGCAACAACCTTCACATCGTATTAACGCCATGCTAAAGGGAGGCGGCCCTATTAGATATCTGGCGTGAACTGAATCCCAAAACACAGGATTATACCTTCTGCTCCAACCCCCATTATTCATTTTGCAAAATCAACCAAATTATGATCCTGCAGGGCACCATCCCCATGATTGACAAATGTCAAATATTGACAACGCCCTGGTCCGACAATGCATCGGTGTCAATGAGGTTCACTACCTCACCCACAGTCCCCAGACGCTTCAAGTGGAGGATTAATGATTCATTGCTAACACACAAGGACTCGCATGAGCAAACTTGGCTGCAGCAGTAAGTGTGTGGGAAACCCATAAGGTGGTAATGAAGGGCAATCTCATTGTACTAGCTACATCCCTCAAAAAGCGTAGGGCCGAAAAAAATAGCCCAACTAACCGCCAACTAAGAGCAAATGCAGAGCAACTGGAAAGCAAACCCGATGGGGGTGCTTAAGCAGAGGGTAGATGAGGCTAATATACAACTTAATCTGGCATTAGATGAAATAGCGGAGAAAAAGCTTAGATGGGGTAAACAAAAAATATATGCAAGGGTCAACAAACCAGATACACCCCTGGTGAATAACTTATGGTGCTCCCAGCCAAAACAAACCCTGGTTTTGCTAAAAACCCCAGAGGGGGCCCTCACAGCAAATTCTGTTAAAATTATCAATATCTTTAGAAACTTGCTAGGCAAGCTTTATGAAGTACCCCACGATTTCCCCAGGGACATGGCAGCCAAGTTTTTTGACACAGTCTCCCTTCCTAAACTGCCAGGAGAGCGCCTGGAGGCTGAAATCACTGTATCAGAGGTAATAAGAGCAATTAAATGTTTTCAAGCCTCCAAGGCACCGGGGCCAGATGAGTTCTCCACTCTGTACTACAAGAAATATGCTGCTGAACTTCCCCCCATTTAGCAAGAATGTTCGACTCCCTTAAGGTACAAGGTGCACTAAACCGGACCTTCCTAGAAGCATATATAAGTATAATCCCAAAGCCTGACAAAGACCACTCAAACGCACAAAACTCCAGACCCATCTCATTGCTCAATCCTAGGGGAGATCTTAGTCTTCAGAATCAATAAGTTTCTGGGCACACTAGTAAGCAAGGACCAGGTGGAGTTTATCCCCCACAGACAGGGCTTGGGCAATAGCCGTAGATTGCTCTACCTGATTGTTTTGGCCCAACAGAGGGACATCCATAGCCTTCTCCTATCTTTGGACATGCAAAATGCTTTTCATACCCTATAGTGGGACTACATGACCTATGCCCTCCAAAGATGGGGTTTTGGGGATAACTTTTTCACATGGATACACTCTGTACACTCCTCCCCTTTGGCTAGGGTGTAGTATGGTGGTTATCTCTCTGATCCTTTATCAATTAGCAGGGGCATGCAGCAGGGATGCCCACTTTCCCCAGTGTAGTTCGTACTAGCCCTGAAGCCTCTAGCAATTCGCCATATGAGCAAATCTAAACATAAAGGGTAAAGTTGGCGGGGTACCACCATATAAGTATACCTATTTGCCGACGATATTCTGTTAATCCTCTCACAACCCTACACCTCGCTACCCAACGTACTTCAACATCTAGATGACTTCTCCAAGATTTCGGGCCTCAGGGTTAACAAAGAGAAGTCGCTGGGGCTCAACTTAAAACATCCCCTCCCCCACCCTAACTGCTCTCCAATCTAACTTTCCCTTTTGCTGGGCACCAGAGACACTATCATACCTAGGAGTAAAAATCACCCATCACAACCATTCTCTGTACCAGGCTAACTACCCCCCCTCTTTCGTTCCTTGAAATCTATGTTAGACTCTTGGCGAGGGCACGAGATCTCATGGATAGGGAGGATAAACGCAGTAAAAATGACCTTGCTGCCCAAGATGCTATACTATTTTCGAACACTCCCAGTCTATATCTCTCCATACCAGATCAAAAGTATACAAAATAGCATCATGAAGTTTATACAGGGAAACACTAGGCTGAGATTGGCCAAAACAACTATGTTTAGTTACAGGAGGGAGGGGGGACCAGGGGTTCTGTGCATCAATAGGTACTACCAGGTAGCGCAGATAGCACAACTCCACAATCTGCATCTCTGAGAGGAAATCCCACTTTAGGTGTTTCTGGAAGCACCCGCATGCAACCCTACCCCAATTTAATATGCAATCCACCACAATATAGACTTCACATAGAGTGCCCACTCCTGAGCCACTCCCTCCGAACGTGAGGCAAGGTCAAGTATTCTGTGAAGCTGATTTCGCTGCACCTCCTATTGATGTGACTATTTAAAAACCTATGGTTCCCCCCAGGAGTGGAGAACCCAGAAGCGTTTGCTTGGCGGGAGCGGACTGGCATCAGTAAAACCCATAATTTAGTACATAGGGAAGAAATGATCTCCTGGCTTGCACTGGTAGCGAAGGAGAACACGCCTACAACCGAACAATTCAGGTACCTCCAGATCCGCCACTGGCTCACCCCTCTACTTAAAAATAATATCCCTGGAACTGACATGACCGCCTTTAAAAGGGTTTGCTCATGAGGGATACCCACTTCGGGCCTTGGATCCACAATTTATTCATACCTAACAGGACTTCCCCTCTAATCAAAGCATGGATACATGGTTAAATGGGAAGTAGAACTAAACTTGGTGAGAGGCAAAGGGACTGGGTAGATTTCTGGGCCGGGATCAACAAGTGTTCCATAAACGTCACCACCCTGGAAGCGGCATACAAAATGCTCACAAGATGGTACTTAGTGCCGTCGCAAAGGCAATTCCAGGATATCCAGCGACCTGCTTCAGAGGCTGCCCCACAGAGGGCACGGTCTTACACATCTGGTGGGAGTGCCCAAAGTTAAGAGGTTCTGGTCAAGGGTCTTTGGCTTGTTATAACACATGCAGAGATCCCTGGGTGTCGCTTTTGCATGTGAAATTTTATTAACCCAAGTCATGCTGGTAGCTGGTAGCTCCTGGATGAATGATATTTTCATTAACGAACATCCTAAAAGACTTACATGGGAAATTTATAAAAAATTTATAAAAATATGGAGCCCGTGAGAGGAATACACCTTCCTGGACCTAGGCCATGCCCTACTGCAGTGAAGGACATCTCTAACCCCTACCTATCGATACCCCCCTCCCTTCCCCCAGGTTTCTTTTTTTTTTTCCTTTCCCTTTCTTTCCTCTCTTTCTCCCCCCCCCCCCCCTCTCCTTTTTACACCACACAATCCCGGCCTGTTCTGATTTTCCCTCTAGCCCAAAGTTGAGGGTTGGAGGTGTGGAAACTCAGGACCAGATGAGATGAGAACCCCAACCTACCCATCAACCCAGCATTATGGCTATCACAGAACAGTCAGCTCTAGAATGGCTTCTCCTACGCCAGGGTCCAAAAGAAATGTAATATCTTTGAATCCGTATTGACAACAGAAAATTACTGACATGCTTATATGTAAAATTTTAATAGCAATAACTTGTAACCTAGTTCTCTTTCTTGTAAAACTTTGGCCCTTATTTATCAAGGGCTAACGCCAGGTAGTGTCTGACGAGCGCCAGGTACCGCCAGCTATCGGCGGCTACCGAATCAAGTACGCCCGGCGGCGGTCACAATGACGCATTTATCACGCTAAATGAGGCTACCGCCGGCGAGAGCGTCAGCTAGCGCGGGATTCATCATGTAGCCGACTGCAACGAACAGCGCCGCTGCTAATCCCATCACAGCGACAGGTATGACCTGGCACTCCCTGGCGTGGTCCAATGCATTTCAATGGAGCAATCTTTAAATAATCATAATTAATTGCTATTACTGTTTTTTTTTATTTTTTTAATGTCAAAAATTCTGTGACCACTTCTGCAATGTTAGGTTTTTTTTTAAAGTAAAAAAAAAAAAAAAAAAAAAAATGCAGAATTGATATTACAGGTCTGATATTCATGTATTCATATTACAAAATGTTTAGAAAAACTTGTATAATTTTTACATATAAAAAAAAAGGTAGTTTGGGGGTTAAAAACTACTTTACACACATCACCGCCAGCGCTCTGGGGTTTAAACAAGGAATTCACAGCGCGAGAAATTTTTGAGCGTGATTTTTTAATGAATCTGCAGCAAGCACCCATACAAGCGGAACCTGTGAAACAGCGACCCCTAACCCCGTATTCAACATTACCGCACACCGACTGAGTCGCTGTCAACAAGCAAACCCCGGCCAAGCACAGCGAATACTAGCTGGCGCTGTGAAAATCACGCTACTGCCGCACATCTGTCGCTACCTGGCGCTATTAATGAATCGGCCTCTTTATTACACTGTACAATCGGATTATTAAAAAATTACAATAAAAAGATTGAAACAGAAAAGTTAGATCTGTTAGATCTGTGTGATCTGTATTAGTTGTTGTAGTAGTAGAGAGTCATTTAAGAAATACATAAATAAATTTAAAAATCAAAGTTTTTTGTTTAGAGGCCACATTTGGGAAGGAACACCTGAGTGATTGCCCTGCACAACAAGGACCCCGCTGTATAATGTGTCCCATCTGGCCAATCACAGCCATGCCTACCATGGGCATGTAAAAAGCTGGTTGATTGACTGCTGAGCCGAACGAATGGCAAAAGTAGTTGAGAGTCCTTGTTGTGCAATCACTCAGGTGTTCGTAGCCAAATGTGGCCTCTAAATCTTTTTAGTTTCCTATTTTTTTTTAGTACTTTCCCCAGCCATTGCAATCACCCTGGTGTCCCCCCCCCCCCCCCCCGATTAGCAGCCTTCTAGCCCTTGCTACCCCCATTTTACAGCCATTTTTAGTCCCCAAAATTCAAGTCCCTGTTGACTTCAATGGCACTTGGGTTTGGATCGGGTCCGGGTATCCAAACCGAGCTTTAGCAACAAGTTCATCCGAAATCAGCGAACCCGAACTTCAGCGGTTTCACCTATCCCTATTCGTGAGATGTGTGAGCAGTAAGACAAGCCAAAATGGTGAAGACAACTTAGGTTCATGAGAAGGATTAGCGAATTTTAGCTGCAAAATTAGGGATCTTACCAAACTTTGCATTCTCAGGTTCACAAACCTGATCACGGGCTCCAACGAGTAGTGTGTGCCTGAATTTGGCATTCGTTAGGCTCAGCAGTCAATCAACCAGCTTTATACATGCCCATGGTAGGCCTGGCTGTGTTTGGCCAGATGGGACACGTTATACAGCGGGGTCACGCATCCTCCACCACACCATTCTGTTTACTGGGTGTTAGAAAAAACTGATCCCTTGCGGGTACCACCTGCATGCTACTTTTTGGGGCTTAGAAAAAAACTGTTCACTTGTTGGCACCACCTGCATTCTGTTTATAGTGTGTTAGACAAAATACTCCCCTGGGGGCATTAACTGCATAATCCTTTTGGGGCTTAGAAAAAACTGTTCACTTGTTGGTACCATTTGTGGGACTTAGAAAAAAAACGACTCACTTATCGTCACCTTATTGTTACATTTTGCTTGCTGGGTGTTAGAAAGAGCTACTCACTTGTTGGCACCCGTTGCATAACACTTACTGGGGGTTACATAATACTACTCACTTGTTGACATCTCTTACATTTTTCTTACTGGGGCTTAGATAATACTCCTCATATGTTGGCACTCCTTGCATAACACTTTCTAGATGTTAGATAAAACTACTCACTTGTTGGCACCCCATGCATTTTGCTTACTGTGTGTTAGAAAATGCTACTCACTTGTTGGCACCCCTTGCTTACCACTTACTAAAGTTTAGATAAAACTAATCACATGTTGGCACCCCTTGCATTCAGCTTACTGGGAGTTATAAAAATCTACTCACTTGTTGGCATACTTACATTTTGCTTACCGGGGGTTAGATAAAGCTACTCACTTGTTGCCACACCTTGCATAACACTTACTGGGTATTAGATTAAAAATACTCACTTATTGGCACCCCATGCATTCTGCTTACTGGGTGTTAGAAAAGCTACTCACTTGTTGGCACCCCTTGCATAACACTTACTGGGGTTTAGATAAAACTCATGTGTTAGCACCCCTTTCATTCTGCTTACTGGGGGTCAGAAAAAGCTACTCACTTGTAGATACCACCTGCATACTACTTTTTTGGGGCTTAGAAAAAACTGTTCACTTGTTGGTACCCCTTGCATAACATGTTTTGGCGTTTAGAAAAGAACAATTCACTTGTTGGCATCACCTGCATTCTGTTTATTAAAAAAATACTCCCCTGGGGACATCACCTGAATAATCCTTTTGGGGCTAATACTACTCACTTGTTGCCACATTCTGCTTACTGAGTTTTTGGAAAAGCTTCTTACTTGTTGTCAACTACTCCCTTGTTGACATTCTATTTACGGAGGGGTTGATACAACTACTCACTTTTGGCCATGATCTGTATTGTAAATACAGTGTGTTTGATAAATCTTACATCTGGCCATCACCTGCATTGTAAATGCTGTGTGTGTTATAAAACTACTTACCTCTCACCATCGCCTGCATTGTAAATACTGTGTGATTGATACATCTCACACCTGGCCATCAGCTGCATTGTAAATACTGTGTGTTTGATACAACTTATACTTAATCCTGGGGCTAGGCACTTCCCAGGTTTTTTTTCTACATAGCATTTGTATATGACCACACAATTTGTCTATTAAAAATACATTTTCATTTATTGATATATATTCTTAAAAACTCTCTGAAATAAGTATTAAATCAATTACTCCTTATTTAAAGTGGACCAACACCCAGGATTTTGACTATCCTGGGTTTTGGTCCACTTCGGTGGGGCACCCCCAAGAAAGCCCCGAAAACTCACCTGACCCCACTCCCACGTGACCGCTCCAGCGAATCACCGCCGATGGACAAGCGAGGTACGTCGACGGACAAACGAGCGCGCCCGCCGCCGCCTCCCGCACGTCACTCTTACAGGGAGCGCGCCCGCGCCGGCCATTCACAAACGGCCGGTGCAGGTGCGCGCCCTGCTAGAGGGACGCGTGGGAGGCGGCGGCGACCCGCGCTGGAATGGGGAGAAGGTAAGGCTTGTGGGCTTCCTGGGGGGTTTCACCCCGCGGGACATCCCGAATTCGGATGCCCCGCGGGGAGGGATCTGATCTTATAGATTCCCTGGCCGATCCCCCCTGGGTGTTGGTCCACTTTAATTATTCCATATACATAGATTTTGTAGCAAAATTAATCTTTCCCCCATTTCATTTCATTGCTTCTTTTCTCCTGTTAGGACATTAGGGCATACATGTTTCACCCCCTTGGGCTTTCTCAATGTCCTCAATAGCTGTCATTCATATATACATATGCTTTTTATGGTTTTTCTCAGAGGAGAAATGGTGGTACCCCCTTCTTTCTTGTAACTGGCTCACCGGCCCTTTAAAAACCCCATGGCGTCAAGTGCAGCCCCGCAACACGCTATTAAAAAGGAACAAAAAACAGGAGGATCGAGCCCGGCTGGGCCAACGTACATTACAAGCAAGCCCTACCAAAAGTCATTGCAAACGAAGCCAGAGTGGCACTGTTTCAGCGACTCAGGGAGATTAACCCCTGCCACCACAGCTGCACTTGACTCCACAAGGTCCTTAAAGAGCCAGTGAGCTCCAGAGCCGGCTGATTTCCTCTCACTGGGGCACTGCAAACTGGGATGCCCCGCTCTGTGAACCCCTATTGCCTTATACCCTTACCTGTCCAACACAAGTGCATGAATGGCTATGGGAGGCCACGCACAGCTGAGGAATGCAAGTGATGCCACGTGCCACCGATATATGCGGCTGTGATTCCATTTAACTTCTTCAGATGCACATTAATATGTGCGGCCAGAGAAACTGATTGGACAAGAGGCCGCACATGTGCAGCAGTAAGAGCTGATGTGTTCCATTGTCTGTGGAAACTTACAGAAAATACAAATTTGGTCACACATACACCTTAAACTCCAGGGGCAAAGTGAATATAACATACCAGTTAAGTGGAATGGTAAATATGTGATATGTTATTAGCTCTGGGTCTGGTATCCAAGTTCTTTAAACATGAGAAGTTGCCAAATTCCAGCAGGTTGCGGTGAGGTCTGTGATTTACATTAGAATACCATGTGGAATCTCTATTAGGCGCACACACACACACACACACACACACACACACACACACACACACACACAGCTTTTTTGTGCTAAAATTTGAGTTATGTTTCCAAAGAGGACATATATAATTTGTTGTCTCGCCTAATCTATGTGGCTGTTGTCCTTCTCTGCAGCATTAAAAGTATTTAATGGTGGCATCAGGACGTTTAAGTTGTATATACTGTATCAAGCTATGGGCTGTGTAAATGCACAGATAAATCAGGCTAGCAGTTGAGTTGACGTACAGATGAACTGGCCTATGGGTTGGGTTGCAGTAAATATAAACTGGGTCTGATAAGGTTTTGATAAATAACCAGTGTAACAGCTAAAAGAGATAAAATGGGGTGCCTGTGGAGATCACATAAACTAGGAGGTAAGCCTGGCACCTGACTTAGTGGCCTGGTGCCACTGATCTGCAAATCTAGATAGTGACTGATGAAAATGTGTAAGGCTTCCTAAGGATTTCTTGTTAGGACCCAGCTTCCATGACTCTTCAGGAGCCCAAGAGCCCATTAAACTGAGCTGTCCACCCTGATGCCTGCTTCACCACTGCTTATGTGTTTTTCAGTGGTATTGTGTCAAAGATTTAGGCTTCTAGATCTCTCAGATGGACAGCCCAAGCCCTATTTACACCATCAGGGGCTCTGGTGAAAACCAAGACATCTCTTGGATTCTGGGAAGCCTGGTTCATCCTTTTTTAAATGTGACAGTTCCTGGTGCCCTATGGTGACATAGGTTTCCTGCCATCCGTGAAACACCCCTAGGTAGATACAGGTCAGCTAGGTTTGGGTCAGACTGATGTACAGATAAGCCAAACATTTTTAGGCTTATAAATCAGGTTACAGATTGGGGGTCCAAACTAATTGGACTTTGAATCAATTTTGCATCATAATGCTGGTTATTGTGCAAAAGAACGCATTTACTCCATCCTGCCCGTATTCTGTAATGTTATTTTTTTTACACACTGTCAGCATTTTCTGTGTTTTTGTCTGTCCCTTATTTATACAGAAACCAACACTGTGACCTGTGTCTGTAGATATGCAAATATCGTCTTTTCAATTATTGGTAACATCTGTAATCTAACGTCAGTGAATCCCTGGAGAAAGCTCAAATGTGCAGGCTCCAGGATTTCCAGGTCCAGGATTTCAGCAGACTGGAGTGTCTAAGGATCCTAACTAAGTTGCTGATTGAACACTGATTATGGAATTTCTTCGTTCTGTAAACAACACACAGATGCCTTGAAGGTCGCTGTATGATTCATGTTACTGTAGTAAACTTTCATTCAGACATGAGAACCCAGCATGCACCATGTGAAATTGCCATCTGAAAGGAAAACAGATGTGCTTAGAACAGAGAGGTGTATCATCTTATATTAGGGTAACCAGTGTCAGAAACCTGACATTGACTTTTAATTGTTTACAGAATGAAGGCGGATGCATGGAAACTGGATGTGTGAATCCTGCTATTTGTAGTTATCATCCAAGCATTAACTTGAGAACTGAAGACCTGAAGTAATCTTCATGTACTTCATGAAGAGCATTGGAAAAAGAAATTAGGTACTTAAAAAGGCTTGTCTATTCCTTTCGTTATATTGTACTCAGCATGAGAATTCATTTTATTAATACTGGTTACTATGGAAAGCCTATAACCATATTGAAGTGTCAGTACAATATCTCAATATTAAGGCAGCAAAGAGCTCACCTGAAACTTTTTCCCATGTGTCTTTTCTCCATTTCCTGGAGAGCGCAGTAGATGATGTAGCAGGTTTCCAAAAGTTGTATCTCCTTTCCTTTCAGTTTTTCCACAGCTGTACTTCAAATGCATTGGCACAGTCCCCCGGTCCCCCAGTGCTCCCAAGGTGAGTATGTCCGGCAAGCCACAGTGGTTGCACTTACCAGGCTTGTTCATCCTGGGAGAGCTGAGGGACATTTGGAGGTGGTCATGAAGGATTGGAAAGGCAGGACAAATTTGGAGACCTGCTAAAGCATCCACACTGCACTACAGGAAATGTAGGAGAGGCACGTGGGACAGACTTCCGGTGAGCTCCTTGCTGCTTTACTATTGACAATATCCAAGCAGGCTCCAGCTCCCAAGTCTACTCTCCCTACTGATCTCTCTGCCTCTGACCACTAATCTATTCCACTTCCCTGTGCTTTCTGAACAGCGGCTATCCTCTCGCATATGTAAGTCTTGCCTTACTTCTTGCTCCCTTGATGCTATATTACTTACCATCCAATCCCGCAACTGTCCTCATACCTCCCCATCCTTACATCTATCTTTAATACCTCTCTATCGACAAGTATCTTCCTGTCACTATTCAAGCATGCGGTCATAACCCTATTACTCATAAAACCTGGACCCCTCTGTCGTCACCAATTACCGTCCCTTTCACTTCTAGAAACTTCTTGAAAAGCACATCCACTCAGAACTCCCACCCCATATCTCTGATAACTCCATACTACATCTCTTCCAGTCTAGTTTACGTTGTAATTACTACACTGAAACTGCCCTCATCAAAGTCACAACAACCTACTAACCACTAAATAGTAGGGCCACTATTCCATTCTAATTCTTCTTTCCTTATCCTCTGCATTTGACACTGTTGATCACTCACTTCTGCTTCAAATACTTGCCACCGTAGAAATTCAAGATCTTGCTCATGGCTCTCCCCTACCTCTCAGTCCATTCATTTAGTGTATCCCACTCCAGCATGGTAACCTTTCCTATCTAGTCCAAAGATACGCACTCTCCACTCTGCCCATGATCTCTACTTCCTCCCACTTTTAAGTCCAGGATGTCACACACGCCAATCCACTCTTCTGGAATGCCCTCTCTTATACAATTCATCACTTCCCATCCCTTAAAACCTTTAAAAGCACACTTAAAATTCACTTATTTAGACAAGACTATCATCTAACTTACCAACCCATCTTACAGTCTCATCACTCCTCAGAATACTGGGCACGTGCTGTCACATAACTGGAAATGGAGCACCAGTGTGCGGAGATCCCCTGGGTCCACATTGCCTCAGATAAAGCCTTTTAACCTACTGCCCAGAACCCAAGATGCTCCCGTGTCCCAGATTCTAAGGCCTCCGGTCTTCACTAGAGCCTACCGAAAGGGTGGTAAGGCTTGGTTGTTTGAGGGGCCCTAGGTCATTCCTGGGGAACAATCAAGGACCTGAGTAGGGAGGAAGTGGTGGTCTAAGTGGAGCTAGAAGGTCGGCATATCTGGCAGAGGTGCAGTAGAAAATAATGCCGGGGTCATACACAAAAAAAGCAGTTCATAAGTTAATCCAACAGGGGTGGTCAGCAGACAAGCAGGGTTGAAATCAGGAATCCAAAACAAAGTCCAAAGGGTTAATCCAAGAGGCTTAAATGAGAAGCGAGCTAAAGTCAAACCGGGAAATCCAAAGGTAATACAAGATACAAATATGGCACAGTCAATACTAGAGAGAATCTCCTAGCACCATCTTGCTGTCCTTCTTTATAAAGGCCTAGGTGTGCCTTGATTGGATATTATTGTCAGCCAACATGGTAGAGACATCAGATGACCCAGCAGGTGGATGTTATTATCAGCAGATATGGTAGAGGCATCAGCTGACATGGAAGTTGGAAACTGACGTCAGCTTGTCAGGTGAAATTGTCTCTCAACTATTACCTGACTGACTTTACCTGTGCCGAAGCAGTCGCATGTGCTACTCTGCACGCCAAATCTGGCCCGCAGTGATTTACCCTGTGAGCCCACCCAGCAACCAGATTACAGCCTGATAGCCAGTGAGATTGTGGGAAGAGGCTTTGATGTAAAATCACACCCCTATATAATGATGTAGTAGGGAAGAACTTCCCCTGTAGTTGGTACATGCATCTACCAACCAGGCTGAGCTGGCTGCTGCCTCCCTATACACAGGATGGTATCAAGCCGGCTCAGCCTACAAGGGACTGTGAGAAGCAACTGCATGGTAAAGGAAGAATTAAAGAGGGCCAACCACGTATTTGGCTGGCCCTGGAATCTTTTAGACTCCAGGGCCGCCTGATCCTCACAACCCAGGCCATCCCAAATCTTTGTTTGAAACCCCACCGATCGCCAGTAAAACTTTTCTGTCCACTGATCCAACAGCTCATCCGCAGGTTGTGGCTGAGCCCTGTTATACCTTTAGCCGGACGCATGCCCGCCCCAGGCATTTGTTAATGGCCGCCACAAGCACGCCCCCAGCTCTAGCATAGCAGGGGATGCTGCCAGCAGCGTACTTGCCTCAATTCAGCACTTAGTTGACAAATAGTCGATTAACTGATGAGCATAATAAAAGATTTCTAAGAAAAGCCGAAGCAAGCTGAGAGTGCTGAATGGCTGCGCACATGAGCCGTTGGATAGACATTTTTTCAATAAATATCAAGGGTACCGCACGACTCCAAGTCTTTATTGATTTGGTTTTGATTGATCTACCCCCCCCCCCCTTACTGAGAGGGGCCGGCTTCTCTTTCTCCGGCAAGCTGCGGCGCGGTGGTGCTTGTGCTGGTGGGGGCATCGCGGCACTGGTCCCCTTAAACTGTACAGCTACAAGGCCACAAAATGGTTCATTCAAGTTTTTTTTTTCTTTTAGAGGAAACACCTTTTTTTAATGATTTTTTTTCCTCAGTTCAATTTAACACCATATTTAGTTGTGCACATTTAAAAAATGCACAGCGAAATATGGTGCTGAATTATACAAAGGGAAAAAATCAGGAGCGAAAGCGTTTTCTCTAAAAAAAAAAAACCTGATTACAAGAAATGGTGTTGAGTCAACCCTACAGTCTGAAACTTCAGAGGCCTCACAGAAAGTGCCTGGGGACCAGTGTTCTGCAGCTGACTTGCAGAAACACATTATCACAGACCGGGTGGAGCGGGCTTGGTGGTGGATCCGCTTTGACTATGGAACTGATGGCGAGTGCCGTGTCAGGGGGTCTCCCCCTTTTCTGCGGTCCAGAATGTTCTCTTCGGGTTCCCAAGATCTTTCTTCGGGTCCACAGCCTTCCCAGTCGACTAAAAAATATCTTTTACCTCTGGAGAGCTTAGAGGCCAGAATCTCTCTCACCATAAAGGCATCCTCGGTACCAGAGATTGGAGCAGGCACCAAGGTTTTAGGAGAGAACCGATTGACAATTTCTGGCTTCAACAGAGAGACGTGGAAGGAGTTGGGGATTCGTAGCGAAGAGGGTAGGTGAAGCTTATAGCAAACTGGATTGATCTGTTGTTTGATCTTATAAGGACCCAGGTATCGGGGGCCCAGTTTGTAGCTAGAAATTCGAAAGTGGAAGTATTTCGCCGACAGCCACACCTTATCTCCTGGAGAATAGACAGGCGGAGCTCTTCTCTTCTTATCAGCGCTAACTTTCATACGGGCGGAAGCTTGACGAAGGGCAAGTTGGGTCTCTTGCCAGATGGTAGAGAAATCCTGTGTGATGTCATCCACGGCGGTTACTTCAGGGGACGTGGACAAGGGTAGAGGCGGAAGAAGATGCCGACCGTATACCACCAGGAACGGGGACTTCCTCGTAGACTCAGAATCCTTGAAATTATACGAGAATTCCGCCCAGGGCAGAAGATCTACCCAATCGTCTTGACGGGCAGAAACAAAATGACGAAGGTAATGCCTGAGAATCTGGTTGACTCTTACCCCCTGGTCGGTTAACTGGGGGTGATAAGCGGAGGGAAAGTCAAGTTTAATCTTCATTTGTTTACAAAGGGCTCTCCAGAACTTGGAAACAAACTGCACACCTCTGTCAGACACAATATGTGTAGGAAGCCCATGAAGTCGGATATGTATCAGGAAGTATTTCGCCAATTGGGGAGCCGACGGGAGGCCAGGCAAAGGTACAAAATGCGCCATCTTAGAAAACCTATCCACTACCACCCAAATAACAGCATTGCCATGCGAAGAAGGCAGATGAGTGATGAAGTCCATAGCAATGTGTGTCCATGGGATATCTGGAATAGGCACAGGAAGGAGTAGGCCAGCAGGTCTTTGGCGAGGAGTCTTGTCACGGGCACAGTTGTTACAGGCCGGAATGAATTTCGTCACGTCCTTCTCTAGAGTAGGCCACCAATAAAACCTGGAAATTAGAGAACAAGATTTTCTGATACCTGCGTGGCCGGCTACATGTGAAGCATGACCCCATCTTAATATTTTGTGACGTTGGCGAGATTGCACAAAGGTCTTTCCAGGCGGAGCCCGTACTAGTGTAGCGGGAGCAGAGAGGACAAGGCATTCAGGCAGGATAATATGTTGTGGAGTGGATTCAGCACCAGAGATGTCCGACGAGCGAGAAAGGGCGTCCGCCCTGATGTTCTTGGCGGCTGGCCGGAAGTGAATTTGAAAATTGAAGCGGACGAAAAACAACGACCAATGAGCTTGTCGAGGGTTCAGTCGCTGGGCAGTTTCTAAGTAGGAAAGATTTTTATGGTTCGTATAGGTGGACACCTGATGGGCAGAACCCTCTAAGAGATATCTCCACTCCTCTATGGCCAACTTGATGGCAAGTAGCTCCCGATCACTGATGGAGTAATTCCTCTCTGCTGGAGAAAATGTCTTCGAAAAGAATCCGCAGGTGAGAATTCTGCCAGTAGGAGATTTTTGCGTGAGCACAGCTCCTGCTCCAATGGAGGAGGCATCCACTTCTAGGGCGAAGGGCCTGGCAGGATCTGGCCTAGACAACACCAGAGTGGAGGAGAAGGCTTTTTTTAGGGTATTAAAGGCCTCTTCCGCCTGAGGGGGCCAAGACTTAGGATTGGCGTTCTTCTTCGTGAGAGCCACTATGGGCGCGACCACAGTAGAGAAGTAAGGAATAAACTGTCGATAGTAATTGGCGAATCCCAAGAAACCCGTAGGCCGGAAGGTTGTGGCCAGTCCAACACTGCTTTCAATTTGCAGGGATCCATCTGGAGACCCCGAGCTGAAACTATGTACCCTAGAAAAGGTAAGGTGGTACGGTGACAGGACTTGCCGGACGTGACGGTGATGTTCTTCCAGATTGGACGAATAGATGAGTATATCATCCAAATATATGACAACACAAGAGTAGAGCAAGTCCCGGAAAATGTCATTCACAAATTCTTGGAAAACGGCGGGTGCATTGCAAAGTCCAAAGGGCATCACAAGGTATTCGAAGTGGCCATCGCGGGTATTGAAGGCAGTCTTCCATTCGTCGCCCTCGTGTATACATATCAAATTATAGGCCCCTCTCAGGTCAAGTTTGGTGAAGATCTTAGCCCCACGCAGCCGGTCAAATTATTCAGCAATCAGTGGTAAAGGGTTACGATTCTTTATGGTAATCTTGTTGAGGCCCCAGTAATCTATACAGGGGCGTAGAAAGTCGTCTTTTTTGGCCACAAAGAAGAAACCCGCGCCTGCTGGAGAGGAAGACTTCCGTATGAACCCTCTTTGAAGGTTTTCTTGGATGTACCCCGACATGGCCTGTGTCTCAGGAGCCGAAAGGTGTTAATTCGGCCACGAGGTGGAGTAGTACCCGACAAGAGGTCAATAGGTCATAAGGGCGGTAAGGGCGGTAAGGCGGAAGTACCTCCGCTTGTTTTTTGCAGAAGACATCAGTAAAGGCCTGGTAGTGAGGTAGAAGCAGGAATAGGTCGGACAGGAACGGACTTTAAAAAACTCTTAAAGCAAGCAGTACCCCAAGTCTTGATATCACCGGTGTTCATGACGTTGAAGCCAGGGTAGGCCGAGTAGAATCTGAGAGGTGCAATTTGGGAGGACGTAAAACTCAAGACTCTCTTGATGGAACAATCCAACCTTTAAAAGGAGGGGAATGGTGCGATAACGCACGATACAGTCGAGCCTGTCACCATTGACCGAGGCGATAGGGGCTTGGCGAGGCGGTTCATGGAGATATTATATCTGTTAATCAAGTAGGCCTCTATTTCCTGTGCAGAAAGGCAGTCAAATTCAAAGAAGTGAAAGGTGCGATGGTGAGTTGCACAGGAACCGAGAGACGTAGAGAGGAAGCACATACACCCAGGGCCGCCTCTCCCACATCTGTTTCCCTGACGTGGGGGGCGAATAGGACAGTCCTTCAAAAAAAAGTGCTTAGAGCTGGCACAATACAAGCAAAGGTTCTCATTCCTTCTACGAGTTCTCTCTAGCTGAGTCAAGCAAGATCGGTCGACCTGCATGGCCTCTTCACTGGAGGGCACATGCGCGGACAAAGGGTGTTGAAACACGGGAGCCAGACAGGGTGCCCTCCGAGGGCGCTGAGAGTCTCTTTCCTGGCAGAGTTCCTCACGCCTTTCAGTAAAACGCACATCAATGTGTGTAGCCAAATGGATGAGGTCAGTAAGAGATGAAGGCAAATCGCGTGCAGCTAGAGTGTCTTTAACTTTGCTAGAAAGTCCCTTCTTAAAGCAGGCACACAAGGCCTCATTATTCCAAGATAGTTTGGATGCTAGAGTACGAAACTGAATGGCGTATTCACCAACAGACGACTCGCCCTGGACCAAATTCAAAAGGGCCGATTCAGCAGATGAAGCCTGGGCTGGTTCCTCAAAGACCTTGCGAAACTCTGAGACAAAAGTGTGGATTTTGGAAGCGACTGGGTTATTGCGATCCCACAAGGGAGTGGCCCAGGCCAATGCCTTTCCAGAAAGCAAACTAATGACAAAGGCCACCTTAGCTCATTCAGTGGGGAATTGATCCGCCAACATCTCCAAATGCAAGGAACACTGGGCCAGGAAGCCTCGGCACAACTTGGCCTCCCCGTCAAATTTAGCCGGCAAGGAGAGACGGATTCTAGCAGTAGATGCTACAGGAGTCTGTGGCGGCAAAGCTGGGGCCGGTGGTGATACTTGCTGTTGCTGAATCGATAGTAACTGCTGCATCATAGCCGAGAGCTGGTTGATTTGGCGGGACTGCATAGCCACAATAGCTGGCAATTCAGTGGCATCAGGCAACGACACCTCAGCGGGATCCATGGCCGGATCTTACTGTCACACACAAGGTGGAGCAAACTTGGGTGTGGATCCGCTTTGACTATGGAACTGATGGCTAGTGCCGTGTCAGGGGAGCGGAGTCTAAGAGGCCACCGGTATTCACCAGAGCCCACCGCAAGGCAGGTTGGACTTGTAGCGGCGAGTGACCCAGGTCGCTACCCCCCAACAGCGGCCCAGTTCCGCAGTTAGCCGAGGTTCAGCGTGGTGCACAGGGAACAGGCAAAAGACGTAGTGAGTACAGGCAGAGGTCAGGGCTGGCAGCACAGGTTCGTGGTAAGGTGAGTAGCCAAGGTCGGGGCAGGCAGCAAAGGTTCGAAGTCGGGGACAGGCAGAGGTCGGTACACGGGTAGGCAGTCCAAAAGCAACTGATTTCACAACTGACCTGGGAGCCCAAGATCCGGCACAGAGGGCAGGGGAAGTGCCCCAGATATAAGGAAGGAGATGCAGGGATTGGATGGCCCCCTAGTGGCCGGGGACGTGCGCCCGACGCAGTGCGAGGAGGCGAGGAGGAAGGGGAAGGACCCCAGGCGGCGCGCGTGGCCATGCACAGCCGAAAGAAGATACGAGTGATCCTGGCTGCACATGTGTAGTGGGCTCGTCAGACAGGTAAAGATATCTGGTGACTTCAGGGGTTTAACAGAGCAGATTATCCAAGATTCCAGGCTGGAGGCTAGTGGATTTTGTTCTGCTTTAAAGCTGGTGTGTTTTGTTCTGCGTTAAAGCTTCTGCTAGCCCCTGTGATGTCAGGGAGCCGAGCAAACTCAGCGGAGCTGAGCTTGCTTCCAACCGCATCCCTGCTCACCTCTAGCTGGGGGGGGACTTGTGTCAACCATTCACAAATGCCTGCTGCAGGTAAGCACCCCAGCTAAAGTTATTGAGGGGATGCTGCTGTAGGCCACCCATGGGCTGTTGGTTTGCCGGCTACGTGAGTTTACCCCAAGGAGATGAAATCAGATGAATCCACTCCAAAAATTCAAGCACAGTTCTGTATATTCAGACACACACCACAATCCCACACACGTCAAAAGTGCCAGTTCTGTCCATACCATTAATAGAGATTTCGGCTGTCTCCTGAAATTTCATGACTTACAAGTAAAAAAAAAGCACAGAAGTAAAGATTCTTTACAATAAATTATATTTGTGAAACGTTTCTTTTTCGAAAGCCTATAATATAACAACATTTTCAGAGGTTTAGAACAATAGCTGTCCTTTACCCTTTCAGAGCCCCCAGGCTATTCAGCGGGGCAGTGAATGTTATGCAGACTGGTAGCCGTCAAGCCCCTGGGGCCTGTTTTTTTGCCCCTATTGCTGCTACCAGGGTTGGTTTTACTAGTGACCCCATGTTGTTTTCTTAAATTTAGAGTTAGAGTCTAGAGTTTTAACCCTACCCTACGGATAGTAGTTGTATTTCATTTGAAGTTTGGGGGGTCTCCTGGGCAGGAACGGGGGGGGGGGGGCTACCGATACATGTAGTACCGGAGGAATGTGACTTTTACATGCAATATGGTTTTCTTGAAAACATCTATTTTTTATTTTTTTTTTAAAATGTCAAAATGTAAAAAATATAATGTTGTTTTGTTCACATATTTTACCCTAAAAAAATACAAACAAGACATTTCATGTTAAAGCCCAATAACAGTTAAACACTAGTGATGAGCGAGTAGTATTCGACCGAGCCGGTATTCGATCGAATACTACGCTGTTCGTCATACTCGATTTCGATCGAGTACAGCCGCGATGGCGCACTCACAATTCGTTTCCCCTCCCACCTTCCCTGGCGCGTTTTTTACACCAATCACCATGCAGGGGGGGGTGGGACAGGTCCTGGGAGGACGCTGGCATCGCGAAAACGGCGTCTACACGCATTGGCTGGAAAAACCATGTGACCTCGAATATACAAAACTCAGCACTTCCTCTTCGTCAGCATTAGCAGCTTGAACTTAGTGAGGGACAGACGCTCACAGCAGGGAAAGACAGGCTGTCGCTGGCAGGGCCCCAGAAGCTCGGAATATCGCTTTTACCACCATCTATACCAGCTACCAGAAGACAAGAGAGTCATTAAGAGCCCTTATTAGGGCTACTACGCTGAACGGTATATGGCTCATATGTAGGCAGGCAGGGCCCCAGAAGCTCAGAATATAGCTTTTACCACCATATATACCAGCTACCAGAAGACAAGAGAGTCCTTAAGAGCCCTTATTAGGGCTACTACGCTGAACAGTATATAGCTCATATTCTATGTAGTCAGGCAGGGCCCCAGAAGCTCAGAATATAGCTTTTACCACCATATATACCAGCTACCAGAAGACAAGAGAGTCCTTAAGAGCCCTTATTAGGGCTACTACGCTGAACAGTATATAGCTCATATCCTATGTAGGCAGGCAGGGCCCCAGAAGCTCAGAATATAGCTTTTACCACCATATATACCAGCTACCAGAAGACAAGAGAGTCCTTAAGAGCCCTTATTAGGGCTACTACGCTGAACAGTATATAGCTCATATTCTATGTAGTCAGGCAGGGCCCCAGAAGCTCAGAATATAGCTTTTACCACCATATATACCAGCTACCAGAAGACAAGAGAGTCCTTAAGAGCCCTTATTAGGGCTACTACGCTGAACAGTATATAGCTCATATTCTATGTAGTCAGGCAGGGCCCCAGAAGCTCAGAATATAGCTTTTACCACCATATATACCAGCTACCAGAAGACAAGAGAGTCCTTAATCCCTTATTAGTGCTGCTATGTTGAACAGTATATAGTTCATATCCTATGTAGGCAGGCAGGGCCCCAGAAGCTCAGAATATAGCTTTTACCACCATATATACCAGCTACCAGAAGACAAGAGAGTCCTTAAGAGCCCTTATTAGTGCTACTACGCTGAACAGTATATAGCTCATATTCTATGTAGTCAGGCAGGGCCCCAGAAGCTCAGAATATAGCTTTTACCACCATATATACCAGCTACCAGAAGACAAGAGAGTCCTTAAGAGCCCTTATTAGGGCTACTACGCTGAACAGTATATAGCTCATATCCTATGTAGGCAGGCAGGGCCCCAGAAGCTCAGAATATAGCTTTTACCACCATATATACCAGCTACCAGAAGACAAGAGAGTCCTTAAGAGCCCTTATTAGGGCTACTACGCTGAACAGTATATAGCTCATATCCTATGTAGGCAGGCAGGGCCCCAGAAGCTCAGAATATAGCTTTTACCACCATATATACCAGCTACCAGAAGACAAGAGAGTCCTTAAGAGCCCTTATTAGGGCTACTACGCTGAACAGTATATAGCTCATATCCTATGTAGGCAGGCAGGGCCCCAGAAGCTCAGAATATAGCTTTTACCACCATATATACCAGCTACCAGAAGACAAGAGAGTCCTTAAGAGCCCTTATTAGGGCTACTACGCTGAACAGTATATAGCTCATATTCTATGTAGTCAGGCAGGGCCCCAGAAGCTCAGAATATAGCTTTTACCACCATATATACCAGCTACCAGAAGACAAGAGAGTCCTTAAGTGCCCTTATTAGGGCTACTACGCTGAACAGTATATAGCTCATATCCTATGTAGGCAGGCAGGGCCCCAGAAGCTCAGAATATAGCTTTTACCACCATATATACCAGCTACCAGAAGACAAGAGAGTCCTTAAGAGCCCTTATTAGGGCTACTACGCTGAACAGTATATAGCTCATATTCTATGTAGTCAGGCAGGGCCCCAGAAGCTCAGAATATAGCTTTTACCACCATATATACCAGCTACCAGAAGACAAGAGAGTCCTTAAGAGCCCTTATTAGGGCTACTACGCTGAACAGTATATAGCTCATATCCTATGTAGGCAGGCAGGGCCCCAGAAGCTCAGAATATAGCTTTTACCACCATATATACCAGCTACCAGAAGACAAGAGAGTCCTTAAGAGCCCTTATTAGGGCTACTACGCTGAACAGTATATAGCTCATATTCTATGTAGTCAGGCAGGGCCCCAGAAGCTAAGAATATAGCTTTTACCACCATATATACCAGCTACCAGAAGACAAGAGAGTCCTTAATCCCTTATTAGTGCTGCTATGTTGAACAGTATATAGCTCATATCCTATGTAGTCAGGCAGGGCCCCAGAAGCTCAGAATATAGCTTTTACCACCATATATACCAGCTACCAGAAGACAAGAGAGTCCTTAATCCCTTATTAGTGCTGCTATGTTGAACAGTATATAGCTCATATCCTATGTAGGCAGGCAGGGCCCCAGAAGCTCAGAATATAGCTTTTACCACCATATATACCAGCTACCAGAAGACAAGAGAGTCCTTAAGAGCCCTTATTAGGGCTACTACGCTGAACAGTATATAGCTCATATCCTATGTAGGCAGGCAGGGCCCCAGAAGCTCAGAATATAGCTTTTACCACCATATATACCAGCTACCAGAAGACAAGAGAGTCCTTAAGAGCCCTTATTAGGGCTACTACGCTGAACAGTATATAGCTCATATCCTATGTAGGCAGGCTGGGCCCCAGAAGCTCAGAATATAGCTTTTACCACCATATATACCAGCTACCAGAAGACAAGAGAGTCCTTAAGAGCCCTTATTAGGGCTACTACGCTGAACAGTATATAGCTCATATCCTATGTAGGCAGGCAGGGCCCCAGAAGCTCAGAATATAGCTTTTACCACCATATATACCAGCTACCAGAAGACAAGAGAGTCCTTAAGAGCCCTTATTAGGGCTACTACGCTGAACAGTATATAGCTCATGTTCTATGTAGTCAGGCAGGGCCCCAGAAGCTCAGAATATAGCTTTTACCACCATATATACCAGCTACCAGAAGACAAGAGAGTCCTTAAGAGCCCTTATTAGGGCTACTACGCTGAACAGTATATAGCTCATATCCTATGTAGGCAGGCAGGGCCCCAGAAGCTCAGAATATAGCTTTTACCACCATATATACCAGCTACCAGAAGACAAGAGAGTCCTTAAGAGCCCTTATTAGGGCTACTACGCTGAACAGTATATAGCTCATATTCTATGTAGTCAGGCAGGGCCCCAGAAGCTCAGAATATAGCTTTTACCACCATATATACCAGCTACCAGAAGACAAGAGAGTCCTTAAGAGCCCTTATTAGGGCTACTACGCTGAACAGTATATAGCTCATATCCTATGTAGGCAGGCAGGGCCCCAGAAGCTCAGAATATAGCTTTTACCACCATATATACCAGCTACCAGAAGACAAGAGAGTCCTTAAGAGCCCATATTAGGGCTACTACGCTGAACAGTATATAGCTCATATTCTATGTAGTCAGGCAGGGCCCCAGAAGCTCAGAATATAGCTTTTACCACCATATATACCAGCTACCAGAAGACAAGAGAGTCCTTAATCCCTTATTAGTGCTGCTATGTTGAACAGTATATAGCTCATATCCTATGTAGTCAGGCAGGGCCCCAGAAGCTCAGAATATAGCTTTTACCACCATATATACCAGCTACCAGAAGACAAGAGAGTCCTTAATCCCTTATTAGTGCTGCTATGTTGAACAGTATATAGCTCATATCCTATGTAGGCAGGCAGGGCCCCAGAAGCTCAGAATATAGCTTTTACCACCATATATACCAGCTACCAGAAGACAAGAGAGTCCTTAAGAGCCCTTATTAGGGCTACTACGCTGAACAGTATATAGCTCATATTCTATGTAGTCAGGCAGGGCCCCAGAAGCTCAGAATATAGCTTTTACCACCATATATACCAGCTACCAGAAGACAAGAGAGTCCTTAATCCCTTATTAGTGCTGCTATGTTGAACAGTATATAGCTCATATCCTATGTAGGCAGGCAGGGCCCCAGAAGCTCAGAATATAGCTTTTACCACCATATATACCAGCTACCAGAAGACAAGAGAGTCCTTAAGAGCCCTTATTAGGGCTACTACGCTGAACAGTATATAGCTCATATCCTATGTAGGCAGGCAGGGCCCCAGAAGCGCAGAATATAGCTTTTACCACCATATATACCAGCTACCAGAAGACAAGAGAGTCCTTAAGAGCCCTTATTAGGGCTACTACGCTGAACAGTATATAGCTCATATCCTATGTAGGCAGGCAGGGCCCCAGAAGCGCAGAATATAGCTTTTACCACCATATATACCAGCTACCAGAAGACAAGAGAGTCCTTAAGAGCCCTTATTAGGGCTACTACGCTGAACAGTATATAGCTCATATTCTATGTAGTCAGGCAGGGCCCCAGAAGCTCAGAATACAGCTTTTACCACCATATATACCAGCTACCAGAAGACAAGAGAGTCCTTAATCCCTTATTAGTGCTGCTATGTTGAACAGTATATAGTTCATATCCTATGTAGGCAGGCAGGGCCCCAGAAGCTCAGAATATAGCTTTTACCACCCTATATACCAACTACCAGAAGACAAGAGAGTCCTTAAGAGCCCTTATTAGTGCTACTACGCTGAACAGTATATAGCTCATATTCTATGTAGTCAGGCAGGGCCCCAGAAGCTCAGAATATAGCTTTTACCACCATATATACCAGCTACCAGAAGACAAGAGAGTCCTTAAGAGCCCTTATTAGGGCTACTACGCTGAACAGTATATAGCTCATATCCTATGTAGGCAGGCAGGGCCCCAGAAGCTCAGAATATAGCTTTTACCACCATATATACCAGCTACCAGAAGACAAGAGAGTCCTTAAGAGCCCTTATTAGGGTTACTACGCTGAACAGTATATAGCTCATATCCTATGTAGGCAGGCAGGGCCCCAGAAGCTCAGAATATAGCTTTTACCACCATATATACCAGCTACCAGAAGACAAGAGAGTCCTTAAGAGCCCTTATTAGGGCTACTACGCTGAACAGTATATAGCTCATATCCTATGTAGGCAGGCAGGGCCCCAGAAGCTCAGAATATAGCTTTTACCACCATATATACCAGCTACCAGAAGACAAGAGAGTCCTTAAGAGCCCTTATTAGGGCTACTACGCTGAACAGTATATAGCTCATATTCTATGTAGTCAGGCAGGGCCCCAGAAGCTCAGAATATAGCTTTTACCACCATATATACCAGCTACCAGAAGACAAGAGAGTCCTTAAGAGCCCTTATTAGGGCTACTACGCTGAACAGTATATAGCTCATATCCTATGTAGGCAGGCAGGGCCCCAGAAGCTCAGAATATAGCTTTTACCACCATATATACCAGCTACCAGAAGACAAGAGAGTCCTTAAGAGCCCTTATTAGGGCTACTACGCTGAACAGTATATAGCTCATATTCTATGTAGTCAGGCAGGGCCCCAGAAGCTCAGAATATAGCTTTTACCACCATATATACCAGCTACCAGAAGACAAGAGAGTCCTTAAGAGCCCTTATTAGGGCTACTACGCTGAACAGTATATAGCTCATATCCTATGTAGGCAGGCAGGGCCCCAGAAGCTCAGAATATAGCTTTTACCACCATATATACCAGCTACTAGAAGACAAGAGAGTCCTTAAGAGCCCTTATTAGGGCTACTACGCTGAACAGTATATAGCTCATATTCTATGTAGTCAGGCAGGGCCCCAGAAGCTCAGAATATAGCTTTTACCACCATATATACCAGCTACCAGAAGACAAGAGAGTCCTTAATCCCTTATTAGTGCTGCTATGTTGAACAGTATATAGCTCATATCCTATGTAGGCAGACAGGGCCCCAGAAGCTCAGAATATAGCTTTTACCACCATATATACCAGCTACCAGAAGACAAGAGAGTCCTTAAGAGCCCTTATTAGGGCTACTACGCTGAACAGTATATAGCTCATATCCTATGTAGGCAGGCAGGGCCCCAGAAGCTCAGAATATAGCTTTTACCACCATATATACCAGCTACCAGAAGACAAGAGAGTCCTTAAGAGCCCTTATTAGGGCTACTACGCTGAACAGTATATAGCTCATATCCTATGTAGGCAGGCAGGGCCCCAGAAGCTCAGAATATAGCTTTTACCACCATATATACCAGCTACCAGAAGACAAGAGAGTCATTAAGAGCCCTTATTAGGGCTACTATGCTGAACAGTATATAGCTCTTATGTAGGCAGGCAGGGCCCCAGAAGCTCAGAATATTGCATTTACCACCATATATACCAGCTACCAGAAGACAAGAGAATCATTAAGAGCCCTTATTAGGGCTACTATGCTGAACAGTATATAGCTCTTATGTAGGCAGGCAGGGCCCCAGAAGCTCAGAATATCGCATTTACCACCATATATACCAGCTACCAGAAGACAAGAGAGTCATTGAGAGCCCTTATTAGGGCTGCTATGTTTTAAAGATTGTGTGGAGGCCCAAGAGCTGAGACCTTTTAAAAATTGTGTGGAGGCCCAAGAGCTGAGACCTTTTAAAAATTGTGTGGAGGCCCAAGAGCTGAGACCTTTTAAAAATTGTGTGGAGGCCCAAGAGCTGAGACCTCTCAAACATTGTGTGGAGTCCCACGAGCTGAGACCTCTTAAAAATTGTGTGGAGGCCCAAGAGCTGAGACCTTTTAAAAATTGTGTGGAGGCCCAAGAGCTGAGACCTTTTAAAAATTGTGTGGAGGCCCAAGAGCTGAGACCTTTTAAAAATTGTGTGGAGGCCCAAGAGCTGAGACCTTTTAAAAATTGTGTGGAGGCCCAAGAGCTGAGACCTCTTAAAAATTGTGTGGAGGCCCAAGAGCTGAGACCTCTTAAAAATTGTGTGGAGGCCCAAGAGCTGAGACCTTTTAAAAATTGTGTGGAGGCCCAAGAGTTGAGACCTCTTAAAAATTGATTGTATTAAGCCTAAGAGGTGAGCCATAATTTTTTTCATTAATACAGCAATTCTACGGCGGTTAAGGAGGAGGAGGAGGAGGAGGAGGAGGAGGAGGAGGAAATGGCACTTCATACAGATGGCACTTCACTCTTGGCTGCTTTCCACTGTTGTACAAGCAAAGTCCGGGTCAATCCACTTGCTGTTCATTTTGATTAGCGTCAGCCAGTCGGCACTGTCGGTTGACAGGCGGCTGCGCTTATCGGTTATAATGCCCCCGGCTGCGCTGAACACCCTTTCTGATAGCACGCTGGCGGCAGGGCAGGCAAGCACCTCCAAGGCGTACAGGGACAGTTCCAGCCACGTGTCCAACTTGGAGACCCAGTAAGTGTAGGTCGCCGAGGGATCGGGGAGGACAGGGGTGTGGTCTGCCAGGTAGTCCCGCAACATCCGCCGATACTTGTCCCTCCTGCTGATAGCGGGCCCCGCAGTGATGGAAGTTGCACGAGGGGGTGACATGAACGTGTCCCACACCTTGGAGAGTGTTCCCCTGGTGGCTGTGGGCCTGATCGATGTTGTCAGACTCTGGGAGACACTCTCCTCTCTGCCGCCAGCGATGCTGGGTGGGAAAATCTGCATCATGTTCTGCAAGAGTTCCCTCTGGTATTCCAGTAATCGATTCGTCCTCTCCTCTACCGGAATAAAAGAGGAGAAGTTATCTTTATACCGGGGGTCCAGGAGTGCGAAGACCCAGTATAGTTTGTTCTCCAATATCCGGACAACACGTATGTCCCGGGAAAAGCAGCCCAGCATGAAGTCAGCCATGTGTGCCAGACTCTGAGTAGGCATGACCTCACTGCCCCCACCAGAAGGATCATTTTCCATTTCCTCCTCTTCCTCCTCCTCTCCGCCCCATCCGCGCTGAACCAATGGGACGCACACAGCCTGACTGCTACCCTCGCCGCCAGCATCCTCTTCCACAGCCACCTCCACGTTGTCCTCCTCCTCCTCATCCTCCTCCTGCAACTGCCACCGAGCAGCAGACAAAAGTGTGGTCTGACTGTCTACCTGCGTTGCGTCTCCTCCTACCCCCATCTCCTCTGTGTGCAATGCGTTCTCCCTTATTGCGATGAGCGATTCTTTAAGGACGCCTAGGAGCGGGATGGTTACGCTCACTATAGCGTCCTCGCTGCTGACCTTCTTAGTGGACTCCTCAAAGATACGCAATACATCGCATATGTCTGCCATCCATGGCCACTCGTGGTTGGCAAACTGAGGGAGCTGAGTTGGAGGCACGCGTGGATGCATCATCTGGTACTCCATCAATGCTTTCTGCTGCTCACACACCCTGGCCAACATGCAATAGGTGGAATTCCAGCGAGTGGGCAGGTCGCACAACAGCCGATGTTGAGGCAAATGGAGGCGTTGCTGGATTTTTTTTTAAGCTAGCAGCAGCTACAGTTGACTTCCGAAAGTGAGCGCACAAGCGACGCACTTTGACCAGTAGCTCTGCCAGGTTGGGGTAAGTCTTTAGAAACTTTTGTACTACCAAATTAAAAACGTGGGCCAGGCATGGTACGTGATTGAGTTCTGCAAGCTCCAGAGCCGCCACCAGGTTACGGCCGTTATCGCACACGACCATGCCTGGTCCTAGCTGCAGCGGCGACAGCCACATCTCTGTCTGCTGCAATATGGCGTGCCTCACCTCTGCGGCGCTGTGCTTCCTGTCGCCCAAGCTGATGAGCTTAAGCACCGCCTGCTGACGTCTCCCCGTGCCAGTGCTGCAACGCTTCCAGCTAGGGGCTGAGGGCGATGTTAAGGCAGAGGAGGAGGAGGAGGAGGAGGAGGAGGAAGAGGAGGGGGGTCTATCAGAACCTGTGCTGGCAATCTTGGGCGGGGGTGGTATGTAGGCCGTCCCTGTTTGCGACCCCGTCCCCGCTTCCACAACATTCACCCAGTGTGCCGTCAAAGAGATGTAGCGTCCTTGGCCGCAAGCGCTTGTCCACGAGTCGGTGGTCAAGTGGACCTTTGCGCTGACTGCGTACCTCAGGGTCCGCCTGATGTTACGCGACACGTGCTGGTGCAGGGCGGGGACGCCACACCGGGAAAAATAGTGGCGGCTAGGGACGGAATAGCGAGGTGCGGCAGCCGCCATCAGGTCGCGGAAGGCCTGCGTCTCCACAAGCCAAAACGGCAACATCTCCAGGGCCAGCAGTTTGGAGATGAGGCAGGTTAAGGCTTGGGCTTGGGGGTGACTGGAGGCGTACTTCCGCCTGCGGTTGAACGCCTGCGAGATGGACAGTTGATGGGACGAGGAGATGGAAGGTACAGACGAAGATGCGGGGGAAGGGGGGGCTGAAGGAGAAGGCCCCAAAGTAGCCGAGGCAGAGGCAGATGTGGAGGTGTCCTGGCTGGAGGTCTGGACCGCAGTGGCAGCACACAACAAAGGGGAAGAGGCAGTGGCAGCAAGACGGGGCGCAGGTTGTATTGCGTTTGCTCTCTCCCACTCAGCCCAGTGCTTGAATTCCAAGTGACGGCGCATGCCTGAGGTGGTCAGATTGCTCTTCTCAGAGCCCCTACTCAGTTTTGAGTGGCAGATTGCACAAACCGCGCTCAGTTTGTCATCCGCGCAAACATTAAAAAATCTCCACACCACAGAAGTACGAGGCCTCGATGGGGGAGCTTCGCGCGACTGCCTGCTGCCGGGAAGAGCTTCGGCCCTGCTGGCTGTGGCCTGCCTTCTCTGTCTGGACTGTCCTCTGCCTCTGGACTGTCCTCTGCCTCTTGCTGCCTTATTCGGTGATGCGCAGACCGCATCTCCACTGCTTTCCCCGCTGGACATCACCCCTGTCCAAGTGGGGTCGGTCATTTCGTCGTCCACCACCTCCTCTTCCACTTCCTCTCTCTGCTCCTCCTCCTGCCCACTGGACATTCCAACAGCCTCCCTTGATGGCAACTGCGTCTCATCATCATCATCGCTCATGATAGCAGATGCTGGTTCCGGATCCACATCACTAGCAGATGGCGGATACTCAAGTGTTTGGGCATCACTACAAACAAATTCCTCTGCTAGCTCCTGGGATTCTTGCAGCACATCTGGAAAAGGACCCGAAAAGAGGTCCTGGGAGGGGTCAAGGGTGGGCTGACTCTGTTGGCCAGGTTGGGAGGAAGGAGGGTCAGAGTGAGACTGTGTGGATGACTGGGTGGTGGACAAGTGACTGGAAGCGTTATCGGCCATCCATTGCACCACCTGTTCACGCTGCTCAGGCTTTAACAGAGGTGTACCCCGCCCCCCGCATAACTGTCCCATAAAGGCAGGGAAGCTGGATGAGCGTAATGCTGGCTGCCCCTCATCAGCACGCATTGTATCCCCACTGGCTTCAACGCGGTTTGTGCCCCCACCAGCATTTCCGCGCCCCCGTCCTCGTCCACGTCCCTTTGCGCTAGCCCTCCGCATTTCAGACGTTTTACTTTTTTGGCCACGCGTTATGCCAAATATAAAAATATTTTTAAGAAGAACACCTGGCTATACAGCCGTATACTGCCAGAAGGTGAAATGGTGCCTATACGCACCGGGTATATAACAAGGTTTTGTTGGTAAAGAGGACACAAAACAGTAGTGCCAAATATAAAAAATATTTTTAAGAAAAACACCTGGCTATACAGCCGTATACTGCCAGAAGGTGAAATGGTGCCTATACGCACCGTGTATAAAACAGTGTTTTGTTGGCACAGAGGACACAAAACAGTAGTGCAAAATATAGTTTTGTATATAGGTGCTAATACACCACTGAAGTCTTTCTGTCCCTATTCCAGCATCAGCAGCTACCCCTCACTAAAGCAGCCGTTTTGAGCAGAGTGTATATAGTTTTGTATATAGGTGGTAATACACCACTGAAGTCTTTCTGTCCCTATTCCAGCAGCAGCAGCTACCCCTCACTAAAGCAGCCGTAGCTGCAGCACTAATAAGTGCTCAGCTCTTGGGCCTCCACACAATGTTTGAGAGGTCTCAGCTCTTGGGCCTCCACACAATTTTTAAAAGGTCTCAGCTCTTGGGCCTCCACACAATTTTTAAAAGGTCTCAGCTCTTGGGCCTCCACACAATGTTTGAGAGGTCTCAGCTCTTGGGCCTCCACACAATTTTTAAAAGGTCTCAGCTCTTGGGCCTCCACACAATTTTTAAAAGGTCTCAGCTCTTGGGCCTCCACACAATTTTTAAAAGGTCTCAGCTCTTGGGCCTCCACACAATTTTTAAAAGGTCTCAGCTCTTGGGCCTCCACACAATTTTTAAAAGGTCTCAGCTCTTGGGCCTCCACACAATTTTTAAAAGGTCTCAGCTCTTGGGCCTCCACACAGTTTTTAAAAGGTCTCAGCTCTTGGGACTCCACACAATGTTTGAGAGGTCTCAGCTCTTGGGCCTCCACACAATTTTTAAAAGGTCTCAGCTCTTGGGCCTCCACACAATTTTTAAGAGGTCTCAGCTCGTGGGACTCCACACAATGTTTGAGAGGTCTCAGCTCTTGGGCCTCCACACAATTTTTAAGAGGTCTCAGCTCGTGGGACTCCACACAATGTTTGAGAGGTCTCAGCTCTTGGGCCTCCACACAATTTTTAAAAGGTCTCAGCTCTTGGGCCTCCACACAATTTTTAAAAGGTCTCAGCTCTTGGGCCTCCACACAATTTTTAAAAGGTCTCAGCTCTTGGGCCTCCACACAATTTTTAAGAGGTCTCAGCTCGTGGGACTCCACACAATGTTTGAGAGGTCTCAGCTCTTGGGCCTCCACACAATTTTTAAAAGGTCTCAGCTCGTGGGACTCCACACAATGTTTGAGAGGTCTCAGCTCTTGGGCCTCCACACAATTTTTAAAAGGTCTCAGCTCTTGGGCCTCCGCACAATTTTTAAGAGGTCTCAGCTCTTGGGCCTCCACACAATTTTTAAAAGGTCTCAGCTCTTGGGCCTCCACACAATTTTTAAAAGGTCTCAGCTCTTGGGCCTCCACACAATTTTTAAAAGGTCTCAGCTCTTGGGCCTCCACACAATTTTTAAAAGGTCTCAGCTCTTGGGCCTCCACACAGTTTTTAAAAGGTCTCAGCTCTTGGGACTCCACACAATGTTTGAGAGGTCTCAGCTCTTGGGCCTCCACACAATTTTTAAAAGGTCTCAGCTCTTGGGCCTCCACACAATTTTTAAGAGGTCTCAGCTCGTGGGACTCCACACAATGTTTGAGAGGTCTCAGCTCTTGGGCCTCCACACAATTTTTAAGAGGTCTCAGCTCGTGGGACTCCACACAATGTTTGAGAGGTCTCAGCTCTTGGGCCTCCACACAATTTTTAAAAGGTCTCAGCTCTTGGGCCTCCACACAATTTTTAAAAGGTCTCAGCTCTTGGGCCTCCACACAATTTTTAAAAGGTCTCAGCTCTTGGGCCTCCACACAATTTTTAAGAGGTCTCAGCTCGTGGGACTCCACACAATGTTTGAGAGGTCTCAGCTCTTGGGCCTCCACACAATTTTTAAAAGGTCTCAGCTCGTGGGACTCCACACAATGTTTGAGAGGTCTCAGCTCTTGGGCCTCCACACAATTTTTAAAAGGTCTCAGCTCTTGGGCCTCCACACAATTTTTAAGAGGTCTCAGCTCTTGGGCCTCCACACAATTTTTAAAAGGTCTCAGCTCTTGGGCCTCCACACAATTTTTAAAAGGTCTCAGCTCTTGGGCCTCCACACAATTTTTAAAAGGTCTCAGCTCTTGGGACTCCACACAATGTTTGAGAGGTCTCAGCTCTTGGGCCTCCACACAATTTTTAAGAGGTCTCAGATCTTGGGCCTCCACACAATTTTTAAGAGGTCTCAGCTCTAAGCTTCCCTTACTGCTGGGGTGACACACTGTAACAAACCTCCTCCTGTAAGCTTCCCTGACTGCTGGGGTGACACACTGTAACAAACCTCCTCCTGTAAGCTTCCCTTACTGCTGGGGTGACACACTGTAACAAACCTCCTCCTGTAAGCTTCCCTGACTGCTGGGGTGACACACTGTAACAAACCTCCTCCTGTAAGCTTCCCTTACTGCTGGGGTGACACACTGTAACAAACCTCCTCCTGTAAGCTTCCCTTACTGCTGGGGTGACACACTGTAACAAACCTCCTCCTTTAAGCTTCCCTTACTGCTGGGGTGACACAATGACACAAGAGGACATGTCTGACCACATCTCACACACACACACACACACACACACACACACACACACACACACAATGACAATTAGGGGTGGGGTCTATTTATTTTCCCCCTTGCCTATGCCATCTGTGGTTGTCATTAGGCAACGTGATTTTAAGGGGTGCAGAATTTTGTTCTTCTTTTTTGTACAGTTTGGCTTGGGGTCCATGGCAATGTAGAGGAAAGAAGGTTTCCTTGTGTTGTCTCACTTTACGTAGAAGTTATATTGTGTTTGGAGTGTATTGTTGAGTGGCTGTGATAGTGGCGTAATAGTGCGACTTGGGCGCGTTATATGCACCCAGACATGCTTCCCCTGCTGTCCCAGTTGCATTCCAGCAGTGTTGGCATCATTTTCTGATGTTTCAGGGTGGACTTGGTGACCTCCAAGTGGTCGAATTGAGATTTCCAAGTGTCGAGCATTTTTTTCCCATAGACTATAATGGGATTCGATATTCGGTCGAGTAGTCGAGTAACGCGGTCTATTCGAATCGAAATTCGAAATTTCGAATATTTCACTACTCGCTCATCTCTATTAAACACATGTAGCGCAAAATGGTGAAAATGTTCTGGCAACAGAGGGTGACACAATCTCGAGGTAGGCTGGCACTGACGGGGTTAAAGCTCAATTACAGGCTTCCCCTTCAACTGGGATGCCCAGAGGTGGTGATTGATTGTGGATCAGGCCCCCGGCATATGGCTGGGTTTGCTGGTGCCCTATCAGAGCAGCATTCTACAATATACTTTATACTAATATAAAAGATAACGTATCACCCATTATAGTTGTTGATAAAAATCAGGGTCAAATTTGTTAAGTAATACACATTTTGACGTGCACCCAATAGAGGGCTTTCACTCCGTGGCACATAATGTATAATCATTATATCCAACAGCGCTCACTTCATTTTAAAGAGCATTTTAAAGAGTTGCAATAAAATAGGGAATGGGGGAGGCAAAGGAATGTCTGATCTTTATGTCTCCACTTTTATGATGTGCAATGTTTGAACTGTGATAAAAGGTGTTTTAAATTAGACACACCTTCCATTCTGTGAAAATGGTTTACAAAGTACTGTTCCATAAACTCTGCAGCGAAACAAAAATATCAGCTCACTTCTTCCCACAATCCCTCAAAGAATTTGGCATGGTAATCTGCACAGCACGCAGGGATGTACATACTATAGAGGTAGCGAAGACATGTGTCCCCGGGCTCGTGAAACCAGGGGGGGCCTGGCGTAACCTACCTGCACCACCTCTTTAGAATGTATGCCCAATGCTAACGTCGTAATCACCTACTCAGTGATGTGTCTTACACGCCCCGCCGCAGGGGCTCGCATCTCCATTGCTTGCGCCCGCACGCCTCCACTCAGCACCGGATTATGAGGGCGGCGCAAGGGGCTCTAGCTCCGGGGCTTCCACCACTTGCCCTGCAAAGGGGGCCTCCACCAACCTTTGGATTATGGTCTAGTCCAGGAGGCTTTTCAGTCTTTGGTTTGACGGGCTGCAGGGCCAGCAACAAAGCTATCAACGGCAGTGGGGGCCCCGCATTTGGGCAGCCAAAGCCACCACAGGGCAGGACGGAGAGTCTAGAGCAGCAAAGCCGCCATCAGAAACGCTACAGTGTGGTTGGGTGCAGAGTAGTCAATCGATGGCCGCTCACTGTACCTAAGCCTTCTGCTTAAGTTTTCTGCTGGACCAGCTGGGTGACTACACTACCCCCCATCCAGAATGGCAAAGCAGGAGTTCCAGAGCAGCACGCACCCGCACAAGGGACTCGATCTGATGTTCCAGTAAGTAGGTGGGGGCCAGACAACCATCAGTTAATAGGCTGGACTATTATTTTAAAGTGGACCAACACCGAGAGGTGATCGGCCCGGAAATCTATAAGATTCCCGGGCCGATCACCTCCCACCCCGCGGGACATCCGAGATCGGGATGTCCCGCGGGGTGAAACCCCCCCCAGACACCCCAAATCGCTTACCTGATCTTCGTAGGCGTGCCCCGCCGAAGTGGACCAAAACCCAGGATAGTCAAAATCCTGGGTGTTGGTCTACTTTAAAAGGAAAGAAATACTGTATCTGGGGCCTCCACCAGATTTTGTGCCCAGGGGCCTACACTACACTTAATCCGGCCCTGCCTCCACTGCCTCCGTGCATGCGTCACACTGCTCCTGCACCCCCAGCAGATGCATGTGCAGGATCCGTCTGGTAAGTGTGCCCAGTGAGCGGGGGAAATTGTTACGGGGCCCCATCAGGGCTATGAACGCCCCTGACAACATCTTTTCATGTGTAGCACTGTACAAAGGAGTAATTACAGACAGGATAAAACATGCATTACATAGGCTATTACAAGCAAGATTCTACAAAGTTCAATGTGAATGCTATGAAAACAGGATAAAAGAAGAAAGAGAGACACCCTGCCCTTATATTCCTACAGTCTAAAGAATAAGGCTTACTGACACCAGGTCATATGCTTGTCTGAAAGGTGAGTTTTGAGGATATCTTTGAAAGCTTGGTGTGCTGAATTGAGAAGGGCTATACAGAATATTGGAGAGGCACGTGAGAAGGTCTGGAGGCAGGAGTGACCAGGGTGGAGGACAGAATGTCAGCCAGAGCAGAGGCTACGTTTGGACTGGTATCGCTGGATTAAAGATTGGGAGGCCGATTCATCAATAGCGCCAGGTAGCGGCAGATGAGCGACTGAAGTATGGCGCTATGAGCGCCGCTAGCGTCAGCCGCGGGCGGTAGCGATTCGCTATAGCAGGCCTCCTCAGTCGCTACCTGGCGTTGTTGGGAACAACGCCTACATTGCTGAATATGATGTTGGCCCTGTCAGTCAGTGTGACCACGCTATTGTACACAGCGCCTGTTAGCTTTGCTGTGTCCTGGCCATCCAGTACCTTCTGAATAAAACACATTGCCACATTTTTTTATAAATTAAAGAGTTTTTATTTTGTGTTGAAAAGGAAATTAAATTAAACCAGATATTAGAATATAAATGCAAAATAAAACATATTTAAACACATAGCCACATTTTAAATTATTTTATTTATTTTTTAAAGAAAAAGGAAATACAATTAAACCACCAATGAGAAAGAAAATGAAAATAAAAACAGAACAGAGAAAGAAATGGAAAATAGAAAAAGAAAATAAAAACCTAAATGAGAAAGGAAAATAGAAAAAGAAAATAAAAACAGAAATGAGAAAGGAAAATAGAAAAAGAAAATAAAAACCTAAATGAGAAAGAAAATAGAAAAAGAAAATAAAAACAGAAATGAGAAAGGAAAATAGAAAAAGAAAATAAAAACAGAAATGAGAAAGGAAAATAGAAAAAGAAAATAAAAACAGAAATGAGAAAGGAAAATAGAAAAAGAAAATAAAAACCTAAATGAGAAAGGAAAATAGAAAAAGAAAATAAAAACAGAAATGAGAAAGGAAAATAGAAAAAGAAAATAAAAACAGAAATGAGAAAGGAAAATAGAAAAAGAAAATAAAAACAGAAATGAGAAAGGAAAATAGAAAAAGAAAATAAAAACAGAAATGAGAAAGGAAAATAGAAAAAGAAAATAAAAACAGAACAGAGAAATAAAAGGAAAATGGAAAAGGGAAATAAAAACATAAATCTGAAAGAAAAAGAAAATTACAATAGGAAGTAGAATGCCAAGGAAACTTTCACCAGAATTAAACACATAGCCACATGTATCTATATATAGTAGATTTTATTATTAAAATCTACAAAAATTTTAAAATGAACACAAGAGAAAAGGAAAATCAAAATTCAAACAGAAAGGAAAAAGCAAAGTAAAGTGAAATAAAGTTTGTAAAGTCCTAAATATGGATCACGGTGCATGTGTTTGTGCCTGAAAAAATAAGAAAAGTGCAGTTAGTATAGATCTTTAAAGTAGTATAGTTGTAGCAAATACAAAAATGCATTACTTGATAACCAACATTGGCGTCTTACACCCCCCCCTTAGAGTGGTTTGGGTCATCTTACACCCCCCTTAGAGAGGTTTGGGTCATCTTACACCCCCCCTTAGAGTGGTTTGGTTCATCTTACAACCCCCTTAGAGTGGTTTGGGTCATCTTAAACCCCCCCTTAGAGTGGTTGGGCTCATCTTACACCCCCCTTAGAGTGGTTGGGCTCATCTTACACCCCCCTTAGAGTGGTTTGGGTCATCTTACACCCCCCTTAGAGTGGTTGGGCTCATCTTACACCCCCCTTAGAGTGGTTTGGGTCATCTTACACCCCCCTTAGAGTGGTTTGGGTCATCTTACACCCCCCTTAGAGTGGTTTGGGTCATCTTAAACCCCCCCTTAGAGTGGTTGGGCTCATCTTACACCCCCCTTAGAGTGGTTTGGGTCATCTTACACCCCCCTTAGAGTGGTTTGGGTCATCTTACACCCCCCTTAGAGTGGTTGGGCTCATCTTACACCCCCCTTAGAGTGGTTTGGCTCATCTTACACCCCCCTTAGAGTGGTTTGGGTCATCTTACACCCCCCTTAGAGTGGTTTGGTTCATCTTACAACCCCCTTAGAGTGGTTTGGGTCATCTTAAACCCCCCCTTAGAGTGGTTGGGCTCATCTTACACCCCCCTTAGAGTGGTTGGGCTCATCTTACACCCCCCTTAGAGTGGTTTGGGTCATCTTACACCCCCCTTAGAGTGGTTTGGGTCATCTTACACCCCCCTTAGAGTGGTTTGGGTCATCTTAAACCCCCCCTTAGAGTGGTTGGGCTCATCTTACACCCCCCTTAGAGTGGTTTGGGTCATCTTACACCCCCCTTAGAGTGGTTTGGGTCATCTTACACCCCCCTTAGAGTGGTTGGGCTCATCTTACACCCCCCTTAGAGTGGTTTGGCTCATCTTACACCCCCCTTAGAGTGGTTGGCCTCATCTTACACCCCCTTAGAGTGGTTAGGGTCATCTTACACCCCCCTTAGAGTGGTTTGGGTCATCTTAAACCCCCCCTTAGAGTGGTTGGGCTCATCTTACACCCCCCTTAGAGTGGTTGGGCTCATCTTACACCCCCCTTAGAGTGGTTTGGGTCATCTTACACCCCCCTTAGAGTGGTTTGGGTCATCTTACACCCCCCTTAGAGTGGTTTGGGTCATCTTAAACCCCCCCTTAGAGTGGTTGGGCTCATCTTACACCCCCCTTAGAGTGGTTTGGGTCATCTTACACCCCCCTTAGAGTGGTTTGGGTCATCTTACACCCCCCTTAGAGTGGTTGGGCTCATCTTACACCCCCCTTAGAGTGGTTTGGCTCATCTTACACCCCCCTTAGAGTGGTTGGCCTCATCTTACACCCCCCTTAGAGTGGTTAGGGGCATCTTACACCCCCCTTAGAGTGGTTTGGGTCATCTTAAACCCCCCCTTAGAGTGGTTAGGCTCATCTTACACCCCCCTTAGAATGGTTGGGCTCATCTTACACCCCCCTTAGAGTGGTTTGGGTCATCTTACACCCCCCTTAGAGTAGTTGGGCTCATCTTACACCACCCTTAGAGTGGTTTGGCTCATCTTACACCCCCCTTAGAGTGGTTGGCCTCATCTTACACCCCCCTTAGAGTGGTTAGGGTCATCTTACACCCCCTTAGAGTGGTTTGGGTCATCTTAAACCCCCCCTTAGAGTGGTTGGGCTCATCTTACACTCCCCTTAGAGTGGTTGGGCTCATCTTACACCCCCCTTAGAGTGGTTTGGGTCATCTTACACCCCCCTTAGAGTGGTTTGGGTCATCTTACACCCCCCTTAGAGTGGTTTGGGTCATCTTAAACCCCCCCTTAGAGTGGTTGGGCTCATCTTACACCCCCCTTAGAGTGGTTAGGGTCATCTTACACCCCCCTTAGAGTGGTTTGGGTCATCTTACACCCCCCTAAGAGTGGTTTGGGTCATCTTACACCCCCCTTAGAGTGGTTGGCCTCATCTTACACCCCCCTTAGAGTGGTTTGGGTCATCTTAAACCCCCCCTTAGAGTGGTTGGGATCATCTTACACCCCCCTTAGTGTGTTTTTGGGCTCTTTTTGATGGTAGTTCTAATACATTTAGCCAGTAGTGCAGTACTTGCATTAGAGTGAAGGTTATTTAGTTTACCGCAAAAAAAGAAGTGATCATCCTTTCCCTTAGCTCATCGCCAGTCTGGGTGTCCTCACTTCTTGCTGCGGGCATGTTGAGGATTTCTGGCACCAGTGCTGTCTCCTCGGGGGCTTGGATTCGGTGGGATATACAGATATTGTGTAACACACAGCAGGCAAGGATGATTTTGGAGACCTTCTGTGGGCTGTAGAGCATCTCTCCTCCTGGCCGTGCCAAACAGAGAAAGCGTGCTTTCAGCAGGCCGATGGTTCTTTCCACAATGCTTCTGGTCTTGCGATGCGCTGCATTGTAGCGTTCATGGGCAGAGGTCCGTGGGTTCCTGACCGGAGTCATGACCCACGTTCTCTGCCCATATCCCTTATCCGCTGTAGAAAAAACACAAGGAGAGAGACAGCAATTAGTACTAGTACATGTTTTTTGGTGGTAGTTTGGTTAAATTTGGCTTACTAGGCCACATATTTGCAAAATACATTGACATGGTTAATTTATTACCCAGTAGCCAGCCAGCTGGCATTTCGTTGTTATCAAACTTCCGGCACAGGACTGTCCGCTGCAAGACGTAAGAATCGTGGCATGAGCCGGGGAACCCCGATCTCACCGCCCGCAGCCTCATGTCTGGGTCACAGACAACCATCACATTAATGGAATGGAATTGCTTCCGGTTTCTGTAGGACAGCTCCTGTGCACGGGGAGGGCGGAAAGGGATATGTGTACCATCAACGCACCCTAGCACATTCGGGATCCCTCCCATCAGATAGAAAGTATGTTTTATTTTGGCAACCTCTTCCTCATCCTCAGGAAACCTGATGTAAATTGGGATTAAATCACAAATTGCCAGAACTACCTGGTTTAGTATGCGGCTCATAGTAGCCTGGCTTATCCCGCTGAGGAGGGCTGAGGTTGCCTGGAAGGTCCCTCGTGCCAAAATATTGAGAGTGGCACACAGGCGTACTATGCCTGGAATGGAATGAGTGCGTTTGGTGGATGGCTCGATTTTGTGCTTAATCTGATCATATAGGGACTGTAGTGCAGCACGATTCAGACGGAAGCGGCTCCTGATCTGCTCGTCACTTAAGTCCCATACTGAAAGGCGGATTGCAAAGGAGCGGGGTGCCCTAAGCCTCACAACACCCCGCTCCCTTTCCTCCTGCTCTTTCAGCATACACATACATCCATCCACCCAGACACCATACATCACCCTCTTATCCATCACACACACTAAAGATATATACAAAACCAAAAATAAACAAAAAAAACCACTAACACACAACACACACACAAACAATCACACTCCACACACACCCGCTACAATGCAGCTCACCACAAAACCAGAACTATAGTGGTCCAAACCACCAGCCTGCTGAAAACCAGCTTTCTAAGTTAGGCACAACCAAGAGGGGAGTTGCTGCACAGCCCACAAAAGGCCCCAAAATCAAGCCTCACTTGCTGTATGCTACACAATATTTGCAGATGCCACCAAAACCAAGCTCCTAAAGAAACAGCACTGATGTCAGAAATCACCCAACAAGCCACAGAGAGTGAGGACAGAAACCAGACAGAGGCTCAAATGAGCTAAGGGAAGCGAGCACAGCACCACACCACAGCCTTTGCCACAGTGTAAGAATAGCAGATGCTAGAAAATTCCTTCCTTTTATACTTCTTTTTCAAAAGGGACAGGTCCGCTTTGCCGCCTTTTGCGTCGCTCTGCTATTTCCGGGCGCCAATTAGCCGACCCAGGTGTGCGTAAAACAGAGTGCGCACGCGCACGCTAGAAGCGCTACTAGCGTACTTGAGCCGAAACTTGCGTGCATTAACGGACATGGCCCAAAAATCAGTGGTGGACCAATGAAAGGTAAGCTGCTGTTTTTTTAAATAGCCGTTAGGCTAACCACATGTCACAAGGGTTTGAGATACATCAGTCCATTGTTGAATTTGGGTGTGTGTTGTTTGGTTAATGAGGTCTGTAATGAGTTAATTGGCTAACACACATGCTTCAGTCAGAGCAGTGGAGGTGTGCCTAGAAGGAACTGGGCTGTATGTGTGAATCAATTAAGTGGCCTGCTTTTGGATTGGCTGTTAGAGCACATAAAACCTGGCCAAGCCTAAGAGATTGCGATGCCATTCTGTAGTCTGCATGCGTGCTTGTTGGGTGTGTATTTGTGTGTGTGTGCAGCTACAGGATGGAGCCAAATTCAGGACATCTGCCGGCCACAGCAGGCCCGAGTAGGAGTTTGGTGGGTGCTGTGCGCAGACCTCCCTTACGGAAAAGGGCACAGCCTGAAGGTGGGGCAGCACCCCAGGCTAAGCGCCCAGGTGCCAAGAGGGAGCCTGAATTTAATTTGGCTGAGAATAATCATCTTGTGCGCCTTACACTTGCTAAATGGGAGCTGATATTTGGCTCCCAAAGCAAGTCCATAGGCAAACAAGAAAGAAGCAAACTGTGGGATGCCATTGGTGTGGAGCTTAGTAGCACTGCTCAACACCCACGTAGTGGCCCATCCTGCAGGAAACGCTTCTACACTTTGCGAGGGGCCCTTATGAAAAAGATGAATCACGATCTTGATGTGGACAGTGGGTTCATCCAGGCTCCAAAGAGTACCTACAGGCCGTATGAGGAGATGCTGAAGGCCAAAATCCCACTGGCTCGGCTGCAGGGTGTGGATCCTGGGGATGACACCACCGGTTGGACTGAAGGTACATATTTTCTGGCTTTTGTACTAACCTAATGTTAATGTATGTGATTTGCATTTTTACATTCTGACCAACTAACAGTAGGACCTGTGAAGTATTACATTAGAGCTCAAACATTTGTTACTTTTCTGTCTGTTGCTTTATGCATAGGTGCACATGCTGCTGTCTGGGATGTGCCTCAGGACACCCAAGCTCCTGCCCTTCCAGCAACCTCAAGGCTACCCCAGTCTGCCATTGAAGGTATTTACCCCTAATTTGGTTGCTGGTTGTTTGGTGAACAAATGGGTGTGGGAGCAGCTCAAACAATCAAGTTTTGCACTGTTGAGTATTAATAATATGTGCCTGCGGCCTAATTTCACGCCCACTGTAACACTCACAGCAACTAACTAACAAGGCCCTAACATGTGTAGATATGTTTGAAGCCAGAGATGTGTAGCCATATATCGGCATATCAATGTGGGAGCCACACTGGCCTTGATTAGTGAATATTAGTGAAAGAGCTGCTCACACACACCTTAATGCATGTTGTATTTTTGCACGCACATTAACTATGGCTCAATGTTGGCTTTATTTTGGCATAGCTCCCATGCCCTTGGCCCCAGCATCTCCTCCGGATCCCACCTACTCTTTGGATGTCGGTAAGTGCATGTGTTCACCTTGCTTGATCCACTTTTACCCAAGTGCATGTGTCTCATTCCTCTTTTTTCTTGGTAGGCCAAGTGACTGGTTCATCTTTGGACCCCACTTCCGATGTTGCCGGTCAACAGGAGCCTGTTGGTGTGTAGAGCAATACATAATGTATCCTTTATGCTGTTTATGTTACACTGGTTCAATTTGGTTAGTCTACTAAGCTACATGTTTGCTTGGTAAACTTGAAGATGCCTCTTGGGAGTGCTTGTTGCCTCCCCAGGGTCAGTCTATTAGTTATTGGAGTGATAGCAATGTATTTTGGCGGACATCTTTTTAGCCAAACATTCCCCGTAGTAGTTTGCTGAATATTTAGAGACATTCCTTGTGTTTTTTAGTTGACTCGAATATCGGAAGTGGCTGTCCAGAAAGGGCCCCTCAAGTTCCGGCTGCCAGAGATGAGGGTAAGTTGTTTTGCCTTGCTCTAGTCTGTATTTTGGCTCTACTTTTGTGGCACTTGCTTCTGGCAACTTGTGTGTCCACATGTATTTTCAAGGTCCAAGCTCGAGTGAGGACCCCACTCCAGACATCTGGGAGATTGCGGGTATGTGTAATTTAAGCAATGTTTCTGATGTGATTAGCAAAAATTATTGCCTCTTAGTCCTGTAACATACATGTTAACAATCTGAGTTTAACAGATACCTTTGGTCTAGTGTGTATTTTGGCACTTTTTAGAGGTATGGCCTCGATAGCCTAACCAGGTTACATTAGAGTAGACTTACTAACCTGATTTTCCTGTTTAGCATATGCCAACTTGCCGGACATCTCGGATGTTGAATTGCCACTCTCTGGCAGCGAAACCTCGAGCCTACCTGTGCCGGAGGACACGCAGGTAACATGGCTGATGTAGACGACCTCGAACCACATTGGCATCTTCGTGGGTAGTGGAAGAAGCAACATGTCACATTTCCTTTAATTGTTGTTTTTGCAGGAGGCGGAACCAGAACCCCAAGCTGGGACCTCTTCCCAAGTCCCATGTGGCCAAGCTTCCGAGGCTCAGACAAGGGTAAGTTGTATAGTGACTGTTTAGGGGATTTATTTTGAGGGGCATACCTGCATTGGTTCTGTTTGACTAAAATGTGGTTTACTATTTGTTTAGCCTCAAACCACAGCAAGAGGAGGTGTGGCACCAACCAGTGCAGATTTCTATGAGCTAGGGGTCCGGATGCTGGAGGACTACAGTCGCCAACAGCCGCGTGATGGAACTAATGAGCGCATTGCGGCGTTGGAAAATCAGGTGCTGATGTGTCAGCAACAAAATGAGGCCCTGCAGCGCCAGATGGACCAGTTGCTCCAAAACCAACACCAGAACCAGGAACTTGGTCGGCTGGCAAATCTAATGGAGCAATCTCTACAGCGCCAGGGACAATCTCTCCAGCGGCAGGAAGAATCAATACAGCGCCAGGAAGAATGTCTCCAGCGGCAGGACCAAACTTTGTTGTTGCTACAACAGCTCATACAACAGCAGTCTATATTTTTTACTGCACTCTTGTCCCCCAACACCGCCCCTAGCAATGACTCCCAACCTCCCCGGCCACCCAGCCAAGAATATTAATTTTGTATATTTTTGGTTTTGTAAATATATTTGCTTCACCCACCTCTAAATTGTGTGTTTCCTAAGACCTAGCTAATAACACAGTCAGGGATGAGTATCTTGATCTACATATGTCAATGTATTGGTCAATTTAGCCCACACATTGGAGACCATAGCTTACTATGGTTAACACCTGAAATGGCTCCAAAGGTATGGCTACATTGACACACAAATGGGTTGGGAGACAGTTAAACTATGCTTTGCAATGCAACACACTGTAATGATGGTAATCAAAAAAATTTAATTATAAAACATGGCCAACACGGCCAACATTGGCCAACAACGGCCATCAAGAGGCCAGCCTTCCCCCCACCCTAACGACGCCGTCGGCGCCTCTTCCTGGCCAGCAGCATCAGCTTCAGGAGCCGGATCTCCCGCCACAGTCTGCGATGCTGGTTTTCACAAGCTGTAGAAATGTAGAAACAACTATTTTTTAATAAATTGGATGTGACCTCAACAGACACAGATGTAGCAATGTAATGTCAGTGTGTCCAATTAGGTGACACTCACATTAACATTGTTGACCACTGTGTGCTTATTGGTTAACATGATATGAGTACTATTGACTGGCAGGAATGTGAACAACACATCCCAAGCATACATTTACTCTTAAAGTGTACCAACACCCACGGGTGATCGGCCCGGGAATCTATCAGATTCCCTGCCCGATCACCTCCCTCCCCGCGGGACATCCAAGATCGGGATGTCCCTGGGTGTGAAACCCCCCCCCCAAACCCCAAAATACCTAGTGCCGCTGGGCCCTCCCTGGCGCCCCTCTAGACGTGTGCGTGCCTGCGCCGGCCGTCTGTTAATGGCCGGCGCAGGCACGCGCGCGTAAACAGGGGCGCGGGGGAGGCGGAGGAGGAGGCAATTTGCCATGGCTTGTACGTTTGTTGGAGTCAAAGTGAGTTCAGGGGGTTGTCACACAGCGGTGACGATCAGGGGTGCCCCACCGTAGTGGAACAACACCCAGGAAAGTCAAAATCCTGGTTGTTGTTCCAGTTTAACTCTTGGGAAGCAAAGAAGGTATAATTCCCAGTGTGTCCATTTTTGTGTTTAGTAACAGCCAAACATCAGGGCCTAAGTCCGAACGAGTACACGAGTTTTCCCTATAATGTTACAGGTCCAGACCTAATAGGGCCCATTTGGTTGTGTCTAACGCAAAAATAGTCTCTATGTGGCCTAATGAAGGATGTGAGCCAACAATCAAGCATGCAAACAGGCATGTTGGATTATTGTGCAAACACATTGAATCGAGATGTGTGTGAAATTAACACATAGGTAAATTTAAATTGGCTGCAGATGTGACTAGAAGACATAGGTTTCACAAGTCTTTAGGCATATGAAGTGGGATGTACTCACCATCGCAGCTGTGGCGGGGGCCCATGCTGCTGGCCGTCCCTGGAGCTGGGGTGGGGAGGAGGGTCTCTGGCTCCGTCTGCGTCGCAACATCTGTCAACATAAAGCAAAAGACAAAAACACAATTAGTGGGCAAATGACACCTGACTATTTGACATCCATCTGGTTATTGAGTCTGAAAATGCAAAGGCTTGCATGGTTACATACAGGTTGTCCTAAATTAGCATATTTCCTGGACCATGAGTTAATGTCAATTTGTTAGGCTTCACACATGTATCCCTAAAGAGAATGTGCAAATAACATAGACAGTGCTATGTAAAGGAATCTTTAGCAGTTGTTTGGCTAATGTTAATAGTGGCCCACATGTTGGAGCGGGAACAACTTAACCCAAGAAAAGAAATGAGAACACCCATCATGGTGTGGGCAGAAACATAGGGGTGGTTGACAGTTGGTTAGCACTGTAGTAGGGTTTGTGAGGTTAGGGTACCTTATCAAACCAGCTGTGACAATGGACCAGGAAACATGTGTCTGTTACAAGTGGGCCTATACACAGGATTGCTGCTAATCTGGGTTTGGGTCCACTTTGGCCGAGCCACACAATTTGCATGAGACAACGTACTCCGCGCCCGCTGCCTTCCACACATCACTCCTCGAGTGTGTGCGGACGCGCAGGCCATTTGGAAAAAGAGCGCAGGCGCACACACATCTAGAGTGTCACACAGGAGGCTTGGACGGTGGCTTTGGCAACCCCCAAAGAGGTAAGGAGTTTTGTGGTTTTTTTTGTGTGGGGGGGGCCCTGGGTGAGGGATGTGATTGGTCCTGGAACCTTCCAGAAACCAAGCACCATCAATGTTTGGGGGTACACTTGAATGAATGTAATAACATTGGGAATGTGATGGCTAACCAAAAACACTTACCATGACTATGCCCGTGGAGAATCCTACGCCAAAATGCCATGGAGGTGCCGCCTATATGATGCCCTGCAAATTAGAGAGGAATGGCAAGGGCTAAGGACACATTGCAAGATGAAACCTGTCACAGACTAACAATTAAAAAATGTACACTCACCAGGGGATGAAGCGGCACTTGAAGCCCAGGGAGGGCTCTGAGGAGGAGGCGGGGAGCCTCGGCTCCTCACACTCTGGTCGGAAGATCCACCAGGCAAAGGGCCACCCTCCTCCCTCTCACTCCCTGCTTGAGAGTGGCCCCTTGCCTGGTGAGAGTCCTCAGACTCAGAGTGTGAGGAGCTGAGGCTTGATCCAGCCAGCCCCCCAGCAGCACACTCCTCTGGGGCGTCATCCCCTTCCTCCCCTGGGTCCTCTAAATAGGACCCGCGGGAGGGACCCTCCCCCGATGACTCCCCCGAGTCCGCCTGCCTGGTTCGGGGGAGGAATCCCTTCCCACGTTTCCCCAGGGGAGGACGCTTATCTGTGTGGAGGGGGTGAAAGAAAATAATTAATCTAAAGAGCACAAATGGACACAGCTTAGCAGATGATTCGGCACAAAGGCTAAACATAACATAAGCTTTAACTTACCTGATGCGTAGGCATCATATAGGCGGTACACGCCTTCAGGGTCCCGGCGCTTGAAATCCGACCACTTTTGTTGGATGGAGCGGATGGTCAGCTCGGTCTGGAAGCGCCGGGACACTGTGGCCTTCACCTCCATGGCTATGCGTTTTTTGCCTCCACGGGCATAGTCATATTCGGCCAGGCAGAAGTCCTATGAAAAAAGAACAAACAAACTAAAATAAATACATGACATCAGAACACAGTCATAAACAGTTATACAGAGACCAGATCAAAGTGGACCCACACCCAGGATTATCACTATTCTGGGTTTGTGTGCACTTTGGTGGGCCACACCAATTGTGGGTGGTCCGCTGTCTGCAACCCCCTTGGAAGGCCACAAATACACCACTGAGGACACTCCCACGTCACTCCGCAAGCCAAACACAGGGCTCCGCGCCGCTGTGGTATGCGCATACAAGGCCGTGGGGACGTGCATACCAGCTCAGCTGGGTCTGCACGGCAAAGTAGGCATGTGGCGTTTGACTCTAACAGGGAGTGCGCCTGCACCCAAAATTACAATATGTCTGGCGCAGGGGTACACCCTGCTAGAGGTAAGCGCAATAGGCATCCGCAGCTAACGCATGCACAGATGGGACGGGACTGAGGTAATATTTAGGGCCCTCCAGGGGGGGCATCCCAGCAGGACATCCACAATGGGGATGCCCCACGGGGATTGCTCAAATTTGTTATTAAAACCAAAATTTGTCATAACCAATCCCCCCTGTGTGTTCTGCAACTTTTAAGCTAAAAAGACAAACCAAAAAATACTCACTTTTACCACCTGGCCATTTACTCTGCTATCCACCCGGGTGCGCTTTGGCTTACTAGGCCCAGGAGGGGAAGGGGTGGGAGGGGTGGTACTTGAGGAAGGTGAGGTAGGTTGGGGAGGTGGGGGAGGGGTGGTGGGGTCAGAGTCTGAGGAGGAGCTGGGGAGGCGCATGACTCTTCGTCTGTGCATCATATTTGAAACGCTAAGGAGGAAACAGGAACCGGAAATGACCCAAGCGACATTGGGAAAAAGTTAAAAAAAAACAAAAAACGCTCCGCGCACCAGCAACAAGCTATTCTCAGCTATGTGCAAGCTAAGTGGCGGAAAAACTAAAATGACGCTTGAAAACAAGCTAGTGGCATAAGCGCAAGACAGTTTTACCTTAAGGTGGCGTTGAAACGCAAAGGAGGATCCCGGAACCGGATATGACGCAAGCAACTGTGCTTCAAAATTCAAAAGCAAACATGCGCGCAACAGGGACAAGCTAATATCAGCTATGTACACGCTAAGTGGCGGAAATACATTAAAATGACGCTGCAAAACAAGCTAGGGCAAAAGGCGCCACGAATTATTAGCTTGATTTAGCAGGGGATTCTACATACTGTAATGCATAGGTCCTTCTAAAGCATACACCGTTGTGCTTAAATATACAAATCTGATTCCTTCCAAAAGTCAGCACACAATCAAACTATACAACTACCTGAAAATGTGGCACACATGAGAATGCATAACGGGTTGTTATGAGCTGGTACGACTGAATGTTAATCCTGCAATATGTGGCCAGGCACGCTCACAACTACAGTGTATTCATTAACAACGACTGGGGTCGCGGGAAGTGAATTCCTTGCAAATGGCAGAAGGGCGCATGTATGAACAGCACAGCGCCGCACAACGCAGCGCAGCGAGGCACAGCGACGCTCGCGCCGCCACATAGCGAATCTAAACAGCGACTGCACAAACACTGACCAACACAGATTCATCAAGGACAGGGCTGCCGAATAGCTTGGGCGCTGACAATTTCGAAGAGCGAACGTGACCGCCCAACCTGACAGGCTACAAAATAGCTTTACAAGCCCCGATTGTGTGGAAAAACAGCGATTTTGATGCCAATGAGTTTGGGTGGAGGAGATGCAATTCCCATGTCACTCACAACATTACATTGTGAAAAAAAAAAAAAAATTTCAAATAACCAGCCAGATTCATTAAACAGATCAATATAAGCATGTGTGGAATTTTGTACCAAAGAAAAAAACCCAAAAACCACTAAAAACAATCATTTCAGCGTCTGCCATTGAAATGTATGGGAGAGCGGCAGGTAGCGCCAGGTAATACGTGTCGCTGTGAAGGAATTTGCAGCGGCGCTGTTCGGTCCAGGCGGCTTCATGATGAATGCCGCGCTAGCCGTCGCTCTCGCCGGCGCTAGCCTCATTTAGCTTGATAAATGCGTCATTGTGACCGCCGCCGGGCGTACTTGAGTCGGTAGTCGCCGTTAGCTGCCGCTACCTGGCGCTCGTCAGACACTACCTGGCGCTATCGCTTGATGAATAAGGGCCTAAATCTAGGCCACATGGGCTAACACTCGCTTCCTGTTATGCATAACAGGAAGTGAAACAGAAGACACGACTCAGATTGTATTTATTATACTTCCACAATTTTATTCTTCTTGAACTTTATTACTGTACAAATGTAACCAGGTTGGATTTATAATTCCGCTTGTAAGGTACGGATTGTCAGCTAGTTCATGCCTCCCCTGCACGGGATGGCCGCTTTGACTGTGTAGCCAATTATGCCTGTACTAAAATATTGAAAGAGAAATCTAGGGAGCGCTTTGTAAGTAAGAGTTAGGATTTTAACCCCTTACCTTTCAGCCTACCTAGAGATTTTGTCACACCTTGCTGCCAGGCAATTTCTAAGCATTTTGCACTACATATGTTTACCTATTGTTTTTGCAGGGATTTCCAGGAAAATGATATATAGTTTTTTTCATCGTTCAGAGTTCGGAACATGAAGTGTCAGCGCTATGAATTATATAGTTTATAATTTAAAAAAATGTTGTAGCATATCCTTGCCATTAATTATTAGCGTTAAACCCTTTTAAAAAAAAAAAAATTGAGTTTTTCTTCTTCAGCAGAACCAGCCTGGTCACCAGTTATGTTGGCTGGTAGATGAGGGAATGGAGGCCGAAGCGACCACCCCTGGCTCTAAAGGCTACCAGCCGACATAGTCCACATGGTCACCGGCATCTTCTGCATCCCCCTGGCTCTAAAGGCTACCAGCCGACATAGCCTACATGGTCACCAGCATCTTCTGCATTCCCCTGGCTCTAAAGGCCACCAGCTGACATAGCCCACATGGTCACCGGCATCTTCTGCATCCCCCTGGCTCTAAAGGCCACCAGCTGACATAGCCTACATGGTCACCAGCATCTTCTGCATTCCCCTGGCTCTAAAGGCCACCAGCTGACATAGCCCACATGGTCACCGGCATCTTCTGCATCCCCCTGGCTCTTGGGGATGTAGGTAATGGGGTGGGGGATTTGGCAAGTCACCCACCCACCAGTTTACTACTTACATCCTTCCATTGCTGGGTGCTGTCCCTCTCCATCCAATGTCAGCCGGAAGTGAGTGGTTCAGAGGATCAGTCAGATCACCTACCCTGCAACAGGGAAGGAGCTACCAGAAGCTGTGTGCATGGCAGAGAATTGGTGTTTTCTGCCCTGCTGAAGACCATGGCCCCACAATCAGAGGCCTGTGGGGGGATGAGGAGACCCCCAGCACTGGAACCTGGACAGAGGGGAGCTTTATTTTTTACTCTAAACTCGGGAAAACGCCAACCAGGTAAAATCAAAAAAAGGTCAGAGAAGCAGCCACGCAAATTCTATGTGGCTGACGTTTAAAGGGTTAAAGTGGACCAACAGTCAAAAATGAGTTAAACCAGACCAACACAGCAAACATTGCTCATATGCATCCCTCCCCAGGGCAATTCTAATTGCTGCACATAAACATTCATTTACCTTTTTCTATCTCCTCGTGGTAAATTTTATAAACAAAATGGCGGCTCACGGATCTGCAGGCCACCTTCAAACTGGAAGTGTGGCTGGGTTTCCTGTTACTGTGCATTGTCAGTTGAATCCATGCAGCAGTATAGCTGAGATGCTGGGAGAGGAAGCTCCAAAATGACTGCTACTAGGAGAAAATAGGTGAAGGGATCTTTCAGCTTTGAGTGAATGCAGGAGCAAATGTAAGTGCTGACAATGCTTCAATATCACGATTGCATATGGGGTAAGTGAGTTTTGGGGAGTTTTCTTTCCAACTGTGCCAGGCTGTTGGTCAGATTTAAACAGAATTTTCCATGAAATTGTCAGCCAGTAGTAGGACTGAGAGGGGAGCAGCCCTACAAAGGCAAAAAGTAGATGAGGCAAGTAGGGAACTTCATAATAGTTTGTTGGTGAACCACAGAGGAGGGCATTGCACTGGTCAAGTTGGGATATAATTTGGGCACACACAGGGGAGTAACTTGAGGGGATACAGAAGGTCAGAGGGGCCCCATCATTGTTGTTCCTCCACTTTTTATTGAGATTTGTGATCACTTGGCATCATTTAGAGAATGGAAGCATCATTAGACTCTGCTGTTTCACTCTTTACTTGTCTGCTAGCTGCATACAATTGCGTTAAAAGACTTATTTTATGAGCCTTGAAAGGGCCCAATTTAAAGTGGACCAAAACCCAGGATTTTGACTATTCTGGGTTTTGGTCCACTTCCCCAGGGCACCCCGATCGGGACGCGCCCGCGCCAGCCATTCAAAATTGGCCGGCGCGGGCATGTGCCCTGCTAGAGAGAAGCGGCTGCTGCACACGCATGCACCGTTGGACCGGGATTGAGGTAAGTGTAGTGGGCATCCTGGGAGGTTTCACCCAGCGGGGCATCCCGATTCTGGATGCCCCGCGGGGAGGGAATGGATCAGCGAGGGGATTTTATAAATTCCAGGGCCGATCCATCTGGGTTTTGGTCCACTTTAATGTTCGCAGTGGGGCCCACTCAAATTTAGTTATGCCACTGTGCACACAGCACTTTTTTCAGGTGAGAGGAAGGCACAGGTGCAGGATAGAGATAGAACAGGCAAAATGAATTGTTACACCATTGTGTCGGGCTGCATTTGGCAATTTCCTAAACTGTTTTTAAATGGAAGAAGAAATGAGATGTTGAGGTTTACAGTCTTACATCATGATTTTTCTTATATAGCAAGTGGGCGTGGCCCTAGGAGCTGTGATGCTGCATAATAATCAGCCTAATGGACGGGATCTGCTCCTACCCTGACCCCCTGTTGCTAGGCACCATTGGACACCTAGACCAGCACTCCCAGGCACGCATGTACACACCCCAGATGTGCATGCACACAGGCCCAGACACACCTAAGCGCACTTCCAAACACATAAATGCTCACTGCCAGACACCCTGCTTGCACTCCCAGATGCACATGCACACACTCCCAGACACAGATGCTTGCACTCCCAGATGCACATGCACACACTCCCAGACACAGATGCTTGCACTCCCATATGCACATGCACACACTCCCAGACACAGATGCTTGCAGTCCCAGATGCACATGCACACACTCCCAGACACAGATGCTTGCACTCCCAGATGCACATGCACACACTCCCAGACACAGATGCTTGCACTCCCAGATGCACATGCACACACTCCCAGACACAAATGCTTGCACTCCCAGATGCACATGCACACACTCCCATACGCAGATGCTTGCACTCCCAGATGCACATGCACACACTCCCAGACACAAATGCTTGCACTCCCATATGCACATGCACACACTCCCATACGCAGATGCTTGCACTCCCAGATGCACATGCACACACTCCCAGACACAAATGCTTGCACTCCCATATGCACATGCACACACTCCCAGACACAGATGCTTGCACTCCCAGATGCACATGCACACACTCCCAGACACAGATGCTTGCACTCCAAGATGCATATGCACACACTCCCAGACACAGATGCTTGCACCCCCAGATGCACATGCACACACTCCCAGACACAGATGATTGCACTTCCAGATGCACATGCACACACTCCCAGACACAGATGCTTGCACTCCCAGATGCACATGCACACACTCCCAGACACAGATGCTTGCACTCCAAGATGCATATGCACACACTCCCAGACACAGATGCTTGCACCCCCAGATGCACATGCACACACTCCCAGACACAGATGCTTGCACTCCCATATGCACATGCACACACTCCCAGACACAGATGCTTGCACTCCCACATGCACATGCACACACTCCCAGACACAGATGCTTGCACTCCCACATGCACATGCACACACTCCCAGACACAGATGCTTGCACTCCCAGATGCACATGCACACACTCCCAGACACAGATGCTTGCACTCCCAGATGCACATGCACACACTCCCAGACACAGATGCTTGCACTCCCAGATGCACATGCACACACTCCCAGACACAGATGCTTGCACTCCCACATGCACCTGCACACACTCCCAGACACGGATGCTTGTACTCCCAGATGCACATGCACACATTTCCAGACACAGATGCTTGCACTCCCAGACACAGATGCTTGCACGCCCAGATGCACATGCACACACTCCCAGACACAGATGCACTCCCATATGCACATGCACACACTCCCAGACACAGATGCTTGCACTCCCATATGCACATGCACACACTCCCAGACACAGATGCTTGCACTCCCATATGCACATGCACACACTCCCAGACACAGATGCTTGCATTCCCATATGCACATGCACACACTCCCAGACACAGATGCTTGCACTCCCAGATGCACATGTACACACTCCCAGACACACATGCCTACATTCCCAGATGCACATGCACACACTCCCAGACACAGATGCTTGCACTCCCACATGCACATGTACACACTCCCAGACACAGATGCTTGCACTCCCACATGCACCTGCACACACTCCCAGACACGGATGCTTGTACTCCCAGATGCACATGCACACATTTCCAGACACAGATGCTTGCACTCCCAGACACAGATGCTTGCACGCCCAGATGCACATGCACACACTCCCAGACACAGATGCACTCCCATATGCACATGCACACACTCCCAGACACAGATGCTTGCACTCCCAGATGCACATGCACACACTCCCAGATACAGATGCTTGCACTCCCAGATGCACATGCACACACTCCCAGACACAGATGCTTGCACTCCCATATGCACATGCACACACTCCCAGACACAGATGCTTGCACTCCTAAATGCACATGCACACACTCCCAGGTGCACATGCACGCAGTCCCAGATGCACATGCATGCCCTCTCTAATGCGCATGCACACACTCCCAGGTGCACATGAATGCACTCCCAGATGCACATGCACACACTCCCAGATGCACATGCACACACTTCCAGATGCACATGAACACACTTCCAGATGCACATGCACACACTCCCAGATGCACATGCCTGCACTACCAGATGCACATGCACACATTTCCAGATGGACATGCACACACTCTCAAATGCGCATGCACACACTCCCAGGTGCACATGCATGCCCTCCTAGATGCACATGCCCTTACTCCCAGATGCACATGTCTGCACTGCCAGATGCATATGCACGCATTCCCAGATGCACATGCATGCACTCCCAGATGCAACTGCATGCACTTCCCGATGCACATGCACACACCTCCAGATGCACATGCACACACTTCCAGATGCACATACACACACTCCCAGATGCACATGCACACACTCCCAGATGCACATGCCTGCACTATCAGATGCACATGCACACATTTCCAGATGGACAAGCACACACTCTCAAATGCGCATGCACACACTCCCAGGTGCACATGCATGCACTCCTAGATGCACATGCACACATTTCCAGATGGACAAGCACACACTCTCAAATGCGCATGCACACACTCCCAGGTGCACATGCATGCACTCCTAGATGCACATGTCCTTACTCCCAGATGCACTTGTCTGCACTCCCAGATGCATATGCACGCATTCCCAGATGCACATGCATGCACTCCCAGATGCACATGCACACACTTCCAGATGCACATACACACACTCCCAAATGCACATGCACAGATGTAGATGCACATGTCCTTACTCCCAGATGCACTTGTCTGCACTCCCAGATGCATATGCACGCATCCCCAGATGCACATGCATGTACTCCCAGATGCAACTGCATGCACTCCAAGATGCACATACACACACTTCCAGATGCACATACACACACTCCCAGATGCACATGCCTGCACTACCAGATGCACATGCACACACTCCCAGATGCACATGCCTGCACTACCAGATGCACATGAATGCACTCCCAGATGCACATGCACGCACTCCCAGATGCACATGCACACACTCCCAGTTGCACATGCACACACTCCCAGATGCACATGCCTGTGCTACCAGATGCACATGAATGCACTCCCAGATGCACATGCACTCACTCCCAAATGCACATGCACACACTCCCAGATGCACATGCCTGCACTCCCAGATGCACATGCACACACTCCCAGATGCACATGCCTACACTACCAGATGCACATGCACACACTCCCAATTGCACATGCACGCACTCCCAGATGCACATGCACACACTCCCAATTGCACATGCACACACTCCCAGATGCACATGCACACACTCCCAATTGCACATGCACGCACTCCCAGATGCACATGCCTGCACTCCCAGATGCACATGCACGCACTCCCAAATGCACATGCACGCACTCCCAAATGCACATGCACGCACTCCCAAATGCACATGCACGCACTCCCAGATGCACATTCACACACTCCCAGATGCACATGCCTGCACTCCCAGATGCACATGCCTGCACTCCCAAATGCACATGCACGCACTCCCAAATGCACATGCACGTACTCCCAAATGCACATGCATGCACTCCCAAATGCACATGCACGCACTCCCAGATGCACATGCACATACTCCCAGATGCACATGCCTGCACTCCCAGATGCACATGCACGCACTCCCAAATGCACATGCACGCACTCCCAAATGCACATGCACGCACTCCCAGATGCACATGCCTGCACTCCCAAATGCACATGCACGCACTCCCAAATGCACATGCACGTACTCCCAAATGCACATGCATGCACTCCCAAATGCACATGCACGCACTCCCAGATGCACATGCACATACTCCCAGATGCACATGCCTGCACTCCCAGATGCACATGCACGCACTCCCAAATGCACATGCACGCACTCCCAAATGCACATGCACGCACTCCCAAATGCACATGCACGCACTCCCAAATGCACATGCACGCACTCCCAAATGCACATGCACGCACTCCCAAATGCACATGCACGCACTCCAAGATGCACATGCACACACTCCAAGATGCACATGCACACACTCCCAGATGCACATGCCTGCACTACCAGGTGCACATGCACACACTCCCAGATGCACATGCCTGCACTACCAGATGCACATGAATGCACTCCCAGATGCACATGCACACACTCCCAATTGCACATGCACGCACTCCCAGATGCACATGCCTGCACTACCAGATGCACATGCCTGCACTACCAGATGCACATGAATGCACTCCCAAATGCACATGCACGCATTCTCAGATGCAGGATGACAGGAGGCAGCTAGATAGTGAATGTGAGGAATGAATAGACAGACTGGCTCTGATGCACCAAGCTTGAGATATTACAGTTATTGTAACGTTTTTAGCAGAGGTTGTGGTGTTAGGGAGGCGAGTGGAGTTGGATGGTGGATTATTAGTTCTATTTTTTCCATATTCAGTTAGGGGGGCGAGTTGTCATAAAGGAATAGATGGCCGACGTCAGTCAGGAAGATGAGATGGGGGACAAATTAGTCAAAGTGCTAAACTGTGTCGCCTGCATAAAAGTGATATTGAAAAGACTGAAAAAGGGGAAAAGAAGCAAAGGGGAGGAAACTGTGTGTTGAGTTGGATACACTGAATAATCAGTCTGAAAGATAGGATAAGAGGCAGGAGAGTCCCTGAATTCCACGATAATATGTTGAGAGGCAGGGAGTGGTCAGCAGTGTCAGAAGCTGAAAATAGATCAAGAATAGGAATACAGTAGTGACTGTTAACACTTTCACTGCCAGCCTACCTACAGAATGTCACACTCTGTTACCAGACCATTTTTCACAATTTTGTGCTATGTATTTAAACCGGACCTTCACCATGAAAAGCCCAAACTCTTAAAAAACGATTCCCCAGCATCTAAAATTAATATATTTTACGTTTTTAGTCACTAACTTATTGTTCTTTCCCCCACTGGGCTGCAACTCTGTTCAGGAATTTAGGATACGGGCGCCGCCATCTTGACTCAGAAGCATCACACTTACTGAGGAGAGGAGAGTGGTATAAGGTACAGGGGGGCGGGGTATAGCTGTGCTTTGTTCAGATAGAGCAGAGCTGGGGTCAGGTAAAGGTCAGCAATCCCAGAATGCAGAGCAGCACAGTCAGGAGGCACTTCCTGTTTGCAGGCTGCCTGATAAGATGGCGGCTTCCATAAGCCGCCATCTTGGATGTTTAAAGGCTCATAACATGCAGTAGATGCAGGTAGGATGATTTTTAATGTGAGCAATCTGTATGTACAGGGTGTGGGAAACATATAAGATAGGCTCTTATTCAGAGTGAAGGACCGCTTTAACTGTGATTTTTGCAGGATTGGAGACCCCTGCCCTGCTACTGGCTTCCACCCATCATTCCGGGCGTCTGACTCTCACTCCAACTGCCGGGAGCGTGCCACATCTAATGGCAATCTGGGGATGCAGAAGCTCCCACTCACTATTACCGAGCTCTGCATCTACACAGAGCCATATTGCTAATCATTAATATGTGCAACATACAGTGCTGATTGGATGATAGCTCATGCATGCGCTGTGAGACTGGGGAAAGCTGCATTTTACTGGTGATTCAAGAGGGGTTCACATGATCAGTTGACTATAAAGCATTTTAGTTTGAGCTCACGTTGAGCATATATAGCAGGCACGACAGATATCAGCACTTAATTTAACAGGACAGTTGCCAGGCCCTTGCACCTTGGGAGGGCCTACCTCAATCCCTCTACCCTGGGCAGCCCCTATGCAGGGCCATGCAGTAACCAGGACTGTTTATGTCAGTCCTACTATTGTTGTTATTTACTTTCTTTCTTCCCTTCTATTAATTTCTTTCTTTCCATATATTATTTCTTTCTTTCATCTGTTTCTGCCATTCCTTTTCTTTCTTTTTTCTTTCCTTCTATTATTTCTGTAAGTCATTATATTCTTTGTTTCATTCCTGTTCTTTTTTCCTTCTATTCTATCTCCTACATTCTATCCATCGTTTCTTTGTTTGTTTCTTTCATCTGTTTGATCTGCCATACCTTTTTTGCCATTCCATCTCTTTAAATTCCTGCTTTCCTTTTTCTTTCTTTTATTCTTTCTATGTTTCTGTCACTCATTCTCTTTCTTCCTGGCCATCATTATAAGCAGTATTGTATTGTACTATTGCCTGTTGTGTCGTTAGCCATTGCCTGAAATGGACATATTTGGCATTCATTATATGCATTTGTTCTTTCTCTCTTTCCTTTTATTTTTAATACCTCTTTATTTTTTCCATCTATTCTTTATGTCATTTTTTCTATCCTTATATTCTTTCTTTTCCGGTCATTCCCTTTCTTTCTTTCCATCTTTCTTTCTTTTGCTCATTCCATCTAGTATTTCATTTTTTATTTCTCTTTTTTCCTGTCATTTCCTCTAATTCTTTATTTCTGTCATTCCTTGTATAATTTTTTCTTTCTATTTTTTGTGCAATATGCTTGCAAGCCCTACAGGCAAAGGAAGTGCACTGTGGCAGGGCCATGCATGGCTGTTGTTACAGTTAATGGAGTAGCATGGACCGGGGAAGACTGGCTAAAGGGGCTGTGCTCTGTTCCTGTATTGCTACAGCCTCAAGTGGGTTTATTTAAAAGGAACGCTTCAAACAGATTTAGGCCCTTATTTATGAAGGAATAGCGACAGGTAGCGACTGGTGAGCGACCGGTAATGACGGGCCCCGCCACGAGAACGCCGGCTCCCCACCACAATCAAACATTTATCAAGGCAATCCTGCTTAGCGACTGAGATAGCGCCATATAGCGACTCATTCATCATTATTCCAGCCTCAGCCCACAGCGCCAGCGTCCGACCTTGAACAGCGACAGGTATGACCTCTCGCTACCTGGCGCTCTCCAATGCATTTCAATGGAGCAATCTTTAAATATTCATAATTAATTGTTATTAATGTTTTTTTTTTTTTTTTTTTTAAATGTGAAAAATTCTGTGACCACTTCTGCCATGTTAGTTAATTTTTTTAAGGTAAAAAAAAAATAAAAAATTGTGCAGAATTGATATTACAGGTCTGATATTATTGTATTCATATTACTAAATTCTTTCAACATTTTTTTATCTTTGGTTTCCAAACATATGGTGGTTTGGGGGTTAAAAAACTACTTTTAACCCATCGCCGCCAGCGCTCTGGGGTTTAAACATGCATTTCACAGCGCGAGAATTTTTTGAGCGTGATTTTTTTATGAGTATGGTGGGAGCCGGTCGCTCTGACCAGTCGCTATCATGCGCACCCATACACCTGTCAAATAGCGACTTATCACCCCGTATTCAACATTACTGCACACCGACTGAGTCGCTATCAACTACCGAACAATGGGCAAGCACAGCGACTACTAGCGGGCGCTGTGAAAATACTGCTACAGTCGCTCAACTGTTGCTAACTGCCGCTATTAATGAATCGGCCTCTTAGATACTTTGGAAGCATGGGCAAAAAGATGGCAAATGAAGTTTAATACAGGTAAATGTTAGGTTATCATAGCAATTGGGAAGGAGCTATTTGTGCCATGATTACACACTAAATAAGGAAATGCTTGGTAAAACTACAATGGAAAAGGACCCAGGGGTTTTAACTTTAAACATAAACTAGACCAACAGCCTGGTACAGTTAGAAAAGAAAGGTAGCGGACATTTTGGAGCTTCCTCTTCCAACGGACATAAATGAAATGCACAGTAACAGGTAGCCCAGTACAACTGGCCTGCAAGCCCATGAGCGGCCATCTTGTTTTTAAAAATTTATCCCAGTAGGCATCAGAAAAAGGTAAAGAATTTTTTATGTGCAGCAATCTAAACTGAGATGCATATGAGCACTGTTTGTTGTGTTGGTCTGACTTAATTCATTTTGACTGTTGGTCTGCTTTAACTGTAGTGTCCAATGTCAGGCAGCAGCTGACAAGGCTCATGGGGTGCATCAAGAGGGGCATCAAGAGGGGCATAGGTGCCCATGACCAAAGCATCATTTTACCCCTCTTTATGTCACTGGTTATACTCCATATGAAATGGGGAGGCCGATTCATTAACAGCGGCAGGTAGCGACTGTAGCGGCATTTTCAGAGCGCCCGCTAGTAGTCGCTGTGCTTGGCCGTTGTTCGGTAGTTGATAGCGTAATGTTGAATATTAGGTGAGGAGTCGCTTTTTGACAGGTTCCACGCTGTATGGGATCGCATGATAGCGACTGGCCCTAGCGACCGGCTCCCACCATATTCATTAAAAAATCACGCTCAAAAATTTCTTGCGCTGTAAAATGCATGTTTAAACCCCAGAGCGCTGGAGGCGATGGGTTAAAAGTAGTTTTTTTAACCCCCAAACAACCATATTTTTGGAAACCAAAAGAAAACAAGTTTTTTAAATAATTTTGTAATATGAATACATTAATATCAGACCTGTAATATGAATTCTGTACAATTTATTTATTTTTTTTTTCCCTTAAAAAAATTATCTAAAATGGCAGAAGTGGTCACTGAATTTTTCACATAAAAAAAAAAAAAAAATTAATAACAATTAATTATTAATATTTAAAGATTGCTCCATTGAAATGCATTGGAGAGCGCCAGGTAGTGAGAGGTCATACCTGTCGCTGTTCAAGGTCGGACGCTGGCGCTGTGGGCTGAGGCTGGAATAATGATGAATGAGTGGCTATATGGCGCTATCTCAGTCGCTAAGCAGGATTGGCTTGATAAATGTGTGATTGTGGTGGGGAGCCGGCGTTCTCGTGGCGGGGCCCGTCATTACCGGCCGCTCACCAGTCGCTACCTGTCGCTATCCCTTCATAAATAAGGGCCACAGTTATGTGTGTACAGTTATGGGCACCAATGCATAAAAATGACATATCCGAACTGGAGCGTGTATAAAGGAGAGCAACAAAATGACTATATGGAATGTGGGGTCTAGAATAACCTAAATGATTGTTGGATTTTTGTATTAGGATTCGTATATTAAGGTCATGAATTATTAAATAAGTAGCTATAGAAAGTTGTATGCATCATAATATAATGTGTTGTCCCTCTCTCTCTTTTTTGACTGAGGGAGGTTTTATATGTAATCTGTATATATCGCATGAGATGCTCTAGGCAGATGAAACAATGTATCCTTCAAGTGAGAGCGTTTCTCACTCAATATGTATCAGTAAATGTAATGTTTATTCATGCAATACAATGTATCTCCCATTGCAACACTCTGTAGTTCTTAGACTACTTTTTGAATTGGCGGCTTGAATAGCTTATTATTTTGTTACTTGTATTTTCTATACAGCCGCCCCCTCCCTTTGTTTTCTGGTTTTATTACCAATATACATGATATTTTTTCCGGTTCTTGAAACACATTAATTTTTTCAAATAAATATTGAAGGTGGGAGTTTGTTTTTTTCTTTTTCTCTTCCCCTTCCTTTTCTTTTTTCTTTTGTTCATTAACTGTGTTTTGGAGTGAGAGTGCTCGCTCATCCGGTCCTATAATGATCTAATTAACTCCAGGTGTGCGACAATGGGAGATACATGCATGGTGTTAGTATTTAAATGTGCTTTATGGGAGTAGGAAGTAATGTCATGATTAAGGGCTGAGTCTGTGCCCGAAACGCGTTGGCATCTAAACTGCTCCCTCATGCTTTATTCTGACTTATATCTATGGATGGAATGCTTTTAAAGAATTTTGTATGGAACAATAAACGTGGATATTTTATCCTTTTAACTGGATTAAGGCTGGCGTTTCCCGATTGATCTACTTATGCATGTGAGCTGAGCACTCACGGCCGAGCTTCATCCTATGATCTCTGCATCCAAAGGCATTGGATACCTACAGGTGGAGCTGATCAACTCAAGTTACCCTAAATGATTGTCAAGGTTTATTTACTTTGGAAAAGAGACTCCTAAGGGCTGATCTAATAACTATGTATAAATATATTCAGGGTCAATACAAGGATCTGTCCCACAATCTATTTATACCCCGGAGTGTAACCATAACCCGGGTGCATCCACTAAGGTTAGAGGAAAGGTGCTTTCTCCACCGACATAGGAGGGGATTCTTCTCTGTAAGAGCAGTGAGACTATGGAACTCTCTGCCAAAGGAGGTAGTTATAGAAAATACACTGAAATAGTTCAAAGTGGCCTGGGTGTCATCTTAAAATGTAATAACATTATCAGCTATGGCGACTAGACCACTGGACGGAGATCTTCTTTTACTATACAGGCTAAAATGAATGGACTAACGTCCTAATTCAGCCTTTCATACTATGTTACTGTGTTAGTACTGTATGAAGCCGATCATATATTTGCATTTTATTTTCAAGAGTATTCAATGATAGTTGTCGATTAAGAAAGATTTGAACACAGCAAGTATCTGCTATAGTGAAATACTCCTGAAATGGACATCTTTGAGGATAATAGATGTATGCATCTAACCTGGTGATGGCTTCACTTTAAATAGGAGAAATCATGTTGGGATTGCTGGCACATGTGGAAGCCATTGGAAGGAAGAGATACGGGTTGTTTATTTGAAACAGCTGGAATACTTTATCACCTCCTCACAGGGGGTTCCCTCCCTGCTCTGTGGCCAAATTTATCTACATACATTCTTATAAACAGAAAAATAGTTTAGTGATATGTGTGCAGCCAAACTGGGAATGGCCCAGAGCGGTACAGGAATGTGCCTCCCCTGTACACTCCACGCTCTTTGGTTCAGTATCATCATCATTAGACTCTAAATAAGGTTTATTCACTAAAATGTGCAGAGCCTCTCCGCCTTATTGGACCACCTCTCTGCCTTAGTTAGCCAGTATTTACTAAAGGTTGGAGAGATCCTCCACCTCAACTCACACTTAGGGCCCATTTACAATGTATTGTGGCAGAAAGCAGACACTTTGGAGACTTTGGCCCTTATTTAACAAGGGATAGCGCCAGGTAGCGAATGGTGAGCGAACGGTAATGATGCTCACCGCCACGAGTACGCCGGCTCCCCTCCGCAATCACACATTTATGAAGCCGATCCTGCTTAGCCACTGACAGAGCGCCAGATAGCGAATCATTCATCATTATTCCAGCCTCACCCCACAGCGCCAGCGAGCGACCTTGAACAGCGACAGGTATGACCTCTCGCTACCTGGCGCTCTCCAATGCATTTCAATGGAGCAATCTTTAAATATTCATAATTAATTGCTATTAATTTTTTTTTTTTTTAATGTCAAAAATTCTGTGACCACTTCTGCAATGTTAGATATTTTTTTAAGCTAAAAAAAAAAAAAAAAAAAATGTGTGCAGAATTGATATTACAGGTCTGATATTAATGTATTCATATTACAAAATGTGTTGAAAAACATGTTTTTTTTTTCCGAAAAATATGGTTGTTTGGGGGTTAAAAAACTACTTTTAACACATCGCCGCCAGCGCTCTGGGGTTTAAACAAGCATTTCACAGCGCAAGAATTTTTTGAGCGTGATTTGTTAATGAATATGCTGGGAGCCGTTCGCTATGGCCATTCGCTGGCATGCGCTCCCATACAGTGCGGAACCTGTCAAACAGCGACTCATAACCCCGTATTCAACATTACCACACACCGACTGAGTCGCTGTCAACAGCCGAACAACGGCCAAGCACAGTGAATACTAGCGTGCGCTGTGAAAATAACGCTACTGGCGATCATCTGCCGCTACCTGGCGCTATTAATGAATCAGCCTGCCCATCATGGCAGGTGTTGTGGCAGAAACAGCCTAATGGCAGTTGCTTCAAAGATCTTCAAAGGCTGCAAGAAACAATTACAAGAGAAAGAGAGAGAATGAGACAGCAGAAACAAGAAAAATAGAGGGAATAAGAGAGGGAAATAAATGGAGACAAAGGGAATAGGGAAAAACTAGAAAAAGAGAGGGGACAAGGAAAAAAGAGAGGGACAGAGGAAATCAGAGACAAAGAGGGTGACAGAGGGAAAAAGCAGAGACAGAAAAATCAATAAGAGAATAAGGAATAAGAGAAATGGGGAGAGAGAGAATGTAACAATAAATGATAGAGAAACAGAAGGAACTCGTGAAATAAAGAGAGGCAGAATGAATGAAGGAAAAGAGTGAGAGTGACAGAGGGAACAAGGGAGAAAGAGAGAAGGAGAGACTTAGGACCAAAACGAGATATAGGGAAGTAGGGAAAAAGAGAGAGAGGGAACAGGGAAAAGAGAGAGACAGGGGAGAAAGGAACAATAGAAAGATAGAGATATTGAGAAAAAGAGAAAGACACAGAATGAGCAGCGGTAAACATTGGGTAGAAGGGCAGCAAAGAAGATGAGGCCTGTCAGCAGAGTTGTTCTGGATGTAGTACAAAGATAGTGTGGCATAATGGTGGTGTGGTACCTCTAGGAGTGAGATGCAACTTGAGATGCAGACATGTGACAGCTAAACCTCTCCTAATCGGAGGATGCAGCGGCTTCATCCAGAAATCAGGTGAGCTACTGATCACCGGACTAGCACCAATCAGCTGCTATTACCCTTTGTTTTTTTTTTATTTGCCTGATGAATGAATTGCAAGCAATCCATATTGAACTTCCTGTTGACTTTCTTAGAGAGCTTGACAGATTGTTTAATAATTGTATAAGGGCTGACAAGGATCCAAGCATAGACCATCAAATGCTCACTATGCCCAGATCCAGGCTTGGCTGGCCCACAGGTTTACCTGGAAATCCCCTGGTGGGCCTCTGGTCCCAGGAGCCCATTGAAGGGCCTACATCACCAAAGTCTATTATATTGGTGGGCACTAAACAATCCAGTCTGACATTGGTGCTGGTAGCCCTAATGTAAGACAGTACCCTAAAGCCTGTATATTGTCATAGTGAGGAGTGAGAAACTCTAGACTTGTCAGTCAGACTTATTTGCTTGTCAGCTCTAGAGATGGACCAACTTTGAATAAATGAACCTGGTCCACACTGAAATCAATGGGGATCTGAACTTTGGGGGTAGCTGATGCAGGGGGTGAATCGTGTGCAGCAGAAACTCTGCTGCAACTCACCTGAGCCCCGATCCTCTTCTGTCAGCGGCAGCAGAGTGGCGGTGCCAGCACTAGGAGTTTTCTCACTCATGGGAGCTAGCGGCCATCCCTTGTAGGACCCGGCTGGGGCCAGTATGAAATACCGCTGCCGCTGACAGAAGAGAAGATCAGGGCTCAGGTAAGTTACAGCAACCTTAGGTGAAGCGGGTTGGTGGGTTGCTCATGGCTGGACGATGAAATCGAACATGGACCTCAGGCTGAAGTCTGTGTTCAGGTTTGGGTACCTGGACTTGCAAAGTTCAGTACGAACACAAACTTTGCGCTTCGCATTCTCCCAACTCTAGTCAGCTCTAAAGAAATTGAGAAGAGAGTAGTAACACACTCCTTAATTATGCCTGTTATCAGGTTGGTTCAGAAAATCCATCTGGAGAAGAAATTGACCTCTGTCCTAGGCTCACTTACTTCTTTTAGAGTGGGTCAAAACCCTCAAAGCTGGGCTCTGGAATCTAAAAGATCTAGAAGACCAGATGCTCCTCTGTGTGAAACCCCCTGGGGCACGGGTAATCTTACCTGATCCCTATGGGTCCCGTGATGCGACCAGCTTATCCAAATGCCTGGGCGCGTGAGAGCGGGCGTCCGAACAGCAATTAAATTCTGATTTTCATCTGTAAACTCTGTGAGCTTCTTACAAATTTAGTCAAAATCTCATATCCTGCAGGCCTATCACTTTGTGAAGAAAGAGGAGATTTTAACCAAACAGCAGATGCAAGAACCCATTTTGGTCCGGGTTTCAATTACGGCATTACCTTTTCTCATCAAAACATAGACTGAGACTTGACCACCTTAAAGGAGGCATAAAAAGGTAATGGCCCTGATTCACACATTCTCTCATGGCTCTAGGAGTTAACAGACACTATGCAAGGGGATGATCGATTAGGAGGTAGGAGAGATCGCTGGGAAGCAGACCTACACAGATCCTTTAGGGATGATAAGTAGTCACAGATATGTATGTTTTCTCGAAATTGTATGATACAGGAGACTAATCTAAGCTGCTAACACGGTGGTGTAGGACACAGTTACAGAAACTTAGGGCCTAATTTATGAAGGGATAGCGTCAGGTAGCGCCTGGTTAATGACAGGTAGCGACAGGTGAACGCCAGACACGGCACGCAATTACACATTTATCAAGCAGAATCTGTTGAGACGGCAGCTTCAAGGATATGGATTTTTAAACTGGGTTATTCTGAATACGGAACTTGTTTTTTTCCACTAACGGCCGTAGTGGAATAAGGAAAGAAAGGACTCCCCAGAATTTATATTTTATACGCGATTGCATCGTTTGGAAATTTGTGAGTGTATTTTATTTATTAAACATTCTTTATACATTTGATGATGGAGTTGTACTAGATTCTTTGTGCTCTCTTTTTTAATTCATGCATGGGACCTACATGTGAGTGATTCTCAACACATGATTGGAGGATAAAAAGCCACGTGGCTGTTTTCTACCAGTGGAAATCTTTTTAAGGCCTTCTGATTAGATACATCTGGTAAGCGTAGATCTAAGAGGTGGTGGGTACCGCGGGATATCCTTTTGAGAATTGAGTTCACCGATTGAAAGAACACTGTCTTTTTTCTCTGCTCTGTGCCTTATATATATACTCCTGTGGGACTTTGTTTCGATGGAAAGTCTGGCACGTTGAAGCAATTATTTCAAGAATTTAGATTTTATTGGCTTATTTGAAAGACTGTAGCGTTGTGTTTTACCAATATCTAGAATCTGTTAAGCGACTGGGATAACGCCATGTAGCGTCTGATTCATCATTATCCCAGCCTCAGCGAACGGCGCTGGTGTTCAGCCTTGCACAGCGCCAGGTATTACCTCTCGCTACCTGTCGCTCTCCCATACATTTCAATGGATGCTCCTTTACTTCACTTTTAACTGGGTTTTTTTTTTTTTTTTAAATCTCAAATGATGTTGTGACCTCTTATGGCATTGAAAATGCAGTTTTTTTCAAAAATGTATCATGTTTTATATATTTCTGCAGAAATGACATTACAGGTCTAGCATTGAAGTGTTCATACAATGTTATTACAATGTAATTCCATATGTTTTCGCTTTGTTACTAGTGGATACATGCTGAAAAATACTTTATACAAACAGCCTCCGGCGCTCTGGGCTTCAGAGTAGCATTTTTCAGCGCCGGAGTTTTGTGCGGAAGTTTTTTTAATGAATATGTTGGTTTTTTAATAAGTCGGTCACACTGACCAGTCACTAACATGCGCTCCCATACAGCGACTCATCACAATGTATTCATCATTGCTGCACAGCGACTGAGTCGCTAAGAACTAGCGACCCACGACCGAGCACAGTGACTACTAGCGGGCGCTCTGAAAATGCCAGCTACAGACGCTCATCTGTCGCTACCTGGCGTTAGTGATGAATCAGCCTGCCCGTCTGCAAAGCTAGTCTTCTGTAGTAACATGTTTCTTAATAACTTTAAAAACACCTGTTCCTCGTTCCCACTACCTATAATCATCACTACAGTTATCTGTAAACTAATCCTTGTAATTTCTAACATGTAACACTACCTTAGGACATTATCTAGAATTGACTTGTATTTAATACCCGCGCCTTGCTTTGTTATACCTCCTAGAACTGCGACTTGCCAATAAATTCCTAGTATGTATGCTTATATATACTGTACCTGGCAATAAACTTGATTCTGATATTACACCACATGATACCATCTGTTCCTGATATATGCCGGCACTGTGAAAAGGACACTGGTATGCTCCTCCATTTTTGGTTGAGTTGCCCCTTGATTTAAAACTTTTGGAGAGATGCATGACATGGGGTCTTCAGATAATCGTGAACCAGCTCGCTACCTATCGGGTTGCTTGCCCAGTAAAATGAGAGTCCATATGGTGAACACTTCTAAATCCATCATCCTGAGATTGTGAAGAACTAAATATTCTACCACAATGCAACACTGGCTTACATGATGGAAATGATGGAGATGGTGGAAATTGTTGCATCCAAACATGATAATATGACCAAATATATGGTGACATGGTACCCTTGATTTATTTTTCAGCAATCAAAACCTTATAAATTAAGAGATTTAATGTTCTTGAGCTCAATGTGAACCAATGCTAGTAAGTGCAGTCACTTCTCGCACAAATGTAGTTTGATTTATTTTTAAATATATTGCAGCCCCACTGCCCCTCCTGCAGCTCCTTTTACAGCCTCCAGTCCCTTGTGCAGCCACACTTACTCCCCCCCCCCCCCCCCGCTCAGCAATCATCATTACGCCTCCCATTCTCCTGCAACCATACTTTCATCCCCTTCTACCCCTCAGGTACACTTACACCCCCCACTACCACTGAAGTGGGGGGATGGACTACAGGAGACACAGCAGCAATTTCAGGTGGGAAATATCAGGTATGTAAAAATGTATGGTTAATTATGTAGATTATCATGATTAAATAAAAAGATACTTTATTCACCTATGTGAGCGGCTGGTTGCTGGGCGCTGTACGCAAAACCAATGCCCGATGCATTATTACAGGCAGCTCAGCGTATAGCGCCGGCGCTCTAGCTTCCAGAGCGCCAGGTATTACCTGTCGCTCAGTGTCACTCTCCCATACATTTCAAAGGCTGTTCATTTGGTTGTGTTTAAACAGCGTGTTTGACAATTTTTTTTTTTTGCTCAAATCATTGTGTGACCTCTCCTGGCTGCAAACAAACACTTTTAGAAACTTTTTTGACTTTTTATACTTTTATGCAGAATTGTCATTACAGATCTGGCACTAAAGTGTTAATGTCACAGTGTTAAAACAATGTCATTCCATGTGTTCTCGCTTTGTTACAGGTGGATATGTGTTACAAAAACAGACTTTAATCACACAGCATTTGGCGCTGTATGCTATAGCGACCAGATTTAGAGCGCTGATGCTGTGTGGGTGTCCTTTTTTGATAAGTATGGTGTGGAGTGCTGAGTGTCGGTCGCACTGAGCTAGTGCTACCTTTCGCTCACTGCCCCTGTACTGGTGTTTGAGCGCCCAACATACATCACATTCAGCAATGTGGACCAGGTTACTACAGCAACCGAGACGCTCTGTTACAGCGCCCGATACCCGCTTACAGCATCTACAAGCGGTCGCTCTAAGTGCCGCTATAAAGAAGCTCATCTGCCGATACCTGGCGTTAGTAGGGAATCAGCCTCTTAGTAGCCCCTGGTCTCACCCTCATTTGAGGTAAATCTTTCAGTGGCGGTGCGGGGTTACCAACTATTTTCTCAGCATTTTTGATAGTTCTCTGCAATCTCTTGCCATCTTTCAACCTTGCCTTTGTGTGTTGTACATTTGAACAGATGGGTTAAAAGCAGTGTAAATGCCTGGGGGGCGTGTAAAAAAAAAAAAGAAGAAAAGTGGGACCCCAATACTGAGCCAGGGGGGGCCAAGGCACCCTGGGTTGTACCTCGGCTACACTGCTCCATTGATGGTCAAGAAACCAGCGGCAGCAAGGTGGTGGACCCCAGCAAGGCAGTGACCGGTGGTGATGAAGTGGGAAATGGCAGAAAGTGCAGAGCTGCAATATGAACACATATAGCATGAATAACAATGCTAATTTACACTTTTAAAACTTTTTAAACACTTTTTTTAAAAGTCTTTCTCTGTAAGGTGCTCTTGGAAATGACAAAACAATAATGATTATTCCACTTAAAGCGGACCTTCACTCTGAATAAAAGTCTATCTTATATGTTTCCCACACCCTGTACATACAGATTGCCCACATTAAAAATCATCCTACCTGCATCTACTGCATGTTATGAGCCTTTAAACATCCAAGATGGCTGCTTATGGAAGCCGCCATCTTATCAGGCAGCCTGCAAACAGGAAGTGCCTCCTGACTGTGCTGCTCTGCATTCTGGGACTGCTGACCTTTACCTGACCCCAGCTCTGCTCTGTCTGAGCAAAGCACAGCTATAACCCGCCCCCCTGTACCTTATCCCATTCTCTTCTCCTCAGGTGTGATGCTTCTGAGTCAAGATGGCCGCGCCCGTATCCTAAATTCCTGAACAGAGTTGCAGCCCAGTGGGGGAAAGAATAATAAGTTAGTGACTAAAAACGTAAAATGTATTAACTTTAGATGCTGGGGAACCGTTTTTTAAGAGTTTGGGCTTTTCATTAAATCATGCTGAAGGTCCGGTTTAAGTGCAGAATACTTGTAATCCAAAGAAGTGCTGGGAAGATCCTACCACCTGCACTCAAATACTCCTACAGGAGGAAATTGGCTCCTTTAAAGCAGATGGAAACCCATTAGTGGGTCCACCACTCACCCTTCGGGTCCGGCCACGTGGGTTTTGACCCACTTTAATAAGGAAAGCTAACTGTGCATAAATGAAGTCTGTATCTCCTTGAATATTACTTCAAGAATGCCAGAAATACAGTAAATTCTTGTATTTATATGGTTTTATATTCCACCTTGTACCTTCTTGCCATGCAAATAGAAAAACTGATACTGATACGGACCAAATTTAATTAAAAAAATGAATACTCACAAAGACGTTCACAGAAATAAAGCATTTGGTACACACAGTGTTTATTTTATCAGCTGCCCATGTGGACTGCAAAATAATGGATGAATAAAATAGCAGCTTGAGGGAAAATGTATATAGTATTAAGTGCGGGCATGACAATCACAAACTTTCCACCAATTAAAAAAAATTCTATCAATCTAATCCCTGGAGGTCAGAGGGATTGAAAAATGTGTAAGTCATTGACATGGAGGAAATTTATTTAAAGAGTCATCTAAAATAGAGTCTAAATCTAGATCTTTTTGCTTGATTCTCTTGAGCCAGCGGGACTCAACATTGAATTTGATCTTAAAATAATTGGAAAGTCAAAAGTTTAAAAAAAATATCAGTAGCTTACATTTTATTGAGTGGCTGAAGCGCTGTGATTCCTCCTCTTATAGTCTCCTTTGTGAGAAAAGCACTTCCTCATTCAGCTTTCAATCCCCACCCGGCTGACATGGTCCTCCCCAGACGTCCTAATTGGCTGCCTCTCTTTGAAACTATAAAACCCCTCTCTCCTCTCTGGTGCTGGCAGTAATAACTAGAGGCAGAGCAATGCACTTATTTTTTTATTATGATAGATATAAAGAACACAGTGTGCCTACATCATATTGCTGTTGACACACCCACTGTTTCTCCTCATTTTTTCTCTGCATCCCCAATGCTCTAATAATTTAGGAACTACGGGGTCTTTTTGAAGTATGGGACAATGCAATGTGTAGCGCAAGGCAATGGGACAAAAATCAGGCTTGCTTTTAGTATAACTGTTTTATTGATAGTGGATAAAAGAATATATCTGTTCTGTGCTGTACTGCTTATTAATTTAATCAGTACCATATATTTTGTATATACCATATACTTTTTATACCTATTTTAGATGTTTATTGTTGTTTAATATTTTAAAATTATTCTTGTACGAATAAAATAATGTTTAGGTTTATTAATGTTAATCTGGGTGGACCTTCTGCAACGGTGTCTCATAAGCCAGAGGAAGGGTTAATGGTGTGGAGGAGGGTTAAACATCTGAGTTACAACAGATGTGGGCTTTCCCCGTGAGCATCCTGCAATGGATAGGGTTAATTATGTGGAGGAGGGCAGAACATCTTAGGGGGCTTTTCCTGTGTGCTCCACGTTGTGAGAAAGTCTACCCTAAGGACGAAACGCGCTGACGTGGAATCGCAGAGCGGAGTGCACGTGAACGAGGGCTGGTGCTCAGGAAGCTTCTATTAACAACTTAACGGGGATCTAAGAGTAAAAAGCGATATAGGGTGGGATGCCGCCGCGGAGAAAACTTTGTGCACCCAATGTCTTATCTCTGTGAAAACATTTGTGAGTAATTATCTTTTTCATGACAAAGGTGGAATATAAATACAAGACTCAACAGTGATTTTTGGCATCATTGGTGGAATATTGAAGAAGCTACATGCTTCATTTATTCCTGGTCAGCTTTCCTTATTAAATGGGGCCAATTTGCTCTGTTAGGAGTATTTGAGTGCAGGTGGCGGGATCTTTCTAGCACTTCTTTGGATTGCAAGTATTCTTGAGAATGCAGAGAAAAAAAGAGAACGCAGCACAATACATAGACCAGAACTGACTCATTAAAAATAATGCCAAGACAGTTGCAATGTAATCAGCTCACCCTTTATATCCTTTCCAGCCTGGACCATGAAACCTCTTGAATCATTTCCAAAATGCAAAAGCAAAAGTGTCCAGCTCAAAGAGTTAAAACTTAACTTTTACTAAAGTCGCTTAAAATAGTGTAGATCTATACAATACAGTCCAATCCATGTGTCAGCATACATTTAAATATCGCAACCCATTTCCTCCACTAGAATCCCATAACGCGTTTCGCGCTATAGATAGCCCTTAATCATACCAATACCATATGATTAAGGGCTATCTATAGCCCGAAAAGCGTTACGGGATTCTAGTGGAGGAAATGGGTTGCGATATTTAAATGTATGCTGACACATAGATTGGACTGTATTGTATGGATCTACACTATTTTAAGCGACTTTAGTAAAAGTTAAGTTTTAACCCTTTCATTAAAAATAATGGACAGTGCTTTCATTGAGCTGTGACTGTGCAATGAAGTCGACACATGCTCCGCAAATTAGTATATACTGTAGCAACCGATAATGGGGTATCACTAAAGGTTGGAGAGACTAACCACATAAGGTGCTTATAAAGCATATTTCAAGGCAAAAATATATAATTAACTTTTATTATTACCTAGAAATACGCCAATGCTGCATGCAATGCATTGCCCCTCGATGCAAGAGCCAATAGACGTCTATGGACAGAGCAAGTAAAGCACATGTACTGTGCTTTATCCATGCTCCCCTTGTGGTATAAGTAGATACTCTCTGTCTCCTGGTCCATCGCTGGTCCCCGATAATACCTTGGGCATCTGCTGAAGATGCCTTTGGAACCTGCCACCAGGTCATTCCTGTCTTTTTGCATCCTCCTCCAACGCTGGGTCTCCCACTGTTATGGCCTCTAATGCTGGGTCCTCTGGCCACCACCCCCATCAGTCTGTAAAGTGCCACTGTTGGGGGGGCAATAAATGCAATGCCTAAACTAAATTTTCATAAAAGATTTAGCAGGTGCTAGAAGAGTTTATGTGTATCATAATGTTGTTGTGTGATGTGTTTAATTTCAAAATATTTATTTTTATTAGCGTTTATTAGCTTTAGTCTATTTAATGTTTATTTTCTTCAGTCACCTTATTGACTTTGATATTTGCCCTTGCAGTGTGATTTTCTTTGGAGGCTCTAAGCAAGTTCTTCCAGCAATTTAAGAGAAACTGCATAACAGTGCGTCAGGGAACCCATAGTAAAAACTCTCCTGCTTTGCTGCCTACTCTCCCTGGATTGACAGGCTATGAGAAATTTACTTTATTAGGCAAACATTTAAAATATCCTGAATCAATTGCAGATGCTAGATTCGATTTTAGAAATTGAGGGAGAAAATTATTATTAGTATTAATAATACTAATAATAATAATATTGTTTATCTATATAGTGCCATAATCTTCTGTAGCACTGTACAAAGTAGTAATTACAGACAGGGTAGAAACATGCAGTACATAGACTATTACAGATGCAGAGTTTACAATGAATAAATGTAGAAAAAAAAAAGGAGGAATATGGTGAGAGCACAATGAAAAGAAGAAACGAGAGGTTAAAGCGATCCTTCACCCTAAATAAGAGCCTATCTTGTATGCCCCCTTCTTGCATTAAAAATCATCCTACCTGCATCAACAGCATGTTATGAGCCTTTAAACATCCAAGATGGTGGCTCATGGAGCATCAGGCAGCCTGCAAACAGGAATTGTCTTCTGACTGTGTCGCTCTGCATTCTGAGATTGCTGTCTTTTCCCTGACCCCAGCTCTGCTCTGCCCGAGCAAAGCACAGCTATAACCCCACCCCCTGCACTTTATCCTGCTCTCCTCTTCTCGGTATGTGTGATGCTTCTGAGGCAAGATGGCGGTGCCCGTATCCTAGAGTCCTAAACAAAATTGCAGCCCAGCAGGGCAAAAAATAAAAAGTAAGTGACCAAAAACTTACAATATATTCGTTTTAGATGCTGGGGGATAGTTTTTTTAAGGGTTTGGGCTTTTCATTAAATCATGCTGAAGGTCCAGTTTAAGGAAAATGTAGAGATATCACATAAAAGAGAAATACTGAGACAAGGAAAGGGGAGAAGGGGAAAAAAGAAAATGCAGGAGATGGAAAAAGAAAACAACAGGGACAAAAAAATTGGAAGAAAACAGGAAACAGCTGATCAGGAAAAAGCTCAGAGCTTTCTCTCTGAAGGGTCGTTTAAATGGTCGCCCAAATACCCCAAAGAAGGGTAAACTAGCATGTAGCATGTGCAAATTTACTGTCCCTGCTTCTTTATTTTTATTTTTCCACCCAAAAATATTCAAGTATATTTTGTAGTAATTGCACGGATTATATAGGTGACATTAAAGATGGAATACATTCTGGAAAGGTTCATTCTTAGACTGCACATCTAATAGCTTCTCTGATTTCCCCATTATATATCTGACCTGGTTATAATAATCTGCTGATCCTTTACACTTTTTTCAAGTGACCTTGGCTTCTTCCTGCATTTCAGGGTAAAATAACATCAACCACAAACCTAACAAAACAAAGTGTATTGCTGAGATACAGCCAAAAGCACGAGTCATAAAAAAAAATAAAAAAGCTTTGACAGCAACGTGATGCATGAAACTGACTTAGAGGCAAAGCATTTTTTACAACATCTAAGGTTTCTAATGTGTTTTTGGTGGCTAATTGTTAACATTGTTTAACACAGTGTTGATGGGGACATGAGTCATGACAAATGGGTCACATTCTTATCATTTTTAATACACTGTATTATCCCAGTATCAGCACATCCAATGGCTTGTTGTGGGATGTCGCAATTCATGTTTGATTTAAACCGGACCATCACCGTGATTTAATGAAAAGCCCAAACCCTTAAAAAACGATTCCCCAGCATCTAAAATTAATATATTTTAAGTTTTTAGTTACTTACTTATTATTCTTTCCCCCAATGGGCTGCAACTCTGTTCAGGACTTTAGGATAGGGGCGCCGCCATCTAGACTCAGAAGCATCACACTTACTGAGGAGAGGAGGAGGGGCAAAAGTTCAGGGGGGCGGGTTATAGCTGTGCTTTGCACAGACAGAGCAGAGCTGGACTCAGGAAAAAGACAGCAGTCCCAGAATGCAGAGTGACACAGTCAGAAGACACTTCCTGTTTGCAGGCTGCCTGATGCTCCATGAGCCGCCATTTTGGATGTTTAAAGGTTCATAACATGCAGTAGATGTAGGTAGGATGATTTTTAATGTGAACAATCTGTATGTAAAGGGTGTGGGAAATATATAAGATAGACTCTTATTCAGGGTGAAGGTCCGCATTAAAGGGAAGGCCAGAGTTTTTTTTATATTTAATTTTTTCTAGTATTTTTTTCTGAATCACTGGCACTTGAGCCACAGAGCACATGAGCTTATTGGCTTTAGGGGGTTTCTCCATCTCCATGATAAGTATCATTTAAATGCCTTTGCGATGATGCTCGCTGTGTATCACCCTTTTTGGCAATATTTGTGTTAGGGATTGTCGGAAACAATGGCAAGTGCAGCCCTAGTCACCTGCTGGTGGTGCTTTTTTACTATCAGGTTGTGCTCGTATCTCTTAGCGGCCACCAGCAGATGGCTCTCTAACTCTTCCCGGGATAATTCACCTGAAGACAACAATTCAATCGTAATGCTTTAAATAGGCTCCGCAGGCAAGGAAGGGTGTGGTAGTATTAACGTCCTCACTGCCATGTTCAGAGGCTTCTCAGCTCTTTCCACTACCAATTTGTTCTGCATTTCCTAGCTTTCTTAACACTTATCCTGGCCATCAGTCCTGTCCAATCTGGTTTCTTGCTCCAGCCATCTTTCCATCATCAGGTTTCTGTTGTCACACACCACCTACAGGTAAAACCCCTGGCAAATAACGATGGAATCACCAGTCTCTGAGGATGTTCCTTCAGCTGTTGAATTTTGTAGACAAAAAGCAAATCACAGAAATGGCAAAAAACTAAAGGCCTTTCAAATGGCAACTTCCGGCTTTAAGAAATACTAAAAGAAATCAAGAAAAATAATTGTGGTAGCCAGTAACAGTTACATTTTTAGAACAAGCACAGGGAATAAATTATAGAATCATTAAATTTTGAGGAAAAAAATATGGAATCACCCTGCTAATTTTCATCACAAACAATAACACCTGCATCCGATTAAATCTGCTCATTAGTGTCCAGGTAAAAAGGAGTGATCACACCTTGGAGAGCTGCTGACATGAATCATGGCTCCAACACCAGAGATGTCACTTGATAAAAAGGAGAGAATTATCAAACTCCTTAAAGTGGACCAACACCCAGGATTATGACTATCCTGGGTTTTGGTCCACTTCGGTGGGGCACCCCGATCGGGGGTGCCCCGCTGTGTGAAACCCCCCAGAAAGCCCCGAAAACTCACCTCGCTCCCACGTGACTCGCTGATCCAATCACCGCCGACGGAAAAGCGAGAGGCAGCGACGGACAAGCAGGGCGCGTCCGCCGCCGCCTCCCACGCGTCCGCCGCCGCCTCCCACGCGTCCCTCTTACAGGGAGCGCACCCGTGCCGGCCATTCACAAACGGGCAGCGCAGGAGCGCGCCCTGCTAGAGGGACGCGTGGGAGGCGGCGGCGGATGCGCATGCGCCGCTGGAACGGGGAAAAGGTAGGATTATGGGTTTCCTGGGGGGTTTCACCCCGCGGGACATCCCGATTTCGGATGCCCCGCGGGGAGGGATCTGATCAGCCCGGGAATCTATAATCTAATAATCCCCCTGGGTGTTGGTCCACTTTAAAGAAGGTAAATCATCACGCAGTGTTGCACAAGATGTTGGTTGTTCACAGTCAGCTGTGTCTAAAACCTGGACCAAGTACAAACAACATGGGATGTTGGTTAAAGGCAAGCATACTGGTAGACCAAGAAAGACATCAAAGCATCAAGACAGAAAACTTAAAGCAATATGCCTTGAAAACAGAAAATGTACAACAAAACAAATGAAGATAAAATGGGAGGAAACTGGAGTCAACGACTGTCTGAAGAAAACATGCAAATTTCCACAGTCATTGATGATATGGGGCTGCATATCAGGTAAAAGCACTGGGGAGATGGCTGTCATTACATCTTCAATAAATACACAGGTTTACATTGACATTTTGGACACTTTTCTTATCCCAACTATCGAAAGGATGTTTGGGGATGATGACATCATTTTTCAAGATGATAATGCATCTTGCCATAGAGTAACAACTGTGAAAACATTCCTTGAAGAGGACACATAAGGTCAATGTCATGGCCGCAAACATTCCGGATCTCAATCTAATTGAAAATCTGTGGTGGAAGTTAGAGAAAATGGTCCATGACAAGGCTCCAACCTGCAAAGCTGATCTGGCAACAGCAATCAGAGAAAGCTGGAGCCAGATTGGTGAAGAATGTTGTTTGTCACTCATTAAGTCAAAGCCTCAGAGACTGCAAGCAGTTATAAAAGCCACAAAGTACTTGTGATGTGTTGGAGTGTAATTTCCATAATTTATTCCCCGTGCTTGTTCTAAAAATTTAACTGTTACTGGCTACCACAATTATTTTCTTGATTTCTTTTATTATTTCTTAAAGCCGGAAGTTGCCATTTGAAATGCCTTTAGTTTTTTGTCATGTCTGTGATCTGCAGTTTTTTACTGTGGTTTGCCGTACTTAGAGGCCGATTCATTAATAGCGGCAGGTAGCGACAGTTGAGCGGCAGTAGCGGTATTTTCACAGAGCCCGCTAGTAGTCGCTGTGCTTGGCCATTGTTCGGTTGTTGATAGCGAATGAGTCGGTGTGCAGTAATGTTGAATACAAGGTGACGAGTCGCTATTTGACAGGTTCCGCGCTGTATGGGAGCGCATGATAGCGACTGGTCAGAGCGACCGGCTCCCACCATATTCATCAAAAAATCATGCTCCAAAAATTCAAGCGCTGTGAAATGCACGTTTAAACCCCAGAGCGCTGGAGGCGATGGGTTAAAAGTAGTTTTTTAACCCCCAAACCACCATATTTTTGGAAACCCAAAACAAAATTTTTTTTTTAAGAATTTAGTAATATGAATACTATCAGACCTGTAATATCAATTCTGCACACATTTTTTTTTTTTACCTTAAAAAAAATATCTAACGTGGCAGAAGTGGTCACAGAATTTGTCACATTTAAAAAAAAAACATTAATAACAATTAATTATGAATATTTAAAGATTGTTCCATTCAAATGCATTGGAGAGCGCCAGGTAGCGAGAGGTCATACCTGTCGCTGTTCAAGGTCGGACGCTGGCGCTGTGGGCTGAGGCTGAAATAATGATGAATGAGTCGCTATATGGCGCTATCTCAGTCGCTAAGCAGGATCGGCTTGATAAACGTGTGATTGTGGTGGGGAGCCGGCGTACTCGTGGCGGTGCTCGTCATTACCGGCCGCTCACCAGTCGCTACCTGTCGCTATTCCTTCATAAATAAGGGCCTTAGTATTATTTTCACCTTGTGTCAAAACAAAGCACCTTTTAGTCATAGGTCTGGTATGAGCGTCTTTTACTCACTGCTGCTTTCAGCCCTGTGACAGGTTGTATATTACTGTATTTCTGAGATATATTATAATTGTGTTCAGTAGCGCTTGCAGGATTTTGCCCTGGGGGGGTCGGTACAGACCAAAGAGGCTGTGGCCTGGAAGAGGCGTGGCACCTCACGAGAAGCATACCTCCCAACTTCAAGATGGGAAAAAAGGACAATGGAATAGGCATGCTTAACAGAGCATTTATCTTTTCCTGCAATTAGGCCACGCCTCCTGGTCACATGCATGACACACCCCCTAACCACACCAAATTTCCCACCAATCAACACCAGTTCACAGCCAGCCTTCTCCAAAGAAATTTAGGGCCTTATTCATGAAGGGATAGCGCCAGGTAGTGCCTGTACAGCGGCAGGTAGCGTCAAGTAGCGTCAGGTGAACGCCGGACACGGCACGCAATTACACATTTATGAAGCCAAATCTAGTGAGCGACTGGAACAACGCCATGTAGCGTATGATTCATCATTATCCTAGCCTCAGCGTACAGCGCCGGCGGTGAAGCCCCTGATCGCTCAGCTGACGAAGGGGCTTCACCACTCCGAAACGTTCTTTATTTGAGCGATCAATCCACCTTGCCATAACGTACGCATTGTCTGTTTATTTACCTGCTTATGTGTGAGTTTGTCTAATTGGTTGTATATTTGAATATGAGTATTAGACTGTATGCCACCAAGATTCTATTCTAAGCATACAGCACGTCCTGCTCCAGAACATATTCATAACGTATGGGTATACCCCCGCCTTCAGCGCCGTGCACTGCAGATCATGAAGAAAACAAGCTCCTCCCGGCCCTACATTTACCGGAGGACCTCCCACAATCCCCAGATTTCTCTGCAGTGCTGAAACTGCGAAGACATGAAGTATCACGCTCTCGCAGGCGAGCGGGGCTTTACAGCCCGAGGCCCTGCGGGACTATTTCCACCCGTCCTCATTGTGAATTTATGCCTCCCAGCCTGGGCTGCGTGGGTCGGGTGAAGGTAGGCAGCACCTGGTGTGCTTATGGAGCTAGACTCCACCGCAATTCCCCAACCATAGGGTAGGCGGTTTAGGCTGATGGTGAGCCTCCAAGGTATGCCCCTCCCGCATTATTGTCCCGTACCCCGCGTAGTGCTGGACCCTATTATCGGGTTGCCATTCTCCCCCTTTTCCCCGTCCGCTTAGGGGTAAAAGAGAGGGGGGGGAGGGTATGCGTGTGGCGGTCCCAGTGTACCGGTGTGTCACGCTCGTGGCTTCTATTCTGCCCTTTATTAGCTCAGAGATGTCAGGGCCACACTGCTTGCTCCTTATTTCGTCTGCCACTGTGTGTTTTTTACTTTGATTGCCACTTGGCGTTGTTGCCGCGGTGCCTGCGCTTGTTGTCGGTCCGCTCTATGGTACGCTAGGCCTGCTGGTTGCATAGGCCTTATTTTTTACTTCAGAGCTTCGCGCTCTTTAGAATGGGCGGGGCCTTAGTTCGGTGCGCTTCGCGTCACGGCGGAGTATTTAGCCCGCCCTTCGAGCTTCGCCGCGCGCCATTTTGGTTAGTTTCACGCGCACGCGTCGTGGCGGTCTCCTCCTCCATCTGAGCTGTAAGTGCCCTTGCGGGCAAATCCCTCTCATTATTGTCTGCCCATCTGCGCATGTTCCTGACATCTCTTTCCCATTGTGTCTTTCAGACGCTGAGTTTCCGGTGGCCTCTCCCGGCCTCATATACATATATACCTATCCATATATTGACTATATACGTATACATTGCTATACTCATACGTATAAGGAGCGGGCCTTCCCAAAATCTCCCACATTGATCAGTGGGTAGTTGGGGCATCCAGGGTTGCTTACGGCATAAATCCCTATCGACATCCTATATTTAAACAATCACCATATGGAGGCATCTCAGGATTGTGTTGCCGGGGTCCCTTTGGGACAGGACCGGCTGTGTATATCGTGCGGTCTCCCCCATGCTGAGGCGGAAGGGGCACGGGTCTGCGCGTCATGTTCTGAACAGACGCTGGAATTGCAAGCGACGTTTGCGGTTGTTCCTCGCTCCTTCTCACCCCTTTCCCCTTCCCTAAACCTCACTTCTGTTGAGTCTTGTACAAGTGGCGAGTTACAAATAGATCCCTCTCCTAGGCGGCCCACGCTGGCCCAGATTGTGGAAGGTTTGTCTGGCCGGATCGGCCCAGATAGACAACGGCCTTGTACTCCCGCGGCTTCGGCCTGCGCTATGGGCTCTGAGGAGTCCTTTTCTACACGTGCTAGCACCACGTCGGAAGAAGGGGACCTGTTCTCTGACCTAGGCTCCTCTGACGAGAGACCGAGGGGTCAGGATGATGCTGGTCAGGATGACTGGGACCAGCTTGATATTGGCGGGATGTTACTCAGGATTTTTAATGTATTGTCCGTTTCGCCTCCCGGTGCGGTCCCCAGGCCGAGAGGGGGGCGCTTTCATACTGCGCCTGCGCGCTTGGAATTTTTCGAGCAAGCTCACTTCCATGCTCTTGTACTTAAAGGGTGGGAATGTCCCGCTGCTCTTCAAAAGACCCCGGAGGACTGGGCTTGGAAATACCCTTTTCCCCCCGAGATGGTAGATATTTGGTCCTCGTCCCCATTAGTGGACGCTCCGATTATTGGGGTCCCCAACCCCCCATTCCTTACATCTCCGGCTTACAGCTCCCTGCGGGACGCCGAGGACCGGCGTATCGATAGGCTTGCTTCCCACGTCTTTAACTGTGCCGGCACGGCGCTGTGCCCTGTCTGTGCCTCGGCTATCACGGCAGTGGCCGCTAAGACTCTTATAAGAAAGATACTAGAGCATCAGCCTGAAGATTTACCCTGGGAGGTGTTTTACGCACTCTCGAGCTGCGATATTTTCGTTAAATTCATCCTTTTGGCCTTGGATGACACCATCAAAATGTGTGCGAGGACTTCTGCCCAAGTGGTAGCTATACGTCGCCTGCTCTGGCTTCGTCAGTGGGGGGCAGACGATGACGCTAAAAGGATCTTGACGGGGCATCCCTTTAGAGGGCATCGCCTGTTTGGGGCACGTCTGGACTTATTTGAGAAACAGGACAGTCCACCCAGTCAGAGGTGGCCGTTGCGCCCCCGCGGAGCAGGGATTCCCCTCCTCCTCCTCCATATGATTCTGTTGAGCAGGAACCAGGGTTGCCCCCTGCTGGGTCTGGTCGGTATCCTGTCCCAGGAGTGACGTTCAATGCCCGGGGCCCTCCGGTCGGGCTAAGCCCTTTTCCTTCCCTGCATTCCCTCATGCATGATGGGACGCCCTCACCCACCTGGGTGAGGGGATGGCCACAGCACCTTACTCCTATCAGGAGGCATCCTGCCTCGCTCTGGTGGCCTTAGGGGATAGTTCCTCTAGATATGGAACGGTGTTTGCTGGGTGGCCCTTCCCTGAGTCGGTTAGGAGGACTATGGTTCCATGCCCTTCTTCGGGCATGGGTGCAGGCTTAACTGGGCCTGTCAGGTATGGTTTCCCTGCAGAACGCCACTATCATATAGAAACTGGGGCCCCTGAGTGGGTCTGCCCCTCTCTCCCTCCAAGGTTGAGGGAGTCTATCTGCCTAACCCCTAGGGGGATGTGGCATCTGTACCATAAGCTTTCGGCCTGGCGCCCTTGACAGGGCTGTGCCCCATGCTCCAGGGGTCCTCTGGCCGCTGCTGGCGTGTTCGGATTTCTTTCTAGACTCCAAGGAGCCTTCTGGATATTGAGCCCTCTACTGCTGGGTATTGGAGATCACTGACACCGTTGAAGCTTAAACTAAGCCCCCTGTTGCGCCCTTGTACGCAATGGGCTCAGGAAGGGGACCTATCAGGCCCTCCTGTTCCTTCACGAAGCGGTTGTGGGATGGAACTTGACAAAACCGGGGCTCTACTCTGCTCCACCCTCTAGTTCCTGGTTGCACCGGGATTAGGCTTCACTCAGTGCCTTTTTTTCCTTGGCTATAAGGAGTTTACCGGTATGAGGCCTCTGGTTCTCCGTCCTGTATAGTTATTCCTCCAGACAGCATTGCTAATGGTGCGCTGATTGGCGGCTCGTCCTTTGACACCACTTGTCTCTGGGATCTTTGGGCTCTGAGGGGCTTTAGCCATTAGCCCTGGATGAGGGGTTTGCACTCTGGGTCTGGGTCTGCTTACCTTACTCCTTGTGGAGGCGGTTATTCTTCTACTGGTTACTCGAGAGTACCGTGGGGGAGCATTCCATACCCTTTCTCTTTTTCCCTGTTGGTTACCATGGTACCTAATCTGGCAGGATGACGAGGGGGCTTATTCTTCTGAATCCCCCGGGGGTTCCTAGGAAGGGACCTTGAAGGTTCTGGTTTCCTAGGTGAATTTTTGGTCATAAGGAGCACGTTGTGGGTCCTAGTTGGGGACTAATCCTTCTTGTACCTGTCCATTGGGGGACATTTTGCCATGATAGGACAGTAGTTGCTCCTTGTTCCTGCGGAATTCTTGGGCCTGGATCTATTCCAGGGGAGCCCTGATTCCTTAAGGGACTTGATATTCCTAGTCCTTCCTGTAGTATCCCTCCCGTGGGAGGTTCTCTGTTGTGCCTCTGGGCTCACACTGGCAGGGTTCTGTGGGACTCCGTCTCTATTACAGGGGTCTACCCCTGTTATTGGCCAGATTGGTCTGCCCTGGTTGGGGCTAGTGGTTCTGGCTGGGTAGTTTACTTGAAAGACGTTATACCCTTGCCCTACCAGGCGCGGGGAGAGCTTGCGCTAGTCCCTGATGGCAAGCAGCACCTTATGCTAGGGGCCTGGGTGGCCCAGTGGGGTGTGGGTTCTCAGGGAGTTCTGCTGAGTACAGTTGGATGGTAAGTTCCCTCATGAGGACTATTTTTAACATAGTATGGTGCCTTTACTTTAGACCTACTTTAGCGTTGGCAGGATCTGGGGCTTACCCTGCTGGAGATGACAGATCCCGGGGTGTCTTGTTCCTTGGAGACTCTGGACTTGTCTTCCTCTTTATTTTCTTCCTTCTGCCACGCTGGGTTAGCTTATGTTGTCCCTATGCTATTCGCTGGGTCTAAGCTCCTTCCCTGGCGGGACGATATCTGCTGCTGGGATTAGGGTCCTACAAGCAGTGTTTGGTATGGGCTCACTACTTGACTCGGTCTATGGTTGGGGCCTGATCTGTTGGGGCGAGACCTGATCCAATCTTTTGTTTGCATTCTTCAGGGTCTGCTCAGGTGCATTCCATGGGGGATTCCTAGTTCCCCTTTTGGGGGAGGACTTATTCTGAAGCCCTACCAAGGGTTCCCACGGGTCTTAGTCAGGTTCTTGTCTGACCTGCTCCTTCCATCAGGTTGCTCTTCTGGGGAGATTACTCCAGTCAGTGGTGTGCCATAAGGAACGGCACTATTGGTGGTCCTAGTCATTATATATATTTCTTATATATACATGCCTTGGTATAGCTCTATACCAGCGATACTCAACTGGTGGACCGGGGTCCGAATGCGGACCTCGGCACCAGATTTCCGGACCCCTGCCCTGACCTCAATTTGTAATACTGTGGGGCATAAAAAAAACTCCTGTTTTTTCCCAGTGCCTGTAGGGTTTTGGGGATGGGGGCAAGCATTTTTTTTTTAGTTTTGCCTGGGGAATCTATAGGCCCTCCCCCAGTTTGCTAATTTCTAACTATCCACCACTCCCCCTCCGCGACAGCCCTCCATCCGGACCTTCACCTCTCACCGGATGCCTTTAAATGGACCTTTACAAGAAGTGGTTGAGTACCCCTGCTCTATACCATGAGGTGAGGGTACCCGCCTCACACTAAATTGTATTCAGGCGTTATATCCTCTGGTCTCGGGACTATGGTCTAAATTACTATGAGGTGAAAGGGATCTGTGCCCCTCTACTGGGGTTAGAGATGTTGTTGTTGTTAGCACTTCTGCTGGTTCCGTCTGCGACCTGGACATGTATTCCCCGTTGGGAAAAGTTTTGAGTTACCATGGCTACCCCCTCTTGTAGTGGCATGGTTAGGCAGTTACTTTGGCCTATTCTTTTAGGGGAAGATTCTTCCTCCCTATTGTTTTTCGTTCTTTTACTATTAGTGCTTGGCTTGCCCTGTAGCACTATGTTCTGGTGATCAAGCTGGCTAGTCCGCTGCTTGCGCTCAGTTCTCCCTTTACAAGGTTCAAAGGTTGAGGTTAGAGCATTGCTCTCGTTGTTGATAGCATGGTTAAGGGTGACAGCACTTTACTGTTGGCTGTGCCTTTTCACGGGGATCCCACCCTATTGTGGACACTGCTATTGGATGTCCCATACGTTATGAATATGTTCTGGAGCAGGACGTGCTGTATGCTTAGAATAATACAATTCTGTGAGAATCTCACCTGTAGAATTGGTATTATATGCATACAGCACGTCCTGCTCCACCCCACCCTGGTTTCACTTGTTCTGGATCCCCTGTATGGTGATTGTACTCACTTGGTGTTATTGCCAGACATTCTGGGTGGTTTGTTTCTCCTGGCTTCTCTTCTCACTGCTTTTCAATGCTGGGGATTGTGGGAGGTCCTCCGGTATATGTAGGGCCGGGAGGAGCTTGTTTTCTTCATGATCTGCAGTGCACGGCGCTGAAGGCGGAGGTATACCCATACGTTATGAATATGTTCTGGAGCAGGACGTGCTGTATGCATATAATACCAATTCTACAGGTGAGATTCTCACAGAATTGTATTTTTGTCATCATTACTTGACTTGTATATGCTTGACATGTTGGTGCACAGCACTTGAACCCCAGAGGACACATAACTTCATTATTTATCTGCATTCATATCCTGTTGGAATTTTCTTTTACAACTGTGCTTTGGTTCAATTCTGTTTGTGTCCACCGGGGAGCAGTGTTGTTCCCTTTGAAATGATCAAGCAGATTGTTGATTCACATTCTGTAATATATATGGCACATTGATGCAATTTTTGTGCGTGGCTACGGATGAAACAGTGTTATCCCTTTCTTGTATTATGTGGCTTTGACAAATTACGATTGTTGTATATATTCTGTGTATATAATATAAATGATTCTGGCTTATTCATAATCCTTTTGTGGTGTGCGTTCCTGCCTTTGGATTTGTCTAATTGTTTGACCCTGGGTAGAGGGTCTCAGGCACAGCACCCTGCTCATTCATGATCATTTAATTATCTATTGGTGTGCTCCACCCCATCCTCTTTTATGAATTGTCTTTACATGTCTGGTATTAATGGGTTCATGTTACAATGTAATAACAATGTAATTCCATGTGTTTTCGCTTTGTTACTAGTGGATACATGTTCAAAAACAGACTTTAATCACACAGCCTCTGGCGCTACAGCGACCTGATTTTGAGCGCCGGAACAGTTTGTGGCTGTTTTTTTTATGAATGTGGTGTGAGTCAGTCGCACTGAGCTGGCGCTACAATTCGGTCCAAAACAGCGTAGTACTGCGAATCACATAACGTATTCAACAATGCCGGCCAGCAACTGAGGCGCTCTGAAACAACGAACCATGGCCGAGCACAGCGACTACTAGCGGGCGCTCTGAAATCTGCTCTACAGACGCTCAGCTGTCGCTACCTGCCGCTAGTAATGAATCAGCCTGCGCGTATCATCCCACATTTCATCGCAATACCTTTTCAGGTATTTTGCTCTTAGCAAAGCAGAGGGAGCTGGAACCAAGAAAGCCAGTAAAATAGTAAATAGCAAAATGTGTTCTAGAAAAATACAGCTAAATGCAACTGTCTTGACCTGTTGACCTGTATGAAATATAAATACCAAATTCTTTTGCATAGCCTATCGGGTGTTATTTTAAAACTTTGTGTTAAAATTAAAAAGCTCAATGAGATACAGGTCACACCACAATGCACAACTGAATTACACCTTGGATAGACGCACTGAATGTGCAATTCTCCGCGGGACAGTTCAAATAAATTTTCTTCTAATCACCACGTGGGTTTCCAAGTTAATTAATTACAAGTGTATCCATCACCTGTCACACCACACACGTACCAGATAATGAAAGACAAAGCGCTTCTCTATATATCCAATGGTTTTTCCTCTGTTGGATATTTTTCATACAGCCAAAGGGATAATTTTCCTTTTTATCCAAAACACCTTTTCTTTCTCTCTTATAATCATCAAGACTTGGATTATATATAAATGAATCCTCATTTATTTAGATTTGACATGTAAAATAAAACATATGACCGCACATAGCGTAATACCGTAGCAGTAAATTCTGTGCGCAGGACTTAAAAACCTCCTTACCAGATAGAAATAGAATGCAAGCGTTGTAATAAAATATTCCCATATAGAGAATCCTGATGCTCAAAGTTCCATTCCTCCAAGTTAAGCTTTGTTTAGCTGTTTGAATAATCACAGTCGCCGCAGCGCATACATTACCGAGACCTAGGCCTCTGGACTCGGCTGGCGTCGGCTCTGCTCGGAGGTCACGTGATTAAAGTAGGCTCCGCCCAACGCGTTTCGTCACTTGGACTTGTTCACAGGCGCACAGAGCGCTACTAATGAGCTATATTTATAGCTTTGTATTTAGAAATCAATTAACTATTGCGCTCCTGATATCTGCGCAACTTTTTTATAATCTTAAGAGACTAGACTATAATTATAATTGTTCTTCATCTTGGGGAAATGGAACCCCGCATCATTTAATCCCATAATCATAACGATATATTTAAGACAACGTTAATAAAGTATTGTATAACCATGTTCAATTCCAATAAAAACATTATATATGTATTCATATACTTAGATGTTATTTAATTATTTTCTCACAGTTTATAGGTTTTTTTAGGATATATACTCTTTTTTAAATATATCATTTATTTTAACTGCTGCAGACGGCTTAATTTAGCAATGAATATATGTCTGCTTTTATAATTAATTATTTATTTATTACATATACAATTTATTTTTATTTCTATTTCGTATTATTAGATTAAACATTAATCATACAATACTAACATAAATAAAACAAGTACTATAATCGGACAATTTTATAATATATTCTAAACATTCTAAAAATATATAAAAATAAGGTAAAATATAGTAAAATTACATATGACCAGTTTTAATTAGTTCGATATTTAAACCCTTAGGATGCAGTGTGTCTAAAGTAAAAATCCATTTTGATTCCAGCTTTGACAATTCTTTGATTATATCTCCCCCCTTCAAATTTAATTGTATCAGATACAATTAAATTTGAAGGGGATAGATATAATCAAAGAACTGGTTGCGCAGAGTTTCCCTAAAAAATGTATAAAAAAGCAGAATAAAAAACACCTTTTCCTAAAATATAAATATGCAAACAAGAAAAAACAAGCTAAGTCTGAAAGTGCAAGGTCCCCCGAACAGAACAATACCCAACATGCAGAGGTACTATTAACCCTTTTAATTGCCAGCTTACTTGAGATTTTGTCACCCTCTGTTGACAGGTCATTTTTCCCCATTTTGCGCCATGTTTTGCGCCATGTTTTGCGTCATTTTTGCTGGAATTTTCAGGAAAATTATATATATATTTTTTGCAGCAGAGTTTAGGCTTTAACATGAAATGTCTTGTTTGTAAATTTTATTTATTATTAATTTTATTTATTATTAAGTAAAAAAAATAAATAAATACAAAATTTTTTAGAAAATTGCCTCCTTAATTTTAAATAAAAAATGTATTTGATTAGGGAAAACCATATTGCATGTGAAAGCCCCATTTCTACCGATTAGAACGGTACCACATATTTATCGGTAGCCCCCTGTTCCTGCCCAGGAGACCCCCTAACTGAAACAAGTAATTTTTAACATTTACAAATAAAATACAACTACCATCCACACTACAAAGGGTTAAATCGAGAAAAAAAAATGACATAGGGTCCCCCCTCCCGGGAGGGGGGGGGGGGGCATTTTTTGGGGGGATTTTTAAGGGTTAAAAATCCTTAAAAAATAAAAAAAAAATGACATGGGCCCCCCCTTACCCAAAGTAACCAGCCCGGGACCAGCTTTGTAGTGCTTGTAGGAACGGGGCGCAGGGGCCAGCTTTTGCGGCCCCTGGCCCTGCAGGCTACAAGCCCGCATAGCCAGTGGGCCCGGGCTCTTCTGCCCCCCCCCCGGGCTTTGGGGAGGCAGGTAATGGGGGTGCCGGGGGTTAATGGCAAGTCACCGGCTAGCGCAGGTGACTTGCCACCTCCCCCAGCCTTGTGAACTGGTATAGGGGTCATGGACCCCTTACCAGTTCACAAGGGGTTAAATGTAAAAAAAATACACAGACACACAAAGAGAAAAAATATTTTATTATTTTTTTTTTTTTTTTAATACTTACCTCCCATCCATAGTGGAGCACTCTTTCAGCCTTTTATAGCTGCTGGATGACAGAACACAAAAGGGTTAATTAAAAAAAAAATGACATAGGGTTCCCCCTCCTAAGGGGGGGGGACCCCATTTTTTGGGGGGAATTTTAAGGGTTAAAAACCCTTAATAATCCCCCCAAAAAATGACGTAGGGTCCCCCCTACCCAGCATTACCGACCCGGGCCAGCTATGGGGGCTTGTAGAACAGGGCGCAGGGGCCAGCGTTGGTGGCCCCTGGCCCTGCAGGCTACTAGCCCACATAGCCACTAAGTGGCCCGCGCCCTTCTGCCCCCCCCTGGCCGTTGGGGAGGCAGGTAATGGGGGGCTGGGGGTTATGGCAAGTCACCCGCTTGCCGCAGGTGACCTGACATACCCAGAGCCTTGTGAACTGGTATAAGGGGTCTCATGGACCCCTTACCAGTTCACAAAGGGTTAACTGAAAAAAAAACACCACACAAAAGTATTTTATTTAAAAAAAAAAATTTTTTTTTACTGTACTTACCTCCGATTGCAAGCTCTTGTCCCGCGCCGCTCTGCTGACAGATGCCGGTGATCGGCATCCAGAGAAGGGGGAGGCAGGAGATCAGAGGGATCAAAAGGGGCGGGGCTTGGCACGGAGATGGACCGGGATGACGTCATAGCCCTGCCCCCAAGGGGGGGGGCAAGATGGCGGCCGCCATCGAGGAGGAGAGAGGAGAGAGCCTCCCGGGCTCTCTCCTGAAGATCGGTAAGTCCTGGGGGGGGATCGGAGGCCCCCCAGGTGAAGAGGAGGGACAGCGGGAGCCAGCGCACACGCAGGTAAGTGAATGTCATTTTTATTTTATTTTTTTTTACAGTTAGCAGCTGCTGCTGCAGAAGCGGGGGGTGGCGGCCTATTCCGGGGGCTCTCCTGGAGCCATCCGACCCCCCACAGGGGATCGGATGGCACCAAATTAAAGAGGAGACCCGGCCGGATCCAACGAGGGGTCAGGTGAGTAATTTTTTTTTTTTTTGCCCACTAGCAGGGGTAAATGCCAGGCACGTAAATTTTACGTGGCTGGCACTTAAGTGACGGAGAGGCAACCACGTAAATTTTACGTGGCTGGCATTTAAAGGGTTAAACCCCAGAGCGCTGGCGGGGATGGGTTAAAAGTAGTTTTTTAACCCCCAAACAACCATATTTTTGGAAAAAAAAAAAATGTTTTTACAAACATTTTGTAATATGAATACATTAATATCAGACCTGTAATATCAATTCTGCACAAATTTTTTTTTTTTTTTTTTTTTAACCTTAAAAAAAAATCTAACATTGCAGAAGTGGTCACTTTGGTCAATTTTTGCCATTTAAAAAAAAAAAAAAAACATTAATAGCAATTAATAGAATATTTAAAGATTGCTCCATTGAAATGCATTGGAGAGAGCCAGGTAGCGAGAGGTCATATCTGCCGCTGTTCAAGGTCGCTCGCTGGCGCTGTGGGGTGAGGCTGGAATAATGATGAATGATTCGCTATCTGGCGCTCTGTCAGTCGCTAAGCAGGATTGGCTTGATAAATGTGTGATTGCGGAGGGGAGCCGGCGTTCTCGTAGCGGTGAGCGTCATTACCGTTCGCTCACCATTCGCTACCTGGCGCTATCCCTTGTTAAATAAGGGCCCAAGTCTTGATGATTATAAGAGAGAAAGAAAAGGTGTTTTGGATAAAAAGGAAAATTATCCCTTTGGCTGTATGAAAAATATCCAACAGAGGAACAACCATTGGATATATAGAGAAGCGCTTTGTCTTTCATTATCTGGTACGTGTGTGGTGTGACAGGTGATGGATACACTTGTAATTAACTTGGAAACCCACGTGGTGATTAGAAGAAAATTTATTTGAACTGTCCCGCAGAGAATTGCACATTCAGTGCGTCTATCCATATATTATTGAGAGTATTGGTGACATACTCTGTCTTTCTCCTTGCGCTGAGGACCTTATTAACAAAGAAAGAAAAAACTTTTTGTTGTTACATATGTAATATACAATTTGAAGTTCTGAGCGCGTTTTTTTAACATTGTTATATATGAATTACACCTTGCTTCACCAAATAATTAGCAGTTAATTAATTGGATCACAGCAAAACTATTGTGCATTGTCTCTGCTTTTTAGACCTTTAGGGGGAGTCGATTCAGAGCCAGGTGAGAATTCTCACTCCTTTTTAGGAGATAAAACTTTCTTTGTCTACCTTGGGGCTGATTCAGAGCCAGGTGAAAATAATATAATAATAATATAATAAGTCTTTCTCTACTAAAAAAGGAATGAGAATTCTCACCGGGCTCTGAATCGACCCCATGGAGGCCAAACCAATTAGATTTTGAGATCAACAGCCTTTAACTGAATATCTGTGCAGAGAGTTTTTCAATACAAAACGGTGCAAAAATTCTTTAAATAGGAGTGGAAAGTGAAAAAAAGTTTTTTTTCTTCTGTTTGAAAAGCAAAATCCTCTGCACATGCAATGGAGCAATTTTTCAGGTGAGGTGCAAATTATTTTTAAAGTAAAAGTATCAATTGCAAGCTGGTCTGGCAACAGACTGAATGTATTTACGGTACATGTCAGACACCTCATTTGCTCTCAGTTAATAAATCTGTTACTGTCTCCTACTGCAGAGTAAACATATTGACATATACTGTGTGCTAAAAAAAAAATGCTACAGTATGGCAAACTAATGGCCAGTCAGGTGATTACTCCACAGTAGGAGAATGTAACTGATTTATCAGCTGAGGGGCAGAGAGGTGTCTGTGATAAACATGTCTTCAGCCTTAGGCCAGAAAACTTAATGAATGATACTTGCTTTAGAAGTGTGTAAATATCAGCAGTCTGTGCAGCATCATTTTAATGTGTTTGGGTTCCCCATAGAAAATTGTGAGCTGACAGCAAAGGCCAGCAACAAAAAACAAGGGGCAGCAGAGTGTCAGTGGAGGTATATGGTATCAGCAGAGGACCCAGCAAATGTAGAGGGGAGGTCCCTGACAGCAGTTAAAAGACCTAAAAAGAACCCAGTAGCGGTAGCAGCAGCAAAAGATTCAATGGAGAAGACAGTGGCAGTAGATGCATCCATGGAGGAGGCCAGAGCCAAAGCTCGAAAGGGGGCAGCAACAATGGACCAGACTAATCCTGGGATTACAGAAGGAGATCAAATGGCTGTTCAGCAAATGACCAACCATGCAAATCTTCTGTGACTGTGCGACTGTGTTCAGACGCCGAAGATTTGTTGGTCAATGGGCCACTACAGTATTTTCTAATGTTTTCTCATAGCAAAACACTTTTTTGAGGATGAGTGTTTACACACACCAACCATCAAGCGATGAATGAGACATTTTTGGTCAGCCGAAACGATACGACTAACCAATTCTCATTCATCGATTGTTCACAGTGGCTGTTTCCATGGAGCGATTATCGCTTAATTAGGTTGCTTTAACAATTTTTCTATCAATAATTGCTGTGTGTAAAGGGCCATGAGTACTGAAGAGCAATGCAACACAAAGCAGGTAAAGCCCAAACGCATGCGTTTTTCCTGCTCTTCCCATTGACTTCTATGGATGATGCTGCATTTGTGCTGTGGTATAAATGCTACATAACACATCACTTTTTACAGAGCCACAGTAAGATACGGAGCAAATAAATAATAATAACAAAATATAGCGCAGCACAGCCCAGAGATTTAAATATGCTTATTACACCTATGCAACGCTAGCCGGAAGATGTAAAAAGGGGTCTCAACTCTATATAATAGATATAATACAGGCATAAAGTATCTTTCATCCCAAAATAAATATTTATCCAAACCAACTCCCCTAATAAAATGTCAACTGAGGACACAAGGAGACAGCAGAATCATTTTCCATATAAAAATATGTGTTAAAAGTGCTTCACCCAATAGAGTGCATGAAAAGAAAAACATAAGAGCTCCAAATGATAATAAAGGAATGTTCTTGTGTTTATGTCCATAGTTATTCCCCAAAAAATTGTAAAAATAAGCAGCAATGAGTCATCATGTCAGCTAACAGTCATTATCTCTCCTCTGCTCCATGCAATCTTTTCTAATCTTTCCTGGTCTTCCAGTTCTAAATGTCTAAGGTTCACAAAATAGTTCTTTTTGTTATTAATAGTAGTAGTAGTTAAATAGTAGAATTCAGTGACAGCATTAAAGTAGACCAATCACACTGAAAGACATCCTGGCCAGCCATCTAGGTTCCCCTGGGGCAGCCCCCCAATTGCTTGGAAACCCCTCAACTTCCTGTCAGCCTCTCACCACGATCACAGGCTGCATCCCTGCAGATAGGCCATTCAGATAGGTAGGGATAGGCAGGATTCCACAGGGATACTGGGAAAGCGGCCCAAACACATCTGGTTGATATGGTTCCTAAATAGAGTTCTCCATAGCTCGTATCCTGTGCCTGCTAGAATGACGGGGAATGTATGTATGGGTGCGCCGGGACCTCCAGGTTCCGAATATGTATTTAGCTTATGATGAAGTACCTTGTGGGGGCTACAAAAATTGTGGCCAGGCATGTACCTTCGTTGTTCTCTAAGCTCTCCCCATCCCTCCTCCACAAAAAATAAATGTCTCTGAAACAGTGATTCATTGTCATAGAATATGGTGATGCTGCCCTTACTTGACTATGGGCAAGAAGGTGGTATCCACATAGCTGTTGTAGCCATGATTCCAAGGCAAGTTCATTAAGGGTATCAGTCTTTGAAAAAGTCACCCTGAGGTCCCTGGTAGGCAACCTCTGGGAGGCATGCTGGATCTTGCATTTCGATACTCAAGTACCCTGTGGTGTGAATAAAAGACAGGGCAAAAAAAGACAAGACAGAGCAAGAAAATTGTACCCACCGTGGTTCGGAATTACCTTTAACTAATAAAAGAAAGTTGCTTGTTATGCCACAAATTTAGAACTAGCTATATGGAGACATGTTCATATGTGACTGCTACAGTATGGTGGTGGTCATGTACACCAGTATCACCCCTCACATACAGACGCCACCGCTTTTGGGTGCAAAAATGTTTTTGCTGCACTGGCGAGTCTGCAGCATTTTGCCTTAAACTTTCCAACACAATATAATACAATGCAGCAGGTAAAGCAGGGAGCTTTACCTGCATTTCCCATATGCTTGTATTGCAGACACTGCGGAAGAATCACATTCAATAACTCAGAAAGCAGGACTAGAGGCTAGAGCACACTAGTAATGGCCAGGAATTCATGACTGTGAGGATGCACAGCACTGTACTGCTACCATAATGCATAGATTTAACTGGGCCCATCTATTTAACCTAGAATTCATTTTACACAATCCCCTCTCACTATCCCAGTAATAATTAAGACACACAACACAAGTGTTTTCTTCTACGAGTTGCTGAGCCATGCTTCTCCACTGTGATTATCCCGGGTTTTGTTTCTTGTCCCTTGGGCATCCTATTTCTCCAGTCCTGCAATGCATGTGTGGGCTTTAGTCCAATTAGAGCCATTTGCCATGTATACGTCATTTGGCAAATGGCTCTGGCCTTCTGAAATAGGGAGCACAAGCGGCCACATTCCAAGCAGCATCTGCCCTCCTGCCCTAGTATTTCCTGACTGCACAAGGGCACAGCCATTTGCCAAATAGTGTATGCATAGCAAATGGCGCTGACTGGACAAGAGCATGTGCATTCGTCATAGGATCGGGAAGGGGTGAGCTTTACAGGGCAATCAAGGGGTTTCACACAGTAGGGCATCACAAATCAGGATGCCTGGGGGGGCAAGGAACAAAACCTAGGATAGTCTAAATCCTGGGTTTTATTCCATATTAACATTTAGACTTTACCAGGGGGTGGGTCCTTTGCCCTGAACCTGCCTAAAGGTAAATTGAAGACTCCAGGACCACATTTGGTCCACTGCATTCCTAACCCTCCTCCCCCATGGTTGCTGCAACCAGGGTTTGGGGGCAGCCCCCTCTGCATCCAGCCCTGGCTGCTATGGGCTGGATGCAGAGGGGGCCCCGGTAAAATTGCAGAGTGTGCGGCGGGTGTGCTGTATACCCACAGCTCAGTTCCTGTGCGTACTTCTTCCAGGCAATGATGGCTCATGTGACCACTGTTTTATCAATGCACTGAGGCCAGGAAGAATTACGCTCAGGAGCAGAGCAGTGAGTATATAGCATGCCCACTGTACACTCTACAATGTTACTAGTGCTCCCCCCTTGCATCCAACCCACAGTAACTGAGGGTGGGGATCAATGTTTGATATCGGCAGACCGGCGGACAGCTGGGGGGAACAGGGGGCGCGCCCTGGCTCCCCATGGATGGGTCACCCTAGGCAATGGCAGATTTATGGATTTATCATTTTGTGTCTGACTCCTGATACTGCAGCACTCTCTCTGAGTCTCTAAGGTTTGTGACAGTCAGTGGAAGAAGGTGAAGGAGAGTAGCAGCAGCAGTCTCTATGAGTCTGGAGGGCCAGCCGCCAGTGAAAGAAGGTGACAGCAGCAGACGTCTCTCTAAGCCCTTAAGGCTAGTGACAGCCAGTGCATGGAAGTGGTAGCAGCAGACGGCTCTCTGAGTCCCTAAGGTCTGTGAAAGCCAGTGGTGGTAGGGTAGCAGCAGCTATGTATCAATGCTAGGTCAGTAGCGTCAGGCACGTGGATGGTAAAATCTGGTGTTAGCCATGATAAATCTTTATGAATTTAAGTATCTCCACATTCTGACAAGAGAGCCGAGTTCTTTGTGGGGTCATAATATCCCCCGCTGCACTAAATACTCTCTGATACCACACCGCCGGCTGGGCATGACAGCATGGACATGGCTAACTCTGCCATTTGTGTTCAGATGTCCCTGCCCAGAACTCCACAGGGTCCATGCTGTCATGGGACACAAAGGTTCAAGATGTGGCACCAGCTGCTGCTGGGTGCTGGTGTTGGTTTGGTGCTGGTCTCTTTGCTCAGTGAGGGGCTACATGAAACTGCTCATCAGAGACACCAGGCTTAAATGGCTAGCTCAGCTACTGCTGCAGTCCTGGAAGTGGAAAATGAGCACACAGGGTCCTTTTAGAGGTGGAAAAAAGAGAGCTAGTATCATCCCTCTGGCAAATGAATTTGATGCAGATGTTGCTGCACAAGCACTCAATGGCATGGCATGAGGTTATTTGCGCAATTGACTCTGAACACCTCTCCTCCCCACTCTTCACGAAATAATGCTAAGGGGTGCTAGTGTCCTTTTCATCCTCATCCACCTCCTTGCCCCCCTTGTCCATAGACTGGGCATGTAAGCACTGTGCTGGGTCCCCTTACAAATGTGACCTTGCAGGACACCCTCCAGTACATGGAGCATCAGAATCACATAGGTAAGACCATAGTTTTTCTGGCCGATGAGCAGAGTGGCTTCCCTGAATGGTCTCAGAAATGTATCACGGATCATTTGCCAGTGGCTCAGTTGGAAATTACACTGTTACAGTGCAATTGCAGTGTTGTTAAAGTGGACCAACACCCAGGATTTTGACTATCCTGGGTTTTGGTCCACTTCGGTGGGGCACCCCGATCGGGGGTGCCCCGCTGTGTGAAACCCCCCAGAAACCCCAAAAAACTCACCTCTCCCAGCTCCCACGTGAACGCCGCAGCCAATCCCCGCCAACGTCCAGGCGGGGGACAGGAACGTACAAGCCGCTTCCACCGCCGCCGCCTCCCGCGCGTCACTCTCGGCGCACAGAGGGCCGGTGCGGGCGCGCGCACGTCTGGAGGGGCGCGCGGGAGGCGGGGCGGCGGAAGCGGCGGCGGATCAGGTAAGGTCTTTTTGGGGTTTCTGGGGGGAGATCGGGATGTCCCGCGGGGTGGGAGGTGATCGGCCCGGGAATCTTATAGATTTCCGGGCCAATCACCCCTGGGTGTTGGTCCACTTTAAGCTGGCAGTCTGCTGCATGAGGTAGTCATTAACTGTCTTACTCTGCTTGTAAAGCCGGTTCAACATATGGAGAGGGGAGTTTCAATGGGTTGGTGCATCGCAGATAACGCAATGTTGTATTTGCAGCTTCAGGAGGGAATTCTTTACAAGTAGCTGAAGTGCGTGCACAGTTGCGTGCCATTTTTAGCAGCTGCTTAAATTCCTTTATGGTGTTAGAAACATGTTTACAACAAAATTGAAAACATGCACCATGCAAGGTGCATGGTACAGCCCTCCCCACTGCAGTGCCAACATGATATTCCTCCAATTGTCAGTTGGTGAGGGGTCAGCCAGGAGGAGATTTCTTGGCATACAAGAGTCAAGCAGTTCCTTACTGATATGGCTGCGTTCGCCCAGGCTCACCACGTGTAGAACCACATGACAATAATGGGTCTGGCATTGGTGATAGGATACCAAAACATGGAGGACCCTTGACAGATGGAGAAAGCCCATGATGGCACTGCAGATGCACTAATGCCATGACCTGGCCAGGTTGCTGCAGTGCCTGGGCCAGAAGGATGTTAATCCTTTGGGCTGTGACAGACATATATGCTTCTTGGGACTGCACCTTTGGTGGATACAATCCATCTCTCAAAAGGTGTGGAGTCCACTTCCTGGAAAGGGAGGGACTGTAGTACTAGCAACTTGTCTAGGTGCACATTGAGCTTCTGAGCCACTGAATGACTCTTGGTGTATTATTGCCTTCTTGCAATCACCTCAGGGAGCGATTGCTGTCTGCTCTAGAGGCAATGGAGGAGACGGGGTGGATGGGACAGACAGCATGCTACTTGTTGCCCCCCCCCCCCTCAATCTCTCACACAGATACCCTATGGAATTTGGCTTTATGGGCTTTATCCTTGCTTTAACTTTGACTTATCCTTTCCTTTCTTGGTGTTGCTCCTATACTCAAAGGCCCCCAGCAATGCATACTCTTCATTTTGAAATACTCTCATGCCACTCTCTACTGTTGTGCTTGGACCCCAACCTGGGTCGATGGTACTGGGTACAAGATTGTGTGGAACTGGTTTTTATTCTAATCTCTTTGCTTTGCCCAAAAAAAGATAACTTCTCCCGGACCATGAATTATTCCTTAAAGCAGACCTTCACCCTGAATAAGAGCATATCTTATATGTTTCCCCCACCCTGTACATACAGATTGCCCACATTAAAAATCTTCATACCTTTATCTACTGCATGTTATGAGCCTTTAAACATCCAAGATGGCGACCCATGGGGCATCAGGCAGCCTGCAAACAGGAAGCGTCTTCTGACTGTGTCAATCTGCATTCTGGGATTGCTGTCCTTTCCCTGACCCTAGCTCTGTCTGTGCAAAGCACAGCTATAACCCTGCCCCCTGCACTTTTGCCCCCCTCGCCACTCCTCAGTATGTGATGCTTCTGAGTCAAGATGGCGGCACCTGTATCCTAGAGTCCTGAACAGAGTTGCAGCCCGGTGGGGGAAAGAATAATATGTAAGTGACAAAAAACTTAAAATGTATTAATTTTAGATGCTGGGGAATAGTTTTTTAAGGGTTTGGGCTTTTCATTAAATCATGCTGAAGGTCCAGTTTAAGCATTTGAACATGTATGTTTACAACAGGTACTTGAGCAAGAAATTTCAGATTGGTTTTGGCTTCCCTTTTACAGGGAGAGTTTTGGCTTACTTACACATACCAGTGTGCTTAGTTCATCATAGATTGCTCAAGTTTCCAGTCCAGCATTGCCATTTACAGTTTTTAGTGTTACCTTGCAGTCCGGCTACTGTGCCCAGGGTTTTTTAGGAAAGTCCTGGCTACAATCATACCAGTGATTCGATATCTGGGCAATCTTCTGGTGAAGTTTGCTGGTAATTCTAGCGAATATGAAGAAATTTGGTTGGTTGTCCAACCACAAAAAATCATTGTTGATTTCATCCAGGTCAATCACCTTTATGGGGATAGAAATGGATGCCCGTTAGACACACGTTTCGTCTTCTTTCAGAAAAACGGTTGTGTCTGATGCATTATGTTCAGGAACGTATCAGCCAAAAGCATGCCACTTTTAGTCAGTGCATGAAGGTCATAGGGTTAATGATGGCAGTTCCTTATGCTACAGTTTTTGAAATGACTTTCAAAATGGGACAGGCCTTGACTGTCTCTAGACAAGGCTTTTTTTTCAGGTGGAAGTGAAGTTCGAGTTAACTTGGTGGCGTCAACCAATCAAGCTCACCATGGGCTGTTCTCTGTATCCCATACAGTCTAGAATTCTCATTTCATTGTCCGTTTGACAGACTGGGGATGGGGATCTGAAAGGACTCTTGACCTATGGGAAACGGCCTGCCAAGGATGCAAGGTCTTTATTTTAGAACAAAAAGCTCCAAGATTCTCTAAGATGTGTATGTTGTGCAACGTCAAGGCTGGGGTGTTCCGATATTACCAGGGTGGCACACACTGCAGGCGGCAGTGGTTTTCCTTTTTCTGTGTTGGCATAGAAAACCCATTAAATATTTTCTCAGCAGAAAGCTGAGCCAAGAGGAGCATGAAGTGAGCTAGAATATTTTCAACTCTTTTCACACCAGATGTGTATATTTTTGCACCCAGAGTCAACCAGAAAGTGAGAGTCTGTGTCAAGATATTCCTAGGCTCTCGTAATGGATGGCTTGGTGACCCTTTGGTTGCAGTTCTGGCTGGAGTTCTTATTCATTTGTTTCACAAGTTATGTCAAAAATACTGGATTCAGGGCACATGTGTAGAGAGCTTCTCGGTGCCCAACACATTTATTGGTGATCATTTAGAAGTGCCAGCGCCAAAAGAAATAGTATGGGATTCAACTAGAGGCAAAAAACCAGGGGACCCACCAGCATGACCACAGAAGCTGGCATCCACGAGTTCTTCAAGCCTGGAGACTCCAAGAGAGCGGGACAGCTCTCGGCCAAAATGGCGCTAAAATGGCGCTGGCAGCACCACAACAGCATGGAGAGATGGCTGGGAATCGTGCTTCTGCATAGTCCCCCAGAAGCATCAGTGGAGACCGAGGACTCGCACACTGGTGCCAGCGCACTGCTACACGAGGAGAGCGTGGTCAGTCATGTCTGGAAAGGGAGAGTGCTGGAGAGAGAGATAGACACTGTATCCACTGCATCGCCCTTCAGCCTCCCTGAGAAAGACCCAGCGGGGTCTGAAACGTTGGAGATTGTGCCTGCTCGCGTTGTAATGTATCTCTCTTGTCTTTCAAAATCATATTGATACTGGTTCTCTTGATGGTTGCGATTGGGAGCCTGATCTGCATTGCCATGCTTATTGGAATATACATTGCTTGTATTAGGACTACCACTGACTGAATACAATTAATATATTGCGGCGCAATATAGCGCAGCCGGCCTGCCCGCTCCCACCATGCCGGTATTTTTTTAAAAAGCAAACACTTATCTGCATGGTCGGAGCGTGGAGGCCGGCGCCGCTCTCAGGCGTCCTCTGATGATGCGCCCTCTGATGACGCGTCCTCTGATGACAGCTGAGAGCGGCGCCGGCCTCCACGCTCCGACCATGCAGGTAAGTGTTTGCTTTTTAAAAAAATGCCGGCATGGTGGGAGCTTCCGCCGCCCGCTGACAGCGTAGCCGGCCTGCCCGCTCCCACCATGCCGGCATTTTTTTTTTTCAGATGAGCGATTCGTGAAAGTTCGATTCGGGCGAACCCGAATTTCTTAGGGAAATTCGGCGAATCGCCCGAATCGAACTTTCAAGAAGTTCGCTCATCTCTAATGAATACCTCTGTTGTGCTAACTTCTGATTACCCTATATGTGCGGGTTAAATATGTATATATTGTATATATGGAAAACTTTTTTCACTTTAAATACACAAATCAATTGCAATCAATAAAACCTTGGTATTAGATGTGCTTTCTTTCAACAATTTTCATTGTTTTACTGTATTGTGGATCTGATTGGGGAATAGATCCTGTTGAATAATTTGAAGCACCCAGATATGTATGCTCATGTTTAACATGGCGGTGTGCGGGTTTGCATAACTAATGAACTTTACACTGTATCCTCCCAGATGCACCTTTCTCCCCCACCCAGCTCTCAACAGCCACAACTCACAGGGACTGTTATCAGACTTTTAGGAAGATGCCCCAATAATATGTGTGGACTTGAATATAACCCTTGATCCCAGACTTGATTGCTTCCGCCGCCCGCTGACAGCGCAGCCGGTCTCCCCACTCCCATCATGCCGGCATTTTTTTTTTAAATTTCAGGGAAAATTCGGTCAGCACGAACCACTAAACATTCGGGTTCGTGCTGAATCGAATCGCTCATCCCTATTTACCATCTTTAATGGCTTGGCTTCAGGAGCTTGAATCTATTAGAATTATGGAATTTATTACTCAAAAAAAACACTGTACCCAACATTATATAGTTGCCTGGGCGGCATGGTTATCATTTAAGGATTCTCAAGACTTCAAGACCTATTGAGACCCAGTGTAAATATTATGATTCTCTCCGAATTACTGGCCATTCCTCAACACGGGCAGGCTGATTCATTACTAGCGCCAGATACCGGCAGATGAGCGCCTGTACTGCGGCTCTAAGAGTGACCGCTAGTGGTCGTTCTGATCGGCCGTGAGTCGCTATTAAAGAGCGCCTCAGTTGCTGTAGCAACATTGCAGATATTGTTGAATTTGATATGTGAGTCGTTATAACACCAGTACAGAGCTATATGGGAGCGAACGGTACTCAGAAGAGCGACTCAAACCATGTTCATCAATAAAACAGCCTCACATAGCGACGGCGCTCAAAATTGTGTTGTTGTAGTCCAGAGCGCCAGAAGCTGTGAGATTAAAGTCTGTTTTTGAACACATATACACCAGTAAGAAAGCACATTGAATTACATTGGTATTACATTTTGACATTAACACTTTAATACCAGACCTGTAATGCCAATTCTGCATAAAAAAATCAAAAATCAAAAAAGTTTTCAAAAATGTATTTAAATAGGCCAGGAGAGGTCACACAATGATTTGATACAAAACCCAAAAAATTATTTTTTATAAGAAAACCCTGTTTAAACAGAAGAAAAGTAATGTCCATTGAAATGTATGGGAGAGCAACAGGTAGCGACAGGTAATACCAGGCGCTCTGGCTTTGGGATCTGCTGAGTCGTCTGTGATGATGAATCGGTCACTACATGTCGCTGTAAGAGGCGCTCAACAGATTCGCTTTCATAAATGTGGAATTGCGTGCCGCAGCCGGCGTTCACCTGGCGCTACCTGGCACTATCCCTTGATAAATATAGCCCTCTGTCTCCCCCCTGCCACTCTCTTATCCCTCCTCTTGACCTAATACCATTCTCTTTGTATTCCCGGCCTATGCCCTGCACCCTGCATCACCCTTCCTTCCCCCTCCTCTACATTTTGTTTCTGTTTCCACCTTTCTTTTAAGATAGGTAACCCCCTAGGGCAGGGGTACTCAAATGGCGGACCGCGGTCCGAATCCGGACCGCAGACACCATTTGTCCGGACCGCTGCCCAGGGCCGGACTGTGGCGATGGCCCCCGCCTGTGGTCCCCTTTTCGGGCGCCGCTTGATGACGCGCTGTCTCCTCCTCCGCGGCTGCCCTGGACTCAATAGTCGGGCTGGCTGGATATTGCGCACGGTGAGAGCAGGGGCGTAGCTATAGGGGGGGCCCGTCATGTAACTGGGAGTTCCCGGCCTGTGATTGGTTGGAAGGTGACACTGCGATCCTGGTAGCGGACGTAGGGGCCGGTGCTGTGGAAGTGTCGCCGTCATTGTCCTGTGTGAGGAGCCGTTGCGGGCGCTGTGTTTTCCGGTGGAGGGGAGCGAGCAGCTGTGCCGGGTAAGCGGGAGGCGTGACTGGGGGGAAGCGGCCGGAGCGGGTGTGGCGCCATTCATAAGAGGCGCTGTGTGACAGGCGCGGCACCTGTGGCTCTGTGCGGCAGGTGCTGGCTGCAGGCCTCGCGGCTTCCCTCACAAGCTCTGAGCTCCGCCGTTGGGCCCCCTTACACTGTGCCCCTGGGCCTGGCTCTAATTGGCTCCCTTATCCACTTTGCCCCTAGATCTGGCTTTACTGCCCTCTCCACTTTTCCTGTGGGCCACCTTTGGTGTTTAACCTTTTTCTGCCTAGGTGCCCCATCTTTGCCCTGAGCCTATAGTTGTAGTTCTGGGTCCCCTCCCCCCGTTGCCACCTATAGGAAGTGTAGCTATGGTTTCCACCATTACTTTGCCTTTTTGTGCAAGTATCGGTACAGGTCCCTACTTCATGCTACTTTTAGAGCAGGTTCACCTCTTGCCTCTGAGGGTATCTTTTCACCCCCTCAGCCCTGGAGATGTATGTTAGCCCCCTGCCCCTGGGTGAAATGCTTTGGTTTCTGATGGCAGGTGTTGGACCTCCCCCCACCCCCATCTTTGGCTCTGGGAAGTAACAGCCAGGCAGCTTCCATTTAGGTTTTGTGATCCTCCTGTTTCCCTCATGACAGGTCTTGATGCGCTTGATGCGCCTGGGCGCGCTCGTCCTGTCCGGGCTGGCACTCTTACTTACCCCCCCCCCCCGGACCTTCATCCCACGGCAGACCCTGGTAAGTGGACCTCCACTGAAAGTAGTTGAGTACCCCTGCCCTAGGGTATATTTTACATGTTTTATGATCCTTGTTAGCCTCATCAGAAGGACTATATGGTACAGTATAAGGTATAACTTCAAGTTAAATATGGTGCCACGGGTTAGTTATGCATATGCATGAAAATGCGGCCCGGAAAAGTGATAATATTTCCTCTTCTTGTATATTGTGCATATACAAATGTTTTTCACAATTTTTTTGTATCTGATTGTACTCTTTTTCTGTTAAAAAACTGAAAATCATAAAAGTGGGATTAATAAAAAAATGAAAAAAAAAATGATGTCAAAAATAAAGTCGCCATATTCCTCATTGAATGGTACTGGCCAAGACTGGCATGGTACTGTATGTGAATTTGGTGAATCTCTTAACAGTTGACAGACCATACTATGGCCCTTATTTAACAAGGGATAGCGCCAGGTAGCGACTGGTGAGCGAACGGTAATGACGGGCCCCGCCACGAGAACGCCGGCTCCCCACCACAATCACACATTTATCAAGCCGATCCTGCTTAGCGACTGAGAGAGCGCCAGATAGCGAATCATTCATCATTATTCCAGCCTCACCCAACAGCGCCAGCGAGCGACCTTGAACAGCGACAGGTATGACCTCTCGCTACCTCAATGGAACAATCTTTAAATATTCATAATTAATTGTTATTAATGTTTTTTTTGTTTTGTTTTTTTTAAATGTCAAAAATTCTGTGACCACTTCTGCATTGTTAGATTTTTTTTATGGTAAAAAAAAAAAAAAAATTGTGCAGAATTGATATTACAGGTCTGATATTAAAGTGGACCAACACCCAGGATTTTGACTATCCTGGGTTTTGGTCCACTTCGGCGGGGCACCCCGATCGGGGGTGCCCCGCTGTGTGAAACCCCCCAGAAAGCCCCAAAATCTTACCTGTCCCCGCTCCCACGTGACTGGACGGTCCAATCCCCGCCAACGTCCAGGCGGGGATCAGGAACGTCCAAGCGGCTGCCGCCGCCGCCGCCGCCGCCTCCCTCGCGTCACTTTCGGCGCGCGCGCGCCCCCGCCGGCCATTCGCAGACGGCCGGCGCGGGCGCGAGCACGCCTACAGGGGCGCGAGGGAGGCGGCGGCGGCCGGCCGCCGCCGAAGATCAGGTAAGGTGTTTGGGGGTTTTTTGGGGGGTTTCACCCCGCGGGACATCCCGATCTCGGATGTCCCGCGGGGTGGGAGGTGATCGGCCCGGGAATCTTATAGATTTCCGGGCCGATCACCTCTCGGTGTTGGTCCACTTTAATGTATTCATATTACAAAATGTTTTTAAAAACTTTTTTTTGGGGGTTTCCAAAAATATGGTTGTTTGGGGGTTAAAAAACTACTTTTAACCCATCGCCGCCAGCGCTCTGGGGTTTAAACATGCATTTCACAGCGCGAGAATTTTTGGAGCGTGATTTGTTAATGAATATGGTGGGAGCCGTTCGCTATGGCCGTTCGCTGTCATGCGCTCCCATACAGCGCGGAACCTGTCAAACAGCGACTCCTAACCCCGTATTCAACATTACCGCACACCGACTGAGTCGCTGTCAACAGCCGAACAACGGCCAAGCACAGCGAATACTAGCGTGCGCTGTGAAAATAACGCTACTGGCGCTCATCTGTCGCTACCTGGCGCTATTAATGAATCGGCCTCTAAGTTTTTAGATTGTAGCTGTAGAAGAAGCTGCCTTGACAACCTTTTTTTAATCCAATTGTGGATGATTATGCTGTTACAACATTTTTACAAGGTCATGTATGGCTTAGCACTTTTATTTTTGGTGTGGTTTGTGACTGACGATTTTGCCTTCACAATATAATTATTATTGTTGTTTATTTGGGGGAGTTTTGGGCAGCATGGCTGGCAGGCAAGCAAACTAAGAGGGATTATGTAAAAATACCTGCCCTGTGAAAATTAACAGAATCTGGCTGTGGATGTGGATGGTTTATTAAAGCTGGATGCTCAGCGGTTCGGGAAAGACGTTCAAGCACTGCTCTACCTTGTTGGTTATGATTTGTTCAAGATGCATTTTCTGGTAAGGATTTGCACATATGGGTGATAAGAGCACAGAATAATAGGATTGCACATGCACCTTGGGACGTGGTTAAAGAATAGTGGAAGACTGTAATGCTGATTTTGCAAATATCCATGTGCTGAGGATCATCATATTAATTGGACACTATATGTATTATTTTGAAATAATAAGCTCTGTGTATTATCTCTCTTATATTGTTGTTTATTGTTGAACTCATGAGTTCAGAAAGACCAATTCTCTTTTTAGGGCTGATTAAGCAACGCGAGAATTTTTTTCTCATCTTTTCTTGTAAGAACATTATTTTTTTATATTGGATATGTTTTATATATTGAATTTGTTTAGTGCAATTTAGTACAATTTTTATCTGTACACATTTTTTAATTATTTGCACAGCTAAATATATTAATAAATTGCACTAATCATTATAAATATTTTTTTCTCACAACAATTGAGAAAATAAGTTCTCACGATGCTGAATCAGCACCTAAAAAATGAGTGCTGGCTCCCATAAGCACCATTAGCTACATAAGTTAGAATGGCTGTTGTGGGTTCTTAGCTAAGGGAAAATTGCCTACTGTGAAGGTCATTGCTCATTCTGCTATGGGGTCCTTTTTGTCATCAAGCTACTGGTGACTAGGTTTGCAGGGTCTCTGCTTGGTCCTCTGTCCCTACCCTGTCAAGTTTTTTAATAAAACTGAGAAACTGGCATCTGCTGACACTGCTTTGGGTCTTGCTTGTTATTGTATAACTTAGGACTCGTTCTTTTGCAAACATTTACATAATGAGGTTCTTTTGCAAACATTTACATACATTTACATAATTATTTTTTTTTTTTATCTATGAAGGTTCTCATAGAGTCGTAGAAGGTTGGCTGTTGGCACCATACGGTCCATCTAGTGTGCCCTTATGTTTATACTGTATTTACTCATAATCTTAGTATAGATGGGTTCTTAGCCCAGGCATCTACTACTCTTTCTGTAAAATAATATTTTCTAACATTGCTCCTGATCTTCCCTCCGACTAGCTTCAGTTTGCGCCCTCTTATTCTGTCATTATCTTTCTTCTTAAAAACACTCCCTCCTGAACCTTATGCAATCATTTCACATATTACTGGTCAACACAAAAATTCATCAGCTAAGGTATTAAAGCGGTCCTTCACTCTGAATAAGAGTCTATCTTATATGTTTCCCACACCCTGTACATACAGATTGGCCACATTTAAAATCATCCTACCTGCATCTACTACATGTTATGAGCCTTTAAACATTCAAGATGGCGGCTTATGGAAGCCGCCATTTTATCAGGCAGCCTGCAAACAGGAAGTGCCTCCTGACTGTGCTGCTCTGCATTCTGGGACTGCTGACCTTTACCTGACCCCAGCTCTGCTCTGTCTGAGCAAAGTACAGCTATAACCCGCCCCCCTGTACCTTATCCCACTCTCCTCTCCTCAGTAAGTGTGATGCTTCTGAGTCAAGATGGCGGCGCCCGTATCCTAAATTCCTGAACAGAGTTGCAGCCCAGTGGGGGAAAAAATAAGTTAGTGACTAAAAACGTAAAATATATTAATTTTAGATGCTGGGGAACCGTTTTTTTAGAGTTTGGGCTTTTCATTAAATCACGCTGAAGGTCCGGTTTAAGTTTGACATGCTGATTCCATAAATATGCCTAGTTTTGCTCTATCAAATAAAGTTAATGAGATAAAAGCATTTTTGTTATTACATTATTTATGCATTTTCAGTATGTGTGTTTTTTCTACCTTATTCCCAACTCTTTGTTTGTGTTACTTAATCATGATTTTTCTTACAGGGACAAAATCAATAAAGATTCAATGATTTTGTCATCTCCATTGAACTGAACTTACTCTACTGTTTGATTTGATTTAAAGGAGAAAAATTCCCCGACAGTGTATCAAACACCAGGACAGATTCTGTTATGTGTGTGGTTCTTTTGCACCAAAAGGCCAAGTACAATCAATGACTAATGATATTAGAAAGATGTACCAGATGAATTTTAAGTGTCCACTTGGTGATCAAGACAAAAGCTGGGCCCCACATGTGATATGCTCAAGTTGTTCAAATGGTCTTCGTGAATGCTTTAATATGAGGAAGGAGTTCCTCTCTTCGTTTAGAGTGTGGAACTGTCATTGTGCTGATAGCATAGAAAAGCATCCGTAAAAAAGCCACGGATGCATCATATATAAACTGCAGTATTTTAATTGACAGGTTGTCTCTGTACGCAGGCTGCATAGTTGGCGGTTCACTAACAGCGTAATTTATGTGACTGCTGCTGGCTTACTAGACAGTGGTTGTCTCATTAAAGACTTTAATAGTTGCGCTTTCTGTGCAGTTGCTGTTGTTTTGGCAGCAGGGGTGTTTCCCCTATGAGTCAAGATGTTGGTCCCTTTGTGGCCACTGGGTGGTGTTTGTGTGCGCACAGTATAAAGCCCTATGTGGGTGGCCGGTATACTGGTAGTGCTGCTGCTTCCTTCTATCTGACATGCTGTATGTCTCCGTTTGGCCACTGGGTGGTGCTAGTGTGCACACAATACCAGACCCTGCGCTGTTGGCGTAACTGTCGCTGCGCCGTTTGCATAACTAATGGATTACAACTAAGAAGAGAGGCGGGGAGGAGCTGGGCCTGCTGACGTGAGGTCAGGCTCTGCTCTGATCAGTCTGTTAGCAGTGCGTTCATTCCAGAGCGCATCCTGGAAGTGCGCCTTTCCTTCTCAGTGCAGCACGCCCTCTGCCTTCTTTGCAATTACACAAAAGGTATTTATATGAGTGTTATGCCGCAGTGCCACCAGCCTTCTTAAAGTTGCCAAGGGCAACGAAACGCGTCGGCGGCGGTGGCAGGCGGCATCTATATACTTTGTTGATTGATTGATCTGGCCAGATCACACCGTTGTGGGGAGTTGGTGAGAGCCACCCTCTGGTTTATAAGCGCTTTGAGTTTTAACTATATGTGAGTGCAGTGTTTTCCTCTATTAAATAGTGTGCGTTTTACAGTATCACACTAGATGTTTGTGTTTTCTGTTTTATGTTGCACTACTTGACGTGACAATATACCTTTGAACCTACGTGGAGGTTGAATGGAGGAGTGAATATGTGTGTTATTTGGCCCTGAAGAAACCAACAACGGATGTAAAGGAGATTATTCTCAAGGTGAAGTGTGGAGGAAGTGTTTGCACATGTACTTTGGGACAACCCAAGGAGATTATCCTCAAGGTGGCATTTTGGGACAACCTACGGGTAAACTAGGAAGCTCTGTGTATTTATTGTAATATGAGGAAGTGCCTATGTCATTTGCTGTTCCCATGATTTGGAGAGAACCCAAAAATCATAGTGATGACTGCTACTTTTGTTTTGTCAAACTGAAGAGCTTTTCTACAAACAACAAACAAGATAAATTACCCTGAACTTGAATCTGCAATGAGGCCAGTTCCTGTAACTGTGTCTGGATTGGATTAAATTGAAGACTGTAGAGCTGAAGCTACTGGCGAAGACATGGAGACCTCAAGTCAAGATGAGTATGTACCTGATGGAGTAGCAGAGCAGCCAAAACGCTTTACTCAACATGAACTAAATGATCTCATTAAAGACCTTTTATTGTCAAAAGATAAAGCTAAACTTCTTGCACCTAGGTTGAAACAGAAAAATCTTCATTACAATGTCAAAGTATGTTATTAACCAAAATTGAAGTGACACTTTAATACATTTTAAAGTAGATGGACCAATGGTGTACTGTAACAATGTGAATGACCTCATTGAACAACTGAATCAAGAGTACTTTGTTGCAGATTGGCGATTGTTCATTGATCCCAGAGAAGTTTGAAAGCAGTGTTGCTTCACAATGGAAATATGAAACCATCAATCCCTATTACTCACGCATGTCATCTAAAGGAAAGTTATGTGTTATATGTCATTTGCTTTGGATGCTATACAATATAAGCATCACCAATTCAATCCAAGAAAAGCAAAGCCAGCCAGCGATTGAGAATAAAATCCTTCTGTAGTTTATTTCATTCGTGTTAAAAATAGCCATCCGTAGAATAAGCAGTGTAAAAGCATGTATATCACATTAAAGGCCGCAACGCCAACGCGTTTCGGACTCGGGTCCTTATTCATGACATAGGAATAGATAATACAGACAAGCCTTAAATACAACTAGGTGGAGTCCCGTCTTCCCAAGCAGAGCACCTCACCTTTAATTAATTAAGACCAAATCATCAAGAGTGTTGAAAGTTCACGCAGGCATATGTTTAACCCTTCACACCAAGGGGGCCGGCAAATACAATATACATATTTAGGTTGTAGAATAAGCCAAATTTTAAAACGCCCATCAACTGGGGGTAAATTTGGTAAAACCTTAAATTTTGGCTTGTTGTACTACAAGTCGATCCTCCATCTTATCAGGGAATATTCCCAGTAAATATCGCCAATCAATTGCAATCTTTTATATAGAAGTGGATCAGCCAATATCTAAATCTAAATAACATTTGTTACAGATGGCAACAACTGAAACCAAGTCAGCAGATGGAGGCTGTATGTAAATAAAACATTTGTATTGTTGTCTGGAACAAAGTTCGCCAGCAATTACTTGATGTGGTTAAAAAAAACGGACATTGACTGTGTGAAAAGACACAAAGTATTTAGCTCGATTGAGATGGGGTAATAACCCCTATATAAACCAGGCAAAGGCTCTGTTCAGAGAGACGGGAAGACCGCATAAATCAATGAACATTAAATGTGAAGACATAAATACGCATCTTTCTATCCATAGAATTAGTAGCAGATCCATCATAGAATACATTATTTACATAGCATATCTTTTTATCTCGCTTTTGTCAGTTAATACTCCATTTCATACCCAGAGAAATACATAATCTAAGGTTTCATTCAGAAGAAGAAGAGGGACAATGAAGATGGAAAGAAGGAAGGTGAAGGAGAAAGGGAAAGAGAGTCACAGCTAGTACATACTATTATCCATATTCAGAATAAATATTATAGTTGTATAGGGAGGGAAAAGTAACCTTAATGTTTGAGAGAAGTACTACCCAGAGGGAGGTCTACTAACCAATCCTTTTTAATCCTTCAGAAATAGATCCACATCCCAGCGGAAATGTAACCCGTCTGGGATACGGGTATTCAATTTAAAGCTCCAATAGACCTCCCTCTGCAGCAGCCTCTCATGTAAATCACCCCCTTCCCCCCGTGGGCCAGGGACAACTTTCTCAATTCCTTTGCAACTCAGATATTTCAAATCTCCCCCCATGCTTATCTCTGAAATGTTTACTGACGTTGGATGGGGAGGTAAGTCGTTCCTGCTGTGCCGCCGTGAGATGTTCTGATATTCTCCGTTTTAAGGGCCTGATGGTACATCCCACATATTGGACCCAGCAGGCTTCGCAGGTTAACAAATAAATAACATAGGGAGTGTTGCAATTTATAAAATTATTGATTCTAAATATTTGCTTTGTTACAGTGGATGAAAAATGAGTGCCTGGAGATACATACAGTATCTACATAAGCCACACCGGGTTCCTGCACATTTATAAAAGCCCTTACAGGAAAGGCAGGTGGAAGAAGAACTATCCGGCTTCCTGTAAAGGCTAGGGGATCATTTTTGTCCCAGGGTAGGTGATCGCCTACTCACAATTTCTATCCCATTTTTTAAGACTTGTTTCAGTTGGGAGTCACATTCTAATAAGGGTAAATGTTTATTAATAATATTCCATATTTTTTAAAATTCTTCACTATATGTTGTGGACATGATTAAAATATTATTACTATCAGTGCCATTCAAACTCAGACCCCTTCTTCTTTTCTTATCCGGGCCCTTATTTTGACTGACCCCTCCTAACATATTATCCCTATTTTTGGATCTGGCAATAGTCTTTGCTCTTTCTAATGTGTCTAACTGATAACCCCGTTGTCGCAACCTCTGGCAAATCATAGTTAATTCATTCTCAAAGACTGAATTCTCAGTATAGTTCCTTCGAGCTCTAGTCATCATCCCTACTGGGATAGCCCTGATGGTATGAGCCGGATGACAACTTTCAGCTCTGAGAGTTGTGTTTCCGGCTGTCTCTTTTCTAAATGTACTGGTAATAACTTTCGATTTGTCCTGTGACAGATATAAACGTAGATCCAGAAATGAAATACAGTCTAGACTATTCTCTGAGGTGAAACAGAGATTCAGGTTATTATTATTCAGGTATACAAGAAATTGTGTGAGTGAATCATTATTGCCCTCCCACACAATGACCAAATCATCAATATAGCGTCCAAAATATTTGATATTTTTGGAGAAGGGGTTATTATGTCCAAAGATTGTCTCCCTCTCCCACCAACCCATGTAGAGGCTGGCGAGAGAGGGAGAGAAAGGCCCTCCCATCTCCGCAGCACTGCAGGTAATACTCCCCTGCAAACAGAAAGAAATTGTGTCTAAGTAAATACTCCACTGCTATAATCAGGAATGTAATTAATTCCTGAGAATAGGATGAATAATTGGACAAGTGGAAATATATTGCCTGCAGTGTTAGATCATGTGGAATAACAGTGTAAAGCGATGACACATCTGTAGGTTGATTTCCATTTAAAATTAAGGAGTTGTCTCATTACATCCCTAGAGTCTTGCAGATATCTGGGCAACCTCTGGACCAGGGGAAGGAGATGGAGATCAACCCATTGCCCCAATCTGCCATTCATCGGGTGGACCTGAAACTTCATTGTAGGATCCTGAGGGAGTTTACAATATGTTTGGGAATCATTCAGTTGCCTATACGCTTCATTTTCATAGTCTTTGGCGTCTAACACCACCACACATCCGTCTTTGTTGGCGGCACGTATGATGATGTTATTGTTACTAGCCAGGCTATTAATAGCTTTCCTCTCACCTACGGATAAATTACTTTTGCTACTAGTGTTCTGCCTATTGGCTAATTTAACAAGATCCTGTTCCACCGCCTCCTAAAAAAGTATCTAACACCGTCGTTCTAGATTGTATGGGCTAAAATTCTTTATTTGTTGGTCTAGGTATGCGGGGGGCGGGATCTTCTCAGGGCCTTCATCTGACATGTTATCCATAAGTATTTTAATGGACATATCTTTAAAAGAAAGATCTCTAAGCATCACCAGTGGTATATCTGTGGAGATGAAAGTGATTGGTCTGCTAATAGCAATGCAAGGAGGTTTCACAAAATATTGTTGCTTCTTGCGTTGGTGGACAGTAGAAATACAGAACAGCATTATGTTCCTCAAGTTTGGGGACAGAGAAACATGTATGCTCCAGGAAGAGACAATGTTTAGCATAATCCTTTAGTTGCTTCGACAAAAAATCTTTCTTCCCCTACTACATATAAAGTTGGAATTGATTAAAAACTTAATGAAAGCCATGGAAAAGACAAATTCACAATTCTCCAGTACATTTCACAGAATTCTCCAGCATTTTACCAGCAAAACTGAAGGAAGGGGTATTTGTTGGTTCTCAGATCAGAGAGCTTATGAGAGATTATGGGGGTTATTCATCAAGGGATAGCGGCAGGTAGTGCCTCATAGCGGCAGGCAGTATCTGGTGAATGCTGGCCGCTGTACGCAAAACTACATTTATATGAGCGAATCTGGTGAGCGACTCTAACAGCGCCATGTAGTGTCCCATTCATCATTGAAAGTGGCACTCTAGCTTCCAGAGCTCCAGATATTACCTGTCGCTACCTGTCACTCTCCCATACATTTCAATGGATGTTCCTTTTCTTCTGTTTAAACAGGATTTTATTTTTTTTTTTATTCTGTCAAATAATTGTGTGCCCTCTCCTGGCCTAGGAAAAGTCATTTTTGAAACCTTTTTAGATTTTTTTGTTTCTTATGCAGAATTGTATTTACAGGTCTGGCACTAAAGTGTTAATGTCACAATGTTACAACAATGTAATTCCATGTGTTTTCGCTTTGTTACAGGTGGATATGTGTTCAAAAACAGACTTAAATTACACAGCGCCTGGCGCTTTATGCTATAGCGACCAGATTTAGAGCGCCGACCCTGTGTGTGTATGTCCTTTTTTAAAGTATGGTGTGGAGCACAGAGTGCAGCGCTGTACTGGTGATACAGCGCCCAACATACATCACATTCATCAATGCGGGCCAGGTTACTAGAGCGACTGAGGCGCTCTGTTACAGTGCCTGATACCCGCTTACAGCGTCTACTAGTGGTCGCTTTAAGCGCCGCTATACAGGCGCTCATCTGCTGATACCTGGCGTTAGTAATGAATCAGCCTCCACGTGTTTGATTGGACTCTAAATGATAGGGAATTGAGATCTTGAAAGAGCTTCAAGTGGATCTGTGAAAACTTCTTAGGAAAAAATACATTTCCAGAATATGTTGAATTATTTTCAGAATATCTTGGATGTCGTATGTCTCTGAAAATGCACTTTTTGCGTTCACATTTAGATTTCCTCCCTTCAAATCTTGGGGATATAAGCGACGAACAAGCCGTGCAGTTTCATCAGGACATTAAATTAATGGAACACTGCTACCAGGGATTTTGGAATGTCTCATTGATGGCAGATTATTGTTGAATGTTATACAGAAACATCCCTGAAAAATCATTAACTTAACTTAAATTAACTACAAGCACTTTTAATTTTTGCTCATATTTTTGTTTCTGATAAGCATGCAAAATTATTTCTGTTCAATAAAAACTGTTTTGTACGGTCGAGCATTTTTTCTTATATGTAGATTACTGTTTTCTTAATGTCGCCAGTATATTTTCTATACCTTATAATAATGATGCTGCTCCATGGAAACTATACGTTCTACAGGAAAACTATATACATTTTTGAAATTCGGAAAAGTACAAAGTCATCTGCGATGATTACAATATTGTTTTTGCAGACCTGTGTATTTAAAGGTCTCAGTGATGTCCCCTCTTTCCCTTCTTTCCTCCAGACTGTACAAATTAAGTTCTATAAGAGGCTGATTTATTAATAGCGCCAGGTAGCGACAGTTGAGCGACTGTAGCAGTATTTTCACAGCGCCCGCTAGTAGTCCCTGTGCTTGGCCGTTGTTCGGTTGTTGATAGCGACTCAGTCGGTGTGCAGTAATGTTGAATACAAGGTGATGAGTCGCTATTTGAGAGGTTCCGCGCTGTATGGGAGCGCATGATAGCGAATGGCCATAGCGACCGGCACCCCCCATATTCATTAGCAAATCACAATCCAAAAATTCTCGCGCTGTGAAATGCATGTTTAAACCCCAGAGCGCTGGCGGCGATGGGTTAAAAGTAGTTTTTTAACCCCCAAACAGCCATATTTTGGGAAACCAAAAAAAACAAGTTTATAAAAACATTTTGGAATATGGATACATTAATATCAGACCTGTAATATCAATTCTGCACAAATTTTTTTTTTATTTTTTTCTTACCTTAAAAAAAATATCTAACATGGCAGAAGTGGTAACAGAAATTTTCACATTAAAAAAAAAAATAATAATAATTATTAACAATTATTAATATTTAAAGATTGTTCCATTGAAATGCATTGGAGAGCACCAGGTAGCGAGAGGTCATACCTGGCGCTGTTCAAGGTCGCTCGCTGGCGCTGTGGGGTGAGGCTGGAATAATGATGAATGAGTCGCTATATGGCGCTCTGTCAGTCGCTAAGCAGGATCGGCTTGATAAATGTGTGATTGTGGTGGGGAGCCGGCGTTCTCGTGGCGGTGACCGTCATTACCGTTCGCTCACCAGTCGCTACCTGGCGCTATCCCTTGTTAAATAAGGGCCTAAGTCTCTCCTGATAAATAAGTTTAAGTCCTTCCACCATTTTTGTTGCCCGCCTTTGGACACGTTCTATTTGAATAATGTCTTTTTGCAGGTAAGGTCTCCAGAACTGTACACAGTATTCTAGCTGTGGCTTCACCAGGGCTGCTCTGTCTTCCAAATGCAATAGCAGAAAAAGAAGCCATATTTTTTTTCTGTGCATGTTGCTCTTGTTGGAGGCAAATTTGTTTCATATGGTTTCTTTCTTTCCTATGCAGGTTATTCTTTGTTTACTACTGGCAACCATTGCTGGGGGAGGGTTTAATGAGGCAGGGAGTGAAACAACTTTATTTGTAGTGTCCCCATTCTACTAAGCATAGCTTATCAAAAACCATTGTTTAGATTAAAGAAACCCAGCTGCTGCGTCCTCCACATGCACAGAAGAAAAAGTACTAAAACTGCTTTTTTGTTCCCATCGCTACCAAACAATAATCCTTTACTTTGATCTGCCTTGTGCAGCCTATACTGTATGCACCTATTCTGCTCCTGTATATAGTTTTACAGTGGTTATATGTACGTGCATGATATGTACAGCATTATATTGCTTATGATCATTCTATGTCTGTACAGTTTCACTTCATCCAATAAAGTGCACTTCCATGCTCCCTGGCAACTGTGTGCCATTGAGGGTCCTGATTCAGAGGGACACTAAAAGTCATAACTATATATAATCCACCCCACCATGCCATATGCAAGCTCTGCATTAGAGAGCTGCTCACTCCTAGCAGAGCTACATTTGGATGACACCCCATCCCACCTCCTCATCCAATAGGAGGCTTGCTACATTGCAGTTTATTTGCCTTCCCGCATCATATAGATTTTCATGACCGATTTGTCTTGCTTAAAATTATTAGCTATAGTCAGGGTCTCAAGCCAGGACCCTTTGGGGCAATTGTTAGAAGGAGGCCTAAATAAATGGTTTTAAATAAGGAGGAAGGGGATCTGCAGATGCCAAGGTACTTGTCTTAGTCCTAATCCTCTTTTATTCCTATGCCCTCTTTGCATATTTTACTTTCTGTACTTTCTATATGTCCAGGTATATGTGAAAATAACAAATCACAACACTGCCTCTGACATTAAGAAGAAGCAATGGGAGCGTACAGGCCAGTATACGCATGGCTCTGGAGCTGCACCATTATCCAGGTTAACATCAGCCACTATTTATTTCAGTAAAAAGTGGTGTTCTGTCAGGGGTTTCACAAAATAAAGTAACTCCCTTGCATTGCATGTGCACAGCACTAATAAGCAGGAGCAAATATGAGCTTTAAAAAGAGTAATGCTTTTGTTCTTTGTGAAAAAGTAAAAATAAATAAATAAAAGGCCTGGGCTCCCCTCCTTCAGAGCTACTAGCTCAGCCCACGAAGCATATGGACCAGTTTCCCGAATGGCTTGGGCACTGTGCTAGTGTGGCCCTGGTCATGCTGATACCAGCCAATTTTTCCTCCACTAATGAGGAGTGCACATCCAGTGGTTTCTTAAAAAATGGGCACCCCCCCAGACCACCAGCCTGATGCTGATGGGCATCGGGCTCCACCTACACCCCGTACCCCGGAAGAAATGTGGGTAAATATGTGAGTATAGGCAAAGAGTGAAAGCAGAAACAAAGCATAAAGTAGATCTTATGGTACAGATTACTTTCATTATTACATATTAAATAGATAAAAGTCTGGGGGAGGTTAATACAAATTTTTTTTATATTTTGAACTTATTTTTTACTTTACTCGGTTGTTTTCCACTTTACAATGTAGGTCTTTTGTGGTAAGTGTGTGTACATACTTCAACTACAGTGAAACTAGTTCCAATACTGATCCTCATGGATGACATAACATTGCCCCCTAGTGATCACTTTTGAGATAAACACTTTGTAAGACAAGTCACACTGAAGCAATGGACAGAGGTGAGGTGGGTAGAGGGGAGATAGGAAGAGGTGGGTGGGAAGGAGTGGGCAGAGGTAAGGCAGGAAGAGGCGAGGTGGGCAGTGTTGAGTTAAGAAAAGTTGAGCAGAGCTGAGATAGTAAGAGAAGTGATGGGTAGAGGTGAGGTGGCTAGAGATAGGTAGAGGTGAGGAGAGAGCAGGTAAGATGGGACAAGGCCGAAAGAGGTGAGTAGAGGTAGGCAGAGGTAAAATGAACACAGGTAAGGAGGAAAGAGGTGGGCAAATGTCAGATGGGCAGAGGTGAGCTGCGATGAATCTACTTGGGCATCTCCAGACACAGCCAGTACAAGGAACACTCCAGTAGCACATGTGTGTCACCCACCTCCACAGAGAAGTTTATCGGTGACCCACTTTCTGCTTCGGAAATTGTGAGCTGCATCCAGTTGAGTTAAAAGAAAGAAAAAGTTTACAGGGCCTTCTGATGTTCAGGATCATACCCCTCCGGCATTAGTCACTGGGGCACAGCCATGCCCTTTCCATTCACTACAGTGTAACGGGCATGTCAGGCCTCAGCAAACCTCCCTTGATTGCAATGAATGGAGGGGATGTGGAATAATTGGAGCCCCGTTAGCATCCCAGCATGAACTGCACGAACACAGAACCAAAACTCGGGCAGAAAAGATACTTTGGGATCCCTCCCACCCTGGACACGCCCTATTCCATTACTTACCATCTGGGCGGCGTCTCGCGGTACCAGCCTGCAGGACTTCTAGGTCTAGGAAGGGTTTCTTTCCTTTGGCTGGCCGCATACTAAACAATAGCCAGGCATCATAGGCCCCGGCTCAAGTCGGTATCATTTGCGCTTTGTATCATTTGCACTTTAGGAGATTAACTGTGTCTGTGTATCTCTGTTTCTATGTTCCCCTTCCTATGTTACTGGAACTGGAGTTAACTTTTCACTGTTGCACTGTGTATATGCCAAAAAGAATCCCTTGTTCATCTCACGATGTACTTGGCGAACAATAAATTGAATTGAATTGGCCGCTCCCCTGTGACTGGAGTTCGGGCCTGGCCATCATGAAATACGATCCAGCAATTGGGTAAATTGTTGATCACCGAATTAGGTCCGATTAGTTGTGGGGGACAAAAGTTGAGTGCCCTTTTGTTTTTTTATTTGGGAGGCCAATCCCTTTAGCAAAAAATTGCAAAAAACATGAGCAGCCAAGGCGGTAATGGCAGCACAAAATAATAACACAACACAATGCAGGGTATTTATTTTTTTATTAGAAAATGACAGTGGGAATATACATCACTGCACTGCCATCCAAATGGCTATTTTGCACTTTGGAAAGAATTAAAAAAGACACGTTTTGTGAAAGGCTTGTCCTGCTCTTCTGATCATCCAGAGATAGTAAGCCTGGGCCTCGCATCACACAGCGTTTATATCACAATGTGTGAAGGAAGATTACAATGTGAGCTAGAAAAATGGTCTATAGGACAGAAGAGGGCTCAGATGACCTTTTGGACTAACGCCCCCTTCCATTATAATCACGCCAAAAATATGCATTTACCACAGAGAAAAATCAGGTGACCTAAGGAGCCCTCCAGCCACCTGCAGTTAAAGTGCAATAGGTTCCTTAGCTCAGTAAACCTCAAGGTGGCTGTCTAATCCCCACCACCCCCACCCACCCCTCAAACACAAACTATATCATATAGGAAACTTCTCAAACAGCAACAGCGTGCTCAGCTCTAAACATTTCAGAAAAAACTATTAGACCAGAAATGATATATATATATATATATATATATATATATATATATATTAGTGCATTCAGGGCTGGAGCATCCGTACCTGCGCCAGGAAGGTCAGTAAATTCTCTGGGCTTTAATATATGTATTGTATCCTTTACATTTCTTCTACTACTTATGTGTTTACATGTCTCATGGCTACAGCACACGTTAATAAAAGGGTATCTTTGACTATGCACCTGCAAGCTATTTTCCAGCAGAATATTACATTGTTCAGTCCCCTAAGCATTCAGTGATCGCTCTTTGCAACATCCCTGTTTAATTTAAGAAGAACCCTTGTTTAATTAAAACGTAAGTGATAATCCATTGTAATCCCTTTAATGCCAGTACACTGTGTTTTCTTAAAATTAGCAGAGCGTATTAATAGTAATTTCAGACTTTTTGTTCTTGTTTAATAGACATGCCCTGGAGAAAATTTAAAGGCAAATTCACAAGGCGTTTTAGTTTATAGCCACCTTTAGGTGCAGTTTTTAAAGCAGACATGAGTCAGAAACAGCTCTAGGTGCTCATTTTGAATATGAAACCATAGTGACGATGAAAGGTTCCATAGAAGTACCCAAATGAAAATGATGTAGCATGGAACCCAACTAATGTTTCTGTATATAAGCTGATTGTATCATTAAACGGGAGGCACACAACCCAAATGTAGGTCAAACCCACATGAGGTGCCTACTAAAATCCTTCTTTTAATCTGTTCCAGAAAAAAAACCCTATATACAGCATCTCATGCGTAACTACATTTGCCATACATTCTACTCAATATATGTTATGAACTGGTACCCACCAACATTAAATGTAAATACTTCACATACATATACTTTATAGAGGTAATTCATTTTTATAAAAATATTTGAATGTATAAGGCTAAATGAGATGCTAAAGGTGTCTCCATGACAATGAAGGTGATTATATAGGAATGGTCACTGATGTTTGGCGCTACTGGAAATGCTTCTCTATGGCTGCTGTCCTGCTACTATCCTTAGGCCTCTACCTGGATGTCTTTTAACTGTGCTCATGAAAGGGCAGAACCTCTACATTTGTTTGTTCGACAAGACTAGTTGTGGCTTTCAAATGTGCAGTCAATTTGCCTGTAGAGTGTAGTCTATATTCAGCAGTGATATTAAAATGTTATATATGGCCAATGCAGAAGTGGACTGGGCACAGAGAGGATTTCCAGTGGGTCACATTGCTTTGGGGCAGATTGGCTGTGGGGGACTATACCCACACTTGCCACAATGGAGTTCCACTGGTAGGCAGTAATCCATGTGTGGTCAGATCCTAATACAGTTCTTCTTTCGGGGTAGTTACTATAATGGAGATAGGAAACATCTTCCCATAATCCTTCTGGGCCTTAAGCCATAGCAATGGTGGTTACATGTTTTTTCTCATCTCAGTGACCCTTTGATGCAGAACTAAAATTGCTGTAGAAGATTAATTGTGAATCAAATGTGCAGTAGGCATTTCAAGTCAGTTTGCTTGCTGACTCCTTTGTGTTTCTGGGTAGTCTATATCCAGAATTGAGAATGACATGTTATTTAAGGCCAGATCAGGAGCAGACAGGGCAAAGGAAGCACTACTAGAAATCACGGTGGCCCACACTGCTTTGGAACTGACAGTCAAATCTTAATACCGTTCATCTTCCTAACAGGGTCAGGGTCCAAGAAATGAGAAATGTCTTTCCATAATAATCTTGTTTCTTTTGCCTTGTTTTTTATCACCTCAGTGACCCTCTAATGCAAAATTAAAGTCAGAAAGAAAAAAAAGACTACACCCATTTCACTCTGACTGCTGCTACAATGATTGGCTGACAAAACTGCCACTTAGGATTCCCTGGGTTCAGCAGCAACAGAAGCTTGGGAATCAGCTTCCCATGTCCAGCATAGGAGCGAGTGTAAAGCTGCGACCAAGTCAATTTTTTTTTAGTACTACATTGAGCTTAGCAGGAGGTGTGAGGTGTGCTAGTTTATATTTAGCTTTAGGTTCACTTTAAAACCGACCTGAAGAAATGTACAATTTTAGGCCTGCTAAATGCCCTCCTCTCAATTCTGGATCCCCCACGTTTTACTGCTCCATAGGAGGCTCAAAAAGGAGCTCTCAATCGCCATGTCAGAAACTAACACCTTCTAAAACTGCATCATCGAACCATACTGGCCACCAACAGTCACAAGTGGCATGAACCTTATTCATTCTATGAGACATGCTCTTAAATATACACCATATTCCAAATAAAATAAGAAGATAGCCAATTATTTTACTACATTAGATGGATGATTACCCAGTTGAAAGACCAAAAGGATCCAAAAAAACAATATATTAAAATGATTTATTGATCCACAGCAATCATGGAGCCTTAAGAACACAAATGAACTCCCACACCCATGGTAGCCGATAAGCTCTGCTGGTCACCAGCACCCACACGCCAGAACATGAAGAGAATCATACATTGCTGTGAAATGAGACCCTTTATGAAAATGGTGAGGGCTAATAACTATTGTACCTCTGCCAATATATGCTGCTTCACTGAAGTGTATGCCATTAGCTTTACCTATAGGGTGGTACTGCCCTCCCCAGCTAAGCCAATTCCAACACAAACCACACCAATACTAACAGCAATGGAAATAATAATTGAAAGACATGCTATAAAAATAAGATAAAATATATAACACACTACCTTTGAAATATTTTACATATCAGTATACATTATTCTATGTGCTGTTTAGATCAGCGTAATCTATAAATATGATGGCTATTATTACTAAAACTGCATATATTTATATACTGCTGTATGTTTCCACCAAAAGCATCAAAGAGGATTTCAAACTTTGCAACTATTGCTTTGTGTCTACTTACCACTGTGTTTAAAGCAGTATCATGTATATTTGCATTGCCCCTTAATACTGTCTCCTGGTCTTTTCCCAGCGTTGTTAAAATATAAAACAGGGAAAAGATTTGCAAATCACAACACATTTTTGTGTAGTTGCAAAGGGAAAAGTAACCTATAGGTCTCACACAATACTATTCCTATTGTATGGTCAATTTAGTGGAGAATAATGTAACCCATTGAGGCAGACCAGGTTTCTACTGAATTAACAGGGACGACAATTATTTTTAAGTGCTGTTCATCTTTAAGAAAATATTCATGGCTTGTATATAGGTAAGTGTTTGTACTTGTACAAGCAAGTATAACATATTGCATTGTTTAGATACAGGCAAGTAAAAAGACTGACATTGCCTTTATACAGAAAAACAAGCATAGTAAAGAGGCTAGGCAGAAATGGGACTACCTTGGTGTGGCTGTCCAACTTGTATGTGTATGGCAAGATATGTTAACTGTTCATCTCTGCCTCCCAATCTACATTTTATGAGTAGACCCTCCCTTGCACAGTGTTTCAAAGAAGGGTTTTAGGTACTATTTAACCCCTAACAGCCCTAGTAAAACTGCTGAACATATCACTTGTCTGCCTTTATTAGCAGGGACTATTTCAGGCATGAAAGTAAAATGTGGAATGTCCCTGGAATCAGAGCGTGGGGTTATTCACAGATTGGGGGTGTATTCAGCAGCAGAGGGCAGTAAGGCAAATCTGTTAGATCCTTTCTGACTGCCAGGGCACAGCTTGGACAAAACTGGTTGGGGGTTAACGTAAAATAGTAGGTTTGGGTAAGCTTGCCAGTACAAACATTGTACAAATCATTTTACATAAAAGAGAGTTAAAATAAATTGCAGAGAGGAGTAGAGTTCGAGTCTCCTAATATAGACCAGTATATATCTCTGGTTTTAATTTCAAATATAGATTTGGTATTGAGCAACAATTATAGGTTACATTTCTCTTTATTCTGCTAGAACTTTAGCGTTGGTGTATTGCTTTGGCAAACATCAATTTTACAGATAAAATACTGCATTGTTCATTTTAAGTACACTAAAGCTTGAATTGTTGTGATGTCACAATACAAAGCTACTCTTCTCAGAGAAAGGGCAGACTAGATGGACCGTATGGTCTCCTTCTGCCGTCAACCTTCTATGTTTCTATGTTTCTATGAAAGGCAGAACAACACAAAACCAATATATTATAATATATTAAGAATTTAAGAATCTTCTCTTAAATAAGATATATGTGAGCTAAAATATTGCTAAAAGTTTTGTGATCAGAGCAAAATATTTATAAATGGCAGGTAAAGCATTCAAGTCAAAGGTTCCCACAATGCAAAGTTCCTATTGAAGTCATATGCATACACCCAAATTGGATGGTGTGTTACTCTTACAAATAATATTAAGCCACCACAATAAATTAAAAACTACATCCAGTAAACTTCTTTCTTTAAATCTCCCCACCCCTGAGAAGAAAGCAGTCAGCGTTAGGAGGAAAGGTCCTGTGTACAGGTATTTAAAGAAAGGAAAATGATGGGTATGGTTGCCATTTAAGTGTTATTTATAACCTGCTTCTGCTATCAGTTTGTTTATGGGCAGTTAAAAATCACAAATTCCCTCACAAGCATTTAAGGTAGGAGAGTCATTCCCATTTGGGTTATTGCATGTTTACAATATATGTAACAGCAAACACTGCATTAAAAGGCATCTTGTTGAGAGTTTTAGTAAATGAAACAACAAAAATGCAGCACATCACTCAGAGATCATTACAGCTATTGGTGATGAAATGTAACAGAACACAATTTTGTGTAAAAAAGGTTATTAGAGAGTTTCCCCATTCAAAGTTTGATCATAAGTCATAAAGCTCCCCAAACAGTTTTAATAAAATCCCCATATGGAGGTTTAAACCGCAGAACAGGAAAGCAGATCACATACCATTAACTACAGTCCGATAAGGGTACAGTGACTGAACTTCAATTGTGGGCTTCTTTCAAAAGACAGAAATTAATATGTTGGGGGCTCATCCAGTTTAAAAACACAGAAGTGAGATTATGTTGCTTCACTTCTGGGTTTTGATGCATCATCTGCTACTGTTGAAGCCTCAGGGCACCCAGGATTCTAACTGGAAAGCAGTTAGCTCAGAGCTTAATTAAACATTAACCTGCTCAGTCGTACATACATGCAGAAACACAGATGTCTTTGTTGTTCCTGGACTCCAGTTTAAATATCTAGTTCAAATTTTGAAAGTATCTTATAGAAAAAAATAAAAAATGAAAACTAGTTTAAACCCCCATTTGGTCTCAAATTTATCAACTTGCTTAGAACAGTTCCCCAAACCATACTTCCTGGTCAAGTGACCATGCAGCCAGTAAAAGAAAACCTTTCAGGACTTACTGTCAACCTCAAGATCGAAGGTTAAGCAGGCTTCCGTTACTTTAGAATTCAGACCGCCCATGTTTTTTACAAGAGTTGTCTGGTAAAGTGGAACTACAGTCAAAAATGAGTGTAGCTCCGCAGTACTGCGTTGCAGCGGGTCAGCAACGACCCAGGCTACCTCACTGCGTATCATTGCCAGTAAAATAAGAAACCGGGTACCGGGATACTCATCACTTCCCAGCCTCTTCTGCGGCGGTATCGGCAGAATCACAGCCAGCGCTTATAGGCTTTCCCACTAGTCACGCTGATAGGCTGCTCGCACTCACGTGGGAGCGTCACAGCGAGCAGCCTATCAGAGCAGCCAGCGGGCGAGCCTATCAGTGCTGGTCACGAGGCTGATTAGCTGCACCATGGCCGCTGCAGGAGAGGCCCAGAAGTGTGAGTATCCCAGAACCTGGTTTCTAATTTTCATGCTGACCCGTTGCTAAGTAGTACTGCAGAACTACAGTTATTTTTGACTGTAGTTCTGCTTTAAGGCACACATGCCTACACATTCCAGCTGGCTCCTACATAGATATGCTTAACTTGAATTAGTCCTTAAAGCATAGCCTGGGTACTAGAACCCTGAGTATTTACTAAATGTTCCTCTGAAAAAAATGTGTGGATTTTCGCAAAAGATTCAATCAGTCATTATAGTTTATATTAAACCAAGTATTTTAAAATATACAACTCGAAAGCAAAATAAGATAATGTAATTCAATTAGTATACTTGGAAATGTAATTTCTGACCCAAAGTCTAAGAACAAACTATGTCTAATATTTGAGATAATGTTAACATTTTTAGCCACGGGCCATTAGCAAATGTCTGCTACTGTTATATCTTTCAAGCACTATATATCAACATTCAAAAGAAAGTTAAATGCTTATGGGTAACTCTTTTGCTAATCGGTATTCTTCATCAGCACCTCAATAAGGTACAAAAAGAATTCAATTCTTTTCCCAAACCATTGCACGTGATGGGTGCTGATGGCCAAGAATTTCTCCAAATCAGCATAGAAGCTTCCTCTAGTTTAATAAATAACCCCCTTAGTCTGTATACATTTATTGATAACAGTCAGCATTCTGATAAATGAACCAAGCTAGTCCAAGTTGCACATATAATAGGCTTTGCTATTTTATGAAAGGAGGCATGTGTGCCTCAAATCTTAGAATAGCTTCTATGATGGTCTATATTAATTTAGTTGTCTATAACATAACGAGTGCCAACATTTATACTGTACAACTTATAAGATGTGGTTCATTGTTGTATGAGTGATATAAATTTGAAAATGTGAAATCAATGGATTTGGTAGTCTTTCTTTGACCCAAAATGAAGCAAAGACAGGGTTAAAAAAGACAAACCTATTAAAGACAATAGGCAATATTAAAATCCTAGAGGCAATATTAACATCCCATACACCTTATGAAAAAGTAATATCTCCCACCCACTATTGTAATTCTTACAAATATTGTAATCTCCTACATAATTAAGTACGATATATAGATATATAACCAGGTCTTTCCATTATATAAAATACTCCTCTAGTATGGTTCAAAGAACTACAGGTTACTTTTTATCAGAAACTTACCAAACCTGAGCTCCCATCTAGTGAAGAGGAAAACCCAATGCTCTTCATAGGCAGGAAATACCATCCTTATGGCTAATATTAGTCTATAAATGAATCATATATGTAAATAGATACAATTTACAGCAAGGTACTGTACATCTATTTCTATTGAAGCCTACTATGTTCACATAATAATATTAATATATTGTATGAATTCCTATGTACGAGTGTACTGGTTCTGACTACCTACAAGTGGGATTGTAAGGCTAAACCATTTGGAGCTATGAACTGAACAAACAACACAGTATGTGCGAAATAATTCTTAGTCGGAAGGTCGGAGATGCGGAAACGACACACGTTGCTGGTGATCTATACACTTATAAAAGTTGTTGTACTACTGTTCCACCGTGTCACAATCCACACTGTGCAGGATAGCTAAAGAACCTCTGCACTTTATATGTAACAATTAAATATGGTAATTGATCCCTAAAAAATTGCACTTGTATCCTAAATAACCCCACATGAAATTGCTATAAACTTCCTAATAAGAGATCCAAATATATTATATAGATATATCTCTATATATCAATTTCAGTCCAGTCTTTTAGCTTCTAAAACAAGTTATACATCGCAATGTTCATTCTTGGCCTTCCACATCCTGAAACCTGAAGTAAAAAAAAAGTCACCTGGATTTGCTACCAAAAAAGTTTTCTGTGGTTTTGAAGGCTAGTCAGGACCTTGCGCTCTAGTGCAAGAATTGGCAACAGTATTTTCTTAATAAAACCTGAGCTTTAGTCTTAAGAGGACCTTTAATTCAAGGACCCAGTGATTCTTTGTGTTTATCTTTTTTTGACCCTGAATAAATCAAGCTCAGTATGAAGACATATCTTTCCTTGAATCTCAATACTCCATCTTCGGGCTTAGGCTTGTCAAGCCTTGCACCATCTCGGTTCCAAGTTTGGAAGCAGACTTTGCTTCCTCGGCCTACATCTTCGTCTTCAGTCCCTGGCTCTCGACGCCAGAAGGTCCCAGCAGACTATGATGGCCCTTTCGGGAATCAGCAAGAAAGTACTCCATAAATAGTGGTGTGCCTCATAAAATGTCATCATAGTCCAGCAGCTTGGAATGCTGACGGGTCTTCCAAAGGCGATACAATCGAAAGTCAAAAAACGTTTCGATCAGTTGCTTTCCTGAAATGAGAGAAGTTATTTTAGTTTCCAAGATTAAACCTTTAAATAGTGGCTGTCAACCTGACAAGCTCAAGATAAAAATTTCCTGCATCTATACTCGCCCACGTCTAGCACTGTGGGGTTTCTCTGTTTCAGCACAGCTACTTTAACTTTAATAATGTTGGGGCTGAAGTCTAAAGTTAGTATTGCTCCTGATCATGTCATTTAGATTACTAAAGAGCCCAACTGGACCAATAACTGAGATTGTGGATAGGACCAACAGAACTAGCAGCTCATAATTTTACCCTAATTTATTACAAGCAATTGCAGCCACAATACATTGTTTTATGGGGCTTTGAGGACTTTTCACTATAGAGTCTTGGCCCTGGGCCCCACTGTACCATATAGGGCAGCCAATCATATCCTGCTCTCTGTGTCCATATAAAATGACTTATATACTGATAGCTTCAGTCTAACTATGCAATAGAGCCTGGTGAAAGCAATAAGCAACACTAGGACTGCAGCAATTAATGCAGAGGTCTCAAGTGGGTGGCCATGGATTTTTATTTTATTTTTGAATTTTTGTAATGCCATTTTTCCTTTAAAAAAGGGTCTTGGCAATTGAGCGAAACAAAGGTCCCTTCTTGGGAAGCCCACAGGTGTACCACAGTAAAGAGCTGGACTCTTTATACTAGGAATACTGAAGGACTTGCAAAGTTTAATATATTATAGTCAACTGGTAATTGATTTCAGAAGACCAGGAAGTCAAGGGAGCCTCATCCACATCCATGGCGTTTGACAATTGAATCAGTGTTCTCCACAGGCTACAGAAGGGGCCACTTCCGGTACCAGTGTGAGACAGACAATGGCTAAACTATATTGAGCTGCTCTTGTAACATTGTAAACATGCATTATTTGATTTACAGCATTCCCCTGGATGCACATTCAAGTCAAGCAGGAACTGTTTGCATTTAATTATATTTAGCAATGCCATTTTGGTTTTCATATTCATATCACATTGTAAACTATAAAAGGAATTTTGGCCGGTCTCTGTATTTTGCCATTTTAATCAAAGACTGGCAAAAAAAATGATATACACACAGCTGAGACCTTTACTTGTCAAGCCAGGAAGATTGCCCCTATGTAGACAGGTTTTGTGTGAGGTCACTGCTTAGTGGAAGGGTGACAAATAGGAGCTTATACTGTCAAGGTCTGGAAAATTTCCAAAACCCCATCTTGCAAACAGAGCAGTAAATCTGCCAAGAGAATGACATGTATGGACAGCGTGGCTGATCCCAATTACGCATGGGAGAAGTTGTCTAATTATCAAAGTGGAAAATTAATCCACCCAGCAGATGCTCCCCTCCACTTTGAAAATGCTGTGTTTGTCATCATAAGACATAAAGCTATGGTTTGTATAGGGCACTCTTAATGGAGTCTGAGCTATGTTATTAAAGTGGCATTCACCACAGCTATGTATTAAAAAACCATGTGAGCGACATTCAGGGAAAAATGCTTACCTTGTGCAGACAGTTCCAGTGGAGACAAAAACTCAATCTTGTGTGGACTCATTAAATTCTTTAGATTCTGAAAAAGCTGAAGAGGGCAAAGACATTACATCATGAGTCACCTGCAGATCTAACAAAAATATTTGTGATGACTGTATCGCCAAAGTCCCTTTTAATAGTCACTGTCGGGGGACCCTTTTTTGATCTTTATTTGAGACAGTTAAAATCCTCCAAAATCAGGCATGCAATTCTGTATGAAGGGGGACAGGATATAGCTGTGCACTGCTGTGCAGTGTGCGTACTGTTGGAGGAGGTGCGGCTGCGCCATGAGTGTACAGCTGTTACATGCCCCCCATTAGGAAAAGGAACCTCTCTATTTCAGGGCTCACTGATGTTATGCGTGGTATATTGATTTAGTTTAGTGTCTCTTTGAACAAGGACCGTTCCTAGATAGGTCCTATGCCTGGTCACATGCTCCTCACTACAGTAGTAAATTTGAAGCCAGAGAATGGCTGCAACACTTACCATTTCCAGCACTGTGGGTAATCTGTAGCTAAGTGCAGTATGTGCACCCTTTTCTATGAATAGGACCACCAGCAACCAAACTGGACCCACTGAATTTGCTTGGCCTACAGTGGTCATGGGCATAGAAGGGTATGCACTTTGATCTGCAGCATTGGAAAGGTAAATTTGCGCATTCTTGTGATTCTTATATTCCATTACACTGATGTGTATCCCAAATTAGTGGGATGCCCCCGAGGGGACTGTTTGGCTCTCTAAAGTCCTTTCATACTTCAAGCCCTTAAATACTCCTTGCACACAATAGTACATTTAAAGTGATTGTCAGAAACAAATATATTATGTATATATGTATTTCTGCAGTTACAATACTAAAGCTTTAGTAGCATCACTATAATTGTGGGGTTATCACAATATTATCACCGTCTTTTTTAACGTCCGCTACCTTTTCACCGTTGGGGTTCCCCAATACATAGCAACCCATGATGTGGATTCTATTTGGTTCTGGGTTGATCTTGCTCATCAGCCTGCTTAGTTTTCTCCAGAATCTGTAAAAGAAGAAAGAATGGCTAGGTCATTTCTAAGGCTTATGACACATGGAGACTTTTAGGGAGCCCTAAATTGTGTCTACAGTTGCTTCCAGTTTTGTGGTGATAGCAGCCAAAAGCCTGAAGCATAAATTCATACACAGGAAAATAAATAAAATCTATAGCCAAGCATTTTCCGCTAAATGGTTCTAAGTGCTTGGTTTAGCAATAGGAGGCATAAAGAAAAAATTTGCATGGCCCTATGGGTTATCTTGTTATTCTTGGTCTTTTTGTACCTTTTAAATACTTATGTTTTAGAAAAAGCTCTTTACCTTTTACCCTTCAATGGGGGGATTTTTAGCCTACTTATTAAGCCTAAAATAGGTCTCTCCCTATGATGGCTATCAGAGGTTTTGGTCCTTGCCCCCGGGGCACCCCAATGCCGGATGCCCCTCTGTGTCAGGCCACCCACTCCGACGTACCTTTCCCCGGTCCTACAGCGCATGCGTGGCCTCCCATCCAATCGGTGTGCTGGCGCTAGCTCACTAGCTAGTGTCTAGCCAAGTGGAGCCAAGCACGCGGGCAGCTGCACTACCCTATAACAAGGAGTGTGCCCGTACCAGCCATTCACAAATGGTCCAGGGGGAGAAGGTGAGCATACCTGGCGACCTGGGGGGTTTCACACAGCGGGCATCCTGATTCTGGATGCACCGGGAGGAATCTAGCTGCCCTGGAAGCTTACAGATTCCAGGGCATGTGGTCGTGGGTTTTGGTCCGCTTTAAGGGAGCAAGTGTAAAAATAAATACAGTTTGGCAGGGATAGAGGTCACAATGGGTTAAACTGTATGTGTGTGGAGGGGGAACAGGTGCAAGAACAGGTCAGCATATTTTACTGTAACAGCTTTGGACACACAGAAGTCAGAGTTGAGGGGAGATGCTGCATTTAACCCTTTTGTGTCTTTCTGCATTTATTAGGGGGCATGCCAGCAATAGGATGTTACTTTATTTACTCTACAGTAACACCCACACCCCCTGCAGGTGGCTTGCTTAATGGGAAATACATCCCTGGATTTATGTCATGGAAATTCTTTCTGATTTAAGATAAGTGCTAATGTAAAATCCAAACGGGGGGAATAGTGATTTGCTGAGTATTTTTTTTTATGTATATAAAACCAAATATCATATTGTCAGAACTGCTTTCAGCTAAACAACACTGACAGGCAAATTTCACAGTCTGCCCTTCATCCATCATTGGATGACTTGGTGAGCTCAGTCAGTTTCCATCCTACGTCATTGACCTGTAAACACTTCTTGCTGGGTGACACCGGAGCATGGGGAGAATTAATGAGATGTGAGCATCCGAGAAGAACTAATTATCTGCAGTCTTAATACTCTGCAGCCGTGTAGCACAAAAGTCAATCTGTAGACTGCCTTCTCCTATCATTACTCTCCATGAACAGTTAGAAAGGAGGGAGTTATTTCAACAATTAGTTTTTGGTTAATTGGGTGTAACATGGTTAAAATGATACTTACAAAATAAGATCCTCTTCTTTTTCCACTTTGGCAAAAGTAGCAACTTTATTTTTTAAAAGGTAGAGGTAGCCAGGTCCTCCCTGCAAAGAGAGAAGAGTAGCTCATAAACTGTACAATCTCCTTTGGATTTAACTTTTTCTTTTAAATTTTAAATACACCAATTTTTAACTTTGAAATACACCAATTCCAGTTTTAAAAAAAATCTTTACTCCAGGTGACCTCATCCAGCACAGCCCTGGCCCCTTGCTGACTAGAGCAAGGTGTGTACCCAAAATGGTTCAGCATTACCAGTCTGAAATGTTCGAAAGCTCAAGTCAAATGAAACAAAGAACAGGTTGTTTAAGGGACTGGTGCTACTCTGGATCAGGTCTTTATGGGGGATGTTAATTTAAGTTCTTTTAGTCCACATATTGGCCCTGATTAAGTCAACTTTCCCTAAAATATATCCTAAACTTAATTTCAGAATAAGGCATGAGATAAAAATGAAGATGTGATTCAGAGAAGTAGAGGAGTGTTTTTACATCCAAACATTACAGCAATGCGACATCTTATTTCACTTACTTTTAAAAGTAAGCCTTACGTTTTACAGTCACCAGATCTTTTTGACAGCCAGTAAAAGTTTTAGGTGTTAACCAATATATGAGCACTTTCATGTGTGTATAGTATCAACTACGATAATCATATCCTGATAAATGGAATTATGCTGAAATTAAATGGCTTGGTTCTTGAAATGCATACATAAATAAAAATGTATTAAAAAATGGCTTGGTTCAGCTAAATCAATTCTGAATGATGGAATACCTGGCAGAAAATGAGCATCTCCCAGATCTTGCAGCCCTTGCGATATACATTCAGCTTCTTTTCAATTTCCTCTGTTGGGAGAAAAAATACATTGTGAACATCATGGTCAGATGGAAATATCTTAGGGAAAAGTTCCGACACCAGAAGCTCACCATCAGAAGCTGTAAGTGACCTGCAGGGAATCACAGGTGACCCTTTTAAACACCCTTTTAAAATCACTGTAAATGGCTCAAGGCTGATATGGTGACTAGGTGACAAAAGGGTCACCCATAATCCCCCTCAGTGCCAAAGCTTCAGCAGCAGAGGAAACTAGAAATCAGGTTTTATGGGGAAAAGATGAAATTCGAGGAGAAATGAAAGGGACATTTAAAAAGTTGTAGGATTACGAAAGAAAGTCAAATCTAAAGCTAATCAGCAATGTGGGGGCATCCCAGGCATGCTGATACTTAGCACTTCCAGCGATGGCACCAGATTGCTGACGACCATTGATGGGTCTGGTCATCAGTACGTGCTGGACCCACCAGCGAACCTGATTGGTCGTTGGCGGTGAAATATTCACTGGAATGCAGAGGCGAGAATCACTATGCTTGGCATGAGGTTTTCCAGGCATCGTAACAAGCTAGCCCCCCCCCCCCCCATGCTGCCTATGTTAGGAAAAAATTAATTCTATTTAGATTTTACTTCCTCAGTATAGTATAAGTATAGTATATATACTATATATAAGTATATAGTATAAGTATAACTAGTCACTTTCTATTGACCCTGTATCACCTTTAGATTATAATAATTATCCGTGTTTGCATGCTAGTATAAAGGGACATAACCTGAAGTATTGTGGCTAAATTGGTTAAAGGGGATCCTTGGTAAGCCACATTGTTTTGGAATTGGTCTCCTGAACTTATGGGCTTCAAAGTGGTTGCTGCCTCCGCATTCTCTGTTGTTTTTCTTTTTGAAATGATAGTGTTCTTCATAAAGAGGGAATAGTCTATGGTAAAATGCCTTTTGATTATTTTCATGATCGAGCTGAGAGTTTAGGTAACCAGAGACTGCCAAGTGTATGGTCATGATTACAAATTAAGGCATACAAGCAATTAAAAATTAAAACAAGAGAAGACTGTTGACTCACCTAGGATGTCATCAAATGTTGCATGTTCATGATCCTAAACCGCAAAAGTCCATAGACACAATTGATTAATATAGTACAAATAATGAATGGTTATCGTAAAGAATAACTCCCTAAATATCTGCCTTGGCCTCTCTGACTCAAAGTGGACCAATCACCAGGATTTCTACTATCCTGGTGATTGGTCCCGAACTTTAGATATTTTGCTTAGATTCATAGTCAGTGTGGCTCTCCAAATATTGACTGTGCAACTAGGTTGTGACCAGCAATGGTCAATAGAACAGGCAGTAACATATATACAATAACAGGCTTCTGTAATACACAAGGAAGTGAAGCTTTCTTACATAGAGAATTGGGATGATGGAAGGGTCATCTCTTCGGATTATAGTAGGGATGTATTCTGCTTTGGGAACTTTGGATGATATTAGCTGCAAAGAGAACAGAACATTTTATGTTACGTGGATCCACCCATATTAAAATCTTGTTTAGGCCAATATAATATTAATATGTATCAAGGGAAATAACTGCCAATAAAATAGCTGTGGGGAGGCCGTTGGTTTTGTACTGCTGAGAAAGCTTTGGGGTCCACAGTGAAAAAAGGAACCAGAGCCCAAGCTCAGTTCTTATGTGGATAAGACATAAATGATCCCAGTTGTATAAATTGGAGTTACTATTTGGTCAACTTTATTAAGCTATTGGAAGAATAAGCAACAGATTCATAGCCAGAAATATATTAAAATTGGCTGAGAAGATTGGAAAAGTCACCATGTCTGGCAGCGTGTGAATCAGTCTATGGATCCCCAGGAGAGAATGGAAGCTTGAATTATGTACAGATGTGTCCTTCCTTAGCTTTTCTTGCAGCTAGTTGTGTTGTGATTTGTGTGTTGAGGGATGACCATTTTTTCTGTTTTTGTGATATTCTGTCACAAGATGTCACCTAGTCTATGGAGGGGGAAGCTGGTAATTTGATACTGTATTTAATGTCTTTATGCCAAAGGTAAGGTGGGCACGTGTATAGCTGAAGAAGTAGGTTTAGTATGGCCCTATGTGCCATTGCATCCCACTGCCTGGGCATCCCATTGTGCCCATCCACCTTAAATCAAATGGGGCATTTTGTGCTCCTGCACTGCATGTTTATTCCATCACTGAATGGGGCCAACAGGAGTTGTGAAGGCATGGATGGGGCTGTACACAACCCTTAAACAGAAAGGTGAGTACAAAGGACAGTTTTGGGCATTTCCTGGACTCAAAGAGCATCTCAAATTAGGATGTCTAAGAGGTCAGGGAAAGCAACAATATGGGCTATATTGGCCTTGGGTCCTTTTAATATAAGGGGGAATCAGGAGTCTGCAGAGGGCAACTTTTAATATCAGGTTTCAGGGGTGGCTGGTCTGATTTAGATAAAATATATACTTGCCATTATTTTGGGTGGAATAAAGTCTTCTCCATCACAAGACAGAATTTCCAGATCTCTCTCGGCCTCCCAGTTGAGATCCTCACATTCCTCATCTAGAGCAGTGCAGGAGTTTTGCAGATCATGGCCTGATAAAAAAAATATTATTATACGCTTATTCATTTTAAATTTTGCAATTGGGCAAAAGAAAAATATTATCATGGCTGCCATTAGGGCAGGACATCCAAAACTGCAGTACAGGGCCCAAGATACTTGCTTGAGAGAGGGGCAGGCGGTCTGGCCAGGTAGCACTGATGACTGCCACATTATTACTGCTGATGATGAATGAGGACTACCTGGGATCTATAATGGCTGGGCCCCTAGTTGAACTGTGCCCTAAAGCACCTGGGTTGGCTCACTAATGGCATGAGGGGATAGGTTAAGCTAATTTAAAGTCCCTGTAAACCAGGACCCATTCTGGCACATAGTTGCAAGGGGGTTTAGGTCTACTTTTATATGATTCATTCAGAAAGAACTAGTATGGATCTTACTTTCTCGAGAATCGTGAATAGAGTCTGCCTTCACTGGGGTAGGGTCGCTCCAGGACCGGCTGAAGCTTCTTTCTCGGCGGTCGGCGAAAGCTGCGAATAAAAAAGTAAATTCGCAACATCAGTTACTGCACCTTAATCCCACATGCCATTATTATTTAGATATATTTTATATATATTTTTAAATTGTCTGGCTTGAAGCAGCCTCCAATGTTCGCTACAGACCGAAGCATGAATTAGTACTGATGCAACGATCTCAATCATCCTGAACAAAGGTACTGATAGGGTTCTATGCCTTAAAATAGGACTACATGATTATTGTCGCACCAGGTCTCTAAAGCTTTTAGTTACATCTAAGGTTTCTTAAAAAGGAAAGATGGCACATACAGACTAATAACAGAAGAATAACAGGGTATATCTATTAGTCTAAATGAGCAGGTGGAGTCATGTAAATATTCTATTTTTGCCATTGGGATATCTCAAGTGAAAGAGATGGCTGGGAGAGATATATATATATATATATATATATATATATATATATATATCTTCTAATATTTATAAAACCATCACTTCCTCCTTGTGGACCTTCAGGGGACCAAGAACGGAAACACCCCCCAATCCCTGCCCCGACGTCCTGATTGGCTGCCTCTCTCTGCAGCTATGAAACTCTGCTCTCCTCTCACACTTAATACAGTGTGCTTACATCACATCGCTGTTGCTACACCCACTGTTTCTCTTCATGTTTTCTATGAATCTCCAATGCTCTAATACTTTAAAGATAACTAAGCAACTACAGGGTCTTTTGGAAAATGGATAGTAGTTTAGGACAGTGCAACGTGTAGCTCGAGACAATGGGACAACAATTAGGCTTGCCTTTAGTATAACATTAATATAGTGGCCCAAAAATGATGAAAAAAGTCCTCTATTCAAGGGTGCTTGCCATACAGTATGTGCCATGTAAGTACCTTATTGTAGAAAGTGCTATCTTTTAACCTTAAATATGTCTCTAATTTTAGTCTCTTCTACTCCACCATATTAAGCCTATTGTGGGTTTCTCTTATATAGAGTTTGCACAATTATTCTATCCAAACCCTAATAAATTTCCCCCACTGAGTATGTTAAAAAGCTTACATGTTCAGCTGATAATGCACACTTGGACATGGCCTCCTTCCAATATATATATATATATATATATATATATATATATATATACTGACGGCTGACAAGCTTTTGGTAAAGTTCTCTTTTCAGGTCTTAAATGGTGAATCTACTTTCAATGGCATTTTTCCATTATTGTGTGCCAAAATGATGTCTTCAATGTGCTGAGCTTATCCGTTATTCTTTATTTTCTAATTGTTTGCAACTCTGGAAACCTTTCCCGAGCAACAATGCATTTACCTTAGCAATGTACATCGACTGGTGCAATAGATGTACAGATCACAGACTTCCTCACTCTAGCTTGCTAATCAGCTGATTGGCTAAGACACGGGTGACAGATTTAACCTATTCTGCTCTAATTCAATTAATTAAGATAGGGAGAATCACAAATTTGTATTCCAGTAGCTAAATGGTTACTGCCAACGTTCTCAGCTGGGAAGCATCATTACTGCTGTTTGTCTTAGCCAAGGCTGCTAACGTGCTCATCTGTTACAGTGGAAGGATTCTGGGATATGTAGTCAGTACTTTTTACTCAAGGCCAGAAATATCACTCCCATCTTAGCATCACAGACACATAGGAATATAGGAAACTTGGAAACAGCATGCTGATAAGTAATTCACTGGTCTGGGGGCACAATCCTAACACAAGTGTTTATTTTACATCCCAGAAGAGGAAAACAATAAGGCAGAACACCAAAAACCTGACAAAAAGGGAATTTTCCTTTAAAGCTGGTCGGACTTTTTTATAGAAAAAAATAAGGATGCTATATCCGAGAAATATATCTTGCTCTGCTGGCATGTCATTTATTTATGGGTAGAGATCTTCCTGCTTTCAAGCACTGAGGCTCTATTTTGATGTTTATGACCTTTGGAGCCCACCAAATTCTAGGTGTTTACCTAGGTTGACTTGATACCCTGGATCAAGGCCGTGGTCTGACTATGGGGTATAACAAATGGACTGCGAATGGCCAGTGTGTAGGCAGTAGATGGATTTTTGCTGAATTTGTCTGTACATTTATTACAGCTTTGTTACTCACTACTGCACATGGAAATTCCGATATGAAAGTCATATTTATAAACCCCCACAAAATGCCCATTAGAGAGCATTAGAGAACTTAATATCAAGGCTACATTCCTTACATTGAGCTTTCATCCTCCGGCTTCCAACCATCCGTAAATGTTTGCGGAAATTCCTGTGGGTGGAGAGAGAAGAGCAGAACATAAGCAAGGAGGGTTGAATGGCTCTTTATATAAAAATAGATCATGTTTATGAAGATAGCTGCAGACTCGGAGATAAGGATTTAAAGCTCAAATTAATCCGGCCAGCTCAGTAAGCCCCCGCTCAGGTCAAAAGGCATCTTATTCCCTCTATTTTTAAAGTTTATCTGTATACACGAGTCTGTTAAACAGGTCGACAACACTACTAACAATGGTCGTACACAATACAATTTTTTTTTCCGTTTTTTTTTACGTTCATTCTCTAATTGAATCAGATACAATATGAAAGAGGATTTTTTTTTCCTTTTTTGTCTTGGGAATTTGACATCTATCATGGAGAAAATATTTTATAACATCTTATGGATCAATTTTAGCACTCTTTTACAAAAAAAAGTTCAAACGCTTCTCTGCCCTTCTTGGGGGGGGGGTCACCCCCTCCCCCTTAGGTTCGCCCCTGAAATCAAATAACAAATCAAATCGAAATGAAGAAAATTGTGATGTGTATGACCAACTTTAGCCTTCTTAAATTTTTATAAAGCATTTATTTTATCCATACTGTGCTTTTATTCAGAAGTGAGAAATTATTAAGGAGAGAAGTTCCAACATTTTAGAGTTGAAATGGCAGCTCCTTGTCTCCAATTTAGTGCATCTCCTCAAGCTTTGTCAACCTAAGATTGAAAGCATCTCTAAATTGAATTTCTTACCACATAGAGTAGTTGTAACTTAATAGCCCATATTAATCATCTAAAATCATGGCACCATCTCTAAACTGGAACCTCTGGACATAAACTTATTACCAATGATGACCAAAAAAGAAGCTAGCTTGACATTGGAGTGGTCCTCATTTCTTCATTTTTCTAACATTTCTCAGTTATACAACGCTGCATAGACTATCACAGAAAAAGCCTGAATCCTATATGGCTCCTGTAGAGTGCGAACTAACAAATACTGGTTCTCATTTGATAAATGCCTCATTTGTGCAGGGCACGCTAGTCAACCTATGACATTTAAAATGGAGAAACTGAAAACATATCAATATCTTGTTACATTTTGGTCTGGCTGTGCCCAGTTCTGAGTAAATGTAACACTTTCACCCGAAACAATCAGTCAGATTTTTACAGTGGGAGTAGGGAGCAAAATGTGGCTAAGGACCTCACTTGATGAATATTATTTGTAGGGCCCTGGTGTGTCCACATTGGTCAGGGGATGCGATCAGCTGGAAGAAAAGTCTGATATAGCTTTGATAAAAAAACAAGCCTCATGCGCTAATGTCTAAGGGATGAATTGAAACCAATCTACTGTAAAGATCAACGTTTTTTAATGGTTTATAGAGCTTTGCAGCCTGTGACCTCCATTGTGAAGATGTAACATTGCTTCCCTCGTGATCACCAGAGACAGAACTTTATTCAACACAAAATCTATGTGCATTAAACTAGCACAACATATGTGATTTCTGTGTCAGTGACCCCACCCCAATGACAAACTTGGCTTTACTGTTAGATAAACTTATTTGGAACCCAGAATCTTCCCAAATCGAGTCTACAAATTCAAATTAAATTGGCTTTAACTTTACATAATAGTATAGGGAAAAACCTTTCTTAACTGGATGTCCCTGGATGTGGCAGGCAACATGCTTATATGTGTTCTTGGGCAAGAAAGTACCAGTGTGGGCCTTTGTGTGGTGTGTCAAAACACATGCCATGTCACATGACCCTTAAGCCAGACCAACACCCATTTTACATTAAATGGGGCTTGGGGAGGCATCCCGATTGTTGGGGGCCCTGCTCCTCGATTAACCTCCTTCAAGCCTTGTAAATCTTACCTTAATCTGCATTCTCCCTGCTTCCGTTTTACTGGCTGACAACAGGTCACATAACCGCCACTGGTCAATAACACAGCCACATTTCACCAGGGAGTGTGAATTAAGATAAAATGTATGAAATTTGCAGGAGGCTAATCTAGGGAGGGGGCCTAGTATCCAACCCCCCACCCCCCAGAGTGGACCATCACACATTTTTAGTAAAATGGGTGTTTAAACCAGACCAACAGCCTGGCATAGCACAAAGAAAGTGGCCATTTTGGTCCTTCCTCTCCAAGCATCTCAGCCATGTTTCTGCCTGGATTCAACTGACATAACTGACAATGAACAGTAACAGGAAGCCCAGCAGCACATGCTGTTTGCAGGTGGCCTGCAAATGCATGGACCACCATTTTGTTTCTAAAGATTGCTACAGCAGGAGTTACAAAAAGGTAAAATAATTTTAATGTGCAGCAATCTAAATTGCCGTGGGGAGGGATGCATATGAGCACTGTATGTTGTGTTGGCCTGGTTTAAGTCATTTTCGACTGTTGGTCTGCTTTAAGCTCTGCTGCCTCTGATAGATCCACTTCTGCAACTGATTGTCCTTCAATCCTCACTGCCTTTCCTATTGCAATTAACCATCCTCATCGTAGTTATCATTTCCTTCTCCACTGCCACCCTTCAGTCCTTAGCACTGTTATGGATTATCCTTCAGTCCTCAGCTAGGGAAAGGCACTGAGCAGCACTTCAAAGGTTGCTGGGAGCCCTGCCATCCACACATGATGTGTATGAAGCAGAACAGGACCTTATGTGCTCTCTATGCATCTGAAGCAGGCCTGGACCCGTCTCACCAGTCTGCATTTTCTGGATAGTCAGTCCAACCCTGAGTGGGCCCTTTACAACTTCTGGGGCCCTGGTGCTTGCCCAGGTATTCTGGATTCGATTGCCAGACCTGTTCAGGTGCTGTTCAGCCCTGTTCTAAATCTAAACAAACCATTTTGTATTGAAAAATCTTAATTGTAAGAAAAGCAATCCGTTTCTTCATGTAGGAAATGTTGCCACTTTAGAGTGCTGCTTTACATTTGCACATGGGCAGATCTGTAATTATGACCTGGCTGTCAGAAATCACGGCATTTAGATTTGATTATCCTCCATCAAACAACTGGAAGATTTTCCATGTGAAAGCTTTCTTTGAAAACTGACATAGAACTCGTTCTGCAGAGCAAACTAGCATGCCAGCTTTTTCTTTTAGGCGAAAATACTGTTCCACAGCCAGTGACTTCCCTCCCCAATTTGCTTTGAGAACTCCGGCCAGTAGGTAAACCTTTAAGTGCCTGCTAGTTTGGAGAAATGAGGGTCTTTAGGTTTGCCTTAAAGGATTTACACCTTATTTGAGCAATTACATTGCAATGATATGCTGAGAAATACAAATGCTTTCTGATAGGGGACACAAGCTACATGCTCTTCAAAGGTTCCGTGCCAAGTTTACTCAGGACTAAGGATTTCTGTACTTCTTCTTAATTACCTATTTGTGCAGCACTTTGGATCATGATGGCACCATATGAATTAAAGGGTTTGTCCTGCCCAAAAAAAGTTACAATATTCAGTTCTGTTGTTATGCTGTCAATGCTGATACGGACCAGTCTCCAGACCCAAAATAAGTATGTTGGCAATGCACAATCACCTAGTTTGCTTGCGTCCTCATAACTGGAAGTGGAAGCATGCAGTGAAGCAAGCTGGGAAGTGTCACTTGCTACTCCTCCTGCACAATTACGCTGACAAAAAGTCTAAGAAGAGTCAGGGCTTTTGTGCATTGCTTTAGGGTAATGGCCAAGGTTGCACTAATGTGGGTGGAGGAGCATTGGTGTTCAATTATATGAAGCAAGTCCAATTTCGTCAATGTATAAACTTGGATTAATTTATATCCTTCACAGTCTTGTGTTTCATAACAAATATGAACAGTCTCCACCTTCACCTATGAGTTTCCCACATATCAATGGAACATCATTTATACAGCATACAGCTAATTTAGAATGCCACGCATTTCTGGGACACCCACTTTATCAGGTGTGGGTTCTCAAATGTGTCACACTTTTTAAAAAGTTTGCATATTAACTGGTTTCAGGTGGTACAAATGCAAACTAGGCCTACCTCTGAATAACGGCTGCCGAGTCATTCTCTCGCTTCCGCCTCTTCCTCTCGGCATAGCCTCGGAAGGCCCTGGGAAACCATTTTTTCGTGTCATTAACCAACCCAATAAGTTAGGGGGAAGCCAAAACAGCAGCACACAGGGTGAGTGGAAATACCAAGATGGGAGACAGGACCAAGGCAAACCAGATGTTTCGAGCACACACAGCAAATGAACACAACATCAATTTAGATTGGCACCAAGCATCCACCATGGCTTGTAACCTCTAGGCTTGGATTAGAATTTTGGAACTTATGATGGCAAACAATATCTACATGTAGAAACAGTTGCAATACATGTGGGTTGCTTAACCAGCATATAGTTTGCTGTAGGTTTCTCCCTCATCTAAAATGGAAATAGGACTGACCACCAGTCATTCTAGGCAAGACCACAGCCACTCATAGGGGCACAGCCAGACCAAAAACCTTAGAAGTAGAGAACCTAGTATTCCAAAGTAAGACCTGACTAGTGTAAAATACTTTGTAATAATGTGCTGTACCATATTACCCATTGAGAGCAGGAGAAAGTGAAGAATGAAGGTGATACCTTTTGATGTTCTACAGATAAAATGGAAAAATCTCACTGATCTGTGTACTGTATATCTCCACCTGCTCTGCTTTTCTATTTTTATTTTTGGACTTTTAGGTGATAACTGTTTTGTATGTTTTAAGAGTGTGATTTTCCAGTTTTTCTGTATAACATCATGTATGACGAAGAGAGTGTTCTTAAATAGCCATAAAAGGTATCGTCATCACCAAGTCTTTACTTTCTAGTAAAATACCAGCAAAAGCAGAAGTGCAATTAGAGTACATGGTTGTTCTTGTCCAGCATAGCTTCCACTACATCAGCTTTCTTGTGTTTTTTTTGCACAAAATATAGGAATAGGATATTAATTTATTTTCTATAGTTATGTTAGTTATTGGTTATAGTTAAGGATTAGTTATACCAGATCTCTGAAAAAGTTTGGAATTTTCAGGGATTTCCTGAGTCGAGTCCTTTGGGCTAAATACGTTTTAACCCCATTGTGGAAATCATGTTACCCAGCTGGCTTTGGCACATGCCCCTGCTTCCAGTCACAGAGAGTAGGCTCTCTTACTGATTGCCAGCAGGACTCTATGAGGCCTTACACTGCTAAACAGGTTCAGTTTAGCCAGAATCCAACCTATGGGGGTCATGCTAAATATTTGGAATAGCCAGTGTGACTTCTGGTGTGCATTGCAGTGTGGATTGCCACCTGCATCCTGGTGAGCTTTTTAGCAATAACACACAAGTGCAAAAAAAATATCTTTGTCCTACATTTCCCCAAAAAAAATCTGTACATGTGATGACACTTTTTTACAGTTTAGGTGCAGTATGTTTCCAGTGATGTAAGGATATTTTTTCAAAGTTTGGAAATAACAGTACCCTATGGGCTATGCTAAAGATTTCACCAAACGCCGTCCACCATGATATGTCAATATACTAATAATAATAATTTTATTAAAGGAAAACCAATAATGATTTATGTACGGTTAATTTTGATAGGTAATTGGCGGATGACATAGTGTTTTATTTGTGGAACTAGTTGAAAAAACAATTCAAAGCCATTACATTTTTGATCAAACTGGTAGTTTTCAGCTTGATAGTGAGAAATAAAATTCTAGATCTTGCCAAGGACAAGGAGAAACATAATATAGAATTGTAAAATTTATAGCCAATGGGGTCAAGAACTCACTTTTTAGGAGAGAAAATGCCATTCACTTTCATCGTCCAACGGGTATAAATTTATACTCGGCTCTGAATCAGCCTCAAGGTAGACAGTGAAAGTGAATGGCAGTTTTCTCTCCTAATAAAGAAATGAGTTTTTTCATCAAGCTATTAATTGACCCAAATATTTCAACCATGTATTATACATGGAAAGCATGACAAGCACTAGAAAAAAATAAAATCTAAATGGTGATAATATTTGCATTTTGCATTCATGCTGCGAACTGGTTATTTATATTCTAAATTGCCGGATAATTAGCAAGTCTTATATTTCCTGTAGCTGCTCCAGAGCTCCGTTCTGTTATATCTGCTCTGCATAATATTTAGAAGAATTTGGTGCAAGGTTATCTATGCATTTCCAGTTTGTAATTGCATTGTAATCTAAAAAAATGTAGATTCAGTCCCATGTCAAACTGCAAATAATATACTATTAATAAAATAAGTATGTGTTTATAGTTGGCCCTACCCGCTAAGTTAAAACTGATAAAGCTTCTATTTCCTAGAATTCCTAGAGTGTATATGTGAATGTTATATATATATATTATGTGTTTAATTTTAAATATAAAAAAAAATGTTTCAAATACCTTTGCAAATGGGCATCCTAGTTCAAAATATATACTCTATACTATACTATACTGACAAGTTCCAGTGACCAAGTGACTACCAGTAATCAGGTTGGCTAGTGGGTTGGCGGAGAGTGATTAGCATGCCTAACCAGTGAAACTGAATGGTCAGGGCAGACTAGAAAGAACCCCCTGAATGGCATTCGGGTACTTATTAATATTTGGAAAAATGTACATGGGTTTCTCTTCCATCAAAGAACTACTGAATTTTGTGTGGTTTTGCCCTTCATTCAATTTGGTGAAAAACCCAACATATGCATTTTGAAGTTTAAAAAGATTCCTCCTCGCTTAAACCGGATGGGGGTGCCCCCCTTGCAGTGGACCAACAGCCATGTTTTGTAAAATGGGTGTTGGTCCGGTTCAAGTAATTAACCCTGCCCTCTGTCACCAAAATTATTATCCAAACTTCTTTCATTAGGGTTCCTGTAAAGTATACTTTTTCCGTATTATATGTGTATGGGTGTTTTCTTTCCTTGCAGAATCTCAAGCACATAGTCAAGCAATACTCCTTTTACATTTTAAAGGTTTGCTCTGGCCTAATTTTTATTCAGCTGGGTCAGGATAATAGGATGTAGCATTTCCTGTTCCCCACAATTACAAAGTACCGGTTGCATTGGATGAGACAAAGAACTACTCCCTTCCTTCTCCTCTCAACAGAAGTCAATGGGGTGGCGGCAGTAATCCCATCATGGCTTCTTCCATGAACCACAAGCGTTATTTAGACTGCACCATTCCTAAGACAATATAACAAATACTGGACTGTCCCTTCAAGACAATATAACAAATACTGGACTGTCCCTTCAAGACAATATAACAAAGCGGAGGGTCTGCAAATACATCCCGGCGCACCCTAAGGCAAAAAGCCAAATTTGATCCCAAGGGCTGCTCTGTTCTTCACTTCCTGTGCATCCTGATTGGGGGGAGGCCTATCGGCTGAATATGCCGGTCAGGTATTATTCTGACTCTTTAATGTTCCTGCATCTGTAGCAGCCACTCTATGGGGGTTATTTAAGAACGGCTAGTGCCAGGTAATGCTTCGTAGTGGCAGGTAGCGCCTAGTAAACGCTGGGCGCTGTACGCAAAACCACATTATGAAAGTGAATCTGGTAAGCGCCTCTAACAGCGCCATGTAGCGTCACATGTATTACCAGAGGCGGCTCAGCATATAGCGCCGGCGCTCTAGGTTCAAGAGCGCCACGTGTTACCTTTTGCTCAGTGTCGCTTTCTCCCATACATTTCAATGGGCTTTCATTTGTTTGTGTTTAAACAGTGTGTTTTTTTTTTTTGCAGAATTCTATTTACAGGTCTGGCACTAAAGTGTTATTGTCACAGTGTTAAAACAATGTAATTCCATGTGTTTTCGCTTTGTTACAGGTGGATATGTGTTCAAGAACAGCGTCTGGCGCTCTATGCTACAGCGACCTGATTTAGAGCGCCGACGCTGTGTGTGTAGTTTTTTGTTAATTATGGTGTGGAGCGCCGAGTGCCGGATGCACTGAGCTGGTGCTACCTCTCGCTTGCTGCAGCGTTATACTATTGTTAGAGTACCCAACACACATCATATTCATCAATTCCGGCCTGGTTACTACAGCGACCGCAACTCTAGGTTACAGTACCTCATATCTGCTTACAGCGTCCCCTGATGGGGAGCACACTACCAGAACTTGAGCCAACAGTGCTGAAACAGGGACAGCTGCAGTTTGCGTGGGGGGCAACCTAATTGCTGGTGCCCCATGGGCATACCCCCCCTTCAAGTCTGGTTTTCGTCTAGCTCCTCCTCACTACTTCAGCAAAAACGGTAATGCGATTGGCCCCAGAATTCACATGGTCTATAGTTCTTTCGGCAACAGGAAGCCTGGGAGAGAACTAGTTTACAAAACGCTTAGGCTAGTTAGTCTACTTCAGTATGCAAGTATAGTCTCCCCTTCTTGGTTGTCAGAATAGAATAGTAAACGGCACCCAAAGGTTTGCCAAAGATTGCTTATTTGATATTATATCTAGGGTGACATTATTCTATGTTGTTGGTTGGATATGTAGAAAGGCTATAAAGGGAGCTCCTGACAGCATCCACCCCCTGGGTATACATTTATCCATTGTCTCTGTTACTGATGTGTCTCAAAGTCAATTCAGATTCATCTCTACTGGGGGACACCCATTTACCACCCTCCCCTTTCATGCGTTTGTTTTATTTCTACTGTTTTATAGCATTTAATGACATCACACAAAACACAAATCAACATAAGCACAGCATGCAGTTCTGTTAAAGAAAAAACAAAATGTACATGCATGGGAATGGATGCAAGCAATCGCTCCACAAGCAGCCGCAGCCTCTTATTTATACTTACGAGATACTGTTCATGTTTTGGAGAAGGAGGAGGAAAGAGAAGGTGACAGTTATCAAAACATTTTTAATCAAAAATCTATGAGAATCACATATTACATATGTTTCATCTTCATTTTTTTTACATTTGCTCCTTCTCATTATTTTGACATCCTCTCTTTCTTTCTTCCTTTCTTTCATACTGCCCCTCCATCTTCTCTCACTCTTGTCACCTTCCCTCTGTCTCCCTTTCTTCTGTCACCCTTTTCACCTTCTTTTATCATCCTTTCTTTACACCTTCTGTTAAAGGATGACTGAAAATATAGTTTCAGGCTAATACAATTATTCCTCACATTCTGAAAGATCCTAATAGTAAACAGAACATGCCCCAGGAATACAATGGACTGGGCTGAATGGCAATGAGTTTTATATGTATGTGCCCAGAAATCCCGCCCCAAAAGTTTTATATGAACACTTAGCTGGCAAGGTAATTTCCTCTTGAAAAGGCATTCTTGGATTCCTAACTAGCTTGGACCCAGACCCAAACATTAGATACACAGGCATCGCATGCTATTTATGAGGAGTGATGTATGACATATGACTGAAATATGACTGTATCAATGGGAGAATCTTATTCAGGATTATAAGACCTTTCATATGATATTAAACATGGCATATATGTATTGGCCAGAGACTGATAATCTGCATAATCTGATCTAAGAAATGAATGGGGTCATTAATTTCTTAGTTACAATATGATACCATGCATATTGTGGGAATTATATTACTTTATAGAATATTTATCTAATCTCATAGAGGCGGGTTGTAGGCAAATCCTTGAGACACACCCAGGAGGCTGGGAATGCTGGCCACACCACCTAGTGTTAATAGATTAGGAGGCTGGTTGCAGGGGGTATTCAGTTGATGGACAGCCCCCCCCCCATCTGAAGCATAATGGCTAAGTTTCTACCTGTGACATCTTTCTCCATAATAACATTTATTGTACTGTAACTAACTTATGACTTATCAGGTAATAAATGCCTGTAACGTTTAAAGGGGAACAACACACAGGAATTTCACTTTCCCAAGTCTTGTTCTTCTAAGTGACGGCATCCCGAACTGGGTTGCCCCACTCTGTGTAGCCCTCCCAGGTCGCCCCATTTCACTCACCTTCCTTCCGCTCCCACGGCACAGACTTAGACGAGAGCGAGTGTGCTAAATGGCTGAACGGCGGCCTGCTCTCCCAGTCACTCACGTTCTCCTAGACAGCTAAGCAGCCAAGTGACGCCACCTTGCAGCTGTGGCATGCCTGGGCCTCCCATTCACAAAGGGCGAGGTGCTGGGGAATGAAACTCGTTTTCATTTATACATCTTACTGTGTGTGTTGGCTAATTTCTCACACAATAGATTGTATGTGCAAGGAATTTGAGGGAAAAGACACTTCACGGAATGTATGAGGACAGCGACCATTGATTTGTATCAGACTAATGGCTATTGGCTGATATGATTATTAGTATTTGAGATGTTTATATTATTAATCCCTAGAATAAATATTAGAGAATAATGTGCAGCAAATATTGATAAATTATATTTCTCATCTTTCACCTTCCTTTTCTACATTCCATCCCCTCTTTTCTACCTAACCTTAGTCTCCCTTTTAGCATTCCCTCCTTTTCTTCTACCTCTTCTCCACGTTCCATCTGTATCACTAATTTTCCTGTGTCCCCCTGCTATTCGCTTTCTCTTCTTTCCCTCTGGCTATCTGCTTTTAGACTTTCTTCCATCTCTCCCTTTCACACTCTCTCCATTTCTCTTTTTTTCTCTCTCTCCAATTTTTTTTTCATTGTCTGACTGTAAATGCAGGTGTTTGTGGGCACCCTCCTGACATCTTGCACAGGCTGACCTATGGTTGTCCCTTTTAAACTTGATTTCTCTGAAACTGCTAAGACAACTCTCCTCCCAACATCCCTTCTTGTAATAGCAGCAAATATCTGGCGCCTCCATCTATCCTTGTTAAGGTATCACCAGAGGAGACTGCCGCAAAAGCTGCTGAGGATGGCAAGTTGTGTCTCCTGTATAAAGGCCGGTCTCATTCTGTCACGACCGATATATCTCTGCCTGAAAAAAACGCTGTGTCAGCTCGCTGCTTTGCACACAGGTATGTCTCCCGATGTTTGCGCTGGCTGACAGTGTCAAAACTTTATTTTTTGATCTTCAATGTAATAAATTATTCTGCAGTAGTTATTCCATCCTGCCAGTACAGCCCTAGGCAAGACACCATTTTTACATTTTGTATCTCTGTAGCAACTTATGGTAGGCCTATTCTCGAATGCCTCCTAATCAGGGGTGATTCTGCTATTAGGAGAGTTGGACGAATTCTAGGTCTAGCCCCCCAACATATAGCCCGCTTCCCCTCGAGCCTGTGACAGAATTTACTGCAAATTTACTGTGACTCGCATTATAGATGTTGGGGTCCCTACCCTCCCCTGCCACTTTATCTGCACCAAAAATACTGTACAAAAGATTTCCTCCTTATTATCTGTCCCTGCAATTCTGCAATGAGCCACATTTGCTGACTGGCTAGGAAGCACACTGGGCAGAAAGCACAATATCTCAGCACTTGGTAGAGTTAGTCTTGGGCTGACTGGGGGCTGGTAAAATTCAGGGCTGATTTTGGGCCCCAGTCCTCTTCTGCTATCAAATTATGATTACAAAACTGCGGAAGGTTGGCCACAAGTTTTTTCCCACGAAGGCATTTGGTTTCTACCTGTGTCCCATGTCTGCCATGTTGGTAAATCCTAATCTAAAGCTAGCACCCTACTCTTAGACCACAGATGGTCGCCTATGATTTTCTTTATGGGTGGATCTGTTTTTATTGTTCCTTGAGTTAGGAATTGAGGTAGGTTTTATAATCGTAATAGTAGTATGAAGATGTTATTGCTGAAATCTCTTAAAATGCTAATTACGAGTGCTAATTTCCAGTCATCCTAAGATGTTCTTTCAGCCCCACTGACTCACTGGCCTTTGAAAATTATTTTTTAAGTTAGCAGTTTAGTAGTAGGTATCAAATCAGCAGTTTAGTAGTAGGTATCAAATCAGATGTAGTAGTATGCCCACCAGCCATTCTTTTTTAAAAGGAGATTAGCAATGGCAATGCCAATCTATGTTTGACCAATGACATGGACAAGTCTTTTGTAATCAGGTTAGCAGTGTACTCCATTATCCATGTTATGTCTATTAAGCACTGATACCGGAATATAACCAGTTGAGTATCACTGCCTTCCACATTGCCATATTGACCCTGACCCCACATTTCCATACCTACCCTGTCCTCCACATTGTAATATTGACCCTGTGCTCCACATTTCCATATCTACCCTGTCCTCCACATTGTAATATTGACCCTGTGCTCCACATTTCCATATCTACCCTGTCCTCCACATTGTAATATTGACCCTGTGCTCCACATTTCCATACCTACCTTATCCTCCACATTGTAATATTGACCCTGTGCTCCACATTTCCATATCTACCCTATCCTCCACATTGTAATATTGACCCTGTGCTCCACATTTCCATATCTACCCTGTCCTCCACATGTCACACATGTACTGTACCCTGTCTTCCATGTTGCCACACCTATCCTGTTCACCACATTGCCCTGTCTTCGTCATCCTCCACTTTGTCTCCAATATTGCCTTTTCTAATATCTAATTCTGTGCTTGGTGCAAAACCCGTGTCTATGTGGTCTCAGTAGACTATACTTACGCTTGCATAGTTGTGGTGGCAGTCTGAAATGTGAATAGATTCTCCTTGGGAAACCACGTCCGAACAGGTACATCATCTGAAAAAAAAGACAGAACATAAAGGCATCTGTGCCACGTCGGACTATACCTGACTTCAGCCCTTGCTTGCATAGCAACCTGATCTCATCCACATAGCCTGACTGTGCCAGCAAAAAGCATGCAAGCCTGCACTCACAACTCAGCACAGTGTAGTAAAATATGGAATTCCTTCAGTGCTTAAGTGCATTAAATCAAACAAGGCTTAGTGATACTTCTTTGTATGCTGTGCTTGCTATGCCAAGCTATGCCAACCTACTGTATACTAGACTGGCGTAGCTCAGTATAGCTTTAGTAAATTAGGCCTATGATTCCTTCTTCCTCTGCGTTAAGGAGAGTTATCCTTTAGTTGCAGTTAACCATAACAAGTAAAATAAACTGTTTATTGTTCTAAAGAATTTTATATAAGTGAATTAAAGGTTGCTTTAATTTGTATGACATTATTGTTTCCATTTGGCTCGAGGCACACGCAACACAATAAAGGCTATTGTTTCAAACTCACCTGATACCCTATCAACACTGTACATGTGTTCCAGCTTTTTCCGGCGCCATCCAGATTCGCTGGCTTGATGCTGCTCTAGATCGAATGAATGCTGTGCTGGCACTGTGAGCTTTGTACAATTAGGGCACTCCTTGGAATTTTGCCGGCTGCCTGACCAGCTTTTACAAGGCCTGGTGATATTATGGGTGCTGCCTGAGTTTTGCAGGGGTTGGTGATGATGGTGGCTATAATGATGGGAGTGGTGCTGTTGACGCTCCTCCTGGCCCGTTTTCATTACCACCAGCTCCATGCTCTCACTCTTGTGGTCAGATAACATGGGTCTTTCCCCCGAGATGGTGTAGACTCGAGGTTTAGGGCTTTCACTGGGCAGCTTCTCCTCACGCTCCTCTGAAAAGCTTCTCTCCAGCTTGCTGTCAGATATGGCTGAAAGGCGACGTTTGTTCTGAGAGGCTTGAAGCATCTCCGGGGAGTCCTCCTGAACAAGGAGATGGTCTGAATAAAACCAAAACCATGATGTTATTAATCTAGATATAACAGGCAGTCAAAGTGTTGAAAATACAATTTAAATATACACATCCCTTGCACCATGAAAACCTTAAAATTCTACTTGTATCCTAATCCAGGACTCATTATAGAAGCACCTTGAAATGGATGCCTTGGCAGGAACTCCTGGTTCAGGGGGATCAATCTCATAAATAGGAAGAATGGCTCTGAAAAAATTGTTATGATGGGTAAACATCTGTTCTGTTCACTATTCTCTATTTACTATTTCACCCCATGTACTGTACTATGTTTCTTGTTTAAAGAAGCCAAACTAAAAACATACAGTAAAACCACCAGTGGGAATTTTGAGAATTAAAATATAAATTGTCTGGAGCCACACTGTAGGTGACGGCTTCCTGAAATTCTTAAAATGAACCAAAACAGCACAGCAGGTATTTTATTGTAAATTTGGGCTAATTTGATTTATGTCTTATTTTTATGTTTCTTTTTCACAAACATATCTTGCATGCATTAACATACATTCTTGATGGTATATCAATCTGCAGTAAATTATTGTTCTAATCTGCATGAAAAATGTTACCAAATAATGACAGCATAAATATTTGAAGAATAAGCAAGGGGGGGGGGGCACTGTAACAAATCTTCTATTTTAATCATGCAACCAGCAGTGAATAGTAATGTCTGAATACATGACAGAAGTTTTAATGCACAGCAGCTTATGAACCACTTTGATTTATTACTCTGGGAAGAGAAGAAAATCATAAAAATAAGAGAATTGATGTGTATTTGATATTCATCTTATTTTTAATATTCAGTCCAGAAGCATAACCCTATAAACCCACTCTTCCTGCTATTTCTCTTTCTTGAAGCGCTCTAATCTATTATCCAGACTGCAGTTTTCCCATGGTCCATTGTTCAGTCCCTGATATAAGGAGGGGTACTCGTCGTATAAATGCTTTTTGAAGGGGCCAGCATTTGTAAAGGGCTATAACATTTTAGCTATCTATAGCCATCATGTTCTTTCTACATGGGAATACACTCTACCTGTATGTAAAACATCATGTTTTACACTGTCAAACTGATAGATGTGATGTACCATAGCATATATGGCAAACTCATATTCACATCAGCATTCTGGTTGCCTTCAAAGGGCTAGTTAAAGTGGACCAAAAAACATGATTTTTACTATTCTGGGTTTTTGTCTTGACTTATTTTGCCCAGTACAGATGCAAACGCTGAATTATTCTGCTTAGGACAGATGCAGACACTGAATTATTTTGCTCAGGACAGATGCAGATGCTGAATTATTTTGCTCAGGACAGATGCAGACATGGATTTATTTTGCCCAGGACAGATGCAGATGCTGAATTATTTTGCTCAGGACAGATGCAGATGCTGAATTATTTTGCTCAGGACAGATGCAGACATGGATTTATTTTGCCCAGGATAGATACAGATGCTGAATTATTTTGCTTAGGACAGATGCAGATGCTGAATTATTTTGCTTAGGACAGATGCAGATGCTCAATTATTTTGCACAGGATAGCAACAGAACTAATTTGGCCAGGACAGAAGCAGACATTATTTTGCCCAGGACAGATGTATTTAGTTTGCCCAAGACAGATGTGTAAGCTGAATTATTTTGCCCAGGACAGATGCATACGCTGAATTATTTTGCCCATGACAGATGCAGATGCTGAATTATTTTACCCAGAATAGTCACTTTGGCCAGTGTCAGGAGCCTTGGAGTGACCAGGACGGCTATAAGGGGCGCCGACCAGCCTTCGCCCTCTGCCATCTTTCAGTAGGGGGAGCACTCGCCAAAACAGCTAAATAAATAGCTGAGCACATTTTCCATTTCTGCCACCAGCTGTGCTTTAATCATAGACAAGAACAAGCACCCTTGCTTAGACTTACTGGTCTTTGAAGGTATTTAATCATCCATGTCGTGTCATTTCTGTACTGATAATTTAAAACCAATATTTGACTTATTAAGCCATAGACAACTCTGCATATGAACTGCGTTGGTGATCAAGATCAAGAAACAAAGATAAGTTGTAATCACTCAACAATTTACTTGACAAATGTCCATACGCAATCTTAACACCTTGTATTAGAAAGCACACACTTCTTTTTCCTGGCAACATTCTTCCCATTAGACCCCTAACCAATCTTCCTGCCTTAACATAAATAGACAGCATCCGTGTATTCAGTGGAAAGACTTTGGGATTTGAAAAGGACATCCTGTCCCTCACAATCATTAATTCCAGCATTTCAGCTACTATTGAATGTTCCCTATTTTGTATTTAATATTCTCTATTAAAAAAAAGAGAAAAAATCCCCAGATGCTAAAGTTATTTCATACTCAGACTCTTGATCATCATTCTTTGTCAGTCAAGGTCACAACAACAATGACCAAAGGCAAAAAAACACCTTTTTATTGAAGAAAGACATTAGTGTGTAACTTTAGATGGCGTAATTACACCGGCTTGGGACATGAATAATGAAACATTTAGACAAGTCTCTTCCCATTCCAAAGCAAAGAGCAGGATGTGAGCAGGGAGGCTTGAAACCTGTTCTATGTGCTCGAGAATGCTAATGTTTCCTTAGTTCTGCTTGGTGAATAAGTGTTTTTGTTTGAGTGCTCCCCCTGAGCATTCATTTCACACTAAACTCTAAGGAGCACAGAATTGCAAGTGTGAGTATAAGGGAACATGGGGTCTTTTGTGTTCTCTACAAGCGAACCGAGGCCAAAAGCAAATTAACTTTTCCAAGAGCTAATTACGCGTTTCAATCACCAAAGTAAGCATGTTGCGGGGACAGGACCCTGCTGGGGAGTGAGCTAATGAGATAAACAGATCAATGTAATTAGTTTTAATATTTTTTTTTTATGTACAGATGCTCCCTGTTGCAGAACCTTGTGCTGTGTACACAGGCAAAGGGCTTGCCAGTCTGCGCCACTGCCGAAGCAAAGGCAGCAGATGCTCCTGTTGTTTCCAACATTGATGTTACTTGCATTCCATCACGGGTCGGGTTCTTGAGTTTAACCTTGAACCTTCTGTCCAAGTTTGCAGCATAATAAAAATCTTTACAAAAAACTCTACTGCAAAGTCTAAATTAAAACTTTTATTCCGCAAAGTTCCCGTTACATATTTCATAAAAATAATGCTCCATTTCACATTAAGACATGAATTAAAATTAGGTGTAATTCAGTAAATTGTGAAAATGTGAGCATTATTTACTCCTAAAACTTTCACTAGAGCAATTTCTATAGGCAATTTGACAACTTGATAATGTAATTTCATTTTAAAGTGGACCAACACCCAGGGGTGATCGGCCCGGGAATCTATACGATTCCCGGGCCGATCACCTCCCTCACGATCTCGGATGTCCCGCGGGGTGAAAAAACCTTAGCTTAGCCTCCCGCGCGCCCCTCTAGACGTGCGCACGCCCGCGCCGGCCGTTTGTGAATGGCCGGCGCGGGCGTGCGCCCTGTAAGAGTGATGTGCGGGAGGCGGCGGCGGACGCACTGTCTTGGACGTCGCTGTCACCCGCTTGGACGTCAGAGGGGATTGGACGGCGCGGTCACGTGGGAGCGTGGTGAGGTGAGTTTTTGGGGCTTTCTGGGGAGTTTCACACAGCGGGGCACCCCCAATCGGGGGGCCCCCCGAAGTGGACCAAAACCCAGGATAGTCAAAATCCTGGGTGTTGGTCCACTTTAAAGTAAATCTCAAATTAAAAATGCACTACAGATAAAAGGAAATAATACAATCTAGATATGTTTCTAGAAAAGAAAGGGGGTCCACAGATTAAAATAATTCCAGCCAAGCCTGAGTCCTTCTTTTATTGAAAGGACGTACCGTATAATCAGAGGTGACCATTCTGCTTTTATGGGGAAGGTCTGCTCAATTCTAGAAGCCTGTCCTCTGAGCCAACCTTTGCTGCAATAATGGTCTATTATTCGTCTAATGTGTGTAGATGCTTTTACATATAATGCAGACGTTTGAATGCATAATACTACAGTTTCACACAGGATGGCTTAGAAGACAGGCATTGTAATGGAGCAGATTACTTCTGTAAAGTGGTTTGCGCAAAATACTGGATTTATTTTCTACGGCAAGCTATAACCTTTGCAGGGAGTATAAGTAGCTTGTCCTTTCACTATCTAACATGATTTTAGGGATTTTTGATATCAGAAAACTTTGAGATAAGTACTGTCAGTTGATCTTTTTGCCACCCTAAGGTGAAATGTTTTGGTAGAAATAACCAATGAATGAGCACTTTCAAGCATTTATAAACTTGTAATTATTATAACATATGCCTGAAATAAAGCAGGCCATTGTCCTTGAATTTGTCTGACAGCAGGGAAATAAAAGCTGCCAGGTTTTAAGTTTTTTTTGTCACCACTCAGGTGGGAGAACATGTGGACAGTCAAAGCATACTCTTGAGCCAATTTTTACCCCAACCCACATTGTGAAACCCATGTGCTTAAATTCCATAAAATTGGCCACACTACTCACTTTTTTTCTCATGGTCACAGCAGCCACTTCTACTGCTCCTCTGGTGATTGGTGGGTACGCTATATGCATAGAACAGCACAGGCCTTCCCAGAAAACTCAGTTGGCCAACAGCAGACACTTTGGATGCAGGAGCACAGACATGGGAAGCAGAAATGCTGGGTTTTGAACTTTCTATAGGCATTATTGAGAACAACAACTGAAATGAGGGAGGGGGTCCCCAGAGTCAATGTGGGAGATGTGGACCAGAGATTGCTTTAAGGTTTCAGTACATATGGAGATGGTAAAAAATAATCAGTAGGTTGATTTGGCTATTGGTGTGATCTACCACATGTCTGAAGTGCTCCGGGGTCTTGTGACTTCTTGTAATAAAAGGGTCTACACCACACACGGTGATGTACATTATATATCTAGGGAAAATGTAGTTGTTTGAGTTGCTGACCGAGATTTGATCACTGTGCAGTGTTAGATAATATCATTATGTCCTAGTTTGTATTTTTCCTTTGAAATCTCAGTCTTACCTGAGCCGTTCTGGCTGTCAGGATGAGTCTGTGACAGGTACTCTCCGAAAGCCCTCGCTGCTCTAGCATAAAATAAAGAGGCAATAGGTTAAAGTATAAAAACAATGACATTTATTCTGTTATAATTTAGCTAACTAAACTCCCAAGATTGAAACTACTATGCAGACTAAAGTGAACATTCGATTCTCAGGTACAATTTAGTTTTAGAGACCATGTATTAGTCAGTTTAACCATCATTACCATTCTTTGCTTTTGTTTAGCATAGTATATAGAATATATATGCAGTGATGTGACTTGACTTTGAAGGTAGCATCAAGTTAGGGAGTAAGTCTAGTACAGTATATTATAATAATAGGTGCTGATGGGGAGCTGACAAAGCCCAAATTCCCCACAGTAACAAAAAGAAATGGGGAAAAAACCTCAAGTTGCTTACAGTTCTGTTTTAGTTTTTTAGGACTGTCAATAAAAAGAGGCCTTTGTATCATTGGGAAGCTCCACATTATGTAAATGAATGCTCCAGTAACAGCACATTTGCACATGTCAGCTTGTACTTTAGGCTCATTGCCCCTTCACCGCCCAAGCAGATTGATCTGAAGCCCATGAAGTGCTCTGGCCATATTGCCATGTGTTCTTTGAGAGCTTAAAGCCAATAATGAGTGTTGTACAATGCGCAGGGGCTGCAGGAGGCTGATTGTTTTAATCAGGATAATAATGTACATGTTACATGCTGATTAGTCAGGCGGATAAACTCGGGCCAAGTCCTCCTGTGCAGCCAGCCAGCCCCATCTCTATCCTACTGGTCGTCATGCAAATTGGTTTCTTGGCTTGTCTTCCACTTGTCCTTTCCCTTCCTGAACACCCATAATCATCTTGTTTCCAGCCCACGCTGCATCGATAAAAATATTCCTCAAAGAGCTACTCCCACCCACAGCGACAGCCTTCCTCGAGATGGCCCTGTGATCTGCCACTGACGCAGACCACTCCTCAACAAGCCTTTATATTTGGATTAGGGAAACCTTCAAGTTACGTCTAATCTTTGTTCATAAAAATGACAGATAATGTGTCATCCAACACAGCGGTGTTCCCAGCGACATAATGCCTACATTATCTGCCATGAACTGCTTTGTGTAGGGGATGTTTTAAAGAAAACCTGTTGTGAAGGAAAAAAATAAGTAGCTATTTCTTACCAGCAGCTAAAAGAAAATACAGCTGGATGTAAAGCACTGTTCCACACATTGCTGGTTCACTACAATCATGATATATAAGGCAGTGCATCGCAATTTGAAATCACTACCCAGTCCATGGACTCCTCACACCAGGAGAGCTACTGGGAAAAGGTCCTGTTTTAGAAAATTGCTGTGCAATCTCTCCCCCTGGTGTGAAGGGCCCATGGACTGATTTAGGTCACAGAGCCACTCCTTTGCAACTCCTCCCTTCCTGGCACAGAGTTACAAGGGAAGATTTAGGCATTTTTTTATGTATACTTCGAGTTGATTGGTGTATTACTGAGAAAACAATACAATTATTTAGAAACTGTATAGTTCAGTCTAACTAGGAGCATATACCCTATCTCCTCCCAATCTGTATATCAGCCTGTGATCTAGAACTCTGCACCGTAGCCAACTCAGCCCAAATAATTGGTAACTCTGCCTTTGGTAATTAAACACAATCAATAAACCCCGTTCATGCACCTTACCGCCCCCCCCCCATACCTGAAGTTACCATATAAACTATAGGGGCTCTACTGCACTGGACCTACACTTTATTATAACTCTCTATGAATTGTCCATTAAAGCCTTACAGCCAGTGATGAAGTGTTTATTTAATTAATTAAGAAACCACATCCTAAGTGAAATTAAATTCTACTGAGGTCGAGACCATTTCTCTCTCATCACCCACTTACTCCCACAGATCTACCATTCAGAAGGAACATCTTCTGGGAGAGCACTAGGTGGCGCTGTTTACTCTCCGGAATGGAAAAGTCTAGTTGTCATGTACTGACAGAACAAACATCAAGCTTCTGAATACTATAGTAAGGGTACAGTATCAGCTGACAAAAGTACACAAACACATAAATATAAATAGTAGTTAGTACACAGCTGACATTATTTAACATGATTCTAATTCACCCCATATAAAGTTCAGATCTTCTAGTAAAAGGCCAGGGTCCATAAAACACTTATAACATATCAAAGGAATTCCCAAACATTGAGGAAAAGACAGGAACATTAGGAACATTGGTCCAGGAAGCTGCCAAGGGGCCTACAGCAATGAAAAAGGAGCTTCATACATTTCAATTCAAAATTGTATGTCTGGCCCACAGCTAATATGTGTAACACCAAAAAATACCATACCCACAGCGAAGGGTCAGGGATGCAGTATTATACTTTGGGGTTGTTTTTCTGCAGCTGGAATTGGGGTTAAAGTCAATGTGGGACTAATAACAAATATTACAAAAATTTGGCACAAATCCTCTGCTAAGCTGAAGAACAGGGGGAATTTCACCTTCCAGAAAGACAATGATCCCAAAGCATAGACCCAGAGGGCTGTAAACAGGAGATCCTCAAATGATATTCAACAAAATATTACAGGTGACATTAAAGGTGGAGAAAGTTGTAAATACAATGTTCTTTCTGCCAATTTCCCAGGAAAAAGGTATTGGATACCCTTAAGATGCCCACTGTCCCCATAACTAAATGCAACCTGCAGCTGGCTCACATCATTTTATGAAGATCTTTGTGAGTCCCCTATAGCATCTTTATTTTCTTGGGTGCATACAGTAAAGAGTAGGGAAATGTAGAGCCACAGTAAGTTGCATGAAACCATGGAGGACACAAACTTCAGAACATCTTAAATGACTATGGGCCATGTGAACTATAGTCCAATAAAATCCAATAAACTCTATTATCAGTTCAATAAAGTGCAAGATAGGGCCCCAAAGCAGCCACGTAGACTGCTTAGTGGTGGTCGTGCCTATTTTATATTCATTTTCAGGATTTTTGACTGCTCTCTCTAGACGACAAGAGAGATAAGGAATTTCCAAATGTCCACAAAAATTTACATCAGAGTCCTAGACAAAATCTAAGAAGTATTTCCTAGCAACATCTTTTGCTGAAGGGTCCTCTCTGACCTTGTTCTTCAGTAACACCCATTTCTCTTAACAGAAAGAGAGACCTGACATGCACAGCATGAATCCTCTGTCTCCCAGCTCCTCTTGATGGCATAATGATAAACAGTGTTCAATAACTATGATGGTACATCTTCGTGCCCTCCATCCCATGCCAAGGGCATTCCAAGACATCGGGAGGACAAGGAGATCTAACAGTAACACACAAGAAAAGGAATCCAGCTATTCAGCTTCCAGGATGTGAATGATAATTAGAACTGCTTCTTTCATTTTTCTTCAAATGCAGACGGAAGATGCGGACAGGTAATGAGCAACCGTATTGCATTACGTGATTTGGTGAGTTTACATTTTTGGGCAAAGAGGACACCTGAAATGTAAAGACTTTTTCTATCAAAATACACCAAAATACAAATCAGCTGTAACTTTGCACTTGAGGGGGGGGGGGGGGCATAACTCCTGCTTGTCTCTAACTAGAATTTACAGATCTGTTGGCTTAATGAAATATTAGGGCTCTATATTTCCCTATAGCTGCTAGCAGGCATATAAATCAGAATCCGGCGTCTTAGGGGGGAAACGCTGCTGCCATCCAGGGCTGGTTTTGACCAGGTTGTGGCCATGGGCCAAATTATGCTGACATAGATTTTGGGGTCGAGGGGATTTTATGCAGAGGAATTACTTAAATAGGAATGCCTAAACGGATCGGTGGAGGTCCATAAAAGCTAACCATTCATAGTAGTTAGTTCAGACTTTAGTAGGTTATTTACATGTTAAAGTGGGCCTGACTTTTTACAATTGAAGGTAGTCATAAAACTTTGTATGATGGGGTACAGAAAATAGCTGCACACTGCAATAAAGTCCAACTTCTATGGTGGAGGTATTTCCTGTGCCCCCCCTTCAGATCAGGCTCTAATTGGAAAAGGTGAGAAAGGTCTCTCTCACTGATGGGGGTAAGGTGGTAGGTTAGGGTAGTGTGGCAACTGTGTACCAGGGGAGATTTAGTAATTTTGGTCAGAAGAGCGAGTGCTAGAAGACCAGCCCTAGACTCTATGCTCTAAGAGTCCTTGTCCTAGGGAATATTGTAATGCCTTTATGGAAATATCTTTTACAGTGCCAAAACATTTATATGAGTTTTGGTCCATCTTAATCAGTGGAGTCTCTAAAATTGTGATGTTTTAGAAATACATTCTTATCTGAATGTATTTCCACATTAGGTACTAACATATCACTAAGATTGACTTTTCTGTCTGCCTAGCCATCTCACCACCATGCTGTATTCTCTTCTGTATTGTCTACATGAATAAATGTTATGGACCACAGCTAAGACAGATGCAGCTGCCTTTCATCATCTAAGATGTGGGTCAATCCTTGCAAATCTAAAATGCAGCCCAGAGGCATGTAAACAACAATGATATCGCCTGGTTCAGCGCTCACTCCTTCATCGGGCCTCTGTGCGAGCTTGTCGGAATAGAGAGACCTGTTACCAGTGCCGGACCTTTATTCCAAAACCCACATTTTCTAAATTATTTCTGAAGCTGTAGGATTGGATAATGTTTCATGATGCTGAGGCTATAAAATTGCAGGGGCAGGGTGGCATACCTGATGGTACTGAAGCTTTAGTATTGTAGGAGCATATACTGTGGCCAGGGTTGGTATAACCCCCACCGTCATGATGCTGAGGCAACAGCACTGCAGGGGCAGAAGCATGCACTTGGGTGTCTTGGCTGGAGGGGGTTACAAGGGTCCAGGTATGGGCAGATGAGTTGGAGGGGCCATGGGAAGCAGGGAGTACAGAAAGAATCAGTATAGCCTCCTGGAGAGGTGGGATGCAAACTGAAGCCTACACCCTACCAAAGAGGCTCTAAAGCAGTGCAGCCCACGGGGAATTTTCCATGTGTGCCTATGGCAAGTCTGCTTTTGACTGTGGCAAATTAGTGCAACAGTAATACCATGCAGCTCTATAGGAGGTGTGCAGTGTACCCAAGGTGAGACCATAGCTGTCTTACCTGGCAAGTGGTACGATAACTTCCAGTGACATTTGGGCTCCCAACCACACCAACCCCCAACAACATGGTGAGTAAAAACAACTGAGCCTTCAATGGTCAGCAGGGCTCTGGTGGACAACCCAGAGACTAAAAGTCCCTGGAGTACTTGGAGTCAGAGATTTCCAACCTGCCAAGGAGCATATTTGTGGCAAAGTGTGTTGCGAGACAAGGAGCATTGAAGGTCATAGAATCACTGGCTGTTGAAAATTGCATGAACCAAGCGAGCTGCACTGGATGACGAATTTCCAAAGTCCTGAAGATTTGTGTGTGTATGTATATCTAAATAATGTATGTCTGTCTCCATGCAAAGGACTAAAAGATGCCTAGTTCTCCCTAATGTGCACCTAAAGTCTAAAATGACTGTAGATGCAGCAAACTCTCCCAGCAGCATCCTGATTTAGAATATCGTGCCCGTTAACAGGGCTTAGAAAGCCCTAAGCAAATGACTTGCATATCCCACATGGTCACTTGGGGAGAACGTTGTGGTTGCCAGCATTGGAATCCTAAAAATCAGTTATCAGGCTTCCTTAGCCTCTTTATGGAGAGCAGCATCCCAAATTGGGATGGCTCTGGGGGAGGCTAGGCTCTAGGTCAACTTTAGGTACCACAACCACAGTCTATTAGGGTATAAGGGAGGATGTAAGGAGAGCAAGAGCCGACAATCTATTAGAGCATATATGCTCAACTTGTGGCATGCAGGGCCATGTGATGTGACCCCTAACCTACTGTGGGGAGGGGTAAATAGAACTGGCATGTAAAGGTATTTAAATATAGGCTCAGTAAGGATCATTGCAAGGAGGGTGATATAGGAAGGCACATTGCCATATGGGGGGGGGGGGGCAGCGGTGGCTTGGAGGAACATGGTAACATTGATAGTGCAATAAAACCCCTGGGTGAAATCCCTAGCAATATCTTTAGCATTGAAGGCGTTTAGATGGGTAGAAGAGCTAATAGAGGATTAATAGATGATACAAAGGGATGAAAGGCTTACAATCTTTTAGGGTATAAGGAAGGATACAGAAGAGGAAGAGCTTACAATCTATTAGGGTGTAAGGGAGGATAAAGAAGAGGAAGAGATTACAATGTATTAGGGTATAAGGGAGGATACAGAAGGAAGAGCTTACAATCTATTAGGGTGTAAGGGAGGATAAAGAAGAGGAAGAGATTACAATGTATTAGGGTATAAGGGAGGATACCAAAGAAGGAAGAGTTTACAATCTACTAGGGTATAAGGAAGGATAAAGAAGAAGGAAGATCTTACACTCTATTAGGGTATAAGGAAGGATATACAACAGGGAATATGAGAGAGAGAGAGAGAGTTGTTCTGTTGTCTTCTTCCACATCCACACGTGTTAGGCACTAATGTTTTTTCGCTGGACATGCAGTTCATAGATGGCTTTAAATTCGCTCATATTTTTGCGCATGCGTCATTTTAATGACTGTAATCAAGATAATACACCATGAATTATCCTCAGCCAGATTTGGCCCAGTAATGCACATTTACAGCCAGTGCTGGAGCTGGATTATGCAATACTGTAATGTATCAATCAATTAAACTTATTATCCACTTTGCAGCAGAGCATAATCCCTCTTCTGAGCGGAGCATTCAGATGAATAACAGCCAGGGGGAAATCGAGTGGGGGCGGTTGAGGGCAAGGAAGATTGATGCTGAAATAGCCAGCTGCATGTAGAGGAGGCAGTGGGTTCCTGAGCACCTACATTACCCCCCTCCCCTTCTGTTCCTTTTGTGGTCAGCTTTCAATGTTAGTCCCCCTCTAGTGTTCAGTGAAAAGTATTACATTGGTCATTGGGAGCACAGTACATTGGCGGCGGTTAAGGGCAAAGAAGCTTGATGCTGAAATAGGCAGCTGTATGTAGAGGAGGCAGTGGGTGCCTGAGCACCTACATTACCCTTCCCACTTCTCCTCTTCCTTTTGTTACCAGCTTTAAATGTTAGTGCCCCTCTAGTGTTCAGTGTGAGGTATTACATTGGTCATTGGTGTCACTGGGAGCAGAGCACATTGCGTAGCTGCGCATATATGGGGAAAATAGTCAGATATGCAAAACAAATACTACAAACATTAAGAGACACAGATGTCAAATGTACTGCTAAACCATACCAAGTGGTTAAAAAATATAACAGGCGCTTATATTGTTAAATTCCCTGTACAGACAATAACAGAAAAAAATCTATACTCTATTGTTGTCCCCCATGGCTTTTGTTTGATGATGTATAATTTGCCAACCAGCCTGATCATTTTTTTAGTCTGTTTTTTTTTTTTTTTTTAAATCATCTGTACTACAATGATAAACAATAACCTAAATGCTGATTTCACTCTTTTCTCTTTGATAAGATCAGACAATTAGATTGAGTTAGAACTGACAAATGAGTATAGATACTGAATGTTATAATGATCAAATTTGCTCCATAAATATTAAACTGCTCCAGTGGCGTATAATGGTTGTTTGTGTGCATTGTTGTATATTTCAATGGCTGTTTTGTGAATTTCATTACATTTAAGGTGATTGGCAACCCGGGTAGGTAGAACATTTTCTATATCCATCAAACTGTCTAAATATGTAAGCATCCATATTGAATTCAGCCCATATCTCACACTTCATTCTAAAGACATTTGCAATCACATGAATTTGCTGCCTCTCAAACGAAAGTCGCCTCGCTTGGCCGGTTGGCTAAAATAATCAATTTTCTTCTCTCAATGTGTAGGCTTTTCAATGGCTGTATATTTAATTCAGCACTATGATTCTTACCTCTGATACAGTCTGTGATAAATTACACTTGAATACACCTACCTACTGCGCAAATGATCACACCGCTTTTTCTATTGCTGTTATATGTAACTCATCATGTTAGAAATGATCCCGATATCCATGCTGAATTCGGCACATCCACACTCACCACCACTTCACATGGCTCAGCATTCGCAACTCAAGTACCTTGGCAATCTATTGAATTGCATCTACCTCCTCATCTTATGTAGCTCTCTGAAGTGTTGCACTTTTTCTGCCACCGGCTACAACAAATGTAACCCACCCACGCTCACCTGATATTATTAAAAAGGTGATATTAATTGGTTTCCAGCATGTCCATTCTCTCTATTGCACTCTGAATTCTAATTACTGTACATGTACATTGAATTCCTCCTAAAGTATCTGTTATAAAGCAGAATAGGAATGATACAAAAGGCGATTGTAGTCTCACATGGCACTTTTTTTTACTACTGGGGCCTAATGTCAGTAGGAAGTACAGGGAGTATTCTTGGTGGGCCCTACTGCTTGGAACCATATGGGTTGGGTGTAGCAGACATCTCGCCCCAGAGCATGTGCTGGAATGTACTAATTCCTCTTCTAACAACCCTTCCACTCTCTGCCTCCAAGTCTTCCCCAACCCCTCCTCTGTACCAGACCCCACTTGACCTCCACCAGCCAAGATCTTCCCGGAGAATGCTACAGTTTCAGTCTGTGGACCACAAATGTTAAATGGCTGCAAAGCACTTTGGCTGAGCTTGGCAGCAATCCCCGGATGATTTCTGGCCCCAGTCTGCCTGGAACAAGCATTGACCGGTCATCCTTATAATGATGACATGGTACAGAATCCACAAGCTTCTTCCATGGTGATCTATAGGGAATAACAAGAGGCATGCAGTCAAGTCTACTGGTAAACACCCAACTCCTTCTTTATTGTTAAGGGCAATCAGCGCAACTGTAATCCAGTTCTTATCATCTGTACTGCAACTGTGCCATTTGTAAATCACTGTTTTTTCGTTATATCATAATACTAAATTCAGCTCACTGATATCAACCAATGGCACCTGATATGAGACACAACCAAATGTCACCTTAGCAGCCTAAATCATCACAACTCTCTTGTCACTCTTTATGCAATATATAATCATGGGTGCACAGGGCCGTTTTCTTTATGAGGGGGCACCAGCTGTCAGCTTTCAGGCACCCATTTAAAGAGAGCGCTTTCCACTGGCTAATCAGGTCTCTCTATTTCACATTTCTTCAATCTCTCACTTCTTCATCTTTCTCTCCATCTCTCTCTACAACATTTCCATTTTTTAATTTATTTTTCTACTATCCATCTTTTTATCACTCTTCTACATTATTTTTCCCTGACCTCCATCTGTCTCTATCATTGTTTAAATGTGAATGGGGGCACTGTTCTGAAATCTTGCATTGTGTGCAGGTCGGCCCTGTATGCTTTTCCTCGCAATCCGTCTTGCATTAAGCACACTCACCCTCATCCTGAACCACTAACACTGGGCATGGTTAAAATTCTCTTTTTGCGCATGTGCGATAACTATTCTTAATCCTCTTATGGCAATTTTCCCCTATATTATTCCTGATATCACTGACACCTGATATGAGAACGAAACAACTGTAATTTCACAAGGCAAAATGTTACCTTAGCTGCCCAAATCATCACATCACATCTCTGCTGCAACCCATTACGCCATATGTAATCTACTTAATCCTGTATTGAATTCAGCACAATAATCCTCACCACTAACACTGCAGCCATACTCATTTTCTCCCCCAAAATGGCACCTTGGACAGCTGCCTAATATGTCACACCTCTCCTTTTCGCCGACTACGCCATATGTAATCCACTTATGTCTTTCTTACTATTCTCCCAAGCATAGTTTTTACATGAACACTGTTTTCATGACAATTATAATTAGATTACTACATTACCTTAATTGTCACATATTCTGCCATAGATTATGCCATATGCAGTTGACTCTTATCAATACTAAATTCAGCACACAGATCCTCACCACTAAGCAAGCTGTGGGGTATAATTCATTAAGGAGAGGCTCTCCACGTTTTAAGAGGCTATCTAACCTTTAAAGGAACATTGTAAGCTTACAGAAAAAGCCAAACCTCCCACCCCCAGGAGACATGGTGTTGTTCTTGTGCTCACCTCTCTTTAGGCTCCACTCTCAGTAAACATGCTACTGCCTCTAGTCACAACCGAGTAGGCTTCTGGCCAACCATAAATGTGTGTCTGGTGTAAATGTGCACCAGCTGGCAAGCAAAACATGTATGGAGCATAACTTAAAGGGGCATTCCAGGCCACAGGTTAAAATGAGATGGTTCACCCCATACTTGCTGTCAGAGGCTGCTTCTTTCATTCACCAGCATTTTATTATAATTACACTTGTTACAGTTGGAGTGGCACAGGGATGACCCATGTAAGCATACCTCCAGCAGGAGGAAGAACGTTTATTTGGGTTTATCAGGAAATATAAAGCAGACAGAATGAAGTATATATGAAAGATGCTTTCTGCTCTCCCCATGCTGCCGTTTCAGCATGGGGGAGAGCAGAAAGCAGGCAAATTTAACCCTTTAACAGTGGCAGGTCAGGAGCTGGTGTTGTGCTTGATACAGGGGGTCAAGTAAGTATGGCTCTACCTATGTCACCCTACAGTAACTCTGTTTCCTGCTTGGTAAATGAAGGGTGTCTGTCATAGTTCATGCATCGGGGGGAGGGTTCTATTTACCACTTCATCAGAGAGCTGAGGTGTAGAATATTGCAATCAGGTAGATATTTTTCCCAAATAAAAACCTAGAGGTATTTATTAAAATTTGAGAGGTTCTCCATCTTAGTATTATGCACAGTACACAGGTATTTATTACATTATTAGAGATGCCTCTCAAAATCTTTAATTAATGACTCATTCGATGTGAGTGCTATAAAACTCACAAATTAAATTTAATGCATAAGATGAATTGATCTGCCTGCTCCAAAAATATCATCTTTGACAGCTGCCCAAATCATTGCACCTCTCCTGACTCCTGCTTTTTAATCACCTTTACACAATTTTCTCCCAGTATTGATACCAAATTTGGCATTCACTAACATGTGATGTGAATGCTATAAAACCTTAAATTGTAACTAAATGTATTATTAAATGTGAACATCAGATAAAAAAATGTCACCTTTGACAGCTGGCCAGTTGGTCAGACCTCTCATGCTGCTGCCATGTTTGATGAACTTGTGTTTCTCTCCTGATATCAATACGGAATTCAGCACAGATACTCATAAATATGATGAAAATACAGCGCTCAAAATACTAAGAAATGTATTAAACAACACAATGTTTCAGGTAAGTGCTCAACAGACACAACCTGTAATAGTCTTAATAAACAAAACAGTTGTTCTGTGCCTTTTTACACTGATACTCATCACCAACACTTCATGTGAGTTCTATAAATATAGAACAACTTTTCAATTCATCTGAACATATCTGTTTGCTCCAAAAAAGTCACCTTGAAGAGCTGGCCACACCCTTCCTGTTGAGTATGCCATATGTAACCCACTTGTGTCAGTTTTTTTCCCAAGCCGCATAGCTGGGATAGTTTATGCATTCTCTGCAGATTCCTTGGAAGAAGCTGCAATAAAATATAAATGTAGGGCCGTGTGTATCATACAAAATCAGACAACTCCCAAAATCCAATAGATCCAATCTTGAAGTCTTTTGGCGTGACCTTGAAAATGTTACCTATTGCCTTTCACCATCCTATATACGATGTTACAGTAATTTGCGGTAAAAAAAGATAACGTCTATCAATTTTAACCCTCACAAATCAACCCTACTATTTGGTCCATGGAAAAGCAAAACAAAAACCCTTAAGACAATAGCAGATAATTAAGCCTGAAAAAGGAAAAAGCTTCCCAACTTCCGAGAGCAGTCAGATTAGATTCCTGGTCTGAAAAATTCCCAGCACATACCATGATATTGCTTTTGTACCCTAAACTGGGGAAAAAAGAACCAAACTATAACTGCATACTTATTTAATCACAATGTTGATTGTCAGTTGAACAGCGTGCCCTGTGAATCTCCGACAGTGCACATGTATGACAATCAGTACAGTGTGTTTAGAAAAGGTCGCCATAGCATTACTGGTCCCCAGTGTCGCCCTGTATCATGGGTGCTATGCTATAATTAAGCAGCTCATTGTCTCTTCCCTGCTTACACTAGTCAGTCTATGAACCATGTGAATCGGGAGATGGAGGCAAGGGAGTAAAAGGATCATCTAAGGATGCCAGCACTGGTGCCTATTTGTACTGCAAGGGGTTAGTTTAAGGAAGTCTTAGGTAGTGATAATAATGGTTTACTGGTGTAATATTTTCTAGTGTTATAATGCTATAATGGGTTAATTTCAGGTAGCCTGCTTATAGGAAGAGGGCCTCTTATATGTTTCTAATAAATTCCCTCTGAATTAAAGTTCTAATGGGTAATGGGTACTGTACGTATCTATGTGGTTGTGTAAGTATTTCTCTATGACCATATGAGTGTCAAGAGTTAATTTAAGGTAGCCTGGTTATATGAAGGGGGTCTGATATATATTTGGGGGTATTGATGCTGTAGAGGTACAAAATATCCATACATTTTCTGTATGAAAATAGTTGTGTCAGCTGGTCTGCAATGGGTTAATTTAAGGTTGTCGGATATCCTCTAATACTAAGTACCCCCTCCCCCCCATAATAAGTGTTCATTGCTTTATGTAACATGAATGGGGCTAGTCAGGTGTTTCTGCAGGTGACTGTACACGCGGCACTGCCACACTTTTCAAATGCCGTCACCAACCTAGCGTCTTCTGTTGTGGAGTCACTTTAAATATTGTGCCCAGGAGCTTAGACCAGCTGCACAATGTCTAAAGCAGAAATGTAAAGCTTAACCCTCATTTATGCCAGGCTGCAGATAGAAGATTGTAAATGAAATGTCATCTCCTGCCCAGTGCCTTCTGCTCTGGGGCCTCTTTGGTCCCCAAGAGCTTGCAGTCTAAATGCTCTCTGGCTGCACATGTTCCAAGTATAAATGTAAAGCTTAACCCTGTTTAATGCCAGGCTGCAGATAGAGATTTGTGGCACCCCATTAAAAGTGAAATGCCATCTCCCACCCAGTGCTAGTTTCTTGATCAGGGAGATTGTGCCCAAGAACACACAATCTAAAATAACTGTGCCCAAGAGCAGAGCATACAATGTAAGAAAATGCCTGGTTGTGCAAACATCCTAAGCCAAAGACTTTGTTGTCCTCTGTGCCAGGCAATGACAATCAGCACACATCAGCTCAATATAGTCTTGTTCTACAACTGATCAGATTAGGATGAAGAGCATGCAATTCAAAATGCCACTTGAGTGCATACATGAAACAGCGACAGCCCTCTATGTTGCCTGCAGCATGCCAACATAATGCTATTCCACTTCCCTCTGCCAGTTATAACAACAGCCTGCGGTATTAAACACCTGGCTTGTTAAATATGCAGCTTGCTCTGCCAGCTTGAGCCAGTTTGCAGAGCACCCCGCCAAAAAGCACAGCATCATCAGCTACTAATAGCAGCTTGAGCCAAAGAGCTTGCAGTCTAAAGTGCAGCCTAGCTCTACAACAGCCTTTAATCACAGTATAATCTATTATCACTGCCACATCCTGTTTATCGCCGAATTATACCAGAGCAGATTGTGCCCAAGAGCATACAATCTAAAAATGTTGCTTGCTATACTTGGTCACAATCTGATGTCCAGGCTGTTGTTACTGCTCTAGCCTGGTCATCTAACTATACAAGGAGCAACTTGTACCCAAGAGAATGGGTTCTAAAATGGCAAAATATCCTCTTTGATGCCCAGATCCATGCCAGTCTCCTTTCAATATCAGTTTTTCACCTAAAGAACAGAATATGCCTAGAGGCTTGCACTCTAAGGTGCTGCCCTGAACTAAAGCTTTACACTTTCTGTGCAGATAGGAAGGTCCATAACAATACTGTCACCTCTGTATAACAATAGCTAGCTCTGCCAAGTGGGCATACTACAGAAATTCCAACAGACTGTGCCCAAGAGCATGCAATTTAACTGACTTTACAAGTAGTAAAAGGTGAAGTCTGATGCACTTTTATGAGTTCTCTAGACAGGTGAACACTTTATGGCTGCATCACCCTAATTAACATTCAGGGGCTGTGCCCAAGAGCATGCAATCTAAAATACTATTTGGCTATTCATATGGCCTAAGTTAAGGTCTGATGCTTAACCCTTGGGCGCCACACTGCCTTCTACATGACTTTATATACTATTATAACAATAATAATCCCAGGAGCATACTCTTAACAATAGCATAAGCCACAGGTGATCCACAGCATTTCTCTGCAGACAGGCATGCCATTATCTCACTGATCATGAGCCCAAGAGCATGCAATCTAAAGTAAAGTCAACAACATATACAAATGACAGAAATCAAATGCATTGCCCATTGAGTCTGCAAACCATACTGCCTTCTACATCAGTTCACTGCCCAATGAGCAGACTGGTCCCAAGAGCATGCAATCTAAATGACTAATTATTATTATTATTATGTACATTCTAATGTTTATCCTTTCCTTGTGGGTGCCAGTCTCTAGTACCATATTGCCTTCTACATCAACTCACTGCCCAATGAGCAGACTGGTCCCAAGAGCATGCAATCTAAATGACTATTATTATTATTATTATTATTATTAATATATGCAATCCTTTCCTTGTGGATGCCAGTCTCTAGTACCATACTGCCTTCTACATCAACTCACTGCCCAATGAGCAGACTGGTCCCAAGAGCATGCAATCTAAATGACTATTATTAATATGTGCAATCCTTTCCTTGTGGGTGCCAGTCTCTAGTACCATACTGCCTTCTACATCAACTCACTGCCCAATGAGCAGACTGGTCCCAAGAGCATGCAATCTAAATGACTATTATTATTATTATTATATGCAATCCTTTCCTTGTGGGTGCCAGTCTCTAGTACCATACTGCCTTCTACATCAACTCACTGCCCAATGAGCAGACTGGTCCCAAGAGCATGCAATCTAAATGACTATTATTATTATTATTATATGCAATCCTTTCCTTGTGGGTGCCAGTCTCTAGTACCATACTGCCTTCTACATCAATTCACTGCCCAATGAGCAGACTGGTCCCAAGAGCATGCAATCTAAATGACTGATTATTATTAATATGTGCAATCCTTTCCTTGTGGGTGCCAGTCTCTAGTACCATACTGCCTTCTACATCAACTCACTGCCCAGTGAGCAGACTGGTCCCAAGAGCATGCAATCTAAATGACTGATTATTATTAATATATGCAATCCTTTCCTTGTGGATGCCAGTCTCTAGTACCATACTGCCTTCTACATCAACTCACTGCCCAATGAGCAGACTGGTCCCAAGAGCATGCAATCTAAATGACTGATTATTATTAATATATGCAATCCTTTCCTTGTGGATGCCAGTCTCTAGTACCATACTGCCTTCTACATCAACTCACTGCCCAATGAGCAGACTGGTCCCAAGAGCATGCAATCTAAATGACTGATTATTATTAATATATGCAATCCTTTCCTTGTGGATGCCAGTCTCTAGTACCATACTGCCTTCTACATCAACTCACTGCCCAGTGAGCAGACTGGTCCCAAGAGCATGCAATCTAAATGACTGATTATTATTAATATATGCAATCCTTTCCTTGTGGATGCCAGTCTCTAGTACCATACTGCCTTCTACATCAACTCACTGCCCAATGAGCAGACTGGTCCCAAGAGCATGCAATCTAAATGACTATTATTATTATTATTATTATTGTGCAATCCTCTCCTTGAGGCTGCCAGTCTCTAGTGTCTTCTACATCACCTAACTGGTAACCCATCAGGTTTGTCCAAAAAGCATGCTATCTAAAATGTAATGGCAGCTACTCACCGAACTTTGGCTGCTACATGGGAGATGGTGTCATTCCTCAGCGCCTTCTTCTTGGAGACAGCTGTGCCCATCCTTGGTCAGGCAGGGGTTTAGGGGCCACATCCGAGCAGCCCTTGGTGGGGGGTATTATATAGGTGGCAGTGTGGGGAGCAGCAGAGGCTGGCGTGGGGCCCCTGGTGGTGCTGAAGCTGCGACGTCCAGCCGGTGACTGATCTGCAGAGCCGGCTGCTCGCTCACTGATTGCTGCAGACTCCGCGCCCCGCCCCCAGGAAGCGCTGCCATCTATGGGCGCAGGATGTGCCCGCCCACTGACTGCCCCAGCCTATAGGATTGCTCCGTTACTGGTCATTATCATTTTCCATAGAGCCCCGGGAGATCCTCCAACCTGTGATGCTTGCGGGGGATCCGCCTGTCCCTCTATTCTGCCCTCCGCATCGCCCTCTGACTATCATCGCGGTGCCTCTCCTGCTGGCTGTCTCTCCCTGTCACACCCTGACCACCGCTGTCTCTCTCTTGCTGCCCTGTGTGGAGCTGTCTCTCTCCTGCTGCCCTGTGTGGAGCTGTCTCTCTCCTGCCCTGTGTGGAGCTGTCTCTCTCCTGCTGCCCTGTGTGGAGCTGTCTCTCTCCTGCTGCCCTGTGTGGAGCTGTCTCTCTCCTGCTGCCCTGTGTGGAGCTGTCTCTCTCCTGCTGCCCTGTGTGGAGCTGTCTCTCTCTTGCTGCCCTGTGTGGAGCTGTCTCTCTCCTGCTGCCCTGTGTGGAGCTGTCTCTCTCCTGCTGCCCTGTGTGGAGCTGTCTCTTTCCTGCCCTGTGTCTCTTTCCTGCTGCTCTGTGTGGAGCTGTCTCTCTCCTGCTGCCCTGTGTGGAGCTGTCTCTCTCCTGCCCTGTGTCTCTCCTGCTGCCCTGTGTGGAGCTGTCTCTTTCCTGCCCTGTGTCTCTCTCCTGCTGCCCTGTGTGGAGCTGTCTCTTTCCTGCCCTGTGTCTCTCTCCTGCTGCCCTGTGTGGAGCTGTCTCTCTCCTGCTGCCCTGTGTGGAGCTGTCTCTTTCCTGCCCTGTGTCTCTTTCCTGCTGCTCTGTGTGGAGCTGTCTCTCTCCTGCCCTGTGTCTCTCCTGCTGCCCTGTGTGGAGCTGTCTCTTTCCTGCCCTGTGTCTCTTTCCTGCTGCCCTGTGTGGAGCTGTCTCTCTCTTGCTGCCCTGTGTGGAGCTGTCTCTCTCCTGCTGCCCTGTGTGGAGCTGTCTCTCTCCTGCTGCCCTGTGTGGAGCTGTCTCTCTCTTGCTGCCCTGTGTGGAGCTGTCTCTCTCCTGCCCTGTGTGGAGCTGTCTCTCTCCTGCTGCCCTGTGTGGAGCTGTCTCTCTCCTGCTGCCCTGTGTGGAGCTGTCTCTCTCCTGCTGCCCTGTGTGGAGCTGTCTCTCTCCTGCTGCCCTGTGTGGAGCTGTCTCGCTCCCTTCCTGGATGGATCTTTCCTTGTTACATTGTATCCCCCTCCCCCTTTATTGCTGTATCATCTCTCTCATCTCATCATCCCTTCCTTTCTGTCTCTGAACGGGTACCACCTTCTCTCATTCCCACTATCTTATATATTTCTCCTTGGTCGCTTTTTTCCATCTATCCTTCTTCCCATTCTCTCTAACCATTATCTATCATCTATCTATCATCTATCATCTATCTATCTATCCCATATCTATCTATCTATCTTCTATCTATCTATCATCTATCTATCATCTATCATCTATCTATCTATCCCATATCTATCTATCTATCTTCTATCTATCTATCTATCTATCTATCTATCTATCTATCTATCTCATATCTATCTATCTATCTCATATCTATCTATCTATCTATCTATCTATCTATCTATCTATCTATCTATGTCATATCTATCTATCTATCTATCTATCTATCTATCTATCTCATATCTATCTATCTATCTATCTATCTCATATCTATCTATCTATCTATCTATCTATCTATCTATCTATCTCATATCTATCTATCTATCTATCTATGTCATATCTATCTATCTATCTATCTATCTATCTCATATCTATCTATCTGTCTATCTATCTATCTATCTCATATCTATCTATCTATCTATCTATCTCATATCTATCTATCTATCTATCTATCTATCTATCTATCTATCTATCTCATATCTATCTATCTATCTATCTATCTATCTATCTATCTATGTCATATCTATCTATCTATCTATCTATCTATCTATCTCATATCTATCTATCTATCTATCTATCTATCTATCTATCTATGTCATATCTATCTATCTATCTATCTATCTATCTATCTCATATCTATCTATCTATCTATCTATCTATCTATCTATCTATCTCATATCTATCTATCTATCTATCTATCTATCTATCTATCTATGTCATATCTATCTATCTATCTATCTATCTATCTATCTCATATCTATCTATCTATCTATCTATCTATCTATCTATCTCATATCTATCTATCTATCTATCTATCTATCTATCTATCTATCTATCTATCTATGTCATATCTATCTATCTATCTATCTATCTATCTATCTATCTATCTCATATCTATCTATCTATCTATCTATCTATCTATCTATCTATGTCATATCTATCTATCTATCTATCTATCTATCTATCTATCTATCTATCTCATATCTATCTATCTATCTATCTATCTATCTCATATCTATCTATCTATCTATCTATCTATCTATCTATCTATCTATCTCATATCTGTCTATCTATCTATCTATCTATCTCCTATCTATCTATCCCACATATATCTATCTATCTATCTATCTATCTATCTTCCCTAACCAATCTCTCTGTCTCTCTCATCCAACCTTTCTCTATGGCTGTCCATCATCCATTTCTTTCTCTCTCCATCATTCAATCCTTTCAATCTATCTCTCTGTCCATCATTCAAATCTTAAAATCTCTCTCTCTCTCTTTCCTTCATCCAACCTTTCTACATCTCTCCCTGCATAATTCATCCTTTCTCTGTCTCCCCATTACCCTTTGTTTCTTTCTTTCTTTCTATCTGTCCTTTTCTCTCTCCTTAACATCCAACTTTCCCATAACACACACTCTCTCCCTTTCCCCATCATCCATCCTTTCCACCTGTCGCTCTCAGACCACCAGTTAAAGTGGACTAAAACCCACCCTGGAGTGGGTTCCCCAGATTTTGATCCACTTTAATGTTTCTATATCTCTTGTCCCCCTCATCCAGCCTTTCTATCTTTCACTCTCCCCATTCAACCCTTCCCTTAATCCTCCAACCTCCCAACTTCTTTCTCTTAAATATCCAGTTTTCCGATAAAGTTCTTTCTTCTCGGAACACTCCCTCTCTTATCTATACTTTTCATCTTTCTCTCCCTACTATATCCCATTTTATCAATCATTTCCATCTCTCACTCTCTCTCTATCTATCTCTCAATTATCTATCCTTTTCATCTTTCTCTTCCTATCATTTCCCCTTTCATCCATCCTTTCCATCTCTGTCTCTTTCTCTCTCTCAGATATCTATCCTTTTCATCTTTCTCTTGCTGTTATCCTTCCTTTCATCTATCCTTTCCATCTCTCTCTCTGTCTCTTTCTCTCAGTTATCTATCCTTTTCATCTTTCTCTTGCTGTTATCCTTCCTTTCATCTATCCTTTCCATTTTTATCCTACTCTGCATAATCTATCCTTTCTATTTTCATCTCTCTCCATAATAATCTATCTCTTATATTTTTCTTGCTTTCTCCATCACCCATCCTATCTTTTTCTCCCATCACCCAATCTTTCTTTCTGCCTTGTTCACCCTTTCTCTTCAACATCCAACCCTCCCATAACTCTCTCTCCTTCTCCAGCCATCATCCAACCTACCAAAACGTTTCTCTATCTCACTCTATTCATATCCATACAGCCTTCACACCTCTCTCTTTATCATCCATCTCTCTCCATTATCCACCCGTTCCACCTTCCATTTTTATCTCTCTATCTTTATCATCCAACTTTCCAATCTGTTTCCGCATTGTACAACATTCCTATCTCTCTCTCTTCCTTAATTTAACCCTTCTATATGTCTCTCTCCCTTTATAATCCAACCTTCCAATATTTAGCTTTCTCTTTATCACCCAACCTTCCTTTTTCTTCTTTTCTCTGCATTATGCAAACATTTCTTTCATCATCCAACCTTCCTCTATCTCTCTTACCATCTTTGTCCACAATCCAGCCCTTTTATCTCTGTGTCTGGTTGATTTTCTGTCTTTGTGTGTCTCTACCTTTTTTTATATTGTCTTTGCGGTTATTTGTATTTTAATGTATTTCTTTTATTTATTTCTCACTCATAGTAACACAGTATGTAAGGCTGAATGAAGACTTTAGTCCATCCAGTTCAGCCTGTTTAACTCCTTCCAGTGGTCTAGTAGCCATAGCTGGAAATGTTATTACATGTTAGAACATGCCAGGAGGGCAATTCTTTGCATTGGAGGGGGCATGTCTCAGCACGACCGCTCCATTACAATAAATAGAGTAGGCGTGTTAGAGGGCGCTGCGTGAGGGACTACAGGAGACAAAAGGTCCTATTAATGTCTATACATGCGCTTCAAATCTGGCCAATAGAATCCCATCACCATCTGATAAAACTCACAACTATTGTATAACCTCAGTACAATCTGGGCAAAGGCAACTCCCATTCATTCTAACACCTGCTCTACAGGTACAATACAGAGTGATGCTGATCAGTAGGGATGAGCGAACCCGAGCTGCAGGGCTCATACCAAACTTTACGAGTTCGGGTTCATGAGCCCGAGCTCGTATTTCAGTGAGAAATCTGTATCCATGCTTAGTGTAGTGTACGACTGAACCTGAAACCCATGAAGCTGGTTGATTGCCTGCTCAGCAGCCAAAATTAAAGCAGACCTTCACCCTGAATAAGAGTCTATCTTATATGTTTCCCACACCCTGTACATACAGATTGCTCACATTAAAAATCATCCTACCTGCATCTACTGCATGCTATGAGCCTTTAAACATCCAAGATGGCGGCTCATGGGGCTTCAGGCAGCATGAAAACAGGAAGTGTCTTCTGACTGTGTCGCTCTGCATTTTGGGACTGCTGTCCTTTCATTGACCCCAGCTCTGCTCTGTCTGTGCAAAGCACAGCTATAACCCCGCCCCCTCTACTTTATCCCACTCTCCTCAGTATGTGATGCTTCTGAGTCAAGATGGCGGCGCCCGTATCCTAGAGTCCTTAACAGAGTAGCAGCCCGTTGGGGGAAGTGACTAAAAACTCAAAATATTTTAATTTTAGATGCTGGGGAATAGTTTTTTAAGGATTTGGGCTTTTCATGAAATCATGCTGAAGGTCCGGTTTAACAAATGTGGTTGGCAACCCAGAGAGATCAAGAGAAAAAGGTAAGTATTTGTATGGCTGCTACCTCCTAAGAGTTAGATCCCTCCACTAACCCAAAGCAAGGTACAATTACTCAGAAATAAATAGGTAGGCGAACACCATTCATTTTAGTTTGCAGCAAAATTATATTTAGTCAAAAGTAGCATTTCTATACAGTTATATACACAAACGTAATATCCACAACAAATTAAGTGCAAATAAGGGGTGTACATTGGTTACATATAGATATGTCTCAAAAAAGGATACATGTAGTACATAGGAATCCAGGTATGTTGAGCTGAGATAGCTGTATGTGCCAGAACACTAGGAGTAATGATAAATATGGAATAACCTTAACAGTAACAGAAATGCAGAGCTATTCAGTATATATGGTAAAAGGTTAGCTGTCCCTTATATATGGGGTATATAGTCCGGTGCATATACAGTGCTCCTCAGGTTAGTTATATACGGGATTGCCTAAAATTCTTAGATTAAATTAAGGATAAAATCAGTTGTCCAATGAGGCTTAATGCATGTAATATCTGAATCAGTAACTAGTAGCTCATCATACTGCAGATTAAGCAGCAATCAGTAGTGTAATCATGGCATCCCATCATAGTGATTCTATACATATGTAACTGTACACAAGCAGAGCAAGAAGCAGTATAAAGTATTGAACGAAACATGCATATAAACAATGTTTCACGGCCGTTTCCTCAGGGTAGCGATATCTGTCTATGAAAATATGCGCACTTTTATAGTCCCTATCAAGCCCCTGGTCGCCCAGTGTGTAAACGCTGCCAGCAGCGAATAGAAAGTTGAACGCTTTCCTGGGATTGTTTGGACAGGCTTGATGGTGGTGGTGGAGACGGTCACATCCTCAACACAGCGGAAGCATCAGAGGGAGGCTCAGGTGTTTTCATGTTTTTATTTCAATAATATAAATTTTTAATATTGCTAATAATGTATTTTGTTTGCTTTCAGGTCGATGGTGATGGACATTGTGCAGAGATTACACACAATTTTCTCTTCTTAGTGACACAGCGTGCAAATGTCTTGTCATCTGTCCACTGCCGGGGACATCCATTGCAGCAGCTTTTCCAGTGCTCAGTCCCTGGGCATAGTGGGCAGTAATAACAAGGGGCTGATCACTGAAGTAGTTCTCCTTCTACTGCTGGGGACATCCATTGCAGCAGCTTTTCCAGTGCTCAGTCCCTGGGCATAGTGGGCAGTAATAACAAGGGGCTGACCACTGAAGTAGTTCTCCTTCTACTGCTGGGTGTCTTCTCCCTCCAGCATCAGCTCCATCACCGGCAGCAGCAGCAGCACCACAGCCACATCCCTGACTCTTATTTGCTGATTCATTCATTACTGACAGTGGCCTGTCCCCCTCAGTATATCAGCCATGTGTACCTAGAAGTGGCCTGTAAGGGACAATTAGCAGATGTTGTTCTCTCCCCCTCAGTATATGAGCAGCCTGTCCTTGGAAATGGCCTAAAAAGCGCAACTAGCAGAGTTTTCATTGTCCTTAGTTGTCCCACAGCATGTGAGCCACCTGTCCATGGAAGTGCAATGAAATGGACAATTAGCTTTGGAAATGGACCCCCCCCCTTACTAATGAGAAACAGGATGTATATCTGATTAAATAATATAAAAACCCTCATTTGGCCTCCAACACCCATAAAAAAATGTTAGTATTTATTTAATTTTTTTTTGTTTTCTGTTTTGTTTTGCGTAGTTTCCGCAGCTTATTTTGTGCAGGCCAATCGTCTCCCTGACACTTGTGCCCTGCCTCTGCTTCCTCCACTCCGCTAGTAGCTTGGATCACCATGACAGTATTGTTATAAGCTGTGGGACTATACTCAATATGTTTGGGGAAGGCTGGGTGTGACTTTGTATCAATGGATTGGAAATTTGGTGTGGCTACGGGAGTGTCTTGATTGCAAACATTTTCCTTGGCATACTGCCTGAACCCAAACATCAGTGGGTTCGCTCATCACTACTGATCCGCTCTTTTATTAAAGTGGACCAACACCCAGGATTTTGACTATCCTGGGTTTTGGTCCACTTCGGTGGGGTACCCCGATCGGGGGTGCCCCGCTGTGTGAAACCCCCCAGAAAGCCCCAAAAACTCACCTCACCCGCTCCCACGTGACCGCTGCAGCCAATCCCTGCCGGCGGACAAGCGAGAGGCAGCAGTGGACAAGCAGAGCGCGTCCGCCGCCGCCTCCCGCGCGTCCCTCTTACAGGGAGCGCGCCCTGCTAGAGGGACGCGCGGGAGGCGGTGGACGCGCATGCGCCGCTGGAACGCGGATGCCCCGCGGAGAGGGATCTGATCGGCCCAGGAATCATAGATTCCCGGGCCGATCCCCCCTGGGTGTTGGTCCACTTTAAGCAATGAGATACAGTCAGCTGGCACCACTCTGCTGGCTCACACACACATCCTAGTACATATAAACATATTAGTAAAGAATTTTTTATGCTTCAAGGATAGGAAGATTTTGCAATCAGGTAAAAGCTCATGTAGACTCGCATCTTTCAGTCTATGGGTTAGCACAATAAGTGGTCATAATACAATCTCTAGGTGCTAGGTTCTGCTTTAGGGCATTGAAAACTTAATGGAGCTGCTGCATTGTGAAATTGTGTAATATTAAAAATCCATATAAATGCATTGCCTAATAAGAGGAGGAGTCACTTATACACCCAAACTGAACAAGCTTGTGCTTTTCTTCTCTTCGTAGGAATAAAATCCAAGGGTGACAGGCTTCTTAGTGTATCAGGGGTGACAGAACCAGCGTGAGCGCTGAATGTTGGTGTTTAAAGCGGACCAACACCCCGGGGGGGGTCGGCCCGGGAATCTATAAGATTCCTGGGGCGATCAGATCCCTCCCCGCAGGGCATCCGAAATTGGGATGTCCCGCGGGGTGAAATCCCCCAGGAAGCCCACAATCCTACCTTTTCCACGCTCCAGCGGCACATGTGCGTCCGCCGCCTCCCGCGCGTCCCTCTAGCTTGTGAATGGCCGGCGTGGGTGCGCTCCCTGTAAGAGGGACGCGTGGGAGGCGGCGGTGGACGTGCTCTGCTTGTCCGGCGCTGCCTCTCGCTTGTCCGCCGGCGGGGATTGGCTGCAGCGGTCACGTGGGAGCGGGGAGAGGTGAGTTTTCGGGGTTTCTGGGGGGTCTCACACAGCGGGGCACCCCCGATCGGGGTGCCCCACCGAAGTGGACCAAAACTCAGGATAGTCAAAATCCTGGGTGTTGGTCCACTTTAAAGGCGAAATTGGGATACCCGATAGCCTGAGCCACACACTCCCCTCATTGCAATTTACCACAATTTAAGCCCAGGAAGTGCAGGTAGCAGCATCTAGTGCTCCCTCAACATTTAGAGATCAATTACTAGGCTTTACTGACTGAGTGCTGGGGGCCCTTTAAAGCGTTGTCTGTCCCTATGCACACAAGTAGTTCCTGTGCATGTGATTGGCACCTCTACCCAATACCAAGTCTGTTTTTAGAGACCAGCTTGTCCGTCTCCTTTGCCTGCCGTGTCCCCAGGGAAGTTCAGAATAGATTCATTAGAGAATCCTCCCTTTAACACAACAAAATTTGCCCTTCGCTGCCACGGAGCATCAAGATCACTCAGTCATTACGGGGTCAATCCCTGGCAAAGTTGCCTTTGGAGAATTCTCTGACTTGCTCTAGCAGAGGAGCAGCAGGGAGGAGGACACGCTTTATTAAGCTGATCACAGTGCGAGAGGCTACTGTATGTTAGGGAGGGCACTATCATCGCTTACCCCGCTATGCAAACCTATAATCAGAACAGCTATGTGCAGGTGATCGTATGTTTTTATAGTACAACTCAAATTCTTTAACGCAAAGGCAAAGTTCGAGCCTAAACTGCAATGCATACGTATGAACGTAGCCTAGATATTACAACCCCTGGCAAAAATGATGGAATCACCAGTCTCTGAGAATGTAACTTCAGCTGTTGAATTTTGTAAGAAAATTTCCTCAAAATTGAGTGATTCCATCATTTATTCCCTGTGCTTGTTCTAAAAATGTAACTGTTACTGGCTACCACGATTATCTTTCTTGATTTCTTTTAGTATTTCTTAAAGCTGGAAAGTTGCCATTTGAAATGTTTGAAACGTTTTTTGCCATTTCTGTGATTTGCTTTTTTTCTACAAAATTCAACAACTGAAGGAACATCCTCAGAGACTGGTGATTCCATCATTTTTGCCAGGGGTTGTATGACCTTCCTTTCGTAGTGGGGGGTGTTCAAGACTGACTCTCCACCAAAACTGGCAATGTGTGGAGCTATGAGCATGGCTCATCCTAGCATGTGAATAATCAAGGGAGAAGGAGGAAACGTGAAAGGAAATAGAGGTGGAGGTAAGGCGATGAGTGAGAGAAGGAGGGAATGTAAAAAGAGAAGGAGGTGGAGGTAAATTGATGAGAGAGAGAAGGAGGGAATGTGAAAAAGAGAAGGAGGTGGAGGTAAGGTGATGAGAGAGAGGAGGGAATGTGAAAAGAGAAGGAGGTGGAGGTAAGGCGATGAGTGAGAGAAGGAGGGAATGTGAAAAGAGAAGGAGGTGGAGGTAAGGTGATGAGAGAGAGAAGGAGGGAATGTGAAAAGAGAAGGAGGTGGAGGTAAGGTGATGAGAGAGAGAAGGAGGGAATGTAAAAAGAGAAGGAGGTGGAGGTAAGGTGATGAGAGAGATAAGGAGGGAATGTAAAAAGAGAAGGAGGTGGAGGTAAGGTGATGAGAGAGAGAAGGAGGGAATGTGAAAAGAGAAGGAGGTGGAGGTAAATTGATGAGAGAGAGAAGGAGGGAATGTGAAAAGAGATTGAGGTGGAGGTAAGGTGATGAGAGAGAGAAGGAGGGAATGTGAAAAGAGAATGAGGTAAAGGTAAGGCGATGAGAGAGAGAAGGAGGGAATGTAAAAAGAGAAGGAGGTGGAGGTAAGGTGATGAGAGAGATAAGGAGGGAATGTAAAAAGAGAAGGAGGTGGAGGTAAGGTGATGAGAGAGAGAAGGAGGGAATGTGAAAAGAGAAGGAGGTGGAGGTAAATTGATGAGAGAGAGAAGGAGGGAATGTGAAAAGAGATTGAGGTGGAGGTAAGGTGATGAGAGAGAGAAGGAGGGAATGTGAAAAGAGAATGAGGTAAAGGTAAGGCGATGAGAGAGAGAAGGAGGGAATGTAAAAAGAGAAGGAGGTGGAGGTAAGGTGATGAGTGAGAGAAGGAGGGAATGTAAAAAGAGAAGGAGGTGGAGGTAAGGTGATGAGAGAGAGGAGGGAATGTGAAAAGAGAAGGAGGTGGAGGTAAGGTGATGAGAGAGAGAAGGAGGGAATGTGAAAAGAGAAGGAGGTGGAGGTAAATTGATGAGAGAGAGAAGGAGGGAATGTGAAAAGAGATTGAGGTGGAGGTAAGGTGATGAGAGAGAGAAGGAGGGAATGTGAAAAGAGAATGAGGTAAAGGTAAGGCGATGAGAGAGAGAAGGAGGGAATGTGAAAAGAGAAGGAGGTGGAGGTAAGGTGATGAGAGAGAGGAGGGAATGTGAAAAGAGGAGAAAATTATGGTAAAGGTAAGAAGAAAAGAATGTGGAAAAGGAAAGTGAGAACATCGGAGTGAGGTAGAGAGAATAAAGAAAAGAGTTTCATAAAACGGAATAAGGGAAGGAACCTTTCACTACACATCATGCTAAACCTAGTTAGGGTGAGACCCATAATAGGCACTACATCGTACAGTGTATAGCTGTGTATGTGATCAATTGATCAATAAACCTGACTTGACTTGAAGAGATTACGATGGAGGTATCATGTAAAAGATACAGAGAGAGGTAAAAGCAAAAACACAAAGACTAATAGATATATAGAGAAATATAGAATATGCTGGAGATAGATCAAAAAAGGACAAGAGAAGTGATGTGAAAGAGAGGAGGAGTAAAAGTGGAAAAGAGAGAAAAAAAAATGTAGCGAAGAGAAGGAGAAGAGAATTTGGAAAAATGGGAACAAAATGGAGGGAATGCAGAAAGAGAGGGGAATCAGGGAATGTGGAAAGAGGTAAAAGATGAAACAGTTGTGTAAAATTGGCAGCAATCAGATATACAGGGGTGTGTAGGACCTGTCTACCTCATCCTGCACTTCTCCATTATGACAAGTCTGATTTTCTTTAACTCTGTTTTTAGTAAAGAAAGCATTGGAAGAACACGTGTCATACAGCAGATAGGGTCAATTGGGAGTGCAGACATTCACAGCCGGATTGCTGCAAATATTCACTACAATAATGTAACAAAGTATCCAATAATTAGCAATTTTACTAGTAAGAATAAAGGATACAGAATCCTAGGTTTCATAAACCTGAAATTTACTATCTGTTCAATTTGGACTTAATAAGCAGAGAAAAAGAGAAAGGTAGAAAGGAGAAAAAAGGAAGAAAGTGGGGCATTGCTTGCATCTACATAAATACATGTATAGAAGTAGGAGTCCTGACCAGTCTTCTTATTTTTGAAGAGAGATTCTTTGCATTCAATATTGACACCACATTGGCCAAACCTTTAAAAACGTTGCATGTCTGATCTAATAGCAGATCACTTGCCATGTTGATATCAGTGATCCTGCTTTGACTTGAAGGTTATGGATGGCTATTGCCTGCTTTATGGCACTAAAAATAAACAACACTAATTTACGATCATGTCTTGGCAGCTCATGTACAAACAAAAGCAATGCCTCCCAGAGGTCCCTGGTCAGGCTTTAATGTATCACAGTATTGGAGCTGTAGACCCTGATGCAGAGACTTTGAGCTTTGGGACAAGATTACATCACTGCCAAGCATCTAGGAGTGTATGTGGGTATATTGGTATTATTTTTAACAGGACAATGCCATGAAAACATTACCATTTTTCCCCCTCCTGTGCCGCCCTAGGCAAGAACCTTATCTGCCTGTTGGATGAAGCTCAGATGTCAGATATATTCACAGCGTTTGATGACATTTCTCAGGTCACGCCCCTGGTTTTACACTAATTGATAAATCCTGACAGCTGTGTCATGTGCAATTTTCTGGCACTAAGGGAAGTATTGCTTTGTGGTACTGATGATGATGATGATGACTGATTATGGCGAGACATTCAATCTCTCGCTTCAGGGACACAACATCCATTTATAATCTGTCCATTAGGAGGCACAACTGGGGTTGATAAATCTCCTATGCAACACATTGCAGTGTGAGCAGGGCCATCGCAGACACGATGGAACAGCATCGCCATATATCTGGAGCCGTCCAGTTCATGTCATGCGGCACCATCCCCCGTAGGAAGCCATGACTGATGTGTGGGATGCTGCATGCTGTGGATCAATAACTATTATTTGCTCACTGAAAAGTTGAAAATAATTTCTAAATACTTGTACATATAACAATAAACACACCCTTGTCGAATGTTCATTTTAATGGAGCTGGTCTGCCCTTTAGTCTGTTTCTGGATTTTGTAACGTCTGCTGAGACGTTAAACGCAGGCATCAAGCTGAGCAGCACAGGCATAGCTCCAGCGTAGGACCTAGGCGATTATTGATACATTGGCAAAGCACCAGCATCTTCCATGGCCAGGGTGGGTTGGCCATAGGGCATACCGGGCAAAATCCCGGTAGGCCGGCACCAGGAAAGGCTGTGACCCCTTGGAAAAGATGCTGGAGGGTGGGGCGCAGCCGGCCTGCCTGCCTGCCCGGCCCTGCTGTTCCTGCTGCCGCTGCAGCTCTCACACATACATGCAGGAAGTGCCGGTAAGCATGTGTGTTTGTGTGTGTGAGAGTGGCTGCGGCAGTGGCAGGAACAGCAGGGCCAGGCAGGCCGGCCCTCCGACCATCAGGAACCAGCGGTAAGCATGAGTGTGGGTGTGTGAGTGGTGTAGGGTGGGGTGGGGAGGAGGGAGTGGGGGATGACGCTTATTGGCTGTACTGAGGGATGCCCCAATGTGACTGTACTAAGGGATGCCCCACTGGCTGTACTGAGGGATGCCTCCACTAGCTGTACTGAGGGATGCCCCTATGTGGCTGTACTAAGGGATGCCCCCACTAGCTGTACTGAGGGATGCCCCCATTGGCTGTACTGAGGGATGCCCCAATGTGACTGTACTAAGGGATGCCCCCACTAGCTGTACTGAGGGATACCCCCATTGCCTGTACTGAGGGATGCCCCAATGTGACTGTACTAAGGGATGCCTCTACTGGCTGTACTGAGGGATGCCTCCACTAGCTTTACTGAGGGATGCCCCTATGTGGCTGTACTAAGGGATGCCCCCACTAGCTGTACTGAGGGATGCCCCCATTGGCTGTACTGAGGGATGCCCCTATGTGGCTGTACTAAGGGATGCCCCCACTAGCTGTACTGAGGGATGCCCCTATGTGGCTGTACTAAGGGATGCCCCCACTAGCTGTACTGAGGGATGCCCCTATGTGGCTGTACTAAGGGATGCCCCCACTAGCTGTACTGAGGGATGCCCCAACTGGCTGTACTGAGGGATGCCCCAACTTTCTATACTGAGGGATGCCCCCATTGGCTGTACTGAGGGATGCCCCCAATAACTGTAATGTAGAGATGCCACTCAATGGCTTTAATGAGGGATGCACCTCACTGACGTTAATGAGGGATGCCCCTCACTGCCCATAATGGAAGATGCCGCGATGGGCCTCTGTGGGATGCCCCTCACTCGCTTTAATGAGGGATACCGATCACTGCCTGTAATGGGGGACTCTGCGCACTGTCTGTAATGGGGGGATTTAAGCACACCATTTGGTTCAGAATATTTTCTTTCTTATTTTTGTCCTTTAAACCCTGGGTGCATCTTATGGAACAAAAGGTGACATTAAGATACTATACCGAGCCAGGAACAGTGCAGCAGGGCCGGTGTGCCCCAAATAGTCCCGGGCCGTTTTTTAGCCCCAGTACACCCCTGTCCATGGTTCTGTACAAGGTAAAGATTACAGTATGTTAGGGTGAGTAATATAATTATGATACAAAGTGGTATTATGGGTCAGATGTGACAGCAGTGCTACAGATACATATTGATGCCGGAATACTTTAGGAGAGAGGGCCCTGTCCTTGCAAACGTAATATCTAAAGAATATAGTAATGGAGATGGGAGGTTGGGTCAGAAACAATATGAACTGTTCATGATGGCCGCTGCTCCGAAGGGAGAGAAGACTGGGAAGTAGATTGTTTAAGACAGATGATAAGCTCCTCCAAATAGTCCTGTGGACACTTTAGAAGGGATGGAGAGTTGTGAATTGTATGAGGAAGAGTAGGTCTGCATGTTTGAAGAATGGATGGGACAGGAGGAGGTTGTGGGCAGAGAGTCTGTGTCTGGTATCTTTGAACTTGCAATAAAATGTAGGAAGAGGCTAGGCCAGAGAGAGATTTGCAGGTTAATGTCATAAAAACACTATACTCACCTCATCAGCCATCGCAGGCTATTGCTGCTCGTGCTGTGTAAAGACACTTACCGGATCACCTGCTGTCAGTCCCCCCGGGTGCCGATTCCTCCCCCGCCACCTCGATGATTGACAGCGCTGTGCAGAAGGGGACTACCCCCTAATCAGGGGAACTATGGCAAACCCTTCTCCATTGAAGTGAATGTGCGTGCGGTGAGTATAGTTTTTTTTTATGTATGACTTTAAAAGCTTCAATGTAATTCTTTCTGATAATGGCAGCCAGTGGAGGGAGTGACAAAGGGGCGCGGGGGCAGGTCTGAAGAAGTAAGTGAAAAGATGGAAGAGGCAAGCAGCAGAGTTGAGAACATATTTAAAGGATGCCAGTCTGATTGCTGGAGATTTTTGCAATAGTCTAGTTGGGAGATGGTCAGGGCATGCCCTAGAAAAGTAGTGGTTTCAGGTGTGATGAAGGATGTAAAAGTTGTTTTGGATTTGGAGATGACAAGAAGTGGTTAGTGACTTGATTTGGGGTTAGAATGAGATTTGGGATGTTAATGAGCGAGAGGAGTCCACGATCAGTAACACCAAGACATTACGCTTGACATGCTACAGTGATTGTGAGGTCGGTGATATTGTTATGTTGGAGACGGGAGCAGTCTGTGAATCTTACTCTGGCAGAGACCTGGATTGCAAAAGAGTATAGGGGGTCCTTGAAATGTATGGGGAGGAGGTAAATAGATTATATGGAAGGGATGCAGTATGGTTTGAAAGCCTTTCTATAATATACAAAAACACTTGGGCCTCCAGGTCTAAGCACCTGGGCAGGGCATCTAATTGCCGCCACATAGGCTCATCGTCAAAACTTAAAGGGTTGGTACAGACATAAACAAAAAAAGTCCCACGGCTCTTCTTTCCACCTCTGGTGTTTGAAAACAGAAATGGCTGAGCATCCAGCCAACCCAGCACCAGTCTCTTCCATGATAGAAGCCCGCTCTATCAACCTCAGTGGAGGGTGTGTGCCAAGCCAAGTCTCAGCACACCCTTCCATTGCAAAGAAAAGACTGAGCATGTGGGGGGGGGGCATTTTGGAGGAGACATACAGATTTTTCTTTTTATGAACAGACCCTTCAGAAAAACTGAAAATGAGTAGTAAGTCAAGCTTTCATCTTCAGTGGACTGTCACCAAAGAAAGCTCGAAAGGTCGATGACATATTGCATGGGTAGTGACGGATAAGATTTAGCATTAGCCTTATAGAAACACAGCATTGCGATAGAGAATATAAAGTGAAATGTAGTGGGTGGGGAAGATGGCATCAATGTATTGCAGGGTTTTACACTTGGGAACAAGGTAAAGTCCAGTTTGGTGGACTTTTTTATGCAGGCCATCACCAATGAGGATCCATTTTTCACCTGCCCCAAAAGCCAGTGAAAGTTGGACGTGCTCCTTGCTGGCATTGGCCCCTATGTAGGACTCTGTCCTTGGACCCTTTTAATCTGAGGTTTTGATCTCCTTTCTTGCATCTTGTTGCAGCCCCTTTCGGATTCTCAATTTGATTTTATGTTGTTCTTTTTCACTGTCATGTGTGTGCTGTTCTTTTCATGGTGACAGACCACTCCAATATTTCCTCTCCTGATGAGTGTGCTACCTTCAATAATCTGGGAAGCCAGCTATGGAATAATCAGCAGTCTGACACCTTGTCTGTGCCAAGAACACAACACTAATAACTACTCCTGTCATTTGTGACAGCAGACATACATCAGTGTTTGGAACATTGCCTCTTTACATGTGTGTGCAAGTGGCGGGTAACATTGCGCGACTAGGTATTTGTCAAGCTTGGATTTACTTTTAGGCGCCTGTGGCGTCTTGATTGCTGTATTGCATAATTTTATTGTATGTTATGTTTTACGTTTCATGCAAAATAAAAACTTAAAAAAAAAAAAAAAAAAGAAGCTTGGATTTACTTTGACTACATTTGTTCAAATGTTCTCACTTTTAAATACCAACTTAATATTTGAGAAATTGGGTGGTGGGTTCTGAAAAGTAATTAAAGCAGCTATTCTAGGTCGGTAATGGCTACAGCAGCAGGCAGGTACAAGCATGGCCAAGTACAGTTTCAGGTTGCCAATTGATACAGCAGTGGGCAAGTAAAGTTCTACATCAGTAACAAGTACAGTAGCGTCAGGTTGACATAAAGCACAAAAGGTTTGACAACGAGCATCAGCTGCATGAAGTGATTACTAACAAACGTTTCTTCCCAGTGCCGCCTGCATTATGCATCAAAATTATATCCCCAACCACTTCTGCGTCAGTTAACAAACATTCCACTAAAGGTAATGTCCCCTTACAATGGAATTTTTAGAAAATATGTGTTTTATCGAAGCAGCTTTCACTATCTGTCTGTACACCAAGAACCACAAGAACAGAGAAGTGATTCCTGTACACACAGAAAAGTGCTGCTATGGCCGCTGCTGAGGGTCACTTATAATTACACATGGCCTGCAGCAGTGTTCTGTGTGTAGAGGACTTCTCTCTTCTCATAGATCTTGGCGTACATATTTGGTTGATAAAGATCGCAGGTAGTGAAAACTGATTCTATTAAACAAAATGCTAAACTTAGATCAGCTCAGCGCCTTGAGGACATCCTTTTGACACAGAAAAAAATTCTCATGGTAGAAAAAGATTCAATTCATGAGGAAAAAGCCTGAGAATTTCACTTTTAGTGAATCACCAGATAAAAAGACAATGAAAATCAAGGGGACTTTTTACTCTGTATTAAAAAGTGCCACTGACTTTCATTATGTTTTTACTTGGTGAAGTTCTCAGGCTTTTTTCTCATGAATTTAATTTTTTACTACCACGAGAATCTTTTTCAACTCTTTGTGAATCAAGGCCAAAATAAGAATTTAAACATGCCTGGGATAAGTACACATCTATCCTAATATAAAGAGAACATACAGTATATACATAAAGGCAGACTAGATGGACCGTATGGTCTCCTTCTGCCGTCAATCTTCTATGTTTCTATGTAAGATACACTTTCAAAAATGCCATGGAAAGTGGACTTTCACTTTAAAGTGTTATGTGGTGGTTCCATCATGTATAGCTGTTCTTCCACTGGTCTTGACCATCTGTCTTCGGGAGCACTCCATCTCTGTCCTGGTGACCACCTCCTCTTTAGTTGATGATTAGTTTTCCTCGTTCTTCCCCAGTTCCTCTTCCTCTTTTGCATCTTCTCCTAAAAGGCACTTTCATAGGTGGTGAAGCCACTCCATAAAACATGAAGCCACTCCCAGACTGCTACTTTTTTAATTGTATTTTTATTTGTAAACGGTGTGTTGAAAATAATGAATTAAAATTAGAACAAGCTGTCAAAAAGTTATTTTTCCTAAGATTTAAAGCAGTATTTTTCTCTAGCCTTCTTTAGTGTGGTTAGATCTCTTTGCACAGATGAAACATGTGCTAGTCAGTATGCTGAAAGTGGACCCAAAACCATTTCCTACGTAATGGGTGTGGGTCCGCTTTAAGTGTACAAGCTTCCCCCTTTATACTGCGCATAGGTATATTGTAGTTCTTGTTTGGCAGCAGGTATAATAATGGGTCAGGTACAGTTCTAGGTTGGTGACGGGTACAGTAATGGCAGGCAGAAACTTGGTCATGTACATTTCTAGGTTGGTAACTGATACAGTTGTAGCAGGCAAAAGAGTAGTGTGGTAAGCCCAGGTCTGAACCTCCCAACCTTTTTTCATCAAGTTTCCAATTTCCATTTTCTAATTATTTCAAGTACCACCTGGGTTGTATGTATTGGTTGTCAGCCACAGATTTAGATGGCAGATGATCAGCCTGTAAAGATCAGTCACTTACTACTGGTTGGAAACCCCTAACAGAAGAGTTAGACAATTTGACTCAAATCAGGATCACAAGCCAAAACCTAGCCCAGGAATTCATAGGCTCTACCAGCCCATGAGTACCTTAGCCACACCCCCAAGGAACTTCTCAGTCAATAAATGCATATGTTTATCAGCGGATGCTATAGCATTGCAGGAGCAGATCATGGACGGAGGGAGATATGCCATGTGATGGTAATGAAGCTTTAGTATTGTAGGGGAAGATAATGTGGCAGAGGTGGGGATGCCCCCATATCCATGATGCTGAGGCTATAGCATTGAAGGGGGTAGAACATGGGCTAGAGTGTCTTACACCCAGCCCAGGTGGCCCTAAAGTGCTACCGTCCACTTGGAATTCTCCCTGTGCTCCCTGTAGCCAGTCTACCTCTGATGAAAAACCAGAAGCCCAGGTCATAAGAATCAGCTGACACTGAAAGATAAGGCAGTAAATGTATCCTTAAGAAAATGGTTTTGGGTGCAGAAAGTTCCTTAGGAGCAGACCATGGGCATTCACCTAAATGGCCACCAAGGAGAATAGTTCTGTGTCCACAATCATATGCATCGGCTAACACAGTCATCTGTGGTCCGAAATGCTCAGCTCATAATAAATACTGCATAACATTGATCATTGATAAACAATGTAATCTGTGGTTTTTAATAGGAACATAACATTGCTTGAGCTGATTACATTTCATATGCTCTCCTTTTCACTTTAGGTTTTCATGGGGTTTAAAAAGTTGCCAATTTAAAACATTTGAATGTGTTTAATAATTACATATAAACAAAATAACATTAATGTGCCACTGCAAGAAGTGGCTGAGATATCGAGATTTACAGGTTCAGCCAATCATAAGCTGAACCTGTAAACCTTAACATCTTGGCCATTTCTTCTTCAATTTAAAAACAGAAAACAGTTTAGTACAGGGCTAAATGTAGCCAGACGCAATTGTGTAACAATTACCTTTGCCTGCAGTAGCACTTTAAATAAATCAAAATATTGCCTGCATTTGGCCATTCCAGTCACGTGTATGTGTTAACTTGATTTAACATTGATGAGCTGCACTGTGCCGCAATATGCCTGCTAACGTGATCAGCGATTATCCCTATATAGCAATTTGCATGGTCAGGTATAGCCAGGGGCAAAAATGCTCATTCACACCAATAGCTAGAAAAGTAGAAAAAGGCAAATAAACAGTGTTTACATGTGTAGACTGACATGTCTATGAATGTAGAAGTTTGTGAATAGTCTCAGTTACAGATGTAAAAATGTATAGATTAAAAAAAAGCAAAAGGAAATATATATATATATATATATATATATATATATATATATCCATAAGGCCAGCTAGCGAAGTATTTCCACAAACTATCTAACATGTCTTTTCCATGGTCAAGTGCATTACTCAAATATTTTTGAAATATTCTGCTCTGGTCAAACAGTACAACAAACTAGTCCTAATGTAAAACAGTATATTTACATTAAAGGTTATTTCCACTTTCAGTGGCATTTTTAAAATGTTTCCAGTATTGTTTGCTTATGTGTTTGCAATGCGCTAAGATTATCTGTTCTTGTTTTCTTTTATATGTGTTTGCAACTCCATGTTATAAAAAAAAATAGTTTTCCCTAGCAACAATGTGCTTACCTTAGCAATGTACATCAAGGCGGTGTGTGAAAAGTATAGATCAGGGACCGTCTCACTCTGACTTGCTAATGATCTGATTGGCTGAGGCAAGAGCATTAACCCCTTCTGCTCTAAATCAGCCTTTTCAGATGGGAGGAAAAGTGTTCCAGTAGTGTTCCAGTAGCCAAAGGGCTTTACTAATTGACAAGAAAGCCGCTCTTACTTTACCAAGTCAGAATCAGAGGAATATTAGAAACTTGGAAACGGCATGCCAATAACTAATACACTGGTCTGTGGGCATAATCCTAACACAAATTGTGAAGGAACGATCCAGTTTAAATGTGAAAAACCCACAGATACAAGTCCAGAGTTCCCCTTTATTTCCCCCTGCTAAGGCTTTCTAGTCATAAATATGCACAGGACCTAATCTCCCCAGGAAGGAGAATTAGCATTTATGAGTTAAGCCAAGCGCAGATCACAGACTCCCTGCTCATTCTCTCACACCTCCAGCCTGGGAAGGCTCCGATTTGTCTAAAGGCGGTATGACCCCTGGCTGTGAGCCCCATCACATGAAAGATGAGAGCCACAGACCAGAGGCACCAACACAAATTGGACCATAGCTGGGCCACCATGTGTCCCAGCACCAAGCCAGGTACAGAACCAAATCCGGCTCACAAAACCGCATGTAGAGGTAGGTTTCTCCAGGTCCTGCGACAAGGGAAACCTAGAGAAATGGAGATCTAAGTTTCTGACCCATATAGGGACCCCGTTTTTGGACTCATTGGATGCCCAGCATCTAGCACAAACTTTTGGTGCCGTATCCAGAGCCATACGACCCCCCTGCTCAAAGTTATAACCCTTAAAGGTTTTTAGGGGCTAAAGCAGCCTACCCAACGGTGGGCGATGACAGTCCGTCCCACAGAAGAGAGAGGTGAAAAGAGTCTCGCCGCATAAAGGGGAATGACCTTGGGCCAGGCTTGTGTCACTTCTGGAGAGGCTACGGTGCACGCATGCTGGAGGTGCCCATCAACAAGCCTGGCACTTACCTTTATGTGGGAGCTCAATCATCATCACTAGTCTGCAACTGCATCCTAAAGTAACTGACTATTATATCTCTGTGTGTAACTCACTGTAACCTGTAACTCACTACTCAGAGCAGCATTTGTATTCATTCATATTCCATCATAGCCAAATGTTTGTTATCACTGCCAAGTGTGCGCTCATTGGCCTCGATTCAATAAAGGTAGAAAAAAATTCTCATGGTAGTAAAAAATTCAAATCATGAAAAAAAAGCCTGAGAATGTCACTGTTACTGACTAGATACAAAGACAATGAAAGTCAATGGCAGCTTTTACTACAGTGTAGAAAGGAGTAACCAGTCTCTACTTTTCTTAGGAGTAAAAAAGTGCCATTGACTTTCATTGTCTTTTTATCTGGTGATTCAGTAACAGTGACATTCTCAGACTTTTTTCTCATGAATTGAATCTTTTACTACCATGAGAATTTTTTTCTACCTTTATTGAATCGAGGCCATTGCATTAAAACCTTTATTTAACTTGAGCGATCTTTTTGCCTTATCCAAGAATCTGGGTGTCCGCAGGCTTTGGGCCTGGTAGTCCTGCTAGGAGGGCTTGGACCGGGTTTTGGGAAAGCGGTCTGTGTGTCCGGAGGTCACTGATTGATAGTGGGATCACGTGACCCGCGGTTCCCTGACAACAAATGTTAATTTTACATTCCATTAGAGGAAAATAATAAGGAAGAACACTAAAAACCTAACAAAAAGGGAGTTTTCTTTTAAAGTTATTTACAAGACATTAAAGCAGACCAAAACCCCAAATTTTAACATCATTTAGCATCCTCTGAATCGCTCCCCCAAAGAAGAGTGCTGTTTTACAATTTTCACTGCTCCTGCTTCACTCTAATCCCACATAATGTTGCCTGTTTTAGATGTAAAGCTCTACCCCCTCCATTCACTGCCACTGTTGTGTGTGGCATTGATGTTATTGTCACACTTATGCAATGACTGATCACCCGCCAACTTACAGAGTGGGACAGCAAAAATAAAAACGGTATTCCAGGAAGATTCGAAAAGCGAAAATATTCATGTCTAGTTCTACACCTTAAGAAGGGAATATTGGCTGGTGCTTTGGCCAAATGTATTTCACAAGTTCAGTGGGTTTTGGTCCGTTTTAAAGCGAAAGACCACTTTCAGGGGACTACACCTATAGATCAGGGTTGCTCTCTGGCACCAGACTCTACACTTAGCTTCCACCTGCTCCTGTGCCACACATCCCTCACCCACAGTAGTGAGAAGAATAGCGTGGCCTCAGATCAATGGAAGCCTCAGTACACATGGAACTGACATGTACAGAGGGGCTCACCCACCTTGCCAGCTTCTCATAATGGCGCTGCAGGTAAGAAATTTACGACACAGGAGTAGGTGGAAGGTAAGTTGGGTGTCTCTTGTGTGAGGGCGCTACTGGTCTGAGACCTGTGTAGTAAGTCCACGAAAGTGGACATACCCCTTAAGCTGTATTTTTATTAAGTTTCTTGTAAAGATGTAGAGTAAGTTCTTCCTGACGTTACTTGCTTCCTTTGACTCAGCATCCCATGAGTGGTTTCGTTGTAGGCTGATGTACACTCAGTAATACGGGATTATTCCCGATGCCAAGACGGGGCAGAACTGGCAGCAAGCAGTAAATATCTTTGAGGGTGTCATGAACAATCAGCCTGACAGCTGGCATCGTGCGCGCGTCGCCTGCTTCTCTGGCTTTGCCCGCCGGCATAGTGTGGGGGTGTCTTTGTGTGGTCACATCTATGGAAAGCACATTAAATCTGGTCCCCACCATGTTTGTCAAAAGCAGCCAAGAGCAGGCTCAGAACGTCTTTTTATTTGTCACGGTGGATTACTGCCGCGAGGATACAATAAAATCTCTTTTTATTGAATTTCTAGTGTGGTGGTGATGGCAGAGTCAGGATGAGGAAAAGGGATTTATCATGTTAAAGGCGGCAGCTCTGTGAAAGTCGATGTTTCCTCTCTGGTTTGACAGCAGGAGAGAGTTATTGTAGTCACTCACCCGGGAGCAGAGACAAAGCTTCCCGTCTCCAATGAGATTATTTAAATGAGATTCCGAAAGTGGAGTATTTAGCGAGAACATTCTCCTTTTTATTGGGTAGCATATAGCACACAGCAAAAATGATTGAATTTCCAATTCTACTAATATGACAGAGATTGATCTGTAGTCTAAATCCCCAGCCTCATGTTTAACCACTTAATTGCCAGGCTTCAATACCACCAATGGTTAGGTTTATCATGGAGACAGGGTTGCCATCACAATTTCTAGGTCTCGTTGTGCAGTGGTGCGTTTTAAAATGCTCACACAAACATACTCAACACACACACTCGACACACAATCCAACTTACCAGCGTTCCTGGTTGTTAAGGTGGTAGTTTTGGCAGCTGGTGGCCCAACCACCAACCACTGGGAGCTACCATCACAGCAACCAGTGAGCGCTGGTAAGCTTGCATGTGTGTGTGTGAATGCGGCTGTGAATAGTGCTGCGGCAACAGCAGCGGGCAGGCAGGTATGAATCAATTACCCTACCTGTCTGCTGCCTTATTTTTGTCCAGCTTGTAAAGGGAAATGCCACTCACTGCCTGTAATGTGATATGTTGCACATTGCCTGTAATGGGGGATGCCACTCACTGCCTGTAATGGGGGATGCTGCTTACTGGCTGTAATGGGGGATGCTGCTTAATGTCTGTAATGGGGGATGCTGCTTACTGGCTGTATTGGGGGATGCGGCTAACTGGCTGTATTGGGGGATGCGGCTTACTGGCTGTAATGGGGGATGCTGCTTAATGCCTGTAATGGGGGATGCTGCTTACTGGCTGTAATGGGGGATACTGCTTACTGGCTGTAATGGGGGATGCTGCCTACTGGCTGTAATGGGGGATGCTGCTTAATGTCTGTAATGGGGGATGCTGCTTACTGGCTGTATTGGGGGATGCGGCTTACTGGCTGTATTGGGGGATGCGGCTTACTGGCTGTAATGGGGGATGCTGCTTAATGCCTGTAATGGGGGATGCTGCTTAAAGCCTGTAATGGGGGATACTGCTTACTGGCTGTATTGGGGGATGCGGCTTACTGGCTGTATTGGGGGATGCGGCTTACTGGCTGTAATAGGGGATGCAGCTTAATTCCTGTAATGAGGGATACTGCTTACTGGCTGTAATGGGCGATGCGGCTTACTGGCTGTATTGGGGGATGCGGCTTACTGGCTGTATTGGGGGATGCGGCTTACTGGCTGTAATAGGGGATGCAGCTTAATTCCTGTAATGAGGGATACTGCTTACTGGCTGTAATGGGGGATGCGGCTTACTGGCTGTATTGGGGGATGCAGCTTAATGCCTGTAATGGGGGATACTGCTTACTGGCTGTACTGGGGGATGCGGCTTACTGGCTGTATTGGGGGATGCAGCTTAATGCCTGTAATGGGGGATACTGCTTACTGGCTGTATTGGGGGGTGCTGCTTACTGGCTCTAATGGGGGAAGCCACACACTGCTGGTAATTAGGAATACTGCTTACAGGCTGTAATGGGGTGATTCTGCACACTGTCTGTTAACGGGGTGATTAGGAGGGGGATTAAAGCACACTATTTAGTTCTGAATATTTTTTTTTTATTTTTGTCCTCCTGGGTATAGACTGCGTCACCTGACAATGGCTATTCTAAATACATCAGCTGGAGGGATGCCGCTGTGGCTGAAACATGCACTGTGGGATCACAGAAACCCCATGAGATTTGCATCTCAAATCAGGGCACGACATGGAGGGGTAATCTTTTACACTCCAGGGCCATCTAAAACAGGTTTTGCTCTGCCTTGGAGAAGGCTTAGTGTGAATTGGTGGGAAATTTGGTGTGGTTAGGGGTGTGGATAGGGGCATGGTTTAATCACAAAAAAATGTTGGTGCTTCATTTGTCCTACTTTTTATCCTCAAGAGTTGGGAGGTATGCATATACACACACAAAGCCTATATATATATATATATATATATATATATATATATATATATACACACTGTATTAGGATTTGGAGGAAGTAACGGGTTCAGCCATTACGGAACACGTGGGGCTTGAGGAGGGGGCATATGGCAGACCACATTGACTGGTGATATTATTATACTTTTGTCTTTACCTTCCCCTTGTTTCCTTACCCCTATTTCTTGGTATTTGCACACAAAAAAATCTCTTAGGCGATTGCAGCACTAGCACTTTATTAGCTATACAATTTCTACATAGATATTGGCAATAGCGCTTTTTTGTTATATATATATATAGACATATATTCACTGGGAGGCCCATATTGGGGTTATCTATTAGAAAACGGCCAGCAGGGGCCTACAAGGGGCATTTTACGATCTAAAAGATTTATAAATCTTGTTTGGATAATTGTGGATTAGAGTCCGCAATGCCCACCTCTTCGTGTGTGTGTATGTTTTTTAAACATATATATTTAACTTGTCTATGTCTTTGTCAATGTATTACGCTATAATAAATTGCCGCAATGATTTAGTTCAATTTAGTGGTGCATATTGATTATTGGCCATGTGAGGGTGTCTGGGTCAACGTCTTCTGGATTTCTTAAGGTTCCTTTCTAATAATCTTCAGGTTATATTGGGCCAGTGTACAGCACATGTTATTTACTTTGAGGGGTCTGGTTTCTGGTGCGGTGGGTTTTGAGTGTATTTGAGTGTTAAATGGTAAAAAGAGTACATTAATACATTACTTTCTTTTTTTCACATTTCCCAATCCTTTATTCCCTTATCCACTTTTCCCATTTCTACCATTCTCATTTCCACATTCCCCACCTTACTTTAGTTTTCACACTCCCTCTGTATCCTCATCTTTTCCACATCCTTTCCTTTTTCTCATTTTCACATTTCGGCACCACATTCCCTCCATATTTCTCTCTTTTCCACATTCCCTCCATCTTTCTCTCTTTTCCACATTCCGTTCCATCTTTCTCTATTTTCCACATTCCTCCCATCTTTCTCTATTTCCCACATTCCTTCCATCTTTCTCTCTTTTGCACATTCCTCCCATCTTTCTCTGTTTTTCACATTCCTTCCATCTTTCTCTGTATTTCACATTCCTTCCATCTTTCTCTGTTTTCCACATTCCCTCCATTTTTCTCTGTTTTTCACATTCCTTCCATCTTTCTCTGTTTTCCACATTCCTCCCATCTTTCTCTATTTTCCACATTCCCTCCATCTTTCTCTATTTTCCACATTCACTCCATCTTTCTCTCTTTTCCACATTCCTTCCATCTTTCTCTCTTTTCCATATTCCCTCCATCTTTCTCTGTTTTTCACATTCCTTCCATCTTTCTCTCTTTTCCACATTCCTTCAATCTTTCTCTCTTTTCCATATTCCTTCCATCTATCTCTCTTTTCCACATTCCTTCCATCTTTCTCTCTTTTCCACATTCCTTCCATCTTTCTCTCTTTTCCACATTCCGTTCCATCTTTCTCTATTTTCCACATTCCTCCCATCTTTCTCTATTTTCCACATTCCTCCCATCTTTCTCTATTTCCCACATTCCTTCCATCTTTCTCTCTTTTCCATATTCCCTCCATCTTTCTCTGTTTTTCACATTCCTTCCATCTTTCTCTCTTTTCCACATTCCTTCAATCTTTCTCTCTTTTCCATATTCCTTCCATCTATCTCTCTTTTCCACATTCCTTCCATCTTTCTCTCTTTTCCACATTCCTTCCATCTTTCTCTCTTTTCCACATTCCACCCCATCTATCTCTCTTTTCCACATTCCTCCCATCTTTCTCTATTTTCCACATTCCCTCCATCTTTCTCTGTTTATCACATTCCTTCCATCTTTATCTCTTTTCCACATTCCCTCCATCTTTCTCTCTTTTCCACATTCCTTCTATCTTTTTATCTTTTCCACATTCCTTCCATTTTCTCTCTTTCTCTTCATCTTTTTCTACATTCCCCTCATCTCCTTATTTTTTCCACAATTTTTCTGTCTTTCTTTCTTATTCCCTGCAACTCGTTTTCCTTTTCATGTTTCCCCCTCCTCTCTCTGGTGTTCCTGACAGTTTCTCTCTTTCATATTACCTCTCCTGCTTTCCCTCCATTGCTCTTTTCGCTCTGGGGGGTGGAGCCTAGTCACGGGAGTCCAATACTTACCTCCCCCTGCTTACTGTTAGCCCCATATGATTGGCGGCTGGACAGTCATACAGTGATGGGCAATTGGCCGCTGATAGTCCGGCGGTGCTAGGTCTTGATTTAGAATGTGGATTTTTTTAGTGCTGCTCCAGCACAGAACAAACCAGCAGTGAGATGTGATTGTTGCTCTAATTTAAAGCAGGCCAAAAGTCAAACTAGACTTTTGGTCAGCTTGAATGCGTTCAAGGGGGGTTCACCTAGCCTGGACTTCATACTAACTTATTGCTGGGATCCCACTGTTCAAATGCAGCACTAAGCAGAATGGCTTGAGTCACACTACACACCTGGCAAGCTACATATCTCCTGGGGGGGGGGGGGGGGGTGAAGCCGCTCTGTTCTGGGCTTCAACAGTGGGATACGGGTGGGTTTGTGGTTCAGATGCATTTTAACACTATCCACATTTAAGCAGGCCAAATTTTGACTTCTGGTCCAATTTAAGTGATAAGGTGTGTAACCAGGGCCGTACTTGGTGCTCATGGTGCCCTAGGCACTTTAAGTGCCTGCACCCCCTTTTTTTAAGGTCATGGTCCAGTGTGGGCCAGTAGCAGGAAAGGGCGCAATGAGCTAGATGCAGAGTATGTGTGTGGAGCAGGGAAAGGGCACAAAGGGGGAAATGCAGAGAAGGCAGCAAGCATGTTCCATCTTTTACTGCATTCTGACATACAGGTGTCACATGACCACACCAGTGGAGAGGAGATGCTCTGGCCTGTGTTCAACCCATTTCACCCCCCCGTCACTCACATACACTCTGCGTCCTTCTGTGGCTGGGGGGTGCTTGTCAGAAGTCATTAATGTTCTGGCTATGGGAGTTTTAATTTCTTTTCTTTACTGCAGTAGGTGCAGTAGTAAAGGCAGTGCCCTTCCCCCCCTTCCAGGTTGCCACCCTAGGCACGTGCCTAGGGTTGCCTAATGGTAAATACAGCCCTGTGTGTAACCAGCTTCCTGTCCTTATATGGACCAAAACCTGGGATAGTTTTTGGTCCATGCCTTACCATGTGAAATTCCCCAGATCACCTCTATCCTTAGCTCACCAGTAATCCACATGTGCGTGCTCGATTTCAGTCAGGTATCCTGAATGGCAGAATAGCCATGCACCTCATGCTTTCCAATGTCCTCCACCTGTGTGTACCCGCGCCAGCCATTCAGATATGCCAGGTGCAGGAGTAAATAGCAGCAAGAAGGATACTTTGAGTGTTTACAGGTGCGTCGGGGCATCCCAAGGGGAAAGCCAGTGGCTGACCCTGGACTTTAAATTCCAGGATAGCCGCTGGTTTGTTTTGTTCCACTTTGAGCTGCAGATTAGGTAAAGAAACACACACTGCACTGCATTGTAGTTACGGAGCTTACACATCTGCATTGTGCTTTCATGGCAGCAACATAAAAACCATGGAAGCTCAGGAAATGAAAGGGTTAAACTTGCAGAGCTGGGTGAATGGGGAGATGGGTGATGAACAGGGAGGTTGAGCTAACCTTTTCTTTCAAGCATTGCTTCAGCAGCAGCACCAAGAACAGTCGGGCACGATTTCTTCACAGCTACACCACTGACCCATTCTGTGTCCCTCCCGCCCTGCACGCCCAGCAACATAGATCACGCTGTGCGGAGGGGAGGGAGGGGGCTTTGTTATCCCAGTGAGGTCCTGCAGAGATAACCAGTCGGGGAGCACATAAGGGCTGGGGCTCCCATCGGGAGCTACAGAGGGCCCTCATCGCAATTAAGTATTATTATTAGTATTAGTATTATTAAGTATTTAAAAAATGCACACAGCCACAGGTGGAGGCAGCTAGCACTGGGCCCCCTTGTGCCACAGGCCCGATAGCAGCTGCCTCCATAGTATGTATGCCACTGCCTCTCCCTGCCTGCCTACCTGCTGCTCCTCCATCGGCTGACCTCCTGGTGGCAGAGGTGTAGGAGCAAGGTTCGTGTAAGTACTTTTTTTTAGTTTTTTTTTTTCCACATTCGAACCATAAGATGCAATGACATACTCACAAACTCACACTGTGCAGGAGCTGTGGACGGGAATCAAACAACTTTAAAGTTCCGCTTATAGAGGAAGATCAGGAGAGGTTAAAACCTCACAGGACTGCTACCCCCCACCTTCTGGCTTCAGCTCTGGGCAGTTGTAATCGCCTTGCCGGGGCATCCATCCTCTGGGTCCCTCAGATTGCAGGCGACCTCCCGATGAGCAACATCATCTTGTATACCATTAGGGATACAATGGGGACCGGAGCGGGCTGGAGGCAACATTGGACACAGGGGCCGAGCTTGCCCTTTATGCATTGTAGGTGTTGGCCTTCCCTGCGGGCAAGTGTACTAAGTGTGATCACAGACAGGTGCATCCACCTGTCCACAGCCAACATGGACAAGCTCACATTTGTTAAAATGAACCAGTCATTGACCCCACAGGATTTGTCTGTATCTTTAGCTGAACAGCTGCACCCAGACATTGTTACAATATTTTGGGATCTTCCCAAAGAAAAAAAATAAGTGTTGGCTACCTCCTCTGCCTCTTATACCTACAATGCTATATCCATCTACACCTCCTCAACCTTCTCCTCCACTTGGATCTGCCCTGGTTCAAGATTATGGTTCCTCGTCCTCAAAACAACATTTGCCTGCAAAGTCCCTGTTTACAGAGGGGGAGGAACCATCCTCATTTTTAAAATTGCTGGCAAACAGCCTGAGTTTAGGAAAAAAACACAGATACCAGAATATGCACTGGAAATTCAATCCTAGCTTTTATTTTAACATAGATAGGCTGAAGGGATGGGAGGATTGGTCGGGTGGTGGACAAACAGGGCCCAGTGAGGTATATCCTGGTTCCCAGGTGTCTCAGATCAAGAGGGCGTCCTTGTTCCTCCTTCTGGTTGGGTGGTGGGTTGTTTGAAATACTATCCCTGGGAAGGAAGAGAAAACATGATGGGTTTCGGAGATCCTGATATTCCCAAAACAACCACCCCATGCTTTCAGTTACCGCACAAATGGTCTGGTTTGGAAGGATGATATCAGGGGGGAGTACAGCATGTCCACAATTCATAGGTGGTGCTCCTGTTCCAGATCCAGGACATCCCCAGTGCATCCTGGATTGTGCTCAGATGGGCTACGGACTTTAGGGCTTTCATGGGGTTGCTTCCCCCAGCATGATGTCAAAAGGAGGGAACAGGGGTTAGGGTCCTTGTAAAGTAGGAAATCTCTCTATATTCAGGGGAGAGGAAGAAACCAGAACCTTCCCAAACTCTGGAGGCCACTCCAAGGTCCCCTGGGGGGGAGGTTGTAGGTGCCGGTAAAGGGGTGGTCCAGGAATCCATGGCCTTCGAACCCGGTGTCGTTGAGGCCGTGGGAGAAACAACCCCTGGTAGACCAGTCAGAGATTGGAGGCCCCAGCTGCCGTGATAGAATGAAGCAGGCCAGGCTGGTGGCAGTTCAAGAGCCAAGGTCCCCCTTTCTTGTGACATAACCTAGCAATATGCCACAAATGAGCCCCTAGCCCTTACAACAACTTGTTTACATTTGTTTTACACCACCAAAGTTCGGGTTCTCATTGACTTCTATAGAATTGGGGTCTGGGTTGGGGTCTTGAGTTCAAGTTTGTGTCACATACCAAACTTTTAACTAACATTTGTCTGAGCCAAGGAAACTCAAACACCTACGGGTCAGCTCATCCCTGGAATAAGGGGGTTGCTTATGCATTAAGGAACTTTTTACTTGGATGAGGATGTCTTTAATACTTTGAGGAAGTGTTTAAAAGGATGAGGGTGTCTCTAAAAAATTGAGAAGGCATTCACTTGGATGAGGGTGTTTCTAATGGATTGAAGAGGCATTTACTTGAATAAAGGGGCCTCTGAGGGAGCTTTTACTTGGATGAGGGTGTCTCTAATAGGTTGATAAGGTATGAAATTGGATGAGGCTGTTTTAATAGATAATGTAAGCATTCACTTAAATTAGGGGGTCCTTAATAGTTTGAAGAGGTGTCTACTTGGATCAGGGTGTCTCACAAATTGAGAAGGTATTCAGTTGGATGAGAGTGTCTCTAATAAATTGAGGAGGCATTCACTTGAATGAGGGGGGTCTGTTATGCATTAAGGAAGCTTTTACTTTAATGAGGGTGTCTCTAATAGATTAAGGGAGGTATTCACCTAGATGAGAGTGTCTCTAATATATTGAAGAGGCAGTCACTTGGATGAGGGTGTCCATAACAGATTGAAGAGGTTTTCATTTGGATGAGGATGTCTTTAATAGATTGAGGATGCATTCACTTGAATAAGGATGTTCCTAATGCATTGAGGAAACTTTTACTTGACATCCTCCCCCATGTACCCAGTACCAGACATGGTCCAATATCCTTGGAGATTTTTGAGGCCTAATCAACCAGAAGCAATGATACTGGTTGTTGATGGTTTGATTAACTGGTAGAAATACCACCCTCAAACATTCCTAACTCTAACTAATCAACTTTTTCCTCCAGCCTTTAACAAGCTCATCTTGAAGAATTACCTGCAACGCTAACCTACTCTTCTAACCAGCAAGTTTTTCCTCCACTAACCTTTTTTCCACTAACCTTCATTCCCCTTTACACCGCACCTAATACTTACCTATTTCCTTGAGTACTCATAGGATTAGGAAAAGTAAACAGCCACTTCTAATTATCCAAAGGACAGGTTCGCCTTACTCAGGTGCGCCTAAACCCAACTTTCTATCTTTGCGCTGAAACAAACACAAATACCTCTATTCAAGTCAATGGGCAGACAGGGCAGTGCTCAGAGCCCCAAACACCAGGGGAGAATATCCCTGGACCGTGGGCTAGTGTTTTTTCTTTAACCCCCTCCCATCCTGCCTCAGCGCCAGGGGAAGGTGGCAGGGTGGGGGGTTCCTGGGGAGTGGGGAGTCTGGACTTTAAGATCATGAGCAGTATACCCAGTGCTCACCATTGACCTGTATTACAAAAATGTAAGCTGGTTTCAGTTATCTTGTTAACTGCAATCTTACATAAACCCCTCGATTCAAAGAGCAAAAGTTAATTGATTTCGTATCGAGAATCGTAAGTTTGGGTGGGTGTTTGTCATTTTTTTCTTGTTTTTTTGCCCATTTCGTATTCGCACGATCGTTCGCGCATACCCCTCGATTCAAAGAGCCAAAGTTAATTGATTTCGGATCGAGAATCGTAAGTTTGGGTGGGTGTTAGTCATTTTTTCCTGTTTTTTTGGCCATTTACGACTCGCACGAGCCTACGTTCGAATGCGTATATGCTCTTACGATCATCGCAAGTTCGTTCCTAAATTTTAGGATCAAAACGTAAAACTTAGGAACAAATCCTAAAACTTAGGATCAAAACGTAAAACTTAGGATAATTGGATGTGTTTAGGTGTGATTCAGAGAAACCTCTAAACGCGTTTTAAAAGAAAGCCACAGCCGACACCTTTTAGCAGCCGCATTGCTGTTCGTGAACAGGTTTTTTGGCTATGTGGAGGAGTCTGCGCGTCTTGTGCTCCAATGAACTGCATGTATCAGCATGGCCGAGCCCATAAATTGTATGGCAATGCATACCTGATTCATGTATGCCTTATAAAAGCATTTTAATGTGGACCTTAATTAGTCCTTTGCATGTAAACCTTTATTTTGCAATATATTTGCGTTAATTAAATAAACTTATGACCTTTGTTATTTATTTTAAAATTGATGTACTAGAATAATATTTTTAGATAGCATTTATTGGTGTAGTTGTTTACCTTTGCTTTGTTTAATTATTTAAGCACATCTTTGGTCAGATGCATCACACTTACTGAGGAGAGGAGAGCGGGATAAAGTGCAGGATGTGGGTTACTGCAGTATTTTGCCCCCAGAGCTGGGGGCACGGACAGTCACAAGGCCCTTTCTGTTTGCAGGCTGCCCGAGAATACCTGAGTCGCCATCTTGGCTGTTTCTAGACTCATAACTTGCAGAAGTTGCTGGGTGTTTTTTTATATTTGAGAGCAATCTGTATGTAGAGGGTGTGGGTAACCACACACAAAAAATTTTAGTTGTACCATTTGAAGCCAAAATATTAAAATTAAATCAACAAGTAAAAAATGCAAGTTAACTAAAAATTAAACAAAGTAAGATTTTATTATGCAAATGCATTCATTAATGGTTGGTTTCTACAAAATGAATGAAATAAAGAAAAATAAGACCAAATATTTAGAATGCACTTTAATGAGCTAAGTTTGTAGTGCGCAGCCGCAAGATCAGAAGGATTTACGTCCAGACAAAAAAGGAAAAAGGGCAAAACCAATGTTGCAACCTGAGAAATGAAACGGAAAATTCAGGATGGAAACTGACATAGGTCTGATTCCCGACCTGCCATACGAACGGACGTAAATTTTAGGATAGAAACGTATTTGCTTATAGAATCACTCGCAAGTTCATACGAACGCACGAGCGTTCGGGAAAAATAGGATGATCGTGACCCAAATCCAAGCTGTTACATGTTTCTTTGAATCAACCCAATAGACGTATATGAACATACGCATTTCGTACGAGAATCGTATATTTTGCGTTAGTTCGTGTGTTTTTCCCGTCCAAATCGTATTATTTGCGTCCGATCCTATTTTTTACGTCCTTCACATGGGCTTGCGACCAATTCAGAGAGGTGATTGCTAATTGTTTTGAAGCCCATTAAAGAGCTGCTTTACGAAATGTTTGCCGGCAGCTATTTGGCCTCGGGAGTAGGATGGAGAGGAGCGAGTTTGTGGCACATCAAGGGCTTATGCTTTTTGGCATTGAGTTGATCGAGATGTCTGAGAGCAGATTGCCCCTGCGTCGTCGCATGAACATCGATAGCATGAATGATGTTGAGCTGTTCGAGCTGACCAGGCTTAATCGCGCTTCCCTCCATAAATTATATAGTGAGCTGCGGCCATGGTTAGCCCGCACCACAATCTAAATTTTTGGAAGGCATGGCTGCCATAACTCCAAAATATATTTATTTTCCCGGATGATATGGCAGCCAGAAACGCCATTAAGCTTGGGTTTTATAATGTGGCCGACATGCCCAACGTTATTGGTGCTATTGACTGCACACATGTGGCACTCGTACCTAGGGCTGCCGACGAGTATATATATAGGTATTGAGATTGGTTATTATGTTGGCCAACGTGTAATGTAACCTGTTTTCCTTTGCGGCAGCATATTTTTTTAGCCCTCATTTGTGTAGCTGCTTTATCTAGGCTTTTCATTAGTATTTCCCAATAGAGTGCAGACATGTTTGTTTTTTTTTTTTCATTTTTACAAATATCAATTAACCTTTTTGTATGTTTTTGCCTTAAGGAATCGAAAAATGGGACACTCCCTTAATGTCCAGGCCGTGGTTGGTCCGGACATGCGTTTTATGAGTGTCCTTGCCGGCTACCCAGGATCGTCGCACGACTCGTATATCCTCAGGCGATCTGGGTTGTTTAGGAGATTTGAGGCAGGTGAATTTTCGGGTGCATGGCTGCTTGGTAAGTGTGTCCTATTTGTATGCTATTAAATGTGGGATTAATCTTGTATTTGTTTATATTTTTGTATTTGAATTCTTTACATAAGCCAGAAACTGCCTTTTTGTTGGGTCATATATTATGAACTTCCAACCAAAATGCTTGCCTCGCTTTGTCCTTCAGAATGTTTTCCCTTTAGTTAGGATGTCTGTAAGTTCCATGTCCCTAAATATATTGGTTGGGATTTTATACCCAAGGATCTGTGAGCTTTTGCTCCTTTTGTAGTATTGGTCTTTAAATGTCAAAGTGGACTTAAACTGCATACATTGTAGTTTTCATATAAATGTTGATAGCCCCTCAGCAGCATCCTAATTGTAACATGTCAGAAACCTAAAAATATATTTAAATTCCAACTACCCTTGGCCGTGCAGATGTTTGTTAATTAATTGGTATATTGAAGTGCCATTTTTAATTATGTACTACATTAGTGGCAATAGTTATTTTGCTAATGTGCCCTGGGTGTTTTTTTTGGCCCTTTACCTTACATCATTATGATATATGTAAAATTCTTTGTGTTTTTTGTGTTGCCTTTTTAATTTTTATTACATTTAATTGTCTGTTTAAGGTGATTCCGGGTACCCACTTCTACCCTGGCTCATGACGCCTGTGCTGCGGCCCCAGGATGCCTCTCAGGAAGCGTACAACCGTGCGCACCGCAAGACCAGGGCTGTTGTGGAGAGGGCCTTTGGGCTGTTGAAGACCCGTTTTCGTTGCTTGGACCATACTGGGGGCGCCCTGCAATATGATCCAAAAAAAGTGATCGACATAATCATGGCATGTGCTGTTTTGCACAATTTTGCGATACTTGAACGTGTCCCACGTTATGTGGATAGCCTGCCCTCTACAGCCCTAGAGGATGATGGAGAGAATTTTGTTGGGCCACCCAGTGAGTCTGCCCAATCAGTTAGAGCAAACTTGATATTGCAGCATTTTTGTTAATTTTATTTCGTGTATCAACATTCTGTGTGTCTGTGTTAGCCTTTTTGTTAAATATGTTGTTTTGCCATAATGTGGCATTACCTCAAAGTAAAACATTTTTACCTTAATTGTTGCCTAATGTATTTCATGTAGTTTCCTTAGCTTGATATTTGCATTGTTACACCTCTTAAAACCAAAATTATCTGGTTTAGCCCAAGCTGTTTAAAATGTGTTCCCACTAAAAACGCCACAAGTATTGTAAGTGAGAATATTTTTTTACTTAGGAAAGTTAAAATTATTGTGCTTAACAGAAAACATTCCACATACATCTGTGGTTACAAATGGATGAGATAACAAAAAAAAACATCGAGCACATCTACACCTGGAAGTGAGTGGCACAACCAAACAAGGACACCCAGTCCAAAGGCCAGCCTAGTCCAGTCATTAATATTGCCTGTGCCCAGGGATATTTGGGCATGGCCATAATGTCACACAAACATGTCTGCAAACAGGAGGAGCACCAACCAAATACATATTTAAAGCCATAAGTGGCCAGATACCCTCCACATAGACCTATGGCATTGGCTAGTGGCCTTAAGCATTACTCTAAGGAGCTATATGGGAGCAAATACCAAACACAACCTGCATGAGCAACACAAAATGGATTGTTTGAAACCTCAAAGGACAAGTAAATACAGTGGGGGTTAAGAGAAAAGATGTCCCACACACCCATGGCTTAATAGGGTGGCTGCCCATAATACCCAGGTGGAGGTCCAGGTGGAGGTCCATGTGAATGGGACCTAGCCTGGGCCATGGCAGCATTGTGAATTTGAAACTGCTCCACAATGTTTCTCTGCATATTGGTCATCTCAGCCATGGCTGACTGGATGCCATTACTTGCAGTTACCACGTTGCTGTTGAGGGTACGCAACTCCGCGAGGATGCCCTGTAAACTGGTATTGATGGTGACCATGTCGGCATGCCTTTCCTCACGCTCTGTAACGAGCTGTGCCTCATAAGAGTCCCTTTCTTGGGTCCATAATTGAAGCAGGGCACTCTGCCTCCCCTGGGAAATTGTGGGGCGGCGTAATGGAGTCCGCCGCACAATTACCCTGGCTCTTGGGCGTGCCCTGCCGCGTGGTGTCGTCCCCTCAACAGCAACAGGCCTGCTTTGCAAATCCTCAGCAGCAGAGTGAACACTGGGGACTGTTGTGTCAGTCTCCCCATGTGCATGCACAATGGATGGAGATTCACTCTGCTGCTGAGGATTGGCCAGAGAAACATTATGGAGCAGTTCCAAATTGGGACCCAGGGGGAGGTCATCCGACGTGCCCTGCATGGAGACATCAGCTTCCTCCAATTCCTGGATCTCTTCCATGAGTGTGCGGGTCTGTAGGGACATATAAAAAAAAAAGTGTAAGTTGGCGTCCAAATTTGGGATTCCCACAGTTTAACACATTCTTAAGCACTTGGTAGTATTTATGGTACTACATTAACTTACCGGAAACCTCGGATCTGGGCTCCTATGCTGTACGGACCTGGTAGGCATAACCAAACTGGGGGGTGAGTTTACCCTTGCTGAGGGATCATGCTGGGCTGAAGAAGAGAAAAACAAACAAGGTAAACACACACATAAACATTTTTTTTTTTAGGTAATCAAATAAACCACTATTTGTAATATTAAGCAACTCTACAGCAATGGGGACATTTGTTAAAAGACACGCAATTTTAGATAGGTGCAATGCCTCGAGAAAACTGCTAACTGACCTCAGTTCTAAGTCAGGAAGTGTACCCAGTCAGCATACAACTTGCCACGCAATTTTTTGGATTAAGACTACCATTCGCTCGGTCCGGGGTCCATTTAAAGGTATGTGGTGAGAGGTGAATGTCTGGCCATGGGGCTGACGGAGGGGGTGTCTAGTTAGAAATAAACACACTGGTGGAGGGGCTTGAGATTTCAAAGTGCAAACTAATAAAGGCTGCTTGCCCTTGCTGGGCTGGATGGGGCAGAGCTGAGGGGACAGGGATTGGATGGCTAAAGGGGGGAGTTCACGAATTGATGGTGATGGGATGGATGGAGCAAATCTGTTACAAATGTATGGGGCTTATGTGGGGCTTATGTGGGGGGGGGGACATGGGGGGACTGTGGCAGATGGGGCAGAGCTGGGGCAGCGGGACACAATTGCAGCAAGAGAAACATGTACCAAGTTACTGTGTACCTTGCAATGCCACTTCCTGTGCAGTACTTCATATTGCAATGCTATGTTTCAGGGAGCCATGACATTGGGCAGGAGAACAACCACTACATCGCCGATCAAGGGGGCAGCTCTGAGCACGTCAACACAGAAGTAACTGAGTGCAGGGCTGTCTGGGCAGGGGTCCTGGAATCTGGTGCCAAGGTCCGCATTGGGACCCCGGCCCGCCAGTTGAGTGTCGCTGCTCTAGGTCAGATATGTTTGGGGGTGGGTAATTAAATTGTTAACTCAAACACAACTCACACAACAAATAGCCAACCCATCCATAATGATGTGTGTTTTGTGATTGATTCCAAATATATCACTTTTCATGAAAAACTTCATTACTTGACCAATAAAATTGGAACTTGGATCTTTGCCATAATGGATGTGGTCCTAAATGTGTGATTCACAGGGACCAAAAGAGGACACAAACAGGCACAGTAGTGCGAGGCCAAGCAAGGCAAACCATAGGGCCATCCCGTCATCTTGTTACTAGTGAACTTTAGATTATTTAGCAAACAGGCAAACATGCAGATTTAAGAGTACTCACCGTGGGTACGGGTCGGTGAGTCTGTGTCCCTTAGACCAGCATGTCCACCGACCGCGACCGGATGGAGAAGTCCCAGCACAATCTCCTCAGCAGGGGTAAACTCCAGTTTGGTAGGAAATCCACCTCCAGTTTTCATGCTGAAAAGAGAAAATCGTTGGGTACTCAGAAAATGTGCATACAGTACATCCTAATCGTTATATTTGTAGACATCATTTATTTACCTGTAATTATGCCTTTTAATTTCTTTTTGCCGTACAGCATATTTCAGATCCGAGATTTTCTTCTGAATTTGGGACACATCTTTCCTCTCTTCCCCCGCTGCATTTACTTGTCGTAGGATGGTTTCAAACAATTCCATCTTGCGCTGCTTTGTGGTGTGTTTGGATTTGCTCCCATAGAGCTCGTCATAGTATAATGTAAGGCCACTAGCCAATGCCATATTTTGGTCATGGGAGAATCTCCCACTCAACTGGCCGCGGCGCAATGTGCGGCCAGATGGTTGGCTTGGCTGCTCCTCCATGTGTGCAGACACATGTGGTGACATTATGGCCTGGGGCTGGGTAGGGGAATGGCCGGATTGTTGGCTTCCCAATGACTGGACTGGACTGGCCAAGGGACTGGGTGTTCTTGCGTGGCTGGCCACCGAACTTCCAGGTGTAGATGTGGTCATGGTGGACATTCTGGGCCCTCTTGGGGGGCTATGTTCCCGGCTGGTGCCAGGTCGGGGGCTCTGTTCCCGGCTGGTGGCAGGTCGTGGGCTTCTGGCCCTGCTGCGGGGCCTGTAAGGGCTTCTGGCCCTGCTGCGGGGCCTGTATGGGCTTCTGGCCCTGGATGGGGTTCTGGCCCTGGATGGGGTTCGGGCCCTTGATGTTCTTCTGGCCCTGGATGGGGTTCGGGCCCTGTATGGTCTTCTGGCCCTGGATGGGGTTCGGGCCCTGGCTGGGCTTCTGGCCCTGGATGGGGTTCGGGCCCTGGCTGGGCTTCTGGCCCTGGATGGGGTTCGGGCCCTGGCTGGGCTTCTGGCCCTGGATGGGGTTCGGGCCCTGGCTGGGCTTCTGGCCCTGGATGGGGTTCGGGCCCTGGCTGGGCTTCTGGCCCTGGATGGGGTTCGGGCCCTTGATGGTCTTCTGGCCCTGGATGGGGTTCGGGCCCTGTATGGGCTTCTGGCCCTGGATGGTGTTCGGGCCCTGGCTGGGCTTCTGGCCCTGGATGGGGTTCGGGCCCTTGATGGTCTTCTGGCCCTGGATGGGGTTTGGGCCCTGTATGGGCTTCTGGCCCTGGATGGTGTTCGGGCCCTGGCTGGGCTTCTGGCCCTGGATGGGGTTCGGGCCCTGTATGGTCTTCTGGCCCTGGATGGTGTTCGGGCCCTGGATGGGCTTCTGGCCCTGGATGGGCTTCGGGCCCTGGCTGGGCTTCTGGCCCTGGATGGGGTTCGGGCCCTGGATGGGGTTCGGGCCCTGCTGCGGGGCCTGGGTTGCCGAACTGCCCTTCTTGAACCCATGGGCGGTGTGGGCTCCCTTGGGCGGCCTCTTCTGGGGGCAGAGGTGGTGGGTGCTGCTGTTGCCTGCTTTTTGGCTGCAGGGGCACGTGGCTTGGGGCCCCTTTTTTGGGTTCCAGAGGGTCCAGTGTCCCTTGGTGGGGCAGAGGTAGTAGTCTGGGATCGCAGCTTTTTCCTACCTTGCTGGGACCTGGTGGTTGGGCCCTCCGACGTCTGGCTTTGCTGGGGTCGTTTGGAGCTTGCCTTTTTAGGTGCCATCTTCCACAAATGCTCAAAGAGAATGAGCTTTGGGTGCAGGGACCTTTAAATAATGAGCCCAGCGTGTGACGCCTATGCGCACGACTACGCGCTCGTACGGACGTACGTTCGAGCGGAACCAGGAAACCGCTGGGGTTTCACTTATCTGCTGCCTTGAAGAAGCATAAAGATGGCGCCCACTATCTTCACCCGTCAACAGGAAGAGATCCTCATGCTGGTAAGTGGCTGCCTCTGCATTTTAATGTAATAGTCAATGATGGCCTAAATGTAAATGATGCGTTTGGAACTAGTTTGGGGTCTCTTAATGTTTAATAACTGGCTCCTCACACTTCATCCTCAAGGGCCGAGCCTGGCCACGTTTTCACCTGTCTATGCTGATGTCCTAATTAGGGAAATTGCTCAGGCTTAGCAACAGTTAATTAACCTGTGGAGTAGCGGGGCTACCTGTCAAACCTGGCGTGTCTCGGACCTTGATGCGGATGTTTGAGGAACACTGTTTTCCTAAGCCATAAAAACACAACGGGAAGCCACACACGTGTTCCAAAAGCCTAAGCATAAGCCTACATCTTGGATGTTTAAACCATCCTAACATGCCATAGATGCAGGTGGCCTGATTCTTGATGTTGGCTATTATCTGTATGTACATGGTGTGTGATACATATAACATAAGACCAGACTCTCATTCACAGTCAACGTCCTCTTTAAGGCACTCCCCAAAAATGGCTGCCACTCTAAATGTGTGTGTTAATGACATGAAATTCTCAACTTGTGATGCAACACATATGGGTCTGTGTGTAAAAGTAAAAGCTCTGTGTCCATTATGTTTTTCAGATCATGCTTTAGCGCCGGTATGACTTCGCGCCCAATGTGTGCGAGAAAAGGGACATCGCCCGGGAGATCATCGCGGAGATACACCGTGTGACTAGCACCACCTTCACTCACACCCAGATAATGCAGCATTGGTCGGACCTGAAACGTCTGCACATGCCCCGGGTGCGGAGGTTTTTTGGAATCCATTTCCCAAGTAAGTACAAAGCAATTGCATGGTATATGTTCCAAATGTATAAGTTATGCCTTTATTTATAATGACTTTTCTTTGGTAGTGTTGGAAATGGATTTCAGAATTCGCCGCACCCGGAGGCGCACAGGCCGACCAGTGCTGCATGATTCTGCATCTGTGAGTGAAGGTGGTGGATCTCCCGGGCGACGGACCTACCCCTCCTCTGTGGCCTCCTCAGACCAGCCCCTGGACCTTACCACAGAGGAGGGGCCCAACCGCGTGGGCGTGGAGTCATACCTGGCCAGGCATGGGGAAGGCTCTGGTATGTCACTCTTCATGTATAGGCACAAAGATATACATGGCAGGCCAAAAACTAAGTTATCCTTTATTATGTATTTGTAGAAGCTTCTGGTGCGGGTGAAATAGTGGAGGAGGAGGCAGCAGAGATGCTGGAAGTCGATCCTGACGAAGGTGAGTGATGTCAGCCAGCCTGGGAGCCAGATATGTTGGGAATAGTGACTCTATACAAGTACTAACCAAATGTCACATGTTTCTCCAGGGACTTCTTCACAGCATAGCCAGGACCAAGGGCAGCCTGTTGGCCCCAACCAGCCATCTGTCGGCCACCAACTCCGTAAGTCTCCATGCCATTATTCATATTAATGTTTGGTTAGCTAATAACACACACATAACTAAAGGCGTAGCCAATGTGTAGTTCACACTTTCATGTGGGCACTTCGTTAGCTTAAAGAGGACCCTAACTTGTATTAAGAACATAAGAATTAGCCAACACACTGTACCTACAGATTAGAAACATGGAAAAACACCCTTCAGCCATCTAATGCATGTTATTAGACTGAACAAAACCAATATTGCGGAATATGGAATGCGCAATATTTACAGGCAGCATGGGATACAGATTGAAAAAAGTAAGGTGCTGCCATGCATTGTGGGAGTGATGACCTTTCCCTCAACCCAGCTATGCTCTGGATTCCCAACGCACCACTGTAACCTACTCCCCTGTACTTTATCCAACTCTCCACTCCTCATTAAGTGTTATGCTTCAGAGTCCAGATGGCGGCGCTGTAATCAAAAAACATCCCAAATTTACTTTGATCTGGTGCAGAATCATTTGGGAATAGTTATTGGTTTTCATTAAATAATGTTGAAGGTCCGCTTTAAGGAGTTTCAATACTTACCTGTGGGAAATGCATTAACTTTATCCCTTGGAAGAATGACATATGTCATGCATTTACATGTATTTGATTAACCCCAAATCTATTTCCAGCATACAAACCGGTCTGGGACTCCTATTTATGTTTATTTCTCTATTGGTTACAGGGATGATCCCAAAAACATTGGCTGGGAAAAAAAAAAGAATAAAGGAGTTGGTGGCCGAGCTGCTGGCCATACAGGCGACGTTGGGGCCAACAGATGAAGAAGAGGAGGAGGATTAGTGCCCTTGGTCCTGGCTACTTTTGTTAAATGTTTTTAAAATTTTAGAATCTTTTATACATTTTTCGTTTTTTTGTTTTAAAAAAACAAAAAAACATTTTATCTCTGTTTTAAAAAAAAAAAAAAAAAAAATGTAATATGTTTGGAAAACCAAAAAAAAAAGGTTTAATGTGTTTGTAAACCAAAAATTATAAAAAATAAAAGATGTTTTAAACAAAACACAAAAAATCTAAAAATATGTTTAAACGAAAAAAATAAACAAATTTCCAAATAATTTAAATAAATTATATTTTAAGACTTCCTAAATGTGTCTTTTCTAATATGCGCACCAAAAAACAATTACACAAACAAGAAAAAACACGCTTAGAAACATATAGACATATGTACATTATGTGGTTTGTGTAAGTTTTAGGGTCGTCAACATGAAGTTGGATGCAAGCGCTAAGGGGTTTAGGTAAGTTTTATGGACCGAGAAATGAAGTTGGATGCAAGCGCTAAGGGGTTTAGGTAAGTTTTATGGACCGAGAAATGAAGTTGGATGCAAGCGCTAAGGGGTTTAGGTAAGTTTTATGGACCAAGAAATGAAGTTGGATGCAAGCGCTAAGGGGTTTAGGTAAGTTTTATGGTCCGAGAAATGAAGTTGGATGCAAGCGCTAAGGGGTTTAGGTAAGTTTTAGGGACCGAGAAATGAAGTTGGATGCAAGCGCTAAGGGGTTTAGGTAAGTTTTAGGGACCGAGAAATGAAGTTGGATGCAAGCGCTAAGGGGTTTAGGTAAGTTTTAGGGACAGAGAAATGAAGTTGGATGCAAGCGCTAAGGGGTTTAGGTAAGTTTTAGGGACCGAGAAATGAAGTTGGATGCAAGCGCTAAGGGGTTTAGGTAAGTTTTAGGGACCGAGAAATGAAGTTGGATGCAGGCGCTACGGGGTTTAGGTAAGTTTTATGGACCGAGAAATGAAGTTGGATGCAGGCGCTAAGGGGTTTAGGTAAGTTTTATGGACCGAGAAATGAAGTTGGATGCAAGCGCTAAGGGGTTTAGGTAAGTTTTATGGACCGAGAAATGAAGTTGGATGCAGGCGCTAAGAGGTTTAGGTAAGTTTCTGGTTGAGGGTGCGCATGCGCAAGATCTTATAAACATACGAACGCACGAATCTAAGAGGCCAAAAACCAATGAAAACCAGAGGCAAACGCAAGTAATTGGAAGAGGTTGACGATGGAAGCAGCCGAAAAAACAGGCTGCTGCCGCAACAGGTGAGCACATGAACGTGATTTTTACGATTGCCAACTGACTGAGGCAAGTTCGGGAGATAACATACGAACGGACGTATATTTTAGGATAGAAACGGATTTGCTTATAGAATCACTCGCAAGTTCATACGAACGCACGAGCGGACGTGAAAAATAGGATGATCGTGACCCAAATCCAAGCTGTTACATGTTTCTTTGAATCAAGCCAAAAATCTATCTCCAGAATATTCAGCCACAATTGTATTTGGAAGTCTTGCCAGATACAATATATTTCTAACCAAGCAGTACATTAGCTTATGTCTGGATAAAGGTTTTTCTCTATTGTGCCTCCGATGTTACAGCAATTCAGCTGCCTGCAAGGTGAAAGGAGATGAGAGAGTGTGAGCCATGATAAATATCAATAGTAATCTTACATAATATTACTTTAGGGATTACTTGCTGCTCTTTAGAGCGTCTCATCACTGAGGTTCTATCATGTTTATCCTTCATAGAGGTAGGGAAATGGCCCAATATCAAACGTCTTGTATGTGATTTGGAGCTGAAGTGGTCAATCTTTAGAGTGGAAAAGTCAAGGTTCTGTGAATGAGGAAGTGGAAGAAATGAGGTTTGAATGCTGCTCAAGTGAGGTGGAGAAACTTCATGCTTTTGTAAATGACCCCAAGATATTGCAGGACCATGCTGTAGATTGTGAGTGACCTAATGGGAGTCTCAAAATGAAATCTTGAGGACCTCCCATTAAAGGGCATAGACCACATTTTAATATTAAACGGGAGGTTACCCTGTGGCCAGCCAATTCTCATCTTAAGGGGCAGGTTCCCCTGGGGCCAACGCATAAGCACTTTAAACGTGAGGTTCCCCTGTGGCCAGTACATTCTCATCTTAAACAAGAGCTTTCTCTGTGGTCAGCCCATTTTCACCTTAAACGGGAGGTTTTCCTGTGGCCCGTACATTCTCATCTTCAATAAAAGGTTCTCCTGTGACCAGCACATTCTTATCCTAAATGGGAGATTCCCCTGTGACCAGCCTATCCTAATCCTAAATGGGGGTTTCACCTGTGCCCAGCCCATTCTCACCTTAAATGGGAGGTCTCCCTGTGGCCAGAACTTTCTCATCTTATTTACTTTAGGGTCAATGTGAGGTGATATGTGATTTCTTTCATGCAATGGGTGTTTACCTGACTGTGGATTTCCTGGCTGGCCTGGAGACAGGAAAGACTTATGTTTCTTATGGTTACAATGCCTTTTATAGCATTTATTTTAGCAGCATTTTTTTCAGCTGTTCCGGGAACACGGCAGGAACATGGATGTCCTAAGGAGAAAGGTGCATGTTTGTTCAGCTGCCATCTTGTTGAGGTCTATGGAGTGAGGGCAGCATGTTTGTACAGCTGCCATGAATCTCCACGATATCGCTCTGTCATATGAAATCCCCCCCCCCCCACCTCCGGCTGCCTGACTCCAAGCCGGGTCTCAGGTTGGCGGGTGTTATCACTCAGTCACAGTGATATCACAAGGCAGATAAAAATAACCGCCTTGATCCGTTCCTCGGCATCCTTGTGCCACATGGGACCCAATCTATTCTATTATGTATGATTGTTGCTTGAAGAACTTGCCTGAGAACAGCGTCGTTTCTAGGAGTTTGTGCACCAACTTCTTCAGTCATACCAGAACCCTGTCTGTTACATTATATACATATTAGGAATTCAGGGAAGCAAAGTAACAAACAGAGGACAACAGGATTAACCCAAGCATGGTGTTTGGGATGAATAAGCCCCTGGAGGGGCCCATGTATTGGGGAAGGAAAAAAAAGAGAGGGGGCTAGGACTTGTGGGCCTGGGGAAGGGCTTTTCAACATTGAGCCCTAGAAAAAGGGGGATCTGAGGAAGGAGGCGAAGGAAGGGTGTACATTTAATACATGTCCTGTAGACATACTTCAGTCAAAATAAAAAACCCTATACTTACCCTATACTTACCTTTCATCCAGCAGGCTATCACTGCTGGTCCGGTGCATACATACTTACCAGATCGCCCGATCCGAGTCCTGCGCTGGGCACCACTCCCTCTTCCTCCACCAGAATAGACTCAGAGACACCACTGTGCAGAGGGGACTACATGTGTATACACCAGACAAGCAGCGATAGCCTGTGCGGGATGAAAGACCCAAATATAATTCACATGATTGCTTCTAGACTCTGATGTGCCCAATTGCCAAAGCATTGGAATCTTACGCAATCAGGTGGATGCAGGAGCAATTGGGCATATGTCAGTTAGGTGCAATGTGGCGCATAAAGTGTTAAGCACAGTCAGACACAATGAGAGGGTGCAATTGGGTACATAATAAGTCTGGCTGCTGACCTGCTATGCTCCATCATGCACCAGCCTATTGTTCGAAGACGCCGAGCGCCTCCCTTGTGTGTCTGACTGCACCTAAACCTTTATTCTGCATATTGCACACGTTTGTGATGCAACCAATTGCCCTTGATTCTGCATACTTTCCAGCTTTTCAGGGTGGGAAAGGGGGACAATTGTTAAATAAAGCCAAACCCCCTCAACAGGGTTAGATTATGAGGGGGCCCAAGGGGCATCCGCCACTTGCCCTGCAAAAGGGGGCCTCCACCAACCTTTGGGTTATGGTCTGGTCCAGGAGGCTTTTCAGTATTCGGTCTGACGGACCCTGGGGCCAGGAACAAAGCTATCGGTGGCAGTGGGGGCCCCCCTTGTCTGGACAAGCTTTTTTTTGTTTTTGCAAACCTGCAGCCGAAGCCACCACAGGCAGGAGGGAGAGTCTAGAGCAGCTAAGCCAGCAACTGATGGGTGCGTGCAGAGCTGTCAATCAGCGGCCGCTCACTGCACATAAGCTGACAAGCACAGCCGCTGGCAGCTCAATGCAGGGAACTGCTGGACCAGCTGGGTGACTACCCTGCCCCCCACTCAGAATGGCAAAGCAGCAGTTCCCGAGCAACACACACCCGCACAATGGTGGCACAAGGGACTCGATCAGATGTTCCAGTAAGTAAGCGGGTCCCGGACAACCACCAATCAGCTACTTGGCTGCACTATTATTTTCAATGTAAAAAAAAACTGTATCAGGGGCCTCCACAACACTTAATCCGGCCCTTGCCCCTCATTGATCTCATAGGAGATGGTTGGAATAGTCACAACAATATAAACACTTTGAATAGGCAACTGAATCATTTATTGATGCAGATCTGCATGGTATGCCTCAAAGAGGGACAAAAGAAAACAATGAGGGACAGGGGTACATGGACTCAAAAGAGGGATAGTTCTTTCAAATGAGGGACACTTGGGAGGTATGGATTCTCTTGTGCTAGATTGCACCCAATTCTGCAATTCTGAATGATTGTATCTGATTCTTATGTGCCTGCACATGAATACAGTATTCCAGAAAGTGCCTGAGCCTGAGATTCTGCATTGCACCATGCATTGAAATGCATGTGCAAGAAACTGTCTGTGCCCCACCGTCACCAGTCCTGACCCTGCTCTTGCCAACCAGGCCCCCACTGCTCCTATTCAATTTAATGCTGTTTGGGGATCAATCAGTGGACCAGTCTGAGCACAGACATTCAAGCAGCCTATTTTTTAGATTGTTTTCAGTGCCAGGTTAATAAAGCCATGGTTTACTGCAGCCATACTCAACTGGCGGACCGGGGTTGTTTCTCTGTCTCTTTGCCCCATCCATCCCTGCCCCCTCAGCTCTGCCCTATCCAGCCCATTCTCTCTGCTCCATCCATTCCTGTCCTCCCAGTTTTGTCCATCCAATCCCTGGCCTCCCTGTTTTTCTGCAGTGCCCAATGGGATTCCCCGGGGGGTGCCCTTCCAGTGTGCTGATAATCTATCCACCCCCCCCCCCCCCCCATGACAGCCCCCTGCACGGACCTTCACCTCTCCCTACATGTCTGTAAATGGACCTTTACAAGAAGTGGTTGAGTAGCCATGGTCTACTGTATACAATGGATCATTGGTGCTGCTGTTTCTGAATGAAGTCAGTCCCCAGGTATTAGCTTAGTAAGGTGTCAGGTAACATAAATGCCTGTGTGCTTTGTGGAGGGCCCTGGGACTCGGTCCATTCAAATGTCATCACATCCCTGGTCCCTCTAACACAGCATGTGAAGGGCCCCATGCCCGGCTGTCCAGTTCAGTAGTGGGTCAGAGGGATAAAGTTTCTCTGTGGTCGGGTGAAGATTATTGCTTTATCTCTGGGATTATAATGTATCATGATGCAAAACCTGAAACACTCGCAGGAATGCCGAATGACACCACCAGTATAGCGGTCACCGCTATTGGGTTTATGACCTAGATGGGAAAATGGGTGGACATTTTCTCCTTGCAAACCTTTAAAGTGGACTACGAGAGAATTGTATTTCTTATTATTTAGCATGCAATAGTAACCGCTTGTCCCATTCAACTGCGTCCTATGGAAGGTTAAACCGGACCTTCAGCATCATATAATAAAATATGCAACCTTTAAAAAATTATTCCCCAGCAACTAAAATTAATATATTTTCAGTTTTTTTGTCCCTTACTTTTTATTCTTTCCCCCACTGGGCTGCAACTCTGTTCAGGACTCTAGGATAGGGGCACCGCCATCTTGCCTTAGAAGCATCACACATACTAAGGAGATGAAAGCAGGATAAAGTACAGGGGGGGCGGGTTATAGCTGTGCTTTGCACAGACAGAGCAGAGTTTGGGTCAGAATAAGGACAGCAATACCACAATGCAGACCGGCACAGCCAGAAGACACTTCCTGTTTGCAGCCAGCCTGAGACTCCATGGACCGCCATCTTGGATGTTTAAAGGCGCATAAAATGCAATCGATGTAGGTAGGATGATTTTTAATATGGGCAATCTGTATGTAAGGGGCAGGGGAAACATATAAGATAGGCTCTAATTCAGGGTGAAGGTCCAGTTTAAATAAAAAGAAAATCAACTCCCTGCATTGTCCTGATAATGAATTTTCAATAGGCTCTAATTTTACAGCATGAGATTGTGAGGAGCTAATTTGGACAATGGTATCCTGACAGAAACCAGTGGCATACCTGGGGAAAATGAAAATCACTATAACAGGAATACCAAGCTGCAAACCGTAATGTGCCTGGCATGGGGGGAATAAAATAGATTGAGTTGTTTTTGGGGGTTTGGTCTGCGTTAAGTCCTTCCATAAGTACCTGACTAATTCTGTTGACTGGAAAATGCTGTCGACCTCCTGTCATATCACCGCTATTATGGTTCAACCACTGATCTTCTTCTGGGTGCATAGAGATAGAGACTTTGTAAGCACAGCAGGAGGGCTGGTGAAATGAATGAGATTGGATGAAGTGTCATAATATCACCGGCCCCACACATTTTTTTTCTTTTAAAAGGGGATTTATAGGGAGCAGGAAAGGAAAGGGGTAAATGGGGTCCAGGTGGGTTGCCTCCTCTAGGTCTTGGAATGAAGAAGGGTTGGAGATGCCTGTCTTGTAAAAAAGGAGATTCAACTACTTAAGGAAACTGATTCCTACCTAGGGGCATCCCCAAAAATGGCTGCCCTTGTGGTCTGATGCTCTGGGGTCCTAATTGTGTCCGGCTGGACGCTGTGTTCCTGGCTGGGAGGGCCGGGATTCTCTGGCCCTTCCTAGTTTTCCCCTCTGTGATTCATTCGCTACGGTGGGCAGCCCCCTTCCCTCTTTGCCGCTGTCCTCCATTGTGACTGGTGGGAGAGAGGAGGTGGGAGGAGCTACTATTAAAAAGAGACAAGTATCAAACCTTTTCAATGCCCTGTCGGCTTAGCCCTAGTTCGCTCCTGGCGGACATCTGCATGGTTCCCAAACCAGATAAAGACAGCCTACTCATCCCAAACTATAGGCCAATATCCCTGATAAACATTGACGTAAAGCTACTGGCCAAGGTCCTGGCGGCCAGACTCAACACGTTCATGGCTGACCTCATACATGGGGACCAGGTGGGATTTGTTCCAACTCGACAAGCCGGGGACGTTAGGAGGGTCGCACATATGGTCCACCACGCCCACTCTAGGGGGATCCCGGCTTTTCTTCTCTCACTAGATATACAGAAAGCATTCGACTCCTTATCCTGGGGGGCTTTGGACAGCGGTTCCTTGAGTGGGTAGGAGCCCTCTACAATGGTTGTGCAGGTGACGGTGCGTGTCGTGGGGTCCGGGAGATCCCGCAGCGCACACTGTCCCAAAAAATGGAACTGAGCGAACCATAGGTCAAGTTGGTCATACCAAAAATGTTGAGCGTCCCTTACTTTGCCATTTTTTTTCTTTTCTCCATATACATTGTGGATTGCTAAAACATAAGTATGATCAGTGTACAATCTTATGTGACATAGATTGCTAGCTTCTTTTCTCTGCCTCCCCTGCGTGGGATGGCGATACAGTGCATACGTTTTGCAAATCTGTATTGTTGAAAACTCAATAAAAAATATTGAAACAAAAAAAAAAGAGACAAGTGGGTAGAACTGCCCTATATTTGGTAGGAAGGAAGGTGGAGTAAGTCTTTAACCAGTGAGAAGGGGGTGAGGTCACCTTAATAACGGGTGAGATTGGGAGCAGCTAGACTTTAGGCTAGAGGGAAGATGGTGGAGTTTAGCCCTTAGCGATATAAGGTGGGTATAAGGGGTATACTGGGGGGAGTTAATGCTGGGTTACTGGGTAGGTCACCCCTTAAAAGTCCAGTTTTGGGCCAGTTAGCAGGAGTGATGGTAAAAGCAGGCACAATGCAGGAGCATAGATTGCTTCAGCACCCAAGGTTTTCACCTGAAAAGAATCCTGTCAGGAGAGTGAGAACCCCTGGGGGTGCCTGAGGCGTGGATATAGTAGAAGAGAAGCCACCTAGTATCGGGATTGTGCAAACTCAAAGAGAGGTATTTGGACTCCCGTAAGGTGTGGTTTTCCCGGTTAAAAACCCTTAATCCCCAGAGAAGTTCAGAACCCGGTTGGCCGGGATGTTCCTTGGGCATTCGCTATCTGCTGTGAAACTGGAACTTAACAAAGTGATCCATAGCCCTAAGGTAGAAAAGTTCTCCCTTAGTATGTGTCGCCCTGCGTGATTCCCTGCCCTACGTTAGTAAGATAGTGGTCCCATCAGAGTGGGTTGGAGCAGGCCCCAATACCACTGTGATTTACTGTGAACAGAAAGTGAACTAGATATTAAGTGAGCTAAAGTTGGATGTTAATTTAGTGCTCTGGAACTGTGCTGAGAGCTGTTCCTTGGAAATTAAAGCTTGCTTTCGTGAATGTGATATCTATCCTTTGCCGATAAGTCAATAAAATAGAGCTGAGTGGTGTGGAAGTTTATCAGCTGACCGTGACACATTCTTTTTTGATTGCAAGTACTGTGTCCACGACATATTCCTGTGGATTACACTTTACAGCTGACCATTATTACAGCTACAATGTGCCATTAGTGTGACCTAGGTAGTCGTCTGCAGAGGGACAAACTTTGGAGCCCTGCTACTACTTCTACCCTGCACTGCAGGAACTAGAGGTGAGGCACATAGGACAGTTGTGTTTAGAGTCTCTTTAAGTTCTTCCTGATTCCTCTGCCGCGGAAGTGTCCATCACTGCTGCCAGTCCTCCTCTGGTCCTCAGCACCTTCTGAACTTCTGCCAGTCACTCTGAATTTCTACCACTATCTCTATTGCCACTGATCTGGTCCTGAGTGGAACAGCTCCGCACAAAGAAGACCCAGCTCATGGGTCTGGTGGGTGAAGTTGCCACGGGAAAGGAGGCATCAGCATTGGGCATACCCAGGCATGTACTGGCACCCCTGCACCTTGGAAGGGCCCACCTTATTCCCTCTACCCTAGTCAGCCCCTATGCAAACTGTCAGCCAGGGGCAGATTGGACATTTTGAGAGCCTTTCTTTCTGTCCTTTTATTCTTGTTTTCCCTTCTATTCTTTCTGAATTTTCTTTGTTTTGTTCTTCTTTCCTTCTATTATTTCTGTATGTTTTTCCTTTCTTTGTTCTTTTCTTCTAGTCTTTTTTTCCATCTGTTGTTTCTTTCTTGCATATGTTCATTCTGATGTTTTTCTTTCTTTTTCTACCCTCCTATTATTTTGTTACGTTTGTTCGTTTTTTTTAATGTGTGAGGAGGGCCATAATTCGGGTCAGCCTTAGGTTAAGAGTAGGTGTAGATAAAATTAGAGAGAGAAAAACGTAAAGCAGCAACACAGTAGAGGGTGGAACATGGAAAAAAGGAGGAAGTGGCGAGAATGCAAGAAAATGCAGGAATGGATAGTGTGTTAATGTGTAGAATGACACAACAGGCAGAGTTACCTCGAAGCACCGGGCTCAGGAAGTTATTGGAAAGTGTGTGAGCAGCAGATGGTGGTGTTAAGCACTAAAATAATTTGACTTTAGGTAAAAATAGTTTTATTATAGCTTGGTGACGATGGAAAATACATTACGCCATAACAACTGGGATTGTTCCACTGAAACAGGTGGCCCAAAGCTAACTATATTCTGTATTCTTGAGGTCAGACATTCCGCTACTGACAGGGTTATGCTTGGCCACAAACTGTGCCAGTAATATCTATATATTTCATTGTTCTCATTACTTCTACTAGCAATAGATGTTATAGTACATGTTCATTGCCATGTGAGTGTCATCTCCCTCTGGTCTGGTTGGGGTATACATCTATTGGTCACAGTATGAAGCCACTATGGGCTATGTGGGGATTTTGAAGGCCTAGATTAGCCTACAGATGCCCCCAGTATGATGATTGTTGGATTTAGATGGTGCTAATCCTGGAAAATTCTGCTTCTAAGATACAGCTGTCTCCCAAGAAGAAGATGTTATAAAGCAGTAGAGCCAAGGGCCGGTCTTTGAGGTGTGTAAGGAGTGCCATCGCACAGGGTGCCATAGTGTGTGAAGGGGCGTTGGACAGCTGTGCCCACCTACTCAATGTCCTACCCTGCCTTGGGTCAGAAGAGATGCCATGCTCATCTCCGTTCTGTCCTTTAAAGTGGACTAAAACGTCTGATTCCTTTTCCCTGATTCCATACAGCCTATGTAGATGGGAGCAGTGGGTAGTACATCTTATGTAGGGGGGAGCAGTGGGTAGTACATCCTATGTAGGGGGGAGCAGTAAGCAGTACAGCCTATGTAGGGGGGGAGCAGTAAGTAGTACAGCCTATGTAGGGTGGAGCAGAAAACAGTACAGCCTATGTAGGAGGGAGCAGTAAGCAGTACAGCCTATGTAGGGGGGGGGCAGTAAGTAGTACAGCCTATGTAGGGGGGAGCAGTAAGTAGTACAGCCTATGTAGGGTGGAGCAGTAAGCAGTACAGCCTATGTAGATGGGAACAGTAAGTAATACAGCCTATGTAGGAGGGAGCAGTAAGCAGTACAGCCTATGTAGGGGGGAGCAGTAAGTAGCACATCCTATGTAGGGGGGAGCAGTAAGTAGCACATCCTATGTAGGGTGGAGCAGTAAGCAGTACAGCCTGTGTAGGGTGGAGCAGTAAGTAGTACAGCCTATGTAGGGTGGAGCAGTAAGCAGTACAGCCTATGTAGGGTGGAGCAGTAAGTAGTACAGCCTATGTAGGGTGGAGCAGTAAGTAGTACAGCCTATGTAGGGTGGAGCAGTAAGTAGTACAGCCTATGTAGGGGGAGCAGTAAGTAGTACAGCCTATGTAAAGGGGAGCAGTAGGTAGTACAACCTATGTAAAGGGGAGCAGTAGGTAGTACAACCTATGTAAAGGGGAGCAGTAAGTAATAAAGCCTATGTAGGGGGAGCAGTAAGTAGTACAGCCTATGTAGGGGGAGCAGTAAGTAGTACAGCCTATGTAGAAGGGAACAGTAAGTAGTACAGCCTATGTAGAGGGGAGCAGTAGGTAGTACAACCTATGTAGGGGGGAGCAGTAAGTAATACAGCCTATGTAGGAGGGAGCAGTAAATAGTACAGCCTATGTAGGGGGGAGCAGTAAGTAATACAGCCTATGTAGGAGGGAGCAGTAAATAGTACAGCCTATGTAGGGGGGGGCAGTAAGTAATACAGCCTATGTAGGAGGGAGCAGTAAATAGTACAGCCTATGTAGGGGGGGGGCAGTAAGTAATACAGCCTATGTAGGAGGGAGCAGTAAATAGTACAGCCTATGTAGGGGGGGGGGCAGTAAGTAATACAGCCTATGTAGGAGGGAGCAGTACAGCCTATGTAGGGGGGGAGCAGTAAGTAATACAGCCTATGTAGGAGGGAGCAGTAGGTAGTACAGCCTATGTAGGGGGGGAGCAGTAAGTAATACAGCCTATGTAGGAGGGAGCAGTAAGCAGTACAGCCTATGTAGGGGGGGAGCAGTAAGTAATACAGCCTATGTAGGAGGGAGCAGTAAGTAATACAGCCTATGTAGGAGGGAGCAGTAAGTAGTACAGCCTATGTAGGAGGGAGCAGTAAGTAATACAGCCTATGTAGGAGGGAGCAGTAAGTAGTACAGCCTATGTAGGGGGGACAGTAAGTTGTACAGTCTATGTAGGGGGGAGCAGTAAGTAATACAGCCTATGTAGGAAGTAGCATTAAGCAGTACAGGCTATGTAGGGTGAAACAGTAAGTAGTACAGCTTATGTAGGGGGAACAGTAAGTAGTACAGCCTATGTAGGGTGAAACAGTAAGCAGTACAGCCTATGTAGGGGGGCAGTAAGTAGTACAGTCTATGTAGGAGGGAGCAGTAAGCAGTACAGGCTATGTAGGGTAAAACAGTAAGTAGTACAGCCTATGTAGTGAGGGGGGGCAGTAAGTAGTACAGCCTATGTAGTGAGGGGGGGCAGTAAGTAGTACAGCCTATGTAGGGAGAGCAGTAAGTAGTACAGCCTATGTAGGGGGAACAGTAAGTAGTACAGTCTATGTAGGGGGGGCAGTAAGTAGTACAGCCTATGTAGGGGGAGCAGTAAGTAGTACAGCCTATGTAGTGAGGGGGGGCAGTAAGTAGTACAGCCTATGTAGGGAGAGCAGTAAGTAGTACAGCCTATGTAGAAGTGAGCAGTAAGCAGTACAGGCTATGTAGGGTAAAACAGTAAGTAGTACAGCCTATGTAGTGAGGGGGGGCAGTAAGTAGTACAGCCTATGTAGGGAGAGCAGTAAGTAGTACAGCCTATGTAGGGGGAACAGTAAGTAGTACAGTCTATGTAGGGGGGGCAGTAAGTAGTACAGCCTATGTAGGGGGAGCAGTAAGTAGTACAGCCTATGTAGGGGGAACAGTAAGTAGTACAGTCTATGTAGGGGGGACAGTAAGTAGTACAGTCTATGTAGGGGGAACAGTAAGTAGTACAGTCTATGTAGGGGGGACAGTAAGTAGTACAGCCTATGTAGGAGAGAGCAGTAAGCAGTACAGCCTATGTAGGGGGGGGGGGGAGCAGTAAGCAGTACAGCCTATGTAGGGGGGGCAGTAAGCAGTACAGCCTATGTAGGGGGGGGAGCAGTAAGCAGTACAGCCTATGTAGGGGGGGAAGCAGTAAGCAGTACAGCCTATGTAGGGGGGGGGGGAGCAGTAAGCAGTACAGCCTATGTAGGGGGGGAGCAGTAAGCAGTACAGCCTATGTGGGGGGGGGGAGCAGTAAGCAGTACAGCCTATGTAGGGGGGAGCAGTAAGCAGTACAGCCTATGTAGGGGGGGGCAGTAAGCAGTACAGCCTATGTAGGAGGAATCAGCAAGCAGTACACCCTATGTAGGAGGGAGCAGTAAGTAGTACAGCCGATGTAGGAGGGAGCAGTAAGTAGTACAGCCTATGAAGGAGAGAGCAGTAAGTAGTACAGCCTATGTAGGAGGGAACAGTAAGTAGTACAGCCGATGTAGGAGGGAGCAGTAAGTAGTACAGCCTATGAAGGAGAGAGCAGTAAGTAGTACAGCCGATGTAGGAGGGAGCAGTAAGTAGTACAGTCTATTTAGGGGGGAGTAGTAAGTAATACAGCCTATGTTGGAGGTAGCAGTAAGCAGTACAGCTTATGTTGGAGGGAGCAGTAAGTAGTACAGCCTATGTAGGGGGGCAGTAAGTAATTCATCCTATGTTGGAGGGAGCAGAAAGCAGTACATCCTATGTAGGGGGGAGCAGTAAGCAGTACATCCTATGTAGGGGGGAGCAGTAAGTAATACAGCCTATGTAGGGGGGAGCAGTAAGCAGTACAGTCTATGTAGGGGGGGGGGGGGAGCAGTAAGTAGTACAGCCTATGTAGGGGGGGCAGTAAGCAGTACAGCCTATGTAGGGGGGGAGCAGTAAGTAATACACCTATGTAGGGTGAAACAGTAAGCAGTACAGCCTATGTAGGAGGGAGCAGTAAGTAGTACAGCCTATGTAGGAGGGAGCAGTAAGTAGTACAGCCTATGTAGGGGGGGAGCAGGGGGCAGTACAGTCTATGTAGGAGGAAGCAGTAAGTAGTACAGCCTATGTAGGGGGGGGAGCAGTAAGCAGTACAGCCTATGTAGGGGGGGGGGGGGAGCAGTAAGCAGTACAGCCTATGTAGGAGGGAGCAGTAAGTAGTACAGTCTATGTAGGAGGGAGCAGTAAGTAGTACAGCCTATGTAGGAGGGAGCAGTAAGTAGTACAGTCTATGTAGGAGGGAGCAGTAAGTAGTACAGTCTATGTAGGAGGGAGCAGTAAGTAGTACAGCCTATGTAGGGGGGGAGCAGTAAGTAGTACAGCCTATGTAGGGGGGGAGCAGTAAGTAGTACAGTCTATGTAGGAGGGAGCAGTAAGCAGTACAGCCTATGTAGGGGGGGAGCAGTAAGTAGTACAGCCTATGTAGGGGGGGAGCAGTAAGTAGTACAGTCTATGTAGGAGGGAGCAGTAAGCAGTACAGCCTATGTAGGGGGGGAGCAGTAAGCAGTACAGCCTATGTAGGGGGGGAGCAGTAAGTAGTACAGCCTATGTAGGAGGGAGCAGTAAGCAGTACAGCCTATGTAGGAGGGAGCAGTAAGTAGTACAGTCTATGTAGGGGGGGAGCAGTAAGTAGTACAGCCTATGTAGGAGGGAGCAGTAAGTAGTACAGTCTATGTAGGAGGGAGCAGTAAGTAGTACAGCCTATGTAGGGGGGGGCAGTAAGTAGTACAGTCTATGTAGGAGGGAGCAGTAAGTAGTACAGCCTATGTAGGGGGGGAGCAGTAAGCAGTACAGTCTATGTAGGAGGAAGCAGTAAGTAGTACAGCCTATGTAGGGGGGAGCAGTAAGCAGTACAGCCTATGTAGGGGGGGAGCAGTAAGTAGTACAGCCTATGTAGGGGGGGAGCAGTAAGCAGTACAGCCTATGTAGGAGGGAGCAGTAAGTAGTACAGCCTATGTAGGGGGGGAGCAGTAAGTAGTACAGCCTATGTAGGGGGGGAGCAGTAAGCAGTACAGCCTATGTAGGAGGGAGCAGTAAGTAGTACAGTCTATGTAGGAGGGAGCAGTAAGTAGTACAGCCTATGTAGGGGGGGAGCAGTAAGCAGTACAGTCTATGTAGGAGGAAGCAGTAAGTAGTACAGCCTATGTAGGGGGGAAGCAGTAAGCAGTACAGCCTATGTAGGGGGGGGGGAGCAGTAAGCAGTACAGCCTATGTAGGAGGGAGCAGTAAGTAGTACAGTCTATGTAGCGGGTGACAGTAAGTAGTACAGCCTATGAAGTAGTTAGGAGGCATATTCTGTTTGTGGTTGAATTAGCCAGCCTAATAGAAGTCTACAGGGAATATGTGTGGTCATCAGATGTTGTACCAGTCTCCCCTTTTATTGAAGTCCTTGAAGATGATAAAAGATCATAAGCTATATTCCAATGGCAGCAAGTAAACTATGTGTCCTACAAACATCTATCCCAGACATGCCTCCAAAATGAGGAGTCTGGCAATCTGGCAAGGTGAGAAGTTGGCAGCACCCACCTACAAAATAACATTCAGGGAGGAAAAAATGTTCATGGCGGCTTTGCATGGAGCTTCTTGCATTCCCCATTATGTTTGTGTGACAGGAGAGGGTTTGTGAGCCAAGAACAATCACATCAAATGAACCATGATGGAGCTCATGATGGTTCCATATTGTTGCTCTTTTCAATTATTTTACCGGCATGTTGTAGAGAATCGTTTTAAATAATTTGGTCAGGCAAGAGCGGAGAAGCCATTCATTTTACTGGCTAATAGAGACAAAGAACAGGACACTAGTGTCATTTGATTTGGACAAGGCTTTCCAAATGAGTGCTTGAAAGGATAACAGCTCACCAAGTATCATGAAAAACATCCTCTTGCCTTTCACCTATATATAGCAGCAATTTTAGTTTTCAGCCAGCTCCAGGTAAAATCTTATTTTATTGGTATAAAAAATCATTTATGGGTATAAGTTAAAAGGCTCACAGGATACAGGAAATAGTAAAGGGCTGTGCAATATATGCTACGCGTTTCAGAGCTCAAGGCTCCTTAGTCATGCATATCTTTGTTACCATGAAATCAACTTACATAGTGTGCAGTGCTAAGCCATGTCCCCTCTTTTCCCGCCCCCCCCCCAATCCCGTTGAATTACCGCAACCAGCGAGCCCAATCGCCGGCTACAAATAAGACATATATCTGTTAATAAATGTGCAACTCCCATTCCTCTGGACTCCACCATCTTCTCAAACCGATCCTTCCGGAAACCGCAGCATAGTCCCCCCAAAAAGCGCCACATCCACCAACCTCCCCAGGAATGGCAGATTAGCCAATCCAAATGGTTCCGTTTTCAATTTTCCGACCCGTCTCCCGCCGAATACCTCCAATGTCTAGTTATAATATACTTTATCACTAATATGCAAACAATACTACATAACTGTATGTCAAAGAATTTGTTAAAACCCATGTATATTCAGATATCAGTACAGAGAGATCGAGGGGGGTGATTGTGAGCACATCTCCTCCTGTATACTCATTTATACCCTAATAGATTGTAAGCTCTTATTCTGTATCCTCACTATACCCGAATAGATTGCTCTTCCCTATTTTGTATCCTCCCTTATGCCCTAATAGATTGTAAGCTCTTCCCTCTTTTGTATATTCCCTTATACCCTAATAGATTGTAAGCTCTTCTCCTTCTGTATCCTCCCTTATACCCTAATACAGTGTAAGCTCTTCTTCATTCTGTATCCTCCCTTATACCCTAATACAGTGTAAGCTCTTCTTCATTCTGTATCCTCCCTTATACCCTAATAGAGTGTAAGCTGTTCTCCTTCTGTATCCTCCCTTATACTCTAATACATTGTAAGCTCTTCTCCTTCTGTATTCTCCCTTATACCCTAATAGATTGTAAGCTCCTTTTTCTTCTGTATCTTCCCTTATACCCTAATAGATTGTAAGCTCTTCCTCCTTCTGTATCCTCCCTTATACCCTAATAGATTGTAAGCTCTTCCTTCTTCTGTATCCTCCCTTATACCCTAATAGATTGTAAACTTCTCCTTTTGTATTCTCCCTTATACCCTAATAGAGTGTAAGCTCTTCTTTCTTCTGTATCCTCCCTTATACCGTGATAGATTTTAAGCTCTTACTTCTGTATCCTCCCTTATACCCTAATAGATTGTGAGCTCTTCTACCTTCTGTATCTTCCCTTATATCCTAATAGATTGTAAGCTCTTCTCCCTTGTGCATCCTCCCTTATTCCCGAATAGATTGTAAGCTCTTCCACCTTCTGTATCCTCCCTTATACCCCAATAGATTGTAAGCTCTTCCCGCTTGTGCATACTCCCTTATACCCTAATAGATTGTAAGCTCTTTCTCCTTCTGTATCCTCCCTTATTCCCTAATAGATCGTAAGCTCTTCCACCTTGTGCATCCTCCCTTATACCCTAATAGATTGTAAGCTCTTTCTCCTTCTGTATCCTCCCTTATACCCTAATAGATTGTAAGCTCTCCTCCTTCTGTATCCTTCCTTATACCCTAATAGAGTGTAAGCTCTTCTCCTTCTGTATCCTCCTTTATACCCTAATAGATTGTAAGCTCTTATTCCTTCTGTATACTCCCTTATACCCTAATAGATTGTAAGCTCTTCCTCCTTCTGTATCCTCCCTTATTCCCTAATAGATCGTAAGCTCTTCCACCTTCTGTATCCTCCCTTATACCCTAATAGATTGTAAGCTCTTCTCCTTCTGTATCCTCCTTTATACCCTAATAGATTGTAAGCTCTTTCTCCTTCTGTATCCTCCCTAATAGATCATATGCTCCTCACCCTTGTGTATCCTCCTTTATACCCTAATAGATTGTAAGCTCTTTTCCTTCTGTATCCTCTCCTATACCCTAACAAATTGTAAGCTCACCTTACCACTGTATCCTCCATTATACCCTAATAGATTGTAAGCTCTTCTTCCTTCTGTATCCTACCTTATACCCTAATGGATTGTAAGCTAGTCCTCCTTCTGTGTCCTCCCTTATACCCTAAGAGATTGTAAGCTCTTCCTCCTTCTATATGCACCATTATAGCCCAGCAGATTGTAAACGCTTCCTCCTTCTACATACATTCTTCCAGCACATAATGTGAAGAATTCAGGTAGTTCTGCTGTGTCTCTGGATGTAGGGAGAGAATTATTGGAGAGTAATTGTAATGTAAATATGTTAGATACACTACATAATCTTTGAATATCTTCTTTCTGGAAAATCTGATGTCAGTCCCAGCAGCCAATTATTTCTCCTCATTATCTGTCATGTTCTGTTCCTGAGCTAAAGACTCCTAAGACATTCATAGTACCCATAGGGATTTTTTTAATTCAATTTGTTGTAAGTGATGGAAACTAGAGACACAATGGCATGATTGTGTAACTTTCCATAGGAAAGTGCTGACAAACTGCCTACAATGTCATTGTCAGCACTAAATGGAACCAGCCTAAATGGAACAACTATAAATGAGTAAATAAATGACTCCCCTTTGCTCGAATCATTGGCCTGAAATCAGATGAAAAGCCTAAAGCCGGCAACAGGGGAGCCATTAAATTTTCAACCCAAATAGCCGTTGTTAAAGCATTTTAAAACTGCGATTTGGCAATGATGCAGAAACTTTGTTGGGATACATTTTGATTACCAAAGTTGGACAGTTGTGCTTAAAGGGCATCTATAGGCAAGAAATGGATATACTTACCTAGCCTAACAAGCACCCACTCCTGTGTGTGTCTCCAGAGTCATCTCAATTCTTCTTAGATGTCCCCAGAGCTGCATATTCCTCTATTGTAATAAGTGGGCAATCAATGGATCTAGAGTACCCGACTTGGAAGTGTCCTGGTGCGAGAGTAAATATGGCGAGGTACACTCTTGTTGGGTCAGGGAAAAAGCACATTGAGTTAGTGGCACTAGATTGTCTATCAGCACAGTCAAGCCTATATCTGGAGCCAGGTGTGGTGGTGAGCATGGTGTGCTCCAGCTCAAAGATGATTACTGCTGAGGAAAAGCCTTTGTGGGCAAATGGACCAGGGGTTGACATCCATTAGTCTAGTTGTGTTTTTGACATATCAGTAGTGGTAGAGGCTTGTTATCGTGGGTGGGCTTTGATGCTGAAATTATATTGGTGTGATGGACTTCCATTACTGTGGCTGCTCTCTGATTTTGAGATCTGGTTGGTGGCAATGACTTCCCTTAGTGTTGTTGGGCTCTGATGCCGAGATTGCAGTAGTACTTGGGCGTTATGAATGGCTTCTACTGGTCTAGCTGGGAACTAATGTAGAGATTGGTTTTGGTTGTTGGGACTGACTTCCACAAGTTTGTTTGGACTCTGATGCTTGAATTAGCCTCTATTATTTTTGGTAGGCTGGGATGTTAAATTGGCATCCATGAGTGTGGTTGGGCAGTGATGTTGGCATTGTCGGTAACAGTGGCTGTTGATAGTGTAGGTGCACTTTGAAGTTGGATGATACTATGCTTCCATTAGTGTTGATTTCTGATGTTGAAAGACTTATTGGTGCATCTGCCTTCTGTTTTCATGGTTAGGATCTGATTTGGGTATTTTGTTGGTGGTGCTGGCTTGTATTATTGTAGGTCAGATCTGATTTTGGGATTGCCTTCCACTGGTGTGTGCTAGGACTCTAATGTTGGGATAGGCTTCCACTAGTTTGGTTTGGCTATGATTCTGGGGTATGGTTTGCGACTTTGGCTTCTGTTAAGGTGCTTGGGTTCTGTTAGGATATTGTTGGTGGCACAGAATTCAGTTAGTGTGGTTGGACTCAGTGTTGAGATATTGTTGGTAGGCTGATTTTGGGTCTGGCTTTCAGTATTGTGTGGGCTCTGATGGTGAAGGGTGCTCCTGCTAGTGTGGTTGGGCTCAGATGTTGGGATATTGTTGGTGGGACTGGCTTCTGATAGAATAGAATATATTCAGTTGATATAAGAGTGGAACACAGTCTACTATTGATTCTTCTTTTATTTGCAACAGCAATGCTGTTTCAGTAGTTTTTTGCTGCATAAAGGGTTAACAGAGCAACAGATGGGGGGACCGGCTGGCTCAGTTGGTATATCGAGCTCTGCAGACGCAAATGTGCATTAATTAGCTGCACTATACGTCTATACATGGCAATACAATAATTACAGCCAGGCACAGCTCTGAAAATCAGGGCTCAGCTATATGAAAGATGGTTAAGGGTTTAAGTGAAACTGTCTACACTTAAAAATGCTAGATCTTCCTAGTACAGTAAAAATAAACCTCCACTGTGATTTTTTGGACATGGCCTATGTAATCAGCAGTAGACTGTAGACCTCTGGGATAGCCTATGTAATCAGCAGTAGACTGTAGACCTCTGGGATAGCCTATGTATTCAGCAGTAGACTGTAGACCTCTGGGATAGCCTACGTAATCAGCAGTAGACTGTAGACCTCTGGGATAGCCTATGTATTCAGCAGTAGACTGTAGACCTCTGGGATAGCCTATGTATTCAGCAGTAGACTGTAGACCTCTGGGATAGCCTACGTAATCAGCAGTGGACGTCTACAGTCCACTGCTGTAGACTTCTGGAATAGCCTATGTATTCAGCAGTAGACTGTAGACCTCTGGGATAGCCTACATATTCAGCAGTGGACTGTAGACCTCTGGAATAGCCTACGTAATCAGCAGTAGACTGTAGACCTCTGGGATAGACTACGTAATCAGTAGTAGACTTCATACCTGGGGGATAGACTACGTAATCAGCAGTAAACTTTAGACCTTGGGGATAGACTACGTAATCAGCAATAAACTGTAGACCTTTGGGAAAGCCTATGTAATCAGCAGTAGACTGTAGACCTCTGGGATAGCCTACATAATCAGCAGTAGACTTTAGACCTCTGGGATAGCCTACGTAATTAGCAGTAGACTGTAGACCTCTGGGATAGCCTACATAATCAGCAGTAGACTATAGACCTCTGGGATAACCTACATAATCAGCAATAAACTGTAGACTGCTGGGATATAGTCTACGTAATCAGCATTGGATGGTTTATAAAATGGCTTGATTAAAGATTAACTCCAGCTTTTGAATACTGTTTGGGGCCCAACCTAGATAGTTGAAAGTTCTCTAGGAGGTGAACAGGGGCGTAACTTGAAGGTGCGACAGCACCGGGGCACAGAAGGTCAGTGGTGGATCCCATGATTGTTGCTCCTCCACTTTATCATATTTGTATTATTTAGAGAAAGGAAGCAGCATTTGTTTCTGCTGTTTCATTCATTATCTAGCTGCATCCAATTGAGTTTAAACAGAGAAAAAAAGTTAAATTTATGCCCGTGAAAGGGCAATTTAATGTTCGCACCAGGGCCCCATGACATTAAGTTACGCCACTGGAGGTGAAGATCGGGTTGGAGAGTTATCAACAAGTCCAAGTCTACCCCCTTAAGACTCCTATAGTGAACTCCGATACTGGAGTAAAAGTACCTTTAATAGTCTAAGTCTGTTTTGAATGTGCAAGGTGATAAGATCAAATCACAGTAAAGAAAAAATACCATTTTGTGATTACTCACCTGTAAAATGGTTATTACAAGTATGTCACACACCCCGCTTCCGAATATTCATGACACTTGGGTAACTGTCCTGTAGAGGGCGATTATGCAGAGATGACATGAAAGAAAGGAGCCCCTCCCAGCCCATAAATACCTGGGACCTCCCACCATTCCCCAGTATAAGACAGCAGTAAAGGGACCAGGAAGAGCCAAATGTAAACAGCAAAGAAAAAGGTTCACCATATAAAGGATCCAAGAAACCAAAAAAGGGCGGGATGAAGCGGAGTGTGTGACATACTTGTAATAACCATTTTACAGGTGAGTAACCACAAAATGGTATTATTCCCAGTATGTCACACACCCCGCTTCCGAATATTCATGACACTTGGGACATCCAATAGCAGTGTCCATAATGGGTAGGGATCCAAAAAGGCAATAATGCAAACAAACTACTGCAGCTTGCAGAACGTTGCGGCCAAAAACAGAATCGCTGAGGCCCGCACATCAACCTTATAAAACTTAGAAAAAGTATGAACGGAAGACCAAGTAGCAGCCTTGCAAACTTGTTCAACAGAAGCCTGATGCTGAAAAGCCCAAGAAGCTCCGACAGCACGAGTAGAATGAGCAGTAACACGAAAAGGGGGAACCTTCCCCTTGGCAGAATAGGCCCCAACAACGGCCTGTCGAATCCATTTACTAATGGAGGACTTAGCGGGCGCCAAACCTTTCCTGGGCCTGGAAGGCACCACGAAAAAGGCGTCCGTCTTACAAAAAGGAGAAGTAGCCACCAAATAATACTTCACACAGCGAACCACATCCAAAGAATGTAAGGTCCTCTCCTTGTCATTACTAGGCTTAGAACACAAGGAAGGAAGAACTACATCCTGATTAAGGTGGAAGGCCGAAACCATCCTTAGGAAGGAAATCTGTCTTGAAGCGGAAACTACCTTGTCCAGGTGCCTCTCAAAGTAAGGAGCCTGAATGGACAAAGCAGCCAACTCAAAGACACGCCGAACAGAGGTAATAGCCACCAAAAAGGCAACTTTCTGAGTGAGCAGAGAAACAGCAATATCATGCACCGGCTCAACTCCTTTTGCCCCTGGAGAGCCGACAGAACCAAGTTTAAATCCCAAACCGGCAGCAAGGGCTCTCTAGGAGGCCGCACATGAGTAAACCCCTGGAAAATGTCTTAACCAAGGGATGAAGGGCAAAAGACCTTTGAAAGAAAACCGCCAGGGCAGAAACTGCCCTTTCAAAGTACTAAGCTGGAACCCCAAGTCCAGACCATGTTGAAGAAACTCCAGAATTCTGGGAATAGAAAACACCCTACAAGGCAAGGCCCTAGCCTCGCACCAGTTAATATAAGACCTCCAAGTCCTATAGTAGACGTTAGAGGAAGATCTCTTCCTAGCTCTAACAAGAGTCTGAACCACCGCATCAGAAAGACCTTCCTCCTTTAAGATGGAGGTTTCAGCAGCCACGCCGTCAAAGCCAGCGTTGGTAAATTGGGGTAGCGTAGCTGACCCTGGGTGATAAGATTTGGAAGAAGAGGCAGATAAAACTGATCTACTGCCAGCCGCACGACGTCTGTGAACCACACTCGTCTTGACCACCTTGGAGCCACCAGAATTGCTGGTGCCCCTTCTAGAGTTAGCTTGCGCACCACCTTGCTCACCATGGAGAAGGGGGGAAACAGGTAAAGAAAACCCCAGTTCCCTCCAAGCCAGGGACATGGCATCCACTGCCAGGGCCAGAGGATCCTGAGACAGAGACACAAAAGCAGGAAGCTTGTGATTGTGACGTGAGGCAAAGAGATCCACCTCCGGAGTCCCCCACTTGTGACAAAGGGATTGGAATACCTTGGAATTGAGAGACCATTCTCCTCTCCTCAGGGAGTCCGCCTTCGTGTTCTCCACTCCTGGGATGTAAATGGCTGAGATGCATGAGACATTGCTCTCTGCCCAAACAAGGATCAGAGATACCTCCCTGAGGGCACTCCTGCTGCGAGTCCCTCCTTGGTGATTGATGTAAGCGACCGCCGTCCGACTTTCCGATCAGACTTGAACTGGTAATCCCTGCAAGAGAAGAGTCAAGCGAGACAGAACCAACCAAATGGTCCGCAGCTCCAAAACGTTGATGGGGGTATGAGCCTCCTGAGGCCCCCATAACCACTGGAACTGATGTTCCCTCCAGAAGCCCCCCCAGCCCGACAGGCTGGCGTCTGTGGTGACCGTTTCCCAACAAGGGGTCAGAAAGGATCTGCCCTTCCTTCAGTGGTGGCTAGTGTCAAGCAATCTGTTGGACTGCTGAGCCCAGGGAGACAGCAGACAAGACTGATCTAATGACAGCGGACACCTGTCCCAAGTCGCTAGAAGATGGAGCTGAAGCGTCCTCATGTGAAACTGGGCAAAAGGGACTGCCTTGAAGGAAACACACCATCAAACCTACCAATCTCTCTGAGGACTCTGAGGAGGGCCATCACCCCCGCCAGTACCTTGGTGAACACCCTTGGAGCCGAGGTAAGCCCGAATGGAAGGGCCACAATCTGCAAATGATGATCTTCCAGCACGAACCTGAGGAATCTCTGGTGTGCCGGGAAGATAGGTACATGCAGATACGCATCCTTGATGTCTATGGACGTCATGAAGTCCCCCTGACGAAGAGAATCGACGGCTGAACGCAAGGTTTCCATGCGGAACTTCCTGAAGCGGATAAACCGATTGAGGAGCTTCAGATCCAAAATGCATCGAACTGAGCCGTCCTTCTTGGGCACCGTGAATAGATTGGAATAGAAGCCCAAGCCCCTTTCCGCGGAAGGCACTGGGCAAATGACAGTCATGTCCAGCAGATAACTTACTGCCGCCCGGAGCCCCTGTGCGGCCAGTGGATCCGAAGGCACCCGAGACCTGAAGAATCTGGGAGGAGGCCGGATCTCGAATTCCAGCTTGTAACTGGAAGACACCACTTCCAGAATCCATTTGTCTGAGACCTCCTGGCCCCAGACCTGGAAGAAGTGTCGCAGCCGTCCCCCCCACCCACAAGGGTGAGTGCGCCCCTTCATTGCTGAACTGGCTTGGCAGTGGGCTTGGGTTTGGAACTCCAATTGTGATCTGGACGGGCACGTCCATGGCCTCTATTCCAGGAATCACCTCTGAGGGTAGAGAAGGCCAAAACTTTGCCAGTTCTGGTACCACGAAAGGAAGGGTTAAAGGAGGCCGCCCCCCCCCGAACGGGACAACGTTGCCTCTTACGCTGAGTTAACTTCCCTCCTTTCGTGACTGAATCTAATCTTTCTCCAAAAAGCCGCAATCCCACAGAGGGAAGTGCTGTAAGCGACTTCTTGGCCACAAAATCAGCCGCCCACTGGCGCAACCACACCGACCGCCTCAAGCAAGGCCGAGTTTCTACCACACATAACAATGGCGTCATCCAGGGCGGCTAGCACAAAAGACATGAACAATTCACACCGCTTAAGGGCGGCGAACTCATCACTGGCCGGGTCAAGCCTGGAAGTACTCAACAGGTCCCTAACAACAGACCTGGTAGCCACCGCCATAAGCGCCGAAGCACAAACAGACCGCAAGGCTGAACTGACATTAGCAAAAGCGTGGCAAGCCATCTGATCAATGCGTTCGTCCTCACCATCTTTGAGAGTGGTGGAGTCAGGAGAATGCAAAAAATAGAAGTATTAGATAACCTGCACCGGGGCATCCACCTTGGGAGGGGACGACCATTGTTTTACCACGTCCACCGGAAAGGGATATTTCTTATCCCAACCCTGAGGAATACCTGGAAGCCGAGTAGGCTTCTCCCATTCCTTAAGAATAATGTTATCGAAGTGCTTTTGATTTGGGAATTCCAAGCGCGGCTTAGAAGTCCCAAAGAACTCCCCCTTTTGCGGAGGAGCCTTCTCTGCGGGAGAAATCGCCAAAAAAAAAAGGTGAGCCAGGACCTTCGGGGTGTCCACAGCATCCCCCTGCCCCTGCTCAGTATCAGCACCAACAAATTGCTGATCGTCAGAACCATCAGAATTCTCAAATAATCAGACCAGTCAAGAAAATCATAGTTATCAAACTCAAAAGCCGGAGCGGCTGAAGACAAATGTTTTCTCTTAGCCGAGGCCTTTCTGGCTACAGAGCTAGAAATACATTTCTCAATATTAGCCAATCTGGCACACACATCAGATTGCGACTCCCCGCCTGTGACAACATCACTAGGGGTACGGATAAGGCGGGGTGGGGTAGGAGAAGAGGCTGGGCCCACGGACCCAGACGCCTGGGCCCCCGACTGCTGCGCTATGGCCTGCTAAGCACAAGGTATGCAAACAAGTACATTATCCCCCGCAAGAGATATTTCCATAACCCAAACACTGCCGGGATTGCCCCAAGGGGAGTCCAGCCCGGTATCCTGGGAAGCCTCCATATGGTGATTTTTAAGGTAGTCGCAATGACCAGAGGGAATTACGCTGTTAAAGCTACCCGGGATGCCCCTTCAAGCCCCAAGTGGGAGGATTTTTTTATTTTTTGGAACCCTAAATCAAATTCTAAGGGACCCTAGGACCGGGAGAACCCCCCTTTTTAAACCTCAAAAAAGGGATCCCCCTGGAAGACATAAGGGAGTACATAAGTGTCAAACATGCACATCACCCCACAACAACATATATCAACAGATATAATGGAGAAATAACAAACAATGCCAAAAGGAATTACTCACGACCACAGCAAACGGCGACCGTCACAGCAGCGAGCGAATGGGAAAGAGAGAGACAGAGAGGCCAAAAGAAGAGGGGCGGGCCAGCGCACATCGCGCCTGGCCCTGCCCCCTCCCCTCACGTCGGGCCCGGCCCCAGCCAGCACCAGAGCGCCTCAGTGGAGCCAACATCGAGGGAGGGGCGGGCCGCGACGAGCACGCCGAGCGCCCGGCCCCGCCTCCTCCTTAACCGCACCTGAAGAGAAGCAGCCTGCCCAGCTGCAAGCACCGGCCGCCCAAACACACCACGTGTAAACACACACACCTTTTCCCCCCAAATAAAGTAAAAAAACACACGGGAGAAAAGGCCACCCCCCCCCCCCCCCAAGGGGCACAGAGGGACACAGTAGGGGGGAGAACCCACACCAATAGGTGAAAGGGCAAGAGGGACGGGGCATCCCAAGCCGGGATCACCAACCCGGACACCTCCTACTCCTTGTATGGGGTCTCACGGGGGAGCTAGCTCCCATATTCACCACAAGGTGCAGCCTACCATTGCCTGGACCTTCAGCCTAGGCTGGGAGGCATACTGCTATAGTTTAAATTGAAAAAGGTTCAGGCAGCAATAGAAACAAAAGGCCGGGGGGTTACCCCGGCTACCTGCAAGGAGGAGATAGCCATCTTCTGACTTGCTCGTCGACTGCAGAGACGAAAGACTGGGGAATGGTGGGAGGTCCCAGGTATTTATGGGCCGGGAGGGGCTCCTTTTTTCATGTCATCTCTGCAAGATCGCCCTCTACAGGACAGTTACCCAAGTGTCATGAATATTCGGAAGCGTGGTGTGTGACATACTGGGAATATAGCTCTTCATATAGTTTGGGCACTAGCTTTCACTAGTGTAGTTGGGCCTGGATATTAGGATTGACTTACACTAGTGTGGTTAGGCTAAATTTTGGAATTGGCTTCTACTAATGTGGTTTGACTAAGATTTTGGCATTGGCTCATACTAGTGAGACTAGCTTCTACTGTTGATACGGACTTCCACTAGTGTGGTTAGGCTAGGGTGTTGGGCTCTAATGTTGAGATTGGTTTCTAAATGAGTAGTTGGGCTTTGATACAGGGTTAGTATTGGCGAGATTGGCTCCCATTACTGTGCTTGACGACTTTTTGGTGGGATTGGCTTCTGTTAGTGTGGTTAGGTTCTGTTGTCAGGATCTTGTTGATGGGCTTGGGTGTTGGAATTGGCTTCTAATAGTGAGGGGTCTTCTGTTGATATTGAATTTACATGTTGTTGGTAAAGTGTTGGGCTTTAACCAATTTAGGAGGATGGAACGGTCTTCCATTAGAGTGTTTCGGATTCTGGGATTGGCAGCTGCTGGTGTGGCTTGGCTCTGATGCTGCAATAATTCTGGTGGAATTGGCTCCCATTGTGCTGGGAAGACTTTTAGGTCGGAATAGTGTCTGTTGTGTGGTCAGAATCTGATATTAGTATTTTCATTGTGGGCTTGAATCTTGTTGGAATTAGATCCTGTTAGAGGTCTCGAACAGCAGTGCTCAACCGCCCTAAGTGGCATTTAGGCCACTTCAATGACCAGCCTGATACCAGTAATTTTAGCATAGGGTCACTATTAATGAAATAAATTATCTTCTCTCATTTTTATAGTAAACAGGAAAAACTGCTGACAGATTGTCGTTTTATTTAGAATTTCAATTACACCATGAAAATAGCCTCCCTCCTCCCCTCCAACTCTAATCCAACTGGGAAAGTTTGGATCTTTCAAGAACTTTAATGAAACGTGGAGTGGCTGCTGCCACAATTAAATCCTGATTGTGCCGCAATCACAGACAGGTAATGTATGTGCACAAAGCTGCGCCCGCTGATTAAAGTGCTCCCGCCAACCAAATAGATTCCGCTTGCTGGTTATTTTTGGAAAAGGTTTCGGAGCAATTGGTAAATGGCGAGCGGTTTAGAATGACAATTTAAATAGGGAAATTGCCTCTCACTACTCATTCCTGCTCTCCAGCCCCCAACAGCAAACTTTACTGCTTCACTTGAATGTATAAATGCTGAGAGGCCTGCTGCAGCCTCCAGAGCAACTTTATAAAATAAGAACTTAGAAGCAACAGCAACATTTTCTGGCCTAATAGCCAGGGCATTTCAATTCATATCTAGGACAACAGTGCATTTTGTTTTGCCACAAAAAGCAAAGTAACACTGTATACTGCATGCACTGGGATACTGCAGGACTGTCCAGATTAAAAGAATTAAACAGACTATGGGGGTTATTTAAGAAACGCTAATGCCAGGTAGTGCGATGTAGCGTTGGGCGAATGCAGATTGCTGTATGTGAAAACCACATTTAAGAAAGCCAATCAGGTGAGCGCCTCTAACAGCGTCATGTAGCGTCACATGTATCACTAGCAGTGGCTCAGTGTAAAGCGTCGGTGCTCTAGGTTCAGCAGCAGTACCTGTCGCTCAGTATCGCTCTCCCATACATTTCAATGGTGTTTCATTTGGTTATGTTTACATAGTGTGTTGCCAAAGTAAACTTTAAAGTTTTGTCTCAAATCATTGTGTGTCCTCTTCTGCCGAGAAAACAAACACTTTATTTTTTTTTATGCAGAATTGTATGTGCAGGTCTGGCATTGCAGAATCATTGTCACAGTGTTAAAACAATGTCATTCCATATGTTTTTCGCTCTGGTGCTTGTGTGTATGTGTTTAGAAACAAACTTTTATCACATAGCTTCTGGCGCTAGAGCGCCAACGCTGGTTGTGTGTAGGTTTTTCTTTATATGGATTTTTATCATCGGACAATTTTTTCAGTTTTCCTCCTTTTATGTAATTTTTTCTACCAATTATTGTTTCTATTGCCTCAAAAGAAGCCATAGAAGCCAAGCTATAGAACATTGAGGTTTGCTCTACTATATAGTAAAGACCACATTATATGAGAATAGCTCTCTCTCTCTCTATATTATATATATATATATATATATATATATATATATATATATATATATATACTGGATTCTGGACAGGGTAAGTAGTTACTTTTGTTGTAAACTCCCCCTCCTGTCTCCCTTCCAAGGGAGGGGTTACTTAAGAGACCTTTCTGCTTTCAATATGATGGAAGAAAGTATAAACAGTATAGTAATTAGCCCCTTTTAATAGATTAAATTAAATCAAATTCACATCAACAAAAGTTAGGGGTGCACCAAATACAATTCTGCTGTTAAAGAGACTGTCTGGATAGTAAAAAAGTAAAGAAAAAAATAAAAATCACTTACCTGCCAGCCTGCAGGCTCAATCCCTTGTAGCCCCACAGGCTGAGCCAATATGGTTTGCAGTGCTATCAGCTCCAAAACTGAAACTGTGCTCCGGACACGGTTTACACCTGCATCTGAGCCTCCATTGCAGAGGTGGACCCTCACATATTAGGCAGCAAGGGCTGCCTAAATGAGGAGCCTGCTTCTACGACTGGCAGCTTACATGCACACCAAAGCTGCACAGGGAGTGTGTTGTGAGCGCCAGAGTCAATATGGATCGGTTCAGCCTCCAAAACTACATAGGACCAAGCCTACCGGCTGGAAGGTTGTTTTAATTTTTAACAGCAGGGACAGAACCTTTAAAGTAGACGTCAGGCTGAAACACATACTTGTATTTCTGGATATCAAGGTGAAGAGTTTATGTGATCTTTTGTATAGTGGTGGCTAAAAGGAGACCTCCAGCCCCTTCTTTCTTTCTTTTATTGCATTTAAATCAGACCAGACCAAAACCCACATTTTTAACTAGCATCCTCTGAATTGCTCCCTCTCTTTTGCCAATTTTCACTGCCCCTATTTCACTCCCTAATCCCCGATAATGGCACCTGTTTTAGCTGTAAAGCTCCGTTTCCTGCATTCATTGCCACTGTTGTGTGTGGCAATTATGTCATTACCACACTGATGTCATGACGAATTGCCTGCCATCTTACAGAGAGATAGCAAAAGACAGCATCCAAGGAGGATATAAAAAGTGAAAATATATCTATTTCTAGTTCTGCACCCTAAGAGGGGAGTATTGGCAGAGGCTTTGGTGGGTTCAGTTGGTTTTGGTCCGCTTTAAGAAATAGAAAAATAAAATTCTTTGAGTACTCACCTGTAGAATTGATTTTGTAGTATACAGCACGTCCTGTTTCAGCAAATTCTTTACACTTGGGATATCCCGCCACAAGGTGGCGCAGTGGACTGCAGAAAAGACTTGTGGCATCTCCCGGCCCTATAAAAGGACAGGGACCTCCCACAAATTCCCAGTGTTACAAAGCAGTTAGGCAAGAAGCCGGGAGAATAAAAAAGAAGGAACCCCAACCAAACATTTGAACAAATCCCCATACAGAGGTAACCAAGAAAAATGATAACAAGGGAGGGGTGAAACAGGACGTGCTGTATACTACAAAATCAATTCTACAGGTGAGTACTCACAGAATTGTATATTTCAAAGTGGACTTAGCCGGAGGCAAACCCTTCCTAGGACCAGAAGGAAGAACAAAAAGAGCATCAGTCTTCCTGAAGGATTCAGTAGCTACCAAGTAAAACTTCAGAACCCTGACCACATCTAAAGAGTGCAGAGTCCTCTCCTTGGAATTAGCAGGATTAGGACACAAGGAAGGCAAGACAATGTCCTGATTGAGATGAAAAGCCGACACAACCTTAGGCAAGAAATCTGGCTTAAACCGAAACACCACCTTGTCCTGGTGTCGCTCAAAATAAGGACACCAACTCAGAAAGCCGCCAACTCAGAAACACGCCTGACAGAAGTGATAGCCACCAAAAAGCGGCCTCACGGAGAGGCTCAAAGGGATGACCCTGCAGAGCAGATAACACCAGATTCAAATCCCAAACTGGTAACATAGGCTTATGTGGCGGACGCACGTGAGAAAACCCCTGGAAAAAGGTCTTAACCAAACAGTGACCGGCAAAAGATCTTTGGAAAAAAATTGCCAGAGCTGAAACATGACCTTTGAGGGCCCAAATCCAAACCATGTTGCAAGAATTCCAGAATCCTGGGAATAGAAAACACCTGACAGGGAAGAGATTTAGACTCACACCAGGCAATGTAAGCATGCCAGACCCTGTAGTAAATAAAGGACGAGGACTTCTTCCTAGCCCTAATCATGGTATAAACAACAGAGGCAGGCAACCCCTTTTCCATCAAGATGGAGGTTTCAGCAGCCAAGCCGTCAAAGCCAGCGTTTGTAAATTGGGATGGCACAGCTGCCCCTGAGTGAGCAGATCTGGATCCTTGGGCAGGACGTACTGATCTACTGCCAGCTGCACGATGTCTGCGGACCACACCCTCCTTGGCCAACAGGGGGCCACCAGAATGGCTGGCACCCCTTCCTGGGCTATCTTGCGCAGCACCCTGCCCAGCAGAGGAAACGGAGGGAACAGATAGAGGAGCCGAAACCCCTTCCGAGGCATTGCTAGCACATCCGTGGCAAAGGTAAGAGGATCCTGTGACAGAGAGACAAAGAATGGAAGTTTGTGATTGTGACGTGAAGCAAACAGGTCCACATCCGGTAGGCCCCAGCGGTGGCACAGGGAGTGAAACACCCTGCTGCTGAGGGACCACTCCCCCAGCCGAGACATCCCCCTGCTCAAGGAGTCTGCCTCCAGGTTCTCCACTCCCGGGATGTAAACTGCCGATATGCAGGGGACATTCTCCTCCGCCCAGGACAGTATCAGGGACACTTCCTTGAGGGCTCGCTTGCTCCGAGTCCCTCCCTGATGATTGATGTAGGCAACCGTCGTCTGGTTGTCCGAGTGTATCTGAACAGCCCGACCCTGAAGGTGTGGGGTCAACTGGGAAAGAACCAACCTTATCGCCCGTAGTTCCAGAATGTTGATGGGGGCCTGGGCCTCCTGAGGGCCCACTGACCCTGGAACTTCAGAGACTTCCAAAAGCCTCCCCAACCTGTCAGACTGGTATCTGTGGTGACAGTCTCCCACCACGGGGGCAGAAAGGTCCTGCCCACTAGGAGATTCCTTGAGTCCAGCCACCACAAGAGGGACAGACTGACCCAAGGGGGCAGAGCAAATTCCTGATCCAGGGACACTGGGTCCAGATCCCAAACTGACAAGAGGTGCAACTGAAGAGGTCTCATGTGAAACTGAGCATAGGGAACCGCCTCGAAACATGACACCATCAGGCCCACCAACCGCATCCCCTGCCGAATGGAGGGATGAGGTCAAGAAAGTAGAGACCGTGCCTGCGTCTGCAGGCTCTCCACCTTCTGCTGAGGCAGAAAAACCTTGACCTGAGATGTATCCAGAGTTATGCCCAGAAAGGACGTCACCAAGGACGGAGACAGTGAAGACTTGGGGTAGTTGATCACCCAACCGAAGGACTCGAGTGTGGAGACCACTATCTGGGTATCCAGCTAAGCTTGATGGAAGGACTGAGACGCAATAAGAATGTCGTCAGATAAGAAAGGATGCGAATGCCCTGAGATCTCAACAGAGCCATCACCCCCGCCAGCACCTTGGTGAAGACCTGAGGGGCTGAGGTAAGACCGAACGGTAAGGCCAACAATTGGTAGTGCTGATCCTCCAGAGCGAACCTGAGAAATCTCTGATGACCTGGAAAGATTGGAACATAAAGGTAAGCATCTTTGATGTCCACAGAAGTCATGAAGTCGCCCGGGCGCAAGGAACTGACCACCAAGCGCAGAGTCTCCATGCGAAAATGCTTGAACCTGACAAATTTGTTAAGGCACTTCAAATCCAGGATGGGTCTCAGGGACCCATCCTTTTTGGAAACCGTGAACAGATTGGAATAGAAACCTCTGCCCCTTTCCCGGAAGGGCACCAGGCAAATGACCCCCAAATCCAATAGGCTTTGGACCGCAAGCCGCAAACCCTGAGCTGACAAGGGATTTTGAACCATCCGGGATCTGATGAATCTTGGGCGCGGCCAGGCTGCAAACTCTATCTTGTACCTGGAGGACACCACCTCCTGAATCCACCGGTCTGAGGCGCGCAGTCTCCAGACGTGAGCAAAGAGCCGCAACCGCCCCCCCACCCGGATGGGTGAGGGCGCTTCTCATGCCTGAGGGGGCTTGGGGACAGACTTCGGACCCCATGAGAGACCGGGGCGTCCACGACCTCTACCTCGGCCCCAAAGGTCTCTCCGTGTCCCCGCAAATGGTGCACCCCGGCAAGACCTGGGAGCACGGAAGGAGGGGAGGGAAGAACCAGCCACCCGAAAGGGCCGCGGCCGTCTCCTGCGTTGAGGCAGCCTACCATCCTTGGCAAACAGATCCAGACGCTCACCAAAGAGCCGTAGCCCAGTAAAGGGGAAGCCAGTGAGAGCCTTCTTAGCAGCATTATCAGCCGCCCACTGAGGCAGCCAAACAGAGCGGCGTATAGCCACCAAAAGGGCAGAAGTCTTACCACACATCCTGACCGCATCATCCATAGCAGACAGAATAAATGCAACAAATTCATAGCAAAGCAGGGATCTATAGTCCTCCCCCCTATTGGCATCCGAGGAATTATCCAGAAGGCACTTGAGTAGCCCCTTAATAGCAAGAGCCGTGATGGCAGAAGCGCACACAGGGCGCAGCACAGTCCCAGCACAAGCAAATGCATGACAGGCCAGCTGATCCACACGCCAGTCCTCACCATCCCTCAGAGTAGAAGTGTCAGGGGAATGCATGACCAAGGTATTGGACAACCCAAGCACAGGAGCATCAACCTCGGGCGGACACAACCAGTGTTTAACCACATCAGCAGGAAAGGGATACCTCCTGTCCCAACTCTTAGGCACCGCGGGCAATCTGCTAGCACGTTCCAACTGCTTGAGCACCAAATTATTATAAGTGGTTCTGCTCAGGGAACTACAAGCGTTGTTTAACAGTGTGAAAAAGCTCACCCTGCTGCCTTTTAGCCAGGACAGGAGGGGTAATACACAATACTTCAAAAATGTGAGCCATCAGCCTATCAGTAGACCATGGATATTCCCCAAATGGAGACCCGGTACCACCATAGATCTCCTGCTGTTCCTCAGAGGAGAATCAGAATCAGAGAAGAGTTCCTCCTCTTCTAGGGGGTAAAGGCCAGGGAAAGAATACTGTCCCTCATCCCCCTCAAGAAAAAGGGAAACAGCAGGAGTTAAATGCCGCTTCTTGCCAGAAGCCTTACGGGGGGCAGGCCCAGTAATTTGCCTTTCCAGGCTGGCCACCCGCAAAGCCAAGTCATAATGTGATTCCCCGCTAGCATGTGCCTCACTAGGAGTCAAATGCAGGCGCGGGGGGGTAGGTGATATAGAAGGGGGTGCAGAGCTGGGCAACGTAGCAGGCAACCCAGACTGCAGCACAAGTACCTTCTGGGCGCAGGGCACACAGACCCTGACACCGTCACTCACAGGTGATACCCCACACGCGGCACACAGCTGGGCTTGTCCCGAAGAAACCCCAAGCACATTATCCCCGGAAGCCTCCATATGGTGATTAGAGTGGGCACACTGGCCCGTATAGGGTTAAGGCTAACAAGAGCCACCCGGGATGCCCCAAAACCCCGCTAGGGAAGGTGGGAGAAGGGAGGGAAGAGGGCCGGGAGAAACCACAGTCACGTTTATCCCGCCTGAAAGGCATAAGAAAACCACACATAACATCCCATAATGTGGCGACAAAGGCACAATACAACCCCAAAGGGGACTCACGGCCCAAGAAGCCGATCGCACATCTAGTCAGGCCAGCAGTGCGCCGCAGTACCGCAGTTCAGGAGAAGAAAACTCAAACCAAAATAGCGCCCGCAAGGACCCGCAAAAAGCGTAATCCGCAAAAAGCGTAATCCGCGGGACCCGCCCCCCTGAAGAGCGCGTATCGCGCTCCATGTGACCCCCCAGCACCAATGACAGCGTAGTAAGACACAAGGAGAATGTCGCTGCCAGCCGCGGAGCGCCGAACAAAGTCACGGTCAATACAAGTAAAAGGCAGATAAAAATAAAAGTGAACAACACCGCCTACCTAACCCCCCCCCCCCCCCCCCACGGAGAGCTCCCCAGGGAGAGAGCAAGGCGGGGAAGAGCAACAGTAGGCGTACCCAAGGCATGTCTTAGCTAGGGAGAAGGGGGGGGCAGTGGAGGGGGGGCAGGGAAAGGCCCCCAATAAGGCAGGAAGGGGCATCCCACAAGGCTCACCATAAGCCTGAACCGCCTACCCTTCTAGGTACAGGGATTGCGGTTGGAGCAGCGCTCCTCCAGCACCTGACCCTGGCGCTGTCCTACCTTCACCCGAACCAGGCAGCCGAGGCTGGGAGGCAGTGGGTCCAGAACGGGTGGAAATTGGAAATAGTACTGCAGGGCCGCAGGCTGGTAAGCCACGCTCGCCTGCGTAATATAGAGAGCCATCTTCTATCTTCGCAGTCCAGACTGCAGAAGGAAACTGGGAATTTGTGAGAGGTTCCTGTCCTTTTATAGGGCCGGGAGATGCCACAAGTCTTTTCTGCAGTCCACTGCGCCACCTTGTGGCGGGATATCCCAAGCGTAAAGAATTTGGTGAAACAGGACGTGCTGTATACTTGGAAAATCAGTACAGTCATACATTCTTACATGACCTGTAGACATTTACTGGGTTGTACTGTATTCCTGTAGCTAATCTTCTGTCACGGCCCAGCCTTCTCAATCTCCTTCAGCCTTTGGTGTCAGCATGTCATGCCAGCCTCTTATTCATTCCAGTCATGGAGTCATCCCTATTTCCCATCACCCTCTTCTTGGTTGACAAGGAACTACCTTGGCATGCACTGCAGGCTTCACAGCAGCCTCTTCCTTCTGGACCCCTAAACACTCAACACAGCTATGCAGATGGGGGGCATGCTGGCAAAGACACAGACGTCTCATACAATCATGAAAATGCTGACATACTGTCAACAGTTTAACCCTGTATTGTGCAGTTGCATATAAGGCTTTTAATGCACTGCATGCAAGCATGCCCCCTCTGCCCCATAGGTTTTGATGACCGAAACTCTAAACCCACACTTTCTAAAGCAATTTCTATTTGGGTCTATCCTCCTCTGTGAATGAACAATAAGGTTTGGAGTTACTAGTAGGATTAAACCATCCCGAAACGTGTTGGATTGACAAGCCCCTGTGAAATGTGATTATTTTTATTATAACAATTAAACAATGCAATACCCTGTGTGAAAAGCAGTATAAAAATGAATGAAGAAAAAAAAAAATAGAGAAAAGCACATGGCAGTGCATCTGGCAGAAATGTCACCATAAGAGCTAGCAATTTAGGCACTTAAAAACTTTGCTCTTGATGTTAAAAAACAAAAAAAGGATGACCCTGCTCCTGTTGATAATTATTAAAACAGGGTTCTCCACCCGATTAATGGAGCAGGATTTCTGCATAGACAACGAACGGACACCAGGGGCACAGGCCCACTACCTATTTTATATACAATAGGATTCCAGTGTCTTATGGGAAAAGATTGTGGACTGAGGAGTGTCTCTTGTGGGTTCAGGAAGTAGTCATTTGTGATTATGATTGGGTCTCTGGAGTTACTTAATTTGGTTTCTGGGAGTCCGGGAGGTAGGTATTGATTAGAGTAGATAGGGGTCTTATATAGATTTAGGGGGCTCTACTGCATGCATTTGGGCTGACGGTAGGACTATAATAAGCTCAAAGGGTTATAAAATTATGTGGCAGGAATTGGGACTTAGGTGGGTTTTATATATATACACTGGGGTAGCCATTTTAGTTGACATAGTTTTTATATGGCTTAGGGGTCAGGCACTTGAGTGGAGGGATTTTATTATGGATTGAGGGGTAGGCATTTGGGCTAAGGGGCCTCTGATGGATTATGGAGGTACTCATGTCTCTTCTATATTGTGGTATTTGTTCGTGTAATATTTGGGCTCACCCATTTCATATGGATTGAGGAGTAGGAATTTGGACTGAGGGGTCTACAATGGACTAAATGGGTAGATATTTAGGCTCAGGTGGATTTTCACCATGATATAGAGCATGGGTGTCAAACTCAAATACACAGTGGGCCAAAAGTAAAAAAAATGTGGACAAGGTATTTATTGAAGGAAATGTCTACAATTGAGAACAAACCTTACGTTTTACTTAGAGAGTGTGTGTGTGTGTGGGCATCACCAATTGAGAACCCCCCACCCCAGGCACTTTACCCAGAAAAAGCAACAATCCCCACAGTGCAGAATCACTTTAAAATGGACTTCCCCCCCCCTATTAAGTACACCTTAACACCTCTTCTACTAACCCCAGGGATACATGGGAACAGCAGAAGTGGCAGGGACACTGCAGCAGTAGGAGTGGGGGCTGTTGTAGGGTTTTCTGCAATTTCCAGTGGGGTAAACTGGGGGCTGTGGGAAAGGTGTTTGGGTGCACGTAATAGAGTGCACGTCCACTTATGAATGTGGGTCAGGCTTCTTCTCACAACATTTTAAGGTAACCTTCATCCCAAGTGAACCTCTGCAGCTAATCACCACTTCTACCTCCTCCAGTGGTGGCATTACAATTTTCAATACCACATACCCACATTTGCTACCCCCACATGAGCGCTATAGGACCAAATGGGTTTGCATTGCAGGCAGTGGTCACATAACTGCTGAATCATTGGCCAGCTGCACTGGGATGGATGTGGGTGCAGGTGTGGGTATCCAAAACTGTGAAGCCCCCCATTCCCCAGTAATCTAAATAGACCCGCAATCGTTTTTATAGGGGCTAGGACCACTTTTTTTTGTTTTCTTCTCAAACAGTGGCCACTCCAGTGAACTGAATATGTAGGCATTTGGGTTGACCTGGGTTTGTACACATTTTCTAAAATGTGTTCCATGTGGATCAAGATGGTTAATGGGCAGGGATTAGAGCTGAGCGGTCTCTTATGTATTGAAAAGGTAGGCATTAAGGCTGGTGGGGGGGGGGGGGGGGGGGGGGGCTTACATGGAATGAAGGAATCTGATGGATTATGGAGATATTTATGTCAAATTAGGTACATGCAGGGATGCTTTGCAGTGAAGTGCATTTTCTGAGGCATCCTTTATGGATTTAGAATGAATGTCTTGGCTTATGATTTAGGAGTGTATGGGTATGTATTTGGCTGAGAGGTCTCTTTTGGATTGAGGGGATATTTCTGTTGTTGAGGAATCACTTAAGGATTGAAGTAGCATTTATAATGGACACCATTTACAGTTTAAAGAGGCAATTCCTTGGCTGAGGAGTATGATTCCTATACCGATGCAGCAACCCTCTCTTGCCTATTTGTGAAATTATTAGACAGTGGACAGGTTTAGACTCCCCCTAAGTATGGGGTGGGAGGGTATTTTGCATTAGGGGGTGCAAGCAACCCTTATAGAACGTTAGGTCTTTGCATACCCACCACCATTTTTTATTACTGGAAAAGGCTGATATGATCAAAACTGATGGAATCACTGGATGATACGAAGAATGCTGCAGACCAAAATGGCACACTATGGCGGGTGCATGAGCAAACACATTACAGATAGAAAAAACATCTTCAACACGGGTACCTGAAAAGGTAATACTTAGGCCACAAGGCGCGTTTGTCCCATCATCCCTGATTGGAAGCAGAACACAAGGCAACACATCCAGTACATATAGAACATACACAGTGTTAACTCCAAGATATTCTGAAGAAATGCCCTATGGCATTAGCAGCTTTATACAGAGTGGCATTACCTTATTTATTTAATTTTATATAGAGATTTATATTCTCACACCACTGGCATCTACTGATCCTGAAATGTGTGCTCTTAAGGCTTAAACGTTTTTGGTTCCTGGTGATCCCGGTACAAGATCGGTGCCATCACCACTCGCTACATGTTATATTGCATCTATCAGTCTCCCGGCCCGGTGCCGCTCCCTATGGAGAGATCGGTGCTCCAGCAACCAATCCTAAAACCAAGCAATGCAAAGGGCCGACGCACTGAAAAGAGTCTTTCCCGCTGCTCAGCCTTCAGCTGTTCTCTGAATTCTTGTCAACTGCTTCTCGTCTCGCTGACACTCTGCGCTGGCGCACTTCCATGTCCGCTTCTTCATCCTGTTTTTAGGAAGCAAAAACTAGTCAACTTAACAGGGATTAAAAAGAGGTTGAACCAAACCAATCCCCCGACACAAAAAAAAAAACTTTTTTTTTCCAGCAGTGTGAGTGTATATATTAAAATAACTAAAAAGCATGGTGCTACAAGTATTTAAAAATGCCCTTGAAAAATTAATTCCCTAAACTGTACCATCAGCATAGACAGCGGAATCTTCCAATTAAATATATGGATCACCAACACAACCACCAGGCAATTCTACTCACCAATGGCAGGAGTAGTACATAACATATCAATCCTTACTACAATATTTTCCAGTATCAAAGTATATTATAAAGCTCTGAGGACAAATGCTTCTTATCTTTCACACTCACGCTCACCGTTAAAAGCAGAGAAAACATAGTGTAATCCAGTATATCATTGCTAAGTCGTTTTAATCATAATGTTGCACTGTAATGTTAAATAGTTAAGAACATATGAAGCCTCCCGTTTCCATCCACTATTCACCCGCCGTTGCCACAAGAACCCACCATGGCAGAGATCCCTATTCCTGATATCCATGAAAGCATCCAGAAGGAGGAAACAAGGCCACACTGCCTACACATAATGTAAGACTTGGTGCAGCAATGACCATACCACTCCAGCGCTAATTAAAAAGAAACAGGGAGAGCTGTTTGCCACAGCATGAGGCCGAATAGCCGAGCTCCAGGCCATACCAGCTCCCAGATCAATAAAAATAAATGTAATAATAAGATAAACCAAGAATGTCCTGAGAAATATGGAGGTAGGTGGGTGAGACGTAGTAGAGAAATAGGCCCCAATAGAACACCAGACTCACCAAGCAAGGCCACCATTACCCTGAGATGGTTGTACCACTCCAAGGGGATACATCGGATCCTTGGTCTACTGGCCCACAGGGCTGCAGACCATTTGTGCACCAGACACCTCCCCTCACTGTTACCTTACAAGCCACCGATCCAACGACAAATAGTTTAATTACAGACTTCAAGCAACAGGCTCAGCCCAACCAGAATTGGGGCTGTGGTGAAGGTCCAACAGGGTCAGAGGCCCCACTTTGTGATAGAAAACGGTAAAATAAACCCAAGGGGTAACTAAATAAAAGAAAATAAAGTCTGACTGCAATTGGAGTGGGAGGCAAAGACGGAATATATGTAGACCAGAAGTCCCACATTCAGCTGAGAATTAACCCATGAATATCTGAATCTGATGACCCGGAATGGAACAGTAGAGAAATAGCAACACACACATGCAGAATCCACAGAAAGTGCAATAGGAGACATGCTTCACTAGAGTGACCAGCCACCGCAGAAGAATGTGGGCGTGGCTCCTGGAGCTATGAAATGGCAGAGATAGAGGTTTACAGTTTAACCTTATGATTTCTCTTTTGAGGAAAGTAAGTGTGGCCCTTAGAGTTGTGATTCTACATAATAATCAGCATAATGGGTGGGGTCTGTAAGAGCTCGAGATCCTGCTTCAGACACCCTGGCTGTACTCCCCTCCCACACCTCCTTTTGCTTCCTGCAATCCCAAACACATGCACGCACTGCCAAACATATGCACACACTCCCAAAAACATGCACACATCCCCTGCTTGGCAACCCTACTTCTACTCAGACATCACAGCTGTTTGGTGGCAATCTCACTGTACTATTTTGAGAAAGCTAAAACGCTAAAGTGAATCCTCTTTTCTCATTGTAAGTACCTATTGTAAAAAAAAAAAAAAAAGCCAATTGCCCTACAGACTTGTCAGGGTTTACCCTCCCTCAGTGTCCTGGGTTGTATTGAGGATGGAGTACGTGCTTGAATGGCGCTACTTACACTGTCTGTGACATCGTCGTTGCTTTGGAAATTTAGATAATCCTCTCGCTTTGAATCTGAAATTTCTTCCTCTTCATATTCCGTCTGATAATCGGATTCATCTGCAGGAGACAAGGAACGAGAACATCAGCCGTCTGGGAAGCAGAAAATCCCACAAACACTGCAACATGCCACTTCTGTAAATCTCCTATTACAGTGCCTTGAAAAAGTATTCATACTTGGGCAATGCTCTGTTACAAGAGGGGGTATGAAAAATTAACTTAGAAAGCACCATTGCCCTTGCACCTAAGATACCCAGGGTGCCTGTTTTAGTCTCTGATCCTGGCATTTCTGTCTGCTTCACAAAGAAATACTGGAATGAATGAGTAAATACATGAGTGAATGAGTAGAAAGAAAGCTAGAAATGAGCAATATGAAATGCCTGAATGAATAGATAGATTGATAGATAAATTAATTTATTTGTAGAATATAGATAAAAAATACCGTTTTGTGATTACTCACCTTTAAAACGGATATTATAAGTGTGAAATACACTCCGCTTCAATAAGTCTTGACAGTTGGGTTATTCTCCAGTAGAGGGCGAACTTCTGCAGAGATGAATGCAAAAAAAGAAGCCCCTCCCACCAATTCCCCACTGTAAGATAGCAGTAAAGGAACCAGGAAGAACCAAATATAACAATACTAACAAAAAACAATGGTTCACCATATAAAGGATCCAGAATACCAAACAGGGTGGGTGAAGCGGAGTGTATGTCACACTTATAATATCCGTTTTAAAGGTGAGTAATCACAAAATGGTATTATTCCAAGTGTGACATACACTCTGCTTCAATAAGTCTTGACAGTTGGGACATCCAATAGCAGTGTCCGTCAAGGGTGGGAACCATAAACAGTAAAGAATGCACCAACTCAAACCACTGCAGCTTGCAGAACCTTGCGACCAAAAACAGCATCCGCTGAAGCCCGCACATCAACCTTGTAAAACTTGGAAAAAGTATGAACAGAAGACCAAGTAGCAGCCTTACAAACTTGTTCAACAGAAGCCTGGTGCTGAAAAGCCCAGGATGCACCAACAGCACGAGTAGAGTGCGCAGTGACCCTAAAAGGGGGAGTCCTTCCCTTAGCAGAATAGGCCCCAACAATGCCTGATGAATCCATTTGCTAATCGTAGACTTAGCAGGTGCCAAACCTTTCCTGGGCCCGCAGGGCACCATGAAAAAAGCGTCCATCTTGCGGAAGGAAGAAGTAGTCACCAAATAGTACTTCACACAGCGAACATCATCCAAATTGTGCAGAACCCTCTCCTTGTCATTGTTAGGCTTAGGACACAAGGAAGGGAGAACAATATCCTGATTGAGGTGGAAAGCAGACACCACCTTAGGAAGGAAATCCGGTTTAAAACGAAAAACCACCTTATCCTGGTGTCTCTCAAAGTAAGGGGCCTGAATCGACAGAGCCGCCAACTCAGAGACACGCCGGACAGAGGTAATCGCCACCAAGAAGGCAACCTTCTGAGTGAGAACCGAAAGAGCAATATCATGTAGTGGCTCAAAAGGAGGACCCTGCAGAGCCGAAAGAACCAAATTCAAATCCCAAACAGGAACTACAGCTTTTCGAGGGGGCCGCACATGCGCCACTCCTTGGAAAAAAGTCTTAACCAGTGGGTGTAAAGCAAAAGAACTCAGGAAGAAAACCGACAGAGCAGAAACCTGTCCTTTCAAAGTACTAAGCTGGAACCCCAGGTCCAGATTATGCTGAAGAAACTCCAAAAATCCTGGGTACAGAAAAAACCCTGCAAGGCAAGGCCCCAGCCTCACACCACTCAATATAGGACCTCCAAGTCCTATAGTAAATGCCAGAAGAGGACCGCTTTCTAGCCCTAATCAGGGTCTGAACGACCGCCTCAGACAAACCTTCCTATTTCAAGATGAGGGTTTCAGCAGCCAGGCCGTCAAAGCCAGCGTTTGTAAATTGGGGTAAAGTAGATGACCCTGGGATCGCAGGTCCGGTATCAAGGGAAGCCGGCACTGGTCTATGGCCATCCTTACAACGTCTGCGTACCAAACCATTCTTAGCCACCTTGGAACCACCAGAATCTCTGATGCCCCTTCTAGAACCAGTTTGCGAACTACCCTGCCCAGCATGGAGACAGGTGGAAACAGGTACAGAAACCCCAGGTCCTTCCACGCCAGAGACAAGGCATCCACTGCCAAGGCCAGGGGATCCTGAGAAAGAGACACAAATGCCGGAAGCTTGTGATTGTGCCTCGAGGCAAAGAGATTCACCTCCGTAGTCCCCCACTTGCGGCAAAGATCCAGAAAGACCTCGGGTTTGAGAGACCATTCTCCGTGGCGAGTGGACCCTCTGCTCAGGGAATCCGCCTCCGTATTCTCCACCCCCGGAATGTAGACTGCCGAAAGGCAAGGAACATTGCTCTCCACCCATCGCAGGATCAGAGAGACTTCCCTGAGGGCACTCCTGCTGCGAGTCCCTCCTTGGTGATTTATGTAGGCCACTGCCATTCGGGTGCCCGAATGCACCTGAACCGGAAGACCCCGTAACTGTGGGGTTAACCGAGCCAGAACCAGACGAATGGCTCGGAGCTCCAATACATTGATGGGGGTGTGAGCCTCCTGGGGAACCCGCACCCCGCTGAACTGATGACTCTTCCAATAACCTCCCCAGCCCGACAGGCTGGCATCCGTGGTAACCGTCTCCCAACAAGGGACCAGAAAGGATCTGCCTTTCACCAGATTGCTCGAGTTCAGCCACCACCGAAATGACTGCCGAACCCTGGGAGACATCCTGAAAGTTTGATCCAAAGACTGTGGGCTCCTGTCCCAATACGTCAATAGGAGAAGTTGAAGAGATCTCATGTGAAATTGTGCAAACGGCACCGCCTCGAAGGAGGACACCATCAGGCCCATCAGTTTCATCCCCTGTCGGATAGAGGGACAAGGGCTAGCCAGAAGAAGACGGATCAGGTCCTGAATCCCCTGCACCTTGGTCTGGGGCAGAAACACTCTGGCCCGACTGGTATCCAGATTCATGCCCAGAAATGAAATCACTCGAGACGGAGAGAGAGAAGACTTGGTGCGGTTGATCACCCACCCGAATCTCTCCAGGGTCGACACCACCTGGAGGGTGTCCAGTTCTGCCTGCTGAAGGGAAGAAGCAGAAATCAACAGATCGTCCAGATAAGGCACAATGCGAATGCCCTGAGATCTGAGCAGAGCCATTACGCCCGCAAAAACTTTGGTGAAGACCCTCGGTGCCGAGTTCAGACCAAAGGGAAGAGCTACGAATTGATAATGTTGATCCCCCACCGCAAACCGGAGGAATCTCTGATGTGCCTGAAAAATTGGAACATGCAGATACGCATCCTTGATGTCTATGGATGCCATAAAATCCCCTTGGCGAAGGCAATTGATAGCCGAGCGCAGAGTCTCCATGCGGAACTTTTTGGCTCTGATAAACCTGTTGAGAACCTTGAGATCTAGAATGGGTCTCACAGAACCCTCCTTTTTGGGAACCGTGAAAAGGTTGGAGTAGTAACCCTTGCCTCTTTCCAACGGAGGCACAGGGCATATAACCCCCATTTCCAGAAGGCTTTTCACTGCCAACAGGAGCCCCTGCGCAGCCTGAGGGTCCGAGGGCACCCGAGACCTTAAGAATCTTGGGGGCGGCCAGTACTTGAACTCCAGCTTGTACCAGGAGGAGACCACTTCCAAGATCCAATTGTCTGTGACCTCCCGGGCCCAGACCCGGAAGAAGAGCCGCAGCCGTCCCCCCACCCTTACGGGTGAGGGCGCCCCTTCATTGCTGAGCCGGTTTAACGGCAGGCTTGGGCTTGGAAGCCCAGGCAGCCGCGGGACGTGCCTGACCTCTGCTTCTGTTCCAGGACGAGCCCCTGACCCCCGAGAAGGCCATACCCCTAGACGCTCTGGCCCCTCGAAAGGAAGGCGTGAACGAGCCCGCCCCCCGAAAGGGACGGCGCTGCTCCCTGCGCTGAGGTAATTTACCGCCTTTAGCACCATCCAAACAGCCGCGCCCCCAAGAAGGGGAGAGCTGTGAGCGACTTCTTGGCTCCAACGTCCGCTGTCCACTGACGGAGCCAGACCAGTCTGCGCATGGCCACCAGCAAGGCTGACGTCCTACTATACACGACAATGGAGTCTTCCATCGCAGCCATGACAAAATCCATGAACAATTCACACTTCTTAAGTACAGCGAACTCAGCGCTAGCTGGATCCAGCTGAGCGTTATTCAGCCAGTCCCTGATAAGAGAACCTGGTAGCAAGCGACACCATGGCAGATGCACTAACCGGTCGCAGGGCCGAGCCCACGTTGGCAAATGCGTGGCACGCCATTTGATCAAGGCGCCTGTCCTCGCCATCCTTAAGGGAAGAGGCGTCAGGGGTGTTCAGTACAGAAGAGTTGGTCAAACCTAACACAGGCGCGTCGACCTCGGGAGGAGAAGATCAGCGCTTGACCGCCTCCACCGGAAAGGGATACTTCTTATCCCATCCCTGAGGCACACCAGGGAGCCGACAGGGCCTCTCCCATTCCCTAAGTATCAGCGCATCAAAATGACCCTGGGTAGGGAATTTCAGACGGGGCTTGTAGGCCCCAAAAAATTCCCCCTTCTTAACAGGGGGCACCTCAGGTGGATCAATATCCAACACCTCCAATAAATGTGACAAAACAGTGGCCGTATCAACGACATCCCCCAGCGCCTGCCCGACATTGGAATTCCCAGGCAGCCTCTGAATCCTGATACAAAGAAGGCTGGGTACCAGACTGCCGCGTTATGGCCTTTTGTGCGCATGGTATACAGGCACATTCTCCCCCGTAAGGGATACCCCACACCCCACACATGGCCCGGATTGTCCCGAAGGGATCCCGGGCCTGGTATCCTGCAGAGCCTCCATATGGTGAATTTTTGTGGTCAGTCGCAAGACCGTAGGGAATTACGCATAAGCAACCCGGGATGCCCCTTAAAAGTCCCGGTGGGAGGATTTTAGGGGTGGACAATATTTATAGCTAGGGACCCCAGGACCAGGAGAGACCCCTTAAAATGCACTTATACGGGGACACCTGTAACACACAAAAAAGGTCACATAAGAGCAGAGCATAGTAAGGGATGCCCTAGCATAGATATTACAGTCACACAGCCGAAATATTCATATACAGGTATATGACGGCGTATAAATATATAATTATCACGTCTATATCGCCAAGCAGCCATACAGAGCAATTAAAAAGGCATATAGGCACACACACAATTATATATATATATATATATATATATATACATATATATATCCATATATACACATATGCCCCCAATGTATGTAGCCCACGGACACAATGACGCCCGGCGACATGTACTGCAAAGAGAGCATAAGCATGGGTTTCCAGCTAAAGGAGCCCGTATGGGGCACTCACGCAGGAGATGGCGTCCATACAAGGAGAGGGAGAAGGGGCGGGCCAGCGCGGAGCGCGCCAGCACATGAACCCCGCCCCCCTCTGACGCGGGATTCCCCCCCCAAGCCGCGCTTCCAGCCGATAGGGCTGGAGCCGGCCGACGACGCCAAGGGGGGCGGGCCGACGCACTCCGCCGACGCGGGAGAGTGCCAGGCCCCGCCCCCCCTCACTGAGGAAGGCAGAAGGTCGTGCTCCCCGGCCAATATGGCCGCGGAGCCGACCATGAGAGAACCGTCCCGCCGCCGCAATTGAACGTGCGCACGGGCCGAACGTAAACACACACACACATATGAATAAACAGTGAACACACACACTGCAAATTAAGGACAGGGAGTCAGCCCCCCCCCCCCCCCGGAGGAGAGTAAGGGACCCAGAAGGGGGAGTGGGAACCCTGCCATTATAAGGCCATAGGCATGTAGGGACGGGGCATCCCACACCAGGATCACCAAAACCTGGATCACCGCCTACCCCGTGGTGGGGTCTCACGGTGGAGCAGTGCTCCTACAGCACCCAAAGGGTGCTCCTACCTTTACCAAGGACCCGCAGCCGAAGCTGGGAGGCTCAATACAGGGACAATTTAGGAGGGTCCTGGCAGCAATAGGGACAAAAAAGGGGCCGGGCGCGAGCCCGGCTTACCTGCAAGTAAGAGAAGCTTCATCTTCTGTCTTGCTCGCTCCCTGCAGAGAAGACAACTGCAGAGGTTAAATAGATAAATGAACAAACAATAGATAGGAGAAGGGGTAGATAGATAAATGATGGATAAATAGATAAAAGATGACTGCAAAGGAAGGATAGATAGATAGATAGATAGATAGATAGATAGATAGATAGATAGACAAAGAGATGGAGAGGTTTATAAAGAGAGGGTAGAGAGAAATGAATGATTCATGAATAGACAGAAAGAAGAGATTGAGTACATATAAATATTCAGTGTGTGTGAGTATATATAATATATTTATATTTTTTTAGAAAGAGAGGATAGATAGGATGGATGAAAGGATAGAAGAAAAATATAACAAAGAAAGGAAGGAAATACAATAAGAAAGAAGGAAGAAAAAAAAGGAGAAAAAGAAATTAGAAAATAAAGATATAGAATAGAGAGTGCATCCAGCGCAGTAGCTGTGGAATGGAAGCTGAGAGTGGGGGCAGTACAAGGTTAGTACTGGTCTGCAGTGCATGTGCTCTCTCATCCCCCCTCATACCCCCTCCCAGGATCACATTGACTCACTTGGATATCATACAGCAGCACAAGCACCTTGTGTAGCCTCTGCACCTCCAGGTGGAATCACCTAATTACCATGCCAAGACACTGGCCCTGCCTTCCTACTCGCGGGTGTTGGGAGATCTAGCTGCTCCCGCTGCCCCCCTGGGGGCTAAGCGGGTGGGTGGGAGAGACGCGCAGCATGGCTGCAGAAGGTGCGCTATCGCGCAGCTAATTGGACACACTGGTTGCAGCAACATCAGTTTATTGAGTTAGTATATGACAGAACACAAAGTAGCGTGTATATCGCCCTTCGTCAGACAGCCCCATTTTGGAATCCCTGCATGCAGCGTGACGGCCCTCATATCTTGCACATGCATGCGCAGTGTCATTGCATAGGGTGCACTGACACTCAGCGCATATCTGAGGAGCGGCGCGGGACATTTGAGGAGAAGATGGAGACAGGTAAGGCCGGCTAAGCGTGTAGTCGTCACTCTGGGGGCAGCTAAGGGGGTGGAAATGGGCAAGAAATACTGCCGGATGTTGGGGTTTTAGATAACGCAGACATCCAAAAGGCAGTGGAGGGAGTTGTTTAAAGAGGAACATCAGAAAAGGTCTGATGTTCCTCTTTAAGTGTAAAGAAAATGATATATGTCGAAAATAATAAACTGAAGTCTTGCGTGCATATGTATACAGCCCCATGTACCTTGAAACCCCTGAATATAATACAAATGTTCTCAAAAGTGATCTAATTAGCAAATAAAACCCACCAATAAGACTACCGCTGTTCTGTGAAGACCTCAGGGGTTGTCAGAGAACATTAGTGAACAAACAGCATTGTGAAAACCAAGAAAAACTTCAGGCAGCTCAGGTATAAAGTTGTGGTGAAGTGGAATGCAGGGTTAGGTTATAAAAAAATAGCCCATACTCTGAACATCTAACAGAGCACTGCCAGCCCAGCCATGGAGAGCCCTAATTAGAGAAGCAGTCAAGAAGCCCAAGGTCAGTCTGGTGGATCAGCAGAGATCCACAGCTCAGGAGGAAGAATCTGTCCACAGGACAACTATTAGTCATGAACTCCTCAAATCTTGCCTTTTTGGAAGAGTGGCAGGTAGAAAGCAATTTTTTAAAGCAAGTTATACGAATGCTCATTTGCATTTTGCAACTGTGAAGTAGTTCAATTTTCTGGCCTAAAAGCCGAACACTGCACATCACTATGATCAAACCATCCTCAACATGAAACATGGTAATGGCAACATCATGCGGTGTGGATGGTTGCCTTCAGCAGGGTCTGGGAAGCTTTATAGAGATGATGGGGAGATGGATGGAGCTAGATACTGGAGGAAAACCTGTTTGAGGCTGCAAAAGACTTGAGATTGGGGCATAGGTTCACCTTCCATCAGGAAAACGTCCAGAAACATACAACCAAAGCTTTAATGTAATGGTTTAAATCAAAACATGTTAGGTGTTGGTCTTGTAAAAGTCCAGAACTAAATCCTATTGATAATCGGTGGCATGACTTGACTTGAAATTGATTGCTGTTGACATATGCTTTTCGTCCAATAGCTAGAGCTATTTTGCAAAGAAGGATGGGCAAACATTTCAGCTCCTAGATGTGTGAAGCTGGTAGAGACATAGCCCAACAGACTTGCAGCTAAAAGTGATACTACAAAGTATTGACTCAGGGGGGCTGAATACTTTTCAATTTATTTAAAAACAAAATGGAAAAGCATGTATGGAAAAGGGAGAAACACACTTCTTGGTGATGAATAAAACTCTTCCTTTCTTGGCAGTCACATGCTGCCCACACTACAGGTCTCCTTCAAATGGCCCCTGCATGTAAACCTGGCCCTCTAGCCGCATGGCGCTGCTCTGCGATTCTTATGCAGCGGAATAGATGGACCCTGGCCAGCTCCAGCTGTCGCCAACTTTCTCCTACAAGCTAATTGATGCTCTCATCCAATTGCTTAATGAATATGTTGGTCTAATAGACGTCTCTGTGTAATGGGTTTTACGAGGAATGAGGCAGTTGCAGCGACGAGCCCCGGGGAGCCCTCTGGCACACAAAATATCCACTGAAAATCCTGACAGGAGGATCGAATATGCTAGTAGGAGAGCAGGGAGTCAGACTGAGATTTATTGGAATTGATTGCTATTGATGGGAAATGACAGGGATGGGCAGAGCTCTCTAGTAAGCATCGCTAGAAAGAAGATTTTTTTTTTCCTCCACAACAGGGTCCCAGACTGCAAAAACAGAAAAAAGGGAAATAACCCTGTCAACTCTGTCAAAAACAATAGTAAAGCTGTGGATGGAGATGGGCTTTAAAAGAGCTTATCTGGGCTTGCCGATTATTCCCCTGCAACAGGCCATGTGGTCTCCAGTGAGTTAAAACGTATTGTAAGTAGAAGAATAAGTCCCCCAACATGCTGCCTCTCTCAAGCTATCTCCTACCTGATGCACACCCTCTGTGAATGGAGCAGCACACTCCAGGTACTGTGACTTAGGTGGGGTAGAATCTCATGTGAACAGCTTCCAAAGAATTCCTGGACATGTGCCTGTAGGACCCAGACACTATATCAAGTTTCAACTTGATATAGCAGGCTACTTACAGCAAAGGAATGAGAGGCAAGTATTTTTTTTAGTTTTTAGCTTTGTCTCAGAAAGCCCCTTTAAAGAGGACCAAACCCCTCTGAACTTGTAAAAGAAAATTACCGCCCCATGCAATAATCTGCTTATGGCGTAGAACTGGAAATTAATATTTTTACCTACCAAATTTTATTGGAACATTGATTTTGTGTTGTCCCTCACTGCCCCCTTCGTCATCATTGCACCCCTCCCTGTAGCCCTTAAGATGTACCTGGCCAGATCATATGTATGTGTCTTAAAGTGGACCAATCAAAGGCCCAGCTGGCCCTGGATTCTTGAAAGTGGTGTGAACCCTTCCCACATTACAAAAAATACAATTCTGTGAAATTCTCACCTGTAGAATTGGTATTATAAGTATACAGTACGTCCTGCTCCAGATAGATTACTTACACTTGGGTTATCCTCCGCCAGATGGCGCTGCACTGCAGAGACATGTAAACAGGCTCCTCCCGGCCCCTCAAATACTCGGGGACCTCCCACAAATCCCCAGCATTGAAAAGCAGTGAACAAGAAGCCGGGAGAATTTAACCACCCAAAAACTGGTAACTATAACAATAACAACAATCACAATACAGGGGATCCAGAATAATGCAAAAACCAGGGTGGGGTGGAGCAGGACGTACTGTATACTTATAATACCAATTCTACAGGTGAGTATTTCACAGAATTGTATTATTCTTAGTATACAGTACGTCCTGCTCCAGATAGATTACTTACACTTGGGACATCCAATAGCAGTGTCCATAAAGTAGGGTGGGATCCCCAACAAAAAAGGTAACAGCAGTTTAAACCACTGCCGCCTGCAAAACCTTGCGGCCAAAAACAGCATCAGCTGAGGCCCTAACATCAACCTTGTAAAATTTTGAAAAGGTATGAACAGAAGACCAAGTATCGGCCTTGCAAACTTGTTCAACAGAAGCCTGGTGCTGGAAGGCCCAAGAGGCACCAATAGCACGAGTAGAATGAGCAGTAAGGCGGAAGGGAGGATATCAGAATAGGCCTGAATCACAGCCTGACGGATCCATTTGCTGATAGTAGACTTGGCAGGAGCCAAACCCTTCCTAGGACCAGAAGGGACCACAAAAAGAGCATCAGTTTTCCTGAAGGACGCAGTGACTACTAGGTAATACTTCAGACACCTGACCACATCCAAGGAATGCAAAACCCTTTCCTTAGCATTGCTAGGATTAGGGCACAATGAAGGAAGAACAATATCTTGATTCAAATGAAAAGCAGACACCACCTTAGGCAGAAAATCCGGCTTAAAGCGGAACACCACCTTATCCTGGTGTCTCTCGAAGTATGGGGGCTGGATAGACAGAGCCGCCAGCTCAGACACACGCCTGACTGAAGTAATAGCCACCAGAAAGACAACCTTGAGGGTAAGTACAGCCAGAGCAGCATCCTGAATAGGTTCAAAGGGAGAACCCTGCAAGGCAGACAAAACCAAGTTCAAATCCCAAACAGGGACCATAGGTTTTCGTGGGGGACGCACATGAGTAACCCCCTGAAAGAAAGTCTTAACCAAAAAATGCTGAGCAAAAGACTTCTGAAAGAAGACAGACAGGGCAGAAACCTGACCCTTCAAAGTACTGAGTTGGAGACCCGACTCCAACCCATGCTGTAAAAACTCCAGAACCCTGGGAACTGAGAACACCCGACAGGGAAGAGACCTAGACTCACACCAGTCAATGTAGGTACGCCATAGCCTATAATAGATGGAAGAAGTTTTCTTCCTAGCCTTCACCATGGTCTCAACCACCGAGGCAGACAAGCCTTTCTCCATCAAGATGGAGGTTTCAGCAGCCAGGCCGTCAAAGCCAGAGTTTGTAAATTGGGATGGCGTAAGGGGCCCTGAGTGAGCAGATCTGGCACCCCTGGCAGAATGTACTGGTCTACTGCTATCTGCACCACGTCTGCGAACCACACTCTTCTTGGCCACCTGGGGGCCACCAGAATCACTGGCACCCCTTCCAGAGCAATCTTGCGCAGGACCCTGCCCAGCAGGGGGAATGGAGGAAAGACATACAGGAGCCGAAATTTCTGCCATGACATGGACAGAGCATCTGTGGCCAAGGCCAGAGGATCCTGAGACAGGGAGACAAAAGCCTGGAGCTTGTGATGGTGACGGGATGCAAACAGATCCACATCCGGTAGATCCCAACGGTGACACAGGGACTGGAATACCCTGTTGCAGAGGGACCACTCTCCCTGACGAGAGGTCCCCCTGCTCAGAGAGTCTGCCAGTAGATTCTCTGCCCCCGGGATGTACACAGCCGAAATGCATTGAACATTGGCCTCAGCCCATGTCAGAATCCGCGACACCTCCTGGAGGGCCCCCCCTGCTCCGGGTTCCTCCCTGATGGTCGATGTAGGCAACCGCCGTCCTGTTGTCTGAGCGCACCTGCACAGACAGACCCCTCAGGTGATTGGTCAACTGCTCCAGTACCAACCTGATCGCCCGTAGTTCCAGAATGTTGATAGGTAAGTGGGCCTCCTGAGGGCCCCACCTCCCCTGGAACCGCAGGGACTTCCAGAATCCCCCCATCCTGACAGACTGGCATCCGTGGTGACCATCTCCCAGGAGGGGGCCAGAAAGGACCTGCCCCCCAGCAAGTTCCTGTGGTCCAGCCACCACGAAAGGGACCGCCTGACCAAGGGGGGAAGCACACAGACCCTGTCCAAGGACGTTGGGTCCTTGTCCCATACTGACAGAAGGTGAAGTTGTAGAGGCCTCAAATGGAACTGAGCAAAAGGCACCGCCTCGAAGCACGCCACCATCAGGCCTACCAACTGCATTCCCTGCCTGAGGGAGGGCTGGGGACACGACAGCAGGAACCTCACCTGCGCAGTTAGAGCTTCCACCTTCTGTTGAGGAAGGAATATCCTTGACTGAACCGTATCCAGAATCATTCCCAGGAACGGGGTCACCGAGGAAGGGGACAGAGAGGATTTGGGGTGATTGATCACCCAGCCGAAGGACTCCAGGGTGGTCACCACCAGCTGAGTGTCCAACTCTGCCTGCTGTAGAGACCGAAAGGTGATGAGTATGTCGTCTAGGTAGGGCAGCACGCGTATGCCCCTTGACCTCATCAGAGACATCACCCCCGCCAGCACCTTGGTGAACACTCTGGGAGCTGAAGTGAGGCCAAATGGCAAGGCCACAAATTGGTAATGTTGATCTTCCAACGCGAATCTGAGGAACCTTGGTGTCCTGAAAACACAGGGATGTGAAGGTAAGCATCTTTGATGTCCACAGATGTCATGAAATCCCCTGGGCGCAGGGAGCTGATGGCCGAGCGCAGAGTTTCCATGCGAAAAACGCCTGTTCTTGACAAATTTGTTGAAGATCTTTAAATCCAGAATGGGCCTGACTGACCCATCTTTTTTGGGAACTGTAAAGGGGTTGGAGTAGAACCCCTTGTCTCTTTCTCTTAAGGGGAATCTGCAAATGACCCCCAGACCCAGAAGGCCTTGCACGGCCTACGCCAACACCTGAGCTGAGACACGGTCCTGGGGGATCCGGGACCTGATGAATCTTGGGGGAGGCCGCACAGCAAACTCTATCTTGTAGCCGGAGGACACTACCTCCTGAATCCACCGGTCTGAGACGTGATGCCTCCAGACGTGAGCAAAGTGCTGCAGCCGTCTCCCCACCCTGACGGGCGAGGGCGCCCCATCATGCCTGAGGGGGCTTGGGAGAGGATTTGGGCTTAGCCCCCCAGGAGGAGCCAGGACGTCGTCCTCTGCTCCTGTGGCAGGAATCTGCACGAGCCCCCGCGAAGGACACCCCTTTTCCTTGTTTAGCACCACGGTAGGGGAGTGAAAGGGAGCCCTGGCCCCGAAAGGGCCGAGACTGCCGTCTGCGCTGGGGTAACTTACCTCCCTTAGCAAAAAGGTCTAGACGGTACCCAAACAGGCGTAGCCCCTTAAATGGAAGTCCAGTGAGGGCCTTCTTTGCAGCATTGTCAGCAGCCCACTGGCGCAGCCAAACCGAGCGGTGTATAGCCACCACGAGGGCAGAAGTTCTGGCACACATTCTGATGGTGTCATCCAATGCTGATAGGACAAAATTTACAAAAACATCACTACTGGAGAGAGCATTAAACACCTCACAAGGGAAATCATCAGGGGCACTATCAAGCATATTTCTGATAAGGGTTCTAGTGGCCACAGCAGTAATAGCGGAGGCACAGACCGGGCGCAGCGCCGTCCCCGCACATGCAAAGGTGTGGGAGGCCAGCTGGTCAATGCGCCGGTCCTCAGCATCCCGCAGGGTAGTAGAATCAGGGGAATGCATGACAGAGGTGTTAGATAGCCCTAGGATCGGGACATCCACCTCGGGGGGGGGGGGGGGGGGGGGTTGGGGGATGACCAACATTTAACCACCTCAGCAGGAAAGGGATACTTCCTATCCCAACTCCTTGGAACCCCGGGAAGTTTACTGGGGCGCTCCCATTCCTTGAGCACAAGTGTATGGAAATGTGCCTGCTCTGGAAATTACAAACGTGATTTGGCTGTATGGAAAAACTCCCCTTTTTGCCTGGGAGCCTCAGCAGGGAGAGAGATAGACAGAACCTCAAAGATCTGGGTCAATAATCTGTCCGTGTCATCCGGGGCCCAGGGGTCAGAGCCAGAATCGTCATGACCCCTTGGTCTCTCATCAGATGAGCCTGAATCAGAAAGGAGCTCTCCATCAGACGGGGTATAGCCACACAGATTCATAAACTCCTCAGTTCCCATAGGGAAAACAGTAACATTAGGCATCAAGTGCCGCTTCTTACCAGGGCCCTTACGCGCTAAAGACCTCGCAATAATCTGTTCAACAGTAGGCAGTCTAGAAGACACATTTAGAATCCCCACTAGTATGCAACTCAACAGGAGTGAGATTTAAGCTTGGGGGAGTAGGTGAAGTGAAACGAGGTGCAGCCACTGGCAGGCCAGATTGCAATGCAAGCACCTGCTCAGCACAAGGTACACAGACCCATGCCTTGTCAGCGTCAGCATGAGGCTGCCCACACGCTACACACAGCCGGTCTTGTCCCAAAGGGACCCCGGTAACACTATCCTGGGATGCCTCCATATGGTGATTATTAGGCACAATATGCCAGTAGGGATTGACGCTATAAAGCAACCCTGGATGCCCCAATGACCCGCTAGGGAAGTGGGAGTAATTATACAAGGCCCAACTATCAATTACACCGGGCCGGGAGAAGCCAATGGATTCACCAGTCTGAAAGACACAATGGGAAGAAGGGGTGTCAGAACCAAACACACTACAATGAGTATAAAGTCGCCCGCGAGGGCACTTACGGACCGCGGTAAGTAAAACCGTCACACGCGCGCGCGACCTGACAAAATGGCGCAGAGTGTACCTCGAAGGGCGGGCCAGAGCGAGCCGTGACGGAGGGCGCGCCAAGCCAGGCCCCACCCCCCCGAAGAGCGTGAAGCCCACAGACAAGCAGCCAATGAGAACGCAGAAGACGCGCGCGGTGGCGGCATTTGCAATAGTAAAAAAGACAAGTCAGCGCGGCGGCTGACACCACATATACTAGTCAAAAGACATGAGAAAACGCCGTATGTGAATCACGATACACGCTCACCCCCCCCCTTCTTTCCCTCCCGAAGGCTACAGGGAGAATGAGGGAGGATGGTGGCCCTCTGTACAGGACCCACCGCTACACGGGGCATGGGACAATAATGGGGGAGGGGCATTCCATAAAGGCTCATCATCAGCCTATACCGCCTACCCTTTGGTGGGGGATTGCGGTGGAGCAGGGCTCCTTAAGCACACATGGTGCTGCCTACCTTCACCCGACCAGCGCAGCCCAGGCTGGGAGGCACATCACACGAGGAACGGGTGGGAATAGTCCAACAGGGCCGCAGGCTAATAGCCCCGCTCACCTGCGAGAGAGTGATAATTTCATGTCTTCACAGTAAGCACTGCAGAGAAATCAGGGGGATTTGTGGGAGGTCCCCGGGTATTTGAGGGGCCGGGAGGAGCCTGTTTTACATGTCTCTGCAGTGCAGCGCCATCTGGCGGAGGATAACCCAAATGTAAGTAATCTATCTGGAGCAGGACGTACTGTATACTAAGAATACCTACGTTGTGATTCAGCAAGAAGAAGCCTCTGCTACAATGCATGACCCAATATAGAAGCTGTAGCACACACTGAGGCCTCCAACCTACTTTCATGATACTTATATGTAAACTTCTTTGGGGAACGGAACTGGGGAGGCAACCAGGGTGGCTTTAAGGTACTGAAAAGAAGAAGCCTGTCCCAAAGGCCACAGAGAGTGTTTTAGGTCCTTTTTAAGGGAAAGCTGTCAGCATGGTGCCTAAGGGATTATGGTTTATGCCTTACCTAGGTTATGTCCCACCTATGCACAGTTTTTTTCAGGAAGGTTAATTAGATGATGAGCAATAAACCCACTTTGCAAAACTCATAAGAAATTCAGAACTTTATTAGAAAATACATTAAAAAACATAAAACTACAACAAAATATTAAATGCCCCCAGCGGTCCAACATAATGTTGCAAGATGATAATTAGATTAAAAAAATGTATATTATGTATTTGCTACACAATCCAGATATGTAAATCTGTGAAATGAAGGATGAGATGGAATGGTGGAATAGAAACAAGACATTAAAAATGCACACACCACGCCATAGACAAGGCAAAAGAGCCTGGGGAATGTATCTGCCTACATTACAATACAGATAGGCAGTAAGTGCACCCAGAAGTGGGCTTGAACCACGCAGCACGTCGGTGAGAGGTAAGTGGGGAGGACTAGGGGCGTTGGATTGGTAGATACAATCAGAGTCTGATCTAAATTGATATTTGGCAACATGACATGGCGGATGCTTGTAGAGATGAGTAGGAGCACTACATTAGTTGGTAGAACTAGCACTCACAGCACTTTAGGCACTTATGCACTGAATTATTGCACTTTATTGCTTAGTTTGCACAAATTTTAGTAGTATCAAAGGCTGCATATAGCCTTGATGAAGGAGCACAGATCACTAGTAATTTTAGTTTCACATGGATTCATTTATGTAGTATCTCATCATGCGGGCGTCTGTTTATGTATATGTATGCCATTAACACTCTAAAGTTAGAGGTATATGAAATTATATTATATGAATGGTTAGACACACATTGTGAGTGTCTTATATAATAGCCCCAAAAAGTTCCTCCCCACTTGGATTTTTATGTATATGTTTTTTAAAGTGTGATGTCGTGTGATATATGTTATGTACTGACAGCATTTGGTTAATAATATATTTTCATCTATTTTTGTAAACTGTGTGCAGCCTGCTATATGGGGACATGAAGGTGGGCTAGCTCTGAAAGTCCACCAGGTGTACACAGTAAGTGCATATTAATATATACAAATAATCACTACCTAAACCAGTTGCAAGTATCGTACAAGTGCCATCAATAAATTAAAGCGGACCAAAAGTCAAAATGACTCTATATCTCTTAACACTTTAGATGTCTCTAAAGTTAATTATACTTTGAAAGCCAGAATTGGGCAATATAGCCCTTTATGATGGGGGACAGAAGATCGCTGCATACTTCAGTTAAGCAAGTCTCCTACTGGATGAGCTGTGGATTCCACACATGTGTGTAGCTATTAACTGTCCTTCTAATTAGGAAATCCCTGATGTGATGTGAAGTGCACCTATTCCCAGAAAGGATGTTTATTTCATCATCTTCTATTGTTTCTTTTTCTTTAATAAAGCCTTTGCCCAATATTTAAAAAAAACAATAACAGGAAAAGGTATGATGGTGTATGGCAGCCATATGCCAATTCATTCAGTTACAACTAAACTGTCACATAAGGGCAGTTAGGTTGAAGTGCTCCCCATTTCTGACCTGTGTTTCTGATACTGAATGCATCATTGCTGGAAAGCTTCAGGCTGTTTCGGGGCACTGGGCTGGGCATAGAAGGTGACAACTTTAAAGTGGATCTTCCGCATCATTTAATGAAAAGCCCAAACCCTTAAAAAAACTATTCCCCAGCATCTAAAATTAATACATTTTAAGTTTTAGTCACTTACTATTTATTCTTTCCCCCACTGGGCTGCAACTATGTTCAGGACTCTAGGATACGGGCGCCGCCATCTTGCCTCAGTAGCATCACATACTGAGGAGAGGAAATTGTGATGCAGTAAAGGGGGCAGGGTTATAGCTGTGCTTTGCAGACAGAGCAGAGCTGGGGTCAGGGAAAGGGACAGCAATCCCAGAATGCAGAGCAGCACAGTCAGAAGACACTTCCTGTTTCCAGGCTGCCTGATGCTCCATGAGCCGCCATCTTGGATGTTTAAAGGCTTATAACATGCAGTAGATGCGGGTAGGATGATTTTTTAATGTGAGCAAGCTGTATGTACAGGGTAATATAATAACATATAATATAACATAGACTCTTATAAAGGGTGAAGGTCCGCTTTAAGGGGTAGGTAATTTTAGTTTAGCGTCCCTGTTAACCAGGACCCTTCTCTGGCACATAGTTGCAAGGGAGGAATTTTAGTCCACTTTAAACATCACTACCCATCAGTATAGGCATATACACAGTTGAGTCAATATAAAAACTGCATCTGAGAAGCTTTTTCCAAGCCATCCACAGGTAATGTACATGCACATATATTGAACACAGCAATAGTCCATAGGAAAACAAGAATACACATATATGTATATTACAATATTTAAATTACATCTATATACAGCAATACATTTACAAGAAGCAAGAAAATATGAACTCTCTCTACCCACTATTTAGCGCACTTACCGTCCACAACAGCCGTCTTAACGGGTTCAATCCGGGAGACTATTTCAGCCAGGTCAGTGAAAGAGGCATTTGGGCAGGTGTTCAGCTGCAGGAGAAAAAAAAGCACTGCTGTCAGCTTTACAAAACTAGGATTGTTACTTCCTGGAGCAACCATCCCCTTTCAAGGTCACCCAGTACATGTCCTTTTCTTTTTAAATTTCAAAGTTTCTGCTATTTGGTGGCAGTGTCTATTGCTCTCCTGCTATTAGGCGACAGTGCCTACTGCTTTACTGCTATCTGGCAGCAGTGCCTATTACTCTCCTGTTATCTGGCGGCAGGGCCTATTACTCTCCTGCTATCTGGCGGCCGTGCCTATTACTCTCCTGTTATCTGGCGGCAGGGCCTATTACTCTCCTGCTATCTGGAAGCCGTGCCTATTACTCTCCTGTTATCTGGCGGCAGGGCCTATTACTCTCCTGTTATCTGGCGGCAGGGCCTATTACTCTCCTGTTATCTGGCGGCAGGGCCTATTACTCTCCTGTTATCTGGCGGCAGGGCCTATTACTCTCCTGTTATCTGGCGGCAGGGCCTATTACTCTCCTGCTATCTGGAAGCCGTGCCTATTACTCTCCTGTTATCTGGCGGCAGGGCCTATTACTCTCCTGCTATCTGGAAGCCGTGCCTATTACTCTCCTGCTATCTGGAAGCCGTGCCTATTACTCTCCTGCTATCTGGCAGCAGTGCCTATTACTCTCCTGTTATCTGGCGGCAGGGGCTATTACTCTCCTGCTATCTGGAAGCCGTGCCTATTACTCTCCTGTTATCTGGCGGCAGGGCTTCTCCTGCTATCTGGCGGCAGGGCCTATTACTCTCCTGTTATCTGGCGGCAGGGCCTATTACTCTCCTGTTATCTGGCGGCAGGGCCTATTACTCTCCTGCTATCTGGAAGCCGTGCCTATTACTCTCCTGCTATCTGGCGGCAGTGCCTATTACTCTCCTGTTATCTGGCGGCAGGGCCTATTACTCTCCTGCTATCTGGAAGCCGTGCCTATTACTCTCCTGCTATCTGGAAGCCGTGCCTATTACTCTCCTGTTATCTGGCAGCAGTGCCTATTACTCTCCTGTTATCTGGCGGCAGGGCCTCTCCTGCTATCTGGCGGCAGGGCCTATTACTCTCCTGTTATCTGGCGGCAGTGCCTATTACTCTCCTGTTATCTGGCGGCAGTGCCTATTACTCTCCTGTTATCTGGCGGCAGGGCCTATTACTCTCCTGCTATCTGGAAGCCGTGCCTATTACTCTCCTGTTATCTGGCGGCAGTGCCTATTACTCTCCTGTTATCTGGCGGCAGTGCCTATTACTCTCCTGTTATCTGGCGGCAGTGCCTATTACTCTCCTGTTATCTGGCGGCAGTGCCTATTACTCTCCTGTTATCTGGCGGCAGTGCCTATTACTCTCCTGTTATCTGGCGGCAGTGCCTATTACTCTCCTGTTATCTGGCGGCAGTGCCTATTACTCTCCTGTTATCTGGCGGCAGTGCCTATTACTCTCCTGTTATCTGGCGGCAGTGCCTATTACTCTCCTGTTATCTGGCGGCAGTGCCTATTACTCTCCTGTTATCTGGCGGCAGGGCCTATTACTCTCCTGTTATCTGGCGGCAGGGCCTATTACTCTCCTGTTATCTGGCGGCAGGGCCTATTACTCTCCTGTTATCTGGCGGCAGGGCCTATTACTCTCCTGTTATCTGGCGGCAGGGCCTATTACTCTCCTGTTATCTGGCGGCAGGGCCTATTACTCTCCTGTTATCTGGCGGCAGTGCTTATTACTCTCCTGTTATCTGGCGGCAGGGCCTATTACTCTCCTGTTATCTGGCGGCAGGGCCTATTACTCTCCTGTTATCTGGCGGCAGGGCCTATTACTCTCCTGTTATCTGGCGGCAGGGCCTATTACTCTCCTGTTATCTGGCGGCAGGGCCTATTACTCTCCTGTTATCTGGCGGCAGGGCCTATTACTCTCCTGTTATCTGGCGGCAGGGCCTATTACTCTCCTGTTATCTGGCGGCAGTGCCTATTACTCTCCTGTTATCTGGCGGCAGTGCCTATTACTCTCCTGTTATCTGGCGGCAGTGCCTATTACTCTCCTGTTATCTGGCGGCAGTGCCTATTACTCTCCTGTTATCTGGCGGCAGTGCCTATTACTCTCCTGTTATCTGGCGGCAGTGCCTATTACTCTCCTGTTATCTGGCGGCAGTGCCTATTACTCTCCTGTTATCTGGCGGCAGTGCCTATTACTCTCCTGTTATCTGGCGGCAGTGCCTATTACTCTCCTGTTATCTGGCGGCAGTGCCTATTACTCTCCTGTTATCTGGCGGCAGTGCCTATTACTCTCCTGTTATCTGGCGGCAGTGCCTATTACTCTCCTGTTATCTGGCGGCAGTGCCTATTACTCTCCTGTTATCTGGCGGCAGTGCCTATTACTCTCCTGTTATCTGGCGGCAGTGCCTATTACTCTCCTGTTATCTGGCGGCAGGGCCTATTACTCTCCTGTTATCTGGCGGCAGTGCCAATTACTCTCCTGTTATCTGGTGGCAGTGCCAATTACTCTCCTGTTATCTGGCGGCAGTGCCTATTACTCTCCTGTTATCTGGCGGCAGTGCCTATTACTCTCCTGTTATCTGGCGGCAGTGCCTATTACTCTCCTGTTATCTGGCGGCAGTGCCTATTACTCTCCTGTTATCTGGCGGCAGTGCCTATTATTCTCCTGTTATCTGGCGGCAGTGCCTATTACTCTCCTGCTATCTGGAAGCCGTGCCTATTACTCTCCTGCTATCTGGAAGCAGTGCCTATTACTCTCCTGCTAATTGGAAGCAGTGCCTATTACTCTCCTGCTATCTGAAAGCAGTGCCTATTACTCTCCTGCTATCTGGAAGCAATGCCTATTACTCCCCTGCTGTCTGGCGGCAGTGCCTATTACTCTCCTGTTATCTGAAAGCAGTGCCTATTACTCTCCTGCTATCTGGAAGCCGCGCCTATTACTCTCCTGCTATTTGGCGGCAGTGCCTATTACTCTCCTGCTATCTGGACTCCGTGCCTATTACTCTCCTGCTATCTGTAAGCCACGCCTATTACTCTCCTGCTATCTGGAAGCCGTGCCTATTACTCCCCTGCTATCTGGCGGCAGTGCCTATTACTCTCCTGCTATCTGGCAGCAGTGCCTATTACTCTCCTGCTATCTGGAAGCCATGCCTATTACTCTCCTGCTATCTCGCAGTCGTGCCTATTACTCTCCTGCTATCTCGCAGTCGTGCCTATTACTCTCCTGCTATCTGGAAGCCGTGCCTATTACTCCCCTGCTATCTGGCGGCAGTGCCTATTACTCTCCTGCTATCTGGACTCCGTGCCTATTATTCTCCTGCTATCTGGAAGCCGTGCCTATTACTCTCCTGCTATCTGGAAGCCGTGCCTATTACTCTCCTGCTATCTGGAAGCCGTGCCTATTACTCTCCTGCTATCTGGAAGACATGCCTATTACTCTCCTGCTATCTCGCAGTCGTGCCTATAACTCTCCTGCTATCTGGAAGCAGTGCCTATTACTCCCCTGCTATCTGGAAGCACTGCCTATTACTCTCCTGCTATCTGGAAGCCGTGCCTATTACTCTCCTGCTATCTGGAAGCCGTGCCTATTACTCTCGTGCTATCTGGAAGCCATGCCTATTACTCTCCTGCTATCTGGAAGCCGTGCCTATTACTCTCCTGCTATCTGGAAGCCGTGCCTATTACTCTCCTGCTATCTGGAAGCCGTGCCTATTACTCTCCTGCTATCTGGAAGCCGTGCCTATTACTCTCCTGCTATCTGGAAGCCGTGCCTATTACTCTCCTGCTATCTGGAAGCACTGCCTATTACTCTCCTGCTATCTCGCAGTTGTGCCTATAACTCTCCTGCTATCTGGAAGCCGTGCCTATTACTCCCCTGCTATCTGGAAGCGTGCCTATTACTCTCCTGCTATCTGGAAGCCGTGCCTATTACTCTCCTGCTATCTGGAAGCCGTGCCTATTACTCTCCTGCTATCTGGAAGCACTGCCTATTACTCTCCTGCTATCTCGCAGTTGTGCCTATAACTCTCCTGCTATCTGGAAGCCGTGCCTATTACTCCCCTGCTATCTGGCGGCAGTGCCTATTACTCTCCTGCTATCTGGCAGCAGTGCCTATTACTCTCCTGCTATCTGGAAGCCGTGCCTATTACTCTCCTGCTATCTGGAAGCCATGCCTATTACTCTCCTGCTATCTCGCAGTCGTGCCTATTACTCTCCTGCTATCTCGCAGTCGTGCCTATTACTCTCCTGCTATCTGGAAGCCGTGCCTATTACTCCCCTGCTATCTGGCGGCAGTGCCTATTACTCTCCTGCTATCTGGACTCCGTGCCTATTATTCTCCTGCTATCTGGAAGCCGTGCCTATTACTCTCCTGCTATCTGGAAGCCGTGCCTATTACTCTCCTGCTATCTGGAAGCCGTGCCTATTACTCTCCTGCTATCTGGAAACCGTGCCTATTACTCTCCTGCTATCTGGAAGACATGCCTATTACTCTCCTGCTATCTCGCAGTCGTGCCTATAAATCTCCTGCTATCTGGAAGCAGTGCCTATTACTCCCCTGCTATCTGGAAGCACTGCCTATTACTCTCCTGCTATCTGGAAGCCGTGCCTATTACTCTCCTGCTATCTGGAAGCCGTGCCTATTACTCTCGTGCTATCTGGAAGCCATGCCTATTACTCTCCTGCTATCTGGAAGCCGTGCCTATTACTCTCCTGCTATCTGGAAGCCATGCCTATTACTCTCCTGCTATCTGGAAGCCGTGCCTATTACTCTCCTGCTATCTGGAAGCCGTGCCTATTACTCTCCTGCTATCTGGAAGCCGTGCCTATTACTCTCCTGCAATCTGGAAGCACTGCCTATTACTCTCCTGCTATCTCGCAGTTGTGCCTATAACTCTCCTGCTATCTGGAAGCCGTGCCTATTACTCCCCTGCTATCTGGAAGCCGTGCCTATTACTCTCCTGCTATCTGGAAGCCGTGCCTATTACTCTCCTGCTATCTGGAAGCCGTGCCTATTACTCTCCTGCTATCTGGAAGCCGTGCCTATTACTCTCCTGCTATCTGGAAGCACTGCCTATTACTCTCCTGCTATCTCGCAGTTGTGCCTATAACTCTCCTGCTATCTGGAAGCCGTGCCTATTACTCTCGTGCTATCTGGAAGCCATGCCTATTACTCTCCCCTTATCTGGTGGCAGTGCCTATTACTCTCCTGCAATCTCGTGGCAATGCCTATTATCATGTGATTAATATAAGTTAATATATAATATAAGTTAATATATCAAAGAGACTAACCCCATTTCCAACACTCAGGGCAGTGGTCTCCCTGAAAATGCTCAGAAGCAGAACTGATGTCCAGCACCATTTTGTGGGAGAATCTAGCCCATCTAAGGATGTGTGTTGGTGATAGATATGCGGAAAATGTGATCATCCCAAGTCCTCATAAGTTCCATACATGCTGTTCATGTCTCTAAGTAGGTGGCGACAGAAAATGGAGCCTTCTGATGCGTATTTATTTTAGCACAACGGGCCCTCAGACATTACTATTTTGACAAAATGTCAAACACTCCCTTTCTAGTGTGGGGTCAGTGACTGTCAGCAGGAAATGATATACAATGAAGCATGTTACAGGCCTGACCCTAAAGCGGATACTTCCCCCGGGGGATCTCTCAACTCTATTTTCACATATTCAGGAATGAGAGAGAAAAGTGTTAACTGTGTATAGACAGACCTGGCTCCCTCTCTAACATTTCTCCACCAATGAAAAGCCCTCACACCTGAAAGTCAATACCAGGCTGACAATCGTGACATTTGGTCTCTTTTTGTTGCAGGCGCTACCCAGCAGTTCCCAGCAGCAGAGTCAATAAGATCCCTTTTAAGTGTTTATTTTCCATTTACCTGCACACCGATCCCCAATGTCCCGCTTACAATGCCATCTGACTAATTCATTTCAATCAGCTGGATTCTGCCGGCTGCAGTTTGGAATATCAGCTCATGAAAATATTGATTGGCCTTTGAGTTAGTGACAAGGGCTCATATAATACACCTGCTTACTGTCAGCAACGCTCACCACATACCCCCCCCCACCCCAACCTATCCCAGCTTATCCTACTTCGTGCAGTGAAATAAATTCCGATCAATACAAGGGAGGTCTGCCTTTCTGCCCACGCAAGCCACATCCCACTCAACTGCAGCACCTGGCATAAGCAGAAACCTAACAGAGATAGAACAGGTCCCTTCACATGCTGGTGCACCCCTACACCTCCTACAGGAGGAAGCATGCTGATGTAGCGCCTGACATTTGCACTCTGTCTGAAAGAATAAAGAAGCGCTCCAGGTCCTCCCAGGAGGCGGAGTCTTGACCATTTGGTGAATGGTCGACTAGTTTCCAAAGAATACCCAGGTGCTTTAGGGGAGTTTCCCCTCACAAGGGACCATGCGGGTGGCTGAGGGAGAGAGGAAAGGAGTAACGTACACCTTGTGCACACCACATTAATTGTGTATGCCTTCCAAACCCTATCCCCTAACATTTGTTGTGCATGTTCCCCCTTAAAGCTCATAGTCCCCCCGGAATGCCCGTACAGGTTACCTTTAACATGAGCCTCCATCGGGAATCCAGTGGCGCGACAGGCCACGCGGCACTCACGCGGGCAGGCTATTCCGCCTGCCGGAAAAATGATGGCCAATTGCTGCACTGGATTCCGGATGAAGGCTCATAGTTGAGGTAAACTTTGGGTCTCTTTCATACCACTATATTAACCATAACTTGGGTCTCTCCCAGAGTGTTTTGTCCCTTCAACACCACCAAAGCATTTGGTCAGGCTGACAGTGATGTGGCAAGTCAGCCTCAACACTCCTCCCCTGGCCTGGGTGCACAACTTACATCTGAAGTTTTGGCTTCCTGACGGAGATCCTTCAGCATCTTGTCGATGACACCGCTGCGGCTCCAGACGCTAAACACAGTTTTCCCATGCTGGTACCCCACATCCTGCAGAAGCAGAGAGGAAAGGGTTACTATAGTGCCCAACATAACCAACTGCATTAAAATGTCATTACTTGGTAATTACAGGTCAATACCTGGCAACGGCAACGGCCCATCGCCACAAAATGGCGTTAATCAACATGCCATGGAAATCAGCTTACACTGATCCCTATACATGATCTAGTGCTCTATAATGAATGCTGAAAGGGGTGATAATAGTGATAAAAGACAGCTGCGGAGAGTCTGAGAGGCCGCAGAGTGGACAAGACTTTTTTCTTTACCTTTTATAGATTTTATCATTGCTGCTAATTGTAGTGCTGATGAGAGCAGCAGAGTTACAGAAAACAACAAATAGTCTCTGCTGTTCACCTTGCAATTAACAAAAAAGAAAAAGTTGGATGGAGCAGGGCAGGGTTGCAGCCATTTTCAAGCAGACCTAAAACCTCCCTTTCAACACTGTGCCAGGGAGGGTTCCGGTCCACAGCCACACTATACCCACATCTCACATAATCAGTAAGCCCTGCATTAAATAAGGGCTTTTTTTTACTAGTGGAGTTCCATTAGATGGGAGACAGGAAATGAGTACACACATAAGCAGCATCCACATTTTTAGTGGCGTTGGATTTTGGGACCTATAGTCACCTATACTTATAGTTAGCTACTCATAATTTGGTGTTTTCCTTTAAAAGATACAAACCAGTGTTGTAATTAAGATGCTACAAAATGATTTTGGTTCTCAGTAGTTGATGAATGTTGACACACAGAGCTTTTAATTAATCTAGACAGCTCAGCCAGGGGCTTGGTCCCTTCTTCAGTGAATTGTGCGAGTCAGAGGATGCGGTTGTGCTCAGTGCTCAGGAGCAGAGCGCTACGGTCACACAAGGACGATATTTTATGATCAAGGAATAGAAGACAACATGAGAGTACTTCATATTGTTGTAATCCTTTTCTTTATTACATGCGGGTTATAGCCAACCAACAAGGCTGTTCACCACTCAGCAGGGGCCTATATATTAGTCGCACAGGTCTTCTCCAGAGAAGTAGCAAGCAGTATATTTACAGGGTCCTATACTAAATCCCAATAGCTTAATCCAGCATTGTAACATGTGCCATCTTAAAAGCCAAGAGGAGGCCCAATGAGAAAGCAATTATCCTTGACTATAGGGTATTTCATTTACTCTCTCTCTTTAGGAGTTTTGACAGTTATGAAGCAAAATATTTGGGGACCTAGCATCCTCCTACACTGAAAAAAATTCCTAGGTGATATTGCTTAGAGGCCAACGCCTATGAAAACTGCACTTTCTTTTTGGGATGTTTCAGGGTTGGCTATGTATTGAGGAGCTAACAGTGATACACAGGGAAGCTCCAAGGTCGTAGCTGATAATACACCATCAAATTGGAGAGCTTATACACAGATGTCTATTGGACACTGCTGCTATCCCATGAGTGCACATTGCATTGTCACTTAGGATTTGTTTGACATCACGCAATTTATTTTTTTAATTGTATGAATATTTTTTCACTTTGTATATAAATTGCATTGTCCTTCCAGTATTTTATTATTATATCATAAGTCACTTTTTACACTAGAATATTTTGTGAAAACAAACGGTTTTATTTTACAAGTAATTTAAATACGCGTATAGCTTCTGCCAAGGTTTTCTGAAGGTTCCCAGAAAATATCTTGTATGTCAGAGCTCTGGCAACGTTCACACTAGCCAGACTCACCTAGGTCAAGGACTTGACTAAAATGTGTTTTGCCAAGGTTGCAAAACGCACTTTAACCCTTTAAATGCCAGCCATGTAAAATTTACGTGGTTGCCTCTCCGCCACTTAAGTGCCAGCCACGTAAATTTTACGTGCCTGGCATTCCCCAATCACACAAAAAAAAGTTAAAAAAAAAAGTCACTTACCTGACCCCTTGTTTGATCCGGCCGGGTCTCCTCTTCAGCCAGCGGGGCTCCGATCGCCGATCGGGGCTCCTCCGGCTGCAGGGGAGGGCCCGGAATAGGGTGCCCCCCCCCCATTTCAGCAGCCGCCGGGATTGCCTGTTAAAAAAATAAAAATAAAAAATGACAGTTACTCACCTCCGCTCCCGCCGCCTCTCCTCTTCATGGGGGGGGGGGGGGGGCTCCGATTACCCCCCCGGGTCTTCTGTCTTCTGGAGGGGGGGCATAACAGCCCTCCCTCCGTCGCAGCTTCCGATGGCGGCCGCCATCTTGGATTTTAATGACGTCACCGCCGGGTGTCATCGGGGGCACCCGGCAGTTCTCCTGTCAGATGCCGGTGATGGCTGGGCAGAGAAGGAGGGAGGTAGGCAATCCTCCGATCGCCTGCCTCCCCCCTTCTCTGCCCAGCTGTCACCTGCATGAATCAGATCGCCGCGGGACACTGCATCTGAACATCGGAGGTGAGTAAAGTTAAATTTTTTTTTTTTTTCTAATAAACTTTTACAAAAACCTGTGTCTGTGTTTATTTTGTATACTGTTAACCCTTTGTGAACTGGTAAGGGGTCCATGTGACCCCTTATACCAGTTCACAGGGCTCGGGGGTCTGGCAAGTCACCTGCGCAAGCGGGTGACTTGCCATTAACCCCTGGCCCCCCAAATTACCTGCCTCCCCAAAGCCCAGGGGGGGGGGGGCAGAAGAGCCGTGGCCCTAGGCTATGACGGCTTGTAGCCGCAGGGCCAGGGGCCACTAAAGCTGGCCCCTGCGCCCTGTTCTACAAGCCCCCATAGCTGGTCACAGGCTGGTTACGCTGGGTAGGGGGGACCCTATGTCATTTTTTTTTGTAATTAACCCTTTCTTACCTGTAACCCAATAGGTATAAAAGGCTTCCAGCAGCAGCAGGAGAGCAGAAGCCTAAGTGATCAGCGTGGGACACAGGGATGGATGGGAGGTAAGTATTAAAAAAAAATATTAAAAAACATTTATTTTTTTTTAATAAAGATATTTTTTAAAAAGTGTGTCTGTGTGTTTTTTTTACTTTTAACCCTTTGTGAACTGGTAAGGGGTCCATGTGACCCCTATACCAGTTCACAAGGCTCGGGGGTCTGGCAAGTCACCTGCGGCTAGTGTGTGACTTGCCATTAACCCCTAGACCCCCCATTACCTGCCTCCAAAAAAAACCCCTTATATTCCCCCAAGAAATGGTGTCTCCCCCCCCCCCTGTGAAGGGGGACCCCACACCAATTTTTTTATTTAACCCTTTATTATGTGGATAGTAGTTGTATTTTATTTGTAAATGTTATAAAGTGCTCTTCTAAGTTTTGGGGATCACCTGGACAGGAACGGGGGGGCTACCAATACATATGTGGTATCATTGTAATCGGGAGAAATGGGGCTTTCACGTGCAATATGGTTTTCTTTAATAAAATAAATGTTTTTGTTAAAATAAAGGAGACAATTTAAAAAAATATATATTTTTTTATTTTTTTTTACTTATTTACTTAAAAATATATAAAAAAAAGTAGAAAAAAAATATATAAAAAAAGTAGAAAAAAATACAAACAAGACATTTCATGTTAAAGTCTAAACTCTGCCACAAAAAGAAAATTTGCCATTTTCTTGGAAATTCCTGCAAAAATCACACTTTTTCACGCAAAATGGTGAAAAATTACCTGTCAGCAGAGGGTGACAAAATCGGTAGACCTTGCGCTTTCAGATTTACCTTGTTTTTTCTTATTTGCATATTGATATTTTAGGAAAAGGTGTTATTTATTCTGCTTTTTTATACAATTTTTTGTGAAACCCTGTGCAACCTAAGAATTCTTCGAGATATTACTCCCAGAAAGATGAGCCCACTACAACAAGCTGGGTACGATTAGAAAGCTTAACATGTGTACTTTCAGAGAATATATGGTTTATGGGGGATATTCCAAATGTAAAGGGTTGTTTTGGTAGAAAAAGCACAAGGTGCGCACTTTGTCTGCAGAGTTGAAATTTTGAAGTAAAATTACCATTACGCACATGCTTTACTTTGGTGTGTTTGGCAACTCTCTCCTTGACTGAACCTATGCATGTTATCGTATCGTTCTGTTCAGGGGATGTTGCTTTTTCAGATTTTGATTCTGCTTTTTTATTAATTTTTAGGGAAACCCTTTGTAACCAAAGAATACATTGAGGGATTACTTCCAGAAAACGCCACCTATGTCAACAAGCCTGGTACGCCTAGAAAGCCTGAGGTGTATACTTCTACGGAATATATAGTTTGTCGGGGTATTTCAAATGTAAAGGGTTGTTTTTCTTGAAAAACTGCAAGGTGCGCATATTGCAAAGCATAGTTGTATTTTATCTCAAAATCTCCTAAAGCGCTGTTTCAGTTTGGGGGAGTCTCCTGGGCAGGAAAGGGTGTCTACCTATACATATGTGGTACCGCTGTAACCGGGAGAAATTGGGGTTTCACACAAAATAAGATTTTATTGACAAACTTAAATTTTTTATTACAAAAAAACACTACAAATTGAAAAAAATTGTTTTTTTTATTTTTTTGCACAATTTTCACCCCAAAATATTGGGAATACACTTAGAAAATGACAAACAAGACATTTCATGTTAAAGCCCAAGCTCTGCTGAAAAAAACAATATCATTTTCCTGGGAAATCCCTGGAAATTCCTTCAAAAATCACAGTTGAACATGGGGAGCGCAAAATAGTGCAAAATGGTCTGGCAACAGAGTGTGACAAAATCTCCAGGAAGGCTGGCACTTAAAGGGTTAAAAGGGATATTCAAGGTCATTGTTTGCACATTGAGATGCACTGCGGATCTGACAGCACCTGCTGGGTCCATCTCCAAGAAGGTGACCAAATTCTGACCATATTTATTTGTAAAAAGTTACTTGGCAACTTAATTCTTATAAAGCCCTTGCCAACCTGTCAGACTTGCTCTCTTCTCTGGTCTCAGAATGGCTAGGAAATGCTCATGCAATCGCTAAACACAGGCTCCCTGGCAGGACTCTAAGACTTCCCTAACTCCCCCGGATTGCAGCATACACGTTATATTTGCAATGCCTCAGCCAACACTGGGGCCAACCTATAGATTTGTTCCCGAGATTCTTGCCAGGAAACAATATTCCCCCTTGTTGGGAGTCTACCATAGAAAGAACAATGGCATGTCCACGATTTGGGCTTGTGTTCCCATGGAACCTAACATGGGAGGCCTGGGCAAAAGACAAAGGCCACGCATAGTTACCTGTTAATTACAACTGCTTCTAGAAATGCTAGCCAGACTATGCCATCGAAAAAAACAACATGTAATAAGTATGAGTGAGTAGAGGAGTATGAAGATATAGGTGTCGCTCTGAACCCTCAGCTCCTACCTACACAGACTCCCACAGAAGGAACTGGACTGAGGGGGCTGTGAAGGAGCTGGGACTTATTTGCAATATCAAACAAGCCACACTTCCACACTGGAATTACAGTCATGACTTTTGTAGACCTAACTGCAGCATGTTTGTTCCAGAGATAGCAAAGTCTGAGAATCGACATAGCAAGAAGCCTGCACTCCAGGGAGGAAAGTAATGGAGGGCAGCAGAATTATTTCACCACCAAACTTTAAAGCTGACTTTCCCAGGTTTTATTTTCACTGGGGCATCCCAAATTGGAATATCCCCGCTGTTTTAAACCCCCCCAGAATGTCACCATTTACTCCCCTCTTCCTCATTCCAGTGATCCATACGTGGGTACATTCAATGAGAGCCATCTGCTGTGACTATGTCATTCGGCAGGCAGCGCTCACTGACTTCAATGGGGAGCGCACACAGCCACATCCCCCCCCCCCCCCCCGTGGTGTGCAAGCTTCCGCATGCACAAACCACGGGGGATGCAGCATGGGTTTTGTTCCACTTTATTCAAAAACTTAAATTATTATCATTTTTGGATAGACAAATGCAATAATTAACCAGTACGTTTTAAAATTAGCCAACAGTGACGACAGTTAATGTAGATACTTGGGAAGGCCGGTGGTCTTGAGGCATTAATAAGAGGAAGGGGCTGGCAACTTAGAATACTGGACGACACACTATCCTAAATATCAGACCAGTTTGACTAACTTTTACAAACCTGAGAAAATAGTACAGAATAAGAATACAAATTATGTGCTCCTGTTTCAAGTGGAGGGAGTTGTGCACCTTAAACAAGGCGAGAAGTTAAAGGGCACCTGTATTACAAAATAAAATACATAGATACCAGCACACTGCTTGTCCTTATAACAGGAATGAGTGTGCCAATGCAGGCTACCCCCCTGTGGCAGGGGGACAATTGCACAGTCTGGCCACAGCTAGATCATTTAGATTAGTGTGGTCAGAAATGCTGCTGAACAGAAGAATGGTAAAGGATTGGTATGTTATAGCTAAGCAAGTATACGTCTATTGTATCCTACAGATACAACATCTAGGAATTCCAAACCAATAAAAAAATCAAATACGTCAGCCCTGTAAACATGGATACTGAATGGTTGCCATGGGAACTGCACCATGTTAATTAAAGTGGCATAATGCTACACACTCCACGTGCACAAGGTCTCCCATAAAAGCAAAGAGGTACGTACACTGATCTCATCGAACTTGCCAAAATCCAGGGTGCCGTATCGGTCAATTGGTGGCCGGATGTACTCACAGTACTCGTTACTCTTCACCATCTCTAGCTGTCGCACACAGCACACATATGCCAGCCGGGTTTGGATCTCGGCCATGTTCAGCACCTGCAGGAGGGTGGATAGAATTAGGAGATTTCTGCCAGTGCAGCCTTTAATTCATATAGGTCATCATATATATATATATCATAGCAAATCAATTGCAACTGAACTTGCTGTATTTTTCACTAGTCATCTAGGTTTTGAAAAAAGCCAGTTGGACGATTAGGGAAACTATTTAAGAAATGCTGCTTCCAGGGAAAGACTGGCCATAGGGAGACACGTGACGATGTTTAACACCCACATTCAATCACTGCCCCTTTATTCTCTAAGGCCCCTGTACCCACAAGCTAAGTAACCATAGCCCCCAAAGCTTTAGCCCTGGCATCATGGTATGGGAGGGCCTCAGCAGGGACATCTTGGGCCAACCATGGGAAGGTAAAATCCAGGGCTGATTTTTGGCCCCAGTCCTCCACTGGCTGCTCCTACCAGATGAGTGGGGCAGAGGTAATCATAATCATAGCTGGGTAGAATTGAGGCAGGAATTAAGGCAGCATTCAAGTTTTTTTAATCTTTAAAAAAGGGATTTCCGGGCTAAGTGTAAAAACAAACTATTGTTCTCTGTGCTGCTGAAGCGGAGATCTTACCCGCATTTCTGCAGTCATTTTTGCATGACCACACTCTTTTACCTAGTCTGATGTAGGAGAGGTCATGTTACAACCATGTCTTGGGATGAAACACACCATTTCCTGTGTCTGCACATTTTTGGCATAAAAAAAAAAACCTGTTACTGACATTTTAATTGTGCTCAGGGGCGTACATAGCCCTGATGGGGCCCCATAGCAGGACCCCCATTATCAGCCAAAGCCCCCCCCACCCGAACACTCACTGCCCAAGTCTGCAAATGCGGTGTGCAAGGAAGAGGTGCAGGAGATGTGGGGCACTGGTGGGGAGTCAGAGTCATGGGCCCAAGTCTGGCGGCATGGCTAGGTAAGTATTTGGAGCAGGTACAAAAGCAGAGGTGATGGAGGCAGCGTACGCCGAGCCCCTTTGTTCCAGGGGCTCTTGTCTGCACTGCCCCTATGGTATGTACGTTCCTGCTTGTGCTCTTTCTGCATGCTGAGCAGAAACAGAAAAAACAGACTGAATTCACTATAGTATTAGACACTGGCCTGGAACAGGTTAACAAATACTGTAATGTGAATGAGTAATGATGACCATGAGCTTGGCTTATCACAGGTGTCTTTAAAGCAAACCTTTTAATTTAGTTCTACACAGCGCCCTACGTGAGAAAATCTATACTTGTTTCCTCCAGGTGAATGCACTAATGCTCTGAGCTTTCCACCTCACTTCCTATGAGCAAGGGAGCAAATAGTCTGCACACAGCCTCACCTTGACCTTCTCTGACAGCGGGTTCCACCTCTTCCACAACAGCCACCAGCCAGACAGGGCATCACCATAGTTGGTCAGATCAGTCTCATCCCTGCTGCCCACGTCAATGGCTAGAACCACTTTGGCACCCATAGAGCGAGCTACGTCAGCTGTAAAAGATATAAAGAAGGTAAAATAATTTATTAAGCCCTTAAAGACTATTCTGACTCTTTTGAGAAAAAGTTTGAACATGTTGAAGGGACAGGGTAGGGCAACCACCAGGACCATGAAGGAATAAGTCCTGTATGGGGTGCAGACAGAAAACTCCTATAGCAAGCTCCTCACAGCAACGGATTTGGCCAGTGGCAATCTAAATCCAAGTCCCGAGAGCCTTGTTTATTTGGCATCAATAGACTGATGATGAACAAATAGGGTTCTAAGCAGTGTGAAGGAAAACATTGTTTCAAAACCTTTATCATAAGGCTGAGATGCTTTATTTATTTCCACACCCAAGAACCCGACAGAGTCCTTTCGAGGCTAAATGGAAAGCTCTATAGCTCTGCATGGCCTAGGTCAGTGTGTGTTCTGAAGAGGCAGCACACAATACTGAGGGTCCTCTAGACGTGCAGTAAAGAGCAAGTTCTTTAATTGGTAACCCCCCCCCGGGTTGCCGCAAAACTCACCTCAACAATCCCAGCATCTTTAGTCTGCGTCTTGCCCCTGCACCCAGCCACTCAGATAGGCTGGGGGGTGGGAGTGCTGGCACTGATTGGGTGAGCGCCTACACCGTGCGCCATGTGACTGGGGAAAAGGTGAGTTTTTATGGGTGATCCGAGGAGATTTACATAGGGCAATCTAGGGGGATTTACATAGTGGGGCATCCCAAATCCGAATGTTCAAACCCTGGATAGTGAAAAATACAGTTTTGTGAGTACTCACCTTTAAAACGGGTATTATGAGTGTTCCATACACTCCACTTCGGTCTTCATGACATCTGGGTAATCTCCAGTAGAGGGCGAACTTCTGCAGGGATGAATATGCAAAAAAGAAAGCCCCTCCCGGTCCATATATACCTGGGACCTCCCAACAATTCCCCAGTGTATAAAAGCAGTAAAGGGACCAGGAAGAACCAAATATAACCTTAAAAATCAAAACCAATGGTTCACCATATAAAAGCCCCAGAATACCAGAAAAAAAGGGGTGGGGCGAAGTGGAGTGTATGGCACACTCATAATACCCGTTTTAAAGGTGAGTACTCACAAAACGGTATTATTCTAAGTGTGCCATACACTCCACTTCGGTCTTCATGACATCTGGGACATCCAATAGCAGTGTCCGTCATGGGTGGGAACCAGAAACAGCAAAGAATGTACCAACTCAAACCACTGCAGCTTGCAGAACCTTGCGGCCAAAAACAGCATCCGCTGAAGCCCACACATCAACCTTGTAAAACTTGGAAAAAGTATGAACGGAAGACCAAGTAGCAGCCTTACAAACATGTTAACAGAAGCCTGGTGCTGAAAAGCCCAGGATGCACCAACAGCACGAGTAGAGTGCGCAGTGACCCTAAAAGGGGGAGTCCTCCCCTTAGCAGAATAGGCCCCAACAATGGCCTGACGAATCCATTTGCTAATCGTAGATTTAGCAGGCACAAACCTTTCCTGGGCCCGCAGGGCACCACGAAAAAGGCGTCCGTCTTGCGGAAGGAAGAAGTAGTCACCAAATAGTACTTCACACAGCGAACAACATCCAAATTGTGCAGAACCCTCTCCTTGTCATTGTTAGGCTTAGGACACAAGGAAAGGAGAACAATGTCCTGATTGAGGTGGAAAGCAGACACCAGCTTAGGAAGAAAATCCGGCTTAAAACGAAAAACCACCTTATCCTGGTGTCTCTCAAAGTGAGGGGCGTGAATCGACAGGGCCGCCAACTCAGAGACACGCCGGACAGAGGTAATAGCCACCAAGAAAGCAACCTTCTGAGTGAGAACCGAAAGAGCAATATCCTGTAACGGCTCAAAAGGAGGACCCTGCAGAGCCGAAAGAACCAAATTCAAATCCCAAACAGGAACCACAGCCTTCCGAGGGGGCCGCACATGCACGACCCCTTGGAAAAAGGTCTTAACCAGCGGGTGTAAAGCAAAAGACCTCTGGAAGAAAACCAACAGAGCAGAAACCTGTCCTTTCAAAGTACTAAGCTGGAACCCAAGATCCAGATTATGCTGAAGAAACTCCAAAATCCTGGGTATAGAAAAAACCCTGCAAGGCAAGGCCCTAGCCTCACACCACTCAATATAGGACCTCCAAGTCCTATAGTAAATGTCAGAAGAGGACCACTTCCTAGCCCTAATCAGGGTCTGAACAACAGCCTCAGACAAACCTTCCTCTTTCAAGATGAAGGTTTCAGCAGCCAAGCCGTCAAAGCCAGCGTTTGCAAATTGGGGTAAAGTAGATGACCCTGAGATAGCAGATCCGGCAGCAAGGGAAGCCGGTACTGGTCTACGGCCATCCTTACAACGTCTGCGTACCAAACCCTTCTTGGCCACCTTGGAGCCACCAGAATCGCTGGTGCCCCTTCTAGAACTAGTTTGCGAACTACCTTGCCCAGCATGGAGACAGGTGGAAACAGGTAAAGAAAACCCAGGTCCTTCCAAGCCAGTGACAAGGCATCCACTGCCAGAGACAGGGGATCCTGAGACAGGGACACAAAGGCCGGAAGTTTGTGATTGTGCCTCGAGGCAAAGAGATCCACCTCCGGAGTCCCCCACTTGCGGCAAAGATCCAGAAAAACCTTGGGGTTGAGAGACCACTCTCCGTGGCGAGAGGATCCCCTGCTCAGGGAATCCGCCTCCGTATTCTCCACTCCCGGAATGTAGACTGCTGAAAGGCAAGGAACATTGCTCTCCGCCCAGTGCAGGATCAGAGAGACTTCCCTGAGGGCACTCCTGCTGCGAGTCCCTCCTTGGTGATTTATGTAAGCCACTGCCGTTCGGTTGTCCGAACGAACCTGCACCGGAAGACCCCGTAAATGTGGGGTCAGCCGAGCCAGAACCAGTCGAATGTCTCTGAGATCCAATACATTGATGGGGGTGTGACCCCACACCCCGCTGAACTGATGACTCTTCCAATAACCTCCCCAGCCCGACAGGCTGGCATCCATGGTAACCGTCTCCCAACAAGGGACCAGAAAGGATCTGCCCTTCACCAGATTGCTCGAGTCCAGCCACCACCGAAAGGACTGCCGAACCCTGGGAGACATCCTGGAAGGGCACCTGTCCCAATACGTCAATAGGTGAAGTTGAAGAGATCTCATGTGAAATTGTGCAAACGGCACCGCCTCGAAGGAGGATACCATCAGACCCACCAGTTTCATCCCGGATAGAGGGGCAAGGACTGGCCAGAAGAAGACGGATCAGGCCCTGAATCCCCTGCACCTTGGTCTGGGGCAGAAACACTCTGGCCCGACTGGTATCCAGATTCATGCCCAGAAATGAAATCACACGAGACGGGGAGAGAGAAGACTTGGTGCGGTTGATCACCCACCCGAACCTCTCCAGGGTCGACACCACCTGGTGGGTGTCCAGTTCCGCCTGATGAAGGGAAGAAGCTGATATCAACAGATCGTCCAGATAAGGCACAATGCGAATGCCCTGAGATCTGAGCAGAGCCATTATGCCCGCCAAAACCTTGGTGAAGACCCTCGGTGCCGAGGTCAGACCGAAGGGAAGAGCTACAAACTGATAATGTTGATCCTCCACCACAAATCGGAGAAATCTCTGATGTGCCTGAAAGATCGGAACATGCAGATACGCATCCTTGATGTCTATGGATGCCATAAAATCCCCTTGGCGAAGGGAATTGATAGCCGAGCACAGAGTCGGAACTATTTGGCTCTGAGAAATCTGTTGAGAACCTTGAGATCTAGAATGGGTCTCACCGAACCCTCCTATTTGGGAACCGTGAAAAGATTGGAGTAGAAACCCCAGCCTCTCTCCGCCAGAGGCACCGGGCATATAACCCCCATGTCCAGAAGGTTTTTTACTGCTAACAGGAGCCCCAGTGCAGCCTGAGGGTCCAAGGGCACCCAAGACCTTAAGAATCTTGGGGGCGGCCAGAACTCAGACTCCAGTTTGTACCCGGAGGAGACCACTTCCAAGATCCAATTGTCCGTGACCTCCCGGGCCCAGACCTGGAAGAAGAGCCACAGCCGTCCCCCCACCCTTGCGGGTGAGGGCGCCCGTTCATTGCTGAGCTGGTTTAATGGCAGGCTTGGGCTTGGAACCCCAGGCAGCCGCGGGACGTGCCCGATCTCTGCCTCTGTTCCAGGAGGAGCCCCTGACACCTGAGTAGGCCAGACCCCTAGACACTCTGGCCCCTCGAAAGGAAGGAGTGAATGAGCCCGCCCCCCGAAAGGGGCGGCGCTGTTTCCTCCGCTGAGGTAACTTACCTCCTTTAGCAAAAGCATCCAATTTATCGCCAAACAGCTGCGCACCCAAGAAGGGAAGAGCTGTGAGCGACTTCTTGTCTCCAACGTCCGCTGTCCACTGACGGAGCCAGACCAATCTGCGCATGGCCACCAGTAAGGCTGACGTCCTACTACACATGACAATAGAGTCTTCCATCGCAGCCATGACAAAATCCATGAACAATTCGCACTTCTTAAGGATAGCGAACTCAGCGCCAGCTGGATCAAACTGAACGTTATTCAGCCAGTACCTGATAAGAGACCTGGTAGCAAGCGACACCAGGGCAGATGCACTAACAGGCCGCAGGGCCGAGCCCACGTTGGCAAATGCGTGGCACGCCATCTGATCAAGGCGCTTATCCTCGCCATCCTTAAGGGAGGTGGCGTCAGGGGTGTTCAGCACAGAAGAGTTGGTCAAACCTAAAACAGGCGCGTCGACCTCGGGAGGAGAAGACCAGCGCTTAACCGCCTCCACCGGAAAAGGATATTTCTTATCCCATCCCTGAGGCACACCAGGAAGCCGACTGGGCCTCTCCCATTCTCTAAGGATCAGCGCATTAAAATGACCCTGGCTAGGGAATTCCAGATGGGGCTTGCAGGCCCCAAAAAATTCCCCCTTCTTAAGAGGGGGCGCCGCAGGCGGTTCAATATCCAACACCTCCAATAAATGTGACAAAACAGTGGCCGTATCTACGGCATCCCCCAGCACCTGCCCGACATTGGAATTCCCAGGCTGAATATAGTCAGCCTCTGAATCCTGATTCAATTCCCCCTCCTCTAACGGGGAATAATCGGACAAATCAGCGGACTCGTCGTCAATATCCCACAATGGCTGGGCCGACGACAAATGTCTCTTTTTAGCCTGGGCCTTCTTGCCCACCGTGCTAGCAATCATTTTCTCGATGCTGGCCAACCGAGCCCAAACATGAGAAAGCGACTCCCCAGTGGTACCAATGTCACTTGGGGTACGGATAAGGTGGGGAGGGGAAGGCGATGAAGCGGGAGGAGCCGACCCAGAAGGCTGGGTACCAGACTGCCGCGTTATGGCCTTTTGTGCGCATGGTATACAGATCAGCACATTCTCCCCCGTAAGGGATACCCCGCACCCCACACATGGCCCGGATTGTCCCAAAGGGATCCCGGGCCCGGTATCCTGCGGAGCCTCCATATGGTGAATCTTTGTGGTCAGTCGCAAGACCGCAGGGAATTACGCATAAGCAACCCGGGATGCCCCTTAAAAGTCCCGGCGGGAGGATTTTAGGTGGACAATTTTTATACTAGGGACCCCAGGACCAGGAGGGACCCCTTAATATGCACATATGCAGGGCAACCTGTAACACACAAAACAAGCAACATAAGCGTTGAGCTGTGTAAAAATGGCCATAAAATTACATGTAAAAAACCACAGCAATTGATCTTGCAGCCACACCATTGTAAATATACAGGTAACCCAGCCAGACAGTGCGATTAAGGCACACCCACAGGATTGAGACCAGTGCGGGCCCCCGGTAAATAGGGGCCCCCACACACACACAAGCTAAGAAGATGGCCATCGGGCCCATACCACACCGATTGCTATGCGGCCTGCCAGGGAAAGATGGCCCCCACGCAGCCTCGTGCCTGAGGAGGGAGAGCAGGGGGAGGGCAGGCCAGCGCAGAAGGCGCGTTTGCCGAGGCCACGCCCCCCCCAGCAACGCGGACCCCTATACAACGAGCACAGCAATCGCGCCCTTCCCGAACGCAGCCTGAGGGGGAGAAGCTCCCCCAGGCTGTAAGCAGTCCCAAGTAAGCCAGTAAGGCAGCAAACACCTCACACACACACACAAGTAAAACACACAGCACACAGGGACAAGGGCTGGGTAAAACGAAATATCGGCCAGGGACAAGGGCTGGGCAAAACAAAATATCGGCCGGAGGGGAATAAGGGACCCAGAAGGGGGGAATCCTGCCAGGAGCCGGCCATAAGCCTAACGGGACGGGGCATCCCACACCAGGATCACCAAGAAACCTGGAAACCACCTACCCCATAGTGAGGTCTCACGGTGGAGCAGCAGTGCTCCTGCTGCACCCATAGGGTGCTCCTACCTTCACCAGGACCCGCAGCCTAAGCTGGGAGGCTCAATATAGGGCAATTTAGAAAGGTCCTGGCAGTAATAGGGATAATAGAAGGCCGGGCGTGAGTGATGCTGGGACACTATCATATTAGTGGCAGTAGGTAGTGGACACTTGCATACACATTAGGCTGCCATATTATTTTAAATGACGTTGATTATCAAACAAAATGCTATTACTGTATTTTTCACCCCATAAGTGTGTGTGTGAGTGTGTGTGTGTGTGTGTGTGTGTGTGTGTGTGTGTGTGTGTGTGTGTGTGTGTGTTGTCAGTGTGTCTTCCTGGGAGAATGTAAAAAAAAAAAAAAAAAAAAAAAAAAAAGTAAAAAAGGGTATACTTACACTGCATATGGGAATGGGATGGGGGAAATGCCTCACTGCATATGAGATGGGGGGTGCCACACTGCATATGGGAATAGTATGGAGGAGAATGCCATGTTGCATATGGGAATGGTATGGAGGGGAATGTCACACTGCATATGGGAATGGGATGATGCGGAGATCCCACACTGACTATGGGTATGGGATGGGTGAAATGCCTCAATGCATATGGGATGGGGGTGCCACACTGCCTATGGTATGGAGGGAATGCCCCACTGCATATGGAAATGGGATGAGGGGGGGAGGCCACACTGCCTATGAGGAATGGGAGGGGGGAATGCTACACTGTATGTAATGGGATGTTACAGCACAACATTTGGTTTAGAATATGGTATATTATAGGCTATAGAAAACGAAAAATTTGACTAAAAGACTTTCTGCTGGCTATGGAAACAGACATTTCAAAACCATCTAGTTTACTACTGTATGTAACTCCTTTCTACCAAAAGCGGCATCCGCCAAGGCTCTACCTTATAGATTTGGTAAATGTATAAACTGAAGACCAAGTAGCAACCCACATCATTGTTCTACTGAAGCTTGATGCTGAAAAGTCCAAGAAGCTCCAATAGCTCCTTCCCTTTGGAGACATAGGCTCTTACCATGCAACAACGCAACTGTTATAGGTTCAAAAAGAAGACCCTGAAGAGCTGATAAAACTAAGTTCAGGTCCCAAACCGGCAGAAGTGGTTTACGAGGAGCACACACACGCGACTCCCTGCAAAAAAGTCTTAATAAAATTATTCCCAGCTATGGGTTTCTGAAAAAAAGATAGATAAGCAGATATCTGTCCTTTTAAAGTACTCAACTGAAGATCTTCATCAAGACCTTTCTGCAAAAAAATACCATTTTGTGAGTACTCACCTGAAAAATGGATATTGTTGGTGTGCCACACACCCCGCTTCACTTTTAATATTCTTCACTTATTGGGTTAACTCACCGCCAGGTGACGCTGTGCAGAGAGGAAGTCTTGTAACGAGCCCCCTTCCGGCCTATATATACCTGGTACCTCCCTTCAATCACCACTATATTAAAAAGTAGAAAGACAAGGTACCAGTATTTAACCGGTAACCTCAAATAAATTGATATAAATAAAAGCTTCACCATATAAAGGCTTCGGAAAACCGAAAAGGGTGGGAGTGAAGCGGGGTGTGTGGCACACCAACAATATCCATTTTTCAGGTGAGTACTCACAAAATGGTATTATTCTTGGTGTGCCACATACCCCGCTTCACTTTTAATATTCTTCACTTATTGGGACATCCAAAAGCAGTGTCCACAAGGGATGGGCATCTCAAGGCCAGGTGAAGCATAACTTAAATGACTGCAGTCTGCAGAACTTTGCGGCCAAAAACAGCATCCGCTGAGGCTCGCACATCAACTTTGTAAAACTTAGAAAAAGTATGAACAGAAGACCAAGTGGCGGCCTTACAAACTTGTTCAACAGAAGCTTGGTGCTGAAAAGCCCAAGACGCCCCAATGGCGCGAGTAGAATGAGCAGTGATACGAAAAGGGGGAACTCTTCCCTTAGCAGAATAGGCCGCAGTAACGGCCTGACGTATCCACTTGCTAATAGCAGATTTGGCTGGTGCCAAACCCTTCTTAGGCCCATGGGGTACAACAAAAAAGGAATCCGTCCTACAAAAAGGAGACGTGATAATCAAGTAGTACTTAACACAGTGTACTACATCCAAACAATGCAAAACCCTCTCTTTGTCATTCTTAGGATTAGGACATAAGGAGGGAAGAACAATGTCATGGTTCAAATGAAAAGCAGAAACAACCTTGGGAAGAAAGTCTGGCTTGGACCGAAAGACCACTTTATCCTGATGCCTCTCAAAGTAAGGCGCCTGGAATGACAAGGCGCCAACTCTGAGACACGCCGGACCGAAGTGATAGCTACCAAGAAGACAATCTTCTGAGTCAGGGTAGACAAAGCAATATCTTGCAAAGGCTCAAAAGGAGGAGCCTGAAGAGCAGAAAGAACCAAATTCAAATCCCAAACCGGGAGTAATGGTTTCCTGGGAGGCCGCACATGCGTAACCCCCTGGAAAAAAGTTTTAACTAAAGACTGAAGCGCAACACGCTTATGAAAAAAAGATAGATAAGGCAGAAACTTGCCCTTTCAACGTACTAAGCTGAAGACCAGAGTCCAGCCCTGATTGTAAAAACTCCAGAATCCTGGAGACCGAAAAGACCCTACAAGGAAAAGATCTTATCTCGCACCAAGCGATATAGGCTTTCCAAGTCCTATAGTAGATGATAGAAGAAGACCTCTTCCGGGCACTGATCAGAGTCTTAACGACTGAATCAGAAAGACCCTCCTCCTTCAGGATGGAGGTTTCAGCAGCCAGGCCGTCAAACCCAGCGCTGGTAAATTGGGGTAACACAATCGACCCTGAGTGAGCAGATCGGGCCGAAGAGGCAGAACGACCTGGTCCACTGCCAGCCGAACGATGTCTGCGAACCACACTCGCCTTGGCCACCTTGGGGCCACGAGAACGGCGGACACCCTTTCCAGAGCCAACTTCCGAAGAACCCTGCCTAGCATGGGTATCGGACGAAACAGGTATAGAAATCCCAGATCCCCCCCTGCTCAGGGACATGGCGTCCACTGCCAGAGCCAGAGGATCCTGGGAGAGCGACACAAAGTTCGGGAGCCTGCGATTGTGACGAGAGGCAAACAGGTCCACCTCCGGTGTCCTCCATCGGAGACACAGTGAGTGAAACACCCGAGGATGGAGAGCCCATTCTCCCAGACGGGGAGAGCCCCTGCTCAACCGGTCCGCTTCCTGGTTCTCCACTCCTGGAATGTATACCGCCGAGAGACAAGGAACATGGGCCTCTGCCCAGGTCAGGATCAGGGACACCTCTCTGAGAGCACTCAGGCTGCGAGTCCCTCCCTGATGATTGATGTAAGCAACCGCTGTTCGGTTGTCTGAACGCACCTGGACCGGAAGGCCCAGAACGTGCTGAGTCAGGAGAGCAAGCACCCGACGGATGGCTCTCAGTTCCAGAATATTGATGGGTAAGTGGGCCTCTTGAGGCCCCCACTGCCCCTGGAACTGCAGCTCCTTCCAGAATCCACCCCATCCCGACTGGCGTCCGTAGTGACAATTTCCCAAAGGGGGGTCAGGAAAGACCTGCCCTTCACGAGACCAACCACCACTGGAGGGACTGCCGGACCCGGGAGGACAACTGGAAGGGCTGATCCAGCGACCGAGGCTGCTGGTCCCAAGACGCCAACAGATAAAGCTGAAGCGTCCTCGTGTGGAATTGAGCAAAAGGAACTGCCTCGAAGGAGGCAACCATCAACCCTACCAGCCTCATCCCCAGACGGATGGACGGCCGAGGATTGGAGAGTAGGACCCGAGCCAACTCCTGAATCAGATGAATTTTGGACTGGGGAAGAAACACTCTGTGTTGATGAGAGTCCAACTGCATCCCCAGAAAAGACACCACCCTGGCCGGAGCGAGGGAGGACTTGGGGAAGTTGATCACCCAACCAAAGCTTTCCAGCGTGGAGACCACCAAGCCGGTGTCTGTCTCCGATTGATTGAGCGACGGAGCCATGATGAGAAGGTCGTCCAAATAAGGTACGACACGAATGCCCCGAGATCTGAAAATGGCCATGACCCCTGCCAGCACCTTGGTGAACACTCTTGGAGCTGAGGTAAGGCCAAACGGAAGTGCCACGAATTGATAATGCTGATCCTTCATCACGAATCGAAGAAAACGTTGATGAGCGTGGCAGATGGGAACATGAAGATAAGCATCCTTGATGTCTATGGACGTCATGAAGTCCCCTTGCCGAAGAGAGCCGACGGCAGTACGCAAGGTTTCCATGCGAAACTTCCGAAAACGGATGAACCTGTTGAGTAACTTCAGGTCCAGGACGGGACGAACTGACCCATCTTTCTTGGGGACTGCAAAAAGATTGGAGTAGAAACCGAGGCCCATCTCTAAGCGCGGTACCGGCCGGATGACCGCCATCTCTAACAGATTCTTTACCGACGCCAGGAGCCCCTGCACGGCCAAAGGATCGATGGGTACCCGAGACCGAAAGAACCATGAAGGAGGGCGAGACTCGAATTCCAGCTTGTAACCGGACGACACTACCTCCTGGATCCATCTGTCCGGAACTTCCTGGTTCCAAACCTGGGAGAAGTGTCGCAATCGTCCCCCCACCCGCACGGGTGAGGGCAGCCCCTTGTTGCTGAGCGGGCTTACCAGCAGGTTTGGGCTTGGAGCCCCAGGACTGAGCGGGACGGCCACGGCCCCTCCCCCGAGTCCAACCTGTACGACTGGTAGTGGGAAAGGAAGCCCCCCTACCCGTTCTGAATCCTCGAAAGGAAGGCCTACCAGAACTTGCCCCCCTAAAGGGACGACGAGGCCTCTTGCGTTGTGGCATCTTACCACCCTTTGCGACTGAATCAATTTTCTCCCCGAACAGACGCAACCCCAAAAAGGGGAGAGCTGTGAGCACCTTTTTAGAAGCTGAGTCCGCCGACCACTGTCGCAGCCATACTGACCGACGAATAGCCACCAGCATTGCAGCTGTCTTGCTACTCATAGCCAGCGCATCGTCCTGAGCGGATAGAACATAGGACACAAAAGATTCACACTGCGTAAGCGCAGTAAACTCTTTACAAGTGGGATTGAGATCCTCATATAGCCCCTGAATTACAGACCTAACCGCCAATAGAAGAAGGGCCGAAGCACACACCGGGCGCATCGTTTACCCAGCATAAATAAAACCATGGCGAGCGTACTGGTCAATCCGACGATCCTCCCCATCTTTAGGGACAGTGGTCTCAGCAGACTGTACCATAGCCGTGCTGGAGAGCCCTAGCACAGGGGTATCGACGTCAGGAGGGACAGACCAAAGCTTCACCAATTCTGGCGGAAAAGGATAACGTTTTCCCAACTGGAAGGGATTCCAGATAACCGCGTGGGATGTTACCATTCCTTAAGGACCACCCTCTCAAAGTGGTGCTGTCTGGGAAAAACCCAACGCGGCTGAGGCTCTTTAAACAACTGGCCCCTTGGCAGGGTGACAGCCTCAGGCGGATCTAAATTCAAAATTTCAAACATTTGAGCCAGAATAGAGGGGGTGTCAAGGGAAACCCCCGCCGACCAATCGCATCAGCCTCAAGCTGATCTGCAGGCTCATCTGACTCAAACAGGAATTCTTCCTCATCCGGGGAGCCATCGGACCATTCCACAGGCTCACATAACTCGTCCTGTGGAGCCGAAGGTACCGGAGTCAGGCGTTTCCGTTTTGCAGTGGCCTTCAACCCTGCTTTAACAGGCAATACTTTCCGGAGGCTGGCCAACCTTGCCGCCACCTCGGATTGCGAATCCCCACTTTTGACAGTGTCATGCGGGGTCCGGAACAGGGAGGGAGAGGTAGGAGATGATGGAAGTTGCGACGGGCCAGCAGCCGGAGCAACAGACTGACGCGCAATGCTCTGACTGACGCGCAATGCAAATAAAGACATCATCAGCTGGGAGCGAAGCCCCACATCTTACGCACCCCCTGGACGGCTCAGAAGAACCGTTTCCGGCAATAACGGAAGCCTCCATATGGTGATTTATGGTATTCGCAATTTTTTGGGTTTTAAGGCATAGGCCAACCCGGGATGCCCCCTTATTGTAAATGTCCCGGAAGGGAGGGTTTTTTTTTTTTTTTTTTAAAGGAAGGTCCCCCTTAATAATCTATATATATATATATATATATATATATATATATATATATATATATATATATATATATATATAGATTATATATGTATATTTTATAATATAAAAATATCACAATTTTCTTTTCTTTTTTTTTTTTTTTTAAAAAGAAAGACTAGCCAAGTAACATAGAGCCGGAGGGCCGCTATAATCAGGGATCCCAGGATCTGAAAGGAAAACCAACAATCAGATCCCCATATGAGTGTAACAAGTCAAAACATATCTTATGCATGGCACCAAGGTGCAAAAAAAGACAATAAGCATAATGATGCCTCCTTAAAATACTCGCCCCCATATCTATACATTACAGACATCAAATCCCGCTTACATGAAAGGCCGAGAGCAGCAACCGGAGGGACGATGCAGCAGCCAGCAGCAACAAAGGTAAATAGAACCATGTGCGGCAGCGCCCCGACCCCCCCCCCCCCCACGTGACTTCCTTTAAACCAGAAAGGAAGGAAGTGAGGCTGGGGCCGGCCGCATGACGCTACCGCCGGCGCCACGCCCCCGTCACCGGGACCCGCCCCCTTAAGCCCGATCAGTGCGGCCAATTCATCCAGGAATTACAACCAGATGAGCCGCTACAACGTACACACAAGGCAGGAGGCGGAGGAGGGGGGAGGAGGAGGCAACAAGCGCAGCCACACTAACAGAAAAGCCTGCCATACAACGGCCGCAAGGAGACCAGCGGGGGAGGGGGGAGGCGGGAGGGGGGAGGGGGCTGTGGTAACTCAGGCGGCAAGCCAACCTACCCAGCGCGGTCCGCCCCAGCCGCCCCCTAAAGCTGACCTAAACACTGGCCACACTGTTAAGAAAGACCTGCCCGAGGAGCTCCCAAGAGGAAATATCAGACTGAGTGCACACATGCTGTGCAGTCTGCTCAATGCATAAAGTTAACACACATATGTTATGATAAGTCATACAGTGAAATACACATACATAATACACAACCCTCTAACCCCCCCCCCCCCCCCCCATAGTGAAGGGAGAAGGGACTCTACCGGGAGAGTAAGGGGCTAAGGGGACCCTCGGGACAGGGGCATCCCATTTCCGGATCACCATGCCGGATAGCCGCATTGCCCCCAAAAGAGGGGGTCGAGCGGAGGAGATAAGCTCCTAGGCACCAATAGTGCCGTCTACCGATTGCCCTGTGAGCAGCCTAGGCTGGGAGGCTTCCATTCCACCATTAAGGTATAAACAATCAAAACCGGGCAGAAATAGACCAAAAGGGGGTGCCGGGGTAAGACCGGCTACCTGTAAGCAGGAGACTTCAATCTTCTGTCTTGTCGTCAAGCAGAGAGAAAAATACTGGTGATTGAAGGGAGGTACCAGGTATATATAGGCCGGAAGGGGGCTCGTTACAAGACTTCCTCTCTGCACAGCGTCACCTGGCGGTGAGTTAACCCAATAAGTGAAGAATATTAAAAGTGAAGCGGGGTGTGTGGCACACCAAGAATATCTGAAAAAGTTCACCAAGCGATACGTGCTTGCCAGAATCTATAGTAGATCATTGATGAAGACTTATTTCAGCCTAAATCATAATCTGGATGATTCTGGCAGAAAACCCCCTTTCTGCCAAGATGGAGGCTTCAATAGCCAGGCCGTCAAAGCCAGAACTTGTGAATCGGGGTGCTTTATAGGCCCCTGTGTGAGAAGATCTGGATCGTTGGACAACCTCCACATGTCGCCCTCTGACATCCTCACCAAGACTGAGATCCAGCTTCTTCTTGGCCACCAAGGAGAAACCAGAATGGTTGGGACTCCCTCCTTAGCTATCTTTTTTAATACTCAACCCAGGAGTGGAATCGGAGGGAATGCATAAAGAAGCTCGAATGCTGACCACTGAGGAGTCAGGACATCTGTTGCTAATGCTAGAGGATCCCTGGACCGGGACACAAACTCCGGAACCCTTTGATTGTGCCGTGATGCAAAGAGATCTATGTCTGGGATCCCCCAGCGCATGCATAGGGATTGAAAGACCCTCTGACTGAGAGACCATTCCCCCTGATGCAGGACCACTCTGCTGAGATGATCAGCCTGCAAGTTGTCCACTCCTGGTATGTGTACTGCTGAGGTAAAAGTCTTTTCTGTTCTGGACGAAACACCTTGACCTGAGAAGTATCCCAGAAAAAAAAAATAGTTTGGAGGAATTCAGCCGGAAGTATATAGGGCGGGAAAAGGAACAGCGCCTTTGTCTTGCAGTCCACGCCCTTCGGCCGAGAAGTTAACCCTATCGTTACCGAATGCCTCTGATGGCCTGAAGTAAAATGAAAGAAAAGTAGAGGGGAGATTTGTTTTTAAAATAAAGCAGAACATCAAATATGTATTTTTCTGTAGCATATCACATAACAGCAATTCATTTTCACAGGTGGTTACTGATAGTAGTGGTTTCAAGCTTGTTTTGAATTTATTTATTTGAGGTTAATGGAGCCAGTCGATAACACCTGTCTTTCCCATACAAATGGTGCTGCCATACTGTATGATGTAGCGTCACTTTAAATACAGCAGTCAGCTTTCACATACCCGCCATGCTGCCTACCTGGGAGATTGTTGATGTAGCCTCCATCCATCAGCAGGTGGCCATCCTTGGGGTCACAGAGCGGAGGCATGTAGCCAGAGAGAGACATACTGGCACGGACGTATCGCCACAAGCATCCTGCAGCAAACAACAGCCTATTACAATAGAGAAGTCAAGGCAACTAGCAGTTTGTTATATTGTTTATATTACCTGACAGGAAAAAAAATATTCTGAAGGAAACCAGTCACGTGACTTGATACACACCTGAATTTACCTCACATTACCTACCATCACCTTTTCTTCTAGATTGTTTAACGGACTAAAATCGCCACCCTAACGAGGTCCACCCCATGCCTTCCCTTGCAATTTGCCTGAACTCCATGCTGCTCTCCGCCAGGGCATCACAGATTTTAGCAGACATCAGCAAAACTGCTAGCTATTCCTGTGCCAATTACTAGGTGGTGGCAGCCCAACCAATTTGTTCAGGGTCACGCTGTAATTTCACTCCTCATGTGACAGATTTGCTTTAAAGGTTAAGTATGGCCTTCCAGTGGCATGGCGGCCTCTCTCCTGTGCTCAGCATTTCCCAGCACACAGGAGGCTGAATGAGAAATGTGCTTATGTCTGAATAAAAAATGACACACAGTCCTCAGCACTGTGACACGTTTATCTAACAGCAAGCAGTAATGCGCAATAATGTGCTGCGCTCACAGGCGGCCAAGACCAGGGTGAGGTTGACACGGAGGACAGGGCGAGAAATGCAGAAACAGCGGAGAGTGCGGAGAATGAGTGTGCAGAAATACAGACCATGCTGAGGGTGGAAATAAAAAGTAAAGCGAATGCCAGGGAAATGATTGGTGTGAGTAAATAGGGAACTGGGACATGAGGGCTTCTGGGCGGGGGCTTTCGTGCTAAAGTGGGGAACCAGGACAAGAGGTGTAGCGGAGTAAACCAGGGTGAGAAAAAAAATAAGGACATTGGTGAGGGTAAAAGTGTATAATGAGAGGAAAAACAGGAAAACCATGTCCCAAGCCAGAGAAAAGCGTGCTAATGGGGGAGGCGAGAACGCTAAAAGGGTGTCTGATACCAGAGATAAGAGCTCCAAAGGGGCTTCCTGGGCTGGACACCATATTGCCAAATAGGCGTCCGGTACTGGAGGCAAGAATCACAAAGGGAAATCCCTAGCCAGGGGTAAGAGTGTTGAAAAGTAGGAAGCCAATGGGTGTTTCAGGCCGGAGGCGCATAAAATGCTGAAATGATGAAAACAGGAACTAGGAAAACCATGAGACAAGAGAGGCAAATGGTTGTCCTGGGGCCAGAATGCCCCAGAGTGTCCCTGGCCAGAGGTTAGAGTGCAAAAGACAAGTCCTGGGATAAAGGAGAGGGTTGAAGGTAAGAATGCCGAAGGGGTGTCTGGGGCCAGATGAAAAAGTGCTGAAGGGGTATCCGGGGTCAAAGGCAAGAGTGCTAAAGAGGTGTCCCAGGGCAGAGGTGAGAGTACTGAGGGCGAAAATGCTAAAGGGGTATTGCATACCAGAGAGGGGTGTACCAAATGTGCACCCTGGGCCAGACAAGAGAGATCCAAAGGGGAATCCGGTACAGGAGGCAAGAGTGCCAGAGGGGAGACCCAGACTAGAGGCAAAAGTGTTAAAGACGAGAATGCCTTGGCTATAGGCAAAAATGGCAAAGGGGAGTCTCAAGACAAAGGGGAGTGCTCAAGGTGACAATGCTGAAGGGGTGTGTTAGGCCAGAGGTGAGTGTGCCAAGGGGCATCTGGTACTGTAGGAGGGTGCGCCAAAGGGGTGCCCCAAGCTTGAAACAGGCGTGCCAAAGGGGTGTCCCATGCCATATGCAAGATTGCCAAAGGGGCATTCTGGGCTGCAGACGGGAGTGCCAAAGTGCCAAAGGAGAGTCCTGTGTCCATGGGCCAAAATGACAAACTGCTGAAAGCCTGTCCTGGCCGGGGGTGGGAGTGCAAAAAATACAATTTTGTGAATACTCAACTGTAAAATGGGTATTATAAGTATGTCACACACCCCGCTTCAGAATAGTCATTACACTTGGGTTATACCGACCTGTAGAGGGCGATCTTGCAGAGATGTAATGAAAAAAAGGGAGCCCCTCCCGGTCCATAAATACCTGGGACCTCCCACTCATTCCCCAGTATTAAGACAGCAGTAAAGGGACCAGAAGGAGCCAAAATAACCAGTAACAGTAAAAAGGTTCACCATAGAAAGGATCCAGAATACCAAAGGGCGGGGTAAAGCGGGGTGTGTGACATACTTATAATACCCATTTTATAGGAGTATTCACAAAATGGTATTATTCTAAGTATGTCACACACCCTGCTTCAGAATAGTCATTACACTTGGGACATCCAATAGCAGTGTCCAAAAAGGGTGGGGATCCAAAACAAGGCAATAATGCACAAACTTAAACCACTGCAGCTTGCAGAACTTGGAAAAAGTGTGAACGGAAGACCAAGTAGCAGCCTTACAAACTTGCTCAACAGAGGCCTGATGCTGGAAAGCCCAGGACGCCCCAACAGCACGAGTAGAATGAACGGTAACACGAAAAGGGGGAATCTTCCCCTTGGCAGAATAGGCCCCAACAATGGCCTGGCGAATCCATTTACTAATGGAAGACTTGGCAGGAGGCAAACCTTTCCTAGGCCCGGAGGGCACCACAAAAAGGGCGTCAGTCTTACGAAAAGAAGAAGTAGCTACCAAATAGTACTTCACACAGCGAACCACATCCAGAGAATGCAAGACCCTCTCCTTGTCATTGCTGGGCTTAGGACACAAGGAGAGTAGAACAATGTCCTGATTAAGATGAAAGGCAGAAACCACCTCAGGAAGGAAATCTGGCTTGAAGCGAAAAACAACCTTGTCCTGATGCCTCTCAAAGTACGGGGCCTTAATGGACAAAGCCGCCAACAGGACGTACTGTATACTCATAATACCAATTCTACCGGTGAGTAATCACAGAATTGTATTATTCTTAGTATACAGTACGTCCTGCTCCAAATCTAATACTTACAGTTGGGACATCCAATAGCAGTGTCCATAAAGTAGGGTGGAATCCCGAAGAAAATCAGCAGCAGGCAGTTTAAACCACTGCCGCCTGCAGAACCTTTTGGCCAAAAACAGCATCAGCTGAGGCCCTAACATCAACCTTGTAAAACTTTGAAAAGGTATGAACAGAAGACTAAGTAGCGGCCTTGCAAACTTGATCAGAGAGTGCTGAGCAAAGGACTTCTGGAAGAAAATAGCCAGGGCAGAAACCTGACCCTTCAGAGTACTGAGTTGGAGCCCCATCTCCAAACCATGCTGCAGGAACTCCAGAATCCTGGGAATAGAGAACACACGACAGTCAATGTAGGCACGCCAAACCCTGTAGTAAATGGAAGAGGAAGACTTCTTCCTAGCTTTAATCAAAGTATCCACAACTGAGGAAGACAGCCCCTTCTCCATCAAGATGGAGGTTTCAGCAGCCAAGCCGTCAAAGCCAGAGTTTGTAAATTGGGATGGCGTAGTGAGCCCTGAGTGAGCAGATCTGGCACCAAGGGCAGAGCGTACTGATCTACTGCCAGCTGCACCACGTCTGCGAACCACACTCTTCTTGGCCACCTGGGGCCACCAGAATTGCTGGTACCCCTTCCAGAGCAATCTTGCGCAGAACCCTTCCCAGCAGGGGAATTGGAGGGAAGACATACAGGAACTGAAAGTCCTTCCATGACATTGCTAGCGCATCCGAGGTCAGGGCCAGAGGATCCCTGGACAGAGAGACAAAAGCTGGGAGCTTGTGATTGTGGCGGGACGCAAACAGATCCACATCTGGTTGGCTCCAACGGTGACACAGGGATTGAAACACCCTGCTGCATAGGGACCATTCTCCCTGGCGAGAGGTCCCCCTGCTCAGAGAGTCCGCCAGGTGATTTTCCACCCCCGGGATTTACACCGCTGAAATGCAGGGGACATTGGCCTCCGCCCAAGTCAGGATCAGAGACGCTTCCTGGAGGGCCCCCTTGCTCCGGGTCCCTCCCTGATGACTGATGTAGGCAACTGCCGTCTGGTTGTCCGAGCGCACCTGAACAGGCAGGCCCCGAAGAGGAGTAGTCAAGCGAGCCAGAACTAACCTGATCGCCCGCAGCTCCAAGACATTAATAGGTGTGTGGGCCCTGGAAGCGCAGGGACTTCCAGAACCCCCCCCCCCCCCCCAACCTGACAGACTGGCATCCGTGGAAGTCTCCCAGGAAGGGGCAAGAAAGGATCTGCCCCCCAACAGGTTCCTTGACTCCAACCACAAGAGGGACCTCCTGACCAGGGGGGAGAGCACACAGACCCTGTCCAGGGACGCTGGGTCCTTGTCCCATACAGACAATAGGTGAAGTTGCTGAGGCCTCAAGTGGAACTGAGCATAAGGGACCGCTTCGAAGCACGCCACCATCAGGCCCACCAGCTGCATCCCCTGCCTGATGGAGGGATGGGGACAAGCTAGGAGGGACTGAGCCTGTGCAATCAGACTGTCCACCTTCTGCTGAGGAAGGAAGATCCTTGCCTGAACTGTATCCAGATTCATTCCTAGGAATGGAGTTACCAAGGAAGGGGACAGTGAGGACTTGGGGTGGTTGATCACCCATCCAAATGACTCCAGAGTGGACACCCCCAGTTGAGTATCCAACTCTGTCTGATGTAGAGACTGGGAAGTGATGAGGATGTCGTCCAGATAGGGAAGCATGCGGACGCCCTGACATCTGAATAGAGACATCACGCCAGCCAGTACCTTGGTGAACACCCTGGGAGCTGAAGTGAGGCCGAAGGGCAAGGCCACAAATTGGTATTGTTGATCCATCAGAGCGAACCTGAGGACCCTTTGATGACCTTGGAACACAGGAATATGAAGGTAAGCATCTTTGATGTCCACAGAAGTCATGAAATCCCCTTGGCGCAGGGAACTGATGGCAGAGCGTAGAGTCTCCATGCGAAAGCGCCTGCCCGACAAACTTGTTGAGAATCTTTAAGTCCAGGATGGGCCTGACAGAACCATCCTTTTTGGGTACTGTGAATAGGTTGGAATAAAAGCCCATGCCCTTTTCTCTTAAAGGGGACCTGGCAGATGACCCCCAGCTCCAGGAGGCCTTGCACTGCTTGCACTAGCTCCTGAGCTGACACAGGGTCCTGAGGAATCCGGGATCTGATTAAACTTGGAGGGGGATCGGCAGCAAACTCCAACTTGTAACCGGAGGACACTACCTCCTGAATCCACCGGTCTGAGACATGAAGCCTCCAGACGTGAGCGAAGTGCTGCAGCCCTCCCCCCACTCGGATGGGTGAGGGCGCCCCATCATGCCCGAGGGGGCTTGGGAGAGGATTTAGCTTTGGGACCCCAGGGGGAGCCAGGACGTCCACGTCCTCTGCCTCTACCCCAAAAATCTCCCCAGGCCCCAGGGAAAGAAACCCCCTTTCCCTGTCTTGAACTACGGTAAGGGGAGAAGAAGGAACCCTGACCCCGAAAGGGCCGAGGTTGCCGCCTGCGCTGGGGTAACCTGCCTCCCTTAGCAAAAAGGTCCAGGCAGTCTTCAAACAGACGCAGTCCTTTAAAGGGAAAACCAGTGAGGGCCTTCTTGGCAGCGTTGTCAGCAGCCCAATGGCGCAGCCAAACCGAGCGGCGTATAGCGACCACGTGGGCAGTAGTTCTGGCACACATTCTGATGGTGTCATCCAATGCTGATAGTACAAAATTTACAAAAATATCACAACTGGAGAGTGCATTAAACACCTCACAAGGCAAATCATCAGGGGCACTATCAAGCATATTTCTGATAAGGGTTCTAGTGGCCACAGCAGTAATGGCAGAGGCACAGACCAGGCGCAGCGCCGTCCCCGCACATGCAAAGCGTGGGATGCCAGCTGATCAATACGCCGGTCTTCGGCATCCTGCAGGGTAGTAGAATCAGGGGAATGCATGACAGAGGTGTTAGATAGCCCTAGGATCGGGGCATCCACCTCGGGGGGGGGGGGGGGGTGACCAACATTTAACCACCTCAGCAGGAAAGGGATACTTCCTATCCCAACTCCTTGGAACCCCGGGAAGTTTACTGGGGCGCTCCCATTCCTTGAGCACAAGGTTATGGAAATGTGCCTGCTCTGGAAATTCCAAACGTGATCTTGCTGTATGGAAAAGCTCCCCTCTTTGCCTGGGAGCCTCAACAGGGAGAGAGATAGACAGAACCTCAAAAATCTGGGTCGATAATCTGTCAGTGTCATCCGGGGCCCAGGGGTCAGAGCCAGAATCGTCATGACCCCTTGCTCTCATCAGATGAGCCGGAATCAGAAAAGAGCTCCCCTTCATCAGACGGGGTATAGCCACACAGATTCCAAAACTCCTCAGTTCCCATAGGGAAAACAGTAACATTAGGCGTCAAGTGCCGCTTCTTAGCAGGGGCCTTACGCGCTAAAGACTTCGCAATAATCTGTTCAACAGTAGCCAGTCTAGAAGACACATCAGGCTGAGAATCCCCACTAGTATGCAACTCAGCAGGAGTGAGATTTAAGCTTGGGGGAGTAGGTGAAGTGAAACGAGGTGCAGCCACTGGCAGGCCAGATTGCAATGCAAGCACCTGCTCAGCACAGGGTACACACACCCGCGCCTTGTCAGCGTCAGCATGAGGCTACCCACACGCTACACACAGCCGGTCTTGTCCGAAAGGAACCCCGGTAACATTATCCTGGGATGCCTCCATATGGTGATTATAGCGGCGCTATACGCCGATAGGGAATAACGCTATATAGCAACCCTGGATGCCCCAATAACCCGCTAGGGACGTGGGAGTATAATTTTTACAAGGCCTACAAGTAATATACTAAAAACAGGGCCGGGAGAAGCCAAGAAGGGTTCGTCTCGCCTGAAAGACATAAGCAGACAAGACCTTAAGTACATCGTAACAAAAGTGAAGAAGATGAAGCCGCCCGCGAGGGCACTTACGGACCGCGGTAGGTAGGAGTCCGTTGCACATAGGCCAACCAAGCAGAAAAGATGGCGTCGGTATACCTCGAGGGGCGGGCCAGTAATAGCGATGACGCGAACGCTCCAAAGACGGGCCCCGCCCCCCCGAAGAGCGCAAAGCCAGAAAGGCCAACAGCCAATGAAGGTGCACCAGCGCCTGAGGTAATGCCGCCGCCAAGCGCGGAACCAAGTCAGCGCGTGGCGGCGGCAAATTTAAAAGCAATAAAGACAAGTCAGCGTGGCGGCTGACACAAGAATAAAGACATGTGAAAAGTGAAAGCACAGACTGCATAACATACATATCTATACACATACACTACCCCCCCCTATTTTCCCCCGAAGACTAAAAGGAGGATGAGGGAGGATGAGGGAGGATGGCGGCCCCTTAAATAGGGCCCACCGATAGGCAGGGGCAAGGGGCAATAGTGCGGGAGGGGAATCCCATAGAGGCTCACCATAAGCCTGAACCGCCTACCCTTTGGTGGGGGATTGCGGTGGAGCAGCACTCCTAAGCACCAACGGCGGTGCTGCCTACCTTCACCCGACCAGCGCAGCCAAGGCTGAGAGGCATATTGCTAGTGGAACGGGTGGGAATAGTCCTACAGGGCCGCAGGTTAATAACCCCGCTCACCTGCAAGTAGAGAGCCAATTTCACGTCCTTCGCAGACAGACTGCAGAGAAATTCTGGGGATTTGTGGGAGGTCCCTGGGTATTTGAGGGGCCGGGAGGAGCCTATTTTCAATTTCTCTGCAGTCCAGCACCATCTGGCGGAGTATATCCCAACTGTAAGTATTAGATTTGGAGCAGGACGTACTGTATACTAAGAATATAGTCTGTGGTGTGGATGAGAGTGTGGATGAAGGCAGCCAGCTGTAACCCCATTCATAAATCCTGGCCTGTCGAGTAGCTGCTCCACCTTCACATAAGATCCATCCAATGGGAGCTCTTGGTATCATGCTATCTCCACTACCAGACGCAGCCAATAGTCTCTAATCACTAGATATGATTAGATGCTAATGTGATCAGTCTTGCTTTAGCAGATAGCCCCCAGGAGAGCAATTGGCACTGGAGTCCACATGCTCCGGGAACAATGACAAACCTATGCTTGGGGGATGCCCTCACACCTTCAGGGACCTGCACGTGAGATACAGAGGCTGCACAGCACATAGATACATTTATGCTTGTGCATCTACAACAAGGACAGTTGAAGGTTTTGTGGTCTTGGCACGATCAAATGGCGTTCTGAAGTGGGCTAGCAATGGAAGTGATGGAAGTCCAATTTCGATTGCATTTTAAGAGTATATTTTTTTTTTGGGGGGGGGGGGGGGCAAAAGATCTCAAGGTGCTGAGCTTTGTATTCTTTTTATCTTTTCTTATGTTAGCAAATGTGTGTTTTATGTTAACACCTGCAATCTGTCTGCTATCAGAAATTGTCCACTGAGTGTGAGTCTTGTGCACACAGAACATGTGTAAGGATGAGTAAGCTCCTTCTCAGTAGCAGCCATAGCAGCAGTGTTCTGTGTATACAGGGCTCACTTCTCTCTTCTTGTTTATCTTGGTGTATAGACTTGGCGTTCAGTTGCCAAAAGCAACATATTGGCGGTAGTGAAAAAAGCTTCAATAAAGCACACATTTGCTAACATAAGAAAAAAAATGGTGGATCAGACCAGCCCCTTCATTAATATAAGGTAATTTCAAAAATTCAATTGAAAGAGACACGCTGGCACTCATGGTCCCCAATAAAAGATGAGCTGACACTCATGTTCCCCAATAAAGGATGAGCTGACACTTATGGTCCCCCAACAAAGGAAAAACTGAAACTCATGATCCCCCAATAAAGGACCCACTGACACTCATAGTCTTCCAATAAAGGATATGCTGACACTTATGGACCCCCAACAAAAGAAAAACTCAAACTTATGATCCCCCAATAAAGGATGAAGGGACACTCATGATCCCCCAATAAAGGATATAGGGACACTCATGGTCCCCCAATAAAGGAAAGCTGAAACTCATGATTCCCCAAATAAAGGATGTAGGGACACTCATGGTCCCACAATAAAAGGATGTAGGGACACTCATGGTCCCCCAATAAAGGATGTGCCGACACTCATGGTCCCCCAATAAAGGATGTGTCGACACTCATGGTCCCCCAATAAAGGATGTGCCGACACCCATGTTCCCCCAATAAAGGAAGCACAGACACTCATGTTACCCAATAAAGGGCAAGCTGACAGTCCCTTAACTTTCCAATGAGCCCACAGTGCAGGTGCCTCTCTCCTTCAATCAGCTTCTCTGGCTATGCATATTAATGCGCACAGAATCCGGTGCTGAATGAAATATTAGCCACACTTGCCCCCCATGCAGCCTTAGAAAGATGCAAGAGATACTGCACTGGCCATGCATGAGTCGTAGGCTTGTTGGATAGGTAAGAAAAGCAGGCGACTGGCGGGGTTTCACATAGCAGGGCATCCCAAATCCCGGAATCCCCCAGGGGTGGTTTTCTAACTGGACTTAGCATCTTACATATGCTAGAACCAGTTCATGCCACAGGCGACGTTCACACGTGTTGTGATAGAAGTAATTGCCCTGTCACAATCATTTGCTGGCATTTTGGGAGAAATCGCTTTTTGCTTCAGATCAATCGCTAGTGCCATCGCTACCAAAACGCTACATGCAGAACTTTTTTCAATTGACCAGCTAACGCCCTCCACACCCTATAGCTTATGTGAATGGCTCCATAGAAAACCATGCACAATGTTTACGCCCCCCCCCCCCCGCGCGCTATTGCTTCGCTGTTCTGTGAAGGGGGCCTTAGGGGGTAGGAGAAACAGCGCTCAAGGAGCCCAATCGAAGAGAAGAACGCAAACATTCCAAGATATCAGTCAATGACACACAATGTTTGCAGAACCCAGAAAAACACAAACATCTGGAGTCACAGATAAACCAGGAGCAGCCATTCATGGGCTCCGATACAATGATGCACAGATTATCAAGGGACCAAGACATGTATACGCCTAGAGCTGGGAATCTCAGCAAAATGATGGTTCCAGAACAATGACCTGCTACAATGCATTGTTGTAGTCACAAAAGCTATAAGCATCTATTTGATTTGTGAGCCATTAAGATCATAACTAGGAAATGGAACAATAATAGGCAACAATGTGTATCTGCTATTTCCTGAGTCTGCGCTGTCACTCATATCACAGTTATAACAGCAATATTTTAGATACAGGTTCTGAAGAAACCAGAGCAATTACTGAACCAAAAACGTTCAGGTAGATGGGAAAGGTCAAGAACACCCACATCTGAGTGGGATTTCCTCATCCCCACTACAGACATTGCCAGTAAGCCTGGTGTCCAGCTCTCATTAGGACAGGCATTGTGTGGGTGTGAGGCTGCGGAGGATTAATGATGGGGAGGGAATCCCCTGCCTTAGCCATGAGTCACTTTTATCTGGTGGCGGCTGTAATGATGCCGGGAAATAAAGATACGGTACAAGAGACAAACTCATACAGCTCATTCAACATCAATAGGGGTTGCCGGAAGCAGAGATGCTTTAAAGCGGACCTTCACCCAAAATAAGAGTCTATCTTATATGTTTCCCACACTCTGTACATACAGATTGTTTACATTAAAAATAATCCTACCTGCATCTATTGCATTTTCTGAGACTTTAAACATCTAAGATGGCAGCTCATGGAGGTGCAGGCAGCCTGCAAACAGGAAGTGCCCACCGACTGTGTCGCTCTGCATTCTGGGATTGCTGACCTTTTCCTGACCCCAACCCTGCTCTGTCTGTGCAAAGCACAGCTATAACCTAACCTCCTGCACTTATGACCCCTCTCTTTTCCTCAGTATGTGATGCCACTGAGCCAAGATGGCGGCGCCCGTATCCTAGAGTGCTGAACAGAGTTGCAGGCCAGTGAAGGAAAGAATAAAAAGTAAGTGATTAAAAACTTTAAATATATTACTTTTAGATGCTGTTTTTTAATAGTTTTTTAAGGGTTTGGGCTTTTCATTAAATGATGCTGAAGGTCCGCTTTAACTAAAACTGTAATAACAAAGGGGGGAGGGTCTTGAATAGCAATACCCATCTGCTAGGGGTGTGAATTGGCAAGAATCTGGTGATACGATGCGTATCGCGATATATCCCGATACATATATCGATTCTGTCTCAATTTTTTAAAATTACATTTTATTTTTAATTGACAAAAAAATGGTTCCTTAAAAATCTCTCCAAAAAATGGCATGAGGTCCCCCTTACCCAGTATAACCATCCCGGGACCAGCTATGTGGGTTTGTAGAACAGGGTGCAGGGCCCAAAACCACCACACATAGAGAAAATGTCTATTAAAAAAAAAAAAAAAAAAAAATTCTTTACTCACCTCTGATTGGAGCCCATTCCGGGGAACCACTGGCTGGAACACGTGGGATGTCCCAAGGCAGAATCCTCATTAAGGGTGGGACCATGCCAGAACAGCCAACCATCGACTGTGCCAAAATAACCAAGAACCACCGCACTGACACCTCAAGCTTAGTCTCGCGAAGAGGGGGGTCACCACCGCCTGCAACACCTTATGCCCCAGAGAGGCATCGGCAGATGCCCTGACATCATGTGTGTAAAACTTGATGAAGGTGTGGAGAGAAGACTTGGTGCCAGCTTGCAAAGCCCAAGACGGGGCAATCGTCCTGGTGGAGTGAGCGGTGACTCGCAAGGATGCCTCCGTCTGTCAAAATTGGACCTGGCAACCGCTAGGCCCCTCCTTGGTCCTTCTGGGATCACGAACAAGATATCCGTTTTCGGTACCTCTCGAGTAGCGGCCAAGTAATACTTTAAGGCCCTGACCACATTAAGAGAATGCAGGAGTCGCTCCCTATGGCGAGTCGGGCACAAGGAGGGTAGCACTATCTCCTGATTAAGATGGAAGAGAGAGACCACCTTGTGCAAAAATGTACATCGCTTTGTCTTCATGCAGCATTAAAAAGAGTGATCTGATCGAGAGCGCTGCCAGCTTCGAAACCCACCGGATGGAGGTGATCGCCATTAGAAAGGCCATCTTCAACGTGAGCGTCGTCAGGAAAGCCTCCGTCATGGGTTCAAAGGGGGGCCCCTGAAGCGCTGATAGGACCAGATTGAGATCCCAGGTGGGACTATCGACTGCCGTGGAGCATGAACATGAGCAGCACCCTGCTTGAAGGTTGCGAACTAACCTATGCTCTGCGATCATCCATTGGAAAAAAATAGACAAGCCGAGACCTGGCCCTTAAAGTGGACCAACACCCTGGGGTGATCGGCCCGGGAATCTATAAGATTCCCGGGCCGATCACCCCCCTCACCGCGGGACATCCGAGATCGGGATGTCCCGCGGTGAGGAACCCCCCCG